>CM056744.1:68750171-70000171 GCA_029851415.1 Eretmocerus hayati | reverse complement strand
ATGTGAAATGAGTGGATAGACAAAACTAATGATGAAATCCATGGGTGCTATCAGATTGACTTCAACTAAAAAGAGCAAAATAAAATGAATAAAAAAAAAATTTTAAGGCAAATGCTTTATGAAGGCTCATCTTTTGTACTAGTGAGAAGTTGTTTGTTGTAGTTCTCTTGTACCCTAACACTTGAACATAATTCAAGTCACTATAAAGTGAAAAATAAGTGGAAGTCTAGTGATCAATTGTATTACAACTTAATAAAAGGACACTATTGTGGAGTTGCAGATGATTCTCCGAGTCCCTGATCAAATACTTTTTAAATTCTCATTTGAAACCGTTGAACAAATGATCAGAAATGCTGAAAATATTACCACTTTGAAATTTACATATCATGAAAGCGTGGGGTAGCCACGAAGAGAATGCAATGTACTTCTCCTTTCCATGATTATTTCCATAATTCACAACGAACAACTTCTCACTAGTACAAAAGATGAGCCTTCATAAAAGCGTTCGCCTCAAAATTTTTTTTTTTTATCTATTTCATTTCTTCTAAAACTCTCTAAAACCTTCCAGGGACTCATTTCTCCGTCCTCTTGCATGTGTGTGTGTGTGTGTGTGTGTGTGTGTGTGTTGTTTATTTTGTGCCACGCTTTCTTTCCTACACTACACTGTATTGATTTTTGCTTTTCTACGAGTTGTAGAGAATTACTGAGATGAGACCAGTGATTTGGCTGCTCTCCTCTCTTAATTGAATTTGATTTAGACGTTTTTTTGAAGCGAAATCGCTAGAATTGTCTACTTTCATAGTAAAATATCTCTTTCTAACTTTATCTTACCCCAATTTGGGTGACCTAGGCTATGGTTTTTTGGCTTAATTTATCTCTGGGTTAATATAAAAATTCCATTTAATCTCTACAAACGTAAATTTTTACAAAAAACGAAAATTTTGAACAAAAACTGCATTTTGAGTATATTGGAACCAATTGTATCAAAATTCCGTTTCAACCAAATTACAGACTTTGCCAAAAGAACTTCAGTTTGATAGCTCAAATCCCCCTTCCTAGCTTCCTCGAAAAAGTACCTTAAGATATACAAAAATATTTTTTTCAATATTCATACTTTCCTTAAATCGATTCAAAATCGAATTTTATCTTGAAAAATACAACTTTTTTCAAAAGACTCCATTTTCATCATCTTTATACCATTTATATTGAAATTTGGTTTCAACCAGGCGATATATCTTGCACAAAAACCCCAAGTGCAGGTCGTCTGAATTCCTCCAAAAGGGAATCTTGTAAAAATAACTCAAAATATATCGAGCTCCTGATATCGTCGGTCATTGTATGCATGGTTAGAAAAATATAGGCAAGTACTCTATTGTATAAAAGGTAAAATATTTAATAGGCGCTCAAACAATGATCAGAATGTTATCACCTTGAAGATACGATTAAATTTTCGGAAAAGTGGCAGGTTATCGTTTGACGTTGGAAGATTTTAAATACCGCAATATACTGTTGTTGAAAAATTATCATCATAAAACTACGGTATGAGATCAAATTGTAAACCTTGGGCCTAAGGAAAGTGATAAAGGATGTTCTTTTCAGTTTCAAATGTTGGGAAATCAATTCTTAAAAGGATGTCGGATACCGACGAGATCGAGTTCTCAAATAACTTCGTGAATTTTTGAGATATCGTAAACCCAGTAATTAATGCCGATTCTACAAGAAGATAAGAATCGGCATTACTTCCTAGATTATCAATTACCTCAAAAATTGATCGAACATTGCCAATGTCATTGAGTGTGCTCTAGGGATATTACTCCGATCGATTTTTAAATTCAGTCATCGACTCCCACGATTTACTCAACACACGATTGATTTCTGCATTTAACACATATGAGTATAAATACTATGCATGCACAGTGTGAAATTGTCGTGTCACTTATCTGATTTCGGAGAATGGATATTTCAACTCATGGGCGGAATATTAACACATAGCAATTCCGCATTTTCTTCGATCGACTATTGGAATTTCGAGGAACCAGCAAATCTTCAACTTTCAGAGATATGAGAGACGAATGATTCAGCATAGTATGGATCAAGTGTAATTTTTTTTCTCACAATCTTGAGATGGACATATTGTTCTCTCATTCACTGACATCTGAATATAGTATATATTCCAGTGACTTTTAAAAACTTTTCACGCAATTTAAAACGATCATACCTACTCATTTCTGAACGAGTTTTGTTAATCAATGTATTGTGTCCAAAACACGATAATAACTAGTCACTCGATTGTGTTGGTGGTTTTCGCGACCATCAATGTATGAGTAATTTCGGAGCATCTCGACATATGCCGCCACCAAGAGGGTTTGGAAAAAATCCCTAAAAAATTTTTTTTCCATTAGTTCAATGTTTGAATAGAACAAAATTTCTTTTTTGATTTTTTCGAAGGTTTCCGTACGCCCTAGGACCCAGTAAAGGCCCATTTTTAACCTTTTCAAGCCTGCTTTCGAAAAATTCTAGCTCCGACTAGACCCAATATTTTTCGACGTACTTGGACGCATTTTCTTTGTTGAAACTAGTACTTTCGAAATAAAATACTCGACATCGATAATCCTGCCTAGCAACTCCTAAACGCTTTCTACTGAGAGCATATTCCAGCGATTTTTGGACCTTCTCTCAAATGACCTAGCTTCTACTAGAAAAGTGATAATTGACTTCTACCGGTAGTCATTTTGAAGGTCTTGGAAAAACCTACAATTAGACTACTGGTAAAAGTCGATTATCGGACTTTTTATAGAAGTTACAGTCGATACAAGTTGAGCAGTTTTGTAAAAATGCCAAACTTTGAGCTCAATTAAAAAAAATCGTTCTTCTTTTTTCATCGTCTAACCTATGAGAATATGTTTTTAATGACAAGTACTATTGATAAAGACAATGATCTGGGTGGCTCTTTTGGTTCCTGATTTTTGGTAGACTGTTCAAAGTACCCTTCTTTGACGTTTTGCTAAAAATTACCTCACAAATATGGCTCGCATATGCTCCCATCTGAACTAATGGGCAGCAATGTGTGTGGAATTCCTCCCCAATAAATGTAACGAGTGCTCTGATGTTCTGAATGGTTGATAAAGTCCATAGCGATGAGTGGGTATGAAATAAAATCGAATTGGATGCTCTTTGATTGTTCGTGCTTGCACTCTGCGTTATTCAAACTCAGAAAATCCATTAAATCTCTCGCGTTTCGTAGAATTCTGCAAAAGAGCAAATTACCAACAATCGAGCTGGTCCAATCTAAAAAGTAAGACCCACTAGATGGTTTGTACAAAATTCATGTCCGGTTGATGTACATTATTGGAAATTATTGAGATTTTATCTCATAATCCTGTGGTACTGATCAATTTCCAATCTACAAAATCAGATGATTTAAATGAATCAAAACTTTTTTCGATCAATTCGAAAGTCTATAGTGTGGGAATGCCACTTTTTCCCTGCTGTAGAAGAACTCAAAAAACTTTCCAAAATGCTTCGAGAGCATCTTTCTCACTTCTCAATTCCTTTAGAGTATAGAAATCATGATCAGCAAATGGCACGTACGAGAGCATGTATCTTGCATTTGGCTCAAGATAATGAAACATAGTTTGTGGCATTCGAGAGGTTTTGAAATTTTCAGCGATTTTTCGATTTTTTATACTCCGGTAAATCGGATAATAACGATTTCTGCTCGTACACTTTTGCAAATCAAAGTCAGAAAATGTGTTGTAGAATTAAATCTCACGTCTTTTGAGACTTTTATTTGGAGCAGCAGTTCAAAAATAGGAAAACGATATGCAAAAATTACCCGCATAAGTCTGCATCAAATGAAGCCGAGGTCTTTTCCATGCAAATAATATATTATAGTAAGATAGGCCAAAAAAGCTTCTTCCGAGAATTGATACGCTCTAGCGCGAAAATATTTATTTGTAAAAATAGATATGAAAAAAATGCCGCTAGCCGCTGACAATTGAGATTTTAGATCTTAGCAAAAGACACCAAGCTTTGTTCTTGATAGTTTTGTTGGTATTTTTAACACTTAGACCTTTCCAACTTGAGAGGACATGTGAAAGCCAATCTTTACCGAGACTTCGAATCTCTACCTATTTGATTTTTTCCACGAAATCCACGATGAAAATCAACAGAGTGCTTCCAAGTTGCCCTGCTATTACTTCCGATCTATCATTTGAAAGGAGAATTGAGTTAATTGAGCGAATATTGCATCTAGAATCAATTTTTGAAGAGTACCAATTCATATAGGAATCTGCACTTTACCGACACTCCAAATATTCACTTATTTACACTACCGGTCAAAAGTCTGAGGACACCTGGGAATCAAACTGATGATTTTCAGAGTTGGATATCTCAGAAGCTATTGGTCGTAAAGAGGTCTGCGTGGTCGCATTTTGTAGCTCATATCGAACACTTTCAAATCTTTTTTCTGTATTTTCCGTCCCGCGTATGATACCAGAGACACACGAGGTAGAAAGATGGATTTTTTTGCAATTTTTCAGGCAAGGTACGAACGCCTGCCGATTTTGGAGAGATTGTTGGATCGCTATGAGATCTATGACATCTTCAAGCCCATGAAAAAACCTTAAAAATCTGTTTTTGAACTTCTCCCAAAGTGGTTCTGGACTCGAGATCTGACTGATTTCGCTGAGGTTGTATGTCTCTTAAAAAGTCACACGATAATCCAAAAATGATGAGAAACAGCCCAGTCCAAGGTCGGCAGCCTTCATTTTCGAAAGCTATTCTGATATTGAGTTGAACTCTTGCGAAAATAAGTGTCAGATGCCCCAACGTGGGCTGTTTCTCAACATTGTTGGATTATCGTGTAATTATTTGAAAGAAAAAACACCCGCAGACAATCTGTCATATCTCGGAACCAGAACCACTTTGGGAGATGTTCAAAAACGGATTTTCAAGGTTTTTCCATGGGCTTGAAGATGTCATAGGTCTCATAGCGATCCAACAATCTCTCCAAAATCGGCAGGCGTTCGTACCTTGCCTGAAAAAT
Source organism: Eretmocerus hayati (assembly GCA_029851415.1). NCBI lineage: Eukaryota > Metazoa > Arthropoda > Insecta > Hymenoptera > Aphelinidae > Eretmocerus > Eretmocerus hayati. The sequence goes on along the minus strand of CM056744.1, from coordinate 69,995,124 downwards.
TGCAAAAAAATCCATCTTTCTAACTCGTGTGTCTCTGGTATAATCCGCGGGACGGAAAATACAGAAAATAGATTTGAAAGTGCTCGATATCAGCTACAAAATGCGACCACGCAGCCCTCTCTGCGACCAATAGGTTCTGAGATATCCAACTCTGAAAATCATCAGTTTGATTCCCAGGTGTCCTCAGACTTTTGACCGGTAGTGTAGTTTTCTTTCACGAAATCTAGGAGGTATATAAAGAAAGTGCATCCAAGTTGCCCTGTTATTACTTGAGATCTATCATAAAAAAAATCGAGTCGATTGAGCAAATATTGTCTCCAGAATCAACTTTCAGGACCTCGACAGACAATGCGCGATGTTTTTTTCTCCATTTTCCCCCGTGTATAAGCATAGGCGCTTGCTTTTTTCCCCGTTTTTTCTCCGTGGCAGTCGGCGCCCGTAGTGGCCACTGCAGCTACAGCGCCTCTGCTTATATACGGGGGGGGGGGGGGGGTGTGGAGTAAAAAGCATCACGCACTTCCTGTCGAGTATCTTAAATATAAGAATTTGAAAAATTGACTTCTGCATCCCCTTAAGAGCGTCTGATTTCATCCGATCAGCAGCGAGCTATCTTAACTTTTCCGAAATGTGATTTTTATCAAAGATTTCAAAATCAGGCGACTTCTACACTCCCATCTACTTGATCTATAAGTTTAACTTGGCGAGTATGACTATCCCTTTGCCTTCCATTTGCATCTGGAATCAAGATATTCACTTTAATTCTTTAAAGTCGTGACGTCGAGCAATTTTGTGGGAAAACCTAAACGTGAACCGAATGGAAAAGTATATTGAATACAGCCTTTTCGATTATGTCTTTGATTTTGCCTCAACTAGAGTTACTCGCCATCTCTCTTATTCACTCGATCTATTGAAAATCATGAGTCAAACTAAACTGATTAAACTAAACTGAGCGACTAAATTCACTCTAGCGTTGATCATCCTCAGTTCGGCCAGCCTGCCGGTGATCATTTGCAAGGGAAATTGTATAATTTTAAGGGAAATTTTGAAGTAGTCTCGTGTAAAATGTTTGAGATAACAGCAATGCTAGGTGTAGAAATAATATCGAAAACATCACCTTTTTTTGGTCATAGACTAAGCCAGTAGACGTTGACGCTCGAAAATTCTCATCATTTCAAAGTATGAACATGATAAACGCCCGGGTTGAGCGTTGAAAACTCTGTTAATAAATCAAGTGTACAACCTACGCTTTCATCGTGTTGATACTTACTTCCCCTGATTCCATGCCTCTCAAAAGTTGACATTGATATTCTGATTTCATATGAAGTTGAAGGGAACAGGGATAGTCATACTTGCTCAGTCAAACTTTCGGAAAAATGAAGTGGGAGAGTAGAGTCGCCTATTTTTGAAATTTTAATGAAAATCACTCTTCGGGAAAATTAGAATAGCTCGGTATTGGTTAGTTCAAGTCATAAGTATCTTAATTCATTCTGTAAGAATTGAAACGAACTTCAAAATGAGCTGAGGTACGATCTGAAGACCGCCCAAATTCACCAGAAATACGAGCAAAGCTAGTGGAAAAAGAGTGTCGAATTGGGTGCATTCCCATTCAAGCCTATGTCAATTTTGGTAAAAAGTTGAGTGCTCTTGCAAGAACTTGAAATCTCATTTCTTAGCGTAAATCAAATTTTTTTTCATATCTAGATATACAAACACAAGATTTCCGCGCTAGGGTGCACAATTTTTGAAAGAATCCTTCTTCTGGCCCACCTTCATTGTACAGTCTGTTTGTGGTTTGGATCCTCTTGGCCCTTGGAAATTCTTTGGTTTCTGTCAATGGAACCGTACCCCGTTAATAGTCATTTTGAAAAAAGTTTCCTCAGCTTTCGATTGAAATTTTTTTTAGAGGTAAGGAATTATGCGCGTGTGCAGAAAATATTCTCCTTTTTTCATTGTCTAAAGAATGAAAAATCAGGAAATTACCGGAATTACGCATAGTACAGTAAGAACAGAACTTTACTCTAAGTTTTTCACGTAGACAATGCAATTTGCTCGAAAAATAATATTTCATGAAATTCTCTGAACTTGTTTTGTGAAGAAATCAAGATTGTCTGGTTCTCTCGAATTTTCCCTGCATCATCCTGAAGTCGTGGGTTAAACTTCGGTTACTCTAGTTATGAATGACAGTGCAAATTAATCAGTTGAAATATCACCGTGCAATAAAATTGTAAGTCGGAAATGCTGCATGGACCGGGCAATGATTTTCTTATGTATTATTTGACGTAGAAACGAATCCGATCTCCGTTTTGCCTCTACACGTCAGGATTTTTTTTTAAATCGCGGGATACTGATTTTCCAAAAAACAGCGATTCTTCCAATTTTTCTAATTCTTAAAGTTAACAATGATTTAGCCAGGGAGTACCGATTGGTCTAAATGCATATCAAGATATATTTTCCTACTTATTTAGTCCCTTTCAACACGATTCCTGCTGTTTGAGAACGCTACGATGCAAGCTTGGAGCCACAGAAGCTAATTTGTGTACCTGGTATTTTGAAAAAAGTGCAATTCTGCAATAAATTTTCGAAAAAATCATTAAACGGTCTAGAGTGGACCAAACTAGACGTTCGAGGTCGGATTCTCTTAGTTTTGTCATATACTTAAGAGAAAAAATCGTGCGATAGCCGTGGAGGCATTGGATTGATGTCAGAAATATTTCTTCGAAAACACCTGTTTCTGCAATAGTTCTTGCAATGCTGAAATCACGAGAAAAACAATTTTCTCTCGAACGGTGTATCTAAACATACTTTTCCGAAGTGGAGTAACCGTCTGAATGCGATCCCGTGGTTCGTTTTGACCTAAAAAGTCAGAATTTTTTGCTAGCCACAAAAAACCGGGGTTCGGGGGACTTTTCTTGACATTTATTGACCTGAACAAAAATTCTGATGTGGTATCCCGAAACGGGCCACGGTTTCGTGTTGAAATGGTCAACATACGCCGGAAAACCATGTTTGGATACCCCGCGCAAGGAAAAAAATATTTCTTCGTGATTTCAACACAGCGATCATTGTTACAGAAACTGCACGGTGCCCTTGAACGCAATTTAAATGAAATATTCCGTTACTAACGGGATTATTTTGGTTTCCGTTTCCGGATAGCTTTAAGAATACATTCCTAAAAGAATTAAAATCTTTCGCCGAGCCGTTTTGAAGGAATGTCATTTGGAACATTTTTTGGAACTCTTATTTCCTCAATGATAATAAATGTTCTCCAAACCTAAGATTCCTCAGTCAAATGATGATCTAAATGAAAAATGATGATTCAGGAGGATGATTTGGGTAATTATGACAATGAGAATAGTTACGAGGAATTGAATCTCCAAAACTGCTGATTGTGGGGAGTCCTTTTGGGGAAAAAATTATGGAGCAGAGTCCGGATCTTAAATTGGGATTTCCATCCACATCTTGATCAAAACTACTCAAGTTACGATCAATATCAATCAACATAAATCAATATAGCATTGCTAATCATCGTTTCAACGTCATCAATCGACACAGATCGGTAAGTTGGAATACTGTTTTGCGGTTGCCTTACGACACCGTACCCCGTCTGCGGCAAATTCCTCGCGTGCTCAGTCGGTGACATTTGTTGATATGGTCTACATACTCGCTCCAGACAATACTCTCAGTATAGATATATGCCAGCGAAATTCATAACAAAAGTGAATTCTGGGACTTCAGCTAATGGGTCACTCAACTAGTATCTTGCCAGCTTGTGAGCACTTCGCATGTGTCTCTGAACCTTGTGGTGAAAAGTTTCAATTGTTATTCCAATCAATGCGTATTCATTGCTACGTTGACTGTATACGGATTTTACAACTCCACTTCATGCTAGGAGTGGTAAATACCATATTCTTCCATATGTACCGAGAGTTTGAGAGTGAATCTACAGCTTGGATGAAAAAATGCAACGTTGAACGAGAGATGACACATGGTAGCCCAGCTTTCAAAGGGAACTCGTGTAAAAAACTTTTGGAGAATTTCGATTTACTATGTGTTCAACCGAATTCAAGACTGGGAAAATATCAAACATCCTTCTCTGACTTCCGGGATGTTGTAAACTCGTGTTTTGGAGAGGTTCTGTATCCCGATTACAAACTTTTCATCGCCAAGTTTCGTCAAAGCTATATGAACTTAGGAATCAGTGTGACTCCAAAGGTACACGCAGTATTTTTTCACGTCGAACAGTTCTGTGAATCGAAAAAAAGAGGATCGGGCTTCTAGGGTGAGCAAGCAGTTGAGTCTGTTCACTTCGACTTCAATTCCCTCTGGGAGAAGTATAAAGTTAACGATTCGAACGAGAAATATCCCGAGAAACTTCTACGTGCAGTGTGCTCATACAATGCATCCCACATTTGAAGAATTCATAAGTCTTAGGAAAAAGATGGAATCATTCTGTATTACAGGCTCACAGTGACTCCTTATCATGTCTCCTCATTTATCTTGTACAATGTGCATCTATATTGGCCCCAACTTGAGTAGTTTTGAATAAAATGTGGATGGGAATCCCAATTTGAGATCCGTACTCTGCTTCATAATTTTTCCCCCAAAAGGACTCCCCACAATCAGCAGTTTCGGAGATTTAATCTCTCGTAACTATTCTCATTGTCATAATTACTCGAATCATCCTCCTAAATCATCATTTTTTATTCAAATCATCATTTGACCAAGGAATCTTAGGATTGGAGAACATTTATTATCATTGAGGAAATAAGAGTTCCAAAAAAATGTTCCAAATGACATTCCTTCAAAACGGCTCGGCGAAAGATTTTAATTCTTTTAGGAATGTATTCTTCAAGATATCCGGAAACGGAAACCAAAATAATCTCGTTGGTAACGAAATATTTCATTTAAATTGCATTCAAGGGCACCGTGACTGGTGATTTTAAAGAAAAATTCCCGACATTGAGGTGGTCCGATAACGACTCGTGAGTCAGGGTAAAAACCGATAGTAGCCGTAAAGCCGAGAATTCATATCCGCGTCGCTGGATTTGTAAATTCAAACTATGATTTTTGATCAAACCAGGAATCATTTTCAAAGTGATAGAATCTGTGAGATCGTGCATAATAATTTTGGGTGCATCGCTCGACTACCGTAACCTCAGCGCAACAAGTACGGAAATTACATGTATAACCTCACCGTCGTCAGTTTGTATTGCAAAATTCTTTTTAAAACGTCCGACAACCCATAATTTTCATCGGTTCATCAGAAAGAACAGAATTTCAACTCCCTAGATCTAGTTTTTCATCATTGTGGCTGATGGATACAGAAAAATATCACGTCGTTTTCTGACAAAAAAGTTGATACGCCCATAAGACGCGTGTTAAACATCCAACATTGAATGAGTTTTTCTCGAAAATTAAATCGTCGACCCATATTTTTCTTAACGGCATTCGATTCAGGAGCTTTCAATCTATAAATTTTATCAGCTCTAAGTGTCTGTCCAAACAATTCTGTAAGTATTGCACTACCCTAATACATTGCCTCCACAGCTCTCGGAAGATTCTTTTCTCTAAAATATATGACAAGACAATGAAAATGCGACCTCGAACATCCAAATTGGTCCATTCTAGCCCGATTTATGATTCTTAAGAATTTGGCTTACATGGCTTTACGGTTGCATCGTAGCGTTCTAAAACAACCGGGGTCATGTTCAGCGGGTCAAAAATCAAAAATGAAAGAAAACATATCTTCATATGCATTTTGACCGATCGGTCCAGTACTTCCATGATTACTATGATTTTACCATGATTTGTATATATGAAGTCTCATATATGAATCATGGGTGTATGCGTTGAGAAGTGATTGGGCGTCGGCTTCGCGAACGTCCAGCACTCGTTCCTTGAAGAAAAGGCGTTTTCCGTGACTCGATACATAACATATATTGAATTTTGAGTAATAATCATGATATTCGGAAAAAAATCAAGAACGTGACACGATAGCTCTTATCGTGCGTTTTAGATGCTTTTTAAAATATTTCCGTAGACGCAAGTCCAAATATATGCTTGGGCTATAAAGGCGTCCGGGTCCCTGATTTTTCAGAGTACTATATTTAGATTGAGCTAAATTAGGTCTGAGATACATTCTGCTATGTATCATTTCATAAATGTATCATACAGATATCTCAAATCGTATCAAAACTCAATAACTGGACTGCATTCGGCCAAGATCAAATTTGTTAGTTGAAAATTTCACAAGGCATCTGTCAGCTAGAGACAAATGCTGAGGTACATGAACATAAATGTTCACGTGGCAGTCATGGAACTCAAGAGGTATGAAGAGCATACTAAATCAAGATAGAAATAGCCCAATTTTTACCGCTGAAATCTCTATCGGGTGCCCGAGAGACAACAGTGGCGTAAGGAATTGTATAGCGAAATTACCGGACAATATAGAAGTGACTGGATTGCATTACCCACCAATGGTGCTCTCTTGCGCCATGAAACTGTATGATTCCAGCAAACTGTTGGTCCACGCATGGATCCGCGTGGTGCGAAACAGGTCGGTGGTGCGTGGCGAGGCCGAAGTCCTGATCAGCTTGTCCAGAAGTCCCGTCGTCGATTCTACGGTCCCCTCGTTTTGTTAAGAGCTTCATGTTGACTGCCTTATGAGGCCATCGTAGACTGTAATAGAGTTGGAGTTTCAAACGAGGTTTCAAATCAAACTTTTTTCTCGCAAGCGATCAGTTAGTTCAAAATTCTCATTCATGTTGTCCAACGATGTAAGCACATCAAGAACAGAGTTACAGCCACTAAAATTTGATGTTCGTGTTTGTCTCATCTTTATTTGCGTGCTTTTTGCCGCACAGGATGGAAATTTCGCTATTCAGTGAGAGTTACTTTCGTACATTTACTTCACAACATCTTAGATGTCCCTTCTTTCAGGTGAATAGTATATTAAGCAGCGAACTCGATACTTTATGCACTGATCGGGAATCTTGAGACTCGAGGGTAACAACCTCGTGCACTGTTGAGATGCTTTAAGCACGAGCGTGAGAGTGTAAGGTTCTAACCAGGGCGTAAAGTATCAGAGTTATTGCCAATTAATTTGAAATTGATGTGCCTAAAGTGAGTGCTTTATGCATCGAAAAATATTTCTTACGCACTAATTTCACGCACATGATTGCATAACAGTAAATTTTGCAACGAGTCAACGAGGTTGCAGCATGCTTTTGAGCTCATTTGCGGCCCAAGCTGAACTTCAGGTGAGCGTTAAAATAATCGCTCGCAAGCGGAGAACCTCATCATCGTGGCGTGAAAGTTATTTTTCGTAGTCTTGTAGCCGCCCAAACATTGGGAAATTGCGATGAAACGATTAGCGAAGACGAACGTAAGAATTGATATACAATCTTATAGAAAATTCCTCAAATTTAGATTTCGAGCGTTTGCTCTCGTGACACAAACGCCCACCAACATCAGTTATGCGTGAAGTTTGACTTTGACCGAGGTTTTGATCCACAATTGAAATTTACAAATACAATAACTCTGGGCGCACACCTTTGATCTATTCACAATTGTCTGTGAAATCGCCCATGCACCATGCAAGCGACAAACTCGCTGTCCTTGGAAGGAGATATTGTAATCGAAGAAGATCTCGTTGGCAACGCAAAGGCCCAGCTTGGCAAATGCACCGATCTTGTCGACCGGCAGGCTCGATGATAAGAGTTTGTCTTGTTGATGTTTGAGCAGGCTCCAAAAAGACGCTATAAATGACGTAGTTGTCAGCAAACTTCTCGCCATCGAAGCATCTGACGACGTTGCGAGGGCAGGAATTTTGCGCCTGCTTGCGCGTCCATCTCCCTCTACTCACCAATCTCACCCGTTCAGAGGGGTAGTTGGGCGATTCGCGAGGTGGCAGGAACACGACACCGAAGTGGACAAAAGTTACGCGCAACCATCCTAGATCTCCATATGTAGCTGTCTGATTCCGCCTAAGATTATAGGCTGGTCCCAAGTGTAACAGCAGCACTGCATGCCACGTATAATCTGCGCCATGTCGTACCTACTATTGAGCATTTGTTGGAACGACAATACTTGCATTGTATGCCTTCAATATTATAATTAAGGAACAAAATTCTCATTTTCAAATTCGATTGGAAAAATTCCTCGTTCTATCCGTTACAAATGACATACTTGATTCTGAATTTCAATAATCAGAAGCACAAATAAAATTCAATATATTCAATATTCACTCTGAATTTCGAGCTTGAAATATCTTGAGAGTCTCATTAACGGAAGATCTACCATTCTCATCAAGAATTTTTTACGAGTAATATAGAAAGGAGACGACTGGCGAGAATGATGTCGATTCTTTGCAATAGGTTGTATTTTTAACTAGATTTTTGATCTATTTATTCAAAAAAATCTCCCAACATCGACTACTTGAAAAGTGAGTTACTGCGATAACATCAGTAGATATCTGTAGGAAAAATAAGAAGAATTTCAATAGTCAGCGGATTGGGTATAACCCAATCGGGTCATAACCATCCAATGTTTTGTGATCAAACTCTCGAAAACATTTGAGGAACTTTTTTCTAATTTTACACGAGGTAGAGGTGATTTAGTCCTAGATAGGAATGAAAAGTTCTTAAATCAGCATAGGTACCATCTCATATCATTTGATATCTTCCGCTTTCCGAGGTTATTTTCAAAACTAATATCCAGATGAACTTGCGATCTATGCTTTTGCATAAATTCGACAAAACTTAAAGATTGAACGACCGAAGCTGTTTCGGAAACCGAGTAATCTTCGTATCGTGAGAAATTTATTAGTGATTAGGAACCTGTTCTATTTCTGGGAAAACTGCGAAGCTCTTCCCATCCTGAGTTTAAACTCCCAAAAAATGAGAAAACTGCGGTGGGCAGTACTCGCACTCGATAGGTGGGAAGCTGTGTGGTCGCGACTTGGATCCGGCTCGTAAAGTGGTAATCTGAGGAGACCCTTACGCGCAGCTAAGATGAAAGCCGGATTGGCCTTGCCACAATATTATCTTTGATCCAATTTAGCCGGTCTGCAGAACCACTTTATTCAGCTAGGACAAGTGTCTGTTCCTGCAAAGGTGTTTTATTCATTCAAACCATTCGATGCGCAAAGAATCATAATTGTCTTTATCAAAGCTCAAAAAATAGTAATAGAGACTGGTGGGAAAACCAGGAAATTATTAAAAAAGAAACCCCATCGATCTCATATACTCTCTCTGAAGGTTATGATTTGACGACACGTGAGACACGTTATGGTCTTAAAATGACACTACCACCAGTGCCCAAGTATTACACATTTCCGCCGTACACTTATCACACAACAAATATTTTGATGAAAATTTAACTTTATAATTCCTCTGTGAACTAAGACGGTGAGGCCAACTTTCGTTGAAAAAATTCTTGGCACTGCGATAGACGAATGATAATATTGACTAATCTGGCTGTCTATACCTTGGTCTATGAGTTAACTTAGTGAGACGATATAAGATATTGCAACATTGTGGCTTACCTGGCGTTGATATTTTTCCTAGTTCGAATAAGCACTTCGTAGCACAACATGAGAATACCATGTATTAGCCTTTGCGCAAAGAATCCTACTCTGGAACCTGGAACTCTGGGCTGATGTAAAACCACTGACTCTAGAATGTAAACAGGGAAATTTCTCGTAATTTGAGGTTAGGGGAGGTCTACCGTATACTGTATCTCAGTGGCGTATTGACACTTGTTGTTGGCTGTCAATCAAGACTAACGCACCCTTCTCGATTTTATATACAACAGTGGATCTTTGAGAATTCTCCCGGCTAAAAATGGTTTTATTGATTTTGCGAGGTATTGTTCTGGAAATGTATCGATCGATACTTGGTCTGATTTTTTCAAGGGATATTTTTATTTACCTTTTAGAGATATTCGATATGCAAAGGTCAAAGCAATCAAATGCGCTGCTAGAAGTGATTGGCAGAATGCTTTTCCAAGCTCTTGCTGATCATTGCGAGCTTAGTGAAAAACAGGCTACAACTCATAAATCACATATTAATGATGGTACAGAAAGTTTCCCACAGTCTGTAACTTTCTTCTAATCTACACGTTGACACAAAATGATTTAGATTAACTGAATAAGATTTCATCCAGGACGCCCATTGAGTAAAACAGGGGAAGAAGTTTGAAAAGAAAATTGGAGAAAATTTTTCGTCCAATCTAGTTATAATAAAATTTGAGAAAGTAGCGAGTGGGAGTAGGTCCGTATTAACCGAATTATGGAGTATTAGAACAATAAACTTGGAGATGAAGTAATGGATTATACCCTCGCGATATTTCAATATATATATTGATGGAAATGGAAACCTTGCTTCAATAATGATTGCCTCGTGATTCGGCCGTTTCCATCAATATATATTAGATATGAAGTAGTTTCACGTGAAATAAATGGTCGATCCTACATACATTAGCGTGAGCCGAAAAATGAAAATTTTTCGAACTCGCTAGGCTTAGTATTACAGTTTTTGTCATTTTGCACATACATACACTGTAAAAAAATTTTCCGAAAAACTTCAACCAACTGGTTGAATGGGAAATTCGACCAAATGGTTGAAGAGACTGCTTGAATTTTCAACCAAATGGTTGAAGTTCTCATTCAACAAGCTGGTTAAATTCTTCATTCAACTAGTTGGTTGAATTTTCTCGAAAAATTTAATACAGTGTACACGAAGAATTAGTATATTATGATATGCCGCTTTACACGGCGAGACGCGAGCCGTGGAAAAAAAATTTCTGCGATTTCTAAAAGGAGGCTTTCTGATGAAGGACGAGCCCTGAAGAAATTTAGAAATAAAGGTTTTCTACTCCTTTTTGCGTTATTTTTCAAACTGATCAAACGAGGTGGAGAACGTTTCCGTGATCTAAAGCATCATGCGACCCATCATTTCTAATGTATTTTTGCACATAAAAACCGAATCAAGGCTCTTATGTAGATCGCGAGCTACCAATCCGAGTACCAATCCTAGCAAAAAAAATAGTATTTATCCGGAAAACAATGAATTACGTTGAAATTCGTCTATATACGGGAGAGCTTGCTCCTAGTAAGTATAAACTTCCACCACGTTCCCTTACGTATCTCGACCTACTAAAAACAATCCCGTTGGTTTTATAGAGCTTGGGTGCGACAAATTTAGGTACATAGGGTAGTGGCACTAGTAGCCCTCCCCCCCCCCCCCCCCAGTAGCCGCCCACTTTGACGTTGTTATTGAAATAATTAAGTATTTTTGGTTAGTATGAGTAATGTAAGTGTCTGGGATCATAGTTGGGCATGCCATGTATGGAATCAATGCAAAGAAATCCATGAAAAACGACGCAGTGAGTTTTGAGAATTTTTTTCCAGATTTACTGTGAAAATTAGCACCGTTTTGCCATATTAGCCGATACCCTTGTCAGTAAAAGTACTTTCAGAAGAAATTCTCATAAAAGAAATTGGGAGTATTTATTGTTCCGGAACTTTTTGTATACGAGAGATAAATGTTCAGAGAAGAGCTCCCAACTATGAGGAAAGACAAAAAATATTTTCTCAAAAAATAAATAGGTGGGCGGCTACTAGCGCTTATATGGGCGATTACTTGATAGGTGGGCGGCTACTAGCGATTTTACAATTATTTTTTCAATTGCTCATGAATAATTGTTACTTCAACTTAACGCCCAATAAAATTTCGACCGCATTGTTGAGCACCCTAAGTATATAGGAGTTGAGGTTCTGAAGGCCTAGAGTCATACCTGGATCTCCAGTAAAATTATAAACGTGGAATTTTCGTTAAGATAGCGGCTACTAGTGCCTTCACCCTATATTAATCAGACGACGGACGATTTTCGTTCTATCTTGTGCATTGATTGCCTATCCTCATACACGGGCTTCAAATCGGTCATCAGCTACTTTTCACTTGAATCTCACGCTTCAAAGCTCGGTAAGACCACCGTGATAGTTTTCAGAAGTTCAAAATACATAGGGGAATCATAGTCTGGTGATATTTTAGACCTACTAAGAGAAAGTTCTTCCACACATACTAACTTGAGCGTAATTTATCATTTTCCGGGGAAATGATGATTTTTTGCTAAGATCGGTATCTCACAATTCACGCAGAGCCTCGGCTTCACTATGAATTCGGTTTTTCCATGCGAAAATAAGTTAAGAAATAACGGTATGCATGATGAATTAAATTACGAGAACGTCTCCACCTCATTCGATCAGTTTGAGAAACAACGAAAAAAGAGTAGAAAACCTTCATTTTCAAAAATCTTCTAGGCTCTAGCTCCACGGTGGTCTTGAAATACGTTCATATTCTGCTGACGACAACCAACAGGATTGTTGTGGGTTATATTTCTAGGGTCTTTGGAGCTTATTTTTCCATAAGAATCAAAATCAGCACTTGGGCCATTTAAAATAAAAGTCCAAAAAACGTGTTCTAGCCTCTTTCCAATATTTCCTGTCGAAGAACTTGGAAAGAACTCACTCTAATGAAAAATGTGTAGAGGCATCTTTTGTTGCCCTTGAAAAATTGCATCAGAAAGGTACCCATGCATAGTCCACACGCAATACACATTCCGTTCGAGATATTCGTGAATTTTCTTTTTATGATCATAAGTTTTTCAAAAAAATCGTATCTGTTACAATGAAATGACAAATATCTCTGAAATTTTCTCTTGATTTTACCAAGACGATTGTAGTTCACCATTATCAACTACCACTTGAAGGATTCCCCATTTGGAAGGTGAATTCGCCTCATTTCCGTATGGCTGACATCGTGATTGTAAAATCGTTTCTGGTGCTCACCCATCACTACATAAGAAAACTATTACAAATCGCTACGCTCACCTATGGTCTTCGGACTATTTTCCTGCTAAAAGTTCCAGTCTTGAAGAAGAAAAAAGGCCGAAGTACGTCGAAAAAAGTTGAGTTTAGTTAAAGCTGTAATTTTTCAAATATAGGCTCATAAATGGCCTAAAATGGACTTTTACCGGCCCTGGGGCTTACGAGGGATGTCGCAAAATTAAAAAAAAAGATTTTTTGTAAAGTTCGAACATAGCATTGATAGGAAAAAAATTTTAGGGATTTTTCTAGACGCCCCTGATGGCGGTTCTGACCGAAATGCTCCGAAATGACTCATTTATTGTTAGAAAGACTTGTGTCGAAATTTTGTACAAAGATGTAATTTGCGTGGCTCGGCCGGATAGGAGAGTCTAATAACAAAACTGAAAATGCAACTGAAGATGAACATTTGAATCAACTCAATAATAAGTGATCGTGACCAGAGGTATTAGTGCTCGTGAATTCGAATTGAAAACTCATCAGTGTGAAAAATTTTATACTCAGCGAATTATCGTAGTTTCAATTGAAAGAATGCGGAGTAGGTCACGAAGAGTCACGCCAGAAAGCTTATGCCCTTCATCGATCATCTGACCAACACGTTATCTAGTTTTGGTCTTCTTCCAACAGTCTTTTATTTTTGATGCATCTAATCCGACATCGAATCGAAAAAATTGAGAGCTTAGCATGGATCAAGAATGGATAGATTTTACAGTTTCTTAGAAATCGAATTCCGGTTCAGGTTTGTGCAGATAGTGTGATTGGAACGAAGGCCTAAGGAGCTCGAATAGATTGAGCGTTGTAATTGAATCAGATTCAAGTATAGATTGTCTCTGCGATCAAGAAAATGCGGAATTCGTGAAATATGCTACCCGTGAATCAGGTGACGAAATATAACATTGGCGTGAGTGATAAAAATTTACGTGTTCCAAAGATCTGCGTGAATATTTCTCAGGACAATGCGCGCATCATCATAGAGTGCGGGAAAAAATCCTCTTGTCGAAAAATATTTCTTGAAAAAAATATTTTCTATAGTCGCAACGTGTAAAGCGGATCCGGAAAAGAATGAATAGTGATACAGATACAAGTGAATGTATGTATTTAACGGAATCATTTCTTGATGCTGTATATCGAGAATGACACGGTGAAATGCAATATCATGTGCTATTCGTATGTAAGACCTCGTAAATCCCATCGTTGATGTATGATATACCCTCGGATATACCACAAAACACGGAGAAAAATGGGGGAAGAAACAATTGTAGAAGCATTCTCACAATCAACTCGTTTTCTGGAAAATTGACAAGCTTTAGTATACGCGAGTGTATTATACTGTGCAAAAAGTTGACGATAGAGAATAAAGGAAAGAGATGGAATCGTTCTTTTTTATGAAGGAAATGAAATATTGCTTTGTATTATTATTGAGCCTTTCGTTTATACAGTGAGCGTCGAAGCGATTCTAATTGGTATGCAGAAATTGAACATCGAGCTATTTCAAACTTCGTCATAAGAACTTGACAGAATCATGAAGGCCAGAGAACAAATAATTGTAGATTGACAATATTGTATGATGAAGGTATCGACACTGACACTGAAAGAGCTCGCTTCAGTTAAGCAGTTCCATACAGTTTTTGTTCGACATTCCGTAGCAGTCTTTTAATAAGGTCAAGTTTTTAGGAAAGCAGCCCAGAAAAACTTATGAATTCTATCGAAAATACGGTACAGTTATGTCTCATTCTGCAGTCATGATCATTGTCACAAATGGTATTGTTAGCTTTCGTGGCGATAATGTTCGAACACGCCCTGCTAGATGTCCGTGAAAATATAATATCAAAACTAGTGTATTTGAGTAAAATTTAGCCGTAGGAGAAAACAAAATGTCACGAGAGAGTGCCTTGAAGAAAAGAAAACCTCAACCGATGTTGAAGTTGAAAGTTTCAACTCTGTTAATTGTGGAATTGACTAAGCGACGTTTGTGAACTGCCTGATTGTGCAAGAAGTATTACATGAGATGTGCCTCATTGCTTCTATCAACGCACAGTGTGCGATCACACCTTGCTTCGAGCTGCGATAAGTATCACAAAGCTGACACCAAAATCCACCTATGGGGCGTTTTTCACGAAATCCTACACAGTAAGGATTCGCTTCGACCAAAATCGTACCGGTTCACGCCTCGAAATGGCGAGTAAATTCATTTTTCCCGTGTCTAAGTATATGGAAGCCCATTTCGATAAATTGGTGATTTTGCCATGTTTTCTCATTAATCTTTTGATAATTCAAAAGCGGCCCGTTCCATCGAAAAATGTGCAGAGAAACCTTTTGTAGAACTCTCAAAGATCTCATAAACCAGGCTCTGGAAGTTTCTCAAACGATGCGTCTACTACGAGTTGTGAGGCGTCTTTAATTAAGAGTTTCATGGATTTTGGAATATTTTTATAAGACATCATGTCTCAAATTTCGTATTTCTAACCACTTTCGCAATCTTGGAGGATGATTCAGGGAAGTTTTCCTTATCATTTATCGAGATTCTACTTAATACAGCTCAAGAGAATCTTCCAGCATTCCACACTATGTTGAAAATATGAGGTTCGAGATACGATGTACCATGGAAATATTTCAAAATCCATGAAACTTGTAAGGATGTGTCCACAAATAGCGTAGCGCATAGCGCATAGCGCAGCGCACGGCGCATGGCGCAGCTCATGGCACACGCGCTAGCGCTCACTTCGCAGGCCTATTCGCTTCCCATTCCTCGAAAATTTCTGAAAATGGTCACATTTCTATGATTTCACCATAATCCCATGCATCAAATGGTTGTGATGCATATACGCCGTCTCAGCGAGCCATAGCGCGTGTGCCGTGAGCTGCGCCATGCGCCGTGCGCTGCGCTATGCGCCATGCGCTGCGCTATTTGTGGACACACCCTAATAAAGACGCCTCACAACTCGATGTAGACGCACCGTTTGAGAAACTTCCAGAGCATGATTCTTTAGAATCTTCGAAATCTTTGAAAGCTCTACGAAAAGTTTCTCCACTCATTTTTCGATTAAACGGGCCGTTTTTGAGTTATCAAAAGATTAATGAGGAAACATGTCAAAAACACCAATTTATCGAAATGGGCCCCTATATACTTATACACGGGGAAAATGATTTTACTCGCCATTTTGAGGCGTAAACCGGCACGATTTCGGTCGAGATGAATCCTTACTGTGAAGGATCTCCTGAAAAACACCCATAGGTGGATTTTGGTGTCAGTTTTGTGATACTCGTCGCAGCTTGAAGCGAGGTGTGCGATAAAAGCCATCAGAATGGAATAAGATGGGACTGGGGAACAATGGTACAAATAGCACTCATCTAGATTGTAATATCTGATCGTTATGGCGTACTATGATGAGGTGATGTAAAGAAGGAATCTCGTTATCAAAGATTCAAACTATCAATTTGATAATTCGAGAGTTTGATATACAACTACACTACCGGTCAAAAGTTTAAGCTCACCCAAAAATTTTTTTTCCAATTCTGTGAGTTGAACTACTCGGCTCTATTTGACCGTAGAGGGCTCTTTTGGAGCTCATTTTGAAGGTTTTCTCACGTACTTTAAGATGGCATTATTCATTTTTATCCGTACGGATCGGGATCTTTCCAATTTGAGCTTGGAAAAGTGGCAATTTCAACGATTTTTGAGAGAATCTTTTGGCTCCTGCCAATTTCAAGCTTCGGCTTAGCCGACGTCCAGTACGGTTTCTGTGATGAAAAAACGTTTCCAGCACTCGACGCGTCATATATTATGTGGACAGTTGATTGAAATTGAAGATATATGTTCTGGTCTACGGCGAGATCACTTTTCTATTTCATGAGAAATTTGGTATATTTTTCGTCCTTGATGGTAAATACAGAAGTTGACTTAGGTTTTGTCGATCTTTACCCTAGCGTCCTTCGAGATCGACAAGACCTCAGTCAACTTCTACACTTTTCTATTTCGTTGATTACGAATAAATTTTTGAATATTTGTGAAAGACGTGTCATTTTCATGGTTATTATTCAAACCTAAGACGTGCTAAGTGCAAATTTTGCGCTCAAAGTTGATCTTAACACTATCACTTCGGATCCTGGGCTAGCAAAAGATTTTCATAGTTTCGACCTGAAACTATTTTTAATTTGACCTAGCCTCAAATTCCAACGTGTTCTTAGGGTTTTCGGTACAGAAACTTGAACTAATCTATTCCTCACAGAAGCTGAGGTTCACTCCGGAAAATTTTCACATATTTATAGCTTGATATCTCGGGGTCGATAAAGGACTTTTGCTAACCTTTTGAAGATCCTTAACCCTTAATTACTAACGTGGTAGACACCTGGCACACTCGAAATTTCTCTTGCTTTTGAAGAGTTGAAACTGCCGTTTCGCGACTCGGGACTTGAATGAAAATTCATATTTCGCCGTCCTCTTATAGATGTAACCTTTGCAAAAATTTTGAAATAATTTCTTGTTTTTTCATAAATAAATTAAGTGCCAACATTTCATCATCGAGAAAAGTAAAAATGGTGAAATTTGAGAATATTTACCCAAATTTAGCTACAATTCTTAACTCAAGGTGTATTTGTTATAACGAAAGCATTTTAGAAGTGAAATTCGTAATCTTTGACATGGTTTTTCAACAAATTGTGAAAATACTCATCAGCTTAAACTCAAAAACTGATTTTAATGGAGAACTTTCCAGGAAAATTCAGGAACTTTGCGCCAATCGGGAAATGTCCAAACTGTTTCTGAGATAGCTGAGATCTAAGGAAAGAATTTTTTCATGTCACTAACAGCACTAGATTTCGAAAATTCAATGAATCTAGAAGGATGTGCCAAAATTCTACTACGTTAGTTGGAGTGTAACTTTATTTCACGCTAGTAATTAAGGGTTAATTATTGGCATTGATCTCTGAATTCATCAGTGTTGGTTCTCATATCAGGTATTTCAAGCTATGTCAGCTATAAAAGCTTGAATATTCATGGATCTTCACTTTGTTCGGTCAACGGCATCAGTTAGAAGAATAATTGAGTCGATTCCTAGAAAAAGCCTAAAGCAAGTGCTTCGGGTTTGAGATAGTGGTTATTCTTCTGAAGAGAAGTCTCTCTTTCAAAGAAAAAAAAAAAATAAATAACTATATATCAGGAATGATGTTGACGTTTGATGTTGTCAGCGAATTGATCTAGAGCAAAAGTAGAGTAATTCTTTCAAAATCTTGCGTATGTTCATTTGGCAAGGGACCTCCAACCTGCTTTATTCGCTTGCGCGAGTGACTCAATCTTTGAGGAAGATCTAAAATTTCCTCAATATTCGCAAAGGATCAATTTTGGTTTTCTGACTCTGGTATTCATAGCCGTCCCTAACACATGGTTTACGGACGATTATGAATACCAGTGTGAGAGCACCAAATTCAATTCATGCATAGAAATGAGTCGAAATGCCGTTACCCAAACTCAAACTAATGTTCTAGATAAATTCGTTGTCAAGGAGGATCGACCAAAATAGTCTATGAATCAAGAACCGGTTGTCAGGATGCAATTAGGATATGCAGACAAATGCGAGATTATACAAGTTACAAAGTTCTGATAGTTTGCACTGGTCGTACAGAAGTACACAATCCTCTCTTGGTTAGAATCGCTTCTGAGTTGAACTGGCCAAGTAACGGATGGAATACGATTCGAGATCGAAAATATGATACCAATATGCACAAGATAAATAGTTTTAAAATCTTGATTGCAAAAATTTCATCCTAAGACAGCTGAACAAAGGGTATCTTGCTCAATGCATTTAGTTGAAACTGTGGAAACTGAATGTATGAATTTCAAAAAAAGTTTGCGAACAATCATTGATTCCCTGTGGTTGCTTAAGCTGATAATCACCCCTGAAAACTGATCTGAAACTCCTTATGGGACACAACTTGCAACTCCAAGGAGAATACCTTCTTCACTTTAAATGTGTATTTACTATTATTCAGAAAAATTCTACGATGTTTGAGAAAACTTTAGCAGAAATTCTTGAATGGTGGTATGGAATCCTCTCTTGCAAAAACGTCGATTGCTCGAGCCCAATTTGATGTAGAGGAATTTTGAAAAAAGCATCTAAAAGATGAAAAAAAATGCTGCCTTTTTGTGGTTTTTGATTTTTCTCTCAGCCCTTCTTGGTACGTCAAATAGCTGATGTAATTCCAAGGATTACGGAAAAAAATTGTTTTTACTATAAGGGCTCTAATTTGAACGTGGATAAAGATAGACCAATTTTGCAAAATACATTTTGAAGAGTGAAAAAAATGTCATCTGGAATGATTTTTTGATTATCTGTTACGTCGTGTAAATAAGAGTGTGAGAGCTCTCAAAGTAGCCAGATTCTCGGATTTTCAATGAAAACAGGCAGAAACAGCAGAAAATGGCAAAAAACCACGGTTTTGGATACTTTGAGAGCTCTCATACTTTCATTAGCACGACTTAAATAGTAATCAAAACATCATTGCAAATGAATTGCATTTTTTCTGCTCTTCAAGGTGCTTTTTGCAAAATTGTTCTATCTTTATCCGCGTCCAAATTACAGCCCATATAGTAAAAACCATTTTTTTTTCTTCAAAATCCTTGAAATGATATCAGTTTTTTGAGGTACCAAGAACGGCTGAAAGGAAAATTAAAAACCACAAAAAGTTGAAATTTTTTCTCACCTTTGAAATGCTTTTTTCAAAATTCGTCTACATCAATCTGGGCTCGAGCAATCGACGTTTTTGCAAGCGAGGATTTCATACCACCGTTCAGGAATTTTTGCACGGTACTGTATGTCAAGGGACAAATCTAGCGACCATGAGCTAACAAATTTCTGCATAGGATGATGATTTTACAATTAAATAATGTACGAATTCAATCTCACACTCATTGTTAGTATCGATGACTTGAGAGGATAAACTTCATGCATCGATTCTATAGACTAATGAAAATTCACAATCAGTAGACTTTAGTAAAATTGTTGGAAGGCATATTTCACTTATATGGAAAAAACTGATCTAATGGATGAGTTTTAGAAGGTAACATTTTGACTTCGGATATAAGACAATGGTTATATAATAACAGAAACATTTCTCTTCTGCACTTTGATTCATATTCTTTTGGCACCTCGACTCAAGAAGTCTTTAGCTGAACCCTCTTGCTGCTCACATTACTTCTGCTTATTAGCCATTTTGATTTTCAGAATAACTTCTCGAGTTGAGAATGCTTGAATAGTTAAAAAACTTTCTCGGTGCATGAATTGAGATTTTCTAGTGTGTCATCTCAAAATTTATGTTAGAGTTGAGTACACTACCAACCATTTATTTTCCATGTGTGAAAAATAATCATCACACATTTCTTAAATAGTATCAACTAATAAGTATGAGAAATTCATCAATTTGTAAAATATGTTATCATGCAGAACATAACTATTGCAACTCTTAGTGACCCTTCCAAGGACTCATAAGTACGATGAGTTCAATTTCTTGATCTTGAATGCTTTTTGCAAATAAAAATTGCGATAATATCTAGATGATAACAGTTACCCGCTCACCTGGAGTAATTCAAGGAATGCGAAACACTCAACTGAAGTATCAACTCAAGAAAGGCATCTTCACAATAATGGTGTCTCCAGTGGCATGACATGATCTAATTGGATTTTCGTCTCAAACTCTCTCTTCTTACACAATGATCAAAGTCTCAGCTAGAAGTTGATTCAGCTTCATTGAATCGAGGGTTTAGTGAATATTAATGGAAATTCTCAAGTCTGCTACAAGTCATTACAAACTCACTTGTACTCAGGTAGCTGAGCTCATGAAATTGGCCCTTGCAATGTAATCTCTGTAAAGTCTTGACCACCTTAGTATGGATGAGATAAGCATGTTGCGATGAATGGGAAGTATTGTAGAAAAAATCTTTTGGTGTTTGAACTCGTCTTTTTTTCCACGCGTAGATTTATCTGCATTTTATTGCGTTTACTGTTGCAGAAGTAAAGAGGACATCCAAACAAGGCCTAAAACATAAAAGCCACATGACATATACTCATAAATAAAGAACAGATGGTCATAACCTCCAACACGTCCACACAGCTTCTGTGGTTATTCGCATCATACACTTCTATAGTAAATTATAGAGAGATGTGCTTACCTATTTTAGTGCAGTAACCACTCTCTATCAATCTGAGTTCGTCATTTAGAAAAATTAACTCAGCAACTTATTCAAACGGTAAACACATGATCGAGCACATGATAATAAACCAATCACTGAATTGTGGTTATAAACTCCCCTCAACCTCAACTTGCAACTCGCAACACTGAGTGTTTTCATGAGGTCAATAATGAGATTTGTGAATCTCGTGTTCTCTCCGAATTGTAATGATTACACGTAGCATGATGAGAGAGAGAATCACATAGGTCTTGTTATGGTTCAATGGAAGACAAAGTCATGTGGTATAGATGAGAAATTTAACAAGCTGACGATTTTTCGCCTACACTCATGGCGTTCCGAAAGTTATTAAAAACAGACCACATGCCGCATTGATCAATTTTCAATGAACGATGAAAAAATTGTTCGCCGACCCGACGTTCAGCACGTGCCGCGGTTTCCAGAGCAATCGAGACGTAAATATACTTAGCGTCGCTACTATACTGCTGAGTAGGATCTTTATTACTTGTCTGCGCTACAACTATACGGAGGGTATATTAGAGAGATACGACACGCTGTAACGAGCTGATATGCGGATAAAGTAGATAACTGACGAATGTGGTGTAAGACCCGCGCCCGACTCGAATGAATAGGTCACTATAGCTGACAGCGTAATTAATCGAGAATAATGCAATACAAGCCATCCCATTTTGAAACCTATGAAGATTTACTTCCAAAACATCGATCGAGCGAAGCAGCCACGAGTGCGAGAGAGACAGCAACAAGGCCCATCCTCGCCCACCCGACCGCCACATCGACGAGCAAAGTGCATACAGATATTACAAAATCTATTTATGTTACAAGTGCCCAAAAATCGCCACTTGAACATGATTTTTGAGCACTCGTAACATAATAGTATATTAAGCAACAAAGGTGCCAACAGATATTTGCGCACGAGTCCCCGCCACGAGTGTGCAAATGGTCCATTTGCACACGAGTGCGGGGACGAGAGCGCAAATGTCGGCACCCGAGTTGCTTACGATATTATTTGTTATTGCTGTGAGCAAAAATGTAAGTCGCCCAAAACTCTTGAAAGATGTCGCGGATGTTGCCAAAGTTGGCTGTCAGCATGAGAATTGTTCGATTTTTTTCGCTCTGGGGTGAAGGAATTCCATGAATCTTTGTTCTCGATAATTATACTGTGTATTTTGATAAATCGATCGGTTCGGTAGATCTATCAAAACATCCATAATTCGAATATATTCATGGCTTCCTAATGTCTAGTAATAACCAAAGTGGGTCGATTTATTCACAATCTGTTGGGTGAGTGACTCCACTGATCGGCGATTAGGGCGTTACGAAGGGCGCAATGCGGGGTCCAGGGGTGGCAGGGGGCGAAGCTTCCCGACTGGAAAAAAATCCTGAAAAATGTATCGGAAAAAAGACTTTTGCCCATATAATATGCTCCTGGATAGCTTGAAATGTCTTCAATCATGTAATGTATACTATTTCTGACGTTCGGTACATGCACCGTAAGATGATCAATTTCGAATTCTATGGTCCGTAAAAAGATAATTTGGGTATCTAATTTTATCTGAGAAGATTTTTCAGAGATGCTGATGTGATGGTGATCGAATAGTTCGCCACAAATAAATCTGTAAGAAATGAAGAAATTTCGGGGGATAATAACCGTATTTCGTGAATAAAAAAACTTTATGCGATTCTCCGATGTTTGGGTGCTCGTAAAGTTGCATGAAATAGTATTTGCACCTCGTTCTTGAGGTTTCCCGCTTCCGAACGATTATTTCGACCCTCGCCTGCGGCTCGGGCCGGAAACCAATCGCTCAGAAGCGAGCTACAACCTCATGAACTTGGTACAAAACATACTATTACCAACGGGTGAAAATGGATCGGTGCGAGAGAGAATATTCTCTCTTGTCGTTGATTTTAAACGTCTCAATATTGAGAGTAGTCGCGATTTATGACGCAAATTGTTATAACTTCATTGCACACAGTCCATCGTTTGATGTGAAAGAACATTTATCGGGTCATGTCCTACAAATCAGCCTTTTTTATTTCTTGCTTGTACTACATGCATTTAGGCATGATTCTCAACATATCCAAATGTTGGTTATTTTTCATGACATCTACAGTCATAAATCCACAATTCTAAATATACTAAGATATATCTTAGTGAGTATAGGATGATCAACCATCAACCCAAATTTGGCAAGCAAACTGTGCGTAAACGTCCCATTTGCACACTGTTTCATCGTTTGCGCCATGCGCAAATGGATATTTGCACACGCACACTCGCGTCTAAATGGCCATTTTTGCGCACAGAATAACAAAATAGTATACTAAGCAACAAGGGTGCCAACAGATATTTGCGCACGAGTCACCGCAACGAGTGTGCAAATGGTTCATTTGCGCACGGCTTCATCGTTTGCACCATGCGCAAATGGCTTATTTGCGCACGCCAAAAATTTTGAACAAGTTCTACGTACACGGAGAGATGAAAGAGATTGAAGAGAGAGAAAAAGCCGTGGCAATGTCGACTATTTATACTCGGTTTACCTTATGTTTATTTCATGTCTAAATATTTAATCATTTGGCTACATGACGCTCAAATCACACGTACCTGGGCTTATTTTGTAGCCTTTGACATGAGTTTTCGGAAGAGCTAAGATACGTTGTATAATAATTGAAGAAGATTGAATGAATTCACAATTTACTGGCTATTTTTGTGATATTGATCGGAATTTTTGCGAGAACTCAGTATCTATGAAGTAGCTTGTACATACAAATCAAGTTCGATGCCTAAACTGGCGTGCACATATGTTGTTGGCGTCACATTTGATGAGTCATAACCGCAACATAAGTCATTGGATGTGTCTAAATCATTTTGTGCAGGAGGCGAGTGCAGTATTTTCCGGAGCAAGCCTAAGCTGAAGAATTATTTCCACCGAAGACAGATATTTAGAATTCATCGAAAGACCAAGAATTCAGCACAGCCCTCGGATTGCATGAGGCTATACCTTATCTCGATCGACGGGATCGGCAATTATTCAAACTGCGGGTCAATGGGATGATTGAGTTTGATTGACGAGAAGTATTAGGAGGGTATGGATCATTTGTACCATGATAGTGAAAGGAAAAAATCACTTACCTCGAAATGGCTGGCTCTGAGCTTCGATCCATGATGATGTGAAACATTCGAGTAAGTGCTGGGGGTTTTGTAAAATTGGATGTCGAATGGGAACCCACTTCGAATTTCGAAAGCTTGAGGCCAGCCCGGAGTCCCCGCAGAACCGCAACCAGACTCGTACCGGAGTACATTCAGGTTTCCAACAATATCTAATCTTTAAATAATTGCAAACACTTTTCGGATTAATTCAATAAGTTAGCACCCTTCCCAATAGAATTTTCAATCATTTGATTCTTGTTGCGTCTCAAAACTCGTGATATATTTTGCGAAATTTGAAAGATGGCAATCTCGAGCTATCGCTGCCGCATCATGGGATACACGCGTCATGGGAAATTGCTTTTTTCCAAATCTCGCAGAATATGCTACGAATTTTGAGACGCAACAAAGCACAAACGATTGGAAATTTTACTGGAACAGTGTTTGCAGCTATTTAAAAATCAAATATTTTTTGAATTACGCTATGCAAATGTCCGTGGTGCCATCTATGGAGTAGTATACTACTTATAAGAAGTACGGACTGGTCTTAAGGTTTATGAGGTGACTCGCACACGTGGTGCCGTACCAAGCCTGGGCCTCGGCCTGATGGGTGCAGATAGAGAGGCTCTTAGCGTTTCTAGTACGCTCTTGCCGCGATATAGGCATAGATACTCCCAACGCCAAGTCGGTGGCTACCCCACGCTATTGCAACCCAAAAATCACTTTGAGAGATTCACTCAAAATCCTGCACACTGGCAACCTATTCCTTTGTTCATGTCATTTGACGCACCAATCCAGGCAGCGTCGATCTCGTACTTTGTTATGAGTATTGAAGGGTAAGTTGGTTCTCAACTGACATGACCCGTAAGAATACTCATAAAAGAGTTTTCTCAAAAAATGGTTCTACAGTAGAACTTCTAATCGCGATTTTCATTTGCAAGCCCGTATTGTCTTGTTCTTCCTATACCCGTTATCCCAGTTTAGTCAAGATCTGCGTGAGCCACGTTCAGCCAAAGAATTATTTCTACCAGGGACTGTGCAGGGCTGGTGTGCAATTCTTTAAGAAACTAAAAATCCAGTACAGCCCTCTAATCACATGAGGCTATAACTTATCTCGCTCGACGGGTTCGGCAGTTATTCAAACTGCGGGCAAATGAGATGATTGAGTTTGATTGACGAGAGGTATCAGGAGGATATGGATCATTTGGAGCATAATAATTTGAAAATGAAATCACTTACCTCGAGATGGCTGGCTCTAGGCTTCGATCCAAGATAACGAGAAACATTTGAGTAAGTGCTGGGGGTTTTGTAAAATTGGATGTCGAATGGGAACCCACTTCGAAATTTAGTTTTACAAGAACAATATCCCTAATTATGATATAACATTAGGATTTCCCCACAAAAAATCTCGCAACATGATATAACTACACAAAATTCATCATCTATATAATTTTAATACTCCAAAGTTATAGAAGATTTTATGATTACTCCACGAAAAAACTCGCAACACGATAACTCGACACAAATTCAGATTAGTATTTCTCCACAATTATAGCGTATACGGAAATTCAGTCCACAGAAAGTTAGTACACACAATTTTTTGAAACAAATAACTTCTCCACTTGTGGTGACTTGCCAAGTGGATGAATTTAACGTGGAGAACATTATTGTGTTTAGATAACATCAAGTTACATGTGGAGAATTATATTGAGGGAAATAAGCTCGTGGAGAATCTCAGCGAGGAGGGTAAAACTGAACACACATAAATTTTCATGGATTTTATCCACAATTAACTCCTACTCATGTGGCGATCTTTTTCGTGGAGAACTTTCACGGGGAATGAATATTTGAGGAGGATTATAATGTAGACTAAAACTGTGTAACCATATTTTACTGTGGTCAAACTTAGGGAGGGCTATTGATCCGTGGTGGAAAATTATGAGGACAACTATCCGTGTGTAGAAAAAGTATGTGGCCAAAACACCTTGTTGGCAAGCTACGTGGTCAAATCGTATGTGACCAAAATATACCGACTCTTGAGCTTTCTCAATTCAAATAACATAGATGTAGCACTACTATGTGAAACTAAACTAAGCCCTAGACATAAGATCCAGTTTTCAGAATACCAATTGATACGGAGAGACAGACATGCAACCAACATAGGAGGCGGCACAGCCATATTGATCAAAAATACCATCCCATATGAGCAGGTGTTCTACCCATCTTCCAAAAATAACTCAATTCTCGAGTATACTATTATCAAGCTTCAATTGCAGAACCGATCAAATCTCTTCTTGATATGCCAATAATGATCACAGGCGAATATTCATAGACGAACTAGAACATCTGTTTGCAAAGCTCAAGCTCGACCAGCCAGACAATAACTACATTATCGCAGGTGATTTCAACTCTAGACACCCTGCTTGGGAAGACTTTGCCACTAACAATAAAGGCGAATTACTCCTAAAATGGCTCACGGACGTAGGCCCTGGCTACAGAACCAAACTATACCCTCCAGGTGAACCAACTTTCCTAAGCACCGCGTCGTGGCTTGACCTTGTGCTGGCAGATAGCCGTATCAATATCTCAGACACCGATAACGGAAAAATCATCACAACCGACTACAACAGCGACCACCGCGCACTCCTCTTCTCCATTGACACAGTCCAACCAATAGACCTTGCCAACCCCGAACTGAGATTCCGCTTCATGTTCAAAAAAACGAAATGGAAAAAATTTCAGCGCCAAGTATTTCATAATACTGACACTATTAATATCCCGGCGGATAGAAACTTAACAAGAGACGAAATTGACCAATTCATCCAAGAACTTAGCCAAGGAATTAGCCAAACAATCGAGGAAGTAGTCCCCACATATCGTTCCTCAGACAATATGCTCAATTATACCAACACGAAAACGAAAAAGCTACACAAGCGAAAATCCTGGCTAGTGACGCAGCTAAATAGATGCTACAAATACGGTTACTCACAACACAGCATCACTCTCTACAAGGACCTCATAATGCATGTAAATGCCAAACTCAAAAGCGAATACAAACACACCTACAATGAATATTGGGAACATTTGCTCCTCCAAATTGACCACAGAAATGCGGAATCCTTCTTCCCCAAAATCAACAGATTTTTCAGACCCCGTGATAACCTGCATATAGAAAACCTACACATCGACCAAGCAGATACACATCTGCTGAACAGATGCTCAATTAACCATGCAGATCTTCCAACAGAGAATAACGAATTTGTTATCAGTGAACCAGGACAAATCCTCAATGTCATGGGGGCGTACTATGAAACTATAAACTCACCGCGCTTTCTGAACAACAACACTAAGCTTCGCAACGACGTTGACAGCACAATCGGCAAACTAACAACCGAATTTCATGCAACCCTTAACGCAAATTCCACAATCACGGCATTCAACACCGACAACTCAGCGTACGAACCATCACAGACCGAAGACTCCATCTTTTTCACTTCCCCTGAAGAAGTAGCTAAAATATTCTGGAACCTTCCCAACAAAACGTCGGCTGGCCTCGACAATATCCCTCCAATCATTGGGAAGAATTTACCAGCACAAATCATAGGAAAATACACAATCATTTTCAACAACTGCATAAACTACAGAATTTTTCCCGACACATGGAAGCAAGCCAAGATCCTCCCTATTCTTAAGAAAGATAAAAGCCCAACAGAAGCACCTAACCATCGCCCAGTGAGCCTGACCCCTGCTATTAGTAAGGCCTTCGAAGCTATTATTGATAATGCCCTCAAATACTACACTAAAAAACTCAAAGTCGTACTGGACAATCAATTCGGATTCAAATACGGACACTCCACAACACATGCAATACACAGACTAATAGACATCATAGCCAGTCACCTCCACAAGGGTGAAGTAGTCGGGGCCTGCTTAGTAGACCTTGAAAAAGCTTTCGACTCAGTATGGGTCTATGGACTTCTCTTTATTCTGCTCAAAGCAAAATACCCCCGTGACCTGATTCAAATGATCTGGCACATGACCACGAATAGAACCTTTGTAATCTGGAATGGAACAACCTGCTCATCGTTAGTATTCCGCATAATCGAGGGGCTCATGCAAGGTCCTGTAAACTCCCCGAAAATATTCAACATATTCACTTGGAAAGTTCCAAATCTCTTCAAACTCAACTCAGGGAATGACACTCATTCAGAAGCTTTCGCAGACGATTACGTAATCTTTGTAGCCGGTAGAAAGCCAGAAGTTGTTCGGGAGAAACTCGAAATTATCACCAACAGAACAGTAAACCACTACAGTTTACTCAACCTGAAAGTTAACGATAGCAAATGCGAGACAGTGCTGTTTCATCGCCCACTACGATTTGTGGGCAGTAACAGACGAGACGCAATTAAGAATTTCCAGATCGCTATAAACAAAAATGGCGTTCCGAAACCAATTGCCCACAAAAAGACAGTCAAATACCTAGGCGTAGACCTAGACTACTTGCTAAATTCAATAGCATTCCTCTGAACCAGTTAGAAGAAGCGAGAAAATCATTCAGAGCCTACAATCGCCTTTTCTTCAGCAAAGTGATCTCAAGCCACGCCAAAGTCATTTGCTACCTGTTGCTCATCAGGCCGATACTAACTTATGCGGCACCAATTTGGTGGAACACTTGCTCAAATATTATGGAAAAATTGCGCCGGTTCGAACGCTCGTGCCTTAGAACCTCGCTACACATTTTTAGGAAAACAGATTCCAAAGAATTCATCAGCAATAAGACCCTTTATAATCTAGCAAATATCCCTAGAATTGATAATTTTATTATAAAGTTAACTAGAGACTACTACGCAAATCTCAGAAAAGTCGACAATAAGTACTTAAAGTCATTCACATTCATCGATGAACCCACCTGTAAACAAAGAGCGCTAACAGGGTACCTGCAGCCTCAAGCATTTATGTTCTACGATGAAAGGAGACAGATCCAAGACATAAACAACGTTCCTATTTTTTACGATTTTGTAAGGCATCAAGCCAACAGAACAATTTTAGTCGACCCTAAGAACCCTAGCACACCCTTAAGGTACTCTAGGGCCATTCCAGATAGGGACTATTTCGATAGCTACCGCATCAAAGAAAAATATTGGTGGCTCAAGGAGGACGTAGTCCTCAAGGAAGAGAGGAGACAAAGAACCAAACACAAAAATAGAAACTAAAGTCATAAAGTACCAAATTCATGGGAACAACTTTCCCCGTACTAGCGTGACAACTCACGCGAATGAGTATGCTCAATTTCTTATTAGGACTTCATACGTCCCTCTCCTAAGCGACTACTGTCGCATACTGTGTAAATTTGTAAGTATGTACGTAAGAGTGTAGTGTGTATGTATGTAAATAGCCCATAGGCTCAAAAGCCCCGAAATCTCTGTTAGGTTTTTTAACCGTGTTGAAACTTTTTCCTAACCAAAATGTTTACAATGAAGACAACTACCCATTTATTTGGAAAGTCTAAAAGCGAAAAGAAATCTATACCAATAATTTAGAATGTCGATCATTCGCACAAATATAAGGAGTGAGACGCCCGCCACGGGACATACTCCATCTACATGACAATTAGATATAGACCTTTTTTTAGTAGTTTTATTTTCTCCTTGTATCCACCTCATGTATAACAAACATATGAAAATAAATATCTTTAAAAAAAAAAAAAAAAAAAGGTTCGATTCCCGGACACTGGAAATTTTTAATTATATATTATCATTTTTTCAAACATATCTGATCATAATAATGCATTACTAATCAAATGCAATTCGATTTTCAAGTTTAAAGTTAAAAACTTCATCCAAACTCATTTCGTTCAGTAACGGCCCCAGCCAGTAGACAACCGAACATACTCTAGAGTGTTCAAAATGTCTACTACACGGCGATCAATCGCGGTCGATGACAAAGCTGATGTATCAGCCCAAGCTTTACTAGAGCGCATTGAAAACCCGGTAGACGGTGTCGACGATACGCAAGGAAACACTCGAGCATGGACAAGGGCTGTTACTGATGAGTTGAAAATACTAGATGATGAACAAGCTCAGCTGTTAAATAGATTAAATATCCTCGAAAAATCACACGATGTACTATCCGAGATAAAAAATCTTGGTCCCGAAAACGAGAGTACCACTAAAACTTTAGAAAGTCTCATTAAGGGGAAAGATGAATTTCATCGAAAATTCGATTCCATTTTGGGGAGATTGGAAGAAATCCCTGAAGAAAATGCCTTTTTGCGGCAAGAAAATAAAGCTTTCAAAGACTCCGTTGTAAAGTTGAACGAAAAGGTCCAAATCCTGGAAAGTGAAAAGGACGAGCTCAACAGATTTGTGGTGGAATTGAGAAATGAAACCATCGCGGATTTGGAAAAAGATGTTACTTTCGGTCAACAGGCCATGAAAGACATTGGGGAGAGACAGTTAGAAATCTCCAAGCAAGTCAAAGATTTGAAAAGACAATCGATGGGTTTCTCAGAACCCATAACTAGAGAGTTAAATTTACCCTCTCCTATTTCTAAAGGAGAATTAGGAGGAAGACCTGTACGTTTTTTGCGAGATTTTTGCAGGTACGTGGGAACCAAGGCCTTGGATGAGCAAGAGCTCTCTATATTCATTTCCAAATCTCTACAGGGGGCAGCTATTGGCTGGTTCCATCTACACGAAGAAGAGATCGTCTCTCTCGATGAATTCGGAATCAGATTCAAAGAGCGATTCTGGAACGAAGACGTAAAGCATTCCATGAAGCAGAAACTTGAATTTGGAAAATATTATTCCAACGGGAGAAAATCCCGTGTAGAATATGCCATTGAACTAATCAACATCGCTCTCGAGTTAGACGAGACGCGAGAAGATACCGACATTGTAAATCAACTATGTCAACATTTTGAAAGAGAAGAAAGGGCAGCCATTCGTGGTAGTGCCGATAAATCAAAAAGTGTTTCCTTCAATACTCTCGCTGATTTTGATAATGATGACGCAAGAGCCACGACAAAACGCGCTCAGCAACAATCGAATTAATCAGACGAAAAGAAGAAGCCTCAAGAGTGGCGAACTCGAAGTTTGAGTTCGAGCACCACTGGAAAAGATCCTAAAAATCCACCCAAAAGCCAAAGCTCAAGCCTAGAACTCAAAAACCTCCTGAGGCTAAAGAGGCGGGGAAATTGGCCAAGGCTGCGGCAAAGAACTACGAAAAGGACGTTGATGTCCTCAGCCTAGTCGAGGATACTGAAAACTCGGAAAACTCCCAATAGTTGCATGTTTGTCCACGCAGCAACATGCAACTGAAGAAATCAACATGAGGTCGATCCATGATGCTCCCCGAGGGGATCTCCTCTACGATATCGAGCCACCAGGGGAAAATTGTGTAAAGCGCAAGTGCCCCGAAATTGTTATGGAAATCGAAGGTATTGACATTAGTACCCTTGTGGATTCTGGAAGTGAAGTCACCTGCATCTCGGAGGACTTCTATTTGCAACATCAGGACGTTTTCAAAATCTGTCCAACTCTAGCAATCTCCGGAAAGATAATCCGCGGAGCCACCGGACAAAAGTCCACTCATGAAATACCGATGCCTGATGACTACTCGGATTGGATCTCTGGTTTTCTCTCTGATATTTATTGTGGTTCCAAAACTAACGAAGGACTGCATATTGGAATATGATGCTCAGAGAAACTTGAAGATGAATATGAATACGGAGACTGAAAAATTGACATTTAAGATCGACAAAGAAGTCGAAACAGTGTCTTGTGTCGATTCGTTCACACTAGATGAGGAATCATCCTGCTTAAAATTAGCAGTAGACACGAACCCCGAGTCACCCTCATTTTTCGTGGGTAGCTGCTCATATGGAGCTGCCCATTACTCTGAGTCTTCGGAAGAATCTCCAGATGAAGAGATTGAGGAAGCGCTTAGAGAATGCACAACGTTAAATCGGCAACAAAAAGCTAGACTACGCAGGCTTATACAAAAGCACCGTGTAGTTTTCCGGAAATCTCCTGGTCTTCTGAAAATCTACGAGCATAAAATGACGCTCAGAGATAATGAGCCTTTCTACACAAAACCTTATCTCATTCCAATGAATTATAGGGAGAAAGTCCGAGAAGAGATCAAACGCCTGTTGAGATATAGAATAATTAGGAGGTCAAACAGTACCTACATAAATCCCATAGTCATCGTAATGAAAAGTGATGGATCCATAAGGTTATGCCTAGATGCCCGTAATTTGAACGCTCGAAAGGTTCAAGATTATGAGGCCCCTCCAGCAGTTGAAGAAATTTTCCAAGACTGTCATGGTATCAAGTATATATCAACCTTCAACCTTCTTTCTAGTTTTTATCAAATTCCCCTAGAGGAATCTAGCAGAAAATATACAGCCTTCGTCCTAGATGGCGCTGTATACGAATTCTGTGTGGTTCCGTTTGGTACTTGTACCAGTACCGCAGCTTTAGTACGTGGCCTCGATCTTGCTCTCGGTGATCGTTATTCCTTTTTGAAAGCCTTCGTGGATGATTTAGTCTGCGTGTCAGAAGATTTTGAAGAGCATCTTCGTCATCTGGAGATCCTCTTCGAGAGACTACAAACCACAACCTTACTTTGGGATTCAAGGAATCCCATTTCGTGCAGGAAGAAGTCAGATTCCTTGGAGATACTTTATCCTCGGAAGGACTCAAACCAACCCCTGATAAGATTGCGGCCATAAAAAATTTCGAAAGGCCGGAAAATGTAGAGCAACTGCAAAGTTCCCTTGGCTTTGTGAATTTCTACACAAAATCTGCTAAAAACTTTGCACAAGAAACAAAACCCCTGCTGGAACTCTTGAGAAAGGGTGCCACATTCACGTGGACAGGAGAATGTGAAGCTGCATTTGATCAAATCAAAGACCTGTTCGTTGAAAACATCATCTTGAAGTTTGCTGACCCATCCAAACCTTTCATTTTGTGTACGGATGCAAGCCAGCATTCGCTGGTAGCTGTGCTATCCCAATTAGATGAGAATGGCGATGAAAAAGTCATTACCTTCATATCAAGGGCCCTCAAAGGCCCAGAAATGAGGTACCATACCAGTGAAAAAGAAATGCTTTGCGTGGTCTGGTCCCTGAGCGAGCTCGACATCTATCTTAGAGGAGCTAAAAAGATCGTTCTGAGAACAGACCATGAGCCTCTCACATTTTTGAAAACCTGCAAATTCTCAAACGCGCGCTTATTGCGACGTTGGAATTTGGCAATACAAGATTATAATCTGTACTCGGTATACATTCCCGGACCAAAAAACGTAGTGGCTGATCTGCTTAGTCAGATTGACCCACCAAATTCGAGGAGTGAAGATGAAATCCTCATCGCCTCCACTCTTGCAGGAAACCCCAGCACGGGTTTGAGTAAAAAATTGAAAAATCTCAGCGTACTTCAAAAAGAAGACGACGAGTTATCAATCATTCTAAAACGGATCGATGCACAAGATCCGAAAACTTGTGAACGATACTTCATAAAAAATGAGGTCCTCTGGATTAACACCAATCAAAATGAACAAAAAATAGTTCTTCCCCTTGATGTGGCTCGATGTTTAGCCATGGAGACACACCAAATATATGGCCATGTTGGTGCTCACAAGGTGTATCAATTGATGACTGAGCTGTTTCATGCACGGTCCTTGAAAAAACTTGTGAAGAACCAAATTCGTGTTTGTGATATCTGTCAAAGAGCAAAATATAACACAAATGCCCATCATTCAGTTTTCCAGCCGATAATAACACATAAACCAGGAGAGCTGTTGTGCATCGACTTCTGGGGCCCTTTACCCACGTCAACGGGGGGCGTGAAATACGTCATTAGTACCATAGACGCTTTCAGCGAATTCGTGGTACTTTATCCTGTCAAGAAAACCAATACAACCACCGTGATAAACAAAATTTTCAAAGAATACATTCCCAATTTTGGGAAACCTGAGAAAAAACTTTGCGATCACGGTGCCCAATTCACCCCAGAAACTTAGATTAAAAAACTTGAGCAAGAACAAATCTCGTTAGTCTTCTCCTCCGTACGACACCCAAATTCAAATTCAGTCGGGAGGGTACACAGAAAACTAGGGCGTTTCTTGAGAACCTTCTTAAATAAAAAACATACTTCCTGGTTCCAATATTGAGATATCATCCAAAATATAATTAATGAAATCCATCTTGATACAACGGGTTACACCCCTGTTGAATTACATTTGAATAGGAAGCCTGAAAGATTCTGGAAAAGTTACTTCAAAGTGGAGGAGAATGAAACCAGATCACATGAAGGCTAGAGCGGCGCGGGAAAATGCTGGTAGAACTCACTTTACTTTCAAAATCGGAGATTTAGTATTGGTAAAGGTCAACACAGTATCAAATCTGACAGATAAACAAATTTCAAAATTTTTCGATGTATATCAGGGGCATTTCGAGATCACTGAAGTTCTTGGGCTTGACACGTAACTGATATCGGACCCCTCTACTCATGAAGTACGAGGCAAAGTCCATCTAGACTTACTAAAGCCATATTTCCAGAATCAGAACATTGAAAGCGACAGTCGTGAAAATTAGTCCGAGAAAGTGACTTGTGTGGTATAAGTGATACATCATGAAACGCA
The DNA here is from genome assembly GCA_029851415.1 of Eretmocerus hayati. Lineage (NCBI taxonomy): Eukaryota > Metazoa > Arthropoda > Insecta > Hymenoptera > Aphelinidae > Eretmocerus > Eretmocerus hayati. Next base: position 69,960,249 of record CM056744.1, on the reverse strand, counting down.
ATAATTCTACTCAGACGGAAGCGTTTTACCACGCTGAGAGATGGGTGGAATCAAATAATTTCGATAGGCCTGTGATTGCTACACCAGTTCGTCTGAAGATGATGCGTATTTTGCATCCAGGAGTCTACAGTCCAGCTCCCAATATCCATCTCGATTTGAGTCGCAGTGTGCGCTCCCAAATTCCTGCTCGCTGGTCGATGCCCACAGCATCAATTCAAACGGAGCAGCATGCAATAGATTCTCAATTGCGATCACCTCAGGTATTTATTGATGGAATTTTCGTCGTATTGCTCAAAGGTTGTCAAACTGGAGCATCGCAAATGTATCAAATAGGAGAATATGCGAAATTACAGATATATATATATACTTTTATAGGATAGAGTAGGAAGAGACGAGAATGTGGACAAAGCTGGTATAGTGGTGCGGTTCGTCAAGTATGTGCTGACCTCCATTAAAGTTTTACGAAAACGTGCAGCAGAAGACCCGCTCAACCATTTGTTCAAGCGTATGATGATTCGAGCTGAACATCACATAAAAAAAGCGAAGACCTCAGAGAAGGCTGGCACATCCGAAAGTTTAGAGCATGAGCAGTTGGATTGTGATATGGAAACTGAGTGAATGTGAATATGTAAATATAAATGGTTTGAGCTAATTATCCAGAAAATTCGTTGTTGTTCTATTGAAAGTTTTCCTCATCATTACGATAATGAAAATCTTTAATGGGGGGCATGTGACAACCATAATCTTGAAAATTTTGATATTTATTTTGAGGATTTGAAAAAAAAGTAATTTCGTATCATTTCTATACGGTATTTCAAAATGTGTGCGCTTACAAGCGAATAATGTCACTCACTGTTCCCCCCAGTCCAGCTGAGCCTCGCTAGCTCACTTGTCATATATATAGAAGATATATATACGTAAATACATATACATATATACGATTATACATAAAAAATTCTACGATTCTTTATTCAAGATTTTGTGAAATTCATTCAATCAATTCTAAAAAATCTTTCTGTCATCTAGTTCTAGGATTCATTATTTTCATACTCATGGAAAAATTCTAAAATTCGGTGCATTATTTGCAATATTCAATTCTACAAAATTCAAGCTTTTGTAAAATTGTATGTAAAATAGATTCCTTCAAACTAACTACTGGTTATCATACAAATCAAGCTAGAACGTAGTTATTTCAACTTATTCCGATGAAATATAGATTTTTTATCAACGATTCCGATAATATTATTTAAAAAATTATTTTATTGTGAAATACTTTAGAAAAACCCAATATATCGTCAATTCAAGGTGATATATCGACCATATATGTATGTCACTATTGACGAATATTACGAAAAATTCCAAAGAGCTGTGGCATTTTAAAGTGAATTTACGAGTGCATCAATGAAACACATGTCTCCGATCAATTTCTAGAAAGTTCTATATAGTTATCTAGAAAGTATTTTTCATTCATCACGCTCAACTGAGATTTGGAATAATATGTGTTGGAATCGATGAAATTTTGATAGCTTGTAAATATGTATCTAGTGGCACTAACAGAACTTTTCGGTTTTGATAAATAATTGCGGTGCATATGAATGAATCATCTTTAGAATGTTCTGGATCTCTGAGGACCGAGTATAAATAGAGTCCTGACCAGGTGCTCGAGGATTCTGCCTTTCAGTCGAAAATCAGCTCACAAAGCGAATAAATCGAAGTCCTTAGGGTTCCACATATGATCTTATGATTGTAATGGAATCTTGAACAGGATCGATTATATATACATATATTCTCTTTGTGTGCTCATTTCTGTGGGTAATCCTAAGTGCTCCAAGTGCATGATGGAACCCACAGTGTGACTATATAGTTGGCATAATCAAATCATTAGATTTTGCTGGTGATATATTGCATGGCCCTGATCCCCTCTATTTGTTATCAGCAAGACCCGCCGAAATAAAAGTTACGTGTAAAACAGGTCAAGAAGGTGCCCTGATCCACTGGATGGCTGTGTTTCACCGTAATAACATATTTATAGTCCTTGGAATTAATGGGTGCCCTGATCCATCCATTAGTCTGAGAAGAGACTATAAAATATACAGAGATCGTACTATTGATTCCCAAGGAGGTGCCCTGATCCACCGAATTGGTTTGAGGATTGATAGTCGATTACATCACCCTTAAAATCCTGTCCTATCCCTGATAGCATTTGATTACTTCTGATCAAGTCATGAACTCTGATATCCGGCTCTCTCCCTAGATCCAAGGCCGGATAGCCTACGCATACCTCCACCCTAAATTATCCAAGGTATCGCGTCGATCACAAGAGATGATACAAGAGAGAGGATGGATGCTCAGAACAACGCTGATGATGATCACGATGGTGATGATAATGATGATGAAAATAGAACAGGACCCAGTACAGCTCATCACGGTCAGAATCATAGCAATTGTGATGATGATATCGATGATGTGGTCGATGATGAGGTGGGGAGAATCAATACTCCGTCAGGATTCGAATCGAAAGGGGAGATTGATGAGTTCGATAAAGTTGAGAGATTCTCAGTGTCACAAGTTGAATGTACGCCCATGATTTGTCTTGATATTTTGTGTACTTACTGAATCTTTCTCTCATTTAAATTTACATTTTTCTTGCAGCACGTGGATCTGAAGGAGCGAATCATCGACAAGGAGATGAGCCTCATGATTCAAACTTGAGTATTCTTATAAATTCACACGTAGTATTATCTACACACGTAGAACACGTAGTTTGGGCGCGATTACGAAGGGCCTTTCATTGCTATCGAAGGTTAGTTCGAAGAATATCCATGATATTGGATGAATACTCACGCAATTTCACGAAATCTTCCTTCTTTCTCTCACAGGACGATCGAAGTCCTCAGTCGCATCTAATAAATTCGGTGATGAGAATGAATCTATTGGTATCGAAGGTGAGTTGGAACAACTCCCGTGATTTCTGCTTGAATATTCATGCAAAACAATGCCGGATTTCTTCTTTACAGATCGAGTCATCTGCAAACTCACTGCAACATTGGTCGAACGATTCGGTAGCAAGCGATAATTGGGATACTCCATCAACTGGATCACACGAATCCAAGAGTATTAGATCTGATTACTTTGATGCTCGCGGTACAATTGAAAGGACACCTCTTCCGTCCGGAATCAATGGGGTGTATCCAATCAGCATAAGCAAAGCTGTGCAGGACTCACTTATTAGATATGATTCAGAATCTGATGAGTCTGCTCTTCCCATCGATCAACCAGAGGGGCAATTGAATGAAGATCCTGTGATGAGAGCTCAAGTCAGTGTCGAAGAAATACCCAAATCCCGAGCTGAACTGATCGATGTTCGTAGACAAGTCTCTCCTTTTATGGATCTATTGCACGATTGCGGATTCAGAAATGCGCTTGATGACGTCATCAGTTGTAGAGAGATCAATGAGTGGCAAACCACTCAACTGAGAATTGAGCGAAGACTCATTGATGATGATCATGATGCCAATGAGTATATAATTCAGGTGAGATAAGATCACTGAGAGAGGAACATCAGAAACAATGTTCTGCTCCACGGATTTTATAATAGAGCCGCTCAACCTATTTTCGAACAATACCAGGATGGGCGAGCATACCAACATATTTTCCCCAGAGATTCTGGCTTCGATCTGGCAGTCAATGAACGTGAGTACTGGAATCATCAATTTCTAGTGCAATGCTCAAATCGATACTCTAATGTCGTATTTTTTTCTGGATCTAAAAAAAAGTCACACGAAGACATGAAAACGAAGATATACCGGTGCTCGAGTATGTACACTTGGCGACAGTTATTACTTTCCGAATGCGCAACCACGTCCTCAATTCCCAGCCGCTGTTCAACTTCTATGTCGTTCTGTTCAAAACGCGACACAAGGTTTGTTTTGGATGACTTTGCGAACACATATGTTCGGCATTCCGGTCGTCTGCATAACATATTTATAGTTTGATTACATTCATGCGTGTTGTGGTGATTCAAAGTTGGAATTGAAACGCATTTTCTGGTGATACCCTCAGGCAACTTTAGTATGCTGAATGATCATAATTTTGTAGGCTATCGGAAACTGACTGCTGCAATACAATTTTGTATCAGTCATGAATATTTTATCCCCTAATAGGTTTCCATAACCTAGCCAGCCACTGGGATTTCATCAGGGCAATCTCTCCTCCTAATGAGGAAACAATTCTACCCTCCCAATCTCATTTACGGAGTCGATAATGACGGATTAATTTCTAAAAAGTTGAATCCCAGGGCGATTTTGGGTGCACAATGATTCAAACTCGTAGAAGTGGAGTTGGCCCGAAAAGAAAACTTTTCTGTCTTTGGAAAGAGGATAAGTCAAAGAAAATAACCATGATTGTAAATTTCATGTAACATTTATCGAATGTTCAACGATGGCTTACAGCTGAAGGTGAGCATTCTAACTGCAACAATGCACAACCATAGTCTTGAGGTTCAGATCAATTTTCAATTGGTCGAGAGAATAAATCAGTAAGGTCCTAAGATTTCCTCAAGCAGAACCGTTCATGTGATCCATTAGCATATTTTGAAAAGTATAATTCACCTACTATGGTTTTTGCTGCTAATGTATTGGAATCACAAAATCCTCATGCTTGCAATCATTGCGATTGTTAAGATGAAATTTTATTGGTAAATCTCGCATCAAAGTAATCTCCATGATATTGCAGATGATGGAGCTGAAACTATCATATCTTTTTAGATTTATCAAATAGAATTTGATGTTGAGAGGCAGATGAAGTATAATAAACATCGTCAACTAGCTACGTTTTTGATAGTTGCACTGAAAATCCTAGACTCAAGTTTCCTCAGAGTGAAAATCTATCGGTCTCCAAGTTATCTGTTCAAATACAACAGTGTGACATTCACCGAAATACAATAAAGTCTTCATTCCAAGCAAGAATTGGTTGAATACTCTGGATTCGTCCGGGATTGAGATGTTGATTCGATCTAGAGAATGTCAGTGGGTAGATGTTCCCCATTTAATCAGTAAAAATATCACAGAAAAGTGTGGAGTCATAAATAAAATTCAAGTTTTCCTGTTCTCATGACTCATGTTCTCTTAACTCAAAGGAGCCCGCTCAAGAAGTGGAGAAATTGGCTCCCGGTTAAATTTAATGGAACTTGGCACTGTCATAGATTTTGTTGCGCTGATCAAGCTCCTAATGAGCGTCTCGGAAAAGAATCAATCAAATTCGGTATATTTTCATTTAAAGATACGAAATTTTGAGGTTCCAGAGTTTCTGTTCACGTTTGTCGATCTGCACTTGGTGTTGTAATTTCACTCGTGTGTACGAGCGTGTCAAGGGCTGGGACTACTCGTTCTGGAATGCTGATAATCGCGGAGTCTACGCTACGAGTTCACGTTGTCGACTGTGATTCTAGAGGCCTAATGTACGCGGTGAGAGTCCGCGTTCAACTGTTTGAACAGAAGCCTGGATCAACATCCTTACGCCGCTCTTATACTCGTTATCACATCGAGGTCTCTGTTATCGCGCATTCTTGCGCCGGTGCGCCTGTGCTCGAACGTTCTCGAAGGCTTTAGGCTGGCACCTTTGAGTCATGGCCATCAATTCTTGCCCGCGCGGTTGGTGACGCTTAGTTGCATCGCATTACAATAAATACTGCAATAGCTGGAACTCGTGTTTCTAGACTCGATCCATGACGCACAGCTATAGATTCTTGCACGTGCGGCTATAGTTGCACCACATTCCATTGGATCTTGCAATAGCTACAACTCGCAGGCATGGAGCTGAGACTAGCTTCATGACACATTCATGCAATGGAATTGGATGAATTGATGAAATTAAAAGAGTTTTGCGAAAAGGAAGGAGATGACACTAAATTCTATTTAGTGACTGTCTCGCAATGTATCCCAACTTTTGCAACTAGGCTTTGGTATACATGTTTTTATAAACTTTTCACTATGCCAATGTGTTTTCTATGAAGATAGAAAGACATCCATGCAATGGAATCAAATGAAATAATAATTTTGAGAAAGCTATGCGAAGAAGAAGGAGATGGAGTGCGTTCTTCGCAATGGCAATCCCGAAATCCAATCCAAGATTTCTATCCTGGCTCTGATATAAATGTTTCAATGAACTTTTTCCTCTGCAAATGTGTTCTCTACAAACACGAGGAGACATTCGAGCAATAAAATCAAATTCAATAATGGAATGCGAAAATTCATGCAAAGAAGAAGGAGATGAGATGAAATTCTTTTCTTGGACCTTTCATAATCCAACCCACTTTTTGCACCTTGGCATCGATATAGATCTTTCTATAAATTTTTCACTTCGCAAATGTGTTTTCTGAGGCCTAGGTAAGACATTCATGCAATGAAATCGAATGAAATAATGGAACTGAAAAAGTTTTGTGAAGAGGGAGAAGATGAAACGAAATTTTTCCCAGTACTGTCTCGGAATGCATCCCAACTTCCACAGCTAGGCTTTGGTATGAATCCTTTTATGAACTTGTTACTCTGCCAATGTGTTCTCTATCCAAACGAAAAGACATGTACGCAATCGAATCGAATAAAATAATGAAATGCGAGCAATGATGGTAGGTGGTAGAAGATAATGTGAAATTTCTAGTCCCACCCCACGAGATTTTCGTCCCAAGATTTGCATTCTGAATCCAATCGCATTACTTTTCATCGACTTTAGGTTTTGCAAATTCATTTTCTAATGGACCTAAGAAGCCACCCATGCAATGATCTTGGATAGAATCATTGAATCCCACCAATCATTCCATGAATTATCAGTCGGACTGATTCAGAAGATTTCCACGTAATACTTAAGATGCAGCTTCTCGGTTGCTCACTATCAAGATCGTCATAACTACTGCCATTGACGATTTTGTATCAGTGATTTCATCTCGAATGCGAGTTCAATTGTGAGTTCAAATATCACCGGAATAGGAAAAAAGTAATAATATCTAATCGCCATATAAAACCCAAGCCCCCCCCCCTCCCAGGTGCCGGACGAACAGATATGACATTCGGTCCAACATCTAATACGTATGCCGTCGCGTGTGCTTCATTAGCCGAGCGGAGCGGTAATCGACATTAATCAGGGCTCGAGCTATCGACGTTTTTGCGATAGAGGATTTCATACCACCGTTCAGAAATTTTTGCACGGTACTGTAGTTCTGCGGAAACTTCGATATTTGGGGATTGAAAACTGGTGCCGACCATCGATCTTACTTCCGAGGGTTCTGAAAATCTTATCATCTTATGTATTGTTCCACTTTTTGGAAAATATAGAGTACGAATCAACTCGCGCACGAACATACATGTCCCCGCACTCATCGGTACCGTAAGAATGTTAGAGGGACAAGGTAGGTGGAACGGACCGGACATTTTGAAGCCGAGTACAGACCTGACACTCTGCCTGACACTTTGACTAAAATTAATCTTGCAGCCAAACGGTTTCGGTTATGGTTTTGAGATGTTGGGGGCTCCATTCGTCAAAAGTGGGTTGGATTACGAGACCTCCAAGAAAAAAGATTTCGTTTTGTCTCCTCCCTCTTCGCATATCTCTTCCAATTTCATCACTCAACTTGATTCCATTGCACGAATGTCTTTTCATGATCATACTGAACACATTTGCAGAGTGAAAAGTTTATAAAAAAACTTATACGAAAGACAGGAAGGAAAAATTGTGTTGGATCGCGAGATGGCCCTTGCGAAAAATTGTATTTTATCTCCTTCTTCTTCGCATAACTTTCTCAATTTTATTATTTTATTCATTTTCATTGCACCCGTGTCTTCTCATGTTCATAGAGAACACATTTGCAGGGTGAAAAGTTTATGAAAAAGTTTATACCAAAGACAGGAAGGAAAACTTGGTCTGGATTGCGAGATGGCCAAAAAACCGCATATCGGCTCCTTCTTATTCTTCTCATAGCTTTCTCAATTTCATTATTCCATTCAATTCCATTGCATGAATGTCTCCTCATGTTTGTAGAGAACACACTTGCAAAGTGAAGAGTTGATGAAAAAAATTTACACCAAAGTCAGGAAGGGGAAATTGTGTTGGATTGCGAGACGGCCATTGCAAGAAATTATATTTCATCTCCTTTTTCTTCGCATAACTTTCTCAATTCCGTCATTCAATTTGATTTTATTGCTTGAATGTTTCCTCATGTTCGTAGAGAACACATTCGCAGAGTAAAATTTTCATAAAAAAATTCACATGAAGACCAGGATTGAAAACTTGGATTGGATATCGAGACGGCCATTAAAAGGAACACATTTCATCTCCTTCCTCTTCACATCATTTTTCGTATTTCGTTATCTTATTAACTTCGATTTTCTGGAGTTCTCCTCATTTTTATAAAGAACTGATTATCAGAGTAAAAAAGTCATTAAAAAATTCACATTGCAACCAGGATACGAATTCTGGCGCAAAAAAGCCAATAACGCAAATTTCATCCCATTTTTGCACGAGTAATCGAATGTCATAATGCCTATCATGATTCTATTAACTTGGATCACGTCGTCCATATGAGTGCGAATTTTTTCCACGTTCACAAAATAAAGTTTGACAGCGGTCGGAAGTCTAGAGAAAAGAAAAATTAATATGCGCGGGAATCAAACCAGAGCCTCGTCGACGACACCGACTAAAACTCACCAAAGCCCGTTCAGGAAGGCGCTGCGCGCAGGCCTCGGGCGGAAGGTATTTTTAGAGGTCTCTGGTATTCCTACCGTAATCTCACTAGGTATCTTTAGTACTTTTAGTAAGGTAGGATTCATTAACGCCGCTGCGGACCAAGGCCTCCGTAATCTCGCGTTTAAGGGTCGCACTAGTACACTGTGGAGAAATTCACAAGCCCGGAAGAGAACTTTACAATCGCGCATGTGAATTTCCTTACCGGCGGGGATAGTGCATCTGTTTGGGACATCGCGATACCGTCCCTTTTATTTATCATCATCCACCACTGTCGCCCTTTCGAATGCCGAGGTTGTTGTCATTTAAATTCAAGTGATACAATTGAATGGGTGTTATACATCGAATGAAACGAGGGATGTTTTTTATTCGAAGACGCATCAAGTTTATTGAGGGCTAGTTATAATCTATACACACTATTGACACGAATATTCTCAATCTATTAAGGGAGTCATGTCGACGCCTCTCCTCGCTGCCGGCACGATACACGATCACCAAAACTTCGAAGCAGCATCCTTCGAGAGATGAAAAATCACGAAAATTGGCCGACGCCAACTTCTCCAACTCAACCCGCTCTGCTGTCTGCTCCGAACCTGCAGGTGTTCTTGATCAAAACTTCCATCAGACTGATGCGATACCGCGATGCTGGAACTCGCGCGCGCGCATTCTAATGAAATTCACAAGTCGGGGGCGGAGAATTTACAAGCCTTTTTTACGTAAATTCACCATGCTCAGCATGGTGTCCCAAAATTTCCTGTGCTGAGCACTGTAAATTTGTAAGCCACGGTTTAATTGACGCATTTTATTGTAAAATAACCAAATCCAGCACTGTGAATGTACAATCACACTAGGCATTTTCACCTCGAAGAATTTTTACAGTGTAAGGCATCGAACTGACCGAAAACTTTAGAAAAACCAGATTTTTGCGGGAATGAGCTCCACAAAGTAGGAATTTCAATTTCTTCGAAATCTTAAGGCATGGAAAAGTTCCGCCCAACGATTTCCTTTGAGAATAAATTGGTACAGGGAAGCCTGGGATGAGGCAAGACACTTTTATCGAGGGGAACTTAGCGAGTGAAACTTTGAGTGAAACTGTGCCACGAAATGTACGTGCTCGTCACGCCCACAAAAAGTGGTCTTTGGGCCCTTATAGCGGTGCTATTTGGTGCTTGATAGCATGATGTTTGATAAGTTAGCCCTCCCAAAACACAAGTGAGCTCCACCGCGATGCTTCACACTCACTAAGGTCGAAATGATTGAAAACTACAGGACACGGAATTGACATCTTTACCTCTTTCATGATTTTCAAATGTCAACTCTCGATTAGGAATTGTTCGCATTCACCGGGGGAGGGGGAGGGGCTGCAGGAAATTCAGGCACCTTCATTCGTCCCTAAAAAGCAATCCCAATCGAAGAATTTTGGAACAGAGCCTCCTGGCCTCTTCTAAAAAAATTCCCGAATCTTGACCCTCGATTAGGGGTTGTTCGCATTCACCGGGGGGGGGGGGGGGGGGCTCCAAAAAATTCAGGCACCTTCTTTCGTCACTAAAAAGCGATCCCAATCGAAAAATTTGGGAACAGAGCCTCCTGGCCTGTTCTAAAAAAATTCCCGAATCTCAACCCTCTAGGGGTTGTTCGCATTCACCGGGGGCGGGGGGGGGGGGCTGCAAAAATTTAGGCACCTTCTTTCGTCACTAGAAAGCGATCCCAATGGAGAAATTTTGGAGCAGTGCCTCCTGGCCTGTTCTGAAAAAATTCCCGAATCTCGACCCTCGATTAGAGGTTGCTCGCATTCACCGGGGGGAGGGGCTGCAAACAATTCAGGCTTCTTATTTTGTCACTAAAAAGCAATCCCAATCGAGAAATTTTGGAACAGAGCCTCCTGGCCTGTTCTAAAAAAATTCCCGAATCCCAATCCTCGATCAGGGGTTGTTCGCATTCACCGGGGGGAGAGGCTGCAAAAAATTCAGGCAAAAAGCGATCCCAATCGAAAAACTTTAGAACAGAGGTTCGAATTCAAGAAAAAAATTTTTTTGACTTTCGATTAAGATAATCAATTGGAACTTCAGAGTCATATTCAAGAATACTTATCGTCCACCAAACAAAAAACTGTATTGTAACTTTGTTCTTCACGTCATCAACTTCATTTCAACGGAGTGATTTCATTGCATGCGTGTTCTCTATCATCGCAGAACTAAGGGTGGAAGCACGCGCGAATGTCAATAGTTTTCCTTTCATAGAGTACAATGTCCAAATCAAGACCTTAAGGCCCGGCTAGAGAATGATACCACTGGTTGAAGATGTGCTGGATGATCTTGACCTCAGTATGATGTCCCTCCAGTTTTCATGCAATTCAAAGAACATTGCAGGTTACGATAATTCGCATTCAATCTCCCTTCCGATGATCTTATCGATGAGTCTTGTGGGTGTATGGGATATCATTGAGGTGTTGTCTATGCTCGAGAGCTGTTCTGAATAATAGAGAGCCCATTCATATGCACCGGTCTGTGATCTAGCATGAATTTCCATTCCATGTACTTGACGGCTTTCGATTATCCGCCCCTCACCTTCCCCTCACCCCCCCCCCCCCCCAGGAGAAACATCGGGTCAATAGGTTCGAAATCTAATAGGGAACGGGAAAAATGCCGTTAGAATCATTTCAGTATCACGAAGATTTTCGGAGGTAGTTATGGATCTCAACTATGGTACTCCATAAAGCTCAGGCTAGGAAAGACTCCTGAAGTATGCACAGGTACTTCTGGACCTGGATAACCATGCGCCTTGTTACACCGGCTTGGAGCTATTGATGGTGTAATACACCGAGGAGACTTTCTACAACGATCCATCGATACTCACCCTTAGGCAGACCTGTACTTCCTGAAGTGTACAATACTACAGCAACCTCCCGGGTGTCATCGATCTCGAATTGATCTTCTTCCTCTTGAGCTTGAGCAATTAATTGGCGGTCAGTCACGGTTCTCACTCCATTGTACCAATCAATATGGGCTGTAGAGGATCAAAGAATGGTATGATGTTAAATCGAGACTCAATGCCCAGCGCAGTGGGAATATTCATTGGATATTATGGAAAGGAGAGCATATCTGCTAGGAAAGGAGAATCGAAACTAATTTACAGCAAATCTGATCCTATCAGATTGATGCGATTGATTTTGGATATTGAAAATGCCCCCTGGCTGTACAGACGATGGTTTTATAAGGATAAAATAACCTTATAGCCACGGTTTGCATATGCTCTTATCTGGACAACTATGCACTCATCTGTGTGTTATTACTCCCGCAAGAATTCCCAAATATGTGTAAAAACTTCTGGAAGCGATCGTCGGGACAGAAACAAACTGGGAACTCAAACTAGCGAGTCACAAAATAAGCATTATTTCGTCTCCTCTAATTCAAGTGAGTGAGGGCTCGATTTCATGTGCTCCTGCCCGCAAATGAGACGAGTGGCGAGAACAGATCGTGAAGATGTTCCTGCAACTTGAGATGATTAATCTGAACACGATTCCAGGGTCAAATTGTGCCTACGATATCATCCAGTGCTCAAATGGCATTGAACATCGTGATAGCAGTTTCTGCTCCTCTAATGCAAAATAACACCGGCACACGAACAAGAAAGTGTCTGTACTTTTGACTCAACTCACTTTCCGTTATGTTTTCAGGCACGTTGGATCCAAATCCGAGGTCGGTTAGCCCGTTTCTATCGGATTGATTACGAGAGAATCATGAAAATCAGAAAGAAATCGTGAAAATAGTGTAGAATAGCATTACAACTTGGATCAATATACATCAATCCACATATTTTGGGCTGAGGTACTGGACTCAGGGGTTTTGGGGCTGCTGAGCACAAATACTTAGACAAAATTATGATCCCTCCGAATCTAGGATGGCGGTTTCAAGATAGTGGGATGGAAATTTTGCAGGAACTGCTGACTTTAGCTCCAAAAACTCTTTTCGGGGGTTTTCGGGGTCGCTGATTACGAATGTGATGTCGGAACCATGAATTTGAATTTAAGATAGTTGATCGAAAATGACATGACTTGATTCCCTGAAAACTGTTCATTTAGCTCGAAACACTCTTCCCGAGAGTTTCGGAGGTCGCTGAGCACCAAAAAGGGATCAGAAAAACATTTTCCTCCAATTCAGCTAGTCTGACTGATAGAACTGCTGTCTGTGGATCTAGACGGTTTCGAGCCTGATACTCCAATGGAGCTACTCTATTTTTGAAATAACTATGGACGTGCATGTTGTTTTATTTGACAATCTTCATCGCCAATATGCAACTGACCAGTAAGCTTTTTCATCAGCATGGCAAAATACATGAATCTCGACAGATATTACTCGACTCTTGCGAATTCGATACCATCGCGGAAAACTGCTCAATTCTACTCCTTTCATTTCATTCAGCCAATTTTTCCATTCAATGAACACACTCTGACGAATTCCTTCTCCCCAGTTAATTTTGCTCGCGTGAATATCTCTCAACACCCTGGTGGAAAGAAGAGCGTAGCAGTACTGCGCAATTCCGTACTACGGGCGTAGCGGTATGGCCGTAGTATTATCGTACCCCTACACGGCCGTAATACGATCGTAGCACTACGGTCGTATTACTGACCGTATTACTGTCACACTATACGCTCTTACATACGCCGATGTCAGGGGCTGCAGTGCTATATAACCCTATCATGGAAGTGTTGAAGTCATCGGGAGACGTTATATCACGAACTCTCTCATTACATTGTCGATCATTTGTAATTAGAAAAAGTGTAGATTTCTGACCTCATTATTGTATGCTCGCGAGTGACAAAGCCATCGGTTTTCCATGAATTTGTGTTTGACACTTTGTGTGGTGTTTTATTATACTCTTCTGCTGTTGAGAACTTCACTCAGCAGCCTATGACGAAAATGTCCATGAGCCACTCTGGTTTGTGGAAATGCAGTGTGGATAAAGATGCAATCATACTACATGCTTGTATTAGGATAGAAACTCAGGGAGATTTTTCCGTGCACCCGCGAGTCAGGTTCAAGGGAATGGTTCACAGAAGCATATAAATTCCTGTAATTTCTACATCATTATGATCTTAGAGCTCACATCACATATTTCATGCAAGTCACCAAAAATATATTTTACATCAGTGATAAATTGGCAGTTCTAACGGCACATATACACCAACCTCTATTCTGATATCTGTGTATTTGGTACTTGTTAGAGGTGAACTTTGACATTTTGAATATGTAGAACAGCCAATTCGGCCGTAATACGCTGTTTTCTCTGGGGGAAGACGCCCTTGAATTGTGATGGGAGAAATCAACCCGAGAGGATCATCGATTTTCATCATAATGCTTCAACTTTTGCGATTATTAGGGATCTTAGACGCGTTTTGAGAGTCACAGTTAATCATGTTCTCATTGAATTTGAAACAAAGTTCGTCAGATTCCACCAATCAATGCATTGCGAGGACACGTTCTTACGCATTAGCTGCTGATGAATTTATGGAAATCGATTGGTCCCCGGAACCATTCGAATTTTTCACGACACTGGAGTCATTACTAGCTCACCCATACATCTCTCAGTCAGCAGCTCTATCAATCTCAATAATTTGCCAGACTCTCGTTTTTGCCTCTTTCACAGTGTCAAAACTATGAATCCAATCATTCATGTAACAGTTTCCCTCCACTCTTCTGACGGCTCCTGGATACTTAGATTTGAATTACTGGGCGTTTCTATCTCCAATTTACAGAGTTTGAGTTGGATAGGACTTGGCACCGAAGAAAACAGAGGTGATTATACACTCAATAATTTCATCCGTTACATCATCCCACCATAAAAACCGTTGAGCATCATGATCTTCGGGCCGAATTTTTATTTCGAGATACATATCTCTCACATCGGCAATTACTGCGATCTGAGGTCGTCTGAACTGCATCCACACACCCAAAAAGGATCTCAGTAAACCTGGACCCTCCAACATTCAATCGTTGGGAGAAACAGAACCAGATTCACTCGCTCCACCAAAAACTGAGGAAACTTCACCAGGTTTTCTGAACACCGAAATGTGGAAGAAACAAATGTGGATCTTTTGGCGGACTGGTAGCTCTGATTGCAAATTCGTGATTGAATAGACGGTCCATTTCTTCACGATATAAAGCAGCATATTGTGGATTACGTTCGAATGTTTGCTTCCCCAAAAGAGGAAGCTTCCATTTGATGGTAGTCCATTTTTCCTAGAATTCTTTTTCAAAAAATATCTTCCTTCTCCAGTAAAGTTCTTGAATACATGGGAATTACACTGCCCTCTTCATTTTCCCAAGATCTATCGACTGTAGGTAACCGTTTCTCTTGATAGCGCCTTGGAACATCACTACATCCCCATCCCATATCTGAGCAAAACTCCTCACTGTTTACACCAATCCCCTTCAATCCGCACACATATTTGGTGGCATCCGTAGATAAGAACGCTACAATTGGAGCATCCTCCGTCCATTATTCCTTGAATTATGACATTCTCCCTGAAAAACTGTCATTCTACCATATCGTGGGAACCATTTATAATATTTTCGCCTGCCTTGAAGAATATGAGTTGTTCTATATAAGGGGTTTTTGAGTTGCTGAATCGATTGGTTGATACAGAATTTTGATTTGTTCCACTGTACTCTAGATTGTCTGTGATCCTTCTCACATTGGTCCCTAAGACCATTATGATGTCATTCCAACAAAATTCCGTATCAACCAATCGATTCAGCACCTTAAAAGGAATCAAAGCTACATCTTTGAAGATTCATTGAATTAGATGGAGGAAGAACAAATATGTATTCAAGGAATCTCGCAACTCCATAACCATACGCGCACATACACGCGCGATTGAACAATCGATGGATGGTAATCGTCGCGCGGTAAGAGGATTTACGGTCACGGGAATACCTGCACCCACCGATCAGTTATTATGAGGAAATAAAATTGATTCTATAATATCGGAATTCGTAATTTTTGACCGAATTCGAAGTCAGTTAGAACGTAATTCAAATGAATTCTAATATGATACTTTGATGCGCATCAGACGTGTCTTGTATAGGGTCGAAAACGGAGCGCCTTCGATGCACGCACAAGACGCATCCACGGTCCGTCTGATATGCATCCGATGCGCGTCCGATTCGCGTCTGAGTCGCGCAAGGTTTTTAGTGGGGATTGAGGGAGCCTGTGATTGAGAGATCTCTCGGAGGAAGTAGCTCCGAATTCCCAGATCCCAATTCTTGAGAATGGATTGAATCACAAGGATTGATGGGAGTGTATATTGTTGGAAATAGTGATGACAGAGTGATTTGGGTGTCATTTTCTCGTATTGATCTTCTTCTTGAGCAGAATCTGATCTTAACTTGCAGAGAAATCCCCAAATCCATCGACCATACCCCCATCATGAGCCTGATGTTGTTCGGTGAGCCGGGAATGAGGGCGGGCCCTCAAAAAGCGAACTACGAACGTTCGTCTGAGTGATCACATTCATGTAGGATGGATGGGATTACATGAAATTGTTGGCGTAAAGCTACTTGTAAGTTATTTCTCGCGCAAGCATAGATTTCGACCCTTGCGCACGCGAGAGACTTTGCCTTCATGAACGCAAGTGGTTTTCCCTTCGCACACACGGAGTTATTCATGAAGTCCGCGAAGCTGGAAAGAAGTTGACTCCCTTGATAATCATCACTCGCGCGCGCGAGGGATCCCCCATTTGCGTACGCGAGGCGTTTCACCCTCACGCACGCTAAGTCAATCTTGTAGTCCAAGCAGCGGGGAAGGAGTTGGCTCTCACGACAATTATTTCTTCCGTGCATGAGGGAAGAATGATTCGCGTGCACGAGGTCAAAACCTCCCGCGAGTGTGGCCATAGAATCTCTCGCGTGAGGAACGGTATATTTTCTCACGTGCGTGAGGGATGCTTGGCGATGGAGTAAACTGTCTCCCGGTTCCGTGGCCAAGTGTCCTCGCGTTTGTGAGAGTGGAATTCTCCGCGCGAGTGAGCGATATTTTCGAAGAGGGGGCTCACTTCCTTCAGGCTCCATGGACTGAAAGATTTACATCACAATCGAGAGCGTAAAATCCCTTGCGTGAGCCAATGGAGAATTCCTAGCGTGCGAGGGTCTACATAGACGCGCTCACCCTAGGCGTGCACGCTATAGCCACTCGCACTCTCTACCTAGATACCCAGGAATATCTACCGAAGGAATGATTCGAAAATCCATCTAAAAGCTCGATTTCTTTCGACTCGCGCGTCCAAGCCCGTTTAAGCTCACACATTTTGATTGAGGGGCTGAGCGATGTCGGATTTATGTTTAGCGACCCCAAGAAACCTGAAAAACACCGTTTCTGGGCGTCCAGGGCTCAATTTTGTTCGACCCGCGCTTCCGGTCCCGCCTTAGCCCACGGATTTCAATTTCGAGGCTCGGCGCTGTCGGATTCATATTGAGTGCTCTGAAGATAACTAGAGAACACCATCTCTTGGCTTCTGGAGCCCGATGTTATTTGACACGCATCCCCACCCTCACTAACGCTAACTCATTTTGATTAGGAGGCTTGGTGATGTCGGATTTGTATTCAGTGACCTCTAAACACTCAAAGAAACACCATCTCACAGCTTTTCAAGCTCGATTTCATTTTACCCGCGCTTCCACTCCTGGTTGCGCTCACGCATATCGATTTGGAGGCTGGGCGATGTCGAATTTGTGTTCAATGACCGCAACATGACCAAAAAATACCATCTCTGAGCTTCTCAAGATTGATTCCGTTCAACCCGCGCCTCCACCTCCCCTTACGCGGACACATTTTGATTTGGAGGCTGGGTGATGTCGGATTTGTGTTCAGTGACCTCAAAATACCCAAAATGCACCTTCTCTTGGCTTCTCAAGCTCGGTTCTGTTCGACCCGCACTTTCCCCGCTCATGCACATGCATATTGATTTGTAGTCTGGGCGATGTCGAATTCATGTTCAGTGAGCTCAAGATACCGAAAAAAGACCATTTTTCAGCTTCCCAACATCGATTTCGTTCAACCTGCGCTTTCACTTCCTCTGACGCCCACGCATTTCGATTTGGCGGCTGGGCGACGTCGGATTCGTGTCCAGCGACCTCGAGATACCTCCGCCATACAATTTATTGTTATCAGGAAGGAAGAGGAATAATTCATCGTGTCTCCTAACTATAATTGGATCGTCACGCCCCTCCGCCCCCGCAGCCTCCCGCTCGATACAATCCCAAGACTCGTCATCTTTGAATCGAGATGAAGTCCCTGAAGACCCGCGCCAAACTCTATCCCCATTCAATGCAAGATTGATTTGAATCCAATTCGGGGGTCGATCAAAGTGAATTTCCGAGATACGCGCACGGTCGCAGGAATTACGCGGGCATTCAGGTCACGCTCAAAAACGTTCCTCTCGCGTGTTCGAGCCTATCGATCATTTACATCACCACGATAATTGGTTACACAACGGGAATCCGTAATAATGCATATTGCGGTTTAACGGCGATTGTGTATGCATGGATGAAAATATCGAAGGCACGTCATTCTGGTGGCTATTAGTAGCTGAGCCGAAATGCCACCCATCGAGTTAGCATCAAGATAGTAAGAGGCGATGAATTGTGAAAGCACAATACTTGTATGAGATTGTCACCGACGCGATACCTTGGATAATTGGGGCGGAGGTATGCGTAGTCTATCCGGCTCTGGATCTAGGGGGAGAGCCGGATATCAGAATACATGACTTGATCGAAAGTACCCGAATGCAGCAGAGGATAGGATACGATTTCACAGTTTGTGAGATCAAATATCGATTCTTAAACCAATTTGGTAGATCAGGGCACCTCCTTGGGAATCAATAGTGCGATCTCTGTACTTACATAGTTTTTTCTCGGACTAATGAATGGATCAGGGCACCCATAAATTCCAAGAAAATCCTATACATGGTTGGTCACGGCAAAGCACAGCCATCCGGGGGATCAAGGCACCCTCCTGAAATACCTTACACGTAACATTTATCTCAGTGGGTCTCACTGATAACAATTTTAGGGGATCAGGACCCTGCAATATATCACCCGTGAAATCCAGTCATTTGATTGTGCCAGTTGTATAGTCACACTGTGGGTTCCATCATGCACTTGGTGCATTTAGGATTACCCACAGCAATAAGCACACAGAGAGAATATATATCTAGAGTCGATTCCAATCAAG
The DNA here is from genome assembly GCA_029851415.1 of Eretmocerus hayati. Classification (NCBI taxonomy): domain Eukaryota; kingdom Metazoa; phylum Arthropoda; class Insecta; order Hymenoptera; family Aphelinidae; genus Eretmocerus; species Eretmocerus hayati. The sequence continues at coordinate 69,941,286 of CM056744.1, read as the reverse complement.
ATTCCATAACGATTGTATGATTATATGTGGAACCCTGAGGACTTCGATTCATTCGTTTCGTGAGCTGATCATCGACTGAAAGGTAGAATCCTCGAGTATCCGGTCAAGGCTCTATTTATACTCGGTCCTCAGAGTTCCAGAACATTCTGAAGATGGTTTATTCATATGCGCCGTAATTTTTCATTAAAACTGGAAATTCCTGTAGATCACACTATTCACATATTCACAAGCTATCAAAACTGCATCGATTGCATTAAATATTATTCACAATGGAGATCTCAGATGAGTGTGATGATTAAGAGATAATTTCCAGATAATTATATGAAACTTCCTAGGAATTGATCTAAGACACGTGTCTTATTGGAGCAATGGTCAATTCACTCTGAAAAGCCACAGATCTTAGGAGTTTTTTGGAATATTCGTCAATGGTGACATATATGGTCGATATATCACCTTGAATTAATGGAATATAATGTTTTACTAGCAGAATTGCTCCGCTCGCTGACGCTCGCTGCGCCTAAGAGTCTTTAGAGGGAGTTTGAATAGTCGAATCGTATTATTTTTCAAAACAAATATTTGATTTTGAATAAAATAAGAATTTCGTTCAAATGGCAACCATAATTAATTACAGATGCACGCTGTAACTATTTTCATACATGAAGTTCAATTTTCATAAATTCTACAGAGCTTCAGTCTCCCTTTTCAAGGATTGATAGAGCTGCGCGAAAAAATATTAAATGGCTATAGAAAGACTCAAAAATAGCTACAACAGAAGCCCAAGCAGGGTTAGTTTGGACCAAAAATATCTAATGAGTTGAATGAGCAAAATCAAGTTTTTCTTTTTTGTTGTGCACAACTTCCTTACCGATAGTTTATGATAGATCATTTTCAAAAAATTTACAAATCAAAAAACTCTATACCAAGGTAAGTTAAGAAAATCTCAGAGGAAAACACGAATCGTAACCGCGCTCCGCGCAATTTTTCAGTCAGGTAAGGTGAGCGAAATCTAGGGATTTTTCACCCCAAGGTAAAATCTGATAAAATTGGGCTAAAACACGTCTAGGGGCATTTTCCACCACGACAGGTCAGGCGTTAGGTTAGGTAAAAACAGGCCTAGTGACATTTTTACAGGGTTAGGTTAGTATCTTGGGGACAATCTAGTGACTCCGGACACCACAACAGTCGTCACGCGACTTAATAGAAAGAATATGATAAACTTGAATTCTATACTAAAAATGTAGTGTACCAAGAAGTATTTAACGATTGATCATTTTATTTTGACTCTTTTCAACATTTAATCATCTGCAATTTCATTTTCAATTCAATTACGGTATGACATCATAATATACATGAAGACGTATTTGCTACATAATCGAATTGACAATTTCAATCTTGAATATCATGATGCGGGCTCTCTCATCAACATTGCATTGTAGTTGATGAGGAAGACAGTCTCAATCCTGTCAACTCAGAGAGTGATATCTTTCCACTATTCACATCAATCTCACCAACTCATCCTCTTCTTTACCCATCCCATCTTACCTTCATTGAATCACATCATCTTTCATACCACCCCCCACTTCACCACCATCATATCTCCTTTCCTATATCATTCTCACCAGCTCATCACACATTCATCATTCATCATACATCCGCCAATGATCGCCTACTTGGAGGCGAATTCTTGTACGCAGGTAAGTCGCCTTCGGGTGCAGAGGCTGTGTCCGAATTCAAATCCAAGTAGGAGGGTGAGGCAATCATTCAATCCATAATATAATCATGCATCCATTTTAATGAGCACAACTTATTACATCTTCATCGCACGTTGCATCTTATTTCTACTTCATACCATTCTCTCCATTCATATCTTTTCATTTCCATCCCTACTTTTTCTTCCTCTATTTCCCTTCTCTTTTATCATTATTTCATTCGTTACATTACATTCGTATATCCATCTCATACATCACAGCCTAATTCATCTTCATTGCATGTCACATCACATATATATTTCATATTTCCTTTCTGTCCTTTCATATGATCTCATTTCCTTTCCTATATCTCCTGTCTATATCTTCTTCATCTCTTTCTTCACCTCCACCCAATCTCACCTCCATTCAATCTGATCATTTTTAATATCATTTTTCACTTCACCGCCATCTCATCTCCTCCTCAACGTCATTCCCACCACCTCATCACATTCATCATGAATGCTATTAGTCTATAACATCTCATCCCTTTCCCTCTTCTCTACCCATCCCATTTTACCTTCATTAAATCACATCATCTTTCATACCACCCCCCACTTTACCACCATCATATCTCCTTTCCTATATCATTCTCACCAGCTCATCACACATTCATCATTCATCATACATCCGCCAATGATCGCCTACTTGGAGGCGAATTCTTGTACGCAGGTAAGCCGCCTTCGGGTGCAGAGGTTGTGTCCGAATTCAAATCCAAGTAGGAGGGTGAGGCAATCATTCAATCCATAACATTCCAATCATGCATCCATCTCAAATATCACAAACTATTTCATCTTCATTGCATGTTGCATCTCATTTCTATTTCATACCATTCTCTCCTTTCATATCATTTCATTTCCTTCCCTACTTCTTTTTCCTCTCTTTCCCTTCTCTTCTTCCATTATCATCATCATCATCATCATCATCATCATCATCATCATCACCATCATGATCATCATCATCATACATTCTCTCATCCATCACATTCCATCCACGGACGCAAACAGAGGGACCCAAGCTTCCATCGTTGGAACAATCCATTCTCTGCACTTGCGACATCATAATACCTATGTATGATGAGCAAGTGTAGAAAATGGTGCGAATTCGACGATGGCTCGAAGCGAAGGTTCAACAGACAGACTTTCGACAGAATTCTTACATCAATTCGAGCCAGACAAAGACAGCGGTACCCACAAAACGCTTGGAAACATGAGAGTAGCCCGTATCCCTGTGTCCGACACCATACGAAAGTAAGGTGAGCGGATGCATCATAAAGGGATATTGGTGCGAAAACATGATAACACGGCAAGGGTACAACGAACAGACTTTTGACAGCTTTACAAAATTTAACATCTGAAAGGGGTAAACAATCTAAACAAACAGGTGAAACGAAACAGGTAAAATAGAATGAGTAATATCCAAAGTGATAAAAAGTCTAAAATCAAAATAGGTGAAAAATCCATGGAACAGGTAAAGTATAACAGATGGAAAGAAACTGGTAAAATAGACCCTAGATATAGAATTGTAAAAAAAATCTAGAGGAAAATACGCGCAACTTTTTGGTCTTATCAGGTTAGGTTAGTAAAATCTAGGGATATTTATGTCTGGAGACAAATCAAGACAGTTAAAGTAAAGACGGCAGCGCGCAACTTTTGAGTCAGGTCAGGTTAGTAATAAATCTAGGGATATTTTTCTCTAGAGAAAAGTCAGGTCAGGTCAGGTTAAAACCGATGTAGGGGAAAAAATCTAGTGATTCCGGACACCAAACAGTCGTCACGCGACTTAATGTAATGTGATACAGTATTCCACAATGGAATGATTTTTCAGACAATACTATCAAAATCGTTGATAAAAAATCCCTATTCCATCAAAATAGGTCGGAATAACTACATTCTAAGTTGATTGATATTAGAACCATTAGTTAATTTGGAGAAATTCATTTGACATACAATTTTTCAAAAGCTTGAACTTTGTAGAATCATATACTGCAAAAAATTCATGGAATTTCAGAGTTTCACCATACTTGCTATAGAGTTGATAAATCATAGAATTAGATGGCAAAAAGAACTTTCAGAATTGAATGGATTGTGACGGCCGAGTCAGTCCGCCCTCGTCTCCCCCTGGACTGCACATTGTAATAATAACATTTTATGTTACAGCTTGAGCACGAGAAGAGTTGCTGCATAGTTTAGCCATGTGAAAAGGAGGGGGACAGAGAGATGGCACGATAGTAGGGCCCACGCGCTTCATATATTCAGTCACCCCTGACGCGAGTCAATGCTGCTCCGGCCAGCAGCCTTTTGCTATACATTCTGTCGTGACGTTTCGGAGCGCTCGCACGCGCATATTGAGTTTACCATCGCACGCGTGGTCCACGCAGCCCGGAGCCCATTTTTGGCATGATTTAGCCGAGGCTCCGGTGCGTGCATCTCATATATTCTGTGCAGTGGTTTATGACCAAAATCATCATCGTCTGGGATGATTGCGAGCTGCCTGATCGCCGTGGACTGCGAGGGCCGGTGCCCCATCCGAGGTCGAGTGACCAACCTACGTCAAGGCCAATTATGATTGTGAGTTCCTTTCGTGAATCTCTCTCTCTCTCCTCATTCTGGGCTCATAGATTGTATTCTCCCAAATGCGCCCTCGATAATCGTGCTCGGGTTTGATTCACCCTAACGATCAGGGGACCGAATCGTGAATAGTTTTCTTGAATATATGCCCTTTCATACTTAATTTTGATCGAGTGTGTGCTCATTCAGTGCTCTCTTCTCCTGATTTCTTGAACAATTACAGCAATCGCTAACTCCCTGAGCTTCTCAAATGGAAGCAGGCTTTGCCTGCAAGTGATGAGTTACCAAAAACGTCACACGGTGCCCAACGTAGGGTGCCATATGAGGAAATTTATCCCGTCATATCCAGGTATAGCCTGGTTCATATTCCGTGGGTTGTAATTCTGTACTTATGTATCGAGGGGAGGTCAGAAGACCAGAGCATTGGGTTAATTCAAGTACCGAGGCTTTGATGAAAGGATTGAAAAGGAATGAATATTTACAAAGGTATATACAAATGGTCGAATGACCTTGAGACGCATTTGAGCTCAAGCACGTAAAAAGGAAAGCATGATGGAGGAATCATATTTACTGTAGGCGACAGAGAGAGAGAAAGAGAGATTGATTGATTGATTGATGTCCTTTATTCGTCATAAGACAAGATATAACCCACATATTTTTACATATGTTGCATAATTCTAGAAATAATTGAGTATTCAAAAATTCAAAAATAAAAAGAAAAGGTGTAAAATATATATAACACAAGCGATTTGGTCAAGGACAGGTACATATCACAAATTGTGACTAGTCATTACAATTGCGAATTCGCGTATGTCTCAAATCTGAGAGCATGGGTTCACAAAAGAGAAAATATCACAGTTTGCTTCAGTCAGGTGACAGAAGGTCACGTAAAACTAATCGTAAGCTAAAAATAAGAACCCAAGCCTATCATAGATTAAAATAATGCTTCTTCTCCACATCAATCTTCTGAGGAGTCTGTGTCATCAAGAGATCTTTTAAGGCCTCTTTAAACAACGATATCTTCCCCAGCTGCCGAAAGCCCGGAGGGAGAAAGTTCCACAAATGAGCACATTGAATCTGGAAAGATCTTCTTCCATACTCAAGTCTCATATTGGGAACTTTGAGTACCCGCTCTTCTGTATCACCGCGTGTGGGGCGTTCGGATTGGTACCTGGTAAACATCGCAGCAAGGTAGCCAGGTTCTCCCAAATGCATGATCTTATGCATTAAAAGTGCTGCGAAGTACATTCTCCGCGAATCAGTACGTAACCAACCCAATCGCTCCCTAAACGGGGTGATGTGCTCGTCTCTCCTGAGATCAAAGATGAATCTCACACATGAATTGCTCAGTCTCTGTATCCGTTGCCGCTGTTCGTCCGTGGCGTCGAGGTACACGACTGTGCAGTAATCTAGATGCGGTTGAACCAATGACTCGACTAGGCGAATCCGGAGAGGTCTGGTGATACACGCCCTAACAAACCGCAAACCGTATAGGGCTCTGTTAACTTTCTTAGTAACTTGGTGCGGTTTCCACGTCAGTTCACTATCAAGTGTAACACCGTGACTCACAACCGTATCACTGAACGGGATGAAATTTCCATCCTGTATCTCAACCCCTGGCAAGTCCATTCTCTTCAGATCTTTGATATTCCTCTCAGAGCTGAAGTAGATTGCCTTGGTCTTGCCAGCGTTGAGACACAGGCCGGAACTCTTGGCCCATTCGGCAACTAGTCGTCCTATTTCACCCAGCCGAGCGATGCCCTCCCTGATTTTAGTTTTCTCGACTTGGAGATAAATTTGGAGGTCGTCCGCATAAAATAGATGATGTACCGACTTTCCGTCTAGCAAACCAGGTAAATCATTGACATATAAGCTGAAGAGTAAAGGCCCGAGGACAGAACCCTGTGGAACACCCAGATTGGTTTCAAGCCAATCAGAATTACCAGATTTTGAAGTGACTTTTTGGGTGCGACCTTGTAAGTATGATTTTATCCACAGAAGTGCCGATCTCGAAAAGCCAAGATTTCGAAGTTTACTCAACAGCTTAGATGGTGATATCGTGTCAAAAGCTTCACTAAAGTCAAAAAGCAGGAGCAAGGTGATCTTCGTCTTGTCAATGCCTACTCTGATGTCATCTGTCAACTTTAGTAGAGCTGTCTGGGTGCTATGGTATTGCCTGAAACCAGTCTGGAAGCGATCTTGTAATTCCTCTTGTTTTAAGTACTCCGTGATTTGGTCGTGTGCGATTTTTTCCAGGACCTTGGCGAGAAAACACAGCAGCGCTATAGGACGGAAGTCCGAGACCGTTGATGGAGCGGCAGTCTTTTTCAGTGCGATCAGCTGTGCTTGCTTCCAAGCCTCGGGAAAAGTGCTATGAGCGAAAGAGGAGTTGAAAATATGTGCAATAAGATCACCAATAGCCGGAAGAGCCTTCGCGATCACGCTTTGGGGAATCCCGTCTGACCCACGGGCTTGCGAGGAAAATTGTTTGATAGCAAGGACTACGTTATTGAAATTTGTAGGCTTAAAATCAAAACCCTCCTCTGAAGCCGAATTTATATCGTCCATTGCTTCATCTATATTTTCGTGAGGTGAAACGGAAACTCCCGCAAAGTGAGCGTTCAACTCATCCGGTGTGAAACCGTGAAGTTCCTCCTCTTTGCTCTTAGGCAGGAGGCCGAGGTTGCGCATTTCCTTCCAAATGTTCTTATGTTGATCAAGAGCGTCTGATAGATGGTTTTGAAGGAAGGAGTTACGCTCTTGTTCCATGCGCAAGTCGACCTCTTCGCTAAGCCGAAAATACTCACTTTGAAGCTCAGGACACTTGCGCTGGTTACGTTGATTCCGTTCCCAGCGCCTGCGCGTCGCATCTCGCTTATTCATGAGCACCCTCAACTCAGGACCAATCCAAGGAGCATCATTTTTTCGCGGGTTGATAGTTTTTTCTGGCGCTAATTCATCTATAACCGTCATTAAATTCTCATTCAAGCAGTGAATTGCGTCTTCCAAGCTGGTTTCGGCATTTTCAAGAGCTGTCGAGTCGCAGCGAAGCAGACGGTCATTTAGCATCTCCGGAGTGATATTACGAAAATCCCTATGAGTAAAGGAATTTTTTGGCGGAGTTGGAGTGAAGACGTTGATGGTGACGTCTATGACCGAGTGCCTGCCGAAACTGGGCAGGAGTCTGTTTTGAAAGTCTGTAACGATGTCATTGTCATCTACGTAAATGTGGTCAATCCATGTATGAGATGTATTGGGGGTGTGTTGGTGAGTCGGGCCATGCTGCACTATCTGCAAGGCAAGTTCTTCTGTCAGTGCAGTCAGTGTCTTGGTGTCAGGGTGAGCAGTGTCTAACAAATCCGCGTTCAGATCTCCCATTATAATTTTGTGACTATAATCCCCACACAGTCGGCGTAACGAGCCAAACAGGAGTGTGCCACATTGCGAGAATCTGGAATACCTTTATACATCATGTACCCATCATTTGGCGTGACCCAGGTGTGCGTGGATACACCTTCGGGAGGTTGGGATAATATATAGTAGTGAGAATGAGATTGATCCGAATTCCCCTGAATTCCTCTGCATTCCCTCGAACTCCCCTGGATTCCCTTGACTGCCTTGAATGCCCAGGATGGCCCTTGAGAACCTCTGAGGTCCTTCGAGGTCCCTTGAGGGCCCCGAGTGCCTCTGACCAATCAACCTAAATTACGTCCCATATTTACCTTAGGGGCTGAGAGATTCCCCTGAGGGCCTGTGAGGGCCCTTGAGGGCCTCCGAAGGCCCCTAATTTCTTCTGAGCTTCTGCAGGTCCCTCAGTCCTCTCAAGTTTTCTTTGCAGCCTCCCAGAAATTGCCCCCTTCCAATCATCATCATTTTTCATCATATTCTTCAATTATTACAACATTCAGAGTGAGCTTGGGTTACGGAAAAGATGTATATTCCTTCCAAAAAATATCATTCAGAACAATTTTACAGTATATCTGAGAATCAAAAATCAGTAATCAATATCTTTGGTGACGGAACACTCTTCCACAACATGACCTTCATTTCCTAAAATCAATTCTTCAATTCTCATATTTTCACCACCTAACAATTTCAATTCATCTACAGCCTTCACTTTCACATGTACGTTGAACCTGTGAAGACCGCTCGATGAAATCAATCTCGAAACGATTCTTTTCACTCTCATCTGATTTTAGGGAATTAATCATTCCCTTGTAAGTCACCGCAAACTTCTGACTCCACTCCTCGATCGTACGATTCAATTTGACCGTTTCCATCTTTCACAACAATAACATCAAGTTTGTGACGTATATTCGTAATTACACCCAAAATTTCATTTTTATTCTCCTCAGCCCTTTGAACGAATTGATCCTTCAGATAACCTTCTATCTCTGGAGAATTGACAAGACTTATGTAAGAATCATGTCATATAGTCGAAACATCACCAATTCAACTCACTTATTGTTCCTTTTTTCGAAGGTCTATCATCAAATTTTATTTTGTCGTATATCCCAACGTCGTATTCGCAATTTTCTTGTTTAATTCGATGACATTCTCGTCATGGGATGACAGAACAACTCTATCCTTAGAAGTATCCCCATTCATGTCTTTGAGTATGGTTCTCCGTACATCATTACTTATACACGTATACTCAATTTTATATGATGATTAATTTCCTAATATCATTCTCAATTCCGTTTGAAGTCCACCATTGTGTACGAACCTCACTCATTTTCATATTTTTATGTACTCCCTCATATCATCATTGGAAATACTGCATTGTATTATACTCCATACTTGATTACTCAACAGAAATTTGAGAACTGTGAATTCACTGTCATCGCCCTTTTTCTGGAACTCAGACTTGCAAAATACTCCGTCAACATACGCAACTATAGTTCTGTAATATCGATGTCATCAACATCCCTAAACATGGAGATACATATCAGTGAACTGGATTACTAACGTTGTTTTATCTCCAATTCTGACTATTCTTTGAATAACCGTTATTTGGCTTATAAATTCCCTTCCATTCTTCGAGTCCGGGAATTGCTCACATTCGCTGTGAGCTCTCAAAAGTACTCTCTGTTTCATGCAATGCCATCATTCCATTCAAACGCTCGATTTCTGTAGATCCTTTTGATTATCTTGCGCATTTCACGTATTCTTTCTCAACTTTTCTCTCTTCAACTGTTCGTTCAAACACCACAAGATTACCTGCTTTTTCAGTTTATATACTCGTAGTATCTCTCCCAACTCCGGATTCCAGTCCATTTTAACGATATTTGAGAACAATATACTTGAATTCCAAATTATAGATGACAAGAATATCAAACATCAGGTACTCCATCCCAAACAACATTTTTCGGATCGGGAACGAATTCTTCGGATCTCTTCACCGGAAGAGAGCAACGTGAAGCTGTCCATAGGAGAAAAGCGGCCGTTTTATATAAATACCAACCTCATCTAAACGTTGACGTTGGGACTTAATAATCGTCATTGCGAATACCCAGACCACAGGAAACTGTTTCCTGTGAACTACAAACGGCAGCGAAGACTCACCCTTGGTTAATGTTTTCTGAGGTATCATAACTATCCTTCTCATATTCTCCCCAGTTATAACTTCCGCTTTAATATTATGCTTGTATAACTTCCTGATCTTCAATCCAATCCCATCACACCAATCCTCTGCCACGCTCAAATTCCGAGTCATCAGATTCCGAATCGACATCACAATAGCATTTACTTTCAAATCAAGTTTATGTGGAGTTAAACCATCTCTCATTTTATTCAGGAACTCGGGTGGATATCCCAGATGAGTGTGCTCCTCAGTTTGATCTGCACCTTTGTGAGTCGCATAATCAACGCTTAGTAAGAGTATGTAGGACCGTCGAACATTTTCAAGATTTTCTTGTTCAATTTTATGACATTTTCTTCATGAGATGACAGGACAACTCTATTCGTAGAAATATCTTCATTGATGTCTTCGGATAAGGTTGTACGTACATCATTAATTTTCCGCTCAGGTCTCACTTTCACTTCATCAATTCTACCTTCACCTCCACCAAAAGGATGTTGGGAAAATCAGTGTCCTTAGATTTCAAATTTTTAGTCAGCTTCATTACATTAAACAATAGCCATAAGGCTGACGATGTTATGGTTCCCTGGATTATAGGATGTCTATTCCCATTGGTCGAAACGGGCAGGATTTGTCTGAAATCCCCGCCTGAAAGCACCAATTTTCGACCAGAGGGTGAGTCATTGAAGGAAAATGTCACGGAATGTTCTATCGACCACCTCTAAAGCTTTTTTGGGAATCATTGATGCTTCATCCCAGATGATAACACCTGCTCCCCTCAATTCCTTGTAATCAGCATCAGATTCCAAAAAAATGTCCCAATACTTTCTAGATCCAAGGGTAGTCTGAAGATATCTATCTATGACTTGCCATACCCTGTGGTAGAAAGAATCGACGCGATACCTGTCCACGCCATTGACAGAACCTACTCTTTGGGACAGAAAGTCATAAATGAGAGACCTTGACAAGGAGTTCTCCCACAATCTCCAGGACCATCAATGGAACTGACTAGATTTTCATTACTTCTTGAGTTGCTATCGATGGATTATGGATTCTCCACTTCTCCCAATAAATAATACATATATATGTAAACCTATATATATATATACTAGGGGGGCGAGCCCCCCTGCTCGCTCCGCTCACCAACCCCCACACGACCTACTCACTCCTCCAATAGTTCTGAAACATTGAAAAATCAAATTATTGATTTTAGCTGATTCTTATTTTGATGAACCTAACCTGAACTCAGTAAACAGTATTTTTCTGCGTTTTTTCTTGGATGATTCATATCCACCACGATTTCTCTGCTTCGACTTTTCTCCACTATTTTTCTCAGTTATAAATATAAAAGTCATCACACAAATAGTAAGTACTCATTATTCCTGAAATACTTGAGGAAAATCATCTATCTAAATATAGAATATAAAACTATTCATCAACAGTCTGTTATTCACTTCCTTCAGGATCAAAATACACTGAAAATACTGTACCTTTAGTTTCCTAAATATGTACAGATACAAACAGTGATTTCATCGGTTGATTGATGATAAACTCCCACATATTCGTTCTGAGGAGTCAACTATTTTTATTATGATCAAGCACAAAATTTTGGAAAGATTATAATAGAGGTTACTTCTTCGTATAATTGATTTGAATTTATAATCTACCGAATTGGATTGATTCGAACATGATCATCTATTGAACGATATTATATGAAGCTATCAATAACCCATGTTTTATTCACTTCTTACAGCATCAATACTCAGAATTCTGTCACTGTAGTCCCCAGGAATCTATATCAGTGATTCCGTTAAAAGTGTGATTTTCCGTGTTCCAAGTTCCCCCAAGTTTCTGAGAGTTTGAATATGCATTATAACAATTTTCTGGGGTGTATGTTATTAGTGCGCAACTATGTCAATAGTTGTTGAGTCGATTCTAACGTCCCCGTACTTTGTAAAGCCTCATAAAGGGCCGGAATGTCAATTCCGTCTCCTGTAGAAAACCTACATTTGATTTTGCATTCACTGCAACGCATATTCAGAGTCGAATACCCTCATTTGTAGCTATGCACTTCAATCGGTAATACTTCAAACAACATATTCCACCACTTTGTGAGTCAAAATTACTTGCTTAGTTTGCGCACGAACATCCGACATTTTGAAGACGGATTCGAACCGAAACTGCTCGCACAACACTAATTAGGTCAGCAAAGTTCCCGATAGTCTATTGAGTCTTCCTAACCAATGAGGTTGATTTCCAGATACCCAGATACACCCAATTCTTGCGCGACATGAACCGGAAAATCGAATCCGCGGCCGAGTACACCATATAAACGTGTTCTCCAAATGGCGTACAAAATTTTCGGTTAACTCCGTCCCCATGTTGTGCTCCTACCCAACGCGCTTCATCGCTTTGTGGAACACATTTTCTTGAGGTATCTGGTTGCATCGAATCGAATTTATACGGAAAAGAGTCTCCGATTAGTTGTCGAGCCGTGAGAATATTTCTAAGGCGAAATGTCAACTCCGTCCCCTTTACGACCTCGTTAAACTCGACATATCTTTGTCCGGCTTCAATTTTGAGCTACGTGGCTCTAGGTAATTCCTTTTCGTGCCAGAACAAATAAAAACTGACTGCAACGACCCATCAAAACCCATTGAAAGAATTTGAAAAACATGTGATTCTCAACATTCAAATTCATCTAGTTGGAAAAAGAATGAAAGATTGATGGATTCGATGTAAACTTTTCTTTGACTCTAGAAGAAGGAGGTAGGAACTATACTGCTCAGAGATGTGACGTTGGGCCCTCTCAACCACCTAGCATATGACAACAGTGATATGCTAGGCGGATGAGAAAAGAAAAGTGGAGCTAAGCGGCAATCAGTGGACTTCAGTGGTAGTCAGTGGACCTTAGTGGATTTCGGTGGAGCTCGGTGGAGGTCAATGAAGTTCGGTGGGAATCAGTGGAAGTGACACAAATGGAAGGTAAAATGAGGGAATTTATTGAGTGGATGTCTGTGAAGCTCAGTGGGGCTCGGTGGATGTCAAGGGGGATAGGGGGAGTCGGCGGGGGTCAGTGGCGATCTGCGGAAGTCGGTGGAGGTCAGTGGAGGTCAGTGGAGGAAGTGTAGGTCAGTGGAGTCAAATGGAGTTCTGTGGAAGTCAGTGGATGTTTATGTGGGATTCTGGTGTCTTCTCCTGAAGGTGATCTATTTTGGCCCGCCTCCAGAATGAGTTTCGAGATTTTGGATTCACTTCCATGTGGATTTGAATTCTCTCCACTATGGATTTCCTGTGTTCTTACCTCCCAACCCTCATGATCGTTCGAGGGTGATTTTCCAAGAGCATAGCCTTCATTTAGTAGGTTGCTTGGTTGAGAGGGGACTGCTTCTGTACTTGAGGGCAAATCCTCGGTTGCACATCTAGTGTGGATTGTATCACTCGATTCCTGAGTTTGATACGGTTTCTTATTCTGATTGAGTTCCTTGATCTCTTCAGTCTGGGGTGGAATAATTCGTTGGGTCGGAGATCTGGTGTTGTAATTATTTCCAGTTGCACCTTGCCTTTTGTAGAATTGACAACTCTTCTATGGGTTCAAGAAACAAGATGCAACTACTGCGCGTTTCCCGGATCCGAAGATCTATTTTTAGGGACTTTGTTCGATTTTTGATTCTCCGTGGACTCAACATTCAACTCGTTCGACGAGTAAAAAACAGATTTTGTCGGCGACTCTTGTTCGATGCATCATTGCAGTCGAAGTCAGCCAGAATATTGAAAAACGCAGGTTTTGTTTTTTCAGATTGACAACGAAGGGACACTTTTACTTCTCGTTCGAAATATTGACAGAGTTGACTGATGATTCAGCATCATTTCGCCCCCCCCCCCCCATCAAACTCGAGAGCGATATTGAATAGTTTCATGGCGATCTGAACTCTTGTCAGTTCTCCATAGGATCTCAATTTTCCTAATTCTAATTTCATTTCAAATAGCCCGCCGCTCTCTTCGTGGGCTTTTTCCACCCTGTTAAGCACCATACTCTCATACATTCACCGATATTGTCGAGCACGCTGAGAGGGCGTTGACCTCCTTGACCTTTAGGTATCAGGACCAGCTTCTGGCGTTTCCACTTGTCCGGAAAAGTTCACGCGCTCAGACAGATGTTGAAGAGTAAATTATATCGATAAGGTAGATCTCATCGATATTTTGACTCTATCGCTCGATTTGATGAAATACATTTAATGAATGAATTTATCGTTCTTTCGAGCCACTTATAATCGTCGCGCTCAGGCGGCGATCACAGTTTGACAAATGTCAAACTGCGACCTTCGAGGCTCCACTTTCATAGTGGCTGCATCACGAAGGGATTTTTTATTTTTTTTGGATTTTTTAATTTTTTATTGAAAGATTGACCAAGAGATGAAAAAATTCTTCCTCGGGCGGGACTTGAACCTCGCAATCTCCGGTACTCCGGACCGGCGCCTTAACCAATTAGACCACCGAGGCGATTGCGTATTCACTCGCTCGGGGAAGCCTTCTCTCATCTCTTGTGCCAATCTTTCGATGCGGTCAATCAAGGAACCATGACCATTCGAATATGCAAATTATATCGATAAGGTAGATCTCATCGATATTTTGACTCTATCGCTCGATTTGATGAAATACATTTAATGAATGAATTTATCGTTCTTTCGAGCCACTTATAATCGTCGCGCTCAGGCGGCGATCACAGTTTGACAAATGTCAAACTGCGACCTTCGAGGCTCCACTTTCATAGTGGCTGCATCACGAAGGGATTTTTTATTTTTTTTGGATTTTTTAATTTTTTATTGAAAGATTGACCAAGAGATGAAAAAATTCTTCCTCGGGCGGGACTTGAACCTCGCAATCTCCGGTACTCCGGACCGGCGCCTTAACCAATTAGACCACCGAGGCGATTGCGTATTCACTCGCTCGGGGAAGCCTTCTCTCATCTCTTGTGCCAATCTTTCGATGCGGTCAATCAAGGAACCATGACCATTCGAATATGCAAATTATATCGATAAGGTAGATCTCATCGATATTTTGACTCTATCGCTCGATTTGATGAAATACATTTAATGAATGAATTTATCGTTCTTTCGAGCCACTTATAATCGTCGCGCTCAGGCGGCGATCACAGTTTGACAAATGTCAAACTGCGACCTTCGAGGCTCCACTTTCATAGTGGCTGCATCACGAAGGGATTTTTTATTTTTTTTGGATTTTTTAATTTTTTATTGAAAGATTGACCAAGAGATGAAAAAATTCTTCCTCGGGCGGGACTTGAACCTCGCAATCTCCGGTACTCCGGACCGGCGCCTTAACCAATTAGACCACCGAGGCGATTGCGTATTCACTCGCTCGGGGAAGCCTTCTCTCATCTCTTGTGCCAATCTTTCGATGCGGTCAATCAAGGAACCATGACCGCGACGATTATAAGTGGCTCGAAAGAACGATAAATTCATTCATTAAATGTATTTCATCAAATCGAGCGATAGAGTCAAAATATCGATGAGATCTACCTTATCGATATAATTTGCATATTCGAATGGTCATGGTTCCTTGATTGACCGCATCGAAAGATTGGCACAAGAGATGAGAGAAGGCTTCCCCGAGCGAGTGAATACGCAATCGCCTCGGTGGTCTAATTGGTTAAGGCGCCGGTCCGGAGTACCGGAGATTGCGAGGTTCAAGTCCCGCCCGAGGAAGAATTTTTTCATCTCTTGGTCAATCTTTCAATAAAAAATTAAAAAATCCAAAAAAAATAAAAAATCCCTTCGTGATGCAGCCACTATGAAAGTGGAGCCTCGAAGGTCGCAGTTTGACATTTGTCAAACTGTGATCGCCGCCTGAGCGCGACGATTATAAGTGGCTCGAAAGAACGATAAATTCATTCATTAAATGTAGATGTTGAAGAGGTCGTTGAATAAATCTGGCTTGTATGTTAAGACCAGTTTCGGATCCTCGTTTGGAATGCCGACCAGGCCAGGGGCCTTGCCGTTTGGCAGCCTCTTCGCTGCTATGAGTAGCTCTTGCAAAGTGAAGAGCGGGATGGGCTCGTCGCTCTCCGGAAGGAATGTGACTCTAGGTTCTCCTGCTGGGAAGAGGTCTTCCACGATGCTGCGCAAGGTAGCTGCATCGGTCGGTGCTGGGTTGCACCTCCGGAGTCGGACCCTGGACATAACCACGCGGTATGGCATACCCCAGGGGTCTCCGTTAACCATATCACATAATTTACCCCAGCACTCCTCTTTGCTTCTCCGGATGGCTAGAAAAAGAGCCTTCTCTACTTCTCTGTACGCCCTATCATCTTCCGCCAGTGATGGTCGTTTCAGTTTCCTTGATCGCCACGCGGTTCTCCTTTTCTTATTGCTCGTTCTTCGTAGAGCTTTCATCTCGTCGGTGATCCAGTACTCCGGTTTCCTCCAGAAGCATGATGTTGTCTCGCGAGGCATCGTTGCGCCACAAGCTCGTGTGATGGTGGTCTTCACCATATCCACAGCCTCGTCCGCGGTGATGTTCATCGGGAGATCTTCGGCTGTTTCTATCGATTTCAGGAATTTTCCCTCATCCAGCTTGCGTACCTGCCACCCCATCGGTCGCGGTCTGCGTGTTGTCTGTTTCTGTCTGTCAGTCCTAACCCGAAACCGAATATGTCGATGGTCACTCAATGTTCCCGTGTCCAGGACCTCACACGATGTCATACGTCCCATGAGCGACGGGCTCATGAACGTCAAGTCGAGGACCGATGACGAACCTCCCTCCCTCCCGAGTGTCGTGCCGGTAATAGGCGATAACCCCCGTCTCGTTCGTGAGCACTAATCCTAATGCCTCCGTGGCATAAGCGAATATTAACCCCCGTCTATCGTGCGGCTCCCCGCTCCGAGTCCGTTCCTTGGAGTTGAAATCCCCCTCCCCTTCCGATTATAACTGGGCCCCTCATTGCCTTACATCCTCTTCTAGGTCATGGAGCTCGTCTTTGAATTCGTGCGTCTTGAGCGACGGCGAATAGTAGCAACTGTAGACTGCTGTGCCCCCTATGGTCTTTCGAGCAAAACCAGGGCCACTAACGGCTGGTCCAGTCTCACGGATCGCAGGATTCATGATCTGGATTACGGCGGTCCTCCAGTGATCGAATGTGGATCGAGAGAATTCGTGCTTCCGAGCCGGTTCGGAGATGATTAGAACATCGATTCCTCCTTCTTCGGCAACAGCGTGTAGGAGATCGTCTGCGTTCCCGCTCTTCCTGAGGTTGGCTTGGATGAAGCTAACCATCTCTTCCCTTCCTACGTCTATATGTGGCTTTTGCCCTCTAGTACGCAGTGCAGTTCCTGGCTCCAGATCTGTGGTCAGATTCGGACGCGATCGCCGCACAGCTTAGGCAATTTGGTTTTTCCTTGCAAGTCGCGGCATGGTGACCTGGTTCGCCGCATTGACGGCAAGAATTCCTTTCTTCTCTTTCTCCAGTGCCTGGAATCGCATGCTGGCCGACTCCGGACCAGACCAGCATGGGTGTGGTGTTCTGTGTGATGCGTGTCCTGTATAATGTTGGTATGTTTGTGTAGTGTTTGAGCAGGCGGGAGTATGGTGCATGTAGGGTGTAGTGTGTGTAAGTGTCAATGTAGGACTCGAGTCCGGAGGGGCATCGCTCCCTCAAGCTCCAAATGCAGCCCGAAGGTCACACTCAGAGCCCCCTACGAGGTGTGTAAGTATAAGTGTAGGACTCGGGTCCGGAGGGGCGTCGCTCCCTCAAGCTTACAGTGCAGCCCGAAAGTCACACTCGAAGCCCCCTACGAGGTCTTTTTTTTTCTTTCAAAGTGGTTGTAGGGCGAATACGCTGCGACGTACGAAGGAGAGGCACTGGTCAGCCAAACACGGTTGGCCAGCACCTCCCCAACAGTCCCGGGCTGTAATCCGCATCGATACGGCCATCCGAACCGGGTAAACCCTCTCTTCCTTCTCCGTTGGCGCTGGCCATTGGACAAGGGAGAGATCCACCAACTTACCAATCCGGCCCCGGCACCGCGTGAGCATTACTTCAGAGCCGGCGGCATCTCGCGCTCAGGATCGAGCGTCTCTCTTCTCACGACTCGCAGGTGTTGTTTCCCCTTCTTCGATCTTCTTCCATCTCTTCATTCTCCATTCTTCTTTCTTCTTTCTTCGATCTCTCTTCTATCTTCGATCTCCGATCTTCGATCTTCTCTCTTCTCTCTTCTCTCTTCTTCCTTCCCTCTTCAGTCCATCATATTCCTCCTGGAACCATTTGGACCTCTTATGTTTGCCCCCTGCGAGGTCTCTCTCTCTCTCTTTCTCTCTGACGCTTGACGTTAATGCAAGCATGCCCCAAGGTAGCGTTCTTGGTCCACTACTATTCCTTATTTCCATTAACGACCTCTCTCGAGTACTCTGTCACACATCCCATAAAATCTTTGCAGATGACACAGGCATATATATGCATGTTAATGAATAAATTTATCGTTCTTTCGAGCCACTCATAATCGTCGCGCCCAGGCGACGATCACAGTTTGACAAATGTCAAACTGCGACCTCCGAGGCTCCACTTTTACAGTGGCTGCATCACGAAGGGATTTTTTATTTTTTTGGATTTCTCAATTTTTTATTGAAAGATTGGCCAAGAGATGAAAAAATCCTTCCTCTGGCGGGACTTGAACCTCGCAATCTCCGGTACTCCGGACCGGCGCCTTAACCAATCAGACCACCGAGGCGATTGGGAATTCACTCGCTCGGGGAATCCTTCTCTCATCTCCTGTGCCAATCTTTCGATGCGGTCAATCAAGGAACCATGACCATTCAAATATGCAAATTCTACCGATAAGGTGAATCTCATCAATATTTCGACGTTATCGCTCAATTAGATGAAATACATTCAATGGATGAATTTATCGTTCTTTCGAGCCACTTATAATCGTCAAACTGTGATCGTCGCCTGGGCGCGACGATTATAAGTGGCTCGAAAGAACGATAAATTCATTCATAATATGTATTTCATCCAATTGAGCGACAGAGTCGAAATATTGATGAGATCTACTTTATCGGTATAATTTGCATATATATACATGGCCTCCCTGCTGATATCGACAGGATGATCGCACTCATCAACTAAGATGCAAACTCAGTGGTGGCATAGACCTTACTTAATGGTCTTAGGCTTGATGCAGGCAAAACAACTGTTATTATTCTCGGTAGCGAATTGGATCTTAAGACTATTGATCTGAAGCGCATCCCTCCCATCCGCGTCAACAATACAGTCATACCATACGTAGATAACATCAAGCTTCTCGGGCTAACAATCTCCTCTTCTCTGGACTGGAGAAAGCAGATCAATCTCTCATCTAGGAAGATCCATGGCTCCCTCCACTCCTAGCGAATGATAAGCCGAGCACTCTCTTGCGCCCCCTGAAGCAACAGCTCACGGTGAGCCTTGTACTGCCCCACTTCGATTACCGCGCGACACTATTAAGAGGATGCAGTACTCTCTTGGGTTATCAGGCGGGCTCATACTAGTAGCTCATTCTAAGTGTAGATGGCGACACGTAGAATGAGCTACTCATATGTAATTTTCTGTTGTTGGCAGCACTGATCTTCTAGCGCACGAGTGGATGACTTGGGGACTAGCTCGAATGATTCGAAAATATTCCAGATTCCGTCAAACTATAAGGGATCCACCATTTATACCCCTGCATTCTATATATCCACGCTCACAAACGTAGATGATTTGGAAATAAGACAGCATTTCCCCCAGAATGAGATGAATTCAAAGATTTATGCAAAAGGAAATTTTTTGCCATGAATTCCAGGATTCATGTTCAGAAACAAGAGTGAATCCAGCGCTCCCTTGGAAAGCAGGTTGATTAAGCCAAACAGATCCTTTTTGAGATTTACCATCGGTCAATTTCTTAATTCATGTTCAGAAACAAAAATGGATCCAGAGTTTCCTTGGAAAGCAGGTTGATTCTCCCAAACAGATCCTTTTGGAGATTCGCCATCCCCCAATTCCAAAATTTATGCCCAGAAACAAAGATGCATCCACAGCTTCATCGGATAGCAGGTTGATTCACCCAAATAGATCCTCCTTAAGATTCACCATCCGTCAATTCCAAAATTCATCTCCAAATACAAGAATGGATATGGAGCTCCCTTGGAAAACAGGTTGATCTTCCCAAATAGATAGTCATCTCCATTAATGTTGATCAGCGTAAATTCAATTCACACTTTGGAAAATACATCTGAAAGCATGCAAATTCACATGCATAGAAAGATATCCAAGTTCGCACACCAAGTACTCACATGAGCCATTATAGAGAGGGAATCGATTATCCCTTGGAAAGCAGGCCGATCCTCCCATATAGATAGTCATCCGCATTCATGTTCAACAACATGAATTGAATTGTCTTATTTGATAACGTATATAAATTCATAAAAAGCATTCAAATTCACATGCATAGATAGATATCCAAGTTCGCCCACCAAGTACTCACATGAGCCATTATTGAGAGGAAATCGATTATCCCTTGGACCGCAGGTTGGTCCTACCTTATGGATAGCCATCTGCATTCATGTTCATCAACATGAATTGAATTGTTTTATTTGATAGCATGTACATTCATTGAAAAGCTATCAAATCTACATGCATAAGAAGATATCAAAGTTCGCCCACCAAGTACTTACATAAACCATCATTGAGAGGAAATCAATTATCCTATAAAATCGCTTCTAGAGGGCTATTAGTTTTATTCATGAACTTGAATTATCTTGCATGATTCAATAATTTGAAATTGAAACTAAGTATAGTCTTGCGTCATCAAGAATCTGGGTGATAGAGTTAACAGATATTTGATTGACCCATGGTCTTTTCCAATAATGTATGACGTGTCACTGCAATCGTCTGATTATAGGAAAGCAAGCTTTTCATGAATAGTTTTCTGTCCATGATATCATTACAATATAAAAGATAATTCAGCTCATTTCTGAAAGCCTAAGAAACTGCTGCTCACAACTAAAAATCTAACTCCATATATCTTTGCCATGAGTGCATACCAATCATGCATCTTGGTGAACTGTAAAAATAGGAAATGGAGTTCTCGCAGAGCTCTAGGTGGCTTAGGGGTGATAATTAAGAAACAGGAGACTCATAACAAGGTCAAAGGCAATGTTCGAGGTTGATGCTACTTGCTGATTCTGATCCACGATATTCACCAAGTCAACTATAATAACTTCTAGACAACTATCCAACTCAATTCCACTTGCATACAATATTCCATATTTATCACATCATTTTGAATCCAAAAACTCTTTCAAAACTTCTCTCATTGAATATTTGGGGGGAAATCTAAGAACTGACAAGAGCAATTGCATGCACTTAGATGGGGAAAACATGCTGTAATAAACCATCACTCACGCTACAAATACACAAACAACAGGTTTTCTCTTGGTCTCGCTAGCTTCTAGAAGATCTTGCACTCCTCCGTCACGACATTTTTTCAATGATCACAGACCAAATTTTTGTTATTTTTCTTTCAAAATAACAAAGCCGTGTCAGAGGTGGTGTCCACGGTAGTAGCCCAGGTGCATCCTATCCCGACCGCGAGATGCGAGCATTTGCGTTTGTACAATAGCACACTCAGCACAGCACGAAACACTCACAGCTGTCACACTTTCACACGACCCGGACACTCTAATCTCCACCAGGGAGCCACAATTTCCTCGCAGAACGCCGACTACGAGAATTCGTGGTATATACTGAAAAGCCAGCATGCAAGCGAGAGCACGCGTTTGTGCCGCGCTTGCGATGTCTGCTAGCAGCCGACATCACAAACGAGTAAACGGAGACCACGGCAATGCTGCCAACTTATAAAATGCAGTTATCGACTTCGCGATACAGAATACTTACTCGTATTACCCCAACCTCGAATTTATAAAACTACGGCTCCAAAACTTATCGAATCAATCCCCAATTTCTTCATAGAGTTAGAAGATCACCGTAGGATTGGTGGAAAGTCCCTCATGGAGCAATACAGCTCACAGGAATCCTACCTTGTGAGTATAATAGCAGCCCGACCTCGAAGAGTTTCGACATTCGAGACGGTTTTTGACTGACACAGATATTTTCCAAGGAAATCACTGACTTTCCACCATTTCCACGAGGATCTTCTAACTCTGTGGAAAATTTGGGATCGATTCGATGAATTTTAGAGCCGTAGTTCTTCAGATACGATTTTGGGGTAATTTAGCAAACGAGACCGGTATACGCCATCCTCATAACCGGTCTTGATAAAACACAAACCCTGAAACTTCAAACACTCATGAACACCTGCGTCAGGTTTGCTCACGGTAGCGTGCCCCGCCGTGCACTCGTAACACCTTACCGTTTGGCTCTGGGATGGCTATCTGCAGAACGACGCAGAGAGTATCTCATCGGTTCTTTGGCCTTTTCGATCATCCGCCATGATCTTCCTTCATTTTTGAGACCACGCTTCGAATTGGTTTCTGATACCCCATCCAAACGTCAGTCAGAGTGCCGCAACGGACACATCATGACATACAAACCCCCTCGTACCGAAGCCTTGAACCAGTCATTGATTCACGTCGCATCGAAGCTTTTCAACGCACTTACTAACGTGGGTTTTGAGAAACAAAGCCCTGACGCATTCAAGTACTCTCTACGCGCGACACTCATGAAACGCGACGTGCTTGGATGGATGTCGAGAGCGCAAAAGGAGCACCTAGACTTAATCCCTTCCGCACTGATAGGTAAACTCAACCTACCCGGACTCGTATGAGGTGTGTCCTCTCGGACCACCATCATTGTTTGCAGGCCATTATTCTAGTATAGTCACAGATATTTTGTAGCATAGTCTCATATGTAAGCTGTCTTGACACAATTTTCAAGCATCTCACAGTCTTCACCGAGCATTACCTGAGCAATTTCTTTGGTCTTTCATTATATTCATTGTATCTCATTGTTCCACATATTTATCGCAAATAGAGCTAATAGGGGCTACTCTCTACCCTCAATAAATTCTTCAATCAATAAATCAACCAATCTCTCTTCCTCCCTCTCTCTGGTAAGCACCTCTTTCTCTGGTGAGCATACCAACCACATGCCTCGGGCCTGCTTTTTTCAGCCACTTGCACGCCTCCCTATGTAAGTCACCGTAGCAACTGTTATCTTCGCTGCACTTTGTGACTTGCACCTCCTCTGAGCCGAAAATCTAACTTATCGAGCAGTGAGGTTATCCAGAGGCTGTTAGCACGTGCGGCAGCAGAAGCAAGGCACGGGGTAAGTTCCACACGGGTTGGATTAGTCCTACTTCCTCTTTCTCAACTCAGTGCGAGCACATCTGCACGATGCCTGCGGACGAATCAGGTGCATGCGTGGTTTGTGGCAGGCCTCCATCAAATCCCAAGCAACAACTAAAGCTGTGCCCAGTATGCCAACTACCCAGGCATTCCAAGTGTGCAAACAGGGAGAATGATGGCTCGTCTGACAACTGCCGTCGAGAGAAATCGGAGCAGAAGATAATGTCCATCAAGCAGACGACGCCTGGACAGCAGCCGACAGTTTTTCAACGCAGCACAAAGACGCGATATCCATCTCTCTCTCGCGGCTCTCGAATGTCAGGAGGGGGACAAGTGCTTCCTCCAACTACGCCTCCCACCACCTCAGCCCTCCCGTAAGTCGCTCTCGCTATCTTCGCTCGCCTCCGCCTGCGGCGCCAGCTGCTGGCCCTAGCCATGCGCGTACGTCATCTCGCGCAAGCTCCACCAACTTGGGGGTCAATTCAAAAGAGCGAAAAGTGTTGCCCGTGAAAATCACTCCTCAGGAATCGGTCACGAATCAACCGTGGTCTCAGGCATCACGAGAGAGCGCTCGCCCACTACAAACGCTGCCTCATAACTCTCCTGCACGCGATACATCCGGAACATCGGAGACATCTCTGCCAAGAGTCACTGATGCTGGCGAGACCCCCATCAGTCATTCACCACTCAACATCACCGGTGGTTGTGGTATCTCAAACACTCCTTCGCGGACGACATCGGCGCTGCCTCCTACACCATGCACTGCTGCTGCTGCAGCCTCAGGTTGAGCCTGCAGTAACATTCTTATTCCGGTGATTAAACTCGATCTCATTTTTCAGCGACTCAATGCTCTTCAAATGGTATTATATTCGTGAATCGGCATCGGAGGACTAATTTTATTTCTCTATCAATCTCGAGTTTGAGATCGATTCATTGAGAAATTAACGATCGGGTTTGATCGTGGAGGTGTTATTTAATGAAAAAATTGCATATGACAGACATCGAGAGAGAAAAGTCGCCTGGACCCAGATTTGAACTGGGGGCCTTCTTCACAGCGGGAAAAACACTCTACCAGCTGAGCTATCCAGGGCTCCAGGAACTCTTGTCTCGATGTCATGCATATGCGCGCCTTTTCTTTGCCGAAGGCGCCTAAAATCAGGTTACACTTTTCGAACTTGACTCGTCCTCCTATGTTTCAAATGGTATTATATTCGTAAATCGGCATCAATGCTCTTCAAGACCAGCAATCCGAGATCAAATCGCTCCTTGATCGACTCAGCGGTGCTCCTAGTTCATCGGCTCGCTTTCCAGCAAAGGCTGAGCTAAATTTCAAAAGTCAAGCACGTGAGTTGGTTCTCGAGAAACTCATTAAGAAACAGAGCTCTCAGCTGGATGAGATGATCCTTGATCGGAAGCTTCTCTTGAAGAAAAATTCTAAGCTTGAAAGTCAGATCAACAGTCTGACTCATACTATCAATGAGATCCAGAGTGCTGTGCGGTTGACGGAAGATATCCATGAAATTATTCAATCTAGAAACATTGATTCAGATACCACTGCTGGAGACTCTCAACTTCCATCGGATCCCTCGATTCTACCACCTCTGGACTCGGTTCTCCAGTCGTCTGTTGGAATTCGGGGGGGGGGGGGGGCGAGCGCCGGTGATGGAACTCCTATGATGGCACTAACACCCGATTCCGATGCTTCGCAAGAAGTCATTGAGAATATTTCTTTTGCAGTGCTCAGCATTATCCTTCCTTCGCTT
This sequence comes from Eretmocerus hayati, assembly GCA_029851415.1. Classification (NCBI taxonomy): domain Eukaryota; kingdom Metazoa; phylum Arthropoda; class Insecta; order Hymenoptera; family Aphelinidae; genus Eretmocerus; species Eretmocerus hayati. The sequence continues at coordinate 69,916,289 of CM056744.1, read as the reverse complement.
GAAGAGGAAGACATCACTGGCGTGCGCTTCCTTCCGGGTCGGTGGGTGGCTGACGAATCGGGTGCTGATCGTACTAGGAATTCTCCATCTGGTCTAGTTTCTTGTGTGGTGCGCCTTTCTCGAAGTGAACTTGTTGAGAACATCATGTGAGCCGAACGGACGGTCAAACACAGCTACTTTACAGCCAGCAACTCCGCCCTTGTGCATCAGTCATCGGAAACTCACGTGCCAGAACGCAAGATATTCATAAATGAGATGCTGACACAAAACACTTGCAAATGATTCAAAAGTTTGAGGCCCCTTGCTAGGCAGCTAGGCTTCAAATACGTCTGACACAGTGGTGGACCATTTTTGGTGAGGGAGGATGGAAGAGCGTCAGCTCATGTATTCAGAAATCCCGCAGACTTGCATGCACTTCACACTGCTTACGTGTCGGCTCCGAGATACTCAAATTAAAGAAAGCCACCTCAGCGCGACACTCCCAAATCTCCTAACAACCAGAGTACGGGAACAACACCAACATCATTCGATAATCCCTGACAAACTAAACCTGCTGGGAGTTCGCGAGGGAGAGGGGACTTTTTGAAATCGGGGTTTGTCAACCTCAACTCTCTAAGGGATAAAATTGAGAAACTCCGACTATTCCTAGCTAATTGTCCTCCTCACCACATCTTTTGCAACGTGAAACGTTGCAGCACGCAATGTCTCACCCCTCGAAAACCCTCGTCGTCACCTCGGGCCGGGGGAACCAGAATTAACCCTCGCAACTTTTGTTTTTCTTTGAGGTTTGCCCGAGGTGACAAGGGACAACTTCGAGATATTTGAACGGGCCGATCGCTCCCGCCACCAAGGTGGTGACAGCACCTACCGGCCCATCGTGTCGGGCGGCGTGGCGCTTGCGTGGGCTGGAGGAAGTTGCGCTGAGCGTCGCCGGCTGGCAATTCATAGATGGCTGCCGCCCGGTGTACACCTCCCCGTACGAGTTGCCGCCGCGTCGTCGTGCACCAGGAGTCGACCTGGAGTTTGGGGCAGTAAAGTGACCCCAGTGCCGCGGATCGAGACAGTGCCGTTCCGCGTGTGTCACCAAACTTGTGTGTGTGACAGTGTGATTTGGCTAGCGAGCAGCAGCCATACATTTCGCCTGACCCGGGCACCCTGGACTTTCCCTGGGCTGTGGCGTCAGGCTGCTCACCACCTGAGAGTTCCTGGCCGGCATTGCTGCTGCTGTTGCTGTGTTGCTGAGCAGCCGTGGGCTGTGGTTGCAGAAGGAAGCTGCGTCAGATTAGTCAGGATTGCGGGAAGTGAGCCTAATAATGCTCCCCAAGTGTGCGCCCACCCTCGTGCTTGTGCCCCACCGCGGAGAGTCGTGCGTCCGGTGCTAACTCCTGCGGGTTGTCCGTCATCGTCAGGGCGACGTGGTGGAGTCGGTCTCCGCCACGTCGCCCCCGCGTCATCACCGCGTCATCCCCAGGCTCTCGTGGCGTGGCGATCGCGTCATTTTCTTCATAGCCCGCGATTTTAGCCCTTGTTGACCACGCGCGGCGTTACAGCGGCCATTTTGAGCAAGTAGTTTTACATCCGGTGAAGACGAAGTCGCCGCGAGAGTTGGGGAGGACGCGGGTCCGCTATGACGAATAGGCAACTCCCCTCCGGGGTTAGCCACGCCCACAATGTATATGGGCACTTCTGCTGTAAATTAGTGCAGTGATTTTTTGGACAAGTGTATATGGGCGTTTTCGCTCTAAAGTGAATTTTGGTATATTTTTCGCAGTGAGTTTATTGGACGATTTATGGACAGTAGATGCACAGATCCGCCCCAGAGAGCGCTGTAATTAGTTTTATTGGCCTGCGTGCCTCGGAATGAGAGTTCCTAATAGCAATAAATCCCGTTTGTAATTTCGTAAATCCGGAGAGTGATTATTTCGATGCGATATATATATATATATATATACAGTGTGCGCAGAATATTTTCGCGATCTTCAGGTGCTCCCAATTTGCCTCACTGTCCCGCCCCTCGTGGCGCGGGGTGCCTGGCCCTGACCTGATCGGGCCTTAAATAAATGAGGTAGCGTTGGGTGGGTTTAGTATTGCAGGTGAATGTTCCAGATTATCCCTGACCCATCTTGCCCCCACGTTACATGGCAATCCTGCCAGGATCACGGTTGACGCCCGGGAGCGTCCGGAACGAATCTGCGGACACTGCGCGTGCGCGTGAGAGCATCAACGTGGTACTACGCGAATTTAGGGTGAATATCGGGCCCTCGGTGTATGCCGATGATCTAATATTATTTGCGTGCGATCCTGCGCGCTTACTCCCGAGCACTCTGTGTCAACGAGTGACATCGCCCCCCGCCCCCATAGTGCCGCGTATTCGCCCCCGCTCGCGCTCAGTGACACGTTTGTAAAATACCCCGTCCTGTGGGTATTCGATTGAAAGCTCTTGACGAGTACTCTTCGGGACGCTAGAGGGCGCTCCGCCATCGTCGTGCACATCAGCGCCACCTGGCGCGCGGGCCCCCTATTGACGCGGAACCCACCGTGTGGGTACTCGTTAAACACGTCTTGGCGAGTACTATTCGGACCGCTAGAGGGCGCTCCGCCATCGTCGCGCACACCAGCACGACCTGGCGCGCGAGCTCCCGATTGACGCGGAACCCACCGTGTGGGTATCCGTTGAACACGTCTTGGCGAGTACTATTCGGACCGCGAGAGGGTGCCCCGCCATAGTCGCGCACACCAGCGCCGCCTGGCGCGCGAGCTTCCTATTGACGCGGACCCCACCGTGTGGGTACTGGTTGGATAGCTCTTGAAGAGTACTTCACGGTCTGCCACAGGAGGCAGCACTGCCGCTTCACTCATTGATCTCCGGCGGATCCGACTAATATTTACCCCACCATGTGGGTACTTAAAGTGAAGCTCGTGAAACACCTGTATCGGTGGTCGTTCCCGTTTTGACGTCGAGTGAAGTTACCCTGATTTTCCGCTGGTTACGTGATTGAACCACGCGACTCGATTCCGACAAATTTGCTCGTTGCGATAAGCGTAGCGAAAAATTTGTTCCATCAATCAAACCGGTAGAGGGCGTCTCCCAAAATTCCGATTCCGTCTTGGGGGCAATATGCTTCGGAGCTTTCAGGGTTTCGGACTATTTCCTGTAGAATCTACACAACTCTCATCGGATAGATTAACGGAACATGCTCTCACATCGCGAAGCAAGGTCAAGTAATGTGTGAAATTGTAGGGCGCTGTTCGACTCGCGCGGAATAACTCGAGGAGCTAGTAAGTTCCCACTTCAAATGCGGACATCTGCGAAGGATACACGACTCTCCGTCCCCATCTGATTACATTGCATGCCATTTTAGTAATGGTAGCAATGAGCAGAGGTGGAGGAGGGACTCCCGTATCCTTATCCTTGCCAATTACCTAAATTTCCCGTCGAGGATTCAAAACCTCAACAAGGAGTCAGCCGAGACAATCGTCTCAGCAGGGTCCGCCAGTGGGTTTTGGGGATCCGCCTATCTTTTCGACGGAGTCAATGACAATTCTGAATTAGTCCGTCAACCTGAATTATTCCGCGACAAGTTGAGCGTCATCGCGTGGGCAGCAAAATGGTCGGAAAGAAACCACCGATGTCGATCCCTTCGGAGGGTCAACGGAGGAAGATGACAATCACACCGGAGATTGCCGAAATACTCGGAAAAGACCAGCGATATGTAGGCGCGGCCAAGTTAGTTGCGAATCTTAGTTATGAAGGAGTTATGGCCCGCCTGAGCGAAGCGGGGCTCAATCTAGGGGGCACTCTTAACGCGACGAGACTCCGTTTGCTACGATGCGACCTTATGACGATCAACCCTAGCGAAAAAGTCCCGTGGGACGTCGCGATCGACGAGCTCCCGAAGGGACCCAGTCCATTCTCGCCAGTGGCTAGGCGAGCGATACAGGAGATAGATGGAGTTGAACTGGGTGACGACAGCAAACCTGAAGCAGAATTCGAGTACGAACTGGAAGATCCCGTGGTCGTTACGTCGACAATTGGGGTCACACAGAGTGCGAATGTGACAACCATGGCCAGCACCTCCGCGACCGCGACCGTAACTAGTTCGCACGAGTCAATCGCGACACCGGGTCACGTGATGCCACCCGGGTACCAGCACTGGATCGCCGCTGCCGAATCTTTCCGCCAAATGTACCAGAACACGCCCTTCGCCGGATGGGCTAATGCAACGCTGCCGAACCCCACCGCGATGGGAGGCTGGAGCATTCCGCCGTTCCTGCCTCCGTTCATGCCACCGCATGTGACTTCCACCGCTTCAATACGAGAAGTAAGAGACTCGGAGTCAGAACGAGACCAGAGAACGACAGCGGGAAGAAGTAACGACAGTTCGGGTGACGATGCTGAATATATCCGCCAACAACGTGACAGGTTGCAGAACCTGCGTGGCAGCCAGACCACCAACCAGGTGCCTTTGAACCCGCAAGCTCCACCGATCGCACAGACGCCGGTAGGCCCCAGGATTCAAGAGACGTCGCAAGGAGCTTATGCTGGCGAGACTCGCCAGCGCCCACGTGAAGATCACCGAGAACAGGTGAGATCTACACTGCCAATGCATGGTGAATCAGAGCAGCAGGGATCTACGCAACAAGCTTCAATGCAGGAGCAAGCTCCGCTTGGAATCCGCCACTCCCAAGCCAGAGACCAAAGGACCCGCCGTGACTGGTTTTCGGGTTCGTCCAGCAGTGACGAATGAGAGATGGAGACACCGGCGTCGAGGAGGTCCCCCTCCAAGGGCAAGAGAGTACTTTCGAAGGAGCAGAGGGAGTCGGAGCGAATTGTACAAGTAATGAAGACGTTTACCAGCTGGAAGATTTCGTTCGATGGGGAACCGAAAGGCCGTAAAGATAAAACGGAAGAGTTTCTAGCCTCCGTGACAGAGTGCATGGAAGCGATCGACCTATCCGACGCGGAGGTCTTAGCAGCCATGTGGAGCATATTGACCGATCGCGGGCGTACGTGGTACCGTACCCACCGTGGGGGAATCGCGACCTGGAGGGATTTTAAACAAGCATTCCGCGATCAGTATGTCGGACACGTAGACCATCAGGACTTGATGGAAGAGTTATATCGCCGGACGCAGGGGAGAAACGAACTAATCGCGCCATATCTCACGTGTATCCGCCTTATCGTAGGGCATTTCAAACATCCGCCGAGCGAGGAAGTAGTTTTCAACATCGTGATACGCAATTTGAGACCGGTAGTCCGCCGATATTTAGAGACTAAGGACGTGAGAACGCTGGCAGAGATTCAATATTATGGCAAAAAGTTCGAGAAACAATTAGAGTGGGACGCGCGATATATAGCTCCGCCATCGCAGGACAAATCCCGCATCCCGAGGGCGGCCTACCAAGGCTCGAGTAGCGCTCCAAGGAAAGTGGCCGCCACCGAGTTGGAAGAAGCCACCGGGAAGGTCGCTGGATTGACAATTGGGAATAAACCCGAAGCGAAGGCACCGGAGACTAAGCCGCCGCCGGCAACCACCCCAGCGAACCCTGACGATGCCAATGGCGACCAAAAGGGCAAGGGAAGGGGAAGAAGGGGGGTAAGAAGAATGAAAACGGGATGAGAGCAGGGGAAGCAGCGGAGACCGCTGCAGTGACGACCAACGCCACCAAACCCGCCAACGCTCCAGCGCCCACACCTTCTGCTCCTCCGCCACCGACCCCACCCGCACCACAAGCGGGACCTTGGGGCTATCCGTGGGGATTTCCGCCCTACCCGTATTGGCAAATGCCAGGGGCGTCTTGAATGCAGAGGAATGCGAGGCCTGCTAGCGCCGAGAGTATGCAGAAACGTCAGGAACAGTTGACACGGGGAGCGTGCTTTCACTGCAGCGAAACTGGAAATCTCTCGCGTGAATGCCCAACCCGGCAATGCTATACCTGCCACGCTACGGGCCACGCTTCGCACAAATGTCCAAAAAGAAACGAGAAATGCCAAGCTTGCGGCAAGGCGGGCTATTCAGTTAAGAAATGCCCAGATTGTAAATGGGCACTGAAGTACTCGGGGAACGGGCCCGCGGGGGAGCAGGGGGGAACCCCTCCTGCTCCCGAAAATTCGAAGTGAAGAGTGAATGCGATGAAGCACCAGTGACGCTTGATGCAGACCCCCTCACGGCCGAGAGGGAGGTCGACAGCGAGATTGGTAACTTATATTCATCTCGACTGGTAGCAAGCAACTGGACGACTAGCGACGACGATGGAGAGACACCTGACTTGTATGTCGAAGGAAATTATGCGAATTCCGCCGAATCTGATTTGAATCCGCCTTCGCCGAGAGAATGGCACGAAGTAGAAATGATTCCAGCGATGGGTGCCATACGCAAACACCCACTGACGACGAGAAGAAGCGACGCTGATAAGGTGAATGGAGGAGTGGACGGGGGATATAGAGGACAACGTGAGACTGATCACCTCACCGACGCGCCTACAATCGACCTGGAAACGCCATGCCACGAAGAAGCAGTGGTCACCGACGCACCAAGCCTAGAGGAAGCTCGAACGGGGGACGCCCCAGCCAACGCCATCAGGGCGAAAGTGGAAACTTGGAGTCAGGAAGAAATCGCAGATGGACCCGCCGCACAAGCCGCACCTCGTAACTTTGTCGAGGTCATCTTGGGAGGAAAGTCATTCATGGCGTTGTATGACCCTGGAGCGCAGGTATCTTTCGTCGGGCCAAAAATCGCAGAATTTTACGAGAAACGTCTTTTCCACAAGCGAAGCGTGTTGAGAGGAGCCGTGGGCAAAAATGTCACCCAAGCATTGGGACTGTTGAAGATGACTATAAAAATTGATGGACATTCCCGAACCATTGTGATGGAAGCGGTGCACGACACGTTGTACGACATGGTCCTGGGAATGGACTTTATGAACGCGTGGAAATCCGACTCTCGAAATGCCGATGGGCAATGGAGAGTACTTCAGGGAGACTACCGAAATTTTGTAGGACGTCGAAGGGAAGAACCAGAAAACCGTATATACGCCGAGTGTGCGGGACTGGTAGTAGTAGAAGAGGGGGGTAAGGCCCACCTAGAAGAAGTGGTGCGTGAAACGACCGCTAAGGCCGCGGGCAAAGTCGGATGAACAAATCGTGGGGTTCACCAAATTGAACTGATATATTTCACTTCTGTCCGCCACCGTCCGCGACGCCTCTCTCCCAAGATGCTGGAGATTGCTAGGGAGGAGGTCAGGGCCATGTACGGTCTCAAGCGTATCCGCCCATGTCAGAGTGCTTGGAGCAGTGCTCCAGTGTTGATCACGAAATCAGACGGTACTTACCGTTTCTGCATCGACTATCGAGATTTGAATAAAAAGACGAAAGAGGACACGTACCCCCTTCCCAACATGGACTCCATCTTGGATAAGTTGCGGAAGGCGGAGTACCTGTCAAAGATAGATTTGAAAAGCGCTTACCATCATATTCCGGTAGCGGAGGAGTGCCAGGAGTATACCTGTTTCAGCCTTCCGGGCGTCGGTTCCTGGTGCTGGTGCGTAATGCCCTTCGGACTCTGTGATGCACCCGCGACCTGGCAGCGCATGATCGACGAAATATTAGGCCCGGAGCTAGAGCCATTTGTTTTTGTGTATTCAGATGATATTATTATCGCGACGGACAGGTATGAAGCCCATGAGAAATACCTAAAAATAGTGTTGGAGCGACTTGTAGATGCCGGACTCTAGATAAATCCGGAAAAATGTCAAATTTGCTGCGGCGAGGTGAATTATCTCGGCTTTATTTCGGACTCCGAAGGCCTCCGCCCGGATCGCGAGAGGGTAACGCCCGTACGGGAATTCCCTCCGCCAAGAAACCTGCGACAATTGCGGTCGTTCCTGGGGATGGTGACGAGGTACTCAAGATTTATCGACCATGACGCCGAAATAAAAGTACCGTTACTGAAGCTTCTCCGGAAAGACACGCCATGGTCATGGGGTGAAGAACAACAGGAAGCGTTCGACAAACTGAAACAGGCCTTGACGAGCGCGCCGGTGCTCGCTAGACCTGATTCCTCAGAAATGTTCGCCATACAGACCGATGCATCCGCCTATAGCTTGGGAGCCGTGCTGACCCAAGAAGGGGAAGACGATGAGCACCCTATCGTCTATCTGAGCCGCAGTCTCCCGCCGGCAGAGCGAAATTATACGGTCAGTGAGAGGGAGCTACTAGCGGTGGTCTGGGCCATCAAAAAGTTACGATCCTACATTGAAGGGTACCAATTCCAAGTGATAACAGATCACAGTGCCTTGAAATGGCTCCAAAAAATCTGAAAGATTCGACTGGCCGTCTCGCTCGCTGGGCACTCGAACTCCAGAATTGGGACTTAGAGGTGATACACCGGAGTGAGAGGCTCTATAAAGTGCCAGATTGCCTTTCTCGAATGAACGAGCCAGAAGACGCCGAAATCGGAGCAGTAGAAGCAGCCGACGAGATGACAGACGCCGTGGATCCGACGGTAACCGAAATCCAATGTTCCGCCGAGGACGCGAAGAAGGATTCCGAATACTTGAAACTGGCCGAAAAGATTCGTGCGAATCCGGACCAGTTCAAGGATTGGAGGGAGGTGAATGGCTTGATATATCATCATAGCCATAACACGCTTCTGGAACCAATCACATTTCCGGAAGAAAAATGGAGACTTGTCGTGCCAGTCCATAGGAGACGTGACGCTCTAGAGCGAGCTCATCGCCTCGCCTCGTCACGTCACATGGGCATTGAGAAAACGTATGATCGACTAGCTCGAGATTACTACTGGCAAGGCATGTACACAGATGCGAGAACATTCGTGAAAGAGTGTCAATTGTGTCAACAATACAAAATGCCACAAACAGGCCCGCTTGGCCACATGGGGAACAGAATAGTCGAACGACCGTGGTCCGTCATCTCCGCCGATCTAATTGAATTCCCGCCGAGCGAAAAGGGTTTCAAGTACTTGCTGGTCATCCAGGACTTGTTCAAACGCTAGGTGGAAGTAGAACCATTAAGACACGCCGAGGGGAAGGCGGTAGCCGCCGCGATTGAGGAATTGATCCTTTTCCGTTGGGAGACACCACTGTACTTCCTATCCGACAATGGTAAGGAGTTCGACAATAAAATTGTAGACGCCATGTTGGAGGAACACGGAGTACGTCACGTCAAGACGCCACCATATTGGCCGTCAGCCAACCCAATAGAACGTTCCAATAAAACCCTCAAAACGATGATCTCTCAATTCGTGAAGAATGATCACCGCAATTGGGATGACCACATCCATGAGTTCCGCCATGCGATGAACACCGCAGTGCAATCCAGCACGAAAGTCTCGCCAGCGTTTCTCAATTTCGGACGTCATCCTACTCCAGTAAAAAGCCTGCGTCAAGAACTAGAGGGTGAAAAATTGATCGAGAAGATGGGAGTCCAAGACTGGACGGATAGAATGAAACGTTTAGACGCGTTGCGGGAACTAGTCGTCCGCCATAACGCTGAGAGTCGAGCGAAGCAAGCTGAAACGTATAACAAGGGTAGGAAGAATTTCACGTTCAATGTGGGAGACGTAGTGGGAAGGAAAACGCATTTCCTGTCTAACGCCGCGAATCGGTTCAACGCCAAGTTAGCTCCGAAATACGAGGGTCCCCTGTCCATAGTAGAAGTCGAATCTCCGGTCGTTTACGTGATGGAGGGACCCACTGGCCAACGGACTGCCCCAACCCACATCTTCCACCTCAAACGTTGGATCCCACCCCGAAAGACTGGCTAGACGCATGAGTAGAAATTCCGCCATCCCCGTAGGGGGCTTTGGGTGTGACCCTAGGGTTGCACTTGGAGCTTGAGGGAGTGACGCCCCTCCGGACCCGAGTCCTACACTTACACTAACACACACACTACACTCTACACGCACCATACTTACGCTTGCTCAAGCATTACACAGACATACCAACATTATACAGAACACGCATCACACAACACACCACACCCGTGCTGGCCTGGTCCGGGGTCGGCCAGCATGCGATTCCAGGCCCTGGAAAAAAGAAGAAAGAAGAAGATGTCCAGCATTGACGGCAAGAATTCCCCAAGTAAAGCGGGGCCCCATTCGGATCTTGGGGGGGGCCCCCCAACGATGCAAAGCGCGCTACCAGTGGCACACTTGGCTGGTGGACTCACGCGTGAAGCTACAAGCGATGGAAATACGCCTCTGGCGAAGATAGTTGGAGGAAAGGACCAACACCAGAAAGGAGTAGACCTCACCCCGAACAGCAGGAAGAGGAAGGGTCCGGGTGAGGAAGTAGATAAGCGAACGCTGAAGCAATCGAAGCTCACATTCTTGAGCCAAAAAGAGAAGAACGCGAAGGTTGCTGCAGAAGCGCAAGCGGCGGCAGACAAGCTGATGAAGATCAACCCCGCGATCAAGATCCAGCTTACGCAAGACAAGAACAAGGGAGACGATACCGCCGATTCCAGCTCGGATTCAGGGGACTCTAACACCACCACGGAGTCCCAGAAGTCAGAAGACACCCTGACATCCAAGGACTGTGACCGCGGACTCGAAAAAGGTCAAAAAACACCGGAGGATATGGACATCGATCGGTTCCCCACACCTGAGAAGGCCAGTCGACAAAGAAATGGAGACAAGGCCCCCGATCTAATGGAAGGATGGAGGGACTTGAAAATGTGCCGAGAACAGATGGAGGAGAAGACTCATCTTCTCCTCGACCACCTGAACTTGGTCATAGGGATAGCCGAGTCTGCCTCCAACATCCCAGAAGGAACTCAGGGCGACATGGAAGAGCTCAAGAAGATTGGCCACGCTCTCGAAGGCCTACTTGCGGCAGACAAAGGGAAGAGAGCGGCTTTCGAGACGACACTTCTCGAAGCGGAGAAGATCCTAAAAATGAAGAGGAGTGCGCAGCCCTCTGGGCCAGCCGCGTCGGGAAGCGGCACACAGGGAAGGGGGGCGAATAAACCGGAATCGCGACAAGAGAAACAGCACAATACGAAGAGGACGCGACGCGGACATCCATCGGGAGCCCTCGAAACACCGCGCTCGACATCGACTCCTAATAGGCCCAAGCAGGACGGGCCTTGGCAGGAAGTGGTCTCTAAGAGAAATACAAAGAGGGCAAAGAAAAGCGGTCGATCAAGTGACACCGCTGGAAAGAAGGCAAAGATGAAGCCAAGAAGAGCGAAATCCGACGCCGTTCTCGTCACGGCAAACCAAGGTGGGTTAAGCTACGCAGATATGCTGCGCAAGATAAAGACGGATGACCTTAATGAAGAAGTGGGCTCTAAAGTCACGGGCATCCGCAAGACACAGGAAGGACAAATCCTCATTGAACTGAGGAAGGGCACCGACGCTGCAGCCATCAAAGCGGCTCTGACACCAGTCGTCGGGCAAGAAGGGGCCGTCCACTGCCTCGCAAATAGCATGACCCTCGAGGTTCTCGGAGTCGACTACGATGTCGACAAAACTAAAGTGCAGAAGGACCTCGCGAAGGCCCTACCAGAAAACGAGGATGGAGCCATAATAGTCAAGAGCCTGCGAAACGGCTCCCGAGGCACCCAAACAGCGGTTGTGTCCATCCCAGCAAGGCTCGCTCACCGCCTCCTGGACTGGAAAGAACCCAAGGTGGGATGGAGCAGAGTGAGAATCCGCGAGAAGGGAGGCATCCCACGCTGCTATAACTGCCTAGAGTATGGCCACAAGGCCTCAGGCTGCAAAAAAGAGAAGGCAGAGGAACGTCAACCGAAACTCTGCTTCCAGTGCGGTGAACCAGGACACCTCGCCGCTACCTGTAAAGAGAAACCAAAATGCCTCAGCTGCGTGGCTATCGGAACCAGATCTGACCACAGGTCAGGCTCCAGCAACTGCACAGCCTACCAAAACGCGAGGGCGACATATAGACGCAGGGGGGGAAGAAATGGCTAACTTCATCCAAGCCAACCTCAGGAGAAGCGGGGACGCTTGTGACCTCCTACACACTGCCGCCAAGGAAGGGGGAATCGATGTTCTGATCATCTCCGAACCGCCTCGGAAGCGCGAACTTTCCCGTTCCACGTTCGATCACTGGGGGACCGCTGTAATTCAGATCACGAATCCCGCGATCCGCGAGACTGAACCAGCTGTTAGTGGCCGTGGTTATGCTCGAAAGACCATAGGGGGCACAGCTGTATACAGCTGCTACTACTCGCCGTCGCTCAAGACGCACGAATTTGAAGACGAGCTCCACGACCTAGAAGAGGATGTGAGGCAATGGGGGGGCCCAGCTATAATCGCGGGAGATTTCAACTCCAAGGAACCGACTTGGAGCGGGGGGCCGCGCGATAGACGGGGGGTAATACTCGCTGATGCCATGGAGGCATTGGGATTAGTGCTCGCGAACGAGACGGGGGTTATCACCTATTACCGGCACGACACTCGGTCCCGGGAGGGAGGTTCATCATCGGTCCTCGACCTGACGTTCATGAGCCCGTCGCTCATGGGACGTATGACATCGTGGGAAGTTCTGGACACGGAAACACTGAGTGACCATCGACATATTCGGTTTCGACTTAGGACTGACGGACAGAGACAGACGACACGCAGACCGCGACCAACGGGGTGGCAGGTACGGAAGCTGGACGAGGGAAAATTCCGGGAATCGATAGAAACAGTCGAAGATCTCCCGATGAACTCCGCCTCGGACGAGGCTGTGGCGATGGTAACATCCGCCATCACGAGAGCTTGCGACGCGTCGATGCCTCGCAGGACAACACCATGTTTCTGGAGGAAACCAGAGTACTGGATCACCGATGAGATCAAGGCTCTCCGAAGAACGAGCAACAAGAAAAGGAGGACCGCATGGCGATCAAGGAAGCTGCAACGACCATCGCTGGCGGAAGATGACAGAGCGTACAAAGAAGCAAAGAAGGCTCTCGTTCTAGCCATCCGGAGGAGCAAAGAGAAGTGCTGGGGTGAACTGTGCGACATGGTTAACGAAGACCCCTGGGGCACGCCATATCGCGTGGTCATGTCAAAGGTCCGACCCCGGAAGGGCAACCCAGCACCGACCGATGCAGCAACATTGCGCACCATCGTGGAAGACCTCTTCCCAGCAGGAGAACCCAGAGTTACATTCCCTATGGAGAGCGAAGACCCCATCCCGCTCTTCACTATGCAAGAGCTACTCATAGCGGCGAAGAGAATGCCGAACGGCAAGGCCCCTGGCCTGGATGGCATCCCAAACGAGGCTCTGAAACTGGTCTTCAAATACAAGCCAGATCTACTCCTCGACCTCTTCAACATCTGTCTGAGCGCGGGAACTTTCCCGGACAAGTGGAAACGCCAGAAGCTGGTCCTGATACCTAAGGGTCAAGGAGGTCAACGCCCTCTCAGCATGCTCGACAATATCGGGAAAATGTACGAGAGGATGGTGCTCAACAGGGTGGAAAAAGCCTACGAAGAAGGCGGTGGGCTATCACCAATGCAGTTCGGGTTCCGGAAGGGACGGGGCACTGTGCACGCGATCGAGGCGGTCCAACAACGGGTTCAAGCGTCGGTAGGGAACCCATACCAAGGAAGAGGAGGATTCTGTGCCATCATTGCGTTGGACATGAAGAACGCATTCAACTGCGCGAGCTGGGAGCGAGTCTATCAATCCCAAGCAGGTAAAGTGCCCCCCTATCTACTAGCCGTCACGAGTGACTACCTGCGGAACAGGACCCTCGTGTACGACACCGACGAGGGACAAGAGATTCGGGTACTGTCCGCCGGAATCGGACAGGGATCGGTCTCCGGGCCGTTCAACTGGAACACCCAGTATGACAGCTTACTGTCTATCGAACTGCCAGAAGGAGTGATAATAGTGGCTTTCGCGGACGACGCGGGACTCATAGTATGGGCTGACAACGAGGAACTCTTGGGTAGACGCGCGAACGAAGCGCTAGCCCGAGTCTACGAGTGGATGATTAGCAGGCTTCTGGAGCTCGCTGTCAAGAAGTGCGAAGCAATCGTGGTCACAAGGCGTAGGAAGTTTGACTTACCCCGGTTTTATATCAACGGGCAAGAGATTCCACGGAAGACAGAGCTGAAATACCTCGGTGTATGGCTCGACGACAAGTGGTCGTTCAAGAAGCACATCCAGGAAGCCGCCCAGAAGGCGAGCAAGGTCGGTGCGGCGCTCCAGCGGCTTATGCCGAATATCGGAGGACCCAAGGAAAAGAGGCGCGCACTTCTCAACACCGTCACTACCTCCATCATGCTGTACGGTGCACCCGTGTGGGGGAAGAGGGTAGAGAAGACCATCATCGAGAAGAGAATGGGGCCTGTCCACCGAAGAGCGGCCCTGAGGAGTATCCGTGCCTACCGCACTGTGTCAGGAGATGCGGCTTACGTATTGGCGAGTACTCCGCCCATCCACTTGCTCGTCGCGGAGCGAGTGAGGATCTGGGACCGCCAGAAAGTGATCGGAGCCGAACGAGTACTCACTCCGACGATGAAGGAGATCATCCGCGACAACGAGAAGGAAACCACCCTTGAGCATTGGCAAACTGAGTGGGATTCGCCATTTGCGAACGGCAGATGGACGCACCGGCTGATCCGTGACGTAGCCAAGTGGGCGGAACGCACCCACGGAGAGATGGACTACTGGACGACGCAGGCACTGAGCGATCATGGTTGCTTCGGTTCCTATCTAACCAGGTTCAAGAAGAGGACGACCCCAGCATGTCAGTCATGCGGGGACGAATGGGATGACGCCGAACATGCCCTGTTCAAGTGCAGCGACACCCGGAGAGAGCGCGCCGAGCTAGATGAATGGCTGGGTGCTCAACTAACACCTGAGAATCTCGTCCCGTACTTACTCCGCAACCAGGAGACATGGGATAGACTCACCGGATACATCAAGCTGGTGATGACCCACAAAGAGGAGAAAGAGAGGGAAGTAAGGCGCCTCGAAGCAGGCGAATTACAGTGACTCTGCCGATTGAAACAGAAGAGGCCCAAATGATTCCAGGAGGAATCTGATGCACTGAAGAGGGAAGAAAGAAGAAAGAAGAGAGAAGAAAGAAGAAAGAGAGGGAACAATGAAGAGTGAAGATAGAAGATGCCGACAAGTGGCCGAAGAGAGAAGATGGAGAAGAGGAACGCTCGCAATCGAGCGCGAGACATGCCGCTCATCCTGAAGTAATGCTCACGCGGTTCCGGGATGAGATGGTAGATGCAGGTGGATCTCCTTCTTGATTGCCCGATGCCCTAGGTATCGGACATCGAGGGGAGAGGGATATTACACGGCCGGGCCCACCTCTCGGTGGGCCCCACCCAAACCCGTGTCCCGCCTGGTATGGCCTGCGTGGGCTATGCGTAGTCCGCGTAAGCTGAACCAGTCCGGTGTCTGGGGACGGATCCGAGGGATCCTGAGGCAGATTTTGCCCTCTAACCACCTTAAAAAAAAAAAAAAAAAAAAAAAAAAAGAAATTCCGCCATCCGCCTCAACGAAGAGTAATGAGAAAGTTTTTTTTTGTTCTGCTTCCTTGCAGGTATGGCAGAAGATCCGCCTCGAGACCGCAGCTGCTCACCCTGCTCGGAGGATTTCCGGAGCATTGCGAGACCCGACGACCTTCTGGAGGCAACGACAGTCTGGAGGTCAAACTCCCAGGTACGTCGGGCTCGCCGGGCATCTCGCGAGCGGAGTGGAAGTCGTGGACCGCTAACGCCAGACAGTGGTCTGAGCGACGACCACTCCTCGCGAGACACCCCGGAACCCCATCGAGCAGAACCACAGCGGCCACAGCCAGCGCAGAAAGAGGGACGATACAGCGGAAACAGCAGTCCGCTAACTCCACGAGAAGACAGAGCGTCTCCCAGCATCGGTGGACCGTCGCACCACCTAGGAGCGATTCCGCGCGCCCCGATGGTGGAGAGACGCTCGCGAGACCGGAGACCCCGCGTGAGGCCTGAGCCGATCGGGGCTGAAGCTACAGCCCCACGGTGCCCATCAGCGGCAGCCGCACTCGCCGTGGTCACCGAAGAATCTGAGCTAGCCCTGGATACCGGCTTGGATCCAGAGGCTGACTCCGTCAGAGCTCAAGAAGAGCTACAGGATTGGCTGGAGCCGAGACGCACTCCGGTGCGCCAGATTCCCATGGATCCGGGAGAGTTCGAGTGGCCACCAACCCCACCGGAACTCCAACGCAGCTCGACTCCGCCAAGACCCGCCACCAGGAGGGACACCGAAACGTCCCGTGGAACAGCAGCCGGGGCACCCACACCCGATGAGTTCCGCGAGCCGGCGCTCATCATTGCTCCGCAGTATTTACCCGCATCGGAACGTTGCGACTTAGAAGATGCAGTGGAGTTGCAGCTGCGGCAGAATTGGGACCCGAAGTTAGGATGGCAGGGACACCTGGATCGGCGTGACGAAGCAGCCAAAGCACTGCGGCCCTACCAACCCATCCAATACCCCCAACCTTATCGGGGAAAGCGGTCGCGCGCAACCTCGGAGTGGACCCCCGAGAGTGCCTTGCAAATTCGCAGGGAACGGGTGCGGGCCCGAGAACACCGCCGCGCCACGGAGCGCGAATACCAAACCTTGTCCGCCAGAGCCAGTGAGAGCGTTAGGGACAGGATACCGGAGCGTCGGCCTGTCGTGACGCAGGAATCCATGCTGAGGCCCCATCTAGACTCGAAGTGGCGCCGACGCAACCCGAACCGGCAAATGACGTTCGAGGACCATGCGGACCACCCACGGCACGTCAGACGGGACGACTCGTCAGTTGTCGGACCACACAACCTGGCTGAGAGGAGATCTTCCCCACCCGCCGATGAGGCCTTCCAGGAGGAGGTCCGTCATCTGGCCGAAGAAGCTGCCCGGGTGACGAGATTGGAGGACCAATCTCCCCCGGCCACCGCAACACCGCCGACATCGGAGCGACAGAACCCCGCGCCCAGGAGGAACTCTACCCCGACATCAAGGCCCGCACCCTTACGTAGAGTCACGAGATTCCAGTGGCTGGAGGCATTACCTCTGGACGAAGACGACCCTCCGCCTCACACCTGCTTCCGATGTTGGAAGAGTGGCCATAGGCCCGCACGCTGCCCGGCTCCGAAACCGTGGTTCCACTGTTTTAATTGCGGCCGGCACCGGGTAGCTGCCTACAACTGTCCGCGCTGCACCACGGCGTATGCACTATGGGAGGTTCGTCCCGCCCACGAGGCCCGTTTTGGCCCGTCAGCAACGGTCACTCGCCCGCCACAGGGGCCAGAAATGCAGACCACACCCATGGAGATCGAGGGGGTTCGGGAACAGCCCCATCAATCCGCCGCTGTTTCCCTACCTCTCTCGACTCCACCACCATCCGCCACGACGGGGCGTCAGGACGAGCGGGGACCCCCAAGGTCACCGACTCCACCACCACCTAGCAGCGCCACCAAGGACACAGGAGAGCCCGTGCGGTTCCTGCGCAGGCCACATGAACTGCCACCCGTGCGGGACAGTGGAACCAAGGGGACCACTACACTACCCCGGACGTTCCCTGTGCTACCTCAGGCGAGGCGTCTCGAATCACCAGCTGTGGAGCAATCCGGGGTGGAGATGGTCGCCGCCTCAGCTCCAGATCCAACACCCGCAAGAGTCACGCCGGTACCAGCCCCAAGAATGGCCCCGAGGACCACACTGATCGCAGGCTCAGCCGCACCACAATTTGATTAACAGGAACAAAGGTCCATGAAATCCTATTACCCCAAAACAAAAGGAAAATCGAACATCTCTCTAACTGATGGTCAACTTCCGCGACCTCCGCTACTTATTTGGAGGGGTTTCGCGAGTTACATTTTTGCTCACAGCAATAACAAAATATATCGTGCGCAACTCGGGTGCCGATATTTGCGCTCTCGTCCCCGCACTCGTGTGCAAATGGTTTGTTTGCGCACAGTTTCATCGTTTGCACCATGCGCAGATGATCATTTGCGCACTAGCGTGCACAAATAGACCATTTGCACACTCGTTGCGGTGACTCGTGTGCAAATGTGTGTTGGCACCCTTGCTGCTTCATAAACTATTACCGCACAACGTATTGAAAAATTTTTTTCATTACTCTAACCTAAGAATGTCGCGTTTAACACGTTCGCTGCGACGGGCCCCACCGGTGGGATCCGCTCGTCCTCTTTTGTGTGCGACGGTGATCAAAATCCCATTAAATGGGTCCCACCGGTGGGACCCGTCGCACACAAAAAAAAAACTGTGATTTTCGGCGTCGCAGCGAACTTGTTAAATACGATCTCGTCGGGGCGAAGTTCTCGATAAACTAAACTAAACAAAAATATTTCCGTTCCGTTTCGTTCAATGACATTTTGTTGATGTTTAATTTTGTTTACCCCCAGCATAATCATTCAGAGTTTTGTTCGGTTTCGTTTATCGCAACATAATTATGAATGATTATGTTGCGATAAACGAAACCGAACGAAACTCTGTATGATTATGCTGGGGGTAAACAAAATTAAACATCAACAAAATGTCATTGAACGAAACGGAACGGAAATATTTTTGTTTAGTTTAGTTTATCGAGAACTTTGCCCCGACGAGATCGTATTTAACAAGTTCGCTGCGACGCCAAAAATCACAGTTTTTTTTTGTGTGCGACGGGTCCCACCGGTGGATCCCATTTAATGGGATTTTGATCCCCGTCGCACACAAAAGAGGACGAGCGGGTCCCACCGGTGGGACCCGTCGCAGCGAACGTGCTAAACGCGACATTCTTAGGTTAGAGTAATGAAAAAAATTTTTCAATACGTTGTGCGGTAACAGTTTATTAAGCAGCAAGGGTGCCAACAGACATTTGCGCACGAGTCACCGCAACGAGTGTGCAAATGGTCTATTTGTGCACGCTAGTGCGCAAATAATCATTTCCGCATGGTGAAAACGATGAAACTGTGTGCAAACAAACCATTTGCACCAGGCCTGATTTGCACACGAGTGCGGGGACGAGAGCGCAAATATCGGCACCCGAGTTGCTTACGATATTTTTTGTTATTGCTGTGAGCAAAAATGTAACTCGCCAAAACCCTCCTAATAAGTAGCGGAGGTCGCGGAAGTTGACCATCAGTTAGAGAGTTGTTCGATTTTCCTTTTGTTTTGAGGTAATAGGATTTCATGGATCTCTGTTCTCGTTAATAGAATTGTGTGTTTTGAGAAATCGATCTATAGATCCATCGAAGCGCTTACTCCATGTCTTCATTGACTCGAATTGGGCAGAGATATTATCATTTTTTCCGAAATAAACATATTTCGGATATTTTCACAATGTTTAGTCAAATTCGGAGTGCGTCGTCTCATTTATGATATTTGGTAAATGACTCTTCTGATCAGAGATAAAGGTAGGGCGTCAGGAAGCGGTCAGGGTGGGGTCCAGGGGCGGCAGGGGGTGGAGCCCCCGCCGGGGGGTTCCGGGGGGCGGAGCCCCCGAACTGAAAAAAATTCTGAAAAATATATCAGAAACAAGACTTTTGCCCTCATAGTATGTTTTCGCATGGCTTGAAATGTCTTCAATCATCTAATTTATACTATTTCTGACGTTCGGTACGTGCACCGCTAGATGATCAATTTCGAATTCCGTAGTGCGTGAAACGATAGTTTGGTTAAGTGAATACTATCTGAGTAGATGATTTCAGAAATGTTGATGTGGGGGTGATCGAATGGTTCGCCTCAGATAGAACTGCAAGAAATGAAGAGATTTCGGGTAATAATGACCGTTATTCTGAGATTGAAAAAACTGCACCAATGGATAAAGAGGGATCGGTGCAAGAGAGACAACTCCTCTCGTCGTTGATCTTAAACGTTTATTGTGTCAGGGTTTCTACTTGAATTTTCAGGTCAATTTCAAGGGTTTTCAAGGAGCCAAATGACTAGATTTCAAGGATTTTCGTGCGATTTCACATGAAAGACGGTGACGTCGTGTAGCTATCAAAACAACATGGCTCGCTCAAATTGTCCCCCGAGACATTTACCTTAACCTTTACTTACCCTGGTGCCACGTCACGCCGTGCTAATGAAATGGGGGTTGTGCCAAAATACTACCACCAGGGTAACTAAGGGTTAATGAACAACGATGGCGCGCTCTTCGCGGGGGTTTTTCAAATCGAATGGACATCAAACTCTCGGATCGAGCATATGATCATGGGGATTCCTTCGCGACTCGGGTAGAATTTCAAGGATAATCGATAATATGACAGGGAATTCAAGGATTTTCCACGATTTCAAGGATGAAAAAAGGATTTCAATGATATTTCAAGGTTTTTAAGCAGAGTAGGGACTCTGTGTGTGATAGTATAATTCCAACATTGTGGTCACTTCTCTCATTTGATCTGACTGCTCAAATTTTGAATTTCATATATTCAAATTCATTGTCCTAGAAATTAGATCGAAGATCGTGAAGGTCATTGACAGTCCATTCTACGCAGGCGATATATTTATTCTTCGGTGAATAAATTACAGCCTCAGTTAACATAACCCTCTCGAGTAATATCTTAATTAATCAGATGATTTCTAGTACGGAGTTTTTTGCTGAGAGTTAACAGAGCAATGATTGCAGTTTCGAATTGAGGAGGATCGTTTGAATTTTGAATATCCTACCGTTACCGAACTTACCCTCCGTATATAGTTATGCGAGAGAACCGTGACGCGGCGCTTCTCGAGGTTCGTTCTCATTTTTTAGTGAATATAGGATGATCAAAAATCAACTCAAATTTGTTAAGCAAACTGTGGTTAAATGCCCCATTTGCACACTGTTTCATCGTTTACGCCGTGCGCAAATGGAAATTTGCGCACGGTGCAAACGCGAACCTGTGCCCAAATGGGGCATTTGCACACGCACACTTGCGTCTAAATGGACATATTTGCGCACAGACTAACAAAAAGTGTCTTTCCCACACTGATTTTCCACTTCCATGGAAAGTTTGTCGAAAAACACAGTTCGATACACGGATGGAAAACCTATTTTTTGCATCCTCGTCTTGATTCCGACCTTCGACCACGGCTCAAGCCGCAAACCCATCACTCGGACGCGAAAAAAAGTTTTCCCACCCTTGTTTCGAAATGTACTATTTTCCACCCTTGTATCGAAATATACTATCTTTGCATGAAACATGAAAATGAGGACCTCATTGTTACTGGAACCACGTGCAATCTAATTTCTACTTTAATAGAAACGTATGTAAGAATCGCCTCTGTCATACATCCATCCCAGGAGTAATGCGAGGCTAACAAGAATTAAAAATTCACAAAAAACGTACATTTCAGTAGGTGAGGAGTTCCTTCATCTTCTAACAGAGACCATTGGGAACCCCTTTAAACTGTTATAATCCCCCCTGTTTACTTTTCTGACGCGCCGAAGACAGCTCATCCCTAGGATGAAGTGTACTCATTAGAATAATTATAATACGAGGTTCTTATTTGAATACGTGAGAATATCCGTTATTCGACCGCTTAGGCGCGGCAAAGCTGCAAGATGGATCACGCGAGTGTCATACCAATGTTTGAGT
Source organism: Eretmocerus hayati (assembly GCA_029851415.1). NCBI lineage: Eukaryota > Metazoa > Arthropoda > Insecta > Hymenoptera > Aphelinidae > Eretmocerus > Eretmocerus hayati. The sequence goes on along the minus strand of CM056744.1, from coordinate 69,894,753 downwards.
ACTAATTAATCGATGGAAAAGTTACCCAGAAATGTCGTATCAAATCGGAATATCTCGAATTTGCCAACCAGTATCGCTCACATGCCGAGATACGCCCATAAGACCCTCACCCAAAGCACAAGAGCTTTTGCGAATAATGATACGTATCGATCGAGCACTCATAGTTTCCACCTCCAAACAATGATAGATGTATGCAAATGAAGTGAACTAGGAAAATGATGAAAAAAGGAAAAAAAACATTCTGTTTTGTTTCGTTTAGTTTTGTTTAAGGGAAGAACAAAACAAAATAATGCAATTTCAGTTACGTTGACGATAAACAAAACTAAATGAAACGATATGAATGAGAGAACTACATAAACAAAACTAAACGAAATTATGTGAGTTTTGTTTCGTGTTACTCCAACATAATCAAAAGTAATTTTGTGTAAGTTTCGTTTCCCAAAAACAAAATTCAACGTATTCAAAATGCCAGAATTCCGTTTTGTTTTGTTTATTGATATTAAATATCAATAATGTTTTGTTTAGTTTCGTTCATCATCAACGTAAACGGAATTGTTTCATTTCGTTTCGTTTATTTGCTAAACAGAACGAAACAAAACGAATATTCCGTTAAAAACCCTGATTTCAGCAACCTCAGTGTACAATCTGCCAACAGTTGATCAATCAGAGGATGGAAAAGAATGACTTAGCCCCTGAAACTGTCAAGAATCATATTGGAAGGCTGCACTGGTAAATTATTCATACAATCTTTTGAATAATTTATGAATATTGATATAATTCATCATATCAATTAACAGGCACGGAGTAATCCTCCCACTACATACTCACTCACCCACTCACCCATACATGAACACACACAAACATTTTCAAAATCTAGAATTAGTACACACAACCTTCCTCATAATTTCATCAGACACACACATGAATACACACACATACCCACACACACACACCCGCACACATATTTATATAAACGCATATTCACACGAACGAATCCAATTATTTTATGATAGAAAAATAATCCGCTATAATGATTTTTCCATCCCACAGCACCATTAAGGACGAGAAAGACAATCCCGAGAGTCCATTGGATAACTAACTCAACAGGGAATCAAGAAGCAAAATTGGGATGCCATCATTGTCAATTAGAAGACGTTCTCCAGGTGATTTCAGATGACTTAAAGATATTCAATTCAGGTGACATCATATTAATTCTTATACTGTTTCTAGAAAAATTATAAAATTCACCAAAAATTGTGAAATAAGAATATGTATATTGGAAAATTGAATGAAATTCAACAGAGACGGGACATTTGCCCGTCTCTCCTCTCTCGTCTCCTTTCATTTGATAGGTTTAGTTGAAATTAATTTCTACATGATTCTAAAATGACTTAAAAACGATGATATAATGATTTTCATTGAGATTCAACAAAATTCAAATCATTTACTCTTCAATTTTGATGATTTTAATTAATTGCAAAATCATAATCAATTTAGAATCAAGACCATGACGATAGTACAGAGTTCTCAAAAATGAGTAAACTTGACATCATAATAGAATTTCTCCTAATAATAAATCGACGTGACTCCCACATACGAAGAATCCAATACTTGACCATAGCCTGCGGCAGGGCGGCCTCACAAAAGTGCTGAGGTAATGTCAAGGATTCGGTGTTCTTATTAGCTGACTGACGGATCCCATCAAAGAATTTCCGCCCAACTGAATCCCTACATTTCTGAGTCATTCTACACAGAACCCTAGAAGATCCCCTGTTAGTAAATGACTCATCTATAGATTTGTATATTCTTTTGGAATTGTGAAATTCTAGGCTACGAATGCACATACTCTGACTGCATCATCCATTAATCAATAAATTGTGCAAAATAGAAGGGGAATTCTCCCAATAATAACTTTTAGATGATTTTGCAATCAATTGAAGTAGTCGTTAGAAATCAAGGTTTTCTTTTCCTCCATTATACTCACCAAGATGTAATAACAAATAATAATAAACTTTTTAACAACTATTGTTGCGGAATGGACTTTACACTGAACAATAATGAAGGTCTCTCATACAACAACATTGATGATTCAAAACGAACAATGGATCACATCAATTCCAATTGAGACACTTCGATTCTACACTGATGAGAACGTTGCGGTGACTCGCCTAGGCCATGCCTCAAGAGTGGTCAACTCTGCTGCGAGCGACCGGAGCAAAAAATCCAAAACAAACTCATCAACACTACACTTATCACATATATACATCATAATGCAAACATCTGATTACAACTATTACTACTGAGACACTCACCTCACACTGATGATGACGTTGCGGTGACTCGCCTAGGCCATGGTTCACGTGGACGCGTCTTTGGATAATGCCAATAAATTCCACTCTCAAGATATCGCAAAAATTCTTATGGGGCTCTTTTTCCTCACCCAAAATCAATGATTCATTCGAGTTCATCCTTCGGTAAACTCATTCCCACTACCTGTTTGAGGCAAATTCATTGTATTGAAAAATTCAATTCCTCGAAAAAGCTAAAACTTGAGCTCAATACTCGAGTATAAGGTCTAGAAATCATGCAGAAGAATTTGAACAAACTCTCCGAGTACACCAAACTATTGCCTCAAGGGAGGATACATAATGTTGAAGTACACGGAATAACGAGCCTCGTGAAGTCTGGCCTCATACGTTTACACCGTGCATTCGAGGGATTCGGAAGAGCCAGTTTGTCCAGAGTATACAGAGAGTTTACATACAAGAACGTGTAGAGTTTCTCTCGTCGTACTCTTTGCCATGATCACTTTATGGAAATCGATTATGATGAGGACTTTTCGGGAAATCATTCATGTATATATAGTTATGATGTATCGACAATGAGGATGAGACGATGTGGAATAGTCTCACAATAGAAATGTCATGTTATTAGACTATGTTATACACTAGTTAATATTTATTCATTAAACTGCCGGAGTCGAATTCCTTCTATGATTCCTTTCCATGACTCCACGGTGTCCACATACGTAAACATGGTCAAAAATACAATATAATGATGAACTTTTTCATCTGTTTGAAGCTCAGAGAACTTTTCAACGTTAAAGTTGATGAAATTCATCGAGAAATGATTTTTCTACCACGGGAAATAGGTGCGTGCACGAAGAGGTGAATAGTTTACAGTGCCTTCTGAAGGTCTGTGGTACAAAATGAAGATGTGCCTCAGCCGCCAAAACGCTCATTTTCATCATTTGTCAATCCTCACAAGCCTCGCGATACGACCGAGATGAGGCTGTGGTAGGGGCAATTCTCATAGTCATTTCTTGAGGTACGAATATCAGTTCACACGTGGTTTCAATCCCAACGGAATCGAAATTTTTGTGTGCTATACGAAGAACGATTTTTTGACCCCGTTTACGCAAAAATAATTTCTCTCATTTTAAGCCGCATCGTCATGCGGAATCGAGCACACTATCGTTCTTGTATTAGGCTAGATCTGTAGGTTTCTGGATGTAGAATAAGATGTCGTTTCTACAGATACGAAGTATTCACTGCCCCGAGTGCTGCGTCCATTAGGAGAGCGATACAGGAAAAAAAGTAAAATCCGAGTTCGCGCCAACGAATCATCGCCACTCTGACGCATTGATAGGCACAGCCTCGGGGAAAATTTATATGTTCCTCTATTCTATGATCCATCATATATCCAATTTTCAGACCAATCGGTGAACCGCCCCGCCTGTGTTGAGCTAAGGCGTGAGAGAATTATGGCCCTCTTCGGTCGAAAATTGCGATTTTGTCACGAAGAAGCGTCTCCCAGTACCTTTCTATAGCAAGTAATAGACTCCTGAATGATGAAGAACTGTTATATATGAGTGAATCTCCAAAATGATCTAATGCGAGCGGCGAAAAAACGTTACTATTCTTTTGACAACGAAAAAATAGGCCTGTTCGGCCAAACCGCATACTTCGTGAGATTTGCTCATATTGCTCTCCAAAAACTTCATATCACCCCTAACCCCATTGTATGTGATCCGATCACAAGGCTATGTCTGAGATACTGTTTGATAAGACTTCAATGTAAAATATCACTTTACATAGGATATATGTATATAGGATAATGCTGAGTATCGAATGTATCGATGGCCGCATCTCCTAAGATTCAATGAAGAAATCATCTGGTTGGGAAATAACCCCAACCACCCTCATATCGATTTATTCCCCGTAGATTGAGTATAATCAAGAGATCATAGCTTATCACATGAAATATTTTCGTACAATCTTCAATTCTACATTTGTTCGATCTCGAATTGAAAAAACCTATATCATTTGCTCATTCCCATATAGCCCAAAGAAGGACATATCTGAAATTCCAATGGATGTCAAAATTTTAAGAACTCATGCAATCATTCTTTCAATCGACTTACAAATAATTTAAAAAATCGCGCATGAATCCGGAATCACTTGGAAGAATGGGGAAATTCTCCCTATCTTATTGAAAATTGAATGCTTTCCGTCAATCTTGCATCATGAAATTTCATTCCAACCCTTATGGGAAAGAAAAATATCAAATCATCCTCGTCGCATGTGCTCGAAAATACCACACCACAATTCTACGAGTTGCAGCAGTGTCATATAATGCCTTGGCTCATACGGGAGTTGGGCTTCTCATTCCCGAGTGAATTTGAGTATGACTCCCTGTTGCCAAGCTATTGTCAAAAAACAACACAACACTAACACCCCAAACTTAAGAAGCAGGTTGCTGAATTTCCTCTTCGTCGTTTTACTTCAATCCTTCCGGCTCAGAGTCCAGCCAGTATCTCAGCAAGGAACGCACCTGCTTCGAGTGAGCCGGGGGCAGATTCTCAACTATCTCATCTTCGGTCAGTAGCGAGATCGGTGCGGCGCGCCTTTGTTGTCACCGTCGACATTATCGAGATTCGAGAAAATGTCACTGTGTCTCTCTTTATCTTTGTAGTATGGGTAACGTCGGAGAATTCGGAGATATTTTCGATGACTGTAAGTCAGTTTTTTGCGCGTTGAGATTGGGCCACGGCTTGGACAAATGACGCACGCCTACTCGTGCTTTGAGTATAACCATAGAGTGCGTTCTAACCGGCGTACCAAACCGCGCTACTATTCGTGAGCGGACACGGATGTATCACTCGTATGAGCCTGTCCACGGAACTTTCAATATTTGTGTTACTGCACAAAATCTCTGAGAATGCGGACGATCATCAAGATTTCGGAACTGATTCCGATAGCTTCCAATGTATCTGAATGTGGGCGCTATCTGTCATTTTGCCGGAAGGATCTCGGTATCCAGGGCACAGGCCACAACCCTCGTTTTTGAGCAATCTCTCATGTTACTCACGTCATTCCCTGACTCCCTAAGCCTGCTGCAAAAATAACATTGCTCGGAAAATCATGCCAAAATCCAGTGACAATCTAGACACCTTATATCCTGAAGAAGAATTTTTTTCAGCTCCGATGGAGCACTCATTAATGAACCTCGAGTTTGCGTTACCGAGTTTCTACCAGAAATTCGAATTTTTCGTACTAAGCTCATGAAGAAATAACATTTCGGATGATCAAATAATCGGAATGGATTTTGATAGCCCAGAACAATACCAATAATATCCTGTTTGACTCAAGCATGTGCAACCAACTGCGTTGAAACAATAGCCCCGGCAAGATGGGTGAGTTCAAGTGATGTGCCCACTCGACTGGGAAAGGTCAAATTCTCATGGTACGCGGAAAGGTAAGGGTAGCACGCTCCTGAACTTTTCTGCCTATTACTCGTCACATTTTCATGAATAACATGTCACAGTTCTCATGGCCTGGCATGGGGTGTTATTTGAGTAAGAAATATGACCAAGTTCATATCGATGGAATTGAAATGTGATCGAGGTCATGGGAGCTCTTCTATGACGTTGCGATCATTTGTATGGATCTTGAAAACAGCTGAATTACACCAGAGCATCCAATTCTTTCCTGTAAGTGCCAATATAGACTCGGTTTGAAAGTTCATGGTTTATCCTCTGGAATTACTGTTGGGGACGCCCGACCGCTAATTGGGAGAACTTAAAGGCTCGCGTTCGTCGTACATAGACAAGAAGGAAGAAAAAAGTGAGATACAATACGTCACTGTGTTCAAAATTGACTCGCGCGTATTTTGAGTACGTGGATCTATATCCTATAGGGTCCACTCAGTGTTCCTCAGATGGCTGAATGTGATCTTTATCGATACAAGGAATGACATCCCTCCGGAGTAGTGGGAACGTACTTCCTTACCTATTTCAGAGGTCCTGGTAGCCAGCAAAATTGGTCCCAGACGCATGCCACAAGATGAAAATTTCGTCCTCCAGCAGCCCAAATATTGAAAATTCAGCGAACAGACTCATCTACTCGTGTTCAGAGACTTATTTCTTGCGGAATTACAATGGCATAAGATATGAGACTATAGATATAACTCTTGGAAACGAGATCCACAATTCAGATGTAGGGACGCCAAATTATTGCAACTTCCATAGACATATAATATAAATATTAGTATCATATCTCCATGGCAACTTCACGCGCTCAGGTGGCATTCGAAAATACAATTGAGTAATTACACGAGAAAACGATATATGGTCGGAGGTAGGGTACCATATTTCTCTCTAAGTGAACTTTTCCGATTCTATAGGTTGAAAAATGGACTTTCGTCACCATAAAAAAGATTACAGAATTTTTCTCGGACCCTGGTACACAAATCAAAATTATGTTTTCAACTGTTTTTAGCAAAATTTTCGTAACTTTTTCACACTCAAATCGTTATAGCTCAGAAATTACCGCAGATAGAGGAACGCAGTTTGGCGCATCTGAAAGATGAGCAAAACACCTATCAAGAATCACTTTGTAGTTCTGGTTCTCATTGAACCTCGATTATATATGGATGATTCCGTGAAAATCATCTTTTATTCATTTTTTCTGAAAAAGCTATCTCTTGGGAAGATTCAAAAGTACATTTTTTCATGTGGAAAGTTGTGTTCTCCACGAATGAAATATTGTCACTCTGCATTTCTGAGTTTTCTGGGCGCGTTTTGAGTTTCAATGACAGAAAACCTCAATTTTTGCGCATGCGCGAGATTTTAGAATTCCAAAACCAATTTTTTTGAGAGGCTGAGGAAATTTCCTTCGAAATGACCTCTTGTTGAGTTCAATTTCATCAACTAGGAGCGGAGTTCCAGCGCCCGAATGATGAAGAACGATTTGAGCGAAAACATGAAGGCTTCCAGGTAATGACTGAAGCGAATATGGGGCCTAGTACCAAGCTGCTCTCTCGTAGCGGCTGCCAGAAATCACTGTAACTTTGGTTTGAATCAACGGATTCAAGCTCGAAAGGTAGTTGTTTTGAAGGAAATTTCCTCAGCTTTTCGAAATAATTGGTCTCGAAATCTTAAGATATCGCGCATGCGCAAAAAATTGATGTTTTCTGTCATTGAGATCAAAAAAATGGCCAGAAAACAGCTTAAAACCCAAATATGCAGACTGGAAATATTTTATTCGCGAAGAACACAACATTTAACATGAAAAAATGTACTTCTAATTCTTTCAAAAAAATAGCTTTATGAGAAAAAAATTAGAGATAATTCTCACGGAATCATCCATATATAATCGAGGTTCTATGAGAACCAGAACTTTAAAGTGGTTCTTGATAGGTGTTTTGCTCACCTTTCAGATGCACTAAGCCACGTCCTTCCATATGAGATAAATTTTGAGCTATAACAATTTGTGTGTGAAAAGGTTACGAAAATTTTGCAGAAAAAGTTGAAAACATAATTTTGATTTGTGTACCAGGGTCCGAAAAAAAATTGTGTAATTTCTTTCATGGTGATGGAGACCCTTTTTCAACCTCTAAAATCGAAAAAGTTCACTTAGAAAGGAATCTGGGACCTAACTGTCGACTATATATCGTTTTTTCGTGGAATTACTCAATTTAGTAAACGAAAGGAAGTAGAATTTGGGAATCGTAATTCTTCAACGATTAGAGCTCTCTATCACAGGTACCACGTGGACCACGAGGATTTCTGATCAGGTTTTGAATCCAAATTCTCCAGATCTAGTCAATAGAATGCCATAATTGGTCCTATTGGACCATTAGTATTCATTCATTCATCGAAACACTGAAAATTTAGTGCGATTCATCACAAGATCTCTGATCGCAATCCCGATAGTAGAGGTGCTTTTAGTAATCGAGACAAAATCTGGTAGAAAATACCTGTAAACTGCGAATCAACTTCTCACAATTTCATCAAAATCATAAACCAGACTGCCATGTTCTGGAAACACGTCTGAGAAGACAAATCGTTTCTGGAACACTTCATCCATCTTGGCAAGATAAATTGCCATAAGAGATGATCACTGAGAATTTTGGAGCAAGTATGAGTCCGTGAGAATTCAAATTCGGATAATCGTAGGCTCTACTAGTGGACACAATCCTCGGAACGATCTTAGTGTACGTGTTGATCATCGAGGGAACATCTCCTTCTCCTCTATCCCGCCATGACTCTGAAAGACTCAATCATTCAATTCAAAAATCGACAGGGGTAGCATATTTTACATCGAGTTCATGCACCAGATTGCAGATCACCTCTGAGCGTTTCATTTTCGACCCGAACTGCAGGCGAGGGCTGTCATCAGCATCGATCGAACTGCCAAATAAACCCGTGTCTTTCAACCATTTGTATATTTCTGAGGAGAATCAAGCAGTGTGAAGAAGTAACTGGGGAGAAAGGTTCTCGATTGTACATTAAGCTAGTTCCATACCCATCATCTCATTTCTTTGCTGCATCGAAACTCTGAATTGATACCTCCCATGAACTCAGTTACGCATAAGATACTCCCCAGCGTGGTGAAAGTTTCTTTCGCTTGCAGTAAAAATACGAGCGTAGAGTTCCTCAAGTTGTTTCTTTGTGGATGAGGTCAATATTCATTTCAAACACCGGACTATCAGGAGATAGTCCCAAGGGCGGGTCTTCAACGCCTCTAGTATTTTCGTGCAGTTCATCAGCACGGCTCGTTTTGTCGATATCACATTGAAGTCCTTCACCCACTCCAAGACGACTCTGCAGAAGTTTCGGGTGTTGGTGGGGTCAGCGCCGGATGGAATCATGGTTGAGAAGAGTGTTGTTCGGTTTGTGTCAAGTACAGGGAGAAGGCACAGATCGAACGGTGACAGTCTCCCTTGGACGATGAGACCAATATCTATGAACGATGAAAGAGAGGGGAGATTTGAAAGAGAGAGCCACGTTTCTCCACGATTTCAAATGAACTACTCAGTGGGGGGATAGGGAAGTGTTGAATTCATTCGACGATTTAAAGATGTCATGTGCAAATTCCATGATTTTTTTTCGTTCGAGACGGTCATGAGTTGAAGAAAAGAGGACGAGCGGGAATTGTTCAAAGAATATCATTATCAACAAGATCATGAGCTTACGAATGCTGTAAATACAACGCGTTTGATTATATTCACTCAATCGCTTTCAGTAACCAACGTAACGGATGGTTTATATCTTTGCACAGCGTCAAACTTCCGACTAGGATTGAATGTCACGCTGTAGGGCGACTGAGACAGTTTTCGAGTTCGATGAACCAATGTGTAAGATAATCTTGACACTTGCAATGTCACCAACTGTGTCGCTTGCATGATCACTCCACACAAGATTCGTCGCTGGTCGAATCCCTGAAGAACTATGATACGATCGACATCGTTCACAGTTCGATGAGCACTAGCGTGGCGTAGGCACCCGTTTCCGTAAGCTGTTGATGATTCTCGTTTCCTCCATGCGTCATAAGAATGCAGCAATTTGTACAAGACGGACGCTAGGTGCTACCGATATCCATGAATTGCCTTCCCTTCTCTCATATGATGTACAAAGATGAATACCCACTGCAACCCGATCATGAGACGCGCGGCTCCAGTCAGACATCAAACACCGATCTCCTCTCTACCTATTTTCTGAATTATAAATGCACTTTCTAGAAATGGTTGAATCCTACTGCTCTCGCGACTTGGGCGCTGCAGGTAATCCATCTGCTTTTGTTGATAATCTCAGCAACAAAGACAGGACGGACAAATCAAACGAGTCTGACGAGCAAGAACCTGAAGGGAAATGACCCCGTTTAATAACCGATCTCGACCCCCAAGAACTTTTGGACGCGTTACTTGAGAATCTGAGACCTAGAGCTGTGGAGATTCAGTCCGAGGTGAACAACCAATCTGCGCGACTATTTCCACACTTGAACAATAGAAGTGGACGAGTGCGGGGCTCATTCTTCGTTGCAATCGGCTCTTGTCAATGATTTCGAGGAAGCTTGTGAGCCCTACACCATGGTACTCGAACTACCGACGACATCTACTGATCGTCGGAGCCCTCCAGATCCGAGAAAATTGCACACCTCCAACTCAGCTTAGGGTCGTGAAACGAACCATGTCCCAGTAATGGAGAACCGACATAGATGTTGTATACCAGTTTTGTATATACTGGACCCCGATGCGGACTATTCACGTTCCTTACCAATGGAAAACAAGGTTTAATGTGACGATTTAGGAGAAATTTGGGATTATGGAGGGAAGAAGGCTGTGAAAGTGTGGGTAGTTGTCCGGGCCCGGATATTCTCATACCGATCGTGGGCCTATGTCATTCATCCGAAGACGAAGCAACGAGAGTCTCGGTTCTGCAGTCAGCAGATCCTCATAACATCGGTGTGCGGAATCCCGCTGAACCTATGATAGCCGAACATACGATGCAAAATGAGATCATGCAGCATTAGTACAACATGAACAAAATATCAACCTCGGGCTTGCTTTTATGTGGCTTGATCGCCAAAGGAGACGAGAGAGTTTCTCGATTTAAGAAACGATATTGAGAGGAAGGAACGATGTCTATACTATCTACATGTTGAGGAGATCTTCGAGAAGAATAAGTTCATTCTCAGAGCACCTTTCGATGCTATGACAGATTCCAAGTTCTGTGACGGAATATCTCTCATTAAGATACGGAAAGTGGGAGCGGCTTCGTGGCAGGGACGAGCTGATTCAAGGATGTGACATTGGTGGAAATCAGCGCAATATGCTTGAATCGAACCTAAAGATGAAACTATAGTAAGTACTCCCATTTTAATCTGGTTATAGGAACCGAATATTCTGAAGGCTCATCAACTTTTTCAGTCCCGGTCATATGGCAATACGGCACGGTGAAGAGGCTATTCCCGATAACATTCCTGGTGCACCGCGCCGTTGGAACGCTGTTACAAGATATACGGGTGATGTAGCCTTTGATTTTGCAGAACCGTTTGGTGATCTAGCGTTTCGGAGGATCCTGGGCGATGATACTCTACAAAGAGTTGAATAAAACTATAGAATGATGCGATCGCGATGAAGATTGTTGGAATCATAGAGCATCCGATCAAGTCTACAGTCTAGGATAGGAGCTGCCAGTCATTCATGAATCGATTTTCTTCAACTGTCAAAAGAATATCTCGTTCAGAACGCTTCTGAATTACGAATGAATGAGTTGTCATTCTCCAATGAAATTCACCGTCGTCAGCAATAATCCTATCCCTTATATATGTGTAGTTAACGCTCACCAGAAGCAAAGGAATCGCGTCAAAATTGTACGTCCTCAAACTATGAGAACAACTGCAGCATGTTATACTCATGTGTATCCAACGCACACCGAAGGCGGGAAGCCAGAGCGCTTCTCGTACGTGTGAGAGAATTCATTCAACTCGAGAGCCTGAGTGCGCATCTTCAAGTCATTGCTACCGAGAGCTCATGCGACCTACACAAGAGACCAAAGTCTGGCAACGTTCTTTGTACGTGTGCAAGGATCAATAACTGACTGAAAATGATAAGGAATTAACAAGGCTGGTGTGGGAGCCTCTACGAGCACAGTGGTGCGCCGATATAGTAGAATCCTTACCAACGATAGCGCCGAGACAACGAGATAGGAATATTGTATTTTATATACCGGGTCCCTGCCTTTCGGTTCAACCCCGGTTGCCCCCGTGGGCGCGGGGCAGGGGTACGCCCTGCCAGCGCGTTGGTTTGGAGGATGGCCAACACCGAGCCAAGCTCGGTAATGACCCACTCCTCCTCCCCGACTACCGAATTCCGGGCTCGGCCCCCAGCACAAGGCCGAGATCCACCCCTCGGTGGGGGGTTTTGGGACTCTTCTAGGCTTCCTGAGAGCCCAGGGAGTCCCTCGTGATGATGGATGAGTCTTTCGGGCTCGCATTGTTATCGCCCGAGGGCGATTTCAATTCGAGTCCCTAAACTCACCCACTCCCGTGGTGCCGGATGAAGATGTGCAGTCTCCTCGCTCCGGCGCGCAATGACTGGGGCCGGGAGCTTGTCAGAATCCAGGGATGAGGCGCCATGCCCCAACCCCCCTTGCGGTTAGATAATGAGATAAAAGGAGCGCTATAGCTTGTGTGAGATCACTGGTGTCCGGCTATAGTACCTACCGGAGCTTGTAGAGGCCGCTGCCCGCGCCCCTGCGGGTGAGGTAGATCGCGTCCCGCAATTATGCGACTTTCGTTTCCCGCGGCTCACGTGCGGGAAGCGGGAAAAAATCCCGCGCATTCTGTCCGGAAATTTGTTTTTGGCGGGAAGATTAAGTTGATTCAATTATGTGATGAAAAATATCGTGAAGCTGGACGAGCATCGTTTGTGTGTGATATTTGTACATGAATTCGGATTGATCTGCAGCAGCGAGAGACACATGTTGTTTACGTCTGAGCCGTTTGTACACCTATATGGTCCTCATCTCATCACAAAAATCCAAGATCCAAGATATCTGAAAAAATTGAGGATACATAGTATAATCTTCTCGGATCAATATTGGAGAAGAAGAAACAGTGAGCTGTGGGAAATCCAGTAATTGTGAAGAGACAAGGCTGGTCCAACAAACCCACCCGTGGGACCCGTCGCACACAAAAGAGAACGCGCGGGTACCACTGGCAGGACCCGTCGCAGTGAACGTGTTAATGGAAAAAATTATTTCGCAATCTTTACCATATTTTGAGAGGAAACGGTAAGCCTGAGCATGTCATTCAAGCTCATTGTTTTCTGGGAAAAGAATTTCAAGTTCCGGAAAATTTCGAGAAGATTTGACTTTCCAAATCCTTTATTGATCGTTGATTTCGAATGGAATGGAATTTCTCGAATCCCCATTAATTTAAACTCTTAAGTCCAACTGTCTAAAGTATCGGCAAGAACAGAAAACTTAAATTCATCCAGAAGATCTTTTACTTGTCCATATTTCTATAAAAACATTCCCGCGCATCAGGGAATTTTCCATGACATCTTATGGAACATATATTGAATTGGTACAATCTACAGATTCGAGCACAAATATCCCTGCCAAGTGTTAGATCTTTATTTTCAAATGTTGTGGATGACATATTCACATGTTGGAATTAAATACTCATCTGTTAAAATTACTCATCCATCTGTAGAAAATTACACATGTACCTTGAGGAATAATTTTACCAGATTCAATTTGTGAACTTTGGCAGTTATATATTCACAGTGCGTATATTTGTCAACCCGTTCAGGTCTTATACGCTCGCGATGGCTGAGTAACGTAAGCAGTTGACAGTGCAAGACAAGATCGAAATTATCAATACGTGTGAGAATGAAAACTTGAGTATCCGGAATGCAGCTGATAAGTTCCAAGTGCGAAAAACGGACATCTTCAGCTATTTAGAACCACTTGCAATAAGAACGTGATCATTTTCACGATTTACGAAATTTCTGCTTTTTTAGTCAAAATTCCGATTAGCGGACGCCTCCGAATAACGGACAGTTTTGGTGCAACCGAAGGTGTCCGCTATTGGGAGATTTCACTGTAGTATAATCTTCTCGGATCAATATTGAAGAAGAAGAAACAGTAAGCTGTGGAAAATCCAGTTATTGTGAAGAGACAAGGCTGGTCCAACAAAATTTTATTGTTTATTTATTGTTTTGGTTCTCCAGAGCTCATGGTACTTAGATGGTCTTCTCATCTCATTGTGGTGCAAGGTACAAGATTTCCATTTTCGATGTATACGAACGCCATTCATGTGAATGCTAAGTCTTTATCGAGCATAATAGTTTCAGATCCCAGTGGACATATTCACCAGCTCTACAAAAACAAATCTAGTAACATGACGGTGGAAGTGTGAGAGAAGCAGATCAACATGATTGGAATTGGAACTGAGGCACAGATTTTGATACTGGTACAATGAAATCTTGTACTGAATCAAAAAAATTTCTTGATTTTGCAGAAGAATTGTATGTCTTCTTCGTCCCGGCAGATCGTTACAAAGTTCTCGATGAAGGATTGAATATGATCGTATTGGCTACAACTGATCGTGCCCTTGCTCCCAAGTGAGTTGATACGACGAGGTAGGGGTCTCGAGCAGGAGCCGTGAGATCCATTAAACAAGCTCACACAGGATAAAAAATGCTCTAGCAAAATTATCTGGAGGTTCCTACGAGGCTGCATCTCTACTCAAAACCTTGTGTTAGCTTGAAACGGGGATATGAGCGTTTCTCTGGAACTTTTGCACTTTGCTGAAAATCGTTGAAAAACGAAAAATGGAAACCGCTCAACGCACACCTGGGACCTTTTGCTTACATATTTGTGTAGTATTGAAAGTTACAAATCCACTATTGAAACTCATATAGGATGAATTCTACGCCAAAGCGACCTACGGGAAGGGGTCATCTCTCAGATCCTTTTTTAACCTTTTTCATTCGATTCTATGGCCCAAAAAAGGAACTTTGAACCGCCTATGAGGTCCAAAGAAAATTTCTCCTCTCCATTGCACGCACATCCGTAAACAGACCGAAAATTTATCGTGTAAGGATCGATGCTCTTTTATTCACGAAAATGGAAATATTCCGAGTTTTTGAATAGCTATCGATTTGCGGGTTGCGGCATCTGAAAGGGCATCAAAAAACCTATCGAAAACGTTGTCGAAGATTCCTCCTCTGTGATTTGGAGGCCTCCTGGAGGCAAAAGAGTGTTTTTCACCAAAATGTTAATTTCTCAGAAAGCCATTTTTTTTTTATTTTTCGAAAATCATATATTTGACGTGAAATTTTGCGTTCTTTCGAAACAAATGGGTTTCAAAGAAATTTGGGGCGATCCAAGTGACTTATGAGCCATTTTTTGAAAATTCGATTTTTTCGAATTCAGAAAAAGGCGATTTTCTGCGCATGCGCACAAATGTAGACTTTCGGCCCCATGTTTAATGAAAAGCTGACAAAATTTCCTATAAAATGACTACCCGCAAAGTTGGAATTCGTGCACTGAAATGGGATCTGCAATGATTAGTTATATCGAATCAAAATCACATGAAAATTCAGCCCATTGGCGCCTTTGTGGCACCTGCGGAGATGACACATTCACGTGATCTTCTCGGGACTCAAATTCGAGTACGAAATCGACCTGAAAAAAATTCGGACCACATGGTTTCAACGTAAAATTGTATGAACTTTCAAAATATGCGATAAAAAACCCCGTTTGAGGCAAACCCGAGGTGCTACATTCAATTTTTTGCGATTTTCAATGTGAAATTTCGTATTTTCTGGCAAAAAATTTAATGTAGCACCTCGGGTTCGCCTCAAACGGGGGTTTTCATCGCATATTTCGAAAGTTCATACAATTTTACGTCGAAACCATGTGGTCCGAATTTTTTTCAGGTCGATTTCATACTCGAAATTGAGTCCCGAGAAGATCTCGTGAATGTGTCATCTCAGCAGGTGCCACGAAGGCGCCAATGGGCTGAATTTTCATGTGATTTTGATTCGTTATAATTGATCGTTGCATATCCCGTTTCTGTGCATGAATTTCAAATTTGCGGGTAGTCATTTTATAGGAAATTTTGTCAGCTTTCCATTGAACATGGCGCCGAAAGTCTACATTTGTGCGCATGCGCAAAGAATCGCCTTTTTCTGAAACCGAAAAAATCAAATTTTCAAAAAATGGCTCATAAGTCACTTGGATCGCCCCAAACTTTTCTGAAACCCATTTTTTCGGAAGAACACAAAATTTCACGTCAAATATATGATTTTCAAAAAATAAAAACAATGGCTTTTTGAGAAATTAACATTTTAGTGAAAAACACTCTTTTGCCTCCAGGAGGCCTCCAAATCACAGAGGAGGAATTTTCGACAACGTTTTCGATAGGCTCTTCAATGTCCTTTCAGATGCCGCAACCCGCAAATCAATAGCTATTCAAGAACTCGAAATATACCCATTTTCGTGAATAAAAGAGCATCGATTTTCACACGATAAATTTTCGGTCTGTTTACGGATGTGCGTGCAATGGAGAGGAGAAATTTCTTTTGGACCTCATAGGCGGTTCAAAGTTCCTATTTTGGGCCATAGAATTGAATACAAAAGGTTAAAAAAGATTCTGAGAGATGACCCCTTTCCAGAGGTCGCTTTGGCGTGGAATCCATCATAGAGTGAGTGGCATCGCCAAAATCACGTTAATGAGTCGAACCAAAAGTAGTTTTTCGCCGATTTTCCAGAATTTCCTAAGCAATTATTTGGCAAAATTGACAATTTCAACGAATGCCTTGGGCTTTTTGCAGCTTCGTAAGGTCAGGGTATCCGATCACAATTGGTTTCATCAACATGGAGCTCGATCCGCCAATGTGGGATGAAAAAAAACTGAATTTTTTTCGTGAGTCACGTTTTTTCTATCTCACTTCAGAACGGTCGTATTCTAGACAGAAATATCGCACCAACATGAGTTTTGTCGCAGAATATTCGCAATTGCATTCATTTTAGATACGCATCCCAAAAATTGCGTTCAGAGTCACGGCAGGAGCTTGGCGTAATCATCTTTGAGTTGAACGAGACATGATTGATTTTTCATCCCCAATTGTCGAAGTCATACAGTTTTGGCTGAATTGGTAGCACACCATCGCGCTTCGGGGCCATTTCTCTTCAATATATCCTCCACCAAATACAGCTTGAATCAACCCGAAAAATAGCGCGGCATCACCAGAATATCCGTAAGACTGCACGAGAGTACTAAGTATTTCCACAGGATTTTCCCCACATTTTCTCTCTTTAAGTCAGCTAGAACGAATCAACTTCTTCTGATCATACAGAGGCCAAATATATTTCATATTGAGACTTGAATGATGATATTTCCACTCCGATTGGGGCCGATAGATTTGATTGTTCTCTTATATCATCATCCATAGCTGTATTCCAGCCTGTGTAAAAGTTTCAGAGAAACGCCCATATATATCTCACGTTCTGGGATGATATCTTGCAGAGGGCAGACGCCACGAGTAAGAAAGTGCAGGCCTATAACTCAGACTTGAATACCTCTGTCAAGCTATTGGACTCTTTGCATTCATTTGCCTTGTCGTTACGCGATAGGTTCCAATTTTATGAGACCCAAGGTCGGAAGATATCAGACTGTGAAGCTTATGCATGGAGTCAAAAGTGAGCACGCAAGCAAAGTGTCAGATGAGTTCCACAAGATTATGGCCATGGTCACGAAGCTGTACCATCTGATTCCGATGGTTCCAGAGTAAAATCGTACATTCCTGTGATTGACCAGCTCTGCTCATCGCTCAGAGGATAGACGCTCATCAAAGGCCTTGTTATTGATCTCATGAATAGTTAGAATACAGAAAAAGAAGAAATGTGTTTGCAAGCCACAATGTATGAATTCATAGTCGAGCACACATTGAAAAAGGTTTACCCTGATTTTTGCATGTTGTTGGACGTTTATCTGACACTGATGACGACAAACTGTACGTGTGCGCGAGCATTCTCGAAACTTAAATTGACCAAGACACGTTCACGAGCATCTATGTATCAAGATCACCTCAATAGCTTATCTATCATACGTTTAGAACATGATATGTTGTATGATATAGATATATCCGAAATCATTCGAGAATCCGCTGCGAGAAAGTCACGTGAAAGTGAGTTCGAGTGAGAAATCCTCCCTGTAGTATACAGAGTGTAGTATACAGAAGATACATTCAATTGCTCTTGAATTATTCATCCTCTGGAGCTGATTGACGAATACTCGGACTGATTATTGGACGAATGTATAATCATCTCACAATCATATTGAATTGAATTCGGGAAAACCGATTTCCGTACATAGGCCCCCACCACGACGTGCCTACGGGCACAAGCGAATGACATATATATGCGTACTATGGTACTTGCACGTTTGATGATGATGCTGCCGGTGATGCCTCGATGATGATTACGATGCTGCTACTTGTAGTTGCCTAGGGCGCGTGTATGCTGAGCTGGTCATGGGGCTTGCCGCATCGGCGAGTCTAGGCCCGCAGCTTGGTCCGGGTTTAGCACGATGTTGAGGTTATGTTGCTTCGTGCTGCATGCGGACGGCGAGTTTATTCAGACCATGTGTCGTGGACAGCGAGGCTGAGTTACCTTGATCTGAAGTATGCTGTCAATGCGCCTTTTTTAGACTGTCCGCGAAGCGGTTTGAACTCATCGGATGCTCCTGATGCCGCTGTTTATACTCCAAAATTGGACTTTACCTGTCGGCACGTCGGCTCCCATTTCCCAATCTGGGAATTACTGCGTTGGACCAGGACGGTTATTAATTAATCCGTCGATACATTCACTGGTATTTATTTGTAGGTTATAGGTTATACAATGGTATACAGAATGCGAGCTAGCGCATGGCTAGCCGCTGGCAACGCAACTGGTAATCGCTGGCTCTCTGGCCTTCTCTCTTCTATCCCTACTATCCCGCCGGAGGAGCAGCTACTAGCTATGTATTAGTGTAAATTGGTGAGGGCACTCAGTGCCTACATCTGCGGATAAGGTGGATCGCGTCCCGCAATTATGCGACTTTCGTTTCCCGCTCGCGTGCGGGCAGCGAGAAAAAATACCGGGCATTCTGTGCGGAAATCTGTCTTTGGTGGAAAAATAAAGTTTGGAAGTTGATTCAATTATGTTATAAAAACTATGGTTCAGCTGGACGAGCTCCGTTTGTGTGTAATATTTGTCCATAGATCCAGATGGATTTGCAGCAGCAAGAGACACATATTGTTTACGTCTAAGCAGTAGGCAGATCCTTATTGTCCCCGTCTCATCACAGAATCCCAAGATTCAAGAAATCTAAAAGAGTCGAGGGTAGTTTAATCCTTCTGAATCAATATTGAATAAGAAGAAACAGTGAGCTGTGGGGTATTCAGTTATAGTATAGAGGTAAAGATGCTTCAAACAAAAGTTGAGGTGAGGATATTGTGTTTGTTTGGATTCTACATGGCTCGTCATGTCTTGATGGCCCTCTGATTTTCTGCCACACCAGATCTCTCATAACATTCAGGTGAGTCTTTTAGTACTGCCAATCACTTTCTTGTAAGTACATTTCTTGAGTAGTTATGGCCACCTCCCAGCATTGTTGCTCAATTTGTGCTTATTTTCCAAGTATAGCTGGTATGACTCTTGAACTTTGAATCGCTGAAGCCAGCAATCTGATAGCCCTCATCTCTCAACTATAAAATAGCTCTCCCATTATTATAGGTAAGATGAGTAAAGTGTAACGTGTACAGAGATTTATGAAATATACGATCTTATTCTGGGTCAAAATGAGTATCACAATCGTATTGACACCAGAGCGTGGTGACATGGTCACCACTGACATAGACGATTGGGCAATTTCAATGGACCAACTAGAATCACTGATTCCAGATGCACGGGGATTCAGACTTGAGCACTTTTACGGAGGAAAGTGCACATGGAAAGGCATATACCCCAAGAATAACATGGTTTATTTGTGTAAAGATGTGACTGAATACGAAGTGATCCTAGGACCAGGTATCTGCTCCTCTCATTTTTATTGTCAATCGATACGGAATGCAAATCAACCAAGAGTATCACAATCTCAGATGCCAAGCTGACCTTGTCTGGTGCACAAAAAGACATGCATGATGACCTTCTGGGCATGATTAGAAAGGATGGTCCACCTGCCTTGGAATGTGATATAAAAAAAGAGGTAAAGAAGAGTACGGTAGCTATACTCAGTTTTGAAATGTATAGCCAGCCCACAAAGCACTGTGAGTCATTTAGGCAAAAGAGGTTGAGTTGCGTGCACGTGGGTTTTGCCTCCGGGGTATGTTTCAGGGTTATTGGTAGAACATTTTCCAACAAGAATCAGAGAATCGGCAGAGGGTTTTTGAATTAGAGTCGATTTTTCAGCCATTCTCTCAGAACTGTGGATCACCTTCATTGCTCACTCTCGTCTCCTGCTTCAAAATCGACTATTCAGAATGATCGAAGAACCCATATCCGACGTGAAAAGACCCGATCTTTCGAAATCCGAGGTCCAAATTAGGTCCAGATATTATCTGAGTAATTTGGAACGACTATAGTGCAGGAAACCCTCCTTTTATGAATGATCGTGGTTATTGCGAATATCTGACAAAGGAAATATTCAACATCAGATGCAGTCAAGAATTATGATATAATCGTTGAAAGGACGATAAATAGGAAAGAGAAGAGTTTCGTATTGGTTCGGTCATAGTTATCTATGAGTGATTCCACAAGAAGACGATATACGGTCGACAGTTGGGTCTCAGATTTCACTCTAATTGAACTTTGTCGATTTTAGAGGTTGAAAAATGAACTTTCGTTACCATAAAAAAGATAACAAATTCCTCTTCGGACCTTGGTACACAAATCAAAATTATGTTTCCAATTTTTTTGCAAAATTTTCGTAACTTTCTCACTCTCGAATAGTTTTAGCTCAAAAGTTACCGCAGATGGAGGGACGTGGCTTAGCGCATCTGAAGGGAGAGCGAAGAACCTATCAAAAACCTTTTTGGAGTTCTGTTTCTCATACAACTTCGATTATATATGGATGATTCCGTGGAAATCATCTTTTATTCTTTTCCTCAGAAAGCTATTTCCTCGGGAGATTGGAAAGTACATTCTTTCATGTAAAAAGCTGTGTTCTCCACTGCGTGGAGTCAGCTTATGTTTTCGGCACGGTGAGTACTCTTTCTCACTCCAGTGGCGCTCTCGTTCTCGCTGCGTGAACGTCGTGCAGCCAGTTCAGTAGTATAGTCTCGCACGCCGGCTGACACACATCTCGCTCCCTTGTTCACCATGTGAACATTGAATATCGCCGATTTATCAATTTTTTGAGTTGTGTTAAAAGAGCAATGAAGCTTCAGTGCTCCCTAGTTTTACCCGATGCGTTCTCTTCAATTAATACCCTGAACCACCATCCTCATCATCAACGCAAAACATTTGGTGCATCGGCCGGGAAGAACGCACGGGTATGCAGGGCTAGTGCTCGCGTTTCGGAGCAAATCGTGGCGTGGCGTGACCATCTTGGCCTCATGCTAAACGCGCAGTGCGGGACAGACATTTTGTTAAGTCCTCTCCTCTGCACTGCATGGGCAACCATCAAGCAAATGGAATGCTCTGTCTCCTCGACCACGCGAAAAATATTGCAGTGTAGAGGAAGGAACTGAATTCGGTTGCCCCGAGTGTCAGGAACAATGGGGGAGCAAAATTGCTCATGTGTCTAGTGCAGTGACAGAATATTTCGGATCATGGTCAAAAGTGCGACAGTGCGAAAGTTGACCTCGTGGCAGAGCCGAAGTGGTTGAAACGCCATGTTGAGCTCTCTCGCCGTCACGTAAATCGCAGCGTCGCCGTCAGTGCCAGTTGGCGCCGGCGCATTTGGGAAGCAAGACATCAACAACGGGTGAGCGGCCATTTTGGACTCGCTCGTCATCACGTACACAGCGTCGTCATCAGTGGCAGTTAGTGGCGACGCGTTTCAGAATCAAAGCGCTACTACAACGACAACAGCGAGTGTGGCAGGTTGCTGCATGTTAGGGGCATCATCAGATGCAAATGCGCTCTCGTCGACGAATCGAGCTGCGCCGCCAGTAGCGCTAACCAGTGTGCTCCAATAAAAGGTGTGTTCATTCCTTTGTTGAAATTCGTAAACAATGAGCTTGCTCGCAGCATCCTCATGTACGAATTAGCGTTATGGGGAGTAATTGCATTACTCATTCTCTTAGCATATCGGCAGGTCAGGCGCATGTGCTGCGCTCTGCACCTCATCATATCAAGCTTCTTGGACAGGCTTATACAGCCCCGGCTCGCATAAGCCACTTTCCGTCATGACATTTTCCGGAATGTCATAGTCACTTTTCGGAACGACATTTTCCGGAATGTCATAGCCACTTTTCGGAACGACATTTTCCGGAATGTTATGAGCATTTTTAGGAACGACATTTTCCGGAATGTTATCAGAATTTTCCGGAATTACATAATCCGGAATGTCATCGACATTTTCCGGAATGCTCTAACTGAGTCAGTCCTATCGACATTGTCTGGAGTGCTCGTATCATTTTGTCGAGTGCTCCTTACGCCGTAGCAGTCCCAATTCTTCTGAATTATTCGTTTGGACGGATAGAGATTCCAAACGAATAAGTCAACGAGATAAACCAGTCTACAACTACACAACTTGTGGCTGTTGTGCGTTCTTTTTGCAACGCTCTCTAGTCAACATGGCGACCGTAGAGAGACAGCTGAAGAATCAGACAAGGATCACCAATCATTCCATCAATTCTAAGAAAACGGGACGCGCGAGTATGACGCGAGGCGCCTGCTCGGCTTGCATGGAAGCCTTGCAAAAACTATGGAAGACTTTCGAGGGAAATCACAACATATCGGAGGACGATGAAGACATCGATCCTGCAGACAATTATTTCGCCAATGACGTCTTCTCGCAAGTGGAAGAGTCTTTTTACACCAACCTCGGTCTCTACAAGGACCACGCACTGCAGCTGCAGCGGGAAGAAGCGGTTTTAGGCGCACTCGCGGCACATATTGGAGGAGATGCTGAAGCTTCGTCTCTAACGCTCGGCAAACTACCGGAGATCAAACTACCAACGTTCTCCGGAGAACCTTCAGAGTGGACCAAATTTCGAGACTACTTCACAGAAATGGTCGTCAAGCGCGACCTGCAACCCATCGCCGAAATGCATTATCTTCGCCAGCCACTCGAAGGCGAAGCAGCTGATCTACTCGAGGAAGTTCCTCACACTGGTACGCATTTTGAAAAAGCTTGGAAAGATCTCAAAGATCATCATGACAATCATCGGTTGCAAATCACGAAACTGGTGTCCAAATTGTTGACCATCAAAGGCATGGCCAATATGTCAGCTAAAGAAGTGTGCCGCGTGCGCACCGCAACTCATAACATGTTACAGGCTCTCAAGGCTTTACGCAGTCCCATCGAGCATTGGGATCACATCACGGTATTCCTGACAGTTAACAGGTTGACGCCAGGAATTCAACGCAAGTGGGAAGAGCATGTTGCTGGCTTGGACGATCCTGAACGGTCACCCATATTCAATGAGCTGGAAAACTTCTTGGAAACGGAGAGCAAGGCTCTTACGCAATCGGAAAGTGCTAAAACCTTCAGTAGTACGAGCAATACCAAATCCGCAACGGATAACAAGACTGAACCGATCCAGAGTGTCCAACCCTAGAGGACAACGGCACACGTCGCCAGAACTGAAGAACAGAAGCCTACCAACAAAAGACCGGATGTTTGCTACCTCTGCAATGGAGAGCACTACATCGTCAAATGCGAAAACTTTCACAACAAATCACCAGCAGAGAGGCGCACGTTCGTCATGTCGGAAAATCTATGTTTCAATTGTCTTTCTTCTAGACATAAAAGTCAAGATTGTCAAAATGTTAAGCGGTGTAGGTGTTGCAATGGCAAACATCACAGACTTATACATTCTACTTCACCTCAGGGCCCAACGTCGAACGAGCAGCAGAAGGTTTCTGGCTCTGCTTCAGCAGCTCAACAGTCAACATCTGGATCCGCATCTCACACAGTATCACTGCATGCCCCCGCAGCATGGCGGCAAGCAAAGAATAACAAGACACCGGAAACGAGTGTGCTACTGTCCACCGCTGCCATCCAAGTTCATGGCACAAACGGGCGCTTTGTGCTAGCACGTGCTCTAAACGATCCTGGATCACAATCATCGTTCATCACGGAACAACTTTGCTCTGTTCTCAAGTTGAAGCGAACGAGTGTTCACATGCCTGTCTCTGGACTGGGCGGACAGAAGAACGCTATTTGTCGCAGCACGGTTCGATTTGTGGTCGAACCGCATTTTGAATCAAATCATGAATTGTCTGTATCATCTTTTGTAATACCAAAAATTACAAATTATCAACCATTTGTAGGAGAATCTTTACCGTGGACTCACATCGGAGATCTCACTCTCGCTGATCCTGAGTATCATCAAGCTGGCAGCATTGATGTGCTTTTGGGCGTGGCTGAGCATGCCGCTATAGTTGAAGAAGGAGTTCGTCGTTCTGGCAAAACTGGAACTCCAATAGCTCTGAAAACTTCCCTTGGCTGGACGCTGTCGGGAGCTACATCATCAATTCCTATTTCATCCCCTGTATCCCTTCACGTGTCTGTTGAAGATGCAGAATTGAAGAAGTTGGTACGGCGTTTTTGGGAAATTGAGGAGCCCCCGGGCTCCCACAAGCATTGCACGGAAGAAAAATATCACTGTGAGAATTTCTACAGAGACACTCACACACGTGAAACGGATGGTCGATTTGCCGTAAGATTACCTTTAAAATCATCGATCCCAACAGAGTGGGGAAACTCATATGATATCGCTGTCAAGCGCATGCTTTCTCTGGAAAAGCGCTTCGAACGTTATCCTGAAGTTCGAGATGAATACGTCAAAGTCTTTCGAAAATACCAAACGGCGGGTTATATGCGTCCCGTTGCGCCGGTCGATCTGAAGAAATGTTATTTTCTGCCCCATGACACGGTGCTGAAAGAAAGCAGCACTAGCACTCAAGTACGTCGCGTTTTCAATGCTTCGAGCAAAACAAACACGGGATATTCGCTGAATGATTTCTCACATGTGGGGCCAAACCTTTTGCCCGATCTCATGCAATTGCCCTGCCGCTGGAGACTTTATCAATATGTTTTCACGGCTGATTGTGCCAAAATGTATTTACAGATTGAAGTTGCTGAATGCGATCAGCATCTTCAAGCCATAGTTTGGAGAGAAAACCAAACCGACGAACTCCAAATCGACTTCTTTTGCGTTGTGCTTTTTGGATACGCATCATCGACCTTCCTAGCCACGCGGTCTCTGCATCAACTAGCTGAGGACGAAGGGGAAGAATTACCCCTAGGAGCCGAAATTCTTCTGGAAGAAACATACATGGACGATGTTGTCACTGGTGGGCGGACCATAGAAGAGGCTCTCCTCGAACAGCAACAAGCGCTCGCCATCACAAACAAACGTGGCTTCCCCTTACGTGAGTGGATGGCTAATAGCGATATCCTATTAAAGGGTTTGGATCCCGATCTCATTGCTCCTGCAGCAAATTTGAGAGTTGGAACTGGTTTTTCGGTCCTAGCTTCAGTATGGGATCCTAAATCCGATTCATTCTCTTACAATGTAGCTTTGGAACCTATGGAGACGAAAATTACTCGACGTAATATTTTGTCAAAAACGTCAAAACTTTTCGACCCTCTCGGATGGATCTCTCCAGTCATCGCCACTTTGAAAATCTTCAATCAATCTTTGTGGCTTATCAGCAAGGACTGGGATGTAGCAATTCCCGCTGACCAAGCTCACTATTGGATCAACTGTTATCAATGCCTTGCCGATGTAGCTGAGATTAATATACCACGGTGGATAGACGCTGAATCTTCCTCTGGTATCATTGAAATACACGGATTTGCAGACGCTTCGAAAATCGCTTACGCGGGCGTCGTATATGTTCGCATAGTC
The DNA here is from genome assembly GCA_029851415.1 of Eretmocerus hayati. Taxonomy (NCBI): domain Eukaryota; kingdom Metazoa; phylum Arthropoda; class Insecta; order Hymenoptera; family Aphelinidae; genus Eretmocerus; species Eretmocerus hayati. Next base: position 69,868,887 of record CM056744.1, on the reverse strand, counting down.
GGAAAACCGGGTTTGATCTTGCTTGGTTCCAAAACCAAAGTTGCCCCGATAAAAACATTATCCATTCCCAAGCTGGAACTGAATGCAGCTCAAGTTGTGACGAAACTCGCTAAACACTTCATAGATGGATTGAAATTGCAAAAGGTCGCTGTACACTTATGATCAGATAGTCGTAACGTTCTCTGTTACCTTCGCAAAGCACCCGGTAATTGGCCTGTGTTTGTGGCTAACCGTTGCGCTGATATTTTATCAACGCTGCCTGATGCATATTGGCATTACATCGAATCGGCACGAAACCCCGCAGACATCGCATCGCGTGGCAAAGCCGCTAAAGATCTGCTTACAGATGAGCTTTGGTGGTATGGCCCTAAGAGATTGCGCGATCTCAAGGATGAATACCCGAATTCTCATGACTTAGATCTCGAAGAACCCAAGATAGTGGAAAACCTCACTATATCTCTGGAGAAAGAGTAGACATTTTTGCATTGCATCACGTCCATGATTGTTGCTCAGCCTCAATCTGACGAATCTGCTTTATGGTATGTGATCAAGAATAAATCTGATCTCACCCAGCTTAGCCGCGTGATTGTATATGTTGTGCGATTCATAAAGGAAGTATCTAGTGAATCGAGGCATGAAACCAAGATTTCTGCTCTACTACGCAAATTTCCAAGTCCATCCCAACTTGGAGTCTCGGCAGCCGAAGTCCGATCAGCACAGATCATATTGTCTCGAATAGTTCAAAAAGTGCACTCCAGCGAGGAAGTAGCACTTCTTGAAAGGGGGGAGGAGTTGCCCAAAAATCACTATTTGAAGAGTTTATCTCCAATTCTGATAGACGGAGTGATCAGGGTGGGCGGTCATTTGGAGAACTCTCTTCTTTCCTATGACCAGAAGCACCCAGTCTTCCTCCCCTACAACGGTCATGTTACCGAAATTGTCGTTTTGCATCATAATCTTCTTTCAATGCATAGTCAGAAATCAGCTACGCTTTTTTCAATCAGACATGCCTTCTGGATCCTCAAAGGTAGCCTTAAAGTACGCACCTTCATCAACAACTGCGTGAGATGTCAAAGATTTCTTGCAAAATACTCTGCTCAAAAGATGGGAGATCTTCCACCCGAAAGGGTACGCCCATCCAGAGCATTTCAACACACAGGTTTGGATTTAGGAGGCCATTATTTGCTCACTGCTTCACGTCACAGGGACATAACATCCTACAAAGGATACTTTGTCAATTTTGTGAACATGGTCACCAAAGCATCGCACTTAGAAGTCGTGTCTGGATATGACACTAAGTCTTTCCTTGCGGGATTCTTTCGGTTCGCTAGTCGACGAGGTCTCCCCGAGACAGTCCACTGCGATCAAGGCGCTAATTCAGTCGGAGCTGAAGCCGAATTGCGCAAAATGTTCAAGAATGATTCTGAGTTCATGAACTCAATTCGCACCAACCTCTCCAAGGAAGGGGTGGTGTGGCATTCCATCTCCCCAGCAGCGCCACATTTTGGTGGCATCTGGGAAGCAGCAGTTCGTTCCACAAAATATCACTTGAAGCGAGTAGTCGGAGATCGAATCTTCTCGTTTGAAGAGTTCTCGACATTACTCAGTCAAATCGAGGCAGTCTTGAACTCGAGACCCCTCTTGCCCCTAACTGATGATCCATCCGGTATGAGTTTCTTGACACCAGCGCACTTCCTCATTGGAGAGTCCTCGTTTCTGTTCACAGGATCCAGAGCGATGGGTGAAATGAACCCATTGGATCGATGGCGTCTGATCTCGCAGCTCACTCAACATTTACGGGACGAATGGTCTGCTGACTACCTCATGCAATTGCAAAGACGCAGCAAATGGAAAGAAGAGCAACCATCATATCAAGTTGGAGACGTAGTTCTCATTCGTCACGAGCTCACGGCGCCCACCAAGTGGCCCCTTGCTCGAGTAGTCGAATCATACCCAGGAAAAGATGGATTGGTCCGCGTGATTGATGTGCGTACCGCCACCACCACTCTGAAGAGCCCAATCGTGAAGCTTGTAAAGCTTCTCGGCAGCAGCCAAGAAGACGAGTAGGATTAGTTCATTTATTTTATTTCATTTCCTTGTAGTATATTTCAAATCAATTTGATTACGAAATTTCTAATTTCAAGTTGGCAAATTATCGTTTCTCAGTTGTCTTCAAGACAGAATCACATTACTTGTTTTGGATATTTTTGGAAGAACTGAAAATATTTGTAAAACTTCTTTCAAGCTAGACTCATTCTATTTACATCGTCAAATTTTCTAGTTCATGAGGATGTATCAAGGAGCTACTTATCGATTCGCAGCACTGTCTATTTATCTTCCTTTCTAGTCATAAGTTTTCTAAATGTTGGTGAAATCTCATAGTAAAGTTTGCGCAAAGGAAATTGTCACGCGTTAATTTGCATTATACGTGAAGAATTGTTATCGTTCAAATTTTCATATTTTATTTGATTTGAACGATGTGGGCGGAATGTGTGGAGTCAGCTTATGTTTTCGGGACGGTTAGTACTCTTTCTCACTTCAGTGGCGCTCTCGCTCTCGCTGCGTGAACGTCGTGCAGCCAATTCAGTAGTATAGTCTCGCACGCCGCCTGACACACATCTCGCTCCCTCGTTCACAATGTAAACATTGAATATCGCCGATTTATCAATTTTTTAAGTTGTGTTAAAAGTGCAATAAGGCTTCGGTGCTCCCTAGTAAAACCCGATGCGTTCTCTTCAATTAATACCCTGAACCACCATCCTCATCATCAACGCACAACATGCACGAATAAAACATTTCCACTCTCCATTTTTGGGGTTTGAGCTGCTTTCTGAGCACTTTGAATTTCAACGACAGAAAACCTCAACTTTGTGCACATGCACGAGATTTTAAGATTTCGAAACCGTTATTTTGGAAAGCTGATGAAATTTTCTTCAAAATAACTACTTGTTGGACTCGAATCCGTTGCTTTAAATCAAAGTTACAGTGACTTCTGACAGCCACTACAAAAAGCAGCTGGGTGTGAGGCCCCATATTCGCTCCAGTCATTGCCAGTAAGCCTCAATGTTTTCACTCAAATCGTTCTTCATCATTCGGGCGCTGCAACTTCTAGTTGATGGAATTGGACCCAACAAGAGGTCATTTTGGAGGAAATTCCCTCAGCTTTTAAAAAAAAAATTGATTTGGGATTCTAAAATGTCACGCATGCGCAGAAAATTAAGGCTTTCTGTTTCTGAGATCCAGAAAGCGCCCAGGAAACTGCTTAAGCCTCAAAAATGCAGAGTGAAAGTGCGGAGGAAGTTGTGTTCTTGGAGAACACAACTTCCTATATGATAAATATACTTCTGAATCTTCCAGAAGAATAGGTTTTTGGGGAAAAAATCAAAAAATGATCCTCACGGAATTCTCCATATGTAATCGAGGTTCTATGAGAACCAGAACCCCAGAGTGATTTTTGATACGTTTTTCGCTCACCTTCTAGATGCGCTAAAACGGCGTCGCTCTATCTAGCGTCTTTTCGGAGCTATAACGATTTGAGTAAGGGGAAGTTACGAAAATTTTGCTAAAAAAAAGGTGAAGACACAATTTTGATTTGTGTACCACGGTCCGGAAACAATTTTGCGATCTTTTTATCATAGGATCGAGATAGTTCATTCAAGAAGAAATCTGAGACCCTATCTTCGACTTTACGTATTTTTTTTGTAAATGAAAATGTATCATCAATACCATAAGGATCCGCGTATGAAAATTCAGGACATCTCAGACCCAGGGCTGGGATTTTTGCATATACGGATATCCGGATATCTTGGAATTGCTGGATTCGACATGTTTGATCTATATACAGGGTGTCCACGTTCGTGTGAAAAAGCCGCAAACAGCCAATAGATTGAGGGCCTACACGACAAAGTTCGGTGTCAAAAAAATTTTATCGGCAAAACTGATTGCGTTATTGGATTGATAATGTCCCGTAAGAAATGCATTGGCTAAAGATCATTCAAGACAGACCAATGCAGGGGTGGGGTCTAAGATGGGTACTATTGACCTGGATACATCCCTTGCCAACTCCCTCAGTATGTGCAATCACATGGCTCATCGAAAGACTATCCATATGGGGCACTCGTTTACGACTCAGCCTGACCTTCGCTCACATGTGCGAGCCCAGATAGCAGAGCAGCAGACCGACACCTTAGAATAATGTACGATCATTGACTTTGATTACTACTCTCACATCGAATACATACAGCCTAATCTTATGAATTTGACAGAGGAACGAAAAATTGCCACTAAGAGTAGAAAGAGATTTTTTTCACTTTTATGCCATTGCAAAAAATGCTTAAAAAGATTTTTCATTCAAAAAATCCTAAAAGCCGCAATCTTCATAGCGACGAACTAAAAATTCAACTGGATCATCTCAAGATCTAGAAGATAAGAGAAGAAATCATACTGTAGTCAATCATCGAAGACCAGTGTTTATTTGGACATATAGAGTGAAAATGGAAATCCTCAATTCATGTTTCAAAATGCCTCGGAATGAATACTTTTCTACAAGCTCCACTCTTGCACTGTTTTTTGCTTGACTTCATCTTATCCTGAGATGACTCTGCTGAATTCTCAGCTTATTCGAATGGAAATTGCATCCCATAGCATTTTTTCAGTGTAACAGGTCATTTTTTGCATTTTTTGTACATTTATATTTTTTGGAACTCTCTATTTGATCTTAGTGATGATCTGGGTACATCGCTCCTTTTGAAAAATATCAAAAAGGCTACAAGAATATCTTTAAGCCGAAATATCGGACGCAGGGGCCACAGCATCAATTTTTCGACCTGGGTTGATATGACCTGGGGGGGAGGCCTGCTGTGCTATTTGGGAGAATCGTGACAGCTACAATCCAAATCTCTTGGAGGAAAAAAAGCTTCCAACTATAGGTTATTTTCCCTCCAAGCTGACAGGTATTTTGCTTGAAGGTAAATTCGCCTCCAACTGGAGGAATATTTACCTCCAAGCTGAAGGGAAGTTCGGTTTCGCCTCCAAGGTAGAGAGGTAACGTCAAAACTATTGTAGACCGACGCGAGTTTTATCATTGACACAACTCGCGGAAGATTATTTCATTACTCGAGACACTCAGTAATGATCCTGTTTTAAGAAATTCATAATTCGATCAATATCAGAGTAGTTGAGCGCACGGTGACGCGAATTATAATAAGTATATCATATGCACGCGGCAAGCATGTTGAAACACGTTGCACGACTTATATTATTCCCTAAGGAGCATCAGAATTTTCACATCCTTGCAGTGAAACTTCCGATGGAAGCTTTCAGAAAGGTTTCCTGAAACTTTTCCGAAACTTTTCCGTGCCAAGTGTCCGAAAACTTTTCGAAAAACTCTCTGAAGCCTCTCGAAAGCCTTTCGGTGAAAGTTTCGATGGAACTTTCGAATCCTTTGAGGGAAAATTTTGATGAAAGCTTCCAGAAAGCTTTCAGGAACCTTTCAGCGCGAGGACCATCAGAATTCCTAGATCTTTGCAGAGAAACTTTCGATGGAAGCTTTCAGAAAGGTTTCCTGAAACCTCTCCGGGAATTTTCCGTATCAAGTGTCCGAAAACTTTTCGAAAAACTTCCTGAAGCCTTCCAGAAGCCTTTCGCTGAAAATCCCGATGAAACTTTTAGATCCTCCGAGGGAAAATTCTGATGGAAGCTTTCGGGAAGATTTCAGGAGCCTTCCAGCACGAAGACCATCAGAATTTTCATATCTTTGCAGAGAATTTTTCGATGAAAGCATTCAGAAAGGTTTCCCGAAACCTTCCCGAAACTCTTCCGTGCCAAGTGCCCGAAAACTTTTCGAAAAACTCTCTGAAGCCTTCCAGAAACCTTTCGGTGAAAGTTCCAATGGAACTTCCAGATCCTTACAGGGAAATTTCGATTAAAGCTTCCAGAAAGGTTTCCCGAAACCTTTCCGAGACTTTTCCGTGCCAAATGTCCGAAAACTTTTCGAAAAACTTTCTGAAGTTTTTCAAAAGCCTTTCGGTGAAAGTTTCGATGGAACTTCTAGATCCTCTGAGGGAAAATTTTGATGAAAGCTTCCAGGAAGTTTTCAGGAACCTTTCAGCGCGAGGACCATCAGAATTCCTAGATCTTTGCAGAGAAACTTTCGATGGAAGCTTTCACAAAGGTTTCCTGAAACCTTTCCGGGACTTTTTCGTATCAAGTGTCCGAAAATTTTCCGAAAAACTTTCTGAAGCCTTCCAGAAGCCTTTCGCTGAAAATCCCGATGGAACTTTTAGATCCTCCGAGGGAAAATTTTGATGGAAGCTTTCGGAAAGATTTCAGGAGCCTTTCAGCACAAGGACCATCAGAATTTTCATATCTCTGCAGAGAATTTTTCGATGAAAGCATTCAGAAAGGTTCCCCGAAACCTTCCCGAAACTCTTCCGTGCCAAGTGTCCGAAAACTTTTCGAAAAACTCTCTGAAGCCTTCCAGAAACCTTGCGGTGAAAGTTCCAATGGAACTTTCAGATCCTGACAGGGAAATTTCGATTAAAGCTTTCAGAAAGCTTTCAGAACCCTTTCAGTGCAAGGACTGTCACAATTTCCACATATTTGCAGTAATATTTTTGATGGAAGCTTTTAGAAAGGTCTCCTGAAAACTTTTACGTAACTGTGCCCTGCCAAGTGTCCGAAAACTCTTCGAAAAACTCTCTGAAACCTTCCAGAAGCCTGTCGGTGAGAGTTAAAATGAAACTTTCTCGTCTCTACAGGGAAAATTCCGATGAAAGCTGTCAGAACGCTTCCGGAAACGTTTCACAAAACTTTGTCCTGCCTAATAGTGTCCGAGAACTTTTCGAAAAACTTTCTGAAACCTTTCAGAAGCCTTTCGGTGAAAGTTCCAATGGAACTTCCAAATGCTCACAGAGCGAATTTCGGTAAAAGCGTCCAGAAACTTTCGGGCAACTTTTTATGTAAACCTTGCATTGCCAAGTCCAGATCACGCATGCTCGTTATTTATACCAAGGCCATCCTCGCGACCGTGCATGCGACAGTCCACATCAGGCAGTCTGTATAGGATCAAGTCTGGTCATGTTTGGGGAAGTCGGACATCTTGATGGTTCGTTGACTATCCCTAGTTTCCTTGTGCAAGAGTGAATTTCGCATTGATCATTCAGTTCAAAGTCAATTCTGCAAATCATCGAGTGCTGAGAGTGTCGGTTCTCTTGATTGAAGCCTGCTTGCCGATTCGTAGTGGAAATCTATTTGTGCAAATCGAGAACATTCTTGTGTATTTTACAAGTCTTCTGATTTTTCTGTTACTCACTTCCTGGTGGAGTGGCCTCATCACGGTGAGGAAAAATATAACCTCTGAACTCTGTTTTCTCCATAGACTTATAGAAGTAGTTTCCTCGATAAATTTGTAGAGCTGTGGAATTTGCGGATCAGATGAGTATATCTCTGTCTACTTACCTTGTTGAGTCTCAAGTCTTGAGCAAAGAGCAAGACCCTTTGTGTTGAAGAGAACATATATTCCTAGGAAAATTGGTGTCAGCATATGTATTGTAGATGAACTCTACCACTCGTGATGATAGTGCAATTATACAACTTGTCATACACAATATTTACAAAGCTTCCTGGAGTCATCAGTGATGGTTGCAGGATTCTGTGTAGGTAAATCTTATAGTACACTTTTCCTATTCAACACAACTGATAAGCGTAGACTTTTATTCCGTTCTTGGATGCTTTGTTATCAATCAAATGAATGAATGCTTTTCACAAATTGTCATTGCAGAATATTCTCAAGTCTTTCATCACAGCACAAACTCACAGTAGTCAAGATCAACTGATCTTGACTACTGTGATCTTGTGCGATACCCATATCTCAGGGTGTATTCAAAGTCCTTCCTTGATGAATTTATTAGCTAACCGATCCGATATAAAAACAGTGAAAATATCAAAGACTGTTAGGAAGCTTGGAAGAGTTCCGCTACCAGACTGGAGCTACAATAAGAAGTATACTTTCCATATGTTAGGTCAGTTATTTTGAAGATACAATTCGTTGGGAAGAAATGAAGTCAAGTTTGGAGATTATGCTTCTGTGTTTTGATCTTTCTTACGCCATGAACAGTCAACATATCCGACAAGATACTCTCAAGAATAATTAGATATGTAAGAATTCCTCATTAAGCCAAATCTATATGCCACTTTGCCGTAAAATCTGGACTAGTTCCTTATCCCAATTTTGAAGTCTAATCCAGTTCAGATATACTACCTATTCAACGTCAATTCTCGATTCTGCTCCCTCAGAGCTAATCTTATCAAATCCGTTATAAGGAAAGTTAATATTATAACTAAATGGTTCAACAACAATTACTCAAGCTACTATAAGGGAAGTGAACAGATTCTAACTACGCTAGGAATGATTTTATCACCATATCCCATTTTTATTCAAGAAGAGGAATACTAAAAAGTACCCAGTTTTTTCTACTCAGTCCCTACAATCAGAAGAATGAATTGGGTCTGAACTTCAGATGAACACAACGGATGTACAATACATTTTGTTTGTACAGGTTGTTACAATACAGTTTGACCAACACGGCTGCTTTTTGGCTGTGAACAAAATCAGTTAATGCGAGTTCTTTTCTCAGATTTGCCATGAGCGGATACTTCTAACTTTAAGATAGTTTTAGTTCTGGTTCTAGAGGAAACTGCATTGGATCTCTATCATTGAACTGTTTGTAAGAGAATCCAAGAGATTATAACTCGACAGTGAAAGATCTCACAAAATTTTTGAGGAATCTAGATGCAACATACTCAGGATTTTTTCTGAAATATTACCATGAATCTTTCATGAAAGATTCCAGGAATATTTCCAGCTGCGGACATAACTATATATCAGGAAGGTTTCAGTGGAATCTTCCAGAAATCTTTCACTGAATGGTTTCTGAGAGATTTCCGTAAGATTTTCAGGGATCTGTCCTTTAAAGCTTCAAGAAAAATTCCTAGCCGAGGACATCAATATATTCCAGAAATACTTCAGTCCAATATTCCTGAAATATCCCAATCTTTCGATAAAATATTCCTGGAATACTTCTGAAAGATTCCCATGTTGCGTGAGCAGAAGCCTTCTAGCCGAAGTAAACAAGAATTAATTTTGAGGCCATTGCAGGGAGAGTTCTTGTAAGAACGTTCAGAAACCTTATCTTGCAAGTGTCTGTAAACTTTCTGGACACTTCCTCTGTAAGATTTCGAAAACTACTCAGCGAGAGGTTGAATGATACTCCTCGGCCATTGCAGGCAAAGTTTGGTGGAAGCTATCAGAGAGTTTTCAAGACATTACATGAGACCTTGCATTTTAGAGTGTCCGATAACTCCCTAGGAAACTTCTTGAATCCTTCCAAAACCTATACTCTAGATGAGACCATCCAATGGAATAGGATCAAATTTCCTCCCCATTGAGGTATATATGTTTCTCGAGTTGGAATGAGGTGATACGTGTGTTTCTGTTCGGCCCAGATCAACTTTGTTTCAGAGCTATGCAAATTTCCAGTTTGGAGTCGAAAATTCAAATTTTGCACTTTGAAATCAGGAAAAACTTCGGAATAACTCTACTCACATAATGGCTCTCTTGAGATGAATCATGATACATTGTATCAAATCCAACGTATTTTGTCAGAGAAAAACCCTATGGTGCTAAACAATTCTCATAGAACGCCGAAAAGTGACAATTTGATGGAAAATGAAGAAATAAGATTGCTCAAAAATATAAATTCGTATCCTCTTGAATTTTCTTTAGAGTACTTAAAACGATATAAAGGACGATGCAATTGGTCAAGTAGGCGCTCAAAAATAGTAGGAGGTGCTGAAAAATTTTTCCTGAAGAAAATTTAGATGCCAGATACTTGGTTGATGGAATTTAAGTAACAAAAGTTGTGGAGAGATTCGTTCCTTCTCCCAAGAGTGTTATAACCCCATGGAACTATCCCAAGATGATTATTTTCAGAAGCTCAATCGAACTGTCATCACTCAAGAGAGGATTCTCAGTGAAACCTCCCAGCGAGAGCTGGTTTCATCGACACCTCTTGGAAACTTTTCAACGAAATTTTCGGGGAGCAGATTCCAGGGACAACTTTCGGAAACCTTTCAGAAATCTTTCACCGGAAGTTTTGACGAGCCGACTCGAGGGACACCTTTCGAAAACCTTCCAGGAACACTTCACCGAAAGTTGTGACGAGCCGATTCCAGGGACACCTTCCGGAAACCTTCCAGAAACACTTCACCGAAAGTTTTGACGAGCCGATTCCAGGGACACCTTTCGGGAACCTTCCAGAAACACTTCACCGAAAGTTTTGACGAGACGATTCCAGGGACACCTTTCGGGAATCTTTCAGAAACCTTCCAGCGAAAGTTCCGGCGGACCGATTCTAGGAACACCTTTCGGGAACGTTTTAGAAACCTTTCAGCGGAAGTTTTGGCGGGCCGATTCCAGGGACACCTCTCGGAAACCTTTCAGAAACCTTTCACTGGAAGTTTTGACGAGCCGATTCCAGGGACACCTTTCGGGAATCTTTGAGAAACCTTTTACCGGAAGTTTTGGCGAGCTGATTCCAGGGATACCTTTCGGAGACCTTCCAGAAACCTTTCAGCCGAAGTTTTGGCGAGCCGACTCAAGGGACACCTCTCGGAAACCTTTCAGGAACCTTCCAGCCGAAAGTTTGGCGAGCCGATGCCAGGGACACCTTTCGGAAACTTTTGAGAAACACTTCACCGAAAATTTCGACTAGCCGATTCCAGGGACACCCTCTGGGAACCTCCCAGAAACCTTTCAGCGGAAGCTTTGGTGGACCGATTCAAGGAACACCTTTCGGGAACCTTCTAGGAACATTCCAGCGAAAGTTCTGGCGGGCCGATTCCAGGGACACATTTCGGAAACCTTTCAGAACCCTTTCACCCGAAGTTTTGGCGAGCCGAATCCAGGGACACCTTTCGGGAACCTTCCAGAAACCTTTCACCAAAAGTTTTGGCAGAATAATTATAGGAAAACCTTCCGGGAACCTTTTAGAAACCTCACAGCGGAAGTTTTGGCGAGCCGAATCCAGGGACACCTTTCGGGAACCTTCCAGAAACCTTTCACCAAAAGTTTTGGCAGAATAATTATAGGAAAACCTTTCGGGAACCTTCTAGAAACCTCACAGCGGAAGTTTTGGCGGGCCGACTCCAGGGACACCTTTCGGAAACCTTTCAGAAACACTTGACCGAAAGTTTCGACGAGCCGATTCCAGGGACACCCTCCGGGAACCTTCCAGGAACCTCTCAGCAGAAGCTCTGGTGGACCGATTCTAGGGACACCTTTCGGGAACCTTCTAGAAATTTTTCAGCGAAGAATCTGGCGGGCCGATTCAGGGACACCTTTCGGAAACCCTTCAGAAAACTTTCAGCGAAAGTTTTGACGAGCCGAATCCAGGGAAACCTTTCAGGAACCTTTCAGAAACTTCTCACCAAAAGTTCTGGCGGGCCGATTCCAGGGACACCTTTCGGAAACCTTTCAGAAACCTCCCAGCCGATGTTTTGGCGAGCCGAATCCAGGGACACGTTTCGGGAACCTTCCAGAAACCTTTCACCGAAAGTTTTGGCGGAATAATTATAGGAAAACCTTTCGGGAAACTTCTAGAAACCTTACAGCGGAAGTTTTGGCGGGCCGACTCCAGGGACACCTTTCGGAAACCTTTCAGAAACACTTGACCGAAAGTTTCGACGAGCCGATTCCAGGGACACCCTCCGGGAACCTTCCAGGAACCTCTCAGCAGAAGCTCTGGTGGACCGATTCTAGGGACACCTTTCGGGAACCTTCTAGAAATTTTTCAGCGAAGAATCTGGCGGGCCGATTCAGGGACACCTTTCGGAAACCCTTCAGAAAACTTTCAGCGAAAGTTTTGACGAGCCGAATCCAGGGAAACCTTTCAGGAACCTTTCAGGAAATTCTCACCAAAAGTTCTGGCGGGCCGATTCCAGGGACACCTTTCGGAAACCTTTCAGGAACCTTCCAGCCGAAGTTTCGGCGAGCCGAATCCAGGGACACGTTTCGGGAACCTTCCAGAAACCTTTCACCGAAAGTTTTGGCGGAATCATTATAGGAAAACCTTTAGGGAAACTTCTAGAAACCTTACAGCGGAAGTTTTGGCGGGCCGACTCCAGGGACACCTTTCGGAAACCTTTCAGAAACACTTGACCGAAAGTTTCGACGAGCCGATTCCAGGGACACCCTCCGGGAAACTTCCAGGAACCTTTCAGCAGAAGCTCTGGTGGACCGATTCTAGGGACACCTTTCGGGAACCTTCTAGAAATTTTTCAGCGAAGAATCTGGCGGGCCGATTCCAGGGACACCTTTCGGAAACCCTTCAGAAAACTTTCAGCGAAAGTTTTGACGAGCCGAATCCAGGGAAACCTTTCGGGAACCTTTCAGGAACTTCTCACCAAAAGTTCTGGCGGGCCGATTCCAGGGACACCTTTCGGAAACCTTTCAGAAACCTTCCAGCCGAAGTTTCGGCGAGCCGAATCCAGGGACACGTTTCGGGAACCTTCCAGAAACCTTTCACCGAAAGTTTTGGCGGAATAATTATAGGAAAACCTTTCGGGAAACTTCTAGAAACCTTACAGCGGAAGTTTTGGCGGGCCGACTCCAGGGACACCTTTCGGAAACCTTTCAGAAACACTTGACCGAAAGTTTCGACGAGCCGATTCCAGGGACACCCTCCGGGAACCTTCCAGGAACCTTTCAGCAGAAGCTCTGTTGGACCGATTCTAGGGACACCTTTCGGGAACCTTCTAGAAATTTTTCAGCGAAGAATCTGGCGGGCCGATTCCAGGGACACCTTTCGGAAACCCTTCAGAAAACTTTCAGCGAAAGTTTTGACGAGCCGAATCCAGGGAAAGCTTTCGGGAACCTTTCAGGAACTTCTCACCAAAAGTTCTGGCGGGCCGATTCCAGGGACACCTCTCGGAAACCTTTCAGAAGCCTCCCAGCCGATGTTTTGGCGAGCCGAATCCAGGGACACGTTTCGGGAACCTTCCGGAAACCTTTCACCGAAAGTTTTGGCGGAATAATTATAGGAAAACCTTTCGGGAAACTTCTAGAAACCTTACAGCGGAAGTTTTGGCGGGCCGACTCCAGGGACACCTTTCGGAAACCTTTCAGAAACACTTGACCGAAAGTTTCGACGAGCCGATTCCAGGGACACCCTCCGGGAACCTTCCAGAAACCTTTCAGCAGGAGCTCTGGTGGACCGATTCTAGGGCCACCTTTCGGGAACCTTCTAGAAATTTTTCAGCGAAGAATCTGGCGGGCCGATTCCAGGGACACCTTTCGGAAACCCTTCAGAAAACTTCCAGCGAAAGTTTTGACGAGCCGAATCCAGGGAAACCTTTCGGGAACCTTTCAGAAACTTCTCACCAAAAGTTCTGGCGGGCCGATTCCAGGGACACCTTTCGGAAACCTTTCAGAAACCTTCCAGCCGAAGATTCGGCGAGCCGAATCCAGGGACACGTTTCGGGAACCTTCCGGAAACCTTTCACCGAAAGTTTTGGCGGAATAATTATAGGAAAACCTTTCGGGAAACTTCTAGAAACCTTACAGCGGAAGTTTTGGCGGAATAATTATAGGAAAACCTTTCGGGAGACATTCAGAAACCTAAAAGCGGAAGTTTTGGCGGGCCGATTCCAGGGAGACCTTTTGTGAACTTCTCAGAAAACTTTCACCGAAAGTTTTGACGAGCCGATTCCAGGGACACCTTCTGGAAACCTCTCAGAAACACTTCGTTGGAAATTTTGACGAACCGTTTCTAGGGACTCCTTCTAGAAACCTTCCAGAAACCTTTCACTGGAAGTTTTGACGAGCCGATTCCAGGGACACCTTTCGGGAATTTTTCAGAAGACTTTTACCGGAAGTTTTGGCGAGCCGATTCCAGGGATACCTTTCGGAGACCTTTAAGAAACCTTTCAGCTGAAGTTTTGGCGAGCCGAATCCAGGGACACCTTCCGGGAACCTTCCAGAAACCTTTCACCAAAAGTTTTGGCAGAATGATTATAGGAAAACCTTTCGGGAACCTTCTAGAAACCTCACAGCGGAAGTTTTGGCGAGCCAAATCCAGGGACACCTTTCGGGAACCTTCCAGAAACCTTTCACCAAAAGTTTCGGCAGAATGATTATAGGAAAACCTTTCGGGAACCTTTTAGAAACCTCACAGCGGAAGTTTTGACGAGCCCATTCCAGGAACACCTTCTGGAAATCTCTCATAAACACTTCGCTGAAAGTTTTGACATGCCGATTCCAGGGCCACCTTCTGGAAAACTTTCAGAAACCTTTCACTGAAAGTTTTGACGAGCCGATTCCAGGGACACGTTTCGGGAATCTTTCAGAAACCTTTCACCGGAAGTTTTGGCGAGCTGATTCCAGGGATACCATTCGGAGACCTTTCAGAAACCTTCCAGCCGAAGTTTTGGCGAGCCGGCTCAAGAGACACCTCTCGGAAACCTTTCAGAAACCTTCCACCCGGAGTTTTCGCGAGCCAAATCCAGGGACACCTTCCGGGAATCTTTCAGAAAACTTACACCAAAAGTTTTGGCGAGCCCATTCCAGGGACACCTTTCGGAAACCTTCCAGGAACCTTTCACCAAAAGTTTCAGTGAGCCGATTCCAGGGACACCTTACGGGAACTTTTCAGAAACACCTCACCCAAAATTTCCGACTAGCCGATTCCAGGGACAACCTTCGCGAACCTCCCAGGAACCATTCAGCAAAAGCTTTGGTGGACCGATTCAAGGAACACCTTTCGGGAACCTTCCAGAAACCTTTCACCGAAAGTTGTGGCGGAATAATTATAGGAAAACCTTTCGGGAAACTTTCAGAAACCTTACAGCGAAAGTTTCGGCGAACCGATTCCAGGAACACCTTTCGGGAACGTTTTAGAAACCTTTCAGCGGAAGTTTCGGCGGGCCGATTCCAGGGACACCTCTCGGAAAACTTTCAGGAACCTTTTCCCGATAATTTTGACGAGCCGATTCCAGGGACACCTCTCGGGAACCTTCCAGGAACCTTTCAGCCAAAACTTTGGTGGACCGATTCTAGGAACATTTCTCGGGAACCTTTTAGAAACCTTTCAGCGAGAGTTCTGGCGAGCCAATCTCAGGGACACGTTCCGGAAACCCTTCAGAAACCTTCCACCAAAAGTTTCGACGAGTTGATTCCAGGCACGCCTCTTGGAAACCTTCCAGAAACCTCTCACCGGAAGTATCGACGAGCCGATTCCAGGGACACCCTTCGGGAACCTTCCAGGAACCTTTCAGCAAAAGCTTTCGTGGACCGATTCTGAGAACACCTTCCGGGATTCTCTCAGAAACCTCCCAGCGAAAGTTCTGGCGGGCCGATTCCAGGGACACGTTCCGAAAACCTTTCAGAAACCTTTTACCGGAAGTTTTCACGAGCAGATTCCAGGGACACCTTTCGGGAACCTCTTAGAAACCTTCTACCGGAAGTTTTGGCGAGCCGATTCCAGAGATACCTCTCGGAGACCTTTCAGGAACCTTTCACCGGAAGTTTTGACGAGCCGAATCCAGGGAAACCTATCGGGAACCTTTCAGAAACTTCTCACCGAAAGTTCTGGCGGGCCGGTTCCAGGGACACCTTTCGGAAACCTTCCAGAAAATTTCCAGTCGAAGTTTTGGCGAGCCGAATCCAGGAACACCTTTCGGGAACCTTCCAGAAACCTTCCACCGAAAGTTTTGGCGGAATAATTATAGGAAAACCTTTCGGGAGACATTCAGAAACCTAAAAGCGGAAGTTTTGGCGGGTCGATTCCAGGGAGACATTTCGTGAACTTCTCAGGAAACTTTCACCGAAAGTTTTGACGAGCCGATTCCAGGGACACCTTCTGGAAACCTCTCAGAAACACTTCGTTGGAAATTTTGACGAGCCGTTTCTAGGGACACCTTCTGGGAACCTTCCAGAAACCTCTCACTGGAAGTTTTGACGAGCCGATTCCAGGGACACCTTTCGGGAATCTTTCAGAAGACTTTTACCGGAAGTTTTGGCGAGCCGATTCCAGGGATACCTTTCGGAGACCTTTAAGAAACCTTTCAGCTGAAGTTTTGGCGAGCCGAATCCAGGGACACCTTTCGGGAACCTTCCAGAAACCTTTCACCAAAAGTTTTGGCAGAATGATTATAGGAAAACCTTTCGGGAAACTTTCAGAAACCTTACAGCGAAAGTTTCGGCGAACCGATTCCAGGAACACCTTTCGGGAACGTTTTAGAAACCTTTCAGCGGAAGTTTCGGCGGGCCGATTCCAGGGACACCTCTCGGAAAACTTTCAGGAACCTTTTCCCGATTATTTTGACGAGCCGATTCCAGGGACACCTCTCGGGAACCTTCCAGGAACCTTTCAGCCAAAACTTTGGTGGACCGATTCTAGGAACATTTCTCGGGAACCTTTTAGAAACTTTTCAGCGAGAGTTCTGGCGGGCCAATCTCAGGGACACGTTCCGGAAACCCTTCAGAAACCTTCCACCGAAAGTTTCGACGAGTTGATTCCAGGCACGCCTCTTGGAAACCTTCCAGAAACCTCTCACCGAAAGTATCGACGAGCCGATTCCAGGGACACCCTTCGGGAACCTTCCAGGAACCTTTCAGCAAAAGCTTTCGTGGACCGATTCTGAGAACACCTTCCGGGATTCTCTCAGAAACCTCCCAGCGAAAGTTCTGGCGGGCCGATTCCAGGGACACCTTCCGAAAACCTTTCAGAAACCTTTTACCGGAAGTTTTCACGAGCAGATTCCAGGGACACCTTTCGGGAACCTTCCAGAAACCTTTCACCAAAAGTTTTGGCAGAATGATTATAGGAAAACCTTTCGGGAACCTTTTAGAAACCTCACAGCGGAAGTTTTGACGAGCCCATTCCAGGAACACCTTCTGGAAATCTCTCATAAACACTTCGCTGAAAGTTTTGACATGCCGATTCCAGGGCCACCTTCTGGAAAACTTTCAGAAACCTTTCACTGAAAGTTTTGACGAGCCGATTCCAGGGACACGTTTCGGGAATCTTTCAGAAACCTTTCACCGGAAGTTTTGGCGAGCTGATTCCAGGGATACCATTCGGAGTGCTTTCAGAAACCTTCCAGCCGAAGTTTTGGCGAGCCGGCTCAAGAGACACCTCTCGGAAACCTTTTAGAAACCTTCCACCCGGAGTTTTCGCGAGCCAAACCCAGGGACACCTTCCGGGAACCTTTCAGAAAACTTACACCAAAAGTTTTGGCGAGCCCATTCCAGGGACACCTTTCGGAAACCTTCCAGGAACCTTTCACCAAAAGTTTCAGTGAGCCGATTCCAGGGACACCTTACGGGAACTTTTTAGAAACACCTCACCCAAAATTTCCGACTAGCCGATTCCAGGGACAACCTTCGCGAACCTCCCAGGAACCATTCAGCAAAAGCTTTGGTGGACCGATTCAAGGAACACCTTTCGGGAACCTTCCAGAAACCTTTCACCGAAAGTTGTGGCGGAATAATTATAGGAAAACCTTTCGGGAAACTTTCAGAAACCTTACAGCGAAAGTTTCGGCGAACCGATTCCAGGAACACCTTTCGGGAACGTTTTAGAAATCTTTCAGCGGAAGTTTCGGCGGGCCGATTCCAGGGACACCTCTCGGAAAACTTTCAGGAACCTTTTCCCGATAATTTTGACGTGCCGATTCCAGGGACACCTCTCGGGAACCTTCCAGGAACCTTTCAGCCAAAACTTTGGTGGACCGATTCTAGGAACATTTCTCGGGAACCTTTTAGAAACCTTTCAGCGAGAGTTCTGGCGAGCCAATCTCAGGGACACGTTCCGGAAACCCTTCAGAAACCTTCCACCGGAAGTTTCGACGAGTTGATTCCAGGCACGCACCTTGGAAACCTTCCAGAAACCTCTCACCGAAAGTATCGACGAGCCGATTCCAGGGACACCCTTCGGGAACCTTCCAGGAACCTTTCAGCAAAAGCTTTCGTGGACCGATTCTGAGAACACCTTCCGGGATTCTCTCAGAAACCTCCCAGCGAAAGTTCTGGCGGGCCGATTCCAGGGACACGTTCCGAAAACCTTTCAGAAACCTTTTACCGGAAGTTTTCACGAGCAGATTCCAGGGACACCTTTCGGGAACCTCTTAGAAACCTTCTACCGGAAGTTTTGGCGAGCCGATTCCAGAGATACCTCTCGGAGACCTTTCAGGAACCTTTCACCGGACGTTTTGACGAGCCGAATCCAGGGAAACCTATCGGGAACCTTTCAGAAACTTCTCACCGAAAGTTCTGGCGGGCCGGTTCCAGGGACACCTTTCGGAAACCTTTCAGAAAATTTCCAGTCGAAGTTTTGGCGAGCCGAATCCAGGAACACCTTTCGGGAACCTTCCAGAAACCTTCCACCGAAAGTTTTGGCGGAATAATTATAGGAAAACCTTTCGGGAGACATTCAGAAACCTAAAAGCGGAAGTTTTGGCGGGTCGATTCCAGGGAGACATTTCGTGAACTTCTCAGAAAACTTTCACCGAAAGTTTTGACGAGCCGATTCCAGGGACACCTTCTGGAAACCTCTCAGAAACACTTCGTTGGAAATTTTGACGAGCCGTTTCTAGGGACACCTTCTGGAAACCTTCCAGAAACCTCTCACTGGAAGTTTTGACGAGCCGATTCCAGGGACACCTTTCGGGAATCTTTCAGAAGACTTTTACCGGAAGTTTTGGCGAGCCGATTCCAGGGATACCTTTCGGAGACCTTTAAGAAACCTTTCAGCTGAAGTTTTCGCGAGCCGAATCCAGGGACACCTTTCGGGAACCTTCCAGAAACCTTTCACCAAAAGTTTTGGCAGAATGATTATAGGAAAACCTTTCGGGAAACTTTCAGAAACCTTACAGCGAAAGTTTCGGCGAACCGATTCCAGGAACACCTTTCGGGAACGTTTTAGAAACCTTTCAGCGGAAGTTTCGGCGGGCCGATTCCAGGGACACCTCTCGGAAAGGTTTCAGGAACCTTTTCCCGATAATTTTGACGAGCCGATTCCAGGGACACCTCTCGGGAACCTTCCAGGAACCTTTCAGCCAAAACTTTGGTGGACCGATTCTAGGAACATTTCTCGGGAACCTTTTAGAAACCTTTCAGCGAGAGTTCTGGCGGGCCAATCTCAGGGACACGTTCCGGAAACCCTTCAGAAACCTTCCACCGAAAGTTTCGACGAGTTGATTCCAGGCACGCCTTTTGGAAACCTTCCAGAAACCTCTCACCGAAAGTATCGACGAGTCGATTCCAGGGACACCCTCCGGGAACCTTCCAGGAACCTTTCAGCAAAAGCTTTCGTGGACCGATTCTGAGAACACCTTCCGGGATTCTCTCAGAAACCTCCCAGCGAAAGTTCTGGCGGGCCGATTCCAGGGACACCTTCCGAAAACCTTTCAGAAACCTTTTACCGGAAGTTTTCACGAGCAGATTCCAGGGACACCTTTCGGGAACCTTCCAGAAACCTTTCACCAAAAGTTTTGGCAGAATGATTATAGGAAAACCTTTCGGGAACCTTTTAGAAACCTCACAGCGGAAGTTTTGACGAGCCCATTCCAGGAACACCTTCTGGAAATCTCTCATAAACACTTCGCTGAAAGTTTTGACATGCCGATTCCAGGGCCACCTTCTGGAAAACTTTCAGAAACCTTTCACTGAAAGTTTTGACGAGCCGATTCCAGGGACACGTTTCGGGAATCTTTCAGAAACCTTTCACCGGAAGTTTTGGCGAGCTGATTCCAGGGATACCATTCGGAGACCTTCCAGAAACCTTCCAGCCGAAGTTTTGGCGAGCCGGCTCAAGAGACACCTCTCGGAAACCTTTCAGAAACCTTCCACCCGGAGTTTTCGCGAGCCAAATCCAGGAACACCTTCCGGGAACCTTTCAGAAAACTGACACCAAAAGTTTTGGCGAGCCCATTCCAGGGACACCTTTCGGAAACCTTCCAGGAACCTTTCACCAAAAGTTTCAGTGAGCCGATTCCAGGGACACCTTACGGGAACTTTTCAGAAACACCTCACCCAAAATTTCCGACTAGCCGATTCCAGGGACAACCTTCGCGAACCTCCCAGGAACCATTCAGCAAAAGCTTTGGTGGACCGATTCAAGGAACACCTTTCGGGAACCTTCCAGAAACCTTTCACCGAAAGTTGTGGCGGAATAATTATAGGAAAACCTTTCGGGAATTTTTCAGAAACCTTACAGCGAAAGTTCCGGCGAACCGATTCCAGGAACACCTTTCGGGAACGTTTTAGAAACCTTTCAGCGGAAGTTTCGGCGGGCCGATTCCAGGGACACCTCTCGGAAAACTTTCAGGAACCTTTTCCCGATAATTTTGACGAGCCGATTCCAGGGACACCTCTCGGGAACCTTCCAGGAACCTTTCAGCCAAAACTTTGGTCGACCGATTCTAGGAACATTTCTCGGGAACCTTTTAGAAACCTTTCAGCGAGAGTTCTGGCGAGCCAATCTCAGGGACACGTTCCGGAAACCCTTCAGAAACCTTCCACCGAAAGTTTCGACGAGTTGATTCCAGGCACGCCTCTTGGAAACCTTCCAGAAACCTCTCACCGAAGGTATCGACGAGCCGATTCCAGGGACACCCTTCGGGAACATTCCAGGAACCTTTCAGCAAAAGCTTTCGTGGACCGATTCTGAGAACACCTTCCGGGATTCTCTCAGAAACCTCCCAGCGAGAGTTCTGGCGGGCCGATTCCAGGGACACCTTCCGAAAACCTTTCAGAAACCTTTTACCGGAAGTTTTCACGAGCAGATTCCAGGGACACCTTTCGGGAACCTCTTAGAAACCTTCTACCGGAAGTTTTGGCGAGCCGATTCCAGAGATACCTCTCGGAGACCTTTCAGGAACCTTTCACCGGAAGTTTTGACGAGCCGAATCCAGGGAAACCTATCGGGAACCTTTCAGAAACTTCTCACCGAAAGTTCTGGCGGGCCGGTTCCAGGGACACCTTTCGGAAACCTTTCAGAAAATTTCCAGTCGAAGTTTTGGCGAGCCGAATCCAGGAACACCTTTCGGGAGACATTCAGAAACCTAAAAGCGGAAGTTTTGGCGGGTCGATTCCAGGGAGACATTTCGTGAACTTCTCAGAAAACTTTCACCGAAAGTTTTGACGAGCCGATTCCAGGGACACCTTCTGGAAACCTCTCAGAAACACTTCGTTGGAAATTTTGACGAGCCGTTTCTAGGGACACCTTCTGGAAACCTTCCAGAAACCTCTCACTGGAAGTTTTGACGAGCCGATTCCAGGGACACCTTTCGGGAATCTTTCAGAAGACTTTTACCGGAAGTTTTGGCGAGCCGATTCCAGGGATACCTTTCGGAGACCTTTAAGAAACCTTTCAGCTGGAGTTTTGGCGAGCCGAATCCAGGGACACCTTTCGTGAACCTTCCAGAAACCTTTCACCAAAAGTTTTGACAGAATGATTCTAGGAAAACCTTTCGGGAAACTTTCAGAAACCTTACAGCGAAAGTTTCGGCGGGCCGATTCCAGGGACACCTCTCGGAAAACTTTCAGGAACCTTTTCCCGATAATTTTGACGAGCCGATTCCAGGGACACCTCTCGGGAACCTTCCAGGAACCTTTCAGCCAAAACTTTGATGGACCGATTCTAGGAACATTTCTCGGGAACCTTTTAGAAACCTTTCAGCGAGAGTTCTGGCGGGCCAATCTCAGGGACACGTTCCGGAAACCCTTCAGAAACCTTCCACCGAAAGTTTCGACGAGTTGATTCCAGGCACGCCTCTTGGAAACCTTCCAGAAACCTCTCACCGAAAGTATCGACGAGCCGATTCCAGGGACACCCTTCGGGAACCTTCCAGGAACCTTTCAGCAAAAGCTTTCGTGGACCGATTCTGAGAACACCTTCCGGGATTCTCTCAGAAACCTCCCAGCGAAAGTTCTGTCGGGCCGATTCCAGGGACACCTTCCGAAAACCTTTCAGAAACCTTTTACCGGAAGTTTTCACGAGCAGATTCCAGGGACACCTTTCGGGAACCTCTCAGAAACCTTCTACCGGAAGTTTTGGCGAGCCGATTCCAGAGATACCTCTCGGAGACCTTTCAGAAACCTTTCACCGGAAGTTTTGACGAGCCGAATCCAGGGAAACCTATCGGGAACCTTTCAGAAACTTCTCACCGAAAGTTCTGGCGGGCCGGTTCCAGGGACACCTTTCGGAAACCTTTCAGAAAATTTCCAGTCGAAGTTTTGGCGAGCCGAATCCTTGAACACCTTTCGGGAACCTTCCAGAAACCTTCCTTCGAAAGTTTTGGCGGAATAATTATAGGAAAACCTTTCGGGAGACATTCAGAAACCTAAAAGCGGAAGTTTTGGCGGGCCGATTCCAGGGAGACATTTCGTGAACTTCTCAGAAAACTTTCGCCGAAAGTTTTGACGAGCCGATTCCAGGGAGACCTTCTGGAAACCTCTCAGAAACACTTCGTTGGAAATTTTGACGAGCCGTTTCTAGGGACACCTTCTGGAAACCTTCCAGAAACCTCTCACTGGAAGTTTTGACGAGCCGATTCCAGGGACACCTTTCGGGAATCTTTCAGAAGACTTTTACCGGAAGTTTTGGCGAGCCGATTCCAGGGATACCTCTCGGAGACCTTTCAGCTGAAGTTTTGGCGAGCCGAATCCAGGGACACCTTTCGGGAACCTTCCAGAAACCTTTCACCGAAAGTTTTGGCAGAATGATTATAGGAAAACCTTTCGGGAACCTTCTAGAAACCTCACAGCGGAAGTTTTGACGAGCCCATTCCAGGAACACCTTCTGGAAATCTCTCATGAACACTTCGCTGAAAGTTTTGACATGCCGATTCCAGGGCCACCTTCTGGAAAACTTTCAGAAACCTTCCACTGAAAGTTTTGACGAGCCGATTCCAGGGACACGTTTCGGGAATCTTTCAGAAACCTTTCACCGGAAGTTTTGGCGAGCTGATTCCAGGGATACCTTTCGGAGACCTTTCAGAAACCTTCCAGCCGAAGTTTTGGCGAGCCGGCTCAAGAGACACCTCTCGGAAACCTTTCAGAAACCTTCCACCCGGAGTTTTCGCGAGCCAAATCCAGGGACACCTTCCGGGAACCTTTCAGAAACCTTACACCAAAAGTTTTGGCGAGCCCATTCCAGGGACACCTTTCGGAAACCTTCCAGGAACCTTTCACCAAAAGTTTCAGTGAGCCGATTCCAGGGACACCTTCCGGGAACTTTTCAGAAACACCTCGCCCAAAATTTCCGACTAGCCGATTCCAGGGACAACCTTCGCGAACCTCCCAGGAACCATTCAGCAAAAGCTTTGGTGGACCGATTCAAGGAACACCTTTCGGGAACCTTCCAGAAAACTTTCACCGAAATTTGTGGCGGAATAATTATAGGAAAACCTTTCGAGAAACTTTCAGAAACCTTACAGCGAAAGTTTCGGCGAACCGATTCCAGGAACACCTTTCGGGAACGTTTTAGAAACCTTTCAGCGGAAGTTTTGGCGGGCCGATTCCAGGGACACCTTTCGGAAAACTTTCAGGAACCTTCTCCCGATAATTTTGACGAGCCGATTCCAGGGACACCTTTTGGAAACCTTTCAGGAACCTTCCACCGAGAGTTTTGACGAGCCGATCCCAGGGACACCTTTCGCGAACTTCTCAGATACCTTTTACCGGAAGTAGTGGCGAGCCGATTGCATGGATACCTTTCGGAGACCTTCCAGAAACAATTCAGCCGAAGTTTTGGCGAGCCGACTCCAGGGACACCTTTCGGAAACCTTTCAGAAAGACTTCACCGAAAGTTTCGACGAGCCAATTCCAGGGACACCCTTCGGGAACCCTCCAGAGACCTCTCAGTGGGAGCTCTGGTGGACCGATTCTAGGAAGACCTTTCGGAAACCCTTCAGAGAACTTTCACAGGAAGTTTTGACGAGCCGATTCCAGGGACATCTTTTGGAAAACTTTCAGAGACCTTTCACCGAAATTTTTGACGAGCCGATTCCAGGGACACCTTCCGGAAACCTTCCAGAAACACTTCACCGAAAGTTTTGACGTGACCGATTCCAGGGACACCTTTCGCGAAACTTTCAGGAACACTTCACGGAAAGTTTTGACGAGCCGATTCCAGGGACGACTTTCGAGAACCTTTCAGAAACCTTTCAGCGGAAGTTTTGGCGGAACGATTCTAGGAATATCTTCCGGGAACGCCTGGGGAACCTTTCAGCGGATGTTTTGGCGAGCCAATTCCAGAGATACCTTTCAGAGACCTTTCAGAAACATTTCAGCCGAAGTTTTGGCGAGCCGACTCCAGGGACACCTTCCGGAAACCTTTCAGAAACACTTCACCGAAAGTTTCGATGAGCCGATTCCAAGGACACCCTCCGGGAACCTTCCAGAAGCGGAAGCTCTGGTGGACCAATTCTAGGGACTCCTTCCGGGAACCTTTTAGAAGTGTTTAAGCGAAGAATCTGGCGGTCCGAATCCAGGGACACCTTTCGGAAACCCTTCAGAAAACTTCCAGCGAAGGTTTTGACGAGCCGAATCCAGGGAAACCTTTGGGGAACCTTTCAGAAACTTCTCACCGAAAGTTCTGGCGGGCCGGTTCCAAGGACACCTTTCGGGAACCTTTCAGAAACCTTCCAGTCGAAGTTTTGGCGAGCCGAATCCAGGAACACCTTTCGGGAACCTTCCAGAAACCTTCCACCGAAAGTTTTGGCGGAATAATTATAGGAAAATCTTTCGGGAAACTTTCAGAAACCTTACAGCGGAAGTTTTGGCGGGCCGACTCCAGGGACACCTTTCGCAAACCTTTCAGAAACACTTGACCGAAAGTTTCGACGAGCCGTTTCCGGGGATACCCTCCGGGAACCTTCCAGGAACCTTTCAGCCAAAACTTTGGTGGACCGATTCTAGGAACATTTCTCGGGAGCCTTTTAGAAACCTTTCAGCGAGAGTTCTGGCGGGCCAATCTCAGGGACACGTTCCGGAAACCCTTCAGAAACCTTCCACCGAAAGTTTCGACGAGTTGATTCCAGGCACGCCTCTTGGAAACCTTCCACAAACCTCTCACCGAAAGTATCGACGAGCCGATTCCAGGGACACCCTTCGGGAACCTTCCAGGAACCTCTCAGCAAAAGCTTTCGTGGACCGATTCTGAGAACACCTTCCGGGATTCTCTCAGAAACCTCCCAGCGAAAGTTCTGGCGGGCCGATTCCAGGGACACCTTCCGAAAACCTTTCAGAAACCTTTCACCGGAAGTTTTCACGAGCAGATTCCAGGGACACCTTTCGGGAACCTCTCAGAAACCTTCTACCGGGAGTTTTGGCGAGCCGATTCCAGAGATACCTCTCGGAGACCTTTCAGAAACCTTTCACCGGGAAGTTTGACGAGCCGAATCCAGGGAAACCTATCGGGAACCTTTCAGAAACTTCTCACCGAAAGTTCTGGCGGGCCGGTTCCAGGGACACCTTTCGGAAACCTTTCAGAAACCTTCCAGTCGAAGTTTTGGCGAGCCGAATCCAGGAACACCTTTCGGGAACCTCCCAGAAACCTTCCACCGGAAGTTTCGGCGGAATAATTATAGGAAAACCTTTCGGGAAACTTTTAGAAACCTAAAAGCGGGAGTTTTGGCGGGCCGACTCCAGGGACACCTTCCGTGAACTTCTCAGAAAACTTCCACCGAAAGTTTTGACGAGCCGAATTCAGGGAAACCTCTCGGGAACCTTTCAGAAACTTCTCACCAAAAGTTCTGGCGGGCCGATTCCAGGGACATCTTTCGGAAACCTTTCAGAAACCTTCGAAATCATAGGAAAACCTTTCGGGAACCTTTTAGAAACCTCACAGCGGAAGTTTTGACGAGCCCATTCCAGGAACACCTTCTTGAAACCTCTCAGAAACACTTCGCTGAAAGTTTTGACATGCCAATTCCAGGGCCACCTTCTGGAAAACTTTCAGAAACCTTTCACTGAAAGTTTTGACGAGCCGATTCCAGGGACACGTTTCGGGAATCTTTCAGAAACCTTTTACCGAAAGATTTGGCGAGCTGATTCCAGGGATACCTTTCGGAGACCTTTCAGAAACCTTCCAGCCTAAGTTTTGGCGAGCCGGCTCAAGAGACGCCTCTCGGAAACCTTTCAGAAACCTTCCACCCGGAGTTTTCGGGAGCCAAATCCAGGGACACCTTCCGGGAACCTTCCAGAAACCTTACACCAAAAGTTTTGGCGAGCCCATTCCAGGGACACCTTCCGGAAACCTTCCAGGAACCTTTCACCAAAAGTTTCAGTGAGCCGATTCCAGGGACACCTTACGGGAACTTTTCAGAAACACCTCACCCAAAATTTCCGACTAGCCGGTTCCAGGAACAACCTTCGCGAACCTCCTAGAAACCATTCAGCAAAAGCTTTGGTGGACCGATTCAAGGAACTCTTTCAGAAACACTTCATCGAAAGTTTCGACGAGCCAATTCCAGGGACACCCTTCGGGAACCCTCCAGAGACCTTTCAGTGGAAGCTCTGGGGGACCGATTCTAGGATGACCTTTCGGAAACCCTTCAGAGAACTTCCACAGAAAGTTTTGACGAGCCGATTCCAGGGACACCTCTCGGGAACCTTCCAGGAACCTTTCAGCCAAAACTTTGGTGGACCGATTCTAGGAACATTTCTCGGGAACCTTTTAGAAACCTTTCAGCGAGAGTTCTGGCGGGCCAATCTCAGGGACACGTCCCGGAAACCCTTCAGAAACCTTCCACCGAAAGTTTCGACGAGTTGATTCCAGGCACACCTCTTGGAAACCTTTCAGAAACCTCTCACCGAAAGTATCGACGAGCCGATTCCAGGGACACCCTTCGGGAACCTTCCGGGAACCTTTCAGCAAAAGCTTTCGTGGACCGATTCTGAGAACACCTTCCGGGAACCTCTCAGAAACCTTTTCCCGGAAGTATTGACGAGCCGATTCCAGGGACACCCTTCGGGAACCTTCCAGAAACCTTTCAGCGAAAGCTTTCGTGGCCCGATTCTAAGAACACCTTCCGGGATTCTTTCAGAAACCTTCCAGCGAAAGTTTTGGCGAGCTGATTCCAGAGATTCCTCTCGGAGACCTTTCAGAAACCTTTCACCGGAAGTTTTGACGAGCCGATTCCAGGGACACCTTCCGAAAACCTTTCAGAAACCTTTCACCGGAAGTTTTCACGAGCAGATTCCAGGGACACCTTTCGGGAACCTCTCAGAAACCTTCTACCGGAAGTTTTGGCGAGCCGATTCCAGAGATACCTCTCGGAGACCTTTCAGAAATCTTTCACCGGAAGTTTCGACGAGCCGATTCCAGGGAAACCTCCTGGGAACCTTTCAGAAACATTTCGTCGAAAGTTTTGACGAGCCGATTCCAGGGACACCTTCTGGAAACCCTCCAGAAACCTTCTACCGGAAGTTTTGACGAGCCGAATCCAGGGACACCTTCCGGGAACCTTTCAGGAACCTTCTACCGGAAGTTCTGGCGAGCCGATTCTAGGGATACTTCTCGGAGAACTTTCGGAAAGTTTCAGCTGAAGTTTTGGGGAGCCGACGCCAGGGACACCTTTCAGGAACACCCCACGGAAAGTATCGACGGCCGGGTCCACGGAGATCCCTTCGGGAACCTTCTAGAAACCTTCCAGCGAAAGCTTTGGTGGACCGATTCTAGGAACACCTTTCGGGAACCTTCTAGAAACCTTTTAGCGAAAGTTCTCGCAGGCCGATTCCAGGGACACCTTTCGGAAACCTTCCAGAAACCTCTCACCGAAAGTTTTGACGAGCCGATTCCAGGGACACCTCTCGGAAACCTTCCAGAAACCTTTCACCGAAAGTTTTGACAAGCCGATTCGAGGGACACCTTCCGGAAACCTTTCAGAAACCTCTCACCGAAAGTATCGACGAGCCGATTCCAGGGGAACCCTTCGGGAACCTTCCAGAATTCTCCCAACGGAAGCTCTGGTTGACCGAATGTAGGATCACCTTCCGGGAACCTTTTAGAAACCTTTCAGTGAAAGTTCTGGCGGGCCGATTCCAGGGACACCTCTCGGAAAACTTTCAGGAACCTTTTCCCGATAATTTTGACGAGCCGATTCCAGGGACACCTTTTGGGAATCTTTCAGGAACCTTTCACCGAGAGTTTTGACGAGCCGATCCCAGGGACACCCTTCGGAAACCCTCCAGAGACCTTTCAGTGGAAGCTCTGGGGGACCGATTCTAGGGAGACCTTTCGGAAACCCTTCAGAGAACTTCCACAGAAAGTTTTGACGAGCCGATTCCAGGGACACCTCTCGGGAACCTTCCAGGAACCTTTCAGCCAAAACTTTGGTGGACCGATTCTAGGAACATTTATCGGGAAACTTTTAGAAACCTTTCAGCGAGAGTTCTGGCGGGCCAATCTCAGGGACACGTTCCGGAAACCCTTCAGAAACCTTCCAACGAAAGTTTCGACGAGTTGATTCCAGGCACACCTCTTGGAAACCTTTCAGAAACCTCTCACCGAAAGTATCGACGAGCCGATTCCAGGGACACCCTTCGGGAACCTTCCGGGAACCTTCCAGCAGTAGCTTTCGTGGACCGATTCTGAGAAAACCTTCCGGGAACCTCTCAGAAAACTTTTACCGAAAGTATCGACGAGCCGATTCCAGGGACACCCTTCGGGAACCTTCCAGAAACCTTTCAGCGAAAGCTTTCGTGGCCCGATTCTAAGAACACCTTCCGGGATTCTTTCAGAAACCTTCCAGCGAAAGTTTTGGCGAGCTGATTCCAGAGATTCCTCTCGGAGACCTTTCAGAAACCTTTCACCGGAAGTTTTGACGAGCCGATTCCAGGGACACCTTCCGAAAACCTTTCAGAAACCTTTCACCGGAAGTTTTCACGAGCAGATTCCAGGGACACCTTTCGGGAACCTCTCAGAAACCTTCTACCGGAAGTTTTGGCGAGCCGATTCCAGAGATACCTCTCGGAGACCTTTCAGAAATCTTTCACCGGAAGTTTCGACGAGCCGATTCCAGGGAAACCTCCTGGGAACCTTTCAGAAACATTTCGTCGAAAGTTTTGACGAGCCAATTCCAGGGACACCTTCTGGAAACCCTCCAGAAACCTTCTACCGGAAGTTTTGACGAGCCGAATCCAGGGACACCTTCCGGGAACCTTTCAGGAACCTTCTACCGGAAGTTCTGGCGAGCCGATTCTAGGGATACTTCTCGGAGAACTTTCGGAAAGTTTCAGCTGAAGTTTTGGGGAGCCGACGCCAGGGACACCTTTCAGGAACACCCCACGGAAAGTATCGACGGC
Source organism: Eretmocerus hayati (assembly GCA_029851415.1). Taxonomy (NCBI): domain Eukaryota; kingdom Metazoa; phylum Arthropoda; class Insecta; order Hymenoptera; family Aphelinidae; genus Eretmocerus; species Eretmocerus hayati. The sequence continues at coordinate 69,839,519 of CM056744.1, read as the reverse complement.
CGGGTCCACGGACACCCTTCGGGAACCTTCTAGAAACCTTCCAGCGAAAGCTTTGGTGGACCGATTCTAGGAACACCTTTCGGGAACCTTCTAGAAACCTTTCAGCGAAAGTTCTCGCAGGCCGATTCCAGGGACACCTTCCGGAAACCTTCCAGAAACCTCTCACCGAAAGTTTTGACGAGCCGATTCCAGGGACACCTCTCGGAAAGCTTCCAGGAACCTTTCAGCGAAAACTTCGGTGGACCGATTCTAGGAACACCTCTCGGGAACCTTTCAGAAACCTTTCAGCGAGAGTTCTGGCGGGCCAATTCCAGGGACACGTTCCGGAAACCCTTCAGAAACATTCCACCGGAAGTTTCGACGAGTTGATTCCAGGCACACCTCTTGGAAACCTCCCAGAAACCTTTCACCGAAAGTTTTGACAAGCCGATTCCAGGGACACCTTCCGGAAACCTTTCAGAAACCTCTCACCGAAAGTATCGACGAGCCGATTCCAGGGGAACCCTTCGGGAACCTTCCAGAAATCTCCCAACGGAAGCTCTGGTTGACCGAATGTAGGATCACCTTCCGGGAACCTTTTAGAAACCTTTCAGTGAAAGTTCTCGCGGGCCGATTCCAGGGACACCTCTCGGAAAACTTTCAGGAACCTTTTCCCGATAATTTTGACGAGCCGATTCCAGGGACACCTTTTGGGAATCTTTCAGGAACCTTTCACCGAGAGTTTTGACGAGCCGATCCCAGGGACACCTTTCGCGAACTTCTCAGAAACCTTTTACCGGAAGTAGTGGTGAGCCGATCGCATGGATACCTTTCGGAGACCTTCCAGAAACAATTCAGCCGAAGTTTTGGCGAGCCGACTCCAGGGACACCTTTCGGAAACCTTTCAGAAAGACTTCACCGAAAGTTTCGACGAGCCAATTCCAGGGACACCCTTCGGGAACCCTCCAGAGACCTCTCAGTGGGAGCTCTGGTGGACCGATTCTAGGAAGACCTTTCGGAAACCTTTCAGAAACACTTGACCGAAAGTTTCGACGAGCCGATTCCGGGGATACCCTCCGGGAACCTTCCAGGAACCTTTCAGCCAAAACTTTGGTGGACCGATTCTAGGAACATTCCTCAGGAACCTTTTAGAAACCTTTCAGCGAGAGTTCTGGCGGGCCAATCTCAGGGACACGTTCCGGAAACCCTTCAGAAACCTTCCACCGAAAGTTTCGACGAGTTGATTCCAGGCACGCCTCTTGGAAACCTTCCAGAAACCTCTCACCGAAAGTATCGACGAGCCGATTCCAGGGACACCCTTCGGGAACCTTCCAGGAACCTCTCAGCAAAAGCTTTCGTGGACCGATTCTGAGAACACCTTCCGGGATTCTCTCAGAAACCTCCCAGCGAAAGTTCTGGCGGGCCGATTCCAGGGACACCTTCCGAAAACCTTTCAGAAACCTTTCACCGGAAGTTTTCACGAGCAGATTCCAGGGACACCTTTCGGGAACCTCTCAGAAACCTTCTACCGGGAGTTTTGGCGAGCCGATTCCAGAGATACCTCTCGGAGACCTTTCAGAAACCTTTCACCGGAAGTTTTGACGAGCCGAATCCAGGGAAACCTATCGGGAACCTTTCAGAAACTTCTCACCGAAAGTTCTGGCGGGCCGGTTCCAGGGACACCTTTCGGAAACCTTTCAGAAACCTTCCAGTCGAAGTTTTGGCGAGCCGAATCCAGGAACACCTTTCGGGAACCTCCCAGAAACCTTCCACCGAAAGTTTTGGCGGAATAATGATAGGAAAACCTTTCAGGAAACTTTTAGAAACCTAAAAGCGGGAGTTTTGGCGGGCCGACTCCAGGGACACCTTCCGTGAACTTCTCAGAAAACTTCCACCGAAAGTTTTGACGAGCCAAATCCAGGGAAAGCTTTCGGGAACCTTTCAGAAACTTCTCACCAAAAGTTCTGGCGGGCCGATTCCAGGGACATGTTTCGGAAACCTTTCAGAAACCTTCGAAATCATAGGAAAACCTTTCGGGAACCTTTTAGAAACCTCACAGCGGAAGTTTTGACGAGCCCATTCCAGGAACACCTTCTGGAAACCTCTCAGAAACACTTCGCTGAAAGTTTTGACATGCCGATTCCAGGGCCACCCTCTGGAAAACTCTCAGAAACCTTTCACTGAAAGTTTTGACGAGCCGATTCCAGGGACACGTTTCGGGAATCTTTCAGAAACCTTTTACCGAAAGATTTGGCGAGCTGATTCCAGGGATACCTTTCGGAGACCTTTCAGGAACCTTCCAGCCTAAGTTTTGGCGAGCCGGCTCAAGAGACACCTCTCGGAAACCTTTCAGAAACCTTCCACCCGGAGTTTTCGGGAGCCAAATCCAGGGACACCTTCCGGGAACCTTTCAGAAACCTTACACCAAAAGTTTTGGCGAGCCCATTCCAGGGACACCTTCCGGAAACCTTCCAGGAACCTTTCACCAAAAGTTTCAGTGAGCCGATTCCAGGGACACCTTACGGGAACTTTTCAGAAACACCTCACCCAAAATTCCCGACTAGCCGGTTCCAGGGACAACCTTCGCGAACCTCCCAGAAACCATTCAGCAAAAGCTTTGGTGGACCGATTCAAGGAACTCTTTCAGAAACACTTCACCGAAAGTTTCGACGAGCCAATTCCAGGGACACCCTTCGGAAACCCTCCAGAGACCTTTCAGTGGAAGCTCTGGGGGACCGATTCTAGGGAGACCTTTCGGAAACCCTTCAGAGAACTTCCACAGAAAGTTTTGACGAGCCGATTCCAGGGACACCTCTCGGGAACCTTCCAGGAACCTTTCAGCCAAAACTTTGGTGGACCGATTCTAGGAACATTTATCGGGAACCTTTTAGAAACCTTTCAGCGAGAGTTCTGGCGGGCCAATCTCAGGGACACGTTCCGGAAACCCTTCAGAAACCTTCCAACGAAAGTTTCGACGAGTTGATTCCAGGCACACCTCTTGGAAACCTTTCAGAAACCTCTCACCGAAAGTATCGACGAGCCGATTCCAGGGACACCCTTCGGGAACCTTCCGGGAACCTTCCAGCAGTAGCTTTCGTGGACCGATTCTGAGAACACCTTCCGGGAACCTCTCAGAAACCTTTTACCGAAAGTATCGACGAGCCGATTCCAGGGACACCCTTCGGGAACCTTCCAGAAACCTTTCAGCGAAAGCTTTCGTGGCCCGATTCTAAGAACACCTTCCGGGATTCTTTCAGAAACCTTCCAGCGAAAGTTTTGGCGAGCTGATTCCAGAGATTCCTCTCGGAGACCTTTCAGAAACCTTCCACGGGAAGTTTTGACGAGCCGATTCTAGGGACACCTTCCGAAAACCTTTCAGAAACCTTTCCCCGGAAGTTTTCACGAGCAGATTCCAGGGACACTTTTCGGGAACCTCTCAGAAACCTTCTACCGGAAGTTTTGGCGAGCCGATTCCAGAGATACCTCTCGGAGACCTTTCAGAAACCTATCACCGGAAGTTTCGACGAGCCGATTCCAGGGGAACCTCCTGGGAACCTTTCAGAAACATTTCGTCGAAAGTTTTGACGAGCCGATTCCAGGGACACCTTCTGGAAACCCTCCAGAAACCTTCTACCGGAAGTTTTGACGAGCCGAATCCAGGGACACCTTCCGGGAACCTTTCAGGAACCTTCTACCGGAAGTTCTGGCGAGCCGATTCTAGGGATACTTCTCGGAGAACTTTCGGAAAGTTTCAGCTGAAGTTTCGGGGAGCCGACGCCAGGGACACCTTTCAGGAACACCCCACGGAAAGTATCGACGGCCGGGTCCACGGACACCCTTCAGGAACCTTCTAGAAACCTTCCAGCGAAAGCTTTGGTGGACCGATTCTAGGAACACCTTTCGGAGACCTTCTAGAAACCTTTCAGCGAAAGTTCTCGCGGGCCGATTCCAGGGACACCTTCCGGAAACCTTCCAGAAACCTCTCACCGAAAGTTTTGACGAGCCGATTCCAGGGACACCTCTCGGAAAGCTTCCAGGAACCTTTCAGCGAAAACTTCGGTGGACCGATTCTAGGAACACCTCTCGGGAACCTTTCAGAAACCTTTCAGCGAGAGTTCTGGCGGGCCAATTCCAGGGACACGTTCCGGAAACCCTTCAGAAACATTCCACCGGAAGTTTCGACGAGTTGATTCCAGGCACACCTCTTGGAAACCTTCCAGAAACCTTTCACCGAAAGTTTTGACAAGCCGATTCCAGGGACACCTTCCGGAAACCTTTCAGAAACCTCTCACCGAAAGTATCGACGAGCCGATTCCAGGGGAACCCTTCGGGAACCTTCCAGAATTCTCCCAACGGAAGCTCTGGTTGACCGAATGTAGGATCACCTTCCGGGAACCTTTTAGAAACCTTTCAGTGAAAGTTCTGGCGGGCCGATTCCAGGGACACGTTTCGAGAACCCTTCGGAAACCTTTCACCGAAAGTTTTGACGAGCCGATCCCAGGGACACCTTCCGAAAACCTTCGAGAAACTTTCCAGCCAAAGTTTTGGCGAGCCGAATCCAGGGACATCTTTTGGGAACCTTGCAGAAATTTTCCACCAAAAGTTTTGGCGACCCGATCCCGGGGACACCTTTCGGGAGCCTTCTAAAAATCTTTCACCGAAAGTTTTGACGAGCCGATTCCAGGTACATCTTTCGCAAATCTTTCAGAAACACTCCACCAAAAGTTTTGACGAGCCGATTCCAGGGACACCTTCCGGGAACCTTTCAGGAACCTCCTATCGGAAGTTTTCGCGAGCCGATTCCAGGGATACCTTTCGGACACCTTCCAGAAACCTTTCAGCTGAAGTTTTGGCGAGCTGACTCCAGGGACACCCTCCGGAAACCTTCCAGATTCACTTCACCGAAAGTATCGACGAGCCAATTCCAGGGACACCCTTCGGGAACCTTCCATAAACCTTTCAGCGAAAACTTCCGTGGACCGATTCTAAGAACACCTTCCTGGATTCTCTAAGATACCTTCCAGTGAGAGCTCTGGCGGGCCGATTCCAGGGACACCTTCCGGGAACCTTTCAGAAACCTTACACCAAAAGTTTTGGCGAGCCCATTCCAGGGACACCTTCCGGAAACCTTCCAGGAACCTTTCACCAAAAGTTTCAGTGAGCCGATTCCAGGGACACCTTACGGGAACTTTTCAGAAACACCTCACCCAAAACTTCCGACTAGCCGGTTCCAGGAACAACCTTCGCGAACCTTCCAGAAACCATTCAGCAAAAGCTTTGGTGGACCGATTCAAGGAACTCTTTCAGAAACACTTGACCGAAAGTTTCGACGAGCCGATTCCGGGGATACCCTCCGGGAACCTTCCAGGAACCTTTCAGCCAAAACTTTGGTGGACCGATTCTAGGAACATTCCTCAGGAACCTTTTAGAAACCTTTCAGCGAGAGTTCTGGCGGGCCAATCTCAGGGACACGTTCCGGAAACCCTTCAGAAACCTTCCACCGAAAGTTTCGACGAGTTGATTCCAGGCACGCCTCTTGGAAACCTTCCAGAAACCTCTCACCGAAAGTATCGACGAGCCGATTCCAGGGACACCCTTCGGGAACCTTCCAGGAACCTCTCAGCAAAAGCTTTCGTGGACCGATTCTGAGAACACCTTCCGGGATTCTCTCAGAAACCTCCCAGCGAAAGTTCTGGCGGGCCGATTCCAGGGACACCTTCCGAAAACCTTTCAGAAACCTTTCACCGGAAGTTTTCACGAGCAGATTCCAGGGACACCTTTCGGGAACCTCTCAGAAACCTTCTACCGGGAGTTTTGGCGAGCCGATTCCAGAGATACCTCTCGGAGACCTTTCAGAAACCTTTCACCGGAAGTTTTGACGAGCCGAATCCAGGGAAACCTATCGGGAACCTTTCAGAAACTTCTCACCGAAAGTTCTGGCGGGCCGGTTCCAGGGACACGTTTCGGAAACCTTTCAGAAACCTTCCAGTCGAAGTTTTGGCGAGCCGAATCCAGGAACACCTTTCGGGAACCTCCCAGAAACCTTCCACCGAAAGTTTTGGCGGAATAATTATAGGAAAACCTTTCAGGAAACTTTTAGAAACCTAAAAGCGGGAGTTTTGGCGGGCCGACTCCAGGGACACCTTCCGTGAACTTCTCAGAAAACTTCCACCGAAAGTTTTGACGAGCCGAATCCAGGGAAAGCTTTCGGGAACCTTTCAGAAACTTCTCACCAAAAGTTCTGGCGGGCCGATTCCAGGGACATGTTTCGGAAACCTTTCAGAAACCTTCGAAATCATAGGAAAACCTTTCGGGAACCTTTTAGAAACCTCACAGCGGAAGTTTTGACGAGCCCATTCCAGGAACACCTTCTGGAAACCTCTCAGAAACACTTCGCTGAAAGTTTTGACATGCCGATTCCAGGGCCACCTTCTGGAAAACTCTCAGAAACCTTTCACTGAAAGTTTTGACGAGCCGATTCCAGGGACACGTTTCGGGAATCTTTCAGAAACCTTTTACCGAAAGATTTGGCGAGCTGATTCCAGGGATACCTTTCGGAGACCTTTCAGGAACCTTCCAGCCTAAGTTTTGGCGAGCCGGCTCAAGAGACACCTCTCGGAAACCTTTCAGAAACCTTCCACCCGGAGTTTTCGGGAGCCAAATCCAGGGACACCTTCCGGGAACCTTTCAGAAACCTTACACCAAAAGTTTTGGCGAGCCCATTCCAGGGACACCTTCCGGAAACCTTCCAGGAACCTTTCACCAAAAGTTTCAGTGAGCCGATTCCAGGGACACCTTACGGGAACTTTTCAGAAACACCTCACCCAAAATTCCCGACTAGCCGGTTCCAGGGACAACCTTCGCGAACCTCCCAGAAACCATTCAGCAAAAGCTTTGGTGGACCGATTCAAGGAACTCTTTCAGAAACACTTCACCGAAAGTTTCGACGAGCCAATTCCAGGGACACCCTTCGGAAACCCTCCAGAGACCTTTCAGTGGAAGCTCTGGGGGACCGATTCTAGGAAGACCTTTCGGAAACCCTTCAGAGAACTTCCACAGAAAGTTTTGACGAGCCGATTCCAGGGACACCTCTCGGGAACCTCCCAGGAACCTCTCAGCCAAAACTTTGGTGGACCGATTCTAGGAACATTTATCGGGAACCTTTTAGAAACCTTTCAGCGAGAGTTCTGGCGGGCCAATCTCAGGGACACGTTCCGGAAACCCTTCAGAAACCTTCCACCGAAAGTTTCAACGAGTTGATTCCAGGCACACCTCTTGGAAACCTTTCAGAAACCTCTCACCGAAAGTATCGACGAGCCGATTCCAGGGACACCCTTCGGGAACCTTCCGGGAACCTTTCAGCAAAAGCTTTCGTGGACCGATTCTGAGAACACCTTCCGGGAACCTCTCAGAAACCTTTTACCGAAAGTATCGACGAGCCGATTCCAGGGACACCCTTCGGGAACCTTCCAGAAACCTTTCAGCGAAAGCTTCCGTGGCCCGATTCTAAGAACACCTTCCGGGATTCTTTCAGAAACCTTCCAGCGAAAGTTTTGGCGAGCTGATTCCAGAGATTTCTCTCGGAGACCTTTCAGAAACCTTTCACCGGAAGTTTTGACGAGCCGATTCCAGGGACACCTTCCGAAAACCTTTCAGAAACCTTTCACCGGAAGTTTTCACGAGCAGATTCCAGGGACACCTTTCGGGAACCTCTCAGAAACCTTCTACCGGAAGTTTTGGCGAGCCGATTCCAGAGATACCTCTCGGAGACCTTTCAGAAACCTTTCACCGGAAGTTTCGACGAGCCGATTCCAGGGAAACCTCCTGGGAACCTTTCAGAAACATTTCGTCGAAAGTTTTGACGAGCCGATTCCAGGGACACCTTCTGGAAACCCTCCAGAAACCTTCTACCGGAAGTTTTGACGAGCCGAATCCAGGGACACCTTCCGGGAACCTTTCAGGAACCTTCTACCGGAAGTTCTGGCGAGCCGATTCTAGGGATACTTCTCGGAGAACTTTCGGAAAGTTTCAGCTGAAGTTTCGGGGAGCCGACGCCAGGGACACCTTTCAGGAACACCCCACGGAAAGTATCGACGGCCGGGTCCACGGACACCCTTCGGGAACCTTCTAGAAACCTTCCAGCGAAAGCTTTGGTGGACCGATTCTAGGAACACCTTTCGGAAACCTCCTAGAAACCTTTCAGCGAAAGTTCTCGCGGGCCGATTCCAGGGACACCTTCCGGAAACCTTCCAGAAACCTCTCACCGAAAGTTTTGACGAGCCGATTCCAGGGACACCTCTCGGAAAGCTTCCAGGAACCTTTCAGCGAAAACTTCGGTGGACCGATTCTAGGAACACCTCTCGGGAACCTTTCAGAAACCTTTCAGCGAGAGTTCTGGCGGGCCAATTCCAGGGAAACGTTCCGGAAACCCTTCAGAAACATTCCACCGGAAGTTTCGACGAGTTGATTCCAGGCACACCTCTTGGAAACCTTCCAGAAACCTTTCACCGAAAGTTTTGACAAGCCGATTCCAGGGACACCTTCCGGAAACCTTTCAGAAACCTCTCACCGAAAGTATCGACGAGCCGATTCCAGGGGAACCCTTCGGGAACCTTCCAGAATTCTCCCAACGGAAGCTCTGGTTGACCGAATGTAGGATCACCTTCCGGGAACCTTTTAGAAACCTTTCAGTGAAAGTTCTGGCGGGCCGATTCCAGGGACACGTTTCGAGAACCCTTCAGAAACCTTTCACCGAAAGTTTTGACGAGCCGATCCCAGGGACACCTTCCGAAAACCTTCAAGAAACTTTCCAGCCAAAGTTTTGGCGAGCCGAATCCAGGGACATCTTTTGGGAACCTTGCAGAAATTTTCCACCAGAAGTTTTGGCGACCCGATCCCGGGGACACCTTTCGAAAACCTTCTAAAAATCTTCCACCGAAAGTTTTGACGAGCCGATTCCAGGTACACCTTTCGCAAATCTTTCAGAAACACTCCACCAAAAGTTTTGACGAGCCGATTCCAGGGACACCTTCCGGGAACCTTTCAGGAACCTCCTATCGGAAGTTTTCGCGAGACGATTCCAGGGATACCTTTCGGACACCTTCCAGAAACCTTTCAGCTGAAGTTTTGGCGAGCTGACTCCAGGGACACCCTCCGGAAACCTTCCAGAATCACTTCACCGAAAGTATCGACGAGCCGATTCCAGGGACACCCTTCGGGAACCTTCCATAAACCTTTCAGCGAAAACTTCCGTGGACCGATTCTAAGAACACCTTCCTGGATTCTCTAAGATACCTTCCAGTGAGAGCTCTGGCGGGCCGATTCCAGGGACACCTTCCGGGAACCTTTCAGAAACCTTTCAACGAAAGTTTTGACGAGCCTATTCCAGGGACACCTTCCGGAAACCTTTTAGAAACCTTCCAGCCGAAGTTCTGGCGAGCCGATTCCAGGGATACCTCTCGGAAACCTTTCAGAAACCTTTCACCGGAAGTTTTGACGAGCCGAATCCAGGGACACCTTCCGGGAACCTTTCAGGAACCTTCTACCGGAAGTTCTGGCGAGCCGATTCTAGGGATACTCTTCGGAGACCTCTCGGAAACCTTTCAGCTGGAGTTTTGGTGAGCCGACTCCAGGGACACTTTTCAGAAACACTCCACCGAAAGTATCGACGAGCCGATTCCAGGGACACCCTTCGGGAACCTTTCAGAAACCTCCCAGCGAAAGCTTTGGTGGACCGATCCTAGGAACACCTTTCGGGAACCTTTTAGAAACCTTCCAGCGAAAGTTCTGGCGGGCCGATTCCAGGGACACCTTCCGGGAACCTTCCAGAAACCTCTCACCGAAAGTCTTGACGAGCCGATTCCAGGGACACCTCTCGGGAACCTTCCAGGAACCTTTCAGCCAAAACTTTGGTGGACCGATTCTAGGAACATTTCTCGGGAACCTTTTAGAAACCTTTCAGCGAGAGTTCTGGCGGGCCCATTTCAGGGACACGTTCCGGAAACCCTTCAGAAACCTTCCACCGAAAGTTTCGACGAGTTGATTCCAGGCACACCTCTTGGAAACCTTTCAGAAACCTCTCACCGAAAGTATCGACGAGCCGATTCCAGGGACACCCTTCGGGAACCTTCCAGAAACCTTTCAGCAAAAGCTTTCGTGGATCGATTCTGAGAACACCTTCCGGGATTCTTTCAGAAACCTTCCAGCGAAAGTTCTGGCGGGCCGATTCCAGGGACACCTTCCGAAAACCTTTCAGAAACCTTTCACCGGAAGTTTTCACGAGCTGATTCCAGGGACACCTTTCGGGACCCTCTCAGAAACCTTCTACCGGAAGTTTTGGCGAGCCGATTGGAGAGATACCTCTCGGAGACCTTTCAGAAACCTTTCACCGGAAGTTTTGACGAGCCGAATCCAGGGACACCTTCCGGGAACTTTTCAGGAACCTTCTACCGGAAGTTCTGGCGAGCCGATTCTAGGGATACTCTTCGGAGACCTCTCGGAAACCTTCCAGCTGAAGTTTTGGCGAGCCGACTCCAGGGACACTTTTCAGAAACACTCCACCGAAAGTATCGACGAGCCGATTCCAGGGACACCCTTCGGGAACCTTCCAGAAACCTCCCAGCGAAAGCTTCGGTGGACCGATCCTAGGAACACCTTTCGGGAACCTTTTAGAAACCTTCCAGCAAAAGTTCTGGCGGGCCGATTCCAGAGACACCTTCCGGAAACCTTCCAGGAACCTTTCAGCGAAAGTTCTGGCGGCCGAATTCTAGGAACACCTTTCGGGAACCTTCTAGAAACCTTCCAGCAAAAGTTCTGGCGGGCCGTTTTCAGGGACACCTTCCGAAAACCTTCCAGAAACCTCTCACCGAAGGTTCCGACGAGCCGATTCCAGGGACACCTGTCGGAAACCTTCCAGGAACCTCTCAGCGGAAGTTCTGGCGGGCCAATTCTAGGAACACCTTTCGGGACCTTCTAGACACCTTCCAGCGAAAGTTCTGGCGGGCCGATTCCAGGGACACCTTTCGGGAACTTTCCAGAAACCTCTCACCGAAAGTTTTGACGAGCCGATTCCAGGGACACCTCTCGGGAACCTTCCAGGAACCTTTCAGCCAAATCTTTGGTGGACCGATTCTAGGAACATTTCTCGGGAACCATCTTGAAACCTTTCAGCGAGAGTTCTGGCGGGCCAATTTTAGGGACACGTTCCGGAAACCCTTCAGAAACCTTACACCAAAAGTTTCGACGAGTTGATTCCAGGCACACCTCTTGGAAACCTTTCAGAAACCTTTCACCGAAAGTTTTGACAAGCCGATTCCAGGGACACCTTTCAGGAACCTTCTCCCGGAAGTTTCCGCGAGTCGATCTCAGGGATACCTTTCGGAGACCTTTCAGAAACCTTCCAGCCGAAGTTTTGGCGAGCTGACTTCAGGGACACCTTTCGGAAACCTTTCAGAATCACTTCACCGAAAGTATCGACGAGCCGATTCCAGGGACAGCCTTCGGGAACCTCCCAGAAACTTTTCAGCGAAAGCTTCCGTGGACCGATTCTAAGAACACCTTCCGGGAACCTTTTAGAAACCTTTCAGCGAGAGTTCTGGCGGGCCGATTCCAGGGATACCTTTCGGAGACCTTTCAGGAACCTTCCAGCCAAAGTTTTGGCGAGCTGACTCCAGGGACACCTTTCGGAAACCTTTCAGAAACACTTCACCGAAAATATCGACGAGCCGATTCCAGGGACACCCTCTGTGGACCTCCATGGAACCTTTCAGCAAAAGCTTTGGTGGACCGATTCGAGGAACACCTATCGGGAACTATTCGGAAACCTCCCAGCGAAAGTTCTGGCAGGCCGATTCCAGGGACACCATTCGGATACCTTCCAGCCGAAGTTTTGGCGAGCTGAATCCAGGGACACCTTTCGGGAACCTTTCAGAAACCTTTCAGCCGAAGTTTTGGCGAGCCGACTCCAGAGACACCCTTCGAAAACCTTTCAGGAACACTCCAGCAAAAGTTTCGACTTGCCGATACCAAGGAAACCCTTCGGGAACCTTTTAGAAACCTTTCACCGGAAGTTTTGACGAGCCGATTCCAGGGACACCTTCTGGGAACCTTTCAGAAACACTTTGTCGGAAGTTTTGGCGAGCCGATTCCAGAGATACCTCTTGGAGACCTTTCAGAAATCTTTCACCGAAAGTTCCGATGAGCCGATTCCAGGGACACCTCCTGGAAACCTTTCAGATACCTTTCACCGAAAGTTTTGACGAGCTGGTTCCAGGGCCACCTTCCGCAAACCTTTCAGAATCCTTCCAGCCGAAGTTTTGGCGAGCCGAATCCAGGGACACCTTCTGGGAACCTTGCAGAAACCTTCCACCAAAAGTTTTGGTGAGCCGATCCCGGGGACACCTTCCGGAAACCTTCCAAAAACCTTTCACCGAAAGTTTTGACGAGCCGATTCCAGGGACACCTTCTCGAAACCTTTCAGAAACACTTCGCCGAAAGTTTTGACGAGCCGATTCCAGGTACACCTTTCTCAAACCTTTCAGAAACCTCCTACCGGAAGTTTTCGCGAGCCGATTCCAGGGACACCCTTCGGGAACCTTCCAGAAACTTTTCAGCGAAAGCTTTCGTGGACCGATTCTAAGAACACCTCCCGGGAACCTTTCAGAAACCTTTCAGCGAAAGTTCTGGCGGGCCGATTCCAGGGACACCTTCCGGAAACCTTTCAAAAACCTTTCACCGAAAGTTTTGACGAGCCTATTCCAGGGACACCTTCCGGAAACCTTTCAGAAACCTTCCAGCCGAAGTTCTGGCGAGCTGATTCCAGGGACACCTTCTGGAAACCTCTCAGAAACACTTCACCGAAACTTTCGACGAGCCGATTCCAGGGACACCTTTCGGGAACCTTTCAGAAACCTTTCACCGAAAGTTTTGACGAGCCGATTCCAGGGACACCTTTCGGGAACCTCTCAGAAACCTTCCAGCGGAAGTTTTGTGTAGCAGTTCGTTCGCTTCCCTCCAGAAACTTTTCGAGGACAACTGTTCAATCTCTCTCAGAAAAACTCCCAGAATGGTTTCCTGAAGTGTTTGAAGCAATTTTTTCAAAAATCCTTTATGAAGTCTTCCCTGGAATATGTCCAGCAACTTTCGCCAAAACCTTTCGGCAAGTCTAGCCAACAGTGGCATAGTTAACTTTCTGAAAACTTTCTGCGAAAGGTTCCAGGGAGGTTTTTAAGCTTTCACGGAAAGCTCCCTGAAAGCTTCCAGAAAGGATCCGATGCTGTCTGGGGAAGGATATCGTTACTCCCTGTCCATCGTTGATAGATTCTCTCGATGGCCAGAAGCAATTCCACTCCGAGATATCACCGCCAAGACCATAACACGAGCCTCTCACGATCTGTGGGTCTCGCGATACAAAGCTCCGGTCACGATCACAACAGATCAAGATTCCCAAATCGATTCCACGATACTCAACGCGTTACTTTCCATGACAGGTACCCAACGCGTACACGCCACTGCGTATCATCCGGCTGCAAACGGTCTTGTAGAAAGATAGCACCGAGATCTCAAACTCTCTCTCATGTGTCACGAAGATAATCCCCAGGGGTCCCGTAAGCTGTCGACCGTGTTGTTGGGACTGCGCACGCGTATCCGACTCGACACAAACCCTTCGCCCGCGGAATACTTGTTCGGTACAACCCTCCGTATTCCAGGTAAATTCAAGGCCGAAGGCGAGTTCACAGCCGACCCTAAATCCTATTAGTACTCACTATCAATAATTCATGCGTACTGCAATGAAGCAACTATTTTCCACTCAAATTTATTCTTAATCAATTAACCTCAAATGCAATATATCATTCTCACGGCAGCTCGGAAATCTTCTCCATTTACCATTTCAACCTACCTCAATAGTCAAACTAAGCTCAAATCATATAATTTTCATTTTCCTCAAATTATGCAATTTCCATCCTCAAAAAACCCCGAGACTCCGTCTTCCCAGGGGGGAGTAATGTAGGCACCTAGTGCCTCACCGATTTACACTCAAACATAGCTAGTAGCCGCCCCTCCGGCGGGATAGTAGGGATAGGAGAGGAAAGGTCAGAGAGCCAGCAATTACCAGTTGCGTTGCCAGCGGCTAGCCATGCGCTAGCTTGCATTCTGTATACCATTGTATAACCTATAACCTACAAATAAATACGAGTAAATGTATGAACGGATCAATCAATAATCGTCCTGGCCCAACGCAGTGATTCCCAGATTGGGAAATGGGAGCTGACGAGCCGACAGGTGAAGTCACGGCAAACATCCCGCACCCACACAGAGGCGCGGACAGCGGCCTCTACAAGCTTTGGTGAGTACCTCACTCACTTGCGACGGTCCATGGATCTCGATAGAATCTCCTGTCAAATGAATCGGATCGGTGTGCTGAAGCAACAAAATTACATTCGATCAAGTCTCATCTATCACGTTCTCTGCAACGGATCAAACCACTGGGATTCACTCATCCCTCCTTGTGAGCAGAAGATTTTCGTCCCGCGGGTTCTAGCATTAAACGGAGTCCATCAGTAAGGTTCGTGATACACGGGGGAGGAACTGCGAGTTTTCTTATTGCAGGAAAGTATCAATACAGCATCATTTGTCCCCAAAGGACTCGTTCTCGCAAAGTTCCCTATGGATGACTCGTGCTCCACAGAATTTGGTAGAATCATAAGGAGCGATTCGGAATGCATGACCCCGCACTCACGGAAAAATCCCTAATGCACTCAGAAAGACTTGATAACTTTCAGGGATGAAAAAACTGTAGCCGAGCTTGATTGCCTGATTGGAGTCATCGAGTCCTACGAACGGCCGAAATATCGTGGAGATAGATGATTTCCATCACGCATGATACTGTTATCATGCAATTTGAAGTCGAAGTGGATAGATTTGAGTCGTTGTCACCTGAGGTATCCAGGATGCAAATCGCTGGTTGAGAATCTTTCAAGATGTAATCCACTCTCTCTCTTGGATATTCCAAATCGAGAGGCAAGTATGCCATGCCACTCTTCATTATGGCTAGAAGAATAACGGGGAGTTCTTCTGATGGTCTCAATGATACTGCTATGATATCCCTCCCAGATTTGGATTCATCCAATTTGGCACGTAAAAAATTCGCCATGCGATCAGACAACCGATCCATCTCCCCATAATTCATTGACCTCTGGTTTCCTGTAACATCTTGAGAAGAGGGATCCCTTATGACTATAGGTTTTTTGAGTAAGACTCTAGGGAGACATAGGAGAATGATTATTGAACTCTACAAGAATCGTACATCAAGATCAGGTAAGGATCTCAAGATAGTCTCTCCCCCCACTCGCTGAAGTTCTCCATCGAAGTTTCAAGGTAAACATCAGAGAAAACTGTGCGCCAAGTGATGTAGCTGTGGGATTCATTGCAAAGCATTCCAGATGAGCCTCCCAATCAATTTCAATGAGGATGGGGGGAGGGAATATATTCTTCTCTTGAGCTAATCAGATGGTTATGACGAGAAACGGGTGTGATTGACTCATTCAATCTCTCATTTAGAGAGTATGACTCGAAAACTCCTGGTTCCTTGGATTCCAGTATATTGAAAACGCTTCTTTCATGGCAGATGAATATTTCGCTCTTATGAAGAGTGTTGCCCGAAACTCCAATTCTCCCAAAATAACTCCGTCACCCTCATATCGAATCAGCTCGAAAATGTCTGATTGTTGAACAATGGAGTGTAATCTTTCGATGAACTCCCCAGATCTCCTCCCCCGCAGAATGTTGAAATGAAAAATCAAGCACGTCAATATGCTGGATGAGGAAATAATATCTCATCCTTCATTTTCCACTGGCATCACCATCGTGGGCTGATTGAATTTAAGGAAGTCCGGGGAGAGGAAATGACGTGATTGCCCTAGGGCGCTCGACTGGATGGACCAGAGAATTCGGTGAGACAAAGAAGCGAATTTTAGACTTGGGAGACGCATAGATATTCTATCGTCACGTTTTAGTTACAACTGTGAGCAATGATGAAGGGGTGGACGTGATTTCTGCAGGCGATGCTCAATCCCATGATCAGGAACCCGATCTAGAAGAGGTATGCATTGTGTCATTTTTGAAATTAAGAACAGAATGATGTCACAACATGATCCGTGGGGAATCCACGTCAATTTGTTTTTTGTTAACTTTCTCTATCACTTTTGTGTCAAATCTTTTTCAAGAGTCAGAACCGCAAAATTTGTTCCTATGACTCCCAAATCGAGGCAAGAGCTTGACGAGTTCGACTCCCTCATGAATTTTAGGTCGAGGCTCTCAAAACGGTCAGCTCACTCAAACGACAGGCCACAGATGAACCGGGTGCTCCACAGTTGTATATTCCGGAACTTTTGCATCTGTGGCACTTTTGTACATGTGGCACTTTAGTACGTGTGGCACCTCTGTCCATGTGGCACTTTTGGGTTGTAAAACTTTTGACTCGTAAAACTTTCGGTGTTGCAGTTTTGTCTGTGGAAATTTTGGTACCCAAATCGATTCACAAAATTCTGCTTCAGCAGAAGAAATGAATCAATGTTCTGCCCTTGGACATTGAACTCAGTTGATAAGGTAAGTGTGCCTAATTTGCCCCCACTACTTTTGTTTTACTCGCCATTTCAACTTATCTCTATATTTTTCAACGTAGTTTAGCTCATTTTGGAGCTTGTTTCAAGACCTTAAAAATGAGCTAAGGTACGTTCAATTTGAACAAATTAGAGCCAAGATATCTTGATTTTCGCGAAAGAAGATTTTTTGCGAGTTTTTGTCAGTGTGTTCCTAATTTGCCCCCACAGGGAAAAGAGGCCTATTTTCATGGGATTATACGGGTTTTTCGTGAAAGCGGGATATCTCGGCTCCCAGACCTCCAAACGAGACGTACTTTAGCTCATTTTGTAGCTTTTTCTAATGCCTTTAAAACTTTTTGAGGTAAATTGGTGCATCTTAATGGACCGAGGAATGAGTTTGGAAAAAGACTATAGGGGCAAATTAGGAACACTGCACTTTTTCTCGAAATATGGGCGTAGAATCGGCTAAAAATCGAATTTTGCAATTCTGCAAAAAGCATTCTAAAGTTGGGACAAAGACAAAGAAAATGAGTTAAGGCACGTTAAAATTGATTCCATCAATTTTGTTTGGCATAACTTTGAGTGAATAACAAAAAAGAAGTCGGAAGTAGCGAAATCAGTTCTTCTGTTCTAAGAAAGGCGCGGGTCATCTACGATCGGTCCAAAACATTTATTTTCTCATATTTTCACGTAACAAACATGAAAAAAATGCGGGGCAAGGTCTGCGGGTTCGTACATGTGAGAACTTGAATGGGGGCAAATTAGGGAATGGGGGCAAATTAGGCACAGATACCTTAGTTCAAACCAAACACCGACGTGACTTCGTGATTCCGTGCTTCTGAGAATTGCACAATTATATTCATTACTTCATGCGAATGCTGCGACTCGTGTGATTCAATCTTTTTGATTGCTGATCTTCTCACCATCGCTCGCGCCACAAGGCAACTTCGTGGGCCACAACAGTGGTTTATACGTGAGAAGGTTGGTGACCCTGAAAAGAGCCGATTCGGTTTTGCGGGTAAGCCCTGAGAAGAGCTAATTTCGCAGTTTGGTGGTTCCCGGATCCCTCTCCGAGATGTTGTTCGGATGGTACTGGTACTGATATGTTCAAGAGGGCTAGGCTGGAGCCGTGGGAGTCGCTACTGCAAACTCCATCAAAAACCCAGGCTGAGATGCACGCCATTGGGACCAACATCGCGTGCGGCTGGTGGTCCCCAACATCCTGGGTAGAGGCTTCGATCCATAGGTGACCCAGTTGTCAGCGCTGCGGTCGTTGTCCAATTGGATCCAAAGACCTCACCTCAAGCTTCCGGGGTGGTACTGAGTCGAGTATGGTCTTTGATGTGTGGAAGTCCGCCCGAGTGACGTGAGAGCTTCCGTGCTCTACAGTGCCGGAAAAGCTGCAAACATCAGCCCGGGTGACAGATGTGAACTATCTCGCAGCTACTCCTAAACGTGTGAGCGAGTTAGAACTGGACCCAGGTACCGGACCGGTGGTCTTCCGAGCACGCCAGTGATGTAAAAGTCCAGCCGGAGGGGCCGGCGTCACAGTCGGTTGAGGCACCGGTTCTGTTAACACGGTGCTCCGTTTCCATTACGAGAAGGATGAATGCCACCTACCGGTGTCATTACGAACCATGCGGGTTTGGGAGCCACTCATGGCTATGGTGTAGGAGAAGAGATGGGGAAGGGAGATCGTGCGCAAGGCATGGGACTTGACAGCTGGTAACAATTTTCGAATTTTCTATTGACCAGCTTAATTTATGAACTAATTCCAAATAACACTATTTCGGAGTTGAATACAATTGATTTCATGATATTATATTGGAACGTTTCGATAGATAATTCACTATCGAGCCAAATTGTGCCAGTTACTCAGATTTCCTGTAGTGAGGACTCTTTTACACCTATGACGATGATTTTATTATACAATAATCAAGTGAAGTTTCAACCTCAATCGAGATTAGATTATAATGATGCGTGCTTCTCTCCCATGAGGCACGCACCACGTCTCACGACGTAGCATCGTGAAGAGGATAATCAATCCTGGAACCTGAGAAGAGGATCAAACCGCGCTAGTTCGCGGACGCTTCGACTAAGAATTCTATCCGAGAGGGAAATCAATCTCGGGCCTGGAAGGCAGTCGCTCTCTGATTTCCGTGCCTCCGATGAACATTCTGTCTAGAAGAAATTGAATCCCAGAACCTCAGGGAGCGATGAAATACGCAAATACCTGAATTCTTGAACTGAAGAGACATCCATGGGGAGGAAAAAAGTATGTGCGTGGCGACCACGTTCGCAGAGAGGCGAAACCAACGTGGGCTTCTCTGGTTCAGCCAGATTTAGTTGCGAATGACGATTTTTGGGATCGAAAATCACTTCATGAGCTGACCAAAGATCAGATGAGCCATTGCTGGTCTGGACGTCCCTGAAGCTAGCCCACGGGAGTCATGCCAAACTAAAAATAACTATGCCAACAATTACTATTTTTTGATGGCTAATTTATTACCACACAGCGGATCTTATTGCTCTTTCCGTTCTCGAGAATTCGAGTTCTGGGCTGAAGGGAGCTGAAGCTAGCCCAAACATAGACCGAAAGGGCCGTGTTGCGGGATTCAATTATGACTCATTTTGCGTTACTCTTTTATTGCTTCAAGAATCTAAAAACAAAATGGCGTTAAATTCGAAAATGGCAGAGTTATGATGATCCGGGCTAAAATCATATGAAACTACCCCAGGCATGGAGTGAAAAAGGAACCTGTAGGTATGGAACTCGATTGATATTTTATGAATATCCTATTGCTCGGAGAATACCAAACAAAATTGCGCCAAAGTCAGAAACGGCCGAGTTACAGCGGATGGAGTGGACGAAAATCAGCGAAACTCGTGAATATATTCGAGATACTCAGTTAGGGAGACGGATGGTGGTGGATTCATGAAACCCTCAGAATTTATAACAGGCCGGGAAGTGGATAGAAACCACGGGAGCTCGCGGAAATCATCGAGATATCGAGTTCAGAGTGGATTCATAACGAATTCTGTCTGACACACACGTGCCAAACATTCGAAACATGATTATCGATCTGGGAATTGCCCTCTCTGAGATTTCTGAAACCCTCAGAACCCATCCCCCCACGAAGTGGACAGAAACCAGTGGAGCTCACGGAAATCACCGAGATATCGAATTCGGAGTGGGTTCATTACGACTTCTGTCAAACCTACACGTGCCAATTATCCACAGGATGATCATCGATGTAGAGGGTGTCCCCTCCGAGATTACTGGAACCCTCAGAATTCATTGGCGCCCTGGAAGTGGGCAGAAACCAGTGGAGCTCGCGGAAATCATCGGAATACCTAGTCCAGAGCGTGAGCTATGAACGAGTTCCCTCCTCGACTCTTACCAAACATCAGCACCAGGTGTCAGACCGGTTCTCAGGAAAACATTTCCCCCTCTCCCTCACTCCGAGCCCATCATCATTCATTACCAGGCGTGAAATGGTTCAGAGCCGTGATTCTTCCAGTCGGAGGGATGAGGCAGCAGGTAACCTCACTTCATTGAGGGATTCGAACCCTCTCCTACACTGTGAGTGGAAGCCAACAATGGATCCAAACCTGAGATCGTGTATGATACGTTTCCTGAGCATGGAGAACACCCCCATCATTCATCACCTTTGGATGAGTGAACTATGATCAGCACCTGTTGCAGATATCTCCATATCCCTCTCCCAGACCAAGAATGAGATATCCCAGTCGTTCTCGAGGTTGAAAATTGTCGTTTGTTCGTCAGTAATCCATGGAACCGTAGCCCACAATGAAGCGATGGAAAGTTCCCGCCGAATTTTTGTGGAAGAATTGCCTGAAAAATGTCAGAAACTCCCTCTATGACTTTCAAACAACATTTTTACTGTACCATTCAAAAGTTCTTGATGGGTGAGCACTCAAGTATCTTGACTTGCAACAGCCGTAGGTCGAGCTCTACGCGTTGTAGGGAAATCTTCAAGGAAACGTCTCAGAGAACAGATAGAATACCATTTTTCAGTGGGATCGGATGATTTTTATCGAACATTTTCCAATGTCCTACACGCTGGTGAGAAGCAGAATATCGAAAATTCTCTCACTCTAATTGAGACCTTTGTAGTTTTAATGCAGATAAGAATACGGCAATTTTCCAAAAAAGCATCTTGTAGAGCTGTGGAAATACTCTGGGAGCCATTACCATTCGCTTTTATTGCACTCGGGCGCCACCCACGAAATCTTGTCCCCAAATCCTTCGTTCGAGTGTGTCATTGACACACGTTTTCCTGTCGGGTATACGTGTGTTGGTGCCGATCCTCTAATGCGCCTACCAATATTGTGTGAATGCAAACGGGTTCGTTCGCGCAGATCGAGGGAGAGCGAGAGCATGGATGAGAATATATCCACACGCAGGCGACACAGCACACGCAGCAGCCAACAAACCGACGTTTACGCGAGTATGCTGGAGCACTGCATGTTTGATTTGCGGATGATAATTGGAAAAGTAATCGATCATATTCGATGAATAATCATCGGTGATTATTGTATCAAGGAATACTCTCGCCGGAAGAGGCCCACAGCAGCCTCGTGAAGTTATTATGCGAGATGTTTCATGTGTTTCAGCTTTCAGAATACGATGGATCTTGGCTTTACCCTCCGGCGACTTTGACCTTTTTCCAATTCGTGCTGACAATCTTGCACAGATCTCTCAAAAAGTGCTATTAAGTGGTCTTCACTGTTTTTCAAGTAATTTTGTGGACAGTGCACAAACAGACGATGGGAAGAAGTTATCACTGAGTGGTGGATGGTTTCATCTGTTTACAAGTGCTGTGAGGAGCTCAATTCTCTAGCGTACAATCAAGTTTTGTGTCCTGTGGAAATACTGAGTGTCAGTCCTGTTTTGTAGATGATCACTGATCAACCACGAGTGATGGATGACATTTCATGAGACATTGTGTGTCACTTGATTCGTCATTGTCATCAAACTTGCTCCTAGTTCAATCTGATCTACCAATATTCAGAACTCCATTAGATCAGTGATGGAATGGACCATTTTCATCATAGATTGTTACAGTAGCTTTACGCATCCCAAGTGTTTTCTCATTTGAACTCTCCAAGATCTTTTTTATCATTTCAATATACATCACAGGAATTCAAAAGGTCACTTTCAACCACATTTCATGACTCCAACTTTTATGGTGTATTGGTGTTGCAGAACTGTATCAGCATAGAGGGCTCGAAACTCATTCAATTCCTTACATCAAGCATCACTCGACTGCTTTGAATGAACAGATATGACTATTCATGATTGAGCTGTGAGATGTCAAGTGTCATGGCACATTCATGAATGGAGTTATCTTGATGTTCTTAATGAGCAGTCCGTCTTCTGGATTTGAATATGTAATAACTTGTATGATTCATTACAGAATCATTGGTTTGCTGTATTTGAGGAAAGGCATACTTTGAGCCCAACCGTGGCTAATCGCTTTGTTTGCCTCTCATCCATTTGCATTCTACAGCCCATCTTGAAGATCGATCAGGAGTTCTATCTTATATTTATAACTTCTTATCATGCTCCATTCCAAATTATTAGGTATAAACTAAGAAGATGAAGATAAAATAATGTGAAAAAAATGATTTTGGAAATTCGCTTTTATGCGACGTTGAACAGAATAGCAGCACTGAATGTGAGAATAATTTGAAATCTCTCTCTTGTTACTGGCATGAACGTTGGCCGAGTCAGTTGATGTACATGCTCCAAGATGTTCATGATGTTGGGTATAAATATGATAAAAGAGTGTGTTGAAAACTTGATCGATTAACAGTATCTCCCATCATTCAACCCACGGTTTCATCATATTTATACCTAAAATTATGGACATCTTGGAGCATGTACATCAACTGACTTAGTCAACGTTCATGCCAGGAACAAGAGAGAGATTTCAGATTATTCTCACATTTAGTGCTGCTATTTCGTTCAACGTTGCATGAAAGCGAATTTTTAAAATAATTTTTTCACATCAATTTATCCGATTATTCTTCACGTCCCGTGAATGAAGACGTGCGAGCTGTCTAGATCTCCAAATCATGGGTTTTTACCGTTCTCTGTGCCGTTTCCGGTGATTAACAGTCATTTTGGGTATCTAGACAGCTCGTACGTCCTCACGCTCGATTTGTAATGAATTATCAAAGAATGGCTCCACGTGGCATTTTTTCCGCTCTACAAGATGCTTTTTCCACAATTGCCGTGATTTCATTCGCATTGAAACTACAGGTGTCCCAATGGGAGGAGAGAATTTCTAGATTCCCTAATTTTCCACCAGTGTATAGGGTTTCAAAAATATTTCATGGAAATCAGCCAAACCCAACAATAGCTGATACTTCTTTTGCTCTTGAAAGTATTCTCTCTCAATTTTCACACGACGCATAGAACTCGACTCATTGCTGTTGCAAGTCAGGGTACTTGAGGGCTCGTCAATCGAGAACTTTTGAATGGTACTGTGAGGTTGTTGTTTGGGAGTCATGGAAGGGGTTTCTGGAAGACATTTCTTCAAACGATTCTTCCACAAAAACTCGGCGGGAACTTATCAGTCTCCCCATTGTGTTACGGGAATTCGTAACGTGGGTTCTTCAATACTGCACCCGGGGAGTCCTGACTCGACAGGTAGGTAGGTCGAAATTCGGAAGTGAAATAAATACAGGGAATCCCTAGAGCTGCGTTTATTAGTCCGAAAATACATTCACGAGAGAGAGACTTTACAAAGTACTGGGGTTGATTCTACTTGAGTGGAGTCCGTCAAGGGCTGAGGTACTCGACTCAGAATGGCGTTAATGAACGATGTGGTCAAGTCGGTAGGTGAGTTCGTACTGAGAACTAGAAGCCCGGCGCGTGATTCTAAGGACTAGCGTACGCGACGGAGGCTCGCGATTAACTGCGATTCTAAAGCTCGAAACGTACTCGGCGGAGTCTCGCAGTAGACTGCCACTCTAAGCTCCTTGCCAGAGCTTCTGAGCTCCATTTATACTCTCTCAGACCCCGCGTTTCTCCTCCATTCGTGGCTAGGAGAAATGCAGATGGGGCGCGGCAGCGCTTTGTCCTTGCACTCCTCGTCTAGACTCGCGGGCGCTACTCGCGGTTTCTCGGAGCTTCTCCTAGTTTCTCGAAGTCTCCGCTTCTCTATACATTAAGATACATTGTATACCTATAGCTTACAATACAAGGTACATCTATATGTTAAAATACCAGCTATGCCTATATGCTATACGCATATGCTCCCATATGCGGAGTATATATAGAGCTAGTTGGGAACCGACTAGGTTCCTGACAATTGTGTGCTATGGTTTCATGGACTAATGACGAACAAATGACAACTCTCAACCTCGAGAATGACTGGGATATCTATTCCTTGGTCTGGGAGAGGGATCTGGAGATATCTGCAACATTTGCTGATCATAGTTCACTCATCTAAAGGTGATGATTGAAGGGGTCTTTCTCCATGCTCAGGAATAGTATCCTTCACAATCTCAGGTTTGAATTCATTGTTGGCTTCCATTCACAGTAAAGGGAACGGATCGAATCCCTCAATGAAGTGAACTTACCTGTTGCCTCATCCCTCCGACCAAGAAAATCACCGCTCTGATCCATTGCACACCTGGGACAGAATGGTGATGGGCTCAGGAGTCTCAAAGAGAGAGAGAAAGAGAGCTGGATGTTATTCTGAGAACTGGTCTGAGACATGGTGCTACTGTTTGGCAAGAGTCGAGGAGAGGACTCGTTCATGATTCACGCTTTGGACTGGGTATTACGATGATTCCCGCGAGCTCCACTGGTTTCTGACCTAGTCCCGGGCGGTAATAAATCCTGAGGGTTTCAGGGATCTCGGAGGGGGCAACCTCCACATTGGTAATCATCTTGTGGATGTTTGTAACGTGTGTGTCTGACAGGATTCGTCATGAATCCACTCCGAATTCATAAGTAATTTGGTAGATTTTTCGTCCTTGATGCTTGATTAGGCCAGGAGAATTAGAATTTTTTTGGCGGTGGAGGGTGAGTGCAAATTTTTTTTTTTTGAGATGCAGGATACCCCCTGGAATCATGTCTACCACTTTCGAACAAATTCTGCTCGCCGCGGAAATTATTAATAATGAATAACCGTAAAAAACGACACTTCTCGCGGATAAATGCCTATAGCTCTGTGGGTATAACTTCGAGCGAGTTCGCTCTGGTTTCATCTTGCAGCTAGTGAAATAACTTACAAAATGGAGGAAAATTTATTGCTGTAGCACATTTTTTGTCGGAGTTCCATGCGGTTGAACAAAAAAAGACTCGTTATAAACAAATGAATGTTGATCTTCCAATAGTTGAATGATGAGGCTAAAAACCCACACATTGATAGTCCTCATTGGGGTCAATGAGCATACCGAATTTGGTGACGATTTGTTGAACCGTTTTTGGACGACCCTATTTGTTTATAAAAAATTGTCTTCCAGGAGAAGTGGCGTAACTTTTTTATAAACAAAGATGATGTTTTGGGAAAAATCAGGGTGATACCTAGAGGTCTCATCTACAATATCCCGTTGGAAGCATGATCATATCTTGTGAAGACGATTTTTGAGAGCTAATTGTTCAGAATTTTTCCCACGCCTCTCATTATGTATTAAAATCTCGGAATACAGCTATTAGATGAGGAAGAAGCCGAGAATGAAACCGGCCAATCGCGTTTTTTCTTCAAGCTACCCCAGATTGAGGAAAGAATGGAGCAAATTTGTCACGTAGAACCAGAAATATTGCGAAGAAATACTCGGCGCTCGGATTTGAATCGCACCGAAGATTGGCTCTGCTTGGCTCTTGGCGCGTGTAAAACGGTGATCTCCAAAACCGAGTGCCGAGTATTTTTTCGCAATATTTCTGGTTCTACGTGACCAATCTGCTTCATTTTCTTTTCAATCTGGGGTAGCTTGAGAAAAAAACGCGATTGGCCGGTTACATTTTCGGGTTCCCTCTCATCTAATAGCTGTATTCCGAGATTTTGAAACATAATGAGAGTCGTGTGGAAAAAATTATAAACAATTGGCTCTCGAAAATCGTCTATACAAGATATGATCATGATTCCAACGGGATATTGTAGAGTAGACCTCTAGGTATCACCCTGATTCTTCCCAAAACATCATCTTTATTTATAAGAAAGTTACGCCACTTCTCCTGGAACAATTTTTTATAAACAAATAGGGTTGTTCAAAAACGATTCAATAAATCGTCACCAAATTCGGTATGCTCATTGACCTCAATAAGGACTATTAATTGTGTGGATTTTTAGGCTCATCATTCAACTATTGAAAGATCAACAACCATTTGTTTATAACAAGTCTTTTTTTGTTTAACCGCAGATCGCGCCAAGATGGCGTCGGGAGAGCTGCTCCCGGAAACGTTCCGCCAGATGTTCCACATAAATTCCATCCTAACACGAAAACGAAGGCAGTGGTTTGTTTACTGTGTGATCATGTGTTCTACAAGAGTGATTTTATACGAGGAAAAAACCACAGGTTCCTAACAAAACTCTTAGGCATATGTAACGACCATCCTGATGTGAACCTAACCTCTCCGAGTGAAGATGCACGTGTTGTTACAGCATATTTGCTACAACAAAACACTCAGTTCCAAACAGCACACACACACAGTTGGAAACGAAATACAGAAAAATGAAAGAACAATATGCTGAGCTGAAACAAGAATGTGATCTCTATGTTAAAAAACTCAATGAAAACAAAGGACCAGATGTGATGAGAGAACTACAGGTGGAGAAAGAAATGAGAGAGCTTATCCACAAGAATCAGATGCTTGACGCAGAAAACGAAACTTTATCGGAAAAAAATGAACTTTTGCAAAATCTAAACTCAGAACTGGAAGAAAATAATAATCTGTTGAAAGAAAATACAATTCTACTGAAAGAAAGGATGAACAACCAGCAGAAAATAGTACCACGAACCTACGCACAAACCCTAGTAACAGAAGCAAAAGAGAAGAGGATAAACATACCAAGTATTATAGTAGAAATTAAAACAGATGACAAAGACAATCAGTGCAAAACAAATACAGCCGAACAAGTACTACAAAAGAAAACCAAATGCCCCATAAGAAAAGTTGAAGATGTGAACAATAAAGTGTACATAAAGTGTGATAATCTCAAGGATATTGATGAAGTTAGTAGTATACTTATAAACAGTGAAGAATTAAATGTAAATGTTGAGACTGAGAAAATAAAACTACCAAGAGTGAATGTAGTAGGTGTAGACCCCTGCATGATCAACACATCAAATGAAAATATTGCAGCAGACATAAGAGACAGGAATGGACTACATCAGAATCAACAAATCAAAGTCATTCATAAATACATGAACAAAAAAAAAGTCTACTAACACTCATTATGGAACTCTCAGCAGAAGCATACTCAAGTATAATGGTGGAAAAGAAGATTTTCATAGGTTATAACAGGTGTACAGTTTATGATGATTTCAATATTGGAATATGTTATCAATGTAAAAAATATGGACATAGTGCCAAGAAGTGTACATCGGATTACAACTGTAAATATTGCGCTGGAAAACATGATGGAAAAAATTGTGTCAAAAAAGACTCACCAAAATGTGTAACTTGTGAAGATGCAAACCAGAGATATGAACTCAACAAGGATACAGCTCATTATGCAGATAATAAAAAAGAGTGCGACTCCTACAAATACCTACTTCTACGAACAATTCAAAAGACAGATTATCCATACATGCCAATCAAAGTGTGAATGTCAGTGGAGAGTAGAGTGAGAGAACTGGACGAAATAACACAAGAAGGAGATGGGAATGAAGCTGAAACAGATGAAGACAATGGAGCTGACAAGGTGATAGAAGGAAAGATATTAGATTCAATAAAAGACATACACGGTTACTTGAAATCTGAAGATGAAATGATACTATATGTGAACATTAGAAGCATTAGACAAAATTTGAGTCAATTAGAAGCTTTACTAGCCCAATTAGAAATAAAACCAATGGTCATTGTCTGTTCTGAAACATGGTTACATGAAAATGAAAGCCTTTATCAAATTTCACATTATGAGATGATTACTAATCACAGTAAATTGAATAGAGCAGATGGAGTAGCCATGTATGTCAGAGAGGATATTGAATATAATACTCAATGTGAACAAATAGGTACAGGTAAAATATTAAGCATAGAATTGAAAGTTTTGGGAAGCAAAGGTTTAGTGATTAGTGCAATCTATCGATCACACGATTACCACAAAGATCATTTTATAGGGGATATACAAAATTTCATGGAGCTCAAAAAAACTTAGACAATCATATCATAATAGGAGATTTTAACATAAATATACATGAAGATGATAGATACTCGAATGAATTACTTGCAAACTTTCACGAAATGATGTATGAACCTTACTTTAATAAATAAACTAGGATAGATTTGAATTGTGGAAATGGAAACTGTATAGACAATGCATTCATCAAAACAAATTTGGATATAAAATCTTTTAGAGTCGATCAACCGTTCACTGATCACTGTCCATTGCTTCTCAACCTAAATCGACAAGCAGAAAAGGAAGATACTACATATAATGGTCAAAATCAAATGAACTACAAACGACTAGACAAAATAGTAATGAATGAGAATTGGGAAAATGTATGACGGCAAAACGATGTTAATGTAGCCACAGAATCACTGATAGAGAGGTATCAAATTATAGTTGAATCAGCAAAAAGCAAATGTGATAAGAGTAAGAGACCTAGAAAACCATGGGTGACCAAAAACATATTGATTATGATAGACAAGAAACAAAAAATGTATACTGAACTCAAAAATAACAGGGATGATGCAAATCTAAAAAGAGAGTAGAGACAGATAAAGAAGAAAATGGAAAATAGTTTAACTTATGAAAAAGAAAAGTATGAGAAAAATCTTATCAAAAATTATGGTAATGACACAAAAAAGATCTGGTCGTTCGTCAATGAGAAAATAGGTAAAAAGAAAAGAAAAGTAGATCAGAGATTTGAATTTTTGATACATAAGGGAACTAAGATTGAAGGGGATAAAGAAATTGCAGACCACCTAAATACTTATTTTGCAAACATGGGAAGAAATGAGAGTGAGGAAATGAATTAAAATGAGAGCGAAGTTTTGGGAACGGGAAAGAGCAGTGAAAAATCCATTTTCTTATATCCGACAAACCAGAAAGAAGTCTCCAAAGTAATTAAAGAGCTCAAGAATAAAAGAGAAGGAGTAGACGGTCTAATAACAAGAGAAATAGAAAATTTTGCAAGGAACAAATATTTCTTAGCAGCCCTAGTACATGTTATGAATCTTAGCATTGAGAAAGGAGAATTTCCAACTTGCTTAAAAATAGCAGAAATAACACCAATCTATGAAAAAGGTGACAAACACGAGGCAGGAAATCAGAGGCCGATATCAAATATTCCAATCATTGCAAAAATCTTCGAAAAAATATTGCATTCTAGAATAACAGGTTTCTTAGAAGAATTCAAATTGTTATCAAATAGACAGTATGGTTTTCGAAAGAGGAAGGGGACAAAGGATGCGATAGCTGACGTGACTCAATATATTTATGACAAATTAAACTCGAGTACACCAACAGCAGCAATCTTTTTAGATCTTGCAAAAGCTTTCGATTCAGTCAATAGAAAAATATTACTAGATAAACTAGAAAAAATTGGAATTGGGGGAAATGCAAAAAATTTAATCAA
Source organism: Eretmocerus hayati (assembly GCA_029851415.1). Lineage (NCBI taxonomy): Eukaryota > Metazoa > Arthropoda > Insecta > Hymenoptera > Aphelinidae > Eretmocerus > Eretmocerus hayati. The sequence continues at coordinate 69,810,153 of CM056744.1, read as the reverse complement.
AAGCTATCTAGAAGATAGAAAACAATATGTGAAAATCAATAACACAAAGATTCATACGATAAAGACATATATAGGGGTACCTCAAGGAACAATATTAGGTCCGTTACTATTCATTGTATATGTAATTGATTTGTTTGACATCACCACCAAAAACTGTAGTGCCATAGCATATGCGGATGATACAATTTTACTATGTCATGGGAATTCGTGGAAGAAAGTGTCAAGTAAACTGAATTTTTTCATGAATCTTGTAAGAATATGGCTATATAAAACAAACTTAGACTCAATGTTGAAAAGACAGTATGCATGAGTTTCAGTAATTATGTAGATACTCTTTCAGAAAATTTCACTATTCGAGTAAATGATCGATCACTAGAAAATGTTAGGAATTGTAAATATCTGGGTATTGAAATAGATCAACATCTGAGATGGGACAATGAAATGAGAAATAGACTCAAAAAAAGCAAAAGACTAATTTATATATTAGCAAAGATGTCGAAAATCATGTCACCAAACAATTGGTACATGATAATGTATGGTCTTTGTTATAGCACAATAACGTATGGAATCATAGGATGGGGAGGAGCTAATAAAACAAGTTTGGAATCATGCACCAACATTCATCAAGAAGTAGAAAAAATGTATGTAAAGATAGGAAAAAACAGGGAGAAACCACTAGATCTTGGTAAAAAATATATTTTAGAGACTATGAAGCATAATTATCTTGAATTCTCTCACACGTACAAAGATAGTACAGCAAAGACCAGGAATAAATGTATGCCATGACCAAAAAATATGAAGACTGTTTGGAAAAAATGTCATACACAGCAATTACTCATTTCAATAAACTTCGAAGTGAACAAAAAATACTAGTTGAAGAAGATCAAATTATGAAAGTATTGAAAAAATATGTGAGATCTATCTGAATTGTTGGAACCCCAGAGTACTTTAATTGTGATTCAAAATGAATTTATATGATTTAGATTATTTATTTTGTTTATCAAACATCTTTTGTTTGTAAGTTATTTTTTTCTCTGTTTTTACGTAATATTGAGTTAAGTCAGCCGCGCACAGACGAAGCAACTCGTCTCCGCGGAGTACTGTATCATGTACTGTTTCATTTTGTAAACCTGGCTCAAATAAATGAAATGAAAAAAAAATGAAATGGAATGAAATGTAACTCCGTCAAAAAATGTGCTAGAGCAATGAATTTGCCTTCATTTTGTAGGTTTTTTCACTAGCTACAAGATGAAACGAGAGTGAACTCGCTTAAAGTTATACTCACAGAGATATAGGCATTAATCCGCGAAGAGTGTCGTTTTTTACGGTTATTCATTATGAATAATTTCTGCATCGAGTAAAATTTGTTCGAAAGTGGTACACATGATTCCAGGGGGTATCCTGCATCTGAAAGAAAATGAAATTCGCACTTAATCTCCACCGCCAAAATATGGTTCTTCTTGAGCTGATTCTCCTGGCCTATGATATACAAGTTGATTATTTGGTCTCGTCGATAGAAATTTTATTGCTACGTTTCGTCCACTAAGTTTCGTGGACCACATCAGGCTTCAGATTCGTTATTCTTCAGATCGTCATGAGAGTTTTTGAACGATCTTGTAATAGAGCCCAGACATAACGTCTCACTCCTGTTAATACAGGTAAATAGGATGAGTACTCATCCTATTCACTTGAAGGAGTCAAGAATCTCGGAGGGGATTACCTCCACATCAATGACCATCCCGTGGATGCTTGGCAGATGTGTTTGTGTGTGTGTGTGTGTGTGTGTGTGTGTGTGTGTGTGACATGATTTGTCAAAATCCACAAAATCCAATTCGAACTTCATATCTTGATGATGTCCGTGAGCTTCAATCTTTTCTGCCCTCCTCCTGGGCGGTGATGGACTCTGAGGGTTTCATAATTCTCAGGCGAGGCAATAACTACATCGGTGATCATCTTGTGAATGTTTGGTACGTGTGCGTCTGACAAGATTCGTCATGAATCCACTCCGAACTCGATATTTTGATAATTTCCATTTTCTCCACTGATTCCTGTCCACTCCCCGGGCGGTAATAAATTCTGAGGTTTCGAGAAATCATGAGTGGGGCAATCACAACATCGATGCACGGAGAAATCGTTCTGCTATAAAACATAGCGTCAGATCACAGATGGCGTGGTCGCGCCACGTTTGATGAGTCTTGCGCACAATCGACGCCGGCTTCCCCGACATTCGTGAGGTGAGAACACGATTTGTGTTCCGACTTCATCTTTGCTGCGGCTGACTGCCTCGTTTGTGCTGCGACGCTCATACGTGATTGGCGGGAGCGAGGATCGGGCCAGCACATATATAGACGATTTGTTTACGTATCGCGGGTGGACGTGAACAAATCGCTCTATTATTATGATGATGTAGATGATGCATGCATTTTATAGTCCAGTAGTCAGAATTTATCTCGTTGATCAACTCTTTTCCAAATCCCAAGCTCTCATGGGCGCGCGGCTTATGTACACCTTCTGTTCATAAGTTGGTAGATGAGTTGGTAGCCGAGTGGTTATCACATCCGTCTATCACCCGGAAGGCTGCGGGTCGAATCCCGGTAGGTCTATTTTTTTTTTTTTTTATAAATGGGTTTTCTTTAAACATTGTGCAATGAAAATTGATTAACAACTAAGTTAAATCCGAATGACATTTCATGAGTGTATTTTAATACCATCAAAGTTGTGCGATCTCACGAATAGACACATATTTTTAATATATTGAGTTAGTAGTTATAACAAATTACAAAAATGTTCCAGAATGAGCATTGTAATTGACATGAGCGAATGAAATAATTTTCTAAGAATGAATCTCATCTTGCCTTTTGTCTTCGTGGACACCAAACAGTAATAGAATATATACGAGAATATATCACAAGTATATGTGTCTATTCATGAGATCGCGCAACGCTGATAGTAATGAAATAATCTCATGAAATATCATTCGGATCTGATTCAGTTGTTAATCAATTTTCATTGCACAATGTTTAAAAAAAACTCATTATAAAAAAAAAAAAATAGACCTACCGGGATTCGACCCGCAGCCTTCCGGGTGATAGACGGATGTGATAACCACTCGGCTACCAACCCATCTACCAACTTATGAACAAAAGGTGTACATAAGCCGCGCGCCCGTGAGAGCTTGGGATTTGGAAAAGAGTTGATCATCGAGATAAATTCTGACTACTGGACTATGAAATGCATGCATCACCCACATCATCATAATAATGGAGCGATTTGTTTACGTCCACCCGCGATACGTAAACAAATCGTCTATATATGTGCTGGCCCGATTCTCGCTCCCGCGAATCACATAGGAGCGTCGCGGCACAAACGAGGTAGTCAGCCGCAGCAAAGATGAAGTCGGAACACAAATCGTGTTCTCACCTCACGAATGTCGGGGAAGCCGGCGTTGATTGTGCGCAAGACTCGTCAAACGTGACGCGACCGCGCCATCTGTGATCTGACGCTATGTTTCATAGCAGAACGATTTCTCCGTGTGATCATCTTGTAGATGTTTGGCACGGGTCAGATTGACAGAACTCGTCATGAATCTACTTCGAACTTGATATCGTGATGATATCCTCGGCTGCACCGTTTTCTGTCCACTTCCCGGGCGGTTATGAATCCTAAGGGTCTCAAGAGTCTCAGAGGAGGGAACCTCCACATCGGTGATCATCTTTCAAATGTCTGTCCCGTGGGTGTCTGACAGGATTCGTCATGAATCCACTCCAAACTCGATATCTCGATGATTTCCGCGAGCTCTAGTGGATTCTGTCCACTCCCCGGGCGGTGATAAATTTCAGGGGTTCCAAAAAATGTCGGAGAGTGCAATCTTGAGTTTGATTATCATTTTTTTGATTGTTGACACGTGTCTGTCCGACAGAATTCGTTATTTATCGACTCCGAACCTCATATCTCGATGATTTCTGCGATTTTCACTGCTTTCTGTCCACTTCCCGGGCGGTAATGAACTCTGAGGCTTTCAGGTTTTCCGTGGGAGAGAATCCCTCCATCGATGACCTACTTGTCAATGTTCCGCACGTGTGTTACTGATCGGATTCCATAAATCCACTCCGAACTCGATATCTAGGTGATTCCCGCGTTCTCCACTGATTTGTGTCCACTCCCCGGGGCGGTAATAGACCCTGGGGGTTCCAGAAATCTCAAATGGGGCGATTCCGACATCAATCATCTCGTGGATGTTTGGCACGGGTCAGATTGACAGGACTCGTCATGAATCTACTCCGAACTCGATATCTCGATGATTCCCGCGAATACACCAATATCTGTCTACTTCCCGGGCGATGATAAATTTCAAGGGTTCATGTAATTTCGGGGGGGGGGGACACCCTCCACATCAATGACCGTCCTGTGAGTGTTTGGCACGTGTAGGTCTGGAAGAAGTCATCATGAATCCACTCCAAACTCGAGATCTCGATGATTCCCGTGAACTGCAATGTTTTCTGTCCACTTCTCGGGTGGTAGTGAATTCTGAGGTCTTCAGGATCCCCAGAGAAAGCAACTTCTGCACCACTCATCATCTTGTGGATGTTTGGCACGTTTGTATTCGATAGAATTCGTTATGAATCCACTCCGAACTCGATATCTCGGTGATTTCCGTGAGCTGGTTTCTATCCTCTTCCCGGGCGGTCATAAATTCTGAGGGTTGCAGGAATCTCAGAAAGGGTGATCACCACATCATCGATGGTCTTTCGGATATTTGGCACGTGTGTGGCTGACATAATTGGTCATGAACTCACCGCTATCCGTCTCCTAAACTAAGGATTCTGAATATATTCACGAGTTTCGCTGATTTGAGTCCACTTCATCCGCCATACCTCGGCCTTATTCGATTTGAGTAGTATGAAGGCAGGTATGGAGAGACGCCCCGTCAGGAGGGGGAGATGGGGGTAGCAGGTGCCAGGGTGCCAGGTGTCCGGGCTCCAGGTGTCAGGGCACCAGGCGTCAGGGCAGCAGGTGTCATGGCACCAGGTGTGAGGGCAGTAGGTGTGAGGGCTCCAAGTGTCAGGGCAACAGCTGTGAGGGCACCAGGTTTGAGGGCACTAGGTCGCGCCAGGGGGAGGGCCCCAGGATGCAGAGCACCGAGCGCTGGGTTGCACCAAGTGTCTGGGAGTTGCAGGACACTAGGATGCAGGGCACCGGGAAATAGTCCCAAGTATGTGGCAGTTGCAGTCCTGTACCATTTCCACACCACCCCAGAGGTAGGTACATTGGTGCGTTTTTGTTTCTCACCAAGGTGAAGACGGTGTCCTCATGAGGCCTAATCCGCCGCGAATATTGTATCAATTGAGTAGCCGATGGCTTGGAACTATTCATTTGCCGGTGATCGGGTTCATAGCAATTATGTGAAATGATCTATGTGTCTTAAGGAAAGCAACAGGTATCAGTTAGTATGGTATAAAGCACACCCATTATAGATAAGTAAGACGCGAGGACATCCAACAGCATGACCATGCGTGTGTTCAAGGAATGTGAGAGGAACTGCGATCGTGTTCACAAAGAGCACAACGATCAAACTTTACCACCACGAGTAACCTCCCAAAACAGTCTGAGTTCTGAGGTAATCTCCAGAATCTGATTATGTTCAGGATGTGTGGGAGAAGTTGGAAATCAATTTGGGAGAAAATATAACACTATTTGAAGTCCCACTACACGTCGTTGGTATTGAAACGCGTAACAAGATAGTGCTCAGCGCAAACCATGATATGTTATTGATTGTGATCATCATTTGCTGTTGAGCAGTCAATTGCTCATTGATAAAGAATATACGACAGACAACAGCGATGCAAACTCAGCACCATTCAGCTAAGAACACACTTCTAACTGTGATACCCTCTACAGTTATAGTTGTATCGCCAGCATGGATTTGGCAATGAGTGTTTCTATGACTCACAACAATGTACCGATGTAGCTCCTCAGAAATCACAAAAGAAAGGAACTTTTATTTACTTGAGCAACAATTACTTTCGGTGTTATTAGTGTCATAGAGCAAGGAGTGATTGAGATGTAGAAAAAATTTACACTCTCATTGATTAAATACCTATGGACAATCTCACAGGCCAGGGGAAACGAGCTTCCAACACCACGACAAAGTGTCACGTTTGTGAGAAACCTTTCACGACTCAAGACGTCAGAGTTCGGGACCTCTGTCATCTTACTGGAAGGTGAGTTAATTTATCTTCTCTCGTACCTTAGAAGAATACCATTTGAAAGAAGATGACGACGACTCTGGATCGGATCCTCTACCTCGGAAATACCACGGAGCATTTTGGTTTTACACTTTACATATTATGATAAATGGACGACTGTTCTATTACGAGCGTAAGCAGGTTTTCCCATGAGACCTAAGCCTCTATACATGTTTCACTTATTGGTTTCTACTCGACAAAAGGTCTTCCAGCTTCTTGAGAATGATGGGCAGTCCGAATGCGGAAATTTCTGCTAAAAATAAATTTCTGTGTATAGTGTCAAGACCATCTGTACTGTTAGGGAATTTGTCATGGATATATTCGCAAATAGTATCGCTATGGATAACATAGTATTGTTTGAATTTTCTGAAATCTTTGAGGAACTCAAGTGAGCTTTCCCCCTGTTCCGCAATTCGATATACCAGGTATTTCACAATGGATTGACTCAGTTGATTAACTCCTTTGAGAGGAGGTTTCAGTGCTGTTAGATGGATATCTATCAAATGTCTTTGGGAATACAAGTCGTCAAATGTTGTGGTCTGCATAATAACCGAGGGGGGAGTAATGTATGGTTTCTTACTTGGTGAGGTACTACCGATCTTTGAGCGAACAGTTACTCTCTCGTCGATAATTTCTGCCTTAGTTCCAAATCTTGAGTCGAGTGTCAAATCATGCAATGGTAGGGAAAGCTTGATGGGTTTCCTGATATCTCGGTTAAATTGTTGTTGGTTGTGGAAATAATTGACGACTATCTCAAATTGCTCTTTGAAATTTCCCCATCCCATTGAGTCGAATGTCACAGGATTGTGAGAACTCGGAATTTGAACAACATGTCGGAATTCTCCATCATCATATCTCAAGCCCGTACTAATACTCTTGGTGTTTGATCTGTTCAATGTGTAGGTGGTAGATAGAAACGAATTAGGGAGCTCACAGTTGTCTCGATAGTCACCACTAGATCGACAGCGAGCCATTCTTAGGAGTGCTCTTACGAGCGGCCAGAGCCTAACTAAGTGAATTCAAAGCTGTCAGGTACCTCCTACCACCAGACGGGAGATGCGTTCAACAAAATGTGGTGGGAGTTCGTCCCCTTACAATTCTTTAGTGGTACGAACAATCATAAAATTTCGGAAGGATTGACACCCCTCTCCAGTGAGTGTAGCAGCTGCTGATTCCCTCTTCAAGGGACAACCCTCATAGGTTAATATAGGAACTTAGAATCAGGAAGCTCAGGGAAGCGTGCGCTGATTCATTATACATTCACAAACAGTTGTATAACAGATCATTAATAACACTGTATAGAGTCGCAGTTCCTGTAATGAAGTGTCTGATACATTGTGTACATGAGGAGCGAGATAGAGCATGATTCACTTCCATTTAATTATGGCAACTGGAACAATAATTTCGAATATAAGGTAATTCAGCCCTGAAAGTAGTTCAAGTTGAGTAAATACGGTGAATTTCGAGCAGTCGACGATGTTATGTCTCATTAGAATGAGTGTGTAGGCCAGAATATCATACAAAGATGTAGCTGACTCTCATAATATTATCGGTGATGAATATGGAGCTGTATGATATCAAGTTTCCATTAAAGGCTGATGGGCTATTCTCCGTTACCGAAAAAAGCAGCTGTGAAATAGTTGATGATTAGAGAACGGAGAGAGAGTTCTCTGTTTGTCTCGAGGGACGATTCTTAGGAATTTTCCTTGGAGGGTCATGATGAATTACCGACGCTCGATAGTATACCGAAATGAGAGAAAAGAGCATGAATATTTAATGAGTCCCACTGCCTTCCAAGCATTAGTGAGCTACTCACAATGATCTCGATACATTACCATTCCTATAGACTAGAATATTGTGGGTATTAGCTACAGCTTCTCGACGACATTCTGTTCCGTATTCAAATGACTCTCAATGGTATCAATCGGACAAGGTCCATATCTACTCAGCTTGAGCCACTATCATGAACTACCGGGTCACTAAAATGGTTGTAGGAATAGAAATATTTACGTAAAATTGAATTAGCGGTTATCTCACTCCTTTTGTGTGATGTATAAAACGTTCTATCATAGGTCCTCAAACCTACACAACTATGTTTCGCTTCCCTTACACACCTTTTCCACGAATGAATAATGATGAGGCCATTTCCTCGAAGGTCTCAGCCTCCATATCCGTGACCTAGAATGGAGTTACATCTCAGCAACAATGAGAGCAAAGTGTGTAGCAACTATACCTCTCAAAAATAAGTGAAGAGTGATCCTCTTTCTCAATGAGACTAGCTTCGCAACAGTTGGTAAAATCCTCATCAGAGTGTGACTATGGAACAGTTCGAAATTTTTACTAACGGAACTTGCGGATCATTTTACTTCTGACGATGTGTTATTTTATAGTTTGATGACATGAATTCGAGTATTTATCCAAGTATGTGACAGACACTTACAGTCTCAATGATTCATCCATAACAAGTACCATGATAGATATACGGAGTGTGAAGATCATAAAATGAAAATTTGAATGGCTGTCTCTGTACTGAGAGTAGATAGTGCTTTCTATGAAGACTTCCTGTCGATTGAAATATATTCATCGAATAGGCAGATCAAAATTTCTTTTACCATTCTTGATATATATATGTATGTAGTTGCATTTCATGATATCTATCTACAGATTTGCTTCATTATGAGTGGTATTTCCGTGATGAATACGAGAAATTTGTTTCAGAAGTATTTTCTATTAAGTGAATCATGATACAAGGATAAAGACAAGCTGCTGTTCAATCATTTCAAGCTTGTTACAATAGAGAATTTTGCAAGGCCCTCACTCAACACACTTACAATGAATACACTTCCATAAAGAGATTCGCGATTGTACCTTCGTACTGTTCAGACGTGTTTACAAATCGTGGCTCGGCTCGCCCTGGCGAGGCTAATCGCTCGGAAACGCGTGTTTGAAGTACAATTTTGACTGTGAATGGTTTTGTGACGAAGTGGAAGTGCGAAGTGATCGCATTTTCCCTAGTGCTTTCTAGGAGCATACAAGACCAACCTGCAGAGGCCAACACCACTGACTACAGGGTGCCCTCAACCACAAAACCGTAAAAATTTCTACCACCGCCAAAAACGTATCTCCAAGTACATCGTTCGCAACCATGGTCCAGAGAGAAGCCCTGCTTGGAAGGGATCAAGCTATCATTTTCGACTCAATTGAAGGTCATATGATTGATTAATATGCTGTAGGACTCGCCAAAATCGTTAGACCACAAGATATCTGTTACGTATCGCGTATTGCCCACGCCAGAGTCTGTTTTCACCTTTCAAGCAAAGTGATAGCTGATCAAGTGATGAAAACTGTGCTAAAATTAAGGTTGGTGATAATGGATTAGAGGCACGTCCACTAGTCACTCGGGCAAAACGAGTGATCATTTTAAATGTAGAACCTCTCATTCCCTCGTCGAACATTATTGAAGAGCTGCAAAAGTTCGATATCACACCTGTATGCCAAATATCAACAATGAAGGCTAGTATGACTGTTCCAGAACTCGCACACTTGCTCAGCTTTCGAAAACAAATGTATGTAAAATCAGAGGATCTTGAAAAGTTACTTAGTAGTATTCAGATAACTATTAGAAATTTCTCGCAATGGATCTATTTCTCGTCGGAAAAACTCATCTGTTACCACTGCAAAGAAGAGGGTCACCTTGCAAGATACTGCAAGGAGAGAGAAAAAGAGAACACCACCAACATTCTATCGAGCATAGCCGAGGAAGCCGGAAAGAAACGGAGAATAATCATCAATCATGAGATCCTTTGATCTTGACACAGGTGGGCAACAGACCAGCCGCAGTACAGACTGGCGTGAAGAGACCCTTACCCAGCAGTGGTGCATCGTCAATTTCAAGCAGTGATTCGAATTTGAAAGGAGATGAATTATCATCCACGGGAGTAAAAGGGGAAGTCTCCAAAGAGTCGAAAAATGACTCGAGAAGTTCTAAAGTTGGCTATGACAAGCAGCTCGAGCCAGCTAGAGATTACTTCAATGAAAATCGGAAAACATTGCCGAGTTCCTATGATGACTTCGTGAAATTCGTTAGATCTACTCAACCAAAGTCTACAGCAGAAATTTCTGAGCTGGCTCGCAGTTATTGTGCTGATTTTGAAGCTTTAGTGACCTGAATTCAAACACATATAAGTACGTCAATAGCCGTACGATCCGAGTCCGGCTTACCAGAATAAAGAACAGCCTCGCTCCGTCTGACAACAACAACACCCAAGACGTACATACCGATACAGAGTCTAATGCTGATGATTTTGTATTCGACGAACTAGCTGATCAAAAAAAAATTTCCACTCATGAATAACGATGGCGCCGATCAACAGGAACGTAAGGATGCTGTACTGGAATGCGACGAGCTACAACAAACGGAGAAACGAGATCGCGCGAGCACTTCAAGACAGTGACATCTTCAGGGTGCCTGAACTCAGCACAAACATTTCCGCACAAACACGAATGAACCATTTGATATTTTATCGCTTTCCTATTGCTAATTCATTGCTGTATTGCCGAATTTATCGCTCTTCATTTTCTCGAATTATGAGTGTTTGTGCTGAGTTCCGTGTGGAGTCAGCACAAACATCGGGTTTTCGCCGACCTATCGGAACCTAACTTAGCTCATATTTCATTGCTAATTTATTGCTCTCAGAATCCGTTTTGATCATCGTCTTAGAGCAACTTCCCGCGGAGATATGAGTGTTTGTGCTGAGTTCCGTGTGGAGTCAGCACAAACATTGGTTTTTGCCGACCTATCGGAACCTAACTTAGCTTACATTTCATTGCTAATTCATTGCTCTCAGAATCCGTTTTGATCATCGTCTTAGAGCAACTTCCGGCGGAGATATGAGTGTCTGTGCTGAGTTCAATGTGAACCCAGCACAAACATTGAGTTTTTGTCGACCCATCGAAACCTGACTTAACTTATATTTTATTGCTAATTCATTGCTCTGAGAATCCGTTCCGATCATCCCCTTAAGGCAACTTCTGGCGGAGATATGAGTGTTTGTGCTGAGTTCAATGTGGACCCAGCACAAACATTGAGTTTTTGTCGACCCAACGAAACCTGACTTAGCTTATATTCTATTGCTAATCTATTGCTCCCAAAATCTATTTTGATCATCGCTTTAGAGCAATTTCCGGCGGAGATATGAGTGCTTGTGCTGAGTTCAATGTGGAGCCAGCACCAACATTGGGTTTTTGCTGACCTTTTACGCCTTGATTAGATATACTTTATTGCTATTCCATTGCTCTAAGAACCTCCGTCGGCTATTATCTCAAAGGTGCGACAATAGACATTCGCGTTTGGACATGGAGGGCCCGACAGCCTTCAGTGGCGAGGTTGCAGTGGCGCAGGAGCCGCGAAGTCGTGAATATCGGGACCACTCTTCTTGGCATGTTGTGCATACTTTTGGGGCCACTGTGGAGAGTATTTCACACAGTTTCGCTTTAGCTGACGGAAGCTCAACGGAATAGTCCAATTTATCATTTTTGGAGAGAGATGCAGCAATGGCATTTTGGAGCAAGTTCACAGTATTTGTGACGCAAATCCCCTACAAAATCCTTGGGTGGTCGACGAAATTAATGAGGTTCCCAAGAGCATTTTCGCGAGGGTTTAATAAGCAGAAAAAAATTAACTGTAAATTGAGTTTTGACCTGCTTCAACATGACATTTCCAGGGGTATTTGAGGCTTCCACGGTGGGGACCCTGCCTAGTTATTTTTGGAGACAATTCGGTTTCGTTTCACTGTTTGATAGAGAAAATGAAAGACGGATCGAAACAAAGCATAGCGAACAGTACCGTCAGTAGGGTGTCTATCATTGCACTAACGTTATTCGTTCAAACCACATACCAAAGTAATGAAAAATCAATCTTTGCGACTTTCCCCGGCTTTTCTTTGGCCCTTGGTGCCTGGAGGAAGACATTCGTTCAACGATTTTTTACTCATTTTGGAAAAATCTTATCTTTTGCATATCTCAACTTTCGAAGACGTCCAGAACGCCAACGCTCAGGCTAATTTCAATACATATACACGATGAATCCGAATGCTTGCTGGTACCTAACTGTGTACGACAAGTACAAGCAATCGAGTTACCTCTATTGGCAATTTCGCATCTCCATCCGTAATTTTGAAGAATCCAAGCACCTGGGATCATGTTCCAGCTAGAATGAAAAACGCCGTTCGAGCGGTTATGGAAGAGAATCCAGGAAACGTATTTTCCGCCTCCATTCGACCTTCTCGCTCCACAGCTTGAACAGTACGTGAAAATTACCATTCTTGCTCGAGTACCCGCTCTTAATGAACCCTGCGATGAAGTTTACAATTTTAACAAGACATGCTCATGTTGCAGAGTCGGAGATTGACCGATCTGAAAGATTCACCCTCGATCAATTTCTAGGCACCTTGACGGTCATTTTCCTGGGAGAATTGAAATCATGCGTCGATGGAATCTGGAACTAACCAGGGGAGCACTTGACTTCCGGATCACCAATCTTCTCCAAAATTGTTTACAGTTTGGTATTACCTAGAATATGAATAATCCAGAGTTACTCCGTCAAATGGGCTCCCTGTTCAGGGCTACCAGTGAAAATGTTAGCATCGTCAGTATATCTGTATATATCACTTTTTAACATGAGCCTATATGTACAATGCTAATCTCAATCGCTATATCTTTGGACAGGAGGCCCATTTGACGGAGTTACTCTGGATTCTTCATATTCTAGGTGATACTAGAACTCTACACGCGCGCAAGCGCGCTGATTGTTCCCAAAATTGAGACGTAGAATGATAGAGGATGACTTTAATAGCTCGCGAACGACAAATATCATCGTCGTCACCAAACACCAGGCCCGTGATATACCTGTGCGTCTACAATGGATTCAGAAGGATGTAAATTATCACTCAGGATTTCTGGTCAGAATAATTGCCCGTTTAAAAATTTTTTTGCGATTCACCTATGTTTGGGTGCTTACAAAATTGCATAAAATAGCATTCGCACCTAGTTCATGAGCTTCCCCGCTTCCGAGCGATTATTTCGAAACTCGCCTGCGTCTCGGGCTGCAAATCAACCGCTCAGAAGCATAGCTCAGAGGCGAGCTACAACCTCATTCACTCCGTGCAAAAGTATGTAATAGGTTTTCACTGTAGGGCATCTGATTCTCGGAACTTCTGCATGATTCGTGTCCTTGTACAAATTCCTTCATATTTCGATATCTTATGAGACTCAAATATAGCAGTTGTGGCTCCGGATGAATTTGGGGCTGTGCCTTACTTTTGAACGTTTGAAACTTTTTCATGTAACTAATAACTGCTGTCATTTTCCAACAACTCCTTATTGCTCGACCTATTGTCAGTGCTTTGAGTGTCATCCTTGGGCGTGTGCAATTTCCTGTGTTGCATCCTCATTTTTCAACACAAGCATTGCTTCAAGAAACTTCGAATCATCATTTCTCGGATCGTCCTTGATTTAGAATTGATCTTGGCGAAATTTTCATTCAATCGCGAGAGACAGATTCTAAGCTCCACGACCCTCGAGCATAGAGGTGAAATCTCATCGTGGTCGCAGCTGTTTCATACACATGGACGAAATCGTGGAAGTGAGAATATTGAATTGAATATGAATATAATATTGAATCGCAATAAGTATTTTTAATATGGTGATTGTAGGTGATCTTCATCAGACGATCTCAACATTGACTCACCCAGCAGCTCAATGGTGCAGTTATCTGCCTAGGCCAATTCTACATTTTCATTATTTTACTCCGGGTAGCGTCGCTCAGTAGAGTGTGAAACCTAATCCTGACATGAATATTGAGCGTCGATGATAGAATAATAACAACAGCTCTCAAATATTTTGAGGACTGAGCGAATTCACTCGAGTATGAGTCGTGTCATTGTGTATAAAAAATTATTCACCATCAAGTGTCAGAGTGTTCTATATAAAATGCTAGAATCAATTAAATGACGTACTGAAGTGGGCATGACGATGATGATTGATGCTATAATCACAACGAAAACCTGACACTGACAAATTGGAAACATGCTGTGACTCACCTATTTCAGTCTCAATTGAGGGGGTGGGTGGAAAAAGGGCCTAAGTGCACTTAGGCCCTTTTTTCTGGCCTACCGCTTTTTTGAACCCTTGAACCATGATCTATCACCCTATGAAAGTTGTTTTTCCATAAAATTCAAAAACCCCATAGATCAGAAAAAGGGCCTAAGTGCACTTAGGCTCTTTTGTCGATTATATGATGGGAGTTACGCCCTTTTATCGGTTGTATGATGAGAGTTAGATCCTGTGTCTATTATCTGAAGGCAGTTAAACCCAGCTAGACTCCTTGGACAGCTAGTTGTACAGTTTTGATGGGTAAGAACGAATCGCCTAACTACGATGCTGCACCATTGGACACGAATGGAGTAGGGTAAGAGAGCGGGGGAAAGCAAGTAGGTCACACCTTTTTCTCACTTTTCCCCATAAGAAAAGCATTGCGCGCGGATCCTGACGAATGCATTGCAAGCATAGGAAACTGAATTTCATGATTTTTCACTCATCCGCGCTCGCCTCTCACTTTTCCCCATAAGAAAAGCATTGCGCGCGGATCCTGACGAATGCATTGCAAGCATAGGAAACTGAATTTCATGATTTTTTCACTCATCCGCGCTCGCCTCTCATTTTTTCCCCATTGCGCGTGGATCTTTGTACGGTACTCCGAGCTCGGTTCTCCATAAGAATATCATTGCCCGCGGATCCTCATGAAATACATTGGGAGGATAGGCATCCCGTCCATAAGAATATCATTGCCCGCGGATCCTCACGAAATACATTGGGAGGATAGGCAACTGCTCGTCTCCGTGCTCGGCATAACGGGACTGGCCCGCACACATATCCATCAATAATATTTGAGGAATATCGAGCTCATATTTTTGAGAGCAGCATAGTCCTTTCACTCTTTCAGCTACTCTCTCTCTCTTCTTCGCGCTGCCTATACTTCAGTCCTCTCTCTCTCTCTCATACCTGGCCTTCGCTCGAAATATTATTTCCTGCGAGCAGCGGTCAAGCCCGTTGTTTGAGCATCGAGAGCAGCTGCTGTCCACCTTTACTCGATCTCTCGTCAGCAGTATACAGCAGTTTACCGTCGCTCACACACGACATTATTCTTCAAATTACTTGAAAACTATTCACCCTTCTTTTAATATTATTATTTCTGAATTTACACGTGTCTCATCTTTTGCAAAGTGTAATACTACTCATTGTAGTTTGGAACATATGTGAATATATTGCTTATGCCGTGAGTGAAAGTTTTACCAGTGCGGTTTTGTGAGAATAGCTGATCACCCGAAAAAATCTGATGGTACATTATTCGTTCAAGATGAATGGTGAATTTTGGACGGCCAGTGAGAGTTTTTTTCTTTTTGACTAGAACCTCAAACTATTTCTGAATTTACACGTGTCTCATCTTTTGCAAAGTGTTTTTTCACGAGTGCTAAAGTGTAATACTACTTATTGTAGTTTGAAACATATGTGAATATATTGCTCATGCCGTGAGTGAAAGTTTTACCAGTGCGGTTTTGTGAGAACAGCTGATCACCCGCAAAAATCTGATGGTACATTATTCGTTCAAGATGAATGGTGAATTTTGGACGGCCAGTGAGAGTTTCCCCGTTTTGACTAGAATCTCAAACGGAGTAAGTACTTCAAATTTTTTTTTCCATGAAATATTTTTTTGGGGGGGTATCCGAAATTGAAATCAAAGACAATATTTTCATCCCCACACCCATTCATTTTTTTATTGTCGATTATAATTTTTTTTTCATTTTTTTTCCATCACATACTATACAAGCACACCATATTCACACTGTAAGCTTTACATTGCAGCTTTTCTTACCTGGGTAGCACTCAGCATACGTTTTTTTTCTCATTATATCTATCCAACTTATGAGCTTTAACATTCATAATCACTCTCTTGAGTATCTTAGGCATATTGATGACTAGCATGTCACACTCACCATTATTTTTTAAATCTAGATGATTATTTTTTACCAACCAATCTCGTATACACATTGGTCGATTCAATTTGATCAATTTCTTAAGTCGAGCCTCTGTTAAGATCTCAACGAACCAATCGATTCCTTTTTCATCCATTTTTCTTCCTAAATATCTATTAAATTCTGAATCGACAAAATACTTATTGATTAACATTTTCTCAAAGCTACTTTGACTTAATGCTAAAACTCTACCCTCTAGATTGCTTATTATTACAATTATCTTAGAGTCTATTTTTCTACAATTGAGTGTGATTCCGCGATACTCTGTTGTCTCTGTCACACCTTGCACTTTATCTAGTCGCAACCTTGTTATTTGCCGACGCACTCGTTGTTCATAAATCGCGCACATTTCATCCCACTCCATCTTGTTCAATATTATTTTCTCAGTCATATCACTGAGGATGATCTCAAATTTCCCCCGTATATTATCTGCTTCCATGTACAGGGAAAACTCTCGTCCTCTGAAACATGGTAGAGAGAATTTTAGTCAATGTCTTCCCATTTTTTTTCTTTTTTTCAATACACTTGTATAATTAGAAAGGTGGGCTACTCACATTGGAACTATTCTGCTGCTATTCTTGATCCATTCTCTACTCGTTTCTTCTTCATTGAGCGGCAGATCATTGTCCCCCTCGCTCATCCATTCATAAGCTTCAAGCTGATTGATTGTCGATGAGGACGATGCTGACAATTGTCGTTCCTCATTCACACTTATGTTCGCTTGTGGTGGTGGTGGTGGCGGAGATGGATCTACCTCAGCTGTTGCCCCTGTTTGATCCATGATATTGAAAATAGCTAATCGTTCATCATTTGGATCCTGTTGCACTGTCTGTGATATAGCTTTTAGCAGAGCTTCCATCTTTTAAAGTTCATCTAATTCACTATCACTCCATTCAACATTGTACGAATCATCAATTACAACGTCTGGCATATCCCTGAGTACTTGCCAAATTGGTATAGACCCCGGGCACGGGGGGATGTCATCATCATCATCGCACGTTGTAGAAGTAATTAATGCAACTTGTACCGGCGCTGGCGTCTCATCGTCATCAACAACGATTATTAATTCATAATCAAAATCATTCCCATCGTTATCGTTATCGCTCGTCGATGATGTAACTTCATTCTCGTCGGCAGCGTCTAGGGGTTGAGGGTCCTGCTCCTTCATCCGGATCCGCTCTTCTTTTATGGGTCGCTACCTCATATGGTGGGGGAGGTGAAGGGGTTGTTGATCTCCGATTCCGGTCGGAACCTTCACCACGCGGTCTTTGCGGAACTGGTGTAGGGGGTCGTGGTTGTTGCGGCGGCGGTGGTGGTGGTGGTGGTGGTGGTGGTGGTGGTGGTGCTACTCCTGCCACCGGCTCGCCCGGTCTCTGCAGCGGCGGCGTATAGCCTCTATTCTCTCTCTCTGCTTCTTCCCACGACTCGTACAATCGCACTTTTCGCCTACCACCTTGCTCTACAGATGCTAGATATCTGTATTCACTTCCCGTCGGATTGATTTGCTCAATATTATGTCTCAAATTTTGATGGAAAGCACTTGTAAATGCTTTCGGAGCAAAAACGTCAAATTTGTCCTCTGAATGAACGTCCTCTAATTCAAACACAACTGCTGGACCGTATCTCGTTGCTATACTTCTAACACCGAGAACTTTAAAACTTTTATTTAGCGGTAACTCAGAAAATTTTTTAGTGTTAAAAAGATTCACTCTATAGTTATTCAGTTGATGGAATAGTGCCATCACACCCGTGGCACAACAACAACTGATTGACTGACTGCAAGGCTCATCCTTCCAGATGGTTTTATACCTTTTACAAAAGAGGGGCTCGCATTATTTATAATTTTTCCCTCCCAAAGTCTTAGTATATAACAGTCCCTCTTTTCTGCGCACCTGCAGTGAGAAGAATTGTTGGTACACTTTATTTAATTTATTCGAGCGCGAAACCTGTACGTTCATCATCTCGTCACTGTCAAGTTTTTTTTTTCTCCATTCCAAAAGAAAACGTATTGAACTTCCTCGTTGCGTGAGGGACAAGATTATCCAGAGCAACCTCACATCGTGCATATGCCATTGGAGAGCCGCATCTAATGCAAATCGCTCTCACAATTTTCACTGAACCGAGTAAAATGCGTTTTGCTCCTATTCGAGATGGTCTCCCTCTCTCTCTCTCTCATGACCTCTCCCCAACAACCGTATGTTTGCAATGTTTTGCAAACTTATCATTGTTACTGTTGTATAAAAAACAGCTTTCAATGAGAATTACCAGCAGTCAGTGTACCCCTTTGAGCAAGTATACACGTCCTGGTGAGTCTTGTGTTATGGCAAATGTATTTCTTTCCTTGAGCATCGAGTATTCTATTCTATTGCAAAAATGTCAGGCTTTCAAAAGATATCGGTATGGTAGGCATGTGAGACACATTCCTACACTCATTCAAGAATTTTCCGAACTTGCTCAGCGTGTTACCAACATACTTTTTGCGCCAGAATTTACATCGCGGAGACATAGCCAACACGAGCTACGGAAATACGTCGAGTTACTCAACGACTGTCGATTGAACATCCATTTTTTGAATTGCATACCAATACAGCCCCGGTTTTTCCCTGCGTTGCCCAATAATGGCCAACGTTCTTGAATCATTAAGTATCGATTATTCAGAGCTTTTAGATAAATTCAATAGGCTTACCCGTGTTGGTTTGGAACATGTTAATCACAGACGTATCCCGCGACTTATTAAAAAATTTTCTCTAATCTCCGATAGAGTCTCGAGCATTCTATCTTCATCCGATTTTCATCGTAGAAAAAAATTGAAAACCGGTATTAAAGCGCGATACGAAACTATACTCGATGGTTGTCGCTCCAAAAAAAATATTCTAAATTATCTATTAACAAGGCAACCAGAGTCAAATATAGAAAAATTGATATTTTTCGAAGGTCAGAGTGCTTTTTTGAATCGCATCAGAACAGGTTTGATTGCAAACATTACCTACAAAGATCTCGACTCATTTCTCGAGGATGCTGGAGCAAAAGTGTTAACATTCATAAGACCCATTCTTAAGCAGTACAATACAGTGAAAGTGAACCTTATACTTAGTGCTCACTTTAAATTATCCGACGAATCGTCGCAGATAAAGCACTTTCAAACACAGTACAAATTGATCCTTCATTCGACCAAATTGAAAGATTGGTATCGCGACTCCGTTCTCACACTAATTACACAAATCTCTGAGTTTGAAGGGGAGGGTAGTGGCTTAGCTCTTGACGAGATCTTAAATCTGAAAATCAGCGTGATAAAATCCAATCCTATTCAAGCTTCGTCGAGAGTTTCCCCATTGCCTAGATGGATTGAAAAGAAAAATGCGACGGTCAGCGTTTCAAGCAATGACGACGCATGCTTCATGTGGTCCATTATGGCGGGTACGTTTCCTTTGCCAAAGCATTTACGTCACGTTAAAGAGGCATACCCGCACTATCAATATCATTTCAAGATTTCCAATATCAAATTTCCCATGCAGCTTAAATCAATATCAAAATTTGAAAGATTGAATAGAGATAAAATATCAATTTATGTATATGGAGTAGATTCATCCGATAATTCGTTTTACCCGCTTTATATAAGCAATAATGAGGGGGCAAAACCCATCGACTTATTACTCTACGAAGATCATTACTGTTACATAAAAGATCTATCCCGTTTGATAGCTCACAGTGTCTCTAGTAAGAAATCAAAAGTTCATATATGCAGAAAGTGCCTACATTTTTTTTACTCCTTTGAGAAACTCAATCGACATCGCGAACTCTGTCTAAAAAACTCTGATAAATGCATAACAGCTTTTCCCAAACAAGACTCACTTCAATTTGTGAATCATTATAAAAAACAAGAGCTTCCATACATTTTGTTTTCGGATTTTGAGTGTTACTTGGAACACGTTGACGCTGGATATTTTGAAAACTCCCAAGACGCTCATATGAACAAATTGAAATATTCGAAGCTTGCTTCGAACGCTTATCAGCGTCATGTACCGTTCATGGTAGGATTTTATTTCCACCACAAATACGATCCGGACAAGTGTAGATATGGCTCATTCCGAGGGGCTGACTGCGTGCATCAATTTGCACTAGAACTGGAGAAGATTGCTCGTCAAGTTGAAAGTGTGAGTATGGGTATAGCTCTCTCTCTCTCTGTTTCACGTGCATCCATTTCAATAATTTATGCTCTTCATCCCCCCACACAGGAACTTCAGAATCCACTACCTCTATACATGAGCGCTGAAGATGAGGACGCATTCCAACGAGCCACAAATTGTCATATTTGTGGTGACATTTTCACCGAAAGTGACATTAAGACACGTGATCATGACCATTTTTCTGGGCTTTTTCGAGCTGCTGCACACAGTCATTGCAATTTGGGATACCGTAAGCAGTATTTCATTCCGGTCGTTTATCACAATCTTTCTAGGTAATTGTTGTAATAATAATTGCATACAATGTTAAAATTTATGATAAAAATTAATAATAAGCCCCCGCATTTTCCAGATACGACGGCCATTTTTTGATAACCCACATAGCAAACTCTTTTAAGGGTACAGTGAATGTGATTTCACAGAATATGGAGACCTACATTTCATTCACAAAGAATATACCCGAATCTAGGATCAGTCTGAGATTCATCGATTCGATAAAATTTTTGAGTGGGAGTCTGGACAAATTATCAGCGCTCTTGCCAGTGGACAAGAAAACCATCCTTTTTTCTCAATTCAGAGATCAAATTGAGAGGATATGCAGTAAGACGGGGGTGTCACAAGCTGATATATTTACCCTACTCACAACCAAAGGATTCTTCCCCTACGACTATGTGGATGGCCTAGGAAGATTGGAAGAGCAGAATATACCGAGTAAGGACAAATTTTTCAACATTCTGACAGATAGTTCTATATCTGAGAAAAACTATTCACATGTCCAGCAAATCTGGTCCTTGTTTGAGATTAAGAATCTTTTTGAGTACGCAGAACTTTATATGAAAACAGACATTTTGCTACTAGCAGATGTATTCCAAAATTTTCGACACAGCTGTATGAAAAGTTACAAACTTGACCCTGCTTTCTTCTACACACTACCAGGCTATAGCTTCGAGGCTATGTTGTTATATACTGGGGTCAAATTGGAACTGATTCGTGATATTGATATGATCTACTTCATCGAGGCTGGGGTTAGGGGTGGCTTTTGTACCGTTGTTAGACATTTTTCTCAAGCAAACAACAAATACATGTTTGACTTTGACGAAACAAAAGAAACCAAGTACATAACCTATCAGGACGTAAACTCGATGTATGGAAAAGCAATGAGCGAAAAATTACCATATCGCAATTTTCAATGGGTTGAAAACTTTGAAAATTTTAATGTCAATGACATTCCGGATGATTCCGACATTGGTTATATATTGATGGTCGATCTGAGATACCCAGCTCACATTCACGACGAGCATTCAGATTTCCCGTTCTGTCCAGAGAAAATGCTCCCACCTCGAGCCACTCACAAAAACAAAAAACTCTTGGCAACATTGCACGACAAGAAAGATTACATTATTCATTACAAATATTTGAAGCAGTGTCTAGCCCACAATTTGGAATTGGTAAAAATTTCTCGGATTTTGAAATTTGATCAGAAGGCATGGTTGGAGCCTTACATTAGCGTGAATATCACCCTGAGGCAAGCTGCAAATTCCGAATTTGAGCGCAACTTGTTTAAGCTTTTGATCAACAGCATATTTGGCAAGACGATGGAGAACATTAAGGGTCATAGGGACGTCAAGGTCGTCAATAAATGGGGTGGGCGTTTTGGGGCAGAACGATACATTGCTTCACCACGCTGTAAACGGGTTGTAGTGTTCAATAACAACCTTATTGCGGTAGAATTGGAGAAAACTAAAGTCATTATGAACCGTCCGATATATGCCGGTATGACGACCTTGGATTTAGCTCGAACAATTATTTACAGTTTCCATTATGACTATATTTGCAAAAAGTTTCCTAATCAATTCAAGTTAATATATTCAGATACTGATAGCCTCATCTATGAGGGTCAAATTGACCCATACATTTGCATGATTAAAAAGGATTGTGAGCGGTATTTCGACACATCAGGTTTCCCGGAAAATAACAGATACGGCATTGTGCCCATGAACAAGAAATTTTTAGGCTTTTTCAGCGATGAATGTCCAAATCACATTATTCGCGAAGGTGTTTTCTTGAGACCCAAGCTATACAGCTTACTTTTGGGAAATGACATAGATGGGCGAGTAGAAGAAGAGCGTAAAATTGGTAAAGGTGTTTCAAAAATACAGCTCAAGAATAGCATAACCTACAACGACTACAAGAGATGCTTTTTCGAAAAAGAAATTTTAGTAGGCGAGCAGAAAAGTATTCGCAGTTTGAATCACAATGTGTTTTCGGTGAATGAAAGAAAAGTTTTCATAACTTTTCTCGATGACAAGCGTGTCACAATGGAAGATGGTATAACAACACTACCTTATGGACATTATCGTCTTGAGGCGAGTACTAGTGAATAAGAATATGTATGATTCATGTATGATGGTTTTTTGGGAATAAATAAAAACCGCGCTTAAATTTTGAAAAAATTTTTATTATTCCAAAAATGAGAGAAAAAAAAAAATTTAGAATCACATGATTAACTCCATTACATACTCTCGAATCAAAGCTCAAAATTGGGATGCCTGTGGAAGAGCATTGGGGGGGAGAGGAAAAAAATCCACCACCTATGAAGAATAACGACGATCAACTAGAACCTTTCTCAGCTGTTCAGTAATTTGATGTAGACCTCGACCATTGTCCTCAACTCGAGCCAAAATTCTCTGATTGTTGTCGGGTTCACGAGCAACTTTACCATCGATTGCCTGAACATTCTTTTCAATCTGATCGATCCTCGATGTGAGATCCTCAATAACATCATTATGCTCATCATCTTCATCATTCAACTCTTCACGATTTTGAGTCACGCGGTCGTTTGTACGCTGAACTTGATCCATAATTTCATCAAGATATGCACGTGTATCCATTATCCCATGTTCACAGCTGTGTGCATTTTCAGTAACTAGCTTTTCCAAATCTGCCAATCTCTGCTTCAATTGATATTGCTCACGCAATACACGTTCCTCGATTTCCACCCTATATTTTTGTAGCTCACCCTCGTTGAATTGTCGCATACGATCAATTTCTCCCCTCAAATTTCTATTTTCAGCAACCAGCGTCTCAATTTTCAAATTGCACTGATCAAATTTCTTCTCGAGCAATGAAATTTTATTTTCTGACGTCTCTGCGTGATCCGCGAGCAGCTTTGCAAGCTCATTACAGAGACTCTTGTTGAAAACCACATCAGAACGACACTTTCTCATATCTTCACGAATTTGAATACAATTCTGTTCATACTCTGCGAGAGTACGTTTCATTTCCAGCACCTTTGCATCTAGAGCATTCTGCTGTGTGTTTTGTTCATTGCTCGTAATGTCATAATAGGCCTGATAATTTATAATCATCGATTTCAATTGACTCATTTCATTTTCAACTTTTTCGAGAGCCATTTGATGTTCTTCATATCTCAAATTTAACTCTTCGGTGACCGACTTTCGCGAAACATTGAGTAAGTCAATGATGGTGGTTATCAATTGTTTCTTCTCATCTGCTGATAGTTTGTTACTGATCCTCGAAAATACGTGTTCAAAGCAAGATGAAATCTTCTCCTCAATGTCCATGCTCGAATCCGACTCGATTGATTCATAATGGTCTGCAAAGGCTCGGAGCAGCGAATGACGATTTTCCCCAGAAACTGACTCATCTTTCAGAGTAGATTGCAGAATCAATCCAAAAGCATGATTCACCTTTGAATAGTACTGTCTATCTGTTCCTGCTGTAACGCATTTCAATAGAATTAGTTTTCCATAAGAATGATGTAGAGAGAGAGAGAGAGAGAGAGATTTACATACCTTTCACAGCATAAGACACTTGTTTTTCCTCTCCCGCTTGACTGCCTCCAGCTCGTCTGCCTCCCCCTCCTGCTGGTATTTTTTCTTGCGACATTCTTTCCTTACTATGAGATGAATCTCCAACTTTAGGATTTTTAAGAGGATCAATAGATGGAGTACTTGTTCCAGTTCTTCCATCTACTCTCTCTTGGTCACCCACTAGTGGTGGTTTATTCTGAACTGGGTCCATTTTCCGTCTCAGATGTGAGCTCTGCGACTTCTGAACACAGAATGATGATCACCCATGACCGGCACTCCTTTTTATACTATGTACCCGTCCTCTCGCAGCTCCTCGAGAATGCTATGGATTTCATCCTGATGACTGGTGTTTCCCAAATCAAATTCGCGTAAAAGTAAATCCAAACGATTGACAAGCTCATTGGGGTCATTCCAGTAGACAATATCGAGGTCAGAATTGTTTCCATGGAAAGTCATAGCGTCTTTGTCCTTGACCTGTTTGATTACGTCATATAGCCCACCTCCTTTCATTCGCATCGCTTCATCATCCGAATTTCCCTCAGACGATGTGTTTGAGAGGAGTGGGGAAGGCTTACTCCCGCACAACACCTTAATGACGTGATTGTATTTCCACCCTCTGGAGCTGATCATTTTCCCCCCGGGCACATTACCAATTCTATGTGGTATGCTAATTAGCAAGAGCCTCTTGTACTCGCTCATGTCAGCATTTGTGAAATCACGTGGTTTATTCATGAAAATTAGTTCAAAGAGTCCACGTGTACCTTGGAAAACATGCTGTCCATCGACAACGATCTTATCTGTCGCTTTATCGAATAAAATTTTCGATTTTCCGATACAAAGTTCATTTCTATCGTTGAAGTGTAAACCATAAACGGAGTCTATTTCCTTTGATTTCGTGAAAAAATATGTCATGTACTGGGTGGTTAGCCCACCCAAATTTTGCCCTGTGAAATCAACGTAATTTTCCCATTGTTCCGGGTGTCTCATTGCATTTCTCACCGTCTCGTCCAAATTTATTCGAGGCGGTTCATCCACTTCCATTGCAGAGGTAGATGCATTCTGTCCTCGAGATGACGACGACGACGACGACGTTTGCAAGAGACTCTTGTTTTTTTTATTCTTTTTGGGCTTCTGGAGTATAAAGGGTGAATCTAAGAGCCTCTTTCTACTATTCTTGATTAGCGGTACACCCAATTGCTCCGCTCCGTAGCTAGATTTTCGAGGAATTTCCTGAATTTTTAATGAATCTGGTGGTATTTCGTACTCGTCGATCTTTTCAGCATCCTCATATTTCTCATCCTCGTCGTCGTCGTCGTCGTCGTTGCCGTCGTCGTCGTCGTCGTCGACGTCCTCGTCGTCGTCGTCGTCGTCGTCGTCTTTGTAGTACTCATTATCACTCTGAATACCACTACTATTCAAAGATTTCTCTCTCTTAATCTTCTTCCCACCCCCCACCACTACATGCTTGTTCAAGGAAATCAATTTTTCCAAAGGCTCAACAATTGACTGCAAATTCTCCAGATTCATGGACTGATCGCTGACCCTACCCTGTCTGTAAGCCTGGTGTTTCTCCCGTATAGCCTGTGATGTGCGTTGAATCTGTAATTTCAGCTCCTCTTGTCGATTTTTTCCCTTTCTTTTCTTTCGATCACCCCCCTCCCCTTTTTTTCTTCTCTTGTTCGCTGTGGGTCTTACCATGTTGACGATTCAAACACGACTGACACGTTCAAAACACAACTGACGCGTTTAAAACACGACAAAGTCGTTGAACCCACGCCTATATCTGCCATTATTCATAGGATCATCTTTGCTAATGGTTAGAAAATTGAATTTACCCCCACTCCAGCATGTTGAACATAGCTTCTTAAACTCGGGAAATGACATATCAGAGCCTACATGATTGCTATATATATGCTTCAAATTTCCATCGTCCTGATTGAATAGACAAATCAAGTTGGCATTATCTCTTATCATATGTTTCGGAATGGCTGCGTACGACTGTGAGAGATAGAACGTGTCGATGGCGAAATGGCGGCCCATACAATAATATTCCTCTATGGTTCTCTGTTTTTCCAGGCTAACATCATCGAAAATGAATATGCTATTCTTCAGAGCCTCGTGCGGCCTTACGATATCAGCATTTTCTCCATAAGTGAAGTATTTCATGCCAATGTCTGAGAGTGGTTTCATCACTCCAGCGAGAAACTTGTACTTTGGCTGATGCAGAGACTTTGAATAGACATACAAATGATCGAAAACGAGACCATTTGGGCTGATTATAAGTGAAATCAAACACGTAGTCTTACCACAGTTAGACGGACCAATAATTAAACATCTAATTGTATTGGGTAGGAGCTTCCCATGACGCTTTTCTCCTTTCTCCAAAGCCTCATGATCCACATTGACCATGGAGATGGACTCGGGCTGTCTTATAAATCTCATGTTTGCACACTGCGTTTCACTCTCTACTGATTGAAATTAACCTCGAAACGAGTATAAATACCAAATCTCTCGAGCGATGACTTTCAGTCACTCTCTATGCTTGCCATGGAGAGCTCGTATGTTCAATGTGTACGTTAAGAGGTGGGGGACTAGTAAACTCCACAATAAATAACCTACCATTCGAACTACACTTGCCGGGATACAATTTCTGCGGTCCTGGCACAAATTTGCGCAAGAGGTTAGCCCGTGGTGACCGTGGGGTCAACGATCTCGACGAAGCTTGCAAACGACACGATATAAAATATTCACAATTTCGTGATCTTGAGCATCGTCACGCTGCTGATTTAGAACTTCAGACCGCGGCTGAAAAGCGGATAAAAAAGGGTGGGTTTTTTGAGC
Source organism: Eretmocerus hayati (assembly GCA_029851415.1). Taxonomy (NCBI): domain Eukaryota; kingdom Metazoa; phylum Arthropoda; class Insecta; order Hymenoptera; family Aphelinidae; genus Eretmocerus; species Eretmocerus hayati. Next base: position 69,782,959 of record CM056744.1, on the reverse strand, counting down.
GATTAGCTGCTCGCGGAGTTGCCGCGGCCATGCGAGCAAAACGCAGATTTGGTATGGGTCTCAAGAGACAAAGAAGGAGAAGGAGACAGAGGAGGGGTAGAAGGGTTAATCCACGTACTTTGGCGTTAGCAAAACGAGGAGGATTTCTTCCTGCAATTTTACCAACTTTGGCTGCGCTTGGCGCAATTGCCTCTCTCGCCGGTGGAGCGTCAAATGTTGCAAAATCAATCAGTGCGATTCGTACAAATCGTAAGCAATTGGCCGAGCTGAAGAGACACAATCTGGCGTTGGAAGCAAAAGGTAAGGGTCTCTATCTATCCCCATCTTCTTGCTCACGACGTGGTGGTGGTGGGCTGAAGAAAAAAAAAAACTTGAAAAAAAGAAGAGGGGGTGCAAAAAGAAAATAAGAGGTACAACTGGTCGGCAACTCGCACTAGCAGCACGGGACATCCCAAATTTTCGTGGAGTGTTTGCACTTGAATATCTCCCCCCACCCCCTGCCTGGGACACTGAAGCTGCAATGGTGAATCTGAAAAACGCGCATTGGGTTGCATACTGGAAGAAGGGACGTCAAATTGAGTATTACGATAGTTTTGGTAATCTGAAACCACCTCGAGAACTGGTAGAGTATTGGAAAAAAAGTCGGCCAGATTGTGAGATTACTTACAACCGATTGCAGCGCCAGACATTCCGCCAGAGCATTTGTGGTCCATTGTGTGTCAAATTTCTGAGAGATCGTATATAAATACGGGGTGCAGTGGTCAAACGTAGTCAGTCATGAGTGAGGTCTTTGTGGTGTCGAGTACCTCCACATACATCGATCAAAACATCAAACTCAAGGAACACCTGTCTCCCAATAAGATCTATGAATTGGGTTTGGTTGATCTAACGACATACCACGCAATTCCAAACATCGATTGGAGGAACAACCACTTCTACTGGGGAGATCAAAAATTGGAGATACCCACTGGGACCTATGAGATTGCTGACATTGAAGAGTTTTTGCAGGAGCATATACCACCGAGGGTGCCACTAAAGACCTACGCAGAAGAAGTGCTAGATGTTGATATCCCGCGAGGCTTGACTGAAAGATCAATTTTCATTCGTGTCAACAAGAACTCTCTACATTGTGAGATCTTTTCCCATCACGACATTGATTTCACCCCTGAAAATAGCCTGGCACGTCTTTTGGGGTTTGAAAAATGCACATTACCAGCTTACAAGTGGCACACATCTAATCACATTGTGAAAATCAGTCGAGTGAATGTTGTGAGAGTTGAGTGCAATCTGATTCGTGGGACATACTTCAATGGATCCCCGTGCTACACAATCTATGAATTTTCACCTCATCAGGTGAAGGCGGGTGAGCAGTATACAAAAGAACCTAAAAACATTTTGTATTCGCAAACGAGAACGAATGATATCAAAAATATCTGCATAAGACTTTTGGATCAGAACGGTGACCTTATTAACAATCGCGGGGAAGAAATTACTATGAGATTTCATTTGAGGGAGAGAAAAAGGAGGGATGTACGTATATAATACAGCTGAAAAGTCACTCACGTCTCAGTTGTCTGAGGTGAGTCGAGTGAAACACACGTTCAAGGGGTCCAAAAGACCCCCACTCACTCGTGAAAGTATCATCTTTTTACAATCTCTGGGCTATAAAGTGCAGAAAAATGGCTACCCGTTCCGACATCCTGGACATAACTAAGCCACCTGTGAAGGATGAGCGTATAACAAAACGCCTGGTTCGTAAATATCAACCCTTTAATTTCCAAAATCTGTCGAGGAATGATGAAATTAGAATCACCGTATCGAGCAATGACGTCTATTTGTTACCAAGTGAAGCTTATTTATACATAGCTGGTAATATAGTGTTTGACACCGAGGCAGATATCATTCTTGTCAATAATTTCCCGTGTTTCATGTTTGAAAGTGCTCGCATTGAAATTAACAATGTTATCATTGATGAGACTAAAAATGTTGGGGTTGTCACGCTTATGAAAAATATCGCATCACTTTCTGCTGATGAGGAAAAGAGCCTGTCGGGGGGAGCATACCATTCTGGAGACTACACAATCAGCACAGGTTATGGCTTCAACTTTGCACTGCCTTTGAACAAAATGTTTGGTTTTTGTGAGGATTACAAACGTGTGATTGCTCATGCAAAATTCGATATCGTCCTGCTGAGATCGAAAAACGATAATGATTGTGTGATAACGACCAAAGATGAGTGCAACCCAGTGATAAACTTGTCAGCGGTAACGCTTCACATACCCCATGTCTATCCAGCAGATTTAATAAAATTACGTCTCTTGAAAATCTTGGAACGTGGAACACCTATATATCTATCATTCAGATCATGGGATTCAGTTGAATATCCATCATTACCGGAAAATACTTCACAGTTGATATGGCCGATAAAAAGCACTAGTCAGATGGAAAAGCCACGCTACATCATAATCGCTTTCCAAACTGGCAGACGTAACAATCGCAAAAAGAGTGCAGTGAAATTTGATCACTGCAAGCTGACAAACGTTAAACTTTTTCTCAATTCCGAGGCCTATCCCTATGAGCACATGCATTTGGATTTTGAAAATTCGAGGAATACTTCAATTCTCTATCAGATGCTCAAATCTTTTAGACAGAGCTATTACAACACGGAAAATGCAAGTCTGTCTCTGAGTATGGCGAATTTTATCGATAAATATCCAATAATAGCCTTGGACATTCCAGAACAAGATGAATCGGTGAAATCGTCGGTTGTTGACATTCGTTTGGAACTAGAATTTAAGGAAAATATCCCAAAAAATACGACAGCGTATTGCATCATCATTCACGATAAGATTGTTAAATATAATCCACTGACGAGTATGGTTCAGAAGATAATTTGAGAGCTTTTCTACAGCATTCGGCAACAACAACAACAACAACAGGAGACGACATGGGGTCTGAAGTGGGGGGAAAAAGGAAGAAAAAATCCCACCCCACGTCTTAAGACGTTTGTGGGCGATTCGACATGAGTGATCTTGAAAAGTCTTACCCTATGCGTGCAAATTACATCTTTATCGATATGCAAGGCTATACGATTGGATATGCTAAACAGGTGTTCATTCCCAAGGAAATTGCTCTGATCAATCAAGAGCTGAAAGAATGTATCACGACCTATGAGCCGCTGCACTATACAATTGAACCACCCTATGACATAAAAAATCTAGAAACTCGCGAGCTCAAGAATATGATCCATCATTTCAACTATGGGCATAATATACCATGGGGTGCGGGTTCCACGCCTTGGGATCAAAAAGTTGCTGGAATAGCACGAGAGTTGGAAACAGCACGCTCGGTCTTTAGAATGAATATCGTCTATGTGAATCGTAATGAGAAAAAGTACTGGCTACGTCAACTTCTACCCGAATATTTCAAGCACAACACGTCATTTTGGGTGAAAAATATATACGAAGAGTGTGGTGGTGAGAGAGATGGTTACTTTGACAGGGACTATAACTACGCCCCCTGCAAATTCCACGATAATTCATTATTTAGATGTGCACTACGTAACGCACAACATATGTATCACTTGAAGAATAAAAAGCACGCAGACGAATAATTTTCGTCTCTCTCTCTCTCTCTCTATGTATCTATGTGCACATAAGTAAAAATAAAAAAAAAGTCCATGGAAAAATGGTGTTGTTATTTAATCTTAACTCCCTCCCCACTCCTTTCTTCAAAATATCTTACGAGGTATAAATTGATGAATTTGGAAGCTCTGAAAGCCAGTTGAAATTATCACGTCCAACACACACAATGGATCAGTTTAGTGCTGAAAAAGTGCGATTGGTGAACGAGTTGCATAAGCCTGCAAGGCGATTTTTCCCACGACGGAGAGTAATTGTTCGTTCAATAGATGATTGTTGGCAGATTGATTTAATTAGTATGTTACAGCATTCTAAATCCAATAAGGGGTACAATTATATCTTGGCTGTAATAGATGTTTTCTCAAAATATGCTTGGTGCTTACCGGTTAAGAGGAAAAATGCCTCGGATGTGTGTGAGGCGTTCAAATCAATTCTAGATACAGAAGGCCGTCAGCCTAAAAACGTGCAGAGTGATCAGGGCACGGAATTCTATAACGCTAAATTCAGTCAACTCATGAAGGAACGGAATATCAATCATTACTCGACATACTCTGTCTGTAAATCGTCCGTAGTGGAACGCTTCATAAGAACAATCAAGAGTAAAATGTACCGTTATTTCTCACTGAGAGGAAACTACAAGTGGTTGGATATAATTGGCCCTCTCTTGAAAGAATACAACTTTTGTGATAAACATAGGACAATAGGTATGCAACCGGCTCGAGTATGGAAAAGATCTGCTAAACAGCGAGAAATTGAAGCAAGTCTATTGAAAACAGTGTATAGTCGTAAACGCCGAGAGAAATGTGCTAAATTCAAAGTTGGTGATCATGTGCGAGTATCTAGATACAAGACAGTCTTTTCAAAAGGATATACAGCCAACTGGTCTGCTGAAATTTTCAAGGTTGCTCGTGTGAATAAGAGTGAATGGCCGGTAACATATCATTTGATGGATGGGCAAAATCAGCCAATTTTGGGACAATTTTATACTGAAGAATTGAGTAAAGTGCACGATCCCGATGTGTATTTAGTGGAGCGTATATTGCAAACCAAGGCTAATAAGGTTTTGGTTAAATGGTGGGGCCTTCCTGCATCTATGAACAGCTGGATCGATAGAAAATCGATTTTATGATGGGTTGAAATAAAGAAAAACATATATTTTCAAATTTTTAATTTTTATTCCCGACAAACCAATCTAAATCTCTACATTTATTACTTGTACATCTGATATTCGATACCTACAATACCAGAGAAAACCGGCAATTCGCGTGATATCACCAATCATATAGTGTGAGTAAGTTCTAGATCTATCAAAACCTTGGATTTCAAAAAGCTCATCCTCCCATTCAGAGTAGTGGTAGAGTGAGAAAATTGAATGGTAATTGGTTATGTTAAAAAATATCATAAAGTTGTAGCTCGTGTCGAGGTATGGAAATGCTATACAATAGTGTAAGAATGCGTCCCCGTAAATATATTCCGTCTCATGGTTCACCAGACAGTTGATGATCTCAAGCTGACCTGCAACAGAAAAAAAGGGGGGGGGGTTAGATGGGTGTATTATAGTGCGAGTGGGGGAAAATAGAAAGATTTAAACTCACCGTCTCTCCCTATAGAGAACATTTTGCGTCAAACGTGTTTACACCTGCGAGTGTGTGAGATATCTGGTTTAAAATTCACACTCGGTAGTGAACTTGGTGGTATCCCCAAGCACACCCCACTTTTGATATTCTCCCACTCTCTTCTCAAAGAAATTGGTCTTGCCTTCGAGAGAAATACCCTCAATGAATGTAAAAGGGTTGGATGAGTGAAAAGTCTTGGAGAAACCGAGCTCCCCGAGCAGTCTGTCAGCAACAAATTCTATATACTGGCTCATGAGTTTGACGTTCATACCAATCAATGACACTGGCAGTGCATCAGTGAGAAAATTCAGTTCGATCTTCACTGCATCCAGAATAATCTCTTTTACTCGCTCTTCCGATGGTTTCCGCACAATATAGGAAAAGAGCAGACATGCGAAATCACAATGCAATCCTTCATCACGTGAAATTAATTCGTTTGAGAATGAGAGTCCAGGTAGTAGAGATCTGCTTTTCAGCCAATAGATGCTTGCAAAACTACCGCTGAAAAAAATTCCCTCTACAGCGGCGAATGCGACAAGCCGCTCAGCAAAAGTCACGGATTTGTCATCAATCCACTTTAAAGCCCATTCTGCTTTGAGGGTGACACATGGGAGATTCTTGATAGCGTTGAATAGAAACAGCTTCCTCTCGGGATCTCGTATGTAAGTATCAATAAGGAGAGCGTACATTTCAGAATGTACGTTCTCCATAGCAATTTGAAATCCATAAAATGATCGGGCCTCGGGTATTTGTACTTGCTGTGAAAAGTTCAATAGTAAGTTCTCATTGACGATCCCGTCAGATGCTGCAAAAAATGCAAGAACGTGAGATATAAAATGCTGTTCAGAATCGTTGAGCTTTTCCCAATCGCTCAAGTCTTTTGATAAATCCACTTCTTCGGCTGTCCAGAATGACGCCTCGGCCTTCTTATACATTTTCCAGATCTCTGGCCATTTAATTGGGAAAAGGACAAACCGGTCTAGGTTGTCCTTTAACAATGGCTCATCTTTGTCGTAAAAATTGATACTCATATTGAGAGTGCTATGTGATGATACGAGTTGAGAGAGCCCACAAAATAACTTGGAAAAACGGCTTTAATGTGGAATAGATGCAAGAGAGTTACTGGTGAGCCTTTAGAAATGCATGGAAAATATAAGGCTCTAAGGGGGGCACAAGTTTCTATGATGCAGGATTCGTGCTTCGATGCATATGAGTGTGGAAAAACAATGAGAAGAGCTGACAGGTAAAGTGCTCGCATGACTATGACTGATCTACTGAACATATGCTTTGAACGACTTGGGATAATATATGGAAGGAGGGAGTTGGAAAGAATATTCTATGTTGTGAAAATGATGAATATTTATTAAAAATTCATATTTTAAACGTTACATATGTTTTTCTCTTGCGTACATAAAGAGAAATTATTCTAGGAAATATTAAATAAACAGCTCCGTTTTAGCATACATTGGAATAAAGAAAAAAAGTTGGGTGGAAAACCCGTTAAGCAAAAGTAGGCGACTCTAGTCGCGTGAAATTTCGAGTACAAAATCCAAATGTAGTATATTAAAATTTCTTATGATGTGGTATATTTCCTGGAAATTACCACGATAAATGAAGAATTCTGTGACGGAAAAATGCCGATGTCTGGAGTAGTCGATCTCTATCGGTGATTCACAGTATCGACGAGCCCCAAATAATTGGAGCTCGTCGCGATCTTCAACGTTTTCGAGTTTAAAGATTATTATGAAAGTCATGTAGTTTCCCGTTGTCAGGACGCCAATAACGTCCTGGAGACATTCTACAAAATATGCTATGTTTCGAGGCGAAGCTAGTCGTCTCATGCCGAGACCGGCCCACCATATGTTCATAAGGAAGACTTGCTGGACTGTAAATGGGGGGAAAGAGAGAGATGTAGATAGTTGATATAACGTGACAATAGAGGGTATAAAAGATTAATTTTAAATTTGTTACTCACAAAGTTGGTGCTCATTTTGTTGATACATTTTTGAAGAATATTGGAAGATCTGGTTTTGCTGTGGGAACACGTTCACTTCACTCACGACAAAGTTGTATACTAAAGTCGAACATGCAAAACATTCGTATTTTTGCTCAAAGATACAGAATATTTCTCCCATTATTAAATATAATTGACTCAAATTTGAAATGTCTGGCTCGGGGTGGGGAAAAAAGTTCTTTTTCGAAAAGGCAAACGAAGGTACAGGTGCAAAAATGAACGCGGTGATGAAGAAACAACGTCTCGAGAGAAGTTGCTCAACCGGTGTTTGTAAAAAATTATTCAAAAAAAGTTCTCTGCGAAGTAAAGATACATTTTGAGCGGAGAATCGATAAATAGCTGGCTCGGGTAGAGAGAGCAACGGGCTTGACCGCTGCTCGCAGAAAATAATATTTCGAGCGAAGGCCAGGTATGAGAGAGAGAGAGGACTGAAGTATAGGCAGCGCGAAGAAGAGAGAGAGAGTAGCTGAAAGAGTGAGAGGCTTCTTTCAAAAATATGAGCTCGATATTCCTCAAATATTATTGATGGATATGTGTGCGGGCCAGTCCCGTTATGCCGAGCACGGAGACGAGCAGTTGCCTATCCTCCCAATGTATTTCGTGAGGATCCGCGGGCAATGATATTCTTATGGACGGGATGCCTATCCTCCCAATGTATTTCATGAGGATCCGCGGGCAATGATATTCTTATGGAGAACCGAGCTCGGAGTACCGTACAAAGATCCACGCGCAATGGGGAAAAAATGAGAGGCGAGCGCGGATGAGTGAAAAAATCATGGAATTCAGTTTCCTATGCTTGCAATGCATTCGTCAGGATCCGCGCGCAATGCTTTTCTTATGGGGAAAAGTGAGAGGCGAGCGCGGATGAGTGAAAAATCATGAAATTCAGTTTCCTATGCTTGCAATGCATTCGTCAGGATCCGCGCGCAATGCTTTTCTTATGGGGAAAAGTGAGAGGCGAGCGCGGATGAGTGAAAAATCATGAAATTCAGTTTCCTATGCTTGCAATGCATTCGTCAGGATCCGCGCGCAATGCTTTTCTTATGGGGAAAAGTGAGGAAAAGGTGTGACCTACTTGCTTTCCCCCGCTCTCTTACCCTACTGAATGGTTCGCCAATCATTTTGAAGAGAAAAGCATGACCTCACTATTTAATAAGCTTTGAGTGGGGAGAGAGCTTTCTAACGTCCCAAGGTCATCTCTGTGTTGTACGGTGTTTTAAGTTATCCTCCAAAAAAGTTGAAAATCGGCGTTCCATTGGTAGAATCGTGTCCCGATGGATTTCAATGAAACAACCAAATTTTTTTCAACATATCTTCGGAACTCGGACAAATAGGAGAGCAGTATTCTTACATCGACAACCTGTGATTGAGGCCTCTAAGAAAATTGATAAAACATAAGAATTGATTTCTAACCATGTTACCTGTAATCAAGACGTTAGTTAACCACTTCATCGTGTTTGCCGGGTCATGTTACAGCAAAAACGGTTTCGAAAACTATCAGTCTTGGCGGTGGAAAGTGGTCAAAAATGCAAAAATTATCTTCGAAACAAATTTCAATCCAGTATTTGCATCTCTTGTGCATGCGCGTCCTCTGATGTCTCTAAAAGTAATTTCAATTGATAGCCGCCTGGTGTAACTCACTTCAGAATGGTTACTCGAGGAAGTCGGTTTGACACGAGATCTAGCTGGTCCAAAAAATGAAAAACTCCAAGGTATCGAGTCCGTGAACCCGCGGCTCCTCCAATGGACGCCAAGAATGCGAATTTTGAGTCGGATTGTTCCCAAGACGTGAACATGTGTGTTTCGTGTATTTTTTGATGTAGAAACCAAACCCGTGGTCAGTTTCGTCCCCAACCTTCAGGATTATCTGATAGGCTCAAATGGAGTAAGATAGGCTAAAGAAGGTTCAAGAAACGAGATCAAGTAAGAAATTGATTGGGCCCCATTCACTGTGGCGCCCGAAAATCGGACTCGCAACGGGAGTTCGGAGGGTCCGGGTCATCATACCTCACTAAACCTTTTTCACAGTCTCGTACCACCTAGAAAATGGAGAATCCAGAGTGACTCCCTCAAATGGGCCTTCGGTCCAGAGCTACAAGCAAAAACGTAAGAATTACCCATATAGGCCCATGTCAAAAAGGATTATATATGAGTGATTCTGGAGCAAGCTGGACAAAACCGTCACCAGGGGGGTCTGGGAAAAATCCGCAAAAATTTTTTTCCATTAGTACTATGTTGAAATAGTACGAAAAAATTTTTTTCAGATTTTTTCGGCCCCCCTGTGGGCCCCAGGGCCCATGAAAGGGCCATTTTAGGCCCTTTTTTAGCCTTTTCTAGGAAAATCATAGCTCCGACGCAATTCAATGTTTTCCAACGTACTTGGGCGCATTTTTCTCGTCAAGACTAGTACTTTTGAGAAAAAAATTGTCCAAGGCCACTTAGTGAGCCTGACGACTTCTGCCACCTATTCATTGAGAGCAAATTTTAGCGATTTTTGGGCTTGCTTCAAAGTGATGTAGCTCCCACTAGACATGTGATAATCGACTTTTACAAGTAGTCATTTTGAAGGTCTTGAAAATACCTACAATTTGCCTACTTGTAAAAGTCAATTATCGCACTTTTTGTTGGAGCTACAGTCGATACAAGTTGAGCTATTTACGAAAAAGTCGAAAATTCAGGACTCGATTCCAAAAATATATCTTAATTTTTTTTTCACCAAACTTGTGCGAAAATGTTCTTTCAGACATTTACTTTTAGTAAAAAAAATTTGGCGGAGGTTATTTTTTTTTTATTTTTTTTGCCGAGCGTTACAAAATGCCGCATTTCGTGGTTTTAGCAAAAACAGCATCTTTGACCACGGTCACATATGCTCCCATCTGGACTGATGTGCACCAATCTGTGTGAAAGTACTCCCCAAAGTACCCCCAAGTACGTGTAAAAAGTTGCGGGGACGAGCCTCCACCCAGGAGCGAGCTGTAGGTTCTATTCACCGTGTCCAAAATAGGCATTATTTTGGCTATTCGAGCGTAAGCGACTGAGAGCATGATTTTACTTGTTCTGGCTTACAAATGAGATAATGGGCTAGAATGAGGATCCAAACATACTTTTCCGACTCAAAATGACCATCTGAACACAATTCCGAGGTCAGTTTAGCTCTAGAATGTCGTCTAGTGCCTCAACGGGTCAGAACCCGTCGACAGAATCTAAGCTCTTGAGGGGCAGAGGGACGACTATTTAGAGCAAAACTGACCTCGGAATTGTGTTTAGATGGTCATTTTGAGTCGGAAAAGCATGTTTTGATCCTCATTCTACCCCATTATCTCATTTGTGAGCCAGAACGAGTAAAATCATGCTCTCAGTCGCTTACGCTCGAATAGCCAAAATAATGCCTATTTTTGACACGGTAAATAGAACCTACAACTCGCTCCTGGGTGGAGGCTCGTCCCCGCAACTTCTTACACGTACTTGGGGGTACTTTGGGGAGTATTTTCACACAGATTGTTGCACATCAGTCCAGATGGGAGCATATGTGACCGTGGTCAAAGATGCTGTTTTTGCTAAAACCACGAAATGCGGCATTTTGTAACGCTCGGCAAAAAAAATAAAAAAAAAATAACCTCCGCCAAATTTTTTTTACTAAAAGTAGATGTCTGAAATAACATTTTCGCACAAGTTTGGTGAAAAAAAATTAAGATATATTTTTGGAATCTAGTCCTGAATTTTCGACTTTTTCGTAAATAGCTCAACTTGTATCGACTGTAGCTCCAACAAAAAGTGCGATAATTGACTTTTACAAGTAGGCAAATTGTAGGTATTTTCAAGACCTTCAAAATGACTACTTGTAAAAGTCGATTATCACATGTCTAGTGGGAGCTACATCACTTTGAAGCAAGCCCAAAAATCGCTAAAATTTGCTCTCAATAAATAGGTGGCAGAAGTCGTCAGGCTCACTAGGTGGCCTTGGACAATTTTTTTCTCCAAAGTACTAGTCTCGACGAGGAAAATGCGCCCAAGTACGTTGAAAAATATTGAATTGCGTCGGAGCTATGATTTTCCTAGAATAGGCTAAAAAAGGGCCTAAAATGGCCCTTTCATGGGCCCTGGGGCCCACAGGGGGGGCCGAAAAAATCTGAAAAAATTTTTTTCGTACTATTTCAACATAGTACTAATGGAAAAAAATTTTCGCGGATTTTTCCCAGACCCCCCTGGTGACGGTTTTGTCCAGCTTGCTCCAGAATCACTCATATGTATATGGGTATACTGGCAATGCTAGCGTTTTTGCTTGTAGCTCTGGAATGAAAACCCATTTGATGGAGATACTCTGGATTCTCCATGTTCTAGGTGGTACGAGCCTGTGGAATAAGTTTGGTGAGATTTGGTGACCCGGACCCTACGGACTCCCCTTGTCAGCGTAAGTGTATTTCACGGGCACGATTTCTTCATACATAGCTATTTTTTGGAAAATCATAACTCCGACAGATTGGATTTCTCATCTCATTGTTGTTTGACTGGGGAAACTAGACACCTCCGAATTCCCCTCAAAAGATTATAACAATGAGACTCCGCAAGAGAGTTTTGTTTAGGAATCGAATCTCAGCACGAATGTGACTACGTAAAAGGATCTTATCACTGCAGAGAGATGTACCCACAAAGCCACCAAGACCTCGAAGATTTTCTAAAAGAGCCCAAACAACAGGAAAATTTTGTTCGAAAAAAGGGCCCAACTGCAAGGGTATTGTTAAAAAGAGCCTCAACGTAGAAGTACTGGCAAAAAGGGCCTAAGTGCAACAGTATTGGTAAAAAGGGCCTAAGTGCAACAGTATTGGTGAAAAGGGCCTAAGTGCAACATTATTGGTAAAAAGGGCCTAAGTGCAACAAAATTGGTAAAAAGGGCCTAAGTCACCGGAAAAACTCGTTCAAAAGGGCCTAACTCAACTATCGATATCGGGATAAAGGGCCTAATTGGTGGGGTATTGGTAAAAAGGGCCAAATTTTTTACGAAAAAATTTTAAAAAAATTCTTATGACCTCCATATCTTTTTTCTACCAATTCTTGCTATCAAATCATGTTCTTTGGCCTTCAAAAAATGTATCTTCGAGCTTGCTAAGTAAATATTGAGTGACCCCAGTTGCACACACTCAATGGAACCATCTTTCACATGCAGAATCGATGAAAATGCATTCAGACGTTGAATCGCAATTGGATATCTTGTGTGACATACCCATAGATATGCCGATGAAATTTGGAGGCCATTGAACTTGATTTCGCGACGTTATCCAACTTTTAGTGGACCAACTATCCCAAAAATTGACCCAGTATTGGGAAAAAGGGCCTAATTACATTTTTTCGAATGGCTGTATACCTCTCAAAATCGACAGCTACCTCCCAATTCCTGTGCGGTTGATTTGGGGATGTCAAAACCTTTGAAATAAGCCAGGTATGCGCATCGAATCATGCCACGGGCATGATATAGTTAGTTTTTATCGTTTTTCTCGAAAAGGCCGTTCTGTAATTAGGCCCTTTTTCCACCCACCCCCTCAATTGATTTTTGCCACCCGATTCGAGACGAAATGTTTCCGCAACCCACATAAAATCATTCTCGTCATTTCAATCAAATCTCTTGAACATTGTTATATTTAATACAATACAATGAGCTGGTCATTGAGATGAGGTTGACGCGATAAAATTCGCAAATTTTTGAATGGATTGAATCGTTTTGCTATATTAGTCTAGGAACCATGCGAGTCTCTGTGTTGTTGCAACAATAACCTGTCAACTTTACTGGTTATGTTGATATTCACTATTCCGATGTCTACTGACGACTTTCATCGATTTCTACTCACGAAACGATAGCCTTACGAGACATCGCAAATTTCGATGCGACTGACTTCTCGATTGTGCTGCGGATTTATATAAGTGATCAAACTGTAAACAAATTTTGGGGAAGATTGGCGACTCGGAAATTAAGTGCTCCCCTTGTAAGTCAACTTTTCGCTTTCATCAGTATAAATGGGATGTTAAGAGCTCCTCTTCTTCGCGATTTTTTTTGCCCTACTACTGTGATGTGCTTTTCGTTCTAAGACGAAAAGATGAAATTAGTTTCACCGAAAATATGTGGGATACTTTTTTGTGAATATTTCGAAAATCTACTCCAAACCGAGGTATACAACTGCTGCCAGTTTCACAGATCTAAGAAACTCGTCGATTCCTTGCGTTTCACCCTCACCGTAGGTGAATCCAGTCCTTTGATGGGTGTGAGCACACCATTCAGCTGTTAATCCTTTAATATGATACCTCGATTTCACTAATGGTAGACGTGATCCTCTATGAATTATGTGTACGCTACAGTCGACCGGGTTTAAGATATCATCTCTAAAAATGCCGAAGTTAAAGCTGATCAATACTCAATTTACAGTTATTTCTTTTCTTTTTATTGAAACCTCGCGAAAATGCTCTTGGGAACCTCATTGATCTCGTCGACCACCCAAGGATTTTGTAGGGGATTTTCGTCACAAATACTGTGAACTTGCTTCAAAATGCCATTGCTGCATCTCTCTCCAAAAATGATAAATTGGACTATTCTGTTGAGCTTCCGTCAGCTAAAGCGAAACTGTGTAAAATACTCTCCACAGTGGCCCCAAAAGTATGCACAACATGCCAAGAAGAGTGGTCCGGATATTCACGACTTCGCGGCTCCTGCGCCACTGCAACCTCGCCACTGAAGGCTGTCGGGCCCTCCATGTCCAAACGCGAATGTTTATTGTCGCACCTTTGAGGTAATAGCCGACGAAGGTTCTTAGAGTAATGGAATAGCAATAAAGTATATCTAATCAAGGCGTGAAAGGTCGGCAAAAACCCAATGTTGGTGCTGGCTCCACATTGAACTCAGCACAAGCACTCATATCTCCGCCGGAAGTTGCTCTAAGGGGATAATCAAAACGGATTCTGGGAGCAATAAATTAGCAATAAAATATAAGCTAAGTTAGGTTCCGATAGGTCGGCGAAAACCCAATGTTTGTGCTGACTCCACATGGAACTCAGCACAAACACTCATAATTCGAGAAAATGAAGAGCAATAAATTCCGCATTACAGGAATAAATCAGCAATAAAAAAGCAATAAAATATCGAATGGTTCATTTGTGTTCGTGCGGAAATGTTTGTGCTGAGTTCAGGCACCCACATCTACATTTACGTTGAGACATGGCTCACTCCTGAGTCACGAGATTTCAACGTTCCTGCAGGATTCTTTTGTGTACGGCAAGATAGAACCCATACAACCAGAGGAGGGATTATGTTCTCAATTCGAACGAATTTAGCTTTCAGAAAAATTGAAAATGTAGTAGTCCCTCACTTATCCGTTGAATTACTTGCAGTTGAAATAACAAATACTAATCCCTCCTTCAGTGTGTATGCATGCTACCGAGCCCTCGGTCTTACCTTGAATACAAATCAATGGGATGTTCCTTTTCCTAATATTGATATGAATGAACATAAGATTGTGGTCGGCGATTTCAATGCGCATCATTCAGACTGGAACTGCAAAAAGACCGATCAGAATGGTACAAATTATCTCAAATGTTCTGAAGCTTATAATCTTTTCATTCATTTTTCAAATACTACCACCCACATCGATAGAACTTCCAGATCTAACATAGATCTAGTTCTTTCGAGTGAAAGTTTCTCCGAAAGAGTAGAATGTCGAGTCAAGAAGGAGACCTGGGGCTCGGACCATTGTCCTATATTCATTGAAGTAAGCGTAAGCAAGTCGTTATATAGAAAGAAATCGTTCAAAATTTTTTCGATTAGGACAGTAACAGCTGATCTGGAAGAAAATTCCCATCGATTCCTCACAGCTGACTATGATTCCCTCAATCCTTGTCTGAAATATCAAATTTTTGTTGATGTTGCATCTGAAGCAATCAAATCTAACACGCCCGTAAAGCGTGTTGTCCCAAACTCAATGCACAGAAATCCCGTCTCTTGGTGGGACGCGGAATGTCAAGAGATTATAGATCGAAGAGAAAGAGCTTTCGAGTTGTGGGAAGAATTTGGCTATCTTCGTGATTTTATTGGGTACAATCGAATGGATGCTCTTTGTCGTAGGACTTTTGAACAGAAACGTGAAGCTAACTTCAGAAATATCGCTGAAACGGTGAATATAAACACCAGTATGAAGTACGTTTGGAGTAGGGCAAGTATTCTGAAAAATAAGTATGTGAAAGCTAGCCACAATGTAACTGAAAATTCACAAACAGAGAGTAAACTCGCCTTGCTTCAGAAAATATGTCCTCCGTGGGTCCCAACAGATCCAGAATTCGTCCCAAATTGCCAAGAGAACGAATTTTTAGACTCTGAATTTACGTTTGCAGAGTTTGATTTAGCGTTGTCCTCGCGAAAGTCAAAATCAGCTCTTGGTATTGATGGCATCGATTATGAGGCTTTAAAATCTCTTGCAATAAAATACCACTTGCCGCTCCTCGACATCTTCAATGAAATGTATAGGTCATCAGATTTCTCGAATGACTGGTTAATTTCTTATGTGCACTTCATTCCAAAATCAGATGGTAAAGGCAATAGACCTATTACGCTAACATCAGTTTTGTGCAAACTCTTCGAAACTATAGTCAAGAACAAATTCATGGGGTGGTTGGAAACTCTAAAAATATTGCCGAACTCTCAAAGTGGGTTTCGTAAAGAACGTTCATCTACAGATATTCTATTGAACTTACTAATAGACATACAGGCAAATTTCAAGGAGAAAAAATGCCTATTTGCTATTTTTTTGGACGTTATGGGAGCCTTTGATAACGTTAAAATAGATATCCTGCTTCAGAAACTTGCTGAAATCGGTTGGCTTCACAGGCTTGTTAAACTTGTTAGATTTCTTACGTATCAACGTAAAATTTTCACAGACTTTGGCGAATCATTTTCTTACACTTTCAGAAGCGTTCCACAAGGCGGAGTTCTCAGTCCACTCTTGTACATTATTTATGTGTACCTCATCGTTGCACGGATGCCTAAGACGGTAACGGATATCCAGTTTGCTTACGATATTGCACTCATATCTGACAATTTGAGTGATTTGGAAGAAAGTTATGCAATTATCGAAGAAAATTTAGGTAACCTTGGTCTCGAGCTCGCCTCCAACAAAACGATCTTTGTCAACTTCAACAGCTGTGGTATTTTACCCGGGAAAACGGAAATTGAATTGAAGGATAACTTGAAAATAACATCGAGTAATGAGGTCAAATTTCTTGGTATCATCTTCAACTTTAATTTATCTTTCGCCTCTCAAATCGCGAACGTGCAAAGAAAATGCGCTTAAGTCTTGAATGTTATCAAATATTTGCGAGGAATACGGTGGGGTGCTGACCCAAACACACTGTTTGTTCTGTATAGAGGTTTGATTAGATCGAAAATCGATTACGGTTCATTTATATACTTTCCCACGAGAAAAGACAATATTTTGAAGTTAGAACGAATACAAAATTCGGCAATCAGACTGGCCCTTGGGTATCGCAATTCAACTCCCAACAATACCCTTCTTGGGGAATCGAAGATCTCGTCTATCGAGTTCAGAGTAGAATTTCTCTGCCATTCATATCTAGTGAAAATTTTATCCCATGGAAGCTTAGCAACCACAGAAAGAGTAAAGGGATACTATGAAAATAATCTCGAAACACGTAGATTCAAGCGCTTAAGACTCTTCGAAGAATGTATTGATGAACAGATGAGAGATCCTTTGCCAATTATTAAAACTGATCCCTACAACATCTACAATTATGAGTATCAAGTCCTACTCACTTCCATACCTTACGATAGGACAGAAAGTGCAATGAAGCGACAACTCCCTCATCGAGTTCAAGCTACCTCCTCTCCTTATATCACCCTTGATATCTGGACAGATGGTAGCAAACAAATCAAGTCAAAATCAATTGGTTCAGCTTACGTTTGTCCGATTCTAGGCTTCAAGGATACAATGAGCTTCAATAGAAATTGTTCGATTT
This sequence comes from Eretmocerus hayati, assembly GCA_029851415.1. Taxonomy (NCBI): domain Eukaryota; kingdom Metazoa; phylum Arthropoda; class Insecta; order Hymenoptera; family Aphelinidae; genus Eretmocerus; species Eretmocerus hayati. Next base: position 69,765,680 of record CM056744.1, on the reverse strand, counting down.
TTACAGCAGAATGTGCTGCTATCAACAAAGCGATGGACCTAGCTTTTGAAGATTCCAATTGAAGTATCCGAATTTTATATAACTCTTTGAGCGTCTTAGAATGTATCAGTAATTGTTCAATTGATATCCGCATTAACCCGTACATCCTTGAGATCAAGAAAGAGTATACTGTATTTTCAACAATCAAAAGTGAACAGGCCAGCTTGAAATCCATCTGGGTTCCATCTCACCAAGGTATAAAAGGTAATGAACTGGCAGATGAGGCAGCCAAGGAGGCATGTAAAGAAAATTCTGACCCTCTATTGCACATTCCCTTTACGGGCCTCAGCCAATTCTTCAAGAGAGAAATGAAAACAAATACAATTAATTCCGTGATAGCCTCGAGTTTAGAGAATGGCACGGGATATTTCGAAAACTATTTTGAAGACTCTGCAAGACCTTGGTTTCATAGAAAAAATTTTTCTCGCGAGCTTATTGTCACGATAAACAGGTGTAGATCGAATCACTATGGCTTGGCAGCCTCACTGGCTAGAGTTAAGATTATCAAAAGTCCGAAGTGCACATGCGACGTTTACGACCAAACTTTAGACCATGTTTTGTGGCAATGTTTGCGCCTTGATGAACCTCAGAAAGAGCTGGTTGAATCATTAAGGGAGATCAATTTACAGTTACCAATCAAAACCTCTTGCCTATTAGAAAAGCCCTACATAGGGGCTTTCAAATGTATTATTGGATTTCTGAATAATTGTGACTTGCATGCGTAAATATTAGGGAATAAGCTGGATGAATTCTTTCTTCTGTATTATTATGTGTAGCTGATGAATCTCACGAGAGATTTCAATGCTTCCAATAAGAAAAAAAAACACTTCCATAAGCTTTTAATGAAATCTTACTAAGCTTTTGATGAAATCTTACAACTCTCTCGTCGAGAATGATCCGCGAAATTTACGTGAAACTTTCACCATAACGCATGTGATGCAGAATAATTATTAAATACGTTCCGCAGCAAAGGAAGTTATTCCATCGCAAGCATTTGCGATTATCACGTAGACATCTTAGGTGATGTTGCGATCCAGGTGGTGATCCGTGATTGTAAAAATATGTTAATACTAATAGCAGCGATGTGAAGCACAGACCAGTGAGCTCCTAGTATGGTTTGATCGTTGTCTATCGTCGCAGGAGTAATCAAAATCCTTGAAATCTGATTCACAGATACTGAGTGTACTCAGAATCTTTGGAGTATTCATACAGTAGATTCGTGCACCTCAGCCATAGTTTCATAAACGTGCTCACTACTGAAATCACTCGACGAAGCGGATACTCTGCTAACTTGATTTGAGCCTTCAGGATTCTCTATGTTGATATTCTTTCGATCGTTATGATACTTCTGCAAACGAGATGGGATATCACTGAAATCGTGCTGACTCATCGTTTCCAATGCAGAGGATGAAAGAGATATCAACCACGCATGAACGAGGTGGGCTCGTCTTGCTGTGCAGTAGGATTCGGCACGCACTCTTTTAAGAGCGATGTGGAACCAACACAAGTTTTCACACATGAATTTGGGTTGGAGCTCGTACGTATTGACCCCTGCATAATTCTCAATATCCATGATTTCACGAGCCATGACACCCTCTAAGAACTTTTCTCCTGGTTCACCTCTTGTGTAAACATTGTCTACGCTTCTTGCCAATCTACGTAAGTCATACTGAAATTTGTTGTAAGAAATCCAACCATCGTTCCATTCCATACCATTACAAACACGGGTATAGTAATTCGTGATTCTTTTCACTTCATTTGGCAGATTTTCGAAACAATGTGGGGGGTAGCACTATCTAGTGTGCGGACAAATCGCTTTCAAGAGACAACACTGTCACTTCTTTTGGTATGTATCTATCGAAGCGATCTTGGAATGCGAAAATTTCACCCAGGTGAAAAAGGTTTGCATAGACTATGCATAGACTTTGCATAGACTATGCATAGCCTATGCATAGTGCTATGCATGATCTATGCATGGCCTATTTATGCATAGCTATACATAGTCCTATGCATAGACGTGTTGAATTCAATTTTAAAAACTTGACAATGGAGCTCCAACGCATGAACTTCAAAATTTCTCAGCTCCAGTACTCTGTTCCACAGTAAACTCTCGATACAGAGTTAAGAGATGCTACCAAATCGTATAACTTTGTCATAATCGTTCACGTGTCCACAATCACAAGTGAGTCTCACGACGCAGTTAGTTATTGATGCTATTCAGAGGCTGAGGTTCCAAGTTTTTCTTGACTGCGATTTATTAGACTTGACTTTTGTCGTTGCATCTACGATTCATGCAGTAGAATGAAGAAAGTCTCATCAAGTTACTTTATTCAATTATTGTACAACCAAAAATGAATGGTGAGATTCGTCGATGGAGAATATTGCGATAGGCAAGTGAGAGCATGCGTAATTAATTTCAAAAATAGTACATCGATGTAATTCATTTCTTCTCTAGCAGATTTGGAGGGGTGCAAATGTAATTGTTAACTCGAAGTAACTTTTGCTCGATTTGATTAAAGGGAAGGACTTCATAGAAATGTGTTGGTCTGATTGGTATAAAATAATCCAATGGCCTGGAGCCAACTGCAATCACATTCGAGCTATCGGAACCACGAATAAATTTTCTGATGACTGTGTAGATTTGCTCATTCACTAACAAAAAGAATCTGATGCTTCCAAAATTTTCTCCTCGGTTCCAACCGACCATTGAGTTCAATCTCTTTTTCTGTCTTTTGTAAATACTGGATGTGAATTCTTCTTTTCCTCTCTTAGCTTTACCATATATCTTTGCTTCATGGTTGTCCAGGATTCCATCATGATAGAGAGATGAATTCAGAAGTGCTTCTAACTCTCCCGGATTGAGCTGATGCGATCGTTGCTTACCTACGACTTTCTCAACAATTTCAACACGTAGTCTCTGAGATCTTTTATTCAATAAATCTTTCAAAATGTAACGGGCATTGTGCATTTTCATAGTATTGGCGATTTCGATGTCGATTTAGTTAGGGCCATGGCTGATCCTTTTATAATAACCCATTCCATCTTCAAAATCCGACATTGACCACACCCACTGAGGGCCCCATTTTCTGACTAATTCGGCCATGTGACTGGCTTGGTGGATATTGATTGTACAATGTACTTCTCCGTAGAGGAGATGGAACTTGCCAACAAACTCATCATTGAGCTTTTCAGCTAAATCAATCTCATCTTGACTGATGGATGCTTGTGACAGGATCCACTTTGCGTTCGAAAACAGCATGAAATGGTCGTAGTATTTCTTTGGTAATTTATCCTTCAGTAAGATAGGTAAATAATGTAGTGTATGATCTCTATATTCGGATGTTTTCCAATGTGGTCTGTGTTCCAAACCTTGAGGGGCTCGAGTGATGAAATCCGGTGGCGCAATCTTTGCTATGGCCAGATCAATCTGCTTCTGGAGATCTTTACTCACATACCAGGGTTCAGCACTGTATTTTTCATCGAAGAATAAAATAGTCATCTTTTTTCCGATTCCTAAGTCTGATCCATGCATGGGATCTCCAACGAAGGAATCGGATGGACTGAGCCCAGGGAGATTCGCAGCATTTGGTACCGCTTTCACCCCATTAACCTGTTCCCACTCATTTTCTATAGCAATGTTTGCTTGTTCCAACATTCTTTCATCTGTTCGTGGAGGTGGTTTTTCCGATAGCTCGGGATAGGATCGATTATGGCCTCTTCCTACTTTGCAAGTTATCCCTGGGTGCTCACAAAAGGTACATCCATGTTCCCCATTGTACTGCATTACATTTTGTGCCGCAGCTCTTGCTGGTAGATCTAATGAAGCGATCGGCGCCAAAACGATGCTGCGTTCTATACTATTTTGTGACTTGTTGAACCATTCCACTCCGTGTTCACCTAAATCAATCATTGTATCAATTATAGGCTTCAGAAATGCATCCATGGCAGGTTTTTTCACAGAACTGTAGTAGATGCCGGCTAAAAATTGATACGATCTTCTACTCTTGAACAGGCCAAATGGATCCTTTAGAGCTATTAGACATCAAGCCTCCATCTACATTCCAAATCATACACAAGTCATATACACCTTTCAATAAAGTCAGTTTGTATTTCTTGCATCTGGATGCAGAAGTGAAGTCATTGATAACATTTGGATCTAGATTTTGATTCTATCGAGCGTGTTCCTCTATCAAATCTTTCAAATCTCTATGTTCGAATGCATCTTTTATGACAGTTTTTAGGTCATATTCTATAAAAATATCGTGCTCCCCGCACGATTGACAAGACACACATTCTTTACCTCGATCATCTGATTCTATCAACAGTCCCAAGTAATGAGAACAGTCGACACATATCAGGTGTTTTTTGATAACATTTCCATTTGAAGGAGTGAGAGAGTTTACCAATTTCAAGAATTGATACTTATTCTTGGATAGATTGTTCGGCTGAGGTAGGATTGAATATGCTAAGCGTAGATAATCGTCCAGACATGCCTCAGTTATGCAGTGTCTGAAGAAATGATCAAGGAGCATATCTATAGTCTCGCCTGTTGTAACATCTGTGTAGGGATGCAGTTTTTCGTTCATCCATGCAAGGTCATCAGTATCATCCTCAGATTCTGAAGAACTCTCGGACAACTCTTCTGATTCATCATCTGAATCTGAAGACGATGATTCCGAAGAACGATCTGAAGATTCTGAATAGACATCATCACGTGTAATCTCCGAGCTACGTTCGCTCCGATCACTATGCACGGTGCCCACAGAGTTCACCTGTTCGAAAAAGCGTTGTTATTTGTCTTTGGACCACTCTGTACGCTGTAGAAATTTTTTGTTCTGTCTCAAAGTTCATATAACTAGGTGTTTTTGTGCTTGCCGACAGTACGAGATGAAACAAATTCATATTGCGTTATCGCGAATTCTACCAACTAATTTTTTAATTTCTGTGGGTTTTTCCAACTAATTCTCTGGCATCAATGGACCCTAAAAAATATTTTGTAGGCTCTTCTCTTCCAAAAATTTGATATACAATACTTGAAGAGTCAATAGCTTTGGGAGATAGTCAAGATCTACAAAAGTGATGAATTTGTCTGGTCGATTCTTACGCGAGCTCACTGATGACTGGACAACCTAGGTAGTACTTCAAAATTCTTCGAGTACGCGGGAAATCTTTTTCGTTGAGCGACCACATCCGAAACTCCAGCTACTTTTGAAATAGGTCGAGCTGCAGCATTGAAATTGTAATCACAGTTACAGCCACGACTATCATCCGATCTACTCCAAAAAAAATTTAGTATCGGAACAACGAGATGAAATTCAATGTCACCCTAATTTTGAGAGAAGTTAATTTTTTCCAGAACCGGGATACGAATAACCCTGGTGGTAACAATCAACATCAATCCGAAACTTGATATGAATCTTTCAAAAGAAAATTATGAGGCCATTAAGTCCATTCATTTAGTTCTGGTCACGCTATAAATCAGAAATTGTGCAGTCGTTTTCTGAAGCTCAAACACCATTACTCTATAAATAAAAAGGTAAGCAATACCTCGTCGAACTCAAATCGCAAAGAGTCATCATCAGTGCTGACCACAGAATCATCAGTGATGTCCATGCTCACTTATTGCAACTTCTTCAGCAGAAGCGGTTTTCGCACAGTAGGGATGAAAAATTCTTGATCGCCTTGAATAATATTATTATTGTGAGTTTCACGTAGAAAACGAAGACGTATATTATAATCTCAATATTCGAGCGCTTACTCGATGTTCTGTGGTGATATTCGTATTATTTTCTACATATACCACTCAATCGACGATAACAGCAGGATTCTTCGATGAGTAAAAATTTTTGAGAGACTTCAAAACTTCCCGCGAGCGCTGCGATCTACTGATTCATTTATGTACACATTTAATTGGGGGTTAGGCGATATAGATCTTCGTTGTTTGCAATGTTGTTGTGTCCGCATGTGTTTTGAGTCCCTTAACCTACGTCGTGATCAAAGTTGATCGACGCGTGTGCAAGATGCAAATGCAGTATTTGGTTGATTGTGACCCTGGCCACGCACTTTGCACAATTTACAAAGAGTCCATAATTGCTGATGAGAATGAAGCAGATGTGGAGTTGAACGAGGGTTCTTTTATACAGTTTCTGTGGCCAGAGCGCTCTGGAAGGCAAAAGAAATATAAAGGCACGATCATCGCGTCTGACCGTAAGTGAGATAATAAATCTAGAAATACTTTGAATTCCTAGATTGAATGGTGGTGTACTTCCTCACAGTTGAAGAAATCGCCTTACGCACTATTATGGACGCAATGGTTAGATTGAGAGAATTGCAAAAAAAATTGGGCTCTGAGAAAGGCGTTCAATCAAGTAAAGCGAATCCGTCGATAAAAATTCCCAGCAAACCTGAGAGAAAAGCTCCCACTCTCTTACAAAAGCAGATTCTCCAAGAAGTCAACAACAAAAGAAAAACAGAATCAGCTTTGCAGAATGAGAGCCAATCAGCCAATCAAAAAGATAGCAATTTGGTTGACGATGTGATGGAATCAGCTGAATCCGCGTTGCTGAAGCAAATCGACCATTCTCGAGATAGCTTGAAGAACGAAGTTATCAAAGTAAGATGGTGCAGTCATTATTATCTTTTTCATTAGCATCGACCTAAGCTTGTATGTTTATTTACGATCCACAACCATCTTACAAGTACCTTTCTTGACGTAGACATTCAAGTTCATCAAAACACATTTCTTGCAATCATACGATGGGGGTAACAATCCTGCCCAGGTAATTCCAATTATTCGATGATTCTGTGGCGCTGCAGGACTTGTCCTTGCCGCGATCCGAATTTATAGTGCTTTCAATGAGAGAACTTTTCTCCCCAGACCTCTCAAGATATTACTGAAGTGAATCGTCGATCATACGAAATGGATAATCCTAAGGAAGAGACTGTAATATTCTCTCAAAAAATTCTATGAAATGATGCTAATATGCAAAAATGATCAAATTCAATTTCTTACAGCTTGCGCCTAAACAAGATACGATGGGGTTGGAGGATGACACAATTCAGGTTCTACGATCACATCCATCCAATGACTCATTCATATTTATCTAATCACTTAGTATCCCTTTGAGAATATTATATGCTTAATATTGACGCATAAAAATATTTACACTCCCCTGGGTGTTCCTGATAATCTACCACAATGCTATCTTGGCGCACAAATTTGCGAATTGAGATCCTGGACCTGCGAGCTCCTGTCCGTAGGCTGTTTGCGGTCAAAGTGCTACGCTGTGATCAGCACAAATCTGTGTGGAATTGATCTCGGGGTAACACCGCGACCACAAAAAAGCGCAGGACCGAGAGCACTTGAATGGGGTCCGAAAATTCATCAATTTGCGTCACATGATGATTGTGGTACTTTATCGCTTAGATATCCTAGCAGAGTGTCTTAATGTTTTTTTTGAGCACAGCTAGGAGGGAGCAATAAACGTCGATCCCATGGAATGTCCGATATGGAGGGTTCTGATGATGATGTGAGTAGTCATGGGCCATTTGATTGCATTTTCTACGAATATTTATTCAACGTAATCATTTAGGACGGTCAAGCAGACAAAGAAAACTTTCTGTTGACACCGGTGCAAGATCAAAAGCATTTGCTCTCATTCAATACTGCTGAGCTTCGTGATCCGAGTGATAACTGGATGGACGATTGGAAGAGTCCAATGTTGGAGGTAAAATCCAATTTCATCCATTCTATTCTGAAATAAGTACTATAGCAGAATTTTTTCAATTTCAAAAGAGTCCTATTACTCCCCGTGAGCGCTCATACGATATGTTTCCTCCTGACAACAACAAAAAAAACCAGGTAATTCAACAATGATAATAATCATCATGGAATCTCACGGGTTAATGAGTACCTCCGTAGAACTTTGTCATTTAACGAAAAACCATTGTCGTAGAGTGATCAGCGTGGAATGGAAATTCAAAACTCACAACAGCCTCCCCAGCCTGTACAGAGCTCACCAATACTCGGCAAAAGGTTCAAATATTCAAAAAATAGTCTGAATGAGAAAATCCATGGTGTTGAGCGTACTCTAGCAGATGCTTCTGTAAGTTCAATTTTCAGATCTTCTTACGAGTCGATTTGAGATTCTTATGTACAATTTAGGAAGGCAGTGGCTCTAGTTCGAGTGTCAAGTCAAGAGGAAAATCTAGAATAATTTACTCATCCGACGAAGAGAATGAGGTGGATCATCAATCGTCAAAATCTAGTTCTGGTAGTCATGCCTCACTTTTTGAGGATGTCAAAGTCAAAGATGAAGCTTTCAACAAATTTGGAGACTCGAAGCAAACTTTGAAATATCTCAAAGGAGATGGGGAAAAGGTACTGTTGCTTTGCATTAGAACTCTTATTGTCGAACTCATCCATAAATAATTTTACCACTGGGTGATACTTCTTATTTCTTCAGATCGTAGAACTTGTTAAGGGTACGAAAGTGTATATCGATGCTGCTGATTGGAAAGCTCTCAAAGAAAAAACATATAAAAATCAAAGTACTGAATACGCGCGTTGCTTGCTTCGAGCGATCATCAAAGATGACGCTCTGAAGATGTGTTCTCTCACCGGTCAGAGTTCACGAGGGCCTACAAAAGTGGGAGATATTAGGCCTGGGCTCGATAAAACTGCCGTAGATACTATCGTTGGTAAGATTTGTCACATTGTACTTCATGAATCTCTAATCTTGACATTATATTTAGAATTTTGGACACCGTGAACATTATAACTATGTGCTTGCAGCTTATGTTATCAGATATGGAGGAAGACATGGTTGGCCTGCTGTCACTTCGTCTCACATAAGAGCAAGCCTAAGGTGTCTCTCACAAGAGCAACGGGCTCAGTATGAAATGAGTCTGAAACTTCCAAAGAAAACATACGGAAGAGAGACCTGGCGAAAGGAGATGTCATCACAACAATGAACCTGGAACTATATTTCGAGGAACTATAATAATTTTTCTCAGTTTTCCAATTATCCATTCTTTTTTCTTTCTATCTCCAAAAAGTTCGCTTGTTTTTGAAAAAAAGGTTGAGTTCTGATTACCCCAATTTTTCTCAGATGATTTGACTTATCAATAAATATTGTAATTTAAACGAATGAAGTGGATCAGTTTAATTATTGATATAATCAAATGAGATAATCAAAGTTAGCCATTCGTTCAATCCTTGAGATTTTTAAGTATATCAGCAAGTAAAATACATACTCTGATAATCGCGATAGTGATATGCGTCTGTGGTCTTTGTACGGACTGAACATTTTATCGAAGTCGAATCAATAATCATCTCGCAGAACTATATTACCTCGAGTTACATTTTAGTTCTATTTCACCTGTGAAAATGTCCTTAATTCACTGGAAAGGTTCCAAAATAATTAGATACTTCTCTTATTTTCGATGAAAAATGTTTGGAAGCGGCCCCTTTTGCTCCTTCAAAGTCGTCGAAATTTATGCGTTGAAAATTCATCGTTAGATTTCCCAATCAATTTAAGCAAGTCTATGCATAGCACTATGCATAGCTATGCACAATTCAGGCCATGTATAGATCATGCATAGCACTATGCATAGGCTATGCATAGTCTATGCAAAGTCTATGCATAGTCTATGCAAACCTTTTTCACCTGGGCAATGATGATGTCCATTTCAAAAGATGCCTATCAAAAGTTGGAAATGAACTGAGATAGCATAGTTGCACACCTTAATATACCCTGCTCAAGCATCCCCTCCACGATACCATCCCTCACAGAGTCCTCCCTTCATTGAAATTACAGCAGCTGTTCCTAGTACTAGGAAGTGAATGTCGTTCAGCTGTCCTCTGACGTGATTCTTCAGCTTTAGTGATGGTTTAGTTAAACACTCATTTCCTACAATTCTTATCGCTCATAGTTTGCAGCTATTATTCAATTTTGCAGCCCTCCACGTTACCATACCATTCGTCCTTTGAGAGAATTGTCTTAAATGAGTCCCATATTTGTACATGAGGGTTCGCAAACTTTTGTCATGATCATCTCAGAGTTTTCGCTTACCCCAAAGCTTTTTCACAAAGCTCTTGCTGCCTCTCTCCCACCCTCTCTTGCTCTCTCTTTCATAGTTCTCCACTACTACATACGAGCCAGTCCACAAAACGCAGTGATTCGTGCGTTACGTCCATTATACACCGATTTCTCCCACCAATGACTATATGGATGGCTCCCAACCAGAACGGTATGAGTCCATTTTTCCCATTTTTGGCAAATTAGCTTCAAAGTTCTTTTGCGATAGAAAATTCTGATTGTCATTCGCAGTAATTATGCTTCTTTCATCATATAATGAATGTTTTTTACGATATTTTTTTGCATGGGGCGTGATAATTTCCAATTATTCACACGTTTTACACATTATTTCGTAATAAGAAATGGACTTATAACGTTCTGGTCCCCAAATTTTCTCGATTTCATTCCCGGACCAGAACGGTAAAGCCCATCATTTCGAGTCAGTGATCAGAGTTTTGTTAACCAAGCAATCTGAAAGCACTGATGTTGATGGAAAATATATAATAATGTGGTTCAAATTTATTGGAGGTAGCTTAATTCGAGAAGTCCAGTATTTTTACACTCAGTATCTACTCTAATAAGATTTATTTGTAACTAGCAGAAGAACGGAACTGACAGTCGGGTAATCACGGATATTGACAGTGCAAGTTGATAATATTCAAAATGATTTCCCAGAATAATTATGAATAAGACATGTCTACTCGGCGATGAGTATAGGTATTATCCGTCATTCACATTGTTTTCGAAGAAGAAACTATTCATATAGATTATTGAGCTTGTCTTTATTTCGGATGTAGTTACTCGGTCCTTTGAAAATATCCTATCTCTGAAGGAATGATGAAAAACAAAAAACCATAGCTAGTTCAGTATCGATTGGTCTATCGACTCAATTTCTTCGACTGACCCTGTAAATCCGGTCTCGTTACTGACGATGTGAGATGCCAAAAGTTCAATTTAGAGCCCCCAATAAGGTCACAATATGCTTGTGGACATTCACGAAATCCTGATCGAGGCTCTTCCGTACGTAAAAGTGTGAAGAAGGGAGCGATGAAGTTCGGGTTGATAACACCTCAACGACTCGATGCAACTAGCGGACGCAACCACCTCCACAACAGAGCCCCTAATTTCCAGTTTCTGGAAGTTGTTACTACTTAACTTAACCCACAGAAGCAGTATAATGATACGAGGTGTGAGAGTAATGTTTTTGTGCTCGATAATGGATTTATACCGTTCTGGTCCCCAAAACAAGTCGAAACTTTTTTTCCACCAAAAACGATTATGTAGTTTGTGATGCGTCAGAGTATATTTTCACTCCCGGAGTTGCACATACATATTTTTGCACCTTTTCCCTATCGTTTCCCGTCAAAACCTCAATTTTCACCAAAATGGACTTATGCCGTTCTGGTAGGGAACCGCCCATATATCAACTCCGCGACAAAGCAGACACCTTTTTTGAAATCCTACAGCGAAATTGTGACGAACTCAAGACTCAAAAACTGAAATAGACAGGAATGGTGGGCCATCGAATTCAAACAATCACGAAATTTCACGCGTGACATGGCTTTCTCCCCTCAGTGTTAAGGGTTGGTATTTAGATACAGTCTGGGATATCGGTATGATTCTTGCGGGGAAATGGCCCGTAATTTGAGACTACAACCATCTTAAAAGCAAAGAATGTGCTCCAAACAGGTATGAAACTATCTCCTGTTGATGACGCATGACTATGAGGAAAGCCGAGGAAATATCAAGAATCATTACTCACATGATGACATGAACGATTCTGAAGAGTTTCGATATAGGGGAGTCCTGTCTCTCGGGTCGGTATTGACGGATAATGCATGTTCAAAAATTACAGGGAAGTTAGAAGCTCCAATTCACGCGTATATGAGGTAATCCTAAGAACTTTTTGATTTTTCGCCCCTAAAAGTGGAAATACTGGAAAACACTGTGTACGTCTCTGAAATTTTTTATACGACTTCCCTCCAAATCCGGAGAGTCTTTGAACTTTTTGAAATATTTCATGGGACGCTTCATGACGACTTCGTCCATAAAAAATTTTCAATTGTCCCCATTCAAACGGATGATACTCTCAAACGCGCTAGAGTCTGAGCGTCGCAAAAGGAATATGATTTTCTGGTTTTATTATCTACAATTTCTCCGTATTTTGGATTGCATCCGTTGGTTACAGCAGCTGTACACCACCGAGAACGACGTAAATATACCATGAGTAACACTAATTTCATTCGGTTAAACGCAATTCCTTGATTCCTCCATTGATTTACATGGACCTACGATAGATCGATTCCTTAGTTTTTGCATGAGTAACACCACGATTGGATCATGAGAAACATGACCCCAGACTAACAGAATCCACTGTAGTACGCTAAAACCATGAGAGCTTAACGAATCTTGAGAGTTGGTCCGAGTGGCACGTAATTTTGGTGATTTTCGGGTATTTTCTCGCACTTGAGCGGTACTAGTATTTATCCATATCCACCAATCCACTCCAAATTCGGTGTCTTTTTTAGGACATCCGAACAAAGAGAATTTGACTGCTTAGACCTCATTACACGCCACACAGTCTAAATGATGGTCACGTGACAGCAAAAGTCAAAAGTTTCTAGGATTTCCTACTATACCACATTGGAGCTGCCCGAAGGTTTTGCCATACTTTCGAATACCAATACCATCGTGTCAAATATTGAGATTTAAGTAAAAGGAATTGATTATCTTACAATCTCAAGTAGTAAAAGGGTCATGATGAAAATTGACGATGGTTCATATATAGATTATTTATTGGAAGACAAGATTACAATCATCACATCATTATCAATCATAAAGGGTGTATATTTTTCATTTACGCAAATTCAATCCCATCGATATTATTATGCATATAAATAGTATAATCATTATCATATTCCGAAGTTGAGATTTACGACATTACATCAATAATGAATCGTCGCTAGACATCATTATTGCTTACAATATCAATTTCTCGTAATCTGTTAGATGGTAACCGAATGGAAGAGACAACTCTTCTGAAACATACCATCGTTTTTTCAATACAACACTATAGGATTTGGTCTCATCACGCGTAACAACCTCGTGCAGAGGTGTTCGTCGGATAGCTCCAAAGTTCAGATCTATGGTATATTCAATATCTTTACCTTCCACTTCTTTTCTATTGTGGAAGTAAGATTCTAGTAATTGCTTGATACTTTCGAAATTTATCTTCAATGAATTTTCATAGTTAAGAGTTATCCCTCCCATGCTGCAACATTCAAAAGTCTTACCCTCTGATGTGACGCCACGATAAGCGTAAGATTTCGGTGCAATGGATATAAAGGTATTAATATAGGAGCCCTTCCCGTATCCAGCTCATTCATCCGTCATATCACCTAAAAGACTACCGAGAGTCGGTTGGTATTGACCTTTCCTACGACGGAACAAGGTCGAATCAGTATCTGTATACAGTACCCGTCAAAATTAATGGATCATGCATAGTCTCAGTCAATCAGCGATAACTCTGGCCCATTTGGTCGTAGAAGAATTCTGAAAGAAGGAAATCGAAGATCAGGAAAAAACATATCGATTCATGGGTTCAAAAAATTTTTTTCACTTTTTTTATGGGGTTGTAAGTGGCGGCGAAGAGACGGTTTTTTTTTCTTCAATCAAACACCTGTAATTTTGACGCGCATCATGCGATCGTAAAAAGCTTAACGGAATTTTGTAGCTCTTTTCGAGACCTTCAAATTCCTTTTTTCAAAGTTTTCTCTGCGATTTTTCCCGTCCGACTGGCGAGCTTTAGAAGCATACTTTTTCAAGCATGTGTTCTAATGAAGGCATGGAAGCTCGCGTCGACTTGATTTCTCAATGCTCGTGATCAATGCAGAATGTCATCTAAAAAAATTTTGTCAGGCTAAATTTTGACGTAAAATTTTCTGTTCTTTCAGAATATGCTATCAGATTGCCAGTTTAATAAGCCCCAAATGTCTTTTTTCATCTTGAACAAGACAAAAATCACACTAGACGAAAACAGACATTTGGGGCTCATTAAACTGGCAATCTGATAGCATATTCTGAAAGATCAGAGAATTTTACGTCGAAATTATGCCTGACAAAATTTTTTTAGATGACTTTCTGCATTGACCACGAGCATTGAGAAATCAAGTCGGCGCGAGCTTCCATGCCTCCATTAGAACACATGCTTGGAAAAGTATGCTTCTAAAGCTCGCCAGTCGGACGGAAAAAATCGCAGAGAAAACTTTGAAAAAAGGAATTTGAAGGTCTTGAAAAGAGCTACAAAATCTCGTTGAGCTTTTTACGATCGGATGATGCGCGTCAAAATTACAGGTGTTTGATTGAAGGAAAAAAACCGTTTTTTCGCCACCACTTATGACCCCATGAAAAAAGTGGAAAAAATTTTTTGGACCCATAAATCGATGAGTTTTATCCTGATCTTCAATTTCCTTTTTTCAGAATTCTTCTACGACCAAATGGGCCAGAGTTATCGCTGATTGACTGGAACTATGCATGATCCATTAATTTTGACGGGTACTGTATATGATGGAATTACCAAGCTTTTCTAAGTAACTGTAAAGTACAAGTCACGCTTGAGCAGTCGTGGACGCTGCAATTAGGACATTTGTATTCCGTGCAGATACCACATTCTCTTCGCGGAATCGCCAATTCACGTACAGCGTTTCATCATTCGCGGGTAGAATGTCAAAAATTTCTTCCCCGGGGTCAGTCACGAGTTTTAGTAATTCATCACGCGTTTTCATCACATTTGTTTCTTTCAAATTACTACGTTGTCCAAATTTCCCCCAAAGTGAGCACAAACAGAGCTTCGCAACAGATCGCAGACCAGGATTTGACTCTATTTTTTCTCCATCAAGCATGATTCCCTCGTCACGTTCATATTCATGTTAGAACTTTGCTTTAGCATCTTCGTTCGTGCACCAGGAAGGCCAACCACTGGCCTCTTGTTTTATCTTTAGAAATGTATCAACGTAATTGGTGGAGAGCCCCCCACTTTCACCGTTGTAGCACGTCATTTCGTATTGCCCAATGATCGAAATTTCCATAATTTTGTATCCAAGGCGTACAGCCGCACGCAATTCGTCAACGACCCATGTGCCCCTTGAAACACGATCAGAAATATTTTGATGATTACGATAGTCTTCGCGCATTTCATCGCCGCAAGATCTACATAAGATGAATAACAAGCGACCGTGCATCTTGAATGGAAGCAGAGGCATATAAGAGTCACGAGGTGGCGAAACAACACACTCCACTAGACCCTCTATACGAGACAAATCGTTGGGATCTCCATGAGTGAGTTCGTTGCACTCTTCTCCAATCAGGATTCGAGGATGTCTAATCGGAAATTTACCTCGTTTTCACACATACAGATACAACGAACAGATGTCTGTATACTTGATTTTCTCATCAGCTCTAACGCGACAGTAAGGTACACAGTTTTGTGTGCGACCACCAAAAAATGCATCTCTAGGATCCAGCTTGACTTTAGCGATCAATGGGTGATTATCAACGTATTGCGTAATTTCAGGATGTTTCTTTTTGAGTCTGTCAAATTCACATACCCAGATGTATTTGAGCTCATAACCTAGATCCCTAATTTCTCTCAATTTACGCATCGTTTCTTCATATGCTTCAGTGAACGTTTGCCTATATATCATACGTTTATCTCTATTTTCCTTGAAACATATGGTACATGCATGGAAAAAACATCCCTGAAATTCAAAGACTTTGCCTCTTCCTGAATTTTCTAGGTATCCGTCCACCAGATATTCCTCAGGCAGCCTGTATTCACGCTGTCTACCAGCATGTATAATTGTTTCGTTGAGTTCGTGTTCACGCCAGAGAAGCCATTCCAAAGCTTTTCGTGAGTGTTTTTCCGCTCTACGATAACCACTTTTGGGAATGAGTCCAATCATTTTGGGTTTGAGAAAATTTTTCCTATATACTACAGAACATGCACTAGCTATTTTTACGGCTTCCATAAAACGACAAACATTACCGATGGAATCGAATATTTTTTTGAAAGATAAGCATGAACGTCTCAATATTTCAACATCTCAACGACAATACTTCACGATCTTTTCCCTCGTAACAAAATTATATTGGGTAACATTTGCATCATACCAGTCCAGGAACTTTTCTCTCTCTTTTAAGTTCATTGAATCTATACCATAAAATGAGGGGTCAGGTAATGTTCCTGAATAATTCTCATTTTTAGGAGTATTAAAATAATGTGGGAAATATCCCTTCCCCAAGTATGCAGGGAGCCCAAAAGCCTCTGCTAATTTACTCAATTTCATGTGGAAATAATTGAAGCTGTCGATAAATTTCGTTCAACCAAGAGTCAAACTGATAACTTTGGTCCCATTCAAAATCAAATTAGGCTTCAAACCATCTGCGTTTTCAACGATTTCCTGCAAAACAAATCGCACATCGAACCCACCCCCGTGGTGCGAGATACATATTATCTGCTGGAATGCTGTTTCTCTACGGACACACAACGATATGAGGTTTTTTATGGGATTTTCTCGCCATACATGCTCACGGATCCCACAGATGTTACAGATAGCACTCATATCATCATTACCTATACAAGCGTAGCAGATTTGCTGAAGAACGCATAGATTTGGAATGTGCACAGTGGTGGAAGAGTGCTTCTTATGTTTCAAATTGTGTTGAGTTTCTAAGTCAAAAAAGATATGAAGAACTCTTCACATTCGAACTGTATTATCGAGTAGCAGATATTGGACCCTTTAATGGTATTAACTCTCATTCTACTCCTCAAACTTTTGACACATTGAAAGAAGCAATCAGAGCTTCAGAAAATCCATGCATAAATGATGGGAAAAACATTGTGATAGACATAGTACCAACGCCGGTTGCTCGTACTAAACCAAGAACAATAAGTGATCTCAAGTTGGATAAGAATAATAGCGTTTTCATGAAGAAAACCAAAACAATCTAAGAAAAATTGTGATGATATTCAACAAATTCTAAAAAAACTGTCAAAGTCGACAGATGTGATCTTATTCATAAATCGGAAAAGGATTGATTATGCGGAAACTCATCCCAAAGATAAAGTGGGTATTCGGAATCCTCAGACTCCAATCTTTGAAAATTATGCAAATGGTGACATGTTCACCCATGTATTTCACCATACACATGCCATATCAGGTGTTGGCTCATCATGCAGTCATCTGCTACTATTAGGAGATTCCATCGAAACACAACAGCTCGGTTATGATATAAGAGGAATCTTCATTGCACGAGCTGAAGCCTTGCTCGAGGCTCATAAATCACTTCTGACAGGAAATGGCTTCTCAGAAAAGCAGATACAAGACTCTTTTCCTACCGTAAAAATTATACCATAAGCAAAATTCATCACCGGTTCTCATCTGAAGATGGGGAAATCAACTCAAATCATGCAGGATATGCGCCTGAGTTTGCATGCTTTGCAAGCTGTCTTGTGTATATAGTGAGTATCCTCTATTTACTTATTTTCGCTTTTTTCCACAATATACATCAATAATTTTTCCAGTATGCGCCGATTCATCGATCCCATGTGCGGGGCTGCACTGATCGCAGATATTGAAGTATTCGCGTATCGTGGCTCAGCCCTGGAGTAGCCTTGTGGGAACGGAGCGTTCCTAAAACATATAACACAAGCTCAATTCAGAGCCATTATGAAAGAATGCCTGAATTTTCCTGATGAATAAAGGTTCTTCATTTTTTTAATACAACGTTTCTTTTTTTCCAAATTCCTTCTCCTCATCTGGGCGGATTACGCCTCATGGGGACACCGCCTCCACCTTGGTGAAAAAAAACGCCCCAATGTACCTACCTCTAGGGTAGTGTGGAAATGGTACAAGACTGCAACTCCCACATACTTGGGACTATTCCCCGGTGCCCTGCATCCTAGTGTCCTGCAACTCCCAGACACTCGGTGCAACCCAGCGCTTGGTGCTCTGCATCCTGGAGCCCTCCCCCTGGCGCGACCTAGTGCCCTCACAGCTGCTGCCCTCAGTGCCCTCACAGCTGTTGCCCTAACACCTAGAGCTGAGGTGGATGGCTGATTGTATCACAATCGTGCCAACTCGCTCATCGACCCGATAATGTTCCCTGAAGAGAAGTAGAGACTTGTCGTGCCTGTGAGTAGGAGGCAAGACGCTCTGAATCGTGCTTATTGACTCACTTCCACAGGTCATTCGAGAATTGAGAAGACTTACGACAGGTTGGCTCGCGATTACCATTGGGACGGCACGTTCCGTAACGCTTCAACTTCTGTACGCCAGTGTCAACTGTGCCAACAGTACAAACCATCACAGGCCGGTCCACTAGGACTAATGGGGAAACGCATGGTCGATCGCCCTTGGGTGGTAGTAGCAGGTGACGTCATGGAACTTCCACGCACCAAGCGAGGATTCAAATACTTGCTAGTCTTGCAAGATTCATTCACTCGCTGGGTGGAAGTAAAATCGCTACGTCGTGCCGGGGGCAAGGCCGTTCCTGCCACCATAGATGAGTTGATAATATCCCGTTGGGAAACGCCGAAATATTCCTTATCGGATAATAGAAGAGAATTCGATAACAAGATAGTAGACGCCATGTTGGAGCAGTACGGGGTGTGACATATCAAGAGCCCACCACACCATCCTCAAGTAAATTTAGTTGAACGATCGAACAGAGTGCTTGAGACCATGATTTCACAGTTCGTTCAGAACGATCATAGGAACTGGGATGATCACATTCATGAGCTTCGTCACGCCATAAACACTGTGACACAATCTAGCACCAAAGTTTCTCCGGTGTTTCTGAACTATGGAAGAATGGGTGAACCGAATGAAGCGTCAAGACGCGTTACGAGAACTGGTAATCCGTGATAACGCCGAGAGTAGAGAAAAACAAGCGAAGCACTATAACGCTGGTCGTAAGAACGTGATTCTTCAAATAGGAGACCTCGAAGGTAGAAGAACGCACTTTTTATCGAACGTCGCGAATAAATTCAATGCAAAATTAGCGCCAAGATGTGAGGGTCCACTAACAGTCGTAGAAGTGGAATCTCCGGTAGTATACGTACTAGGAAACGCCGCAGGTCAGCGAACGTGTGACGTACCAATTTCTCAAATGAAACGCTTCGTCCCTCCCCGTGGAAAAATCCCGTAGTAGTCCAGAAGTCTAATAGTAGTCATTGTGCATGAGTAGGACGCCATTTTTTTCAGATGAACTGAGGAATGATATTGATGCAAATGATTTATCCCAGTTACGGCTGAACCGACGCCACAGGATGAGGTTCCCAGCAATGACGCCGACAAACATGAAGAAGGAGTGAACAAGTCTGATCGCAGCCGGAGCTGCTCACCCTGCCCAAAGGAGTTCGAGGACATACCAAGACCCGACGACTACATTCAGGCCTTATCAATCTGGCAACTGAATTCACAAGTACGTCGGGCTTGGAGGGCATCTCGGGAACGCAGTGCGATTCGTGGACCACGCACTTTAGACAGTGGTCTGAGCGATGACCACTCTTCCCGAGACACTCCGGAACCCCCACGGAGGGAGCAGCGTCAACTCCGAATTGTGATCTCTCGCGTAGACGAGGTCGGGAGCGGGATCAACAGCCCCAGGACGCCACAGAGTGCACGAAGCTCTCCAACTCTAGACGCCACCGCGTCATCACGCTCTCTTGGGGCCATTCCTAGGACTTGCGATGTCCCCTGACGTTCGCGTGATCGGAGCCATCACCCGAGGCCTGAATCGATTGGGAAAGAGACGCGAACCCAAGGTTGCTCTACCTCAAACAACGCTTCGTTGGCTGCAGTAGCCGAAGTACCGGAGCCCAGCAGCGAGACGCCAAACGAAGTGTCCGAGGTCAGCGAAGCTAACGCCGGGTTGGACCCGATAGGCGATTCGGACTTCGCACAGCGTGAGCTGGAGGAGTTTTTGGGACAATCTGACGCCGTGTCAACAGCATTGGTAGAACGGGTACCATCTCCGGACCGATCCGAACTGCTGGCTGGACCCGAGAACCCACGCAGCACGACGCCATCACGCCCCAGACTTTTTCTTCAACAACGGCTGGCATTACCGGCACGTCGGGAAGACACAGCGGGCGGTTTCACAGCGGAAGATCTCCGGGAACCAGCCATCCTATTGGCCCCCGAAAACTTACCCGCCGCAGTGCAACAACGATTGGAGCAAGAAGCCGAGTTACAACTCCGGAACAATTGGAACACCGGAGACACCTGGAAGGACTATCTGGATCACCGCGAGGAGGTGGCCAAGAACTGGCGACTAAATAGACCCATCCAATTTCCGAAGCGGATACGGGGTAAACGGGCCCTGATTCCCTCTAACTGAACTCCGGAAATCGCAACGCGGATCCGTAGAACCCGGGTACAGGAACGAGCTGCGGAACGCCGAGCTATGTTAGAGCGACAAGTGAGCCTCAGTGTGACGCGCTGGCCAAGAGACGCCGCGCGAGCTGATGCCAGCCCCGAAGACGACGCAGCAGACCCCAGGTGACCAGCGATCTCCGGCGGCACGGTGAGTGGTCTCAGAGGTTTTCTCCAGCGATTCCCTGCCCCCGTGTGCCCCCCCCCCCCCAAAGTGATGGAGTGTCGTGTCGGGGTGCCATGCGGTGGAGTGACACCTCATAAACTTGTTCTTCCTCATCGCGCGCTCCAGAGAGCATCCTGCATACCCAAGTCGAGGAGGCCATCACCTCGGTCAGTGCGGAGCTAGGTCGACGCCACGTTGGCTGGGCCACGTTATATACCTGCCCAATCTGACCGATTCGTGGTGCGCCCATCGCTGCTGGAATAGTGACCTAGGTGCAATTTGGCCATCTTCGCCCCTTTTGTGCCGGGCTTTTCTCCTCACGTCGCGGGCGGAAATTGTCGCAAGACGTGAGCAAAACGACGCCTTGAGTAGTGCGTGCGCAGAGTTCAGGCCCCGCCCATATATATGGGCATTTCTAACGAAAGTGAGTGTGTGCACCAGACGATCGATATATAGGGACATTTCCAACGAAAAGTAGTTTGAAAATTGAATTTTGATGAACGCTTTCATAAACATTTGGCCACTAGAGGCTCTCTGTAATTAGGTTTATCGGCCTGTGCGTCGTGAAATGCGAATAATGATTCGGATAAACGCTGTTTTGTATTTTCCTAATAACTCGTGAGGGATTATTTGCGATTTGGGAAATATATGTGTCCGCAACCCAGAATCTTTTGCGTTCCTCAGGTGTGCTCCTAATTTCCCCCACCGTCCCGCCCTTCGTGGCTTGGGGAACATGGCCTTGCCCCGATCCGGCGATAGAATGAATTAGGTAACACGGTGGGTCTAGTTTCTTTCAGGTGACCCATCTCGTCCCGTTACACTCGTTCAAACCCCCCTTGAATTTGGGCTAATTACGAGTCGTCGCATATAAGTAAAGCCATCATAATAATAGTTTGTGGAAGCTTTCTGGCTGATTTCTTGGGAATATTCCACAGGTACTCTCACAGAAATCTTGCACTGAAACATTGTTGATATATCTCTGCAAGCTTTCTAGGATCTTTCGAAGCGAAACTATGTGACGGGTTACTGAATATTAATATTGAAAACCGTTACAACCGAGTCGACAACATATTATGCTGTTGAAGTATTCCGAGGATTAATTATTAACGATTTGAGCTTGTGAGATATGACACATAAATATTGCTTCGAAGAATCTGGGAATCTTCCAGAGAAATATTGCAATGAAAGATTGTAGCAATCTTCCAGGAACATTGCAGTGGAAGATTGTAGGAATCTTCCAGAAATATTGCAGAGAAAGATTGAAGGAATCTTCCAGGAACATTTTATTGGAAGATTCTGTTTCCGCTGGATGTCGCATAACAAACTTTGGTTCTCAAATTTCGTCCTCATGAATCATATGATTTTTGGGAAACTTTCTATCAGGGAACCCGATGGTAGCATTGAAAGACCTGTCATGTGTGATGGCATACCGAGGACCATGCTATGCATAATGGGCTGTCAATCATACGCGAGAATTATTTGAAGATGCGTCCAGGCTTTCTCGCAAGCGTTCACAATAGACGATGGTTAGTATATAAGACAGGAAAATGGCTCATCGGTCACATGTCGCGTACATCGAAGAGTTCATAGAAACTGGATGAATCTAACATGAAGCTTTGGATTCAATCACCCAATGGAGTTGGAGTACGAGTTAGGATAATGAAGTTATGCATTAGAATGATTAAGAAACTTATCAAGCAAAATATGGATTCCATAGACAGATCTGTCACCGATATATTTTTGTGAGATTTTATGAAATCTTGCAGGATTATTTCACTGAAATTTTTCAATGAAATGTTCCTGGGAGCTCCTCGAAATATTCCCGGCAATATTTCATGGAATATTGCAGGAAGGTGTCTGAAGTGGCACATACCTTTATTGAGAGAAGCTTTCAGTGAAATCTTTCTGAAAGATTCCCGGGTTTTCCTGAAATCTTGCAGAAGGGTTTCTGAAAGGCTCTCATGCTGTATGGGGAGCTTTCTAGGATATTAATATACAAAATTCCAACGAGATAATATGAAATATTCCCTGAAATATTCCTGGAAGATTCGGAAGATTTCATAGAAATATTTCAATGAAATATCCCTGGTAGAAAAATGAGCGTAGTACGACCGTAGTACGACCGTAGCGCTACGGTCGTACGGCCGTATCGGTACGGTCGTAGCTCTACGATCGTACTACGGTCGTATTACGGTCGTATCTCTACGATCGTAGCACTACGACCGTAGCCGTACGATGTTATTAGTACTACGATTTTGTATCATAATACGTATATTTTCTTTCATGATTATAGAGTCATTGCGGAATGTTTTGATACATGATCAAACTCGTGCTCACTATTGATCTAAATAAAAGTCATTACATGAATAAAAATATTCGACATGTAATGCTCAATTTCTGAACACTAAAAAATATTTCTCAATGCAGGCATACTTATGGATAATATTCTTCGACGATTCAGCTATTCGACTATTATAATAATTATATATATAGCTATTATAATATTCGACGATTCGAACACTCAGCTAGAAATTTCCGAAATCCATCGAATTTGAGTGCGCTCGCGTCAAATAGGGATCATTTATAATGGAAAATCGCATCTGGTGTTGATGAGTACCCGTTCAGAAATTCCCCCGCGTCAACAGAGCTTCCCCGCGGGGCCCCCCGCAGGGCATCCCCGGGGCAATATTCGCATAATGTACAAGTAATTTCTCAATTCTCATGAAAAATTTAGTATTTTTTTTGGGCTTGTTTGTGATTACAACTCATGTCATTCCTCAAAAACTCAAGTAAGACTGGGAAAACGAGAGAGAACTTGGGTAGATATTTCTGTAGTCTGTGTTTACCTACTTCTGCTGTAAGGAATTGGAATCTGGACTCTGCAGGTTGGTGGTGAGGAAAGTTCTCTCCCTGGACTGAGATTTGAGTTAAAAGTGAGTTCTCAGTGATTATAGAATATTGTGTGATCACCTGAAGGAAATTCCCCTCACAGTCACACATCTGCAGAAATGAGGTTAACTCAGGAACATTACGCAGGGATGTTATACTAAAGTGTTTTGATGCTTTTCGCACTCCATAACACAACTATCAGAATCAACTCAAGTTACAGAATCAAGACCTGATGCTATATTACAGGTGATACACACCCTCAGCCGATTTCTACTTCTCCGTAGAATATTACATGAAATGCAGGCATAGTGAAAATACTTGGAAAAAAATCCACGCTCAGTTATATCAACGCTTTATCTGGCACTATTGAGCTTGCTTGTCCCAGTTTTGAAAAATGCTTTCTGCTTCACAGTGATGGGGAGTGCATGAATAATTGTCACAGCATCTTCAATGTGCCCTTGGAGTATTTCTCGCCTCCAATTCTCATGAACATTCATATTCTGTCATGGAGTTTCTTCAGAGCTTGAATATCTTTCTATAAGTCTTGGCTCTAAGTCGCTTACTTTATATTTCAGAATACTAATTGTAGAGTTAAGCATGATATAACTCATCATTACCAGAATATTCACAGGAAAATTAGTATATCCCTAGCTATCTTACTTTGCTATGCCACAAAAATTAATCAAGTGCAAGCATTTGGTACTTGGTCGAAAGGAAGAAGAAATTTAAAAATGTGACAGTAAACCAATTCTTGATGGCACTCATTGAATAATCTCTTGCATCTTCTTTTTTGCACCATAGAAAAGTAAGATATTTTGGATTTATATACATAACTAAAAAATGACTGTAAATATTGTGGAGATGATCGAGTTATCATCATGTTTATCTATCCAATTAGTATTCTAGAATGTGGAATCAGTGTCTTAAAGCACCCCAAGACTCATAGTAGAATATTCAAGCTCTGAAAAAATTTCTTGACAGAATATGAATGCTCATCAGAATTGGAGGCGAGGAATACTGTAAGAGCTTGGTGAAGATGCTGTAACAATTGTTCATATACACCCTGTCACTCTGAAGCAAAAAGCATTTATCAAAACTGGGATGAGCAAGCTCAATAGGGCCAGATATAATTGAGCGTAGATTTTTTTCCAAGTGTTTTCACTATGCCTGCACTTCATGAAATATTCTACAGAGAAGTAGAACTTAGCTGAGGATGTGCATCACCTGTAATAGAGGATCAGGTCCTGATTCTGCAACTCGAGTTGAATCTTACACTTGTCACATGGAGTGCGAAAAGCATCTGATCACTTTAGTGGCCTGCGTAATGTTCTTGAGTTAACCTCATCTCTGCAGATGTGTCAAGAAAATTTCCACCAGGTGATCACACTATATTTCAATATCATTAAGCACTCACTTTTAACTCAAATCACTGTCCAGAAACAGAACAATCTTCATCACATATGATCACATACTGCAAAGTAAAGTACCCATCTCCCCACAGCGGACACAGCAGAAGTAAGTAAATATTTTGGACTCTACTTATAATAAGGCTCTTTTCCATGCCTGAGATGATTTTTCTGTTTCACTTGAATACTCATCAGAGAATGATTTGAGTTATAATCACAAACATGTGCAATAGTGTATCGCACTCTTCATTTGAAATAACACTTACTTATGCGAGTATTGCCCCGAGGATGCCCTTCGGGGGCCCCGCGGGGAAGGCGTTACACCTCATATGCTTCTCCATACATTTGCCCCGCGGGGCCCCCGCGGGGAAGCCACCGAAATTTCTGATCGGGTAGAAGACCCAGTAGACGAACAAAACGGGATACGGGCGATTTTCAGAGCTTGTTTTCGAGCAATTGCTAAGTATGATTTTTCGGGAGATTTCTATTTCTGTGAGCAAAGCCCAAAGCCTCCTGAACAATTTCGCGAAAGAAATTCCGGAAAAAGTTTAAAAGTCTCAAAATCCCAGCATATTTCGCAAAGTGTGTTTTGTGCCTATAGATGAAAAGGCAAGAACGCTTTTCTCCATAGTGGAACAGACTATGACCTAAAGACGAACATATTGATTTTGAGGCTCTACTTTGATTTCTGGTTGGATTCTAGATGAATTCTGAAGCTTGAATATTTACAGTACTCATAAAGCGCATCAGGGTTGAGTAGTTGAACAATAAATTGAACATTATACTCAGTTTAAGGTTACATCCAACTTCTGTATTATGTACAGGATCTCAATACAATACAAAAATTATTTGGAACCTCATCCAATTAATATGTATCAATTCTTTGTTTCAGTATTCTGAGTTCGAATCGTGTTTAGATACTAATTGTATTATCACAAAAACTATGGGCTTAATACTGAGAAAGTTTCTATCAAAGGCAATTCTTATGCATTATACTACGATTTTATTGTTCTTTATATGATATTTCAATGAGATTGAGCCATAGATTGAGCTCTTTTGATCGAAAGTATGCACTCCTTGATTCACAGATCAGATATGTCGTAATAATTCATATTGTGTCGAAAAGTATTTGTGAGCACTCAGAATATAATGATCTCGTAGAGGTTGAGTTTTTTCAAGACAAAGAGTCATTATTTTATGATGAGTGATGATGGATCTTCATCACACCCAACGGTTGATATAAGCATGGATCTACCTCATGAATGTGTAATTTCCCAGTGACATAAGTAATAAAATTATATTTTTCAGTCACCTTTTGCATTTTAATGCTTCTTGTCGATCGGACGATAAGTTTCTCTATGAATAATATCAACTGTATCGCTAAAGTTTAATGCAAGCGTATTTACGTCGTAGAGCTACGGCCGTACCACTACGATCGTAGCTGTACTGTCGTACTACGGTCGTAGCCCTACGATCGTAGCGGTACGACCGCAGTGCTACGACCGTAGGTGGCGTGGCCAGTACTGCTACGCTCATTTTTCTACCAGGGATTCTTCTGGAATATTCCCATGCTGTGTATCCCACCTCTTCACCTCTTCCATATACTCATCAGCAAGGCG
Organism: Eretmocerus hayati; assembly: GCA_029851415.1. Lineage (NCBI taxonomy): Eukaryota > Metazoa > Arthropoda > Insecta > Hymenoptera > Aphelinidae > Eretmocerus > Eretmocerus hayati. Next base: position 69,739,046 of record CM056744.1, on the reverse strand, counting down.
CTGTCGCGGCTTTTGATTGCTCCATCGTTGTGGATTTCCCATAACAAGGGGAAATCTCATGGGTCGGGGTCTAATCTGAGCTCTCTGGTTATGAAAACCATGGGGAGTAGTTAGTTCAACATTGCATCTTGCACCAAAATATAGTGGAAACTCCATTGTATTGGTTGCCCTGACACCAGCAGTGGTAGTATGCGTGGAACTCCAATTATTTGAGTCCATGGAAGCGAATCTACAATCAGTTTTGGATGAGGGATTGAATCCCTTCGCTACGGGATTTATCATGAACTGAGGGTCACACTACCGCTCAAAGTTTGTATACACCTAAAGAAATGCGAATCCGTCTCTTCTGATTATCTTTCAATAACCGACAAGGAGATAATCTAGACCTCCCTTCAATAGAATTCATTCTCTTTCAATTATCTAGGTGGGGAACTCACGAGTGTCAAATAACATTGCCTCACGACTTCCTTACGGAACCCGTCGGTGAGTTCGGCAAACAATTCGTTATGGGCTACTTCTACCATGTTTTCCAAGATCCTTATGCAATTTGTCATGTAATTCTCGGTCGCAGTGTAGAAACTGTGCCAGGCACACCGTGTTATTGCTGGTGACGGCAAACTCTTGGTCTGACCTACAAATCGCGCTCCTTGTGGATTTCGGCTTCCATTTCAATCTGTAGAATCAAAGATAGTCAGCCATTCAGCAGAATCCTTGGTATCTATATCATGAGAAATCATCCTTCGATAAATTCGGCCCGCATAGGCAGTCCAAAAATCGAGGAGGTATAGTGGCTGGCCTTCACTCACACGACCTTATGAACGCTCCAACTGAATTTTGCGAAAGCGTATATTTGAGTTTGTCCAGCTGGCGCTACCCGTCTATACTATCTCACCATCAAACTTCGATTGCATAGACTTGGTTTTCTGGTATCCGCTATCTTTTCGGATTTCCTAGTGTAAGTGGTTTGACTTGAGTCCACGGAGGATGAGAAATGGATCGATGCAATCGAGGTCAAGATCTTACCTCTATAAATAGTAGCAGCTCTTGTTGGGCTATACGAAACAACATCCTTGAATGTGTTGAAGAATGTTTGGTCTGTAACAGATACGTCTCCTGCCAAGACTGAAAGAGTGCTGGTTGATCTATCTGTGGAAACAAAATTGATGCAATATCTCTGGAAAGAATCAGATTCGAGTATTTGGGATACCCCAATTCATACAACAAGACTCACTGGTCCTGGACTCAAAGTAAGACTCAGTGAACATGGCAGATCACAACTGATCCGTCTGGATTAACTCCTCCCGATTCTCCCATAATTCTCTACATTCATACAGACAAGGAGAGCACGAGGTGTGCAGGACGCGAATTCTAATCCGACCTTCGGAATCATTCCATTTTGGTGATGAATTAAGGTATCTCTGAGGGTTTGATCTAATAGGGAATAATCATGCGTCAGCTAAATTCGACTTGGCTCTTTTATACGCTTTTTCGTGTCGAAAGAAAATTTTCCGTTCCGGCAGAATTGTTTCATTCGTCTTCTATCATTTATAATCAAGGATTAAAATTGGCCATATTCCATGCGCGCTTTCACGAGCCAAGATCAGAGATTTTTACGGGTCTGTTCCGTTTGGAGTATCCTGACATCGAAACCCGTAATCTGACGTCAATAATTGCGAACTGACGTCGATTCAGTCCAAGATTTGTTTACATCGAAAAATGGTGGATAACCTGCCGTAACCTCTTGGCTTAGTTTTGAGACCCGCATTAAATCACCAAATGTTGATTTGGACATGTTGATGATAATGTTTCTGACTCAGAATGAATGTTTTTCAAGTCCCGAACTCAATAATATAGACATCATGAGGTGAATGGCAAATATAGAACTGCTGACCAGATCACTACGGCAAATTTCTTCCTCCATCCTCCTGATGCCTATGAACTCCTTATAATGCATGAATTCTTGAGTGTTTGATTATTTGACGGTGATGCTGAAATTTGTCAGTAACATGCGTCCCAATTATGTAGAGTGCTACTATAAACATCACATGGAAGCATTATGGAAGTAAAGCAGGCGAATTGCGGTGCGCTGTAAAAAAAACACCAGTCTCTTCGCATTATTTGACGTCACTAAAGCTTGAAGGACGCCAGGTTACCACGAGCGAGAAAAAACTTGGTAAAGTTTCTGATTTCAGTACGCGATATTGGTTTTGGGATTTGAATCACGGGTCGATTTTCTATGGAGCCACAGATAGAGAAACTGTATTGTCAGTTACTTCCATTAGGCATGTATTCTCTATAGGAAAAAAAAATTGATGATGATTCCTCATCGCTCGAAAGGACGATAAATTCATTCATTGGATGGATTTCATCAAATCGAGATATAGAGTCAAAATATCGATAAGGTCTACCTCGACGGTGTAGTTTGCATATTTGATCTAATTCGCCTACTGTCGGAAGATACGAGTAGAAGTGTTGGATTTATGAGTATATCTACAGTAGGGTGTGCGTTAATTCCCAAGTTGCGATTGTCCGAGGCGCTCACGCTCAAATCTTTTCAATTCGATGGATATATGAAGGAGGAAGGAATATCGCCGGGGTGGTTTGGCGATTCACTGCTTTACCATACGAATACTATTATTGAGAGGAAAAATATGGGAGTGGTAATTCGCAGTCACAATCTGTGGATATCCGTGTAGAAGATATCACCTCCGTGCGCACCCGTGCGAACTTTGAACTAAGCTGATGAAGTACATCTGTTGACTTTCATGAGCTTGCAAGCTTCGCCCATGTTTATCCTTATCCGTGCAGGACCGTGCAATCTTTGCATCCGTGCAGACCAGTGCACCCGTGTCGATCCATTTTGAGTCGGTTCCGTCGTCGTATCCGGGCAGGCCAGTGCACTCCCCTGGTAGAAATCTGAGCATTTTCTTTGGCCGCCTGACCAGTTTTTCGCCAGTTTCCTGGGGCTAAAAATGGTCTAATGTAAATGGACGATTCTTGGCCATATTTCTGCCAACATAACCTCAAGAAAGAGTCTATTTCGTTTCTCGAGGGAAGGGTTAACATGTGCTTATAAGTTTTTGAGAATTACAAAATCAGTGATTGTAGAGCTCATATCACATATTTTAGGGAAGTTATTTATTTTATGAGAGTATCCATAAAGGTATTTTATGTATGTGGTAAATTGGCCATTCTGATAGCTTATATACTCAAAATGTCAAACATAACTTTATTCTATAATATGAACCCTGTGTAAAAGGGCATTTGTGCCCGTTTATTTTTCTGAATAAAAAAAAATAAAAATAGAAAAATAACCTCAAAAAAGCATTGAATATACCATGAATACACCTGAAAACCAGAATTGAGGTTGACGCATATTTCATCGATGAACACATCTGTGCTTGATAGGGTAAAGATTCGTAGGGTCAGGAGGCAAATTTTGTGTTGAGATAATGGTAAAATTCATCTTCGAAGGTGATTTGTTTGATAATTTCTATTATTTATTATTGGATTATCAATCGATTTGTGAAATCATTGATAAACATCTTCTCAGAATTTTTGATTAATGGATTTCATCATTATCTCAATATAGAAAATTGCCTTTTGAGTCTTCGAATACCCCCAAGCCCAGATATGATCATCGAAAGAGTATGAGCCAACCTTACATTTGGTATTCAATTGTATTCAGGTCTATTTCGAGATAAGGTCCAACATTACGGGTATTGCGATTATGTTTGACATTTCAAGTTTGAGTATCTGAGTTTACCACACTCTCTGGTCAAATTTTTTTCTCGCGAACACTATTCCATATCCTGAAATACTTTTCTGATTACTTCATGAACATTTCCAGAATTTTTGAACCGTCATCTCGCATTTATTTTATCACGTCCTTGATAGTTTCATACGAATATTCATAATAAAACAATGCTGTATTCCCGGCAGTTCTGAAAGGCAATATCTATCAAGATCTTCAACTTCATTTCTATAATATTCTGAAGCTTGACGTGCTCATTGGCTAGGACTTTCAGGAATGATAGATATTGCTCATACAATACACAAAATTCATTATGAAACGATTCGAAGAACCACTGAAAGAGATTCGTGCTTGATCCCATTGGCCAAAAACTGGCTAAAAAAGCATTACATAGTTGGCCAACTGACCAGTGGCCATATGGCCATATGGCCAGTGGCTATCCGACTTGGCCAGTTATTGGCCAAAAAAAGCTCCCCATTTCTACCAGGGTCTTGAATATCCTTACACCCATGTGAACCCGTACCCTTGTATCCATCAGTTTTGATTTGGGATCCGTGCACCCGTGTCTGTTCGTTTTGAGTCGAATTTGTCATTCTATCCGTGCAGAACCGTTTACTCGTATAGATCCCTTTGGACTCGCAATCGTCCTCGCATCCGTGCAAATCTGTGCACCCCTGTCAATCCTCGCATCCGTGCGGGTCCGTGCACTCAGTTCAGTCCGTTTCCATTCGTTATACCCGTTCACACTCGTAGTTTTGTTTTGATTCGCAATCGCCCTCGTACTAGTGCAGACCCGTGCACTCCTGTCTATTCTTACATCCATGCGGACCCGTGCACCCGTGTCTATCCGTTCTAAGTCTGTCTCGTCATCGTATCCGTGCAGACCTGTGCACCTTTGTGTATCCTCGCATCCGTACGGACCCGTGCATCCATGTCGACTCGTATTTGATAGTTATTGTGTGATCCATGCAGACCCGTTCACCCTTGTGTGTTCGTTTTGATTCGCAATCGTCCTGGCAATAGTGCAGACCCGTGCACCCCTGGCTATCCTTGCATCCATGCGGAATCGTGTACCCGTGTCCATCCGTCTCGAGTCGGTTCCATTGTCGTATCCGCGCGGACCCGTACACCCACGTCGATTCGTAATTGATCGTCATCGCCATGTGGTCCGTGCAGACTCGTTCAACCGTGTGAATCCGCTTTGATTCGCAACCGTCCTCGCATCCTTGCGGACCCATGTTCATCTATATTGAATCGCTGACCTATCCACTTTTTACTGAAGCCGCCATGGCCTCCTCGATGAGATCCTTACCCTCGACGCGGAAGGCTGGGGTTCGAATCTCGGCTGGCACCAATATGAAGTTTACATGGGTGCCTTTCGGTGGCTTCGGTGGTTCGGAACCCACCTTGAACTGTGGATCCCGCACAATAACCTCGGAGAGAGGTTGAAATGCGTTAATGGGAGAGACGAAATTTACTCTCTATGTTATTCCAAATCTATGAATTTTCACTGATCTTGTGACCTCTGTCTGGACAATATGCTTTTTCTACTTTTTTGAGGTTTTTGGTCAAGTTCTGAGGTTCACCAAGGAGAACTGGAGAATTGATTAGAGATAGATGATTGGGCGATTCCGGCATATATCGCGAAACGAAAAGACATGAGTAGACGGGTCTGCATGGATCTAACGAGGATAACCAAACGAAACGGATAGGCACGAGTGCTCGGGTCCGTACGGATACAATGACCATCGTGAATCGAAAAGAGTCCACACTGGTGCGCGGGTCCACACGAATACGATGACCGAAGTGAATCATGACAGATCCATAGACGGATCTGCACAGAGACGATGACCGAAGCGGATCTGAGCGGACTGACACGGGTCTGCGCGGATCTGACGGGGATGAGCAGTCGAAACGGATACACATTAGTAATCGAAACCTGACAGATACAATGTTGAAATCGATCCAAAACAGGTAGACACGGGTACGCGGGTCCGCACGGATATAATGACCGAACTGACTCAAAACGGATCGACAAGGGTGCATGGTCCACACGGATGCAAAAATAGACAGGAGTGGGCGTGTCTGCACGGATACAAAGACCGAAACGAATCTACATGGATCCGATGGGGATGAACATTCAAAACGTATAGACGCAGGTGCACGGGTCCGCACGGATGGAGTGACTGTATCATCTGGGAATAGGTTCACACGGATACACGGACCTGCACGCATGCGTCCTTTAGCTTCAAGTATGGAACGGATCGACACGGGAAGAGGAGCTTGCAAGCACACGAGAATTAATAGATAAGGGCTGATTACCTACGTCAACCTGGCTCGCGACCGAAATGTGACAATTGTTCCTGGTAGGACTCTAACTGTTCTAATTGTACAGAAAATTTCAGAATTCGCCTTTTTGTGAAAATTGACTTTCAAGTCGTCAAAATAGTTCCGTCTTCCAGAGGCTACAGCTCTTCGAATATTGAGCCTAGACCAACTTATCTGGACTCAAATCGAAGCCCTGAACTTGCCAAAATTGTTTTCGGTATTTGATTGCTAGAAAAATTATCACGAAGAATGATATTGTCGATTATAAGTTACACGTGGTCACAGTATACCTATTAGGGTGACACTTATTTCCCGACCCCCCTGGATCCTTCGCGCACGTGCGGATATTTCAATTTCGAGATAAAACTAGATCGATAAAATTTTTTTCAGATTTTTAAAGGTAACCTATATAGTGCCCATTTTGACATACATTTTCGATTTTTTTGCAATTTGAGACGTTTTCCGACAAAATTCGTCAGCTTTATTTGGCAAGCACTTGCAATCCAAGTAGAATGAAGCAAACCGAGCGGAATAAGATTGATTGGGATGGTCTTAGGGAACTCTCAACGCACGGAGCGGTTAGTTTTAGTCGAATTCAAGGGTCAGAACGGGGCCAGAACGGCAGAAATACAGTCCTAAAATCACTTTTTATCGCAGTTTTCGAGTTCTCCTACGCATGCGTGATTTTTTACGGTTTTGATAATATTTTCAATCGATAGCCCGTGCGATTCCCTTCAAAATGACCTCTGCTAAAAGTTATTACGATGCAATTGGACCGGAGTAGTGAATCATTTTGGATGAAGTGTAGTGCGAGATGGAAATCCGTGCGAATTGGTCGAGATCGCCTGCGATGCTTTCGATTTTGTCCAGCGTGTTTCTCTGGTTTCCCTGCGTTGAATCGACTTCGCCAAGGGGTCATTTTGAAGGAAATGATCTGAACTATCGAAATTAGTAAATTGTGGCGTATTAAGTGAGTGGTAGGTAACAATATAACTACGCTAAACAGTTGAAAACACTTTTTTATTTGATTGAAAACTATCAAATGTCCAATGTCCTCTAACTCACCATCAACTCACCACTCCGTAGCCTACTAACTTCGATAGCTCAGACAATTTCGTTTGAAATGACCCCTTGACGAAGTCGATTCGACGCAGGGAAATCCGAGAAACACGCTGGACAAAATCAAAAGCATCGGAGGCGATCTCGACCAATTCGCACGGATTTCCATCTCGCACTACACTTCATCCAAAATGATTCACTACTCCGGTCCAATTGCATCGGATTAACTTTCAGCAGTGGTCATTTTGAAGGAAATCGCATGGGCTATCCATTGGAAATACCATCAAAACCGTAGAAAACGCATGCGCAGGAGAACTCGAAAACTGCGATGAAAAGTAATTTTAGGACTGTATTTCTGCCGTTCTGGTCCCGTTCTGGCCCTTGAATTCAACTAAAACTAACCGCTCCGTGCGTTCAAAGTTTCCTAAGACCATCCCAAGCAATGTTATTCAGCTCGGTTCGCTTCATCCTACTTGTATTGCAAGTGCTTGCCAAGTAAAGCTGACGAATTTTGTCGAAAAACGTCTCAAAACTGCAAAAAAAATCGAAAATTTATGTCAAAATGGGAACGATATAGGCTACCTTTAAAAATCTGGAAAAAATTTTATCGATCTAGTTTATCTTGAAATTGAAATATCCGCACGTGCGCGAAGGATCCAGGAGGATCGGGAAATAAGTGTCACCCTAATACCTATATATATAGTGAGACGGCGGACGGCTGGCGCCAGCGCGGAAAGACAAGTCTCGCGATAATCTTGATGCATGCATAGGTTTCTAGCGCCCATTTCACGTCTGCAAGTGGTTAGATCTGCTCTGCTGGCCTCGTAGAAGGTCCCAATGCAGATATTTCCCAAGTCATCCTGTCAAACGTCGATCCGGGCGAGCCCAGCTTGCAAAAGCAGTGTTGTCGTCTGTTCGAGATCAGGTCCCCCTTCCGCGCGGCGTCTTGCCGTATATATAGGTACACCCAGTACACGCGGAAACCTTCGACCATGTGATTCATCTCTTTCGCTCACTGTGTGGTCTGTTTGACGCCGAAAACAATTTCGGCGAATTCAGAGCTTCTATTTGAGCCCAGATACGTTGATCTAGGCTCAATATTCGAAGAGCTGTGGCCTCTGGAAGACGGAACTATTTTGACGACACAAAAGTCGATTTTCTCGAAAAGGCAAAATAGGCAAATTCTGAAATTTTCTATACAATTAGAACAGTTAGAGTCCTACCAAAAACAATTGTCACATTTTCGTCGCGGGCCAGCTTGACGTAGGTGGGCTGATTCTACATTACACGTTTCCGCGAGCACTGACGCGATGCCAGCGCTACTTCAGAATGATTTTGCAGAGTCGGTACGCCAGAGATTGGCTGAAGGAGAATAATTTTGTAAATCTGCCGTACCGACTCTGCAAAAGTATTCTGTTATGGTGCTAGCATCGCGTCAGTGCTCGCGATAACGCATGCGGAAACGCGAGATGTAAAATCAGCGATTTTATTACGAGATTCGCACGGATACGCAAGGAAGACGTGGTTTTTTCACTCGATTCTGGTTCATTCTCCTACATGGACATATACGGAACGATTGCGAATAACCAGGGCGCTCCCAAAGAGTATGATCTCAAAAATCAGAAGTTACTCAAGGAGGTGGTTTCTTCGCTCTCTACATCAGACTGCAACCAATTTCCTCACAAGTACCAGATCTGGCATCTTGAATTGTAGGAACATTTGTCTACAATGGAAATGGATATTTAGAGGCCACGGATATTCGCAGTCATTCCGTTATGAGATCGTCGTTAGTATTTTTCCTCTTCCTTGCTCGTCGCATAAAGAACTGCACTGCATGTTATGAAGCTGAGAGCGGACCATGAATCTGCTAATTCCTGACCCACATATACGTCCCCTCTCACTCTGCATGAATACACGACGATTTATCGAATCGGGTGTGAGTAAACACCGCACACTCGTGAACTTCATACGAAAATAAAGACAATTATTATTACCCTTAAAATGTGCGATATCGGGATATTTCAATGGAGAAAATTGTAGGTTTTGCGATGTAGAATCTTAATCCTTTTCCTTCGAAAGGCTTCCTCAACTCATACGCTGGCGGCTAGCATAAAACCGCGAAAATACTGAAAAAACACAAGTATTGAGGGTTTAACTCAGAGGGTAAGCAGTTTACGCAAATTTTCATAGAAAACAAAGTTATTACATTTTTTCATACAAAGATGGTATACCTGGTTTTGCCGAAAAAGTCAGTTTTGGGGGTTTTTGGCCATTTCCAAGGCTTTTTCGGCGGGTTTCCGGAATTTTGACCTTGGCTATCGAAAGAACGAGAAATTTCACCTCCAAATATATATCCTAGAAATTTTTTCTGGCTGTACTGAGAGGTCCGTATTACAGTCAAATATAGTGAAAGACAGGAAAACGCTCGCGAGCGCTCGAAAAGCTACTGTAACTCAGGGAAGAAGCAATTTACGCAAATTTTTATGGGGAACAAAGTTGTTATATTTCTTGATACAAATTTGATGGTATACCTGGTTTAGCCGAAAAGCCAGTTTTGGGGGGTTTTTGGCCAATTTCAAGGCTTTTTTGGCAGGTTTTTGAAATTTTGACCTCGGCAATCGAAAGAGCAGAAAATTTTACGTCGAAATAAGTATCCTGAAAATTTTTCCTGTCTGTACCCAGAGGTCCGTATTACAGTAAAATATAGTGGAAGACAGAAAAACGCTCGCGAGCGCTCGAAACGCTACTGTAACTCGGGAAAGAAGCAATTCACGCAAATTTCCATAAGGAACAAAGTTATTCCATTTTCTAATACAAATTTGGTGGTATACCTGGTTTTGCCAAAAAAGTCAGTTTCGGGGGTTTTTGGCCATTTTCAAGGCTTTTTCGGGAGGTTCCCGGAATTTTGACCTTGGCAATCGAAAGAGCGGAAAATTTTACGTCGAAATATGTATCCTGAAATTTTTTTCTGGCTATACCCAGAGGTCCGTATGAGAGTAAAATATAGTTGAAGACAGAAAAACGCTCGCGAGCGTTCGAAAAGCTATTGTAATTCGGGAAAGAAGCAATTAACGCAAATTCTCATGGGGAACAAAGTTATCACATTTTTTAATATAAATTTGATGGTTTACCTGGTTTTGCCGAAAAGCCATTTTTGGGAGGTTTCTGGCCAATTTCAAGGCTTTTTCGGCAGGTGTTTGGAATTTTGATCTCGGCAATCGAAAGAGCAGAAAATTTCACGACAAAATATGTAACCTGAAAATGTTTTCTGTCTGTACCCAAAGGTCCGTATTACAGTGAAATATATCGAGAGACAGAACAACGCTCGCGAGCGCTCAAAAAGCTACTGTAACTCAGAAAAGAAGCAATTCACGCAAATTTTTATGAGGAACAAAGTTGTTACATTTCTTAATACAAATTTGATGGTATACCTGGTTCTGCCGAAAACCCATTTTTGGGAGGTTTTTGGCAAATTTCAAGGCTCCCTCGTCAGCGTTTCGAAATTTTGACCTTGGCAATCGGAAGAGCGGGGAATTTCACGTCGAAATGTGTATTTCAAAAGTTTGTGCTAAATCCACCTCGATGAGTGTGTAACAGTTGAGCGAAGCGTACATCAAGTAAAGATCCCTAGACACTTCTCAAAAAGTATGCGACTCAATGAAAGTCAACTCAGGGTTTAATCATTCATTCATTTTCTCATTTATTGAAATCACCATGCTAGTCTGAAACATCAGTCTCGGAGATATGAGAATACATTCGGTATGATGATATCACAGGAACTCAACTGAAGTCATAATTTGTGAGTCCGAGTTCGATTCGTTTGGCAAAGCCGACTATGGTCCGGTACAAATCTTTGCAAAGCCTCATGAGTTCAGACTCTCAAATACTCATGTTCTTCTTCGTGTTTCTAATCTAGTATTAGAAATTAGATCAAACTCAGAGATTGTGGAAGTGACTGAAAATCTGATTCTGATTTTATTTCCATTTTATTTCATTCCATTCAGGAAATATAACGGGTCATCAAGACCCAAATTACCTAATGTATACATGAGAGGTAGAATAATTACAAGGGTAATGACTGCAATCGAAGGAGTATTGGTAATTCAAAAAGATTAAAATTTACCCAAAAATCAAAAAATTGAGTAACAAGAGGCAAGTGATGACGTAAACTAATCAACACAAAGGTCCAGACTCGAATAGTTTTCTTTCTATAGCTTGCTTGAACTCTTTACCATCATTCGTTGATGTTGTAACAGGTGGTAGGTCATTCCATAATGCAATACATTTGGGGATGACGGCGCTGGAGCCTCTCTTGGATTTGAAATTGACGGAACGAAGGGCAATAGTGGATCTTCTTTGGTATGGTTGAATATAATCGGGCAGTTTGTTTTCAAGATGGGGAATATCACATCTCAACTTCAGCTAAAGCTGCATAATGCATAACCTTGCTTTCGAGTCACGAATTAGGATGTTCGGCCGTGAACATTTTTCTCTCACGCACGCACGATACCACTGAATTTGTATTGGAAAAAGTAACAACTTTATTCCTCGCAAAATTTGGTGTAAATTGCTTCTTCCCCGAATTACAGTAGCTTTTCGAGCGCTCGCAAGCGCTTTTCAGTCTTTCACTACATTTTACTGTAATATGGACCTCGGGGTACAGCCAGGAAAAAAATTCAAGATACACATTTCGTCGTAAAATTTTTCGCTCTTTTGTATGCCGAGGTCAAAATTTCGGAAACCTGCCGAGATAGCCTTGAAATTAGCCGAAAACCCCTTGAAAATGGCTGTTTCGGCAAAACCAAGTATGCCACGGAATTTGTATTGAAAAATGTAACAACTTTGTTCCCTATGAAAATTTGCGTAAATTGCTTCTTTCCCGAGCTACAGTAGCTTTTCGAGCGCTCGCGAGCGTTTTTCTGTCTTCCACTATATTTTACTGTAATACGGACCTCTGGGTACAGCCAGGGAAAAACTTTAAGACACATATTCCGACGTAAAATTTCTCGTTCTTCTGATTGCCGAGGTCAAAATTTCGGAAACCTGCCGGAAAAGCCTTGAAATTAGCCGAAAACCCCTTGGAAATGGCTTTTTCGGCAAAACCAAGTATGCCACGGGATTTGTATTGAAAAATGTAACAACTTTGTTTCCCATGAAAATTTGCGTGAATTGCTTCTTTCCCGAGCTACAGTAGCTTTTCGAGCGCTCGCGAGCGTTTTTCTGTCTTTCACTATATTTTACTGTAATACGGACCTCAGGGTACAGCCAGGGAAAAACTTTAAGACACATATTCCGACGTAAAAGTTCTCGTTCTTCCGATTGCCGAGGTCAAAATTTCGGAAACCTGCCGGAAAAGTCTTGAAACTGGCCGAAAACCCCTTAAAAATGGCTTTTTCGGCAAAACCAAGTATGCCACGGAATTTGTATTGAAAAATGTAACAACTTTGTCTACCATGAAAATTTGCGTAAATTGCTTCTTTCCCGAGTTACAGTAGCTTTTCGAACGCTCGCGAGCGTTTTTCTGTCTTTCACTATATTTCACTGTAATACGGACCTTTGGGTACAGACAGAAAAAATTTTCAGGATACATATTTCGACGTACAATTTCCCGCTCTTTCGATTGCGGAGGTCAAAATTTCGGGAACCTGCTGAAAAAGCCTTGAAAATGGCCAAAAACCCCCAAAACTGGCTTTTTCGGCAAAACCAGGTATACCACCGAATTTGTATTAAGAAATGTAATAACTTTGTTTCCCATGAAATTTTGCGTGAATTGCTTGCCCTCTGAGTTAAACCCTTGATACTTGTGTCTTTTCAGTATTTTCGTGGTTTTATGCTAGCCGCCAGCGTATGAGTTGAGGAAGCCTTTCGAAGGAAAAGGATTAAGATTCTACATCTCAAAACCTACAATTTTCCCCCTTGAAATATCCCGATATCGCACATCCTTAGGGTAATAATAATTGTCTTCAATTTCGTATGATGTTTACGAGTGTGCGCCGATCACAGCAAACCGTTAGATAGATAGATAGATAGATCACAAACGCTTCATTCTACCTGCAGGCAAAAACAAGATCAATACATCACTCACATACAACTTATGGAAGCTTTCTCTAATGATGAAAAAGAGGAATTATCCGATACCTATTGCTAAGAGTGCATGAAGAATCAACAATTATTATTTGGTCAGCGCTATTCACAGTCTTGTCTTCATCGCAGAGTGATATATCACTGACATTGTATCAGGAGACACAGTTACTAATGTCACGAGAATGATAAATAGCCTTCTTTCATATTTGGAGTGCTCATTCCAAAGCATCTGGAATTTTCGGGGAGTCTTGGGAGTCAAGCTTGAGTAAATGAAGTGTCAAAAGGTGTTTGAACTACGACAATGAGGGTGAATTGCGTAGGAGGGGCGGGAGAGAGTTCTAGAGCCTAGCGCCACGATACTGAAAGGAGTATTCAGTAGCCCTAAGCCTGATTCTGAGGATGTTAAGGTCTCTCTCATCACTCCAACTGGTAGGCCTGTGCCGGTATTTGTTGAACATTGCTGCTAAATATTCGGGATCCTTCATTCTAATGGCTTTGTACATAAGTATGGCAGCATAGTACAGTCCGCGCGAGTCCGAACGTAGCCAACACAGACGCTTCCTGTACAGGGTGATATGTTCGTCCCTCCTGATGCCAAATATGTATTTCACACATGAATTATTCAGCTGTTGCAGTCGAGATCACTGTGTTTCAGTAGCGTCGAGATACACTACCGCGCAGTAGTCAAAGTAAGGTTAAACTAAGGTTTCGACTAGCCTTCGGCGAAGATTCTCGGTGGTGCAAGCCCTGATGAAACGCAGATCATATAGGGCTCTGTTGCCTTTCTTTACTACTTGGTCGATCTGCGGTTCCCAATCAAATTCACTGTCAAACGTGACACCGAGACTCACGACGGTGTTGCTGAAAGGTATCATCACTCCGCCCGGCATCTCGACGCCATCCAGACCCATCTCCCTCAACTCATTAACATTACATGCCGAGCTGAAGAAGATGGATCTGGTCTTGCCGGCGTTGAGACGCAGGCCGGAAAAGTCAGCCCATTCAGCAACCAATCGCGCTGTCTCTTCTAGTCGGGCGATGCCCTCCAGTATTTTATCCTTTTCGATATGAAGAAGACGTTATCGGATATTGCTGATGAATGCCCTCACTAAATCGTTCACTGGCCCAGCTTTGCGTTGGTTGAAAAAATCGCGGTCTTCATGGACGGATTGGGTAGTATTCAGGGCATACGCTTGAATATGTTTAGAAAGAGGTGACCATTTTCTTTAACGACTCATCCGCGAAGCAGAGTCTCGTACGAAAGGAAAAAAAGAGCGTGCAAGACAAGGTGCAAGAGACTACATCGTTTGTCTTTCAACAATACTCAACAAATTTGACACACGCTGGAACAATGGCCAACAACTTGAACTTTTATATCGCAATTTGCATCCCACAATTCGACAATGCGTCCCTCGCGATAAAGTCGCTACATTCAATCAAATATTGTGAGTATTGAACAATCTGGGCGAGGTGCTGATTCTCAAGTCACGATCAATTTCAAGTCGCGAACAACAGATTATCATCAAATTTCTCATGTGAGGTGTATTTTCAAGGTCCATGGCCACGGTGCACAGTGACCGCGTCACCTCAAGCATAATAGCATGTCAAATTTGGAGGAAATTGAACCCGTTAGCTACGTTTCTGTCATAAACAAAGATAAAGTCTGTTCACGGCCAGCTCCACGAATTCCATGATATTGAGATATCAAGATGATGAAAGAGTGGGTTGATTGGTGAAAACTACTATTGATGTATCAAGTTTACAACCTACGCTTTGACCATTTTGACATCTTGAGATTATAGAATTCATTAAGCTGGCCGTCAACTGACTTACTCTTCGTTTGTGACAGAAACGTGGATAACATGCTATTAAGCTCAACGGTTCACATAAAAGCAAATTTTCAAAACTTTCTCCCTTAATCATTGTATCCCTCAATTTTAGTTCACTCCTAATCGCTCGGAATATAGAACATGGATGAAGGATATTGATATCAGCCAAAATCTTGAGATATTATTCTCAAGATTCCTTGGGTAACCATTTTTGCTCAAGCGCTTCAGAATGCAACTTGATAGAAATTGGAATAACTCAGTCAGCTATGGCTGATCAGGGATGATTCCTCATCTCTTGTTGAGCATACCGATAATTCTGAATTGATATACACGCTACAGTCAAATCACACTTCAGGGGCTATGTTACCCTTATTACTAGAATATGAAGGCATCTAATGACATATCAATTCATCATCAGGACATCTCGATCCGTTAAGATCATATCAACGCCTCTTAAGAAGATGAACACATCCGCTAACGCCCACGAAGACTAACACGGTGGCCGAAGATTAGCATTTGCTTTGTTACGGCCACGAAGATTAACACTTACTGTTTACGCGACGAAGATCATCACTTACGCCTCAGCGCCACGAAGATCATCTCTTACCCTGCTGAAAATAATTCCGTGGGAACCCATGGGACCCCATGGGATCCCATGGGACTTCGTGGGACCTGGCCCTGGGAAAATTTTTACTCTTCATATTTTGCAGAATTTGGCACCGCAGACGTGCAACATACAAATTTCGACTATTATTCCTCCAGCCCACAAGCTGGGTGGCGCATGGGGAACAGAGAGTTGATGTTGAGTGGAATATGATCTCGCGACCTGAATGATTGAGGAGATGAATATTTCAAATCCACGGATACTCCGAGAGTGTCAAAAAATTGAGCGCCGAGCATCACTCCCTTCACTTACCTCAAAATGTGCCTCTAGCCGAGAAAGGATGACTCCGATCTCGTCACGTATCAAAAGATCAGAGGAAGAACAACGCTCAGAGTGCCAGATTTCGGTGACGTGTACACATTGGACCATGTAATAATAAAGACTCGTAGTAACGATGTATTATACATAATGAGAGGTTCTTGACATTTTTTTCACGCAAATGGGAGGAATTCTCATGGTGAGATTAGAAAAGAACACAAAATCTCTTCCATGGTCTGGTTTATCCTCACACATATGGGAGAGTCCACGCCGGGCCGGCCACCAACTCCGTCCAGCGCGGAAAAACGCAAAAACGCTGTCTTTCAACTCGCTGTATCCTTCATCAGTGGCACTCATAAGCAAAATGTGTTCACATCTTTTCAAAGATTTTTCCACGACCTTTCCAATGCGCTCCTCAAATTTCACGTAGCATCAATTCTTTTGACCGAAAAATTAAGTTGGAGTTAAGCATTCAATATCTCGAAAAGCCCATTTTTAAAATTGCTCCAACTTTTTTCATCAGTGCTCATTCTAATAAACTTCGAAATAAAAAAACTTCCCGAGTGGGTACTCGATTTGTTTGAACGATACAAATTTTTAAATGTAGAAAAGTGAGCGCCACCAGACCGACTTCGTTGAGCCGGGCGGCCGCAGGTAGCCCGCGCGTACGAATTCGTACGCCTCGCAACGCCGATGCTCTTCAAAATTTGTTGCTCTGTACAACTTCGTCTAATAATCCGTTCTTGTAAGTTATCAGAAGAATTCTCATTGTGTAGTAGGATTAAAATGCAAACAGTTTGAACTAATCAGAGGGATTTGAGAGAGCAAATTAGGCAATGTATTGCATAGGACCATGACGAGATATATTTCATCTTGGAAGTCAGTTGTCTCATCCCAGACTGTCTAGTAACCTAATTTACGCAGAAAATATCTGTAACTTCACTTATTCCTGCGTGAATTAGGCTGCAGACAAGTGGGAAGTGAGACATTTGACTTTTAAGGTGAAATATATCTCGTCATGGTGCTATTGAATACATTGCCGTATTCGCTCTTTCATATCCTTTTCAAAAGTTCAAACTGTTTGCATTCAAATCCCGGTATACGATGAGAACCCTTCTGATAACTTCCAGGAACGGATTATTAGACAAAGTTGTACAGAACAACAAATTTTGGAGAGCATCGGCGATGCGAGGCGTACAAATTCGTACGCGCGGGCTACCTGCGGCCGCCCGGCTCAACGAAGTCGGTCTGGTGACGCTCACTTTTCTACATTTAAAAATTTGTATCATTTAAACAAATCGAGTACCCACTCTGGAAGTTCTTTTATTTCGAAGTATATTAGAATGAGCTCTGATGAAAAAAGTTGCAGCAATTTTAAAAACGGGCTTTTCGAGATATTGAATGCTTAACTTCAACTTAATTTTTCGGTCAAGAGAATAGATGTTACGTGAAATTTAAGAAACGCATTGGAAAGGTCGTGGAGAAATCTTTGAAAATATGTGAACACATTTTGCTTATGAGTGCCACTGATGAAGGATACAGCGAGTTGAAAGACAGCGATTTTGCGTTTTTCCGCGCTGGCCGGAGTTGGTGGCCGGCCCGGCGTGGACTCTCCCATATGTACATTCTCCTACATACACTTCCGTCGGTTAATTATAGTTGATGCACAGTATTGATCGAGTAGCTGTACCAATTCAGAATGAGAACGATATCAAATCCAAAATCCCATGGACTTTGGTTTTTACGTTCAAGCACGGATGGAAAGTGCTCGAGCATACGGGAACATTCTACAAGAAGTTTGGACCAAGATTTCGAATCGGCGAACAGATCATGAATACGTGGTCATGGTCGGAACAGGAATGATGTATCGACTGTCGTTCAGCTCCAGTTAGAAACATATCTTCTTTATCTCTGCTAAATCAACCAGCAAGAGATCTCCATTGATATCGGTTATCTTGTTGAGAAAAGTGAAGTCATGAACTCTATGGACATTGATATTCTTTACTGCGATGTACAGTTTATCGTTCAATCTATCTGCCACGAAGAAATGCGAGTTGTCGGAGCACTCTAAAACTTTTTTTGTGGACCGATACAAACATCCCTGTTTACACATGCAATGATAGACTCCACATTGGTTGCCTGCTACATCAATTCCTTGCAACACCCAGTCTGACGTGACTGAGGCCTTTCGAAAACGCGGCATCCACCCACCTCAAGGGATTTCACTGTTTCTTTCCTCTTTAGAGAGCGACAAAATTGAACAGCAGGGGAATCATGACGTTGAATGCCGTTTTCTATCGTCTGCAGGGAAGTGCCTATCTTCACATTATCTGGTTTATCACGCCTTTCCCTGAATGGATAGTTTTCAAAATTCCTCCATTCCCTGACTCAAACGGATAGCCATTGTGTTCCCCTAAAGGTCCGAAATCAGCTACACTCTGGGCAAGGTGGGTGAGTTGATGAACATTGAACGTCATAGCTCTTTTCCCATACAAGATCTGTGTTAATGCAACGAAGTTATTCAACAAATTGTGAGCTTTCAACAAATCCTCATGACTGATCTCATCACTCATGAGAATGTGGATAGCCTCACAATACATACCAGTGCTCGGCGTACTTGCGGAAGCGAGGGAAGGTCATCAGAATTGGTTGACTATATGCAAGAGCCCAGTTGTCCCACTCTCTACCATGCCAAAACTTTCGAGATTTGAAAGATCGCGATAAGCGCGCAGCTTGTTCCGGAACTTCAAAAGATTCCAAGTACTCATCAATTTGATCTCTCTCATTTTTACTCAGCGAGTATGGCTTTTTCTTCTCGTCAAACCAGTGACGAGCAAACTGTCGACACACACCAAGACTTCCACAATGGAGAATGTCTGGGACCCATCCATTGACGATCTTGAAGTATTTGAGATTGACCAGGGATAAGACGTACTTTAGTCCGAAAACGGCTTTTCCAGTTACAAGGGCTTGCTCCATGTGTTTTACCGTATCCGCATCGGTTCGTCTCGGCGGTACGGTTTCTTGAAGCTTGTAATAGATGGTTTTCTTTCTCGGATTTTTCAGAGAAGGGACGGCTTCTCCTGAATGTAGACACCAATTACAACCCCGGCTCCCCGTGCACACACGGCAACCTTGCATCGGTCTCCGTGCCATTGAATCAACACATGAACACAATGCATGCACATGTATGTACATGTTTTCGCCATTTATCCGGCACTTGAGACCTTCTTCCGAAAGTTCATTCATCTTTTCAACAAAAGGTGTCAAAAATGATAACATGCGAGGCTTGTCATGTCCGAACCACAAGGCAGCAACTACGGGTCTTTAATTCCTGACCTTAATAGGCAACTTATTAATGATCATTTGTATTGGCCAGACTGAAAACGATAATCCGGGCCACATCCTTTCTCGTGTCTCAACAAGGAGGTATTAAGCTCTGAGATGAAAAATTCCATCTTGCTTTTCTATCCTACGGCTGAGAAAACTCAATTGCCTTTCAACTCGAACAAACGTGAGCTGTGTAACTTATGTCAGATTCCAAGACATCCTGGATCTACACTTCAGTGAGTCTATTCTTTGTCGAAGCTAGACATGAGGCCACGTGATTTACGCATACACCTAACGTCACTGAAAAATCACATCTGCCATAACTTATGACATCTTGGATTCGTTGATAAGTTTCTGTTTCAACGGTCTTACGAGTGCTGACATCTTT
The DNA here is from genome assembly GCA_029851415.1 of Eretmocerus hayati. Lineage (NCBI taxonomy): Eukaryota > Metazoa > Arthropoda > Insecta > Hymenoptera > Aphelinidae > Eretmocerus > Eretmocerus hayati. Next base: position 69,719,352 of record CM056744.1, on the reverse strand, counting down.
CTCCGGTGGGGGGCGGGGCACACATATTGAGCTCCCCCTTCCAGATCGTGAACTCCACAATTATATACAAATCCCTCACTCACATATACTATTAGCTTTATTTGTGTGGTCACAAATCATGAGTAGGTGAGTATAGACACGAGAGGCTATAACCTTGGCAAAATGGTAGAAAAGCTTTTTTTGGAATTACCGAGGGCGCTCGAGATGTTGATATGGCTAGGACATTGATAACAGAGATAAATTTCATATTATCGCATCCGTCCAAACCGAGTTCTCCCGAAAATCCGATTGGTGCTCGGTGCTCAATTTTTTGACACTCTCGGAGTATCCGTGGATTTGAAATATTCATCTCCTCAATTATTCAGGTCGCGAGATCATATTCCATGCAACACCTTCTCTCTGCTCCCTATGCACCACCCACCTTGTGGGCTGGAGGAATAATAGTCAGAATTTGTATGTTGCACGTCTGCGGTGCCAAATTCTGCAAAATATGAAGAGTAAAAATTTTCCCAGGGCCAGGTCCCACGAAGTCCCATGGGACCTGGCCCTGGTCCCATGGAATCCCATGGGGTCCCACGGAACTATTTTCAGCAGGGTACTGCTTAAGACCACGAAGAGTAACACTTACTCCTCAAACTGCACAAAGATTAACATTCGCGCATTTTTTTCTTGGAGGGACGAAGACTATAAGTAATTAATTTTGACACTCGATCGATACGATCGGATATCGTATTTATCACTCGCGGGAATTTCAAATTATGAAGATGTAATTTTATCGGTCTTTGCGAGTTAAAGTCAGCAAATTTTGCTGAATTTTTAGCATCAATCGAGAATGGATTTTTTCTCCACTCTCGATCAATGCACCTTTAGAGCCTCGTATGGTTCCGAGGATGCATCTAAAGGATTTTGATGGAAAGGAATGAAAAGTAAAGATGAGAAAATGAGAAACTTGATGAAAAATTTTGATTCTACGCTGATATTGTGAGTGTTTCGCCCTTCTCTCATTGCTCGGGCTTTTCAAAGTGGTGGAAGAGCAATGAGAGTTTACCACTGACACGCGGCTCAAGTGGCCGAATGTTCGATGGTTTGAAGGCCCTTATATACGAAAGTTCATCTTCGTTATGCGCTTGCGAGAAAGGTCAATTTAACCCGCTATTTCCATTTGATTTCTCAACATTTTTACTTTGGCAGCTCTTCGGCCTTCTGCCGGAGATATATGTAATTAATTTTGACACTCGATCGATATGATCGGATATCGTATTTATCACTCGCGGGAATTTCAAATTATGAAGATGTAATTTTATCGGTCTTTGCAAGTTAATATCAGCAAATTTTGCTGAATTTTTAGCATCAATCGAGAATGGATTTTTTCTCCACTCTCGATCAATGCACCTTTAGAGCCTCGTATGGTTCCGAGGATGCATCTAAAGGATTTTGATGGAAAGGAATGGAAAGTAAAGATGAGAAAATGAGAAACTTGATGAAAAATTTTGATTCTACGCTGATATTGTGAGTGTTTCGCCCTTCTCTCATTGCTCGGGCTTTTCAAAGTGGTGGAAGAGCAATGAGAGTTTACCACTGACACGCGGCTCAAGTGGCCGAATGTTCGATGGTTTGAACGCCCTTATATACGAAAGTTCATCTTCGTTATGCGCTTGCGAGAAAGGTCAATTTAACCCGCTATTTCCATTTGATTTCTCAACATTTTTACTTTGGCAGCTCTTCGGCCTTCTGCCGGAGATATATGTAATTAATTTTGACACTCGATCGATATGATCGGATATCGTATTTATCACTCGCGGGAATTTCAAATTATGAAGATGTAATTTTATCGGTCTTTGCGAGTTAAAGTCAGCAAATTTTGCTGAATTTTTAGCATCAATCGAGAATGGATTTTTTCTCCACTCTCGATCAATGCACCTTTAGAGCCTCGTATGGTTCCGAGGATGCATCTAAAGGATTTTGATGGAAAGGAATGAAAAGTAAAGATGAGAAAATGAGAAACTTGATGAAAAATTTTGATTCTACGCTAATATTGTGAGTGTTTCGCCCTTCTCTCATTGCTCGGGCTTTTCAAAGTGGTGGAAGAGCAATGAGAGTTTACCACTGACACGCAAAGACCGATAAAATAACATCTTCATAACATGAAATTCCCGCGAGTGATAAATACGATATCCGATCATATCGATCGAGTTTCAAAATTAATTACATATATCTCCGGCAGAAGGCCGAAGAGCTGCCAAAGTAAAAATGTTGAGAAATCAAATGGAAATAGCGGGTTAAATTGACCTCTCTCGCAAGCGCATAACGAAGATGAACTTTCGTATATAAGGGCGTTCAAACCATCGAACATTCGGCCACTTGAGCCGCGTGTCAGTGGTAAACTCTCATTGCTCTTCCACCACTTTGGAAAGCCCGAGCAATGAGAGAAGGGCGAAACACTCACAATATCAGCGTAGAATCAAAATTTTTCATCAAGTTTCTCATTTTCTCATCTTTACTTTTCATTCCTTTCCATCAAAATCCTTTAGATGCATCCTCGGAACCATACGAGGCTCTAAAGGTGCATTGATTGAGAGTGGAGAAAAAATCCATTCTCGATTGATGCTAAAAATTCAGCAAAATTTGCTGACTTTAACTCGCAAAGACCGATAAAATTACATCTTCATAATTTGAAGACTATAAGTGTTCCGTCTTAAGACCACGAAGAGTAACACATTCTCCTTAGCGGCACGAAAATCAACACATTCGTAGACTTCCTTCTTGAAGGGACGGAGATCATAAGTGCTTCGTCTTAACACGTTCACTGCGATGGGCCCCACTGCTGGGGCCCACTTTTTCTCGAGTTTCAGCTCACGCCGAATAGCGTTTCATATCCAATGGCTTATGTCGCGAATTTTTCTCGTTGTATAGGTCAAAATCAACATGTGTACAAGACAGTTTCTGTATCGGACTTGATTTGTCCGAGTTTTTGCACAATTTTCATTTCTTACACAATTATTTACTAATCACACGAATTCAAGCGATGAATAGTAGATTACTCACTTGGGATTCGGCCAATCTCAACGTATCTTAGCTCATTTAAAAGCTTAATCCAAGACCTACAAATTAGCTGACATGCGTGTAGAAATTTTGAGTGAGACGTGAGTAAACCCCAAATCATACGAGAGTAAATCTGGTGGCTAAATAAAGATCGGGTGTTCCTCCAAGCACAACCCCTGCTCCTGCACTTAGGCTCTCAAGCCCACTGTAGATCTCTTCGCATTCAAGTTGGGTAGATCGAAATAACATCGCATTTGGTTTGAAAAATTTGAAGCGCGGTAATGATTCGCATCCCAAGGTCAGACTGTGCGATAGACACACTCACTCAAAAAGACTTACAGACGAGAGCTGTAGCAAATCGATCAAGCAACAACTTCGGGCTCTAAAATTTCAGAAAATACTAAGACACGTGTCTGGGCTGTGTGAGAGTCCGCATTCACGAGTTATATCTAAGCCTCTAATGCTTCAAGTACACACAATAGCTATAGATTGTGACCACAAGCGCGAGACAAGCGTTGCATAGATATATGCTCTCCATCATATCCTAACGGAGAGGCTTACTCGAAAACTTCCCGATACTCGAAACGACTTGGGAGCGCAACAGGGTCCTTTTATTGAAGCAACTCTCGAGGTATTTTCATATGAGTCATTCTGGAGCAAGCTGGACAAAACCGTCACCAGGGAGGTCTGGGAAAAATCCGCAAAAATTTTTTTCCATCAGTACTATGATGAAATAGTACGAGAGAATTTTTTCCAGATTTTTTCGGCCCCCCCTGTGGGCCCCAGGGCCCATGAAAGGGCCATTTTAGGCCTTTTCTTAGCCTATTCTAGGAAAATCATAGTTCCAACGCAATTCAGTATTTTCCAACGTACTTGAGCGCATTCTTCTCGTCAAGACTAGTACTTTTGAAAAAAAATTGTCCGAGGCCACTTAGTGGGCCTAACGACTTCTGTAAGCTGATTATTGAGAGCAAATTTTAGCGATTTTTGGGCCTGCTTCAACGCGATCTAGCTCCTACTAGACATGTGATAATCGACTTCTGCAGGTAGTCATCTTGAAGGTCTTGGAAAAACTTACAATTTGACCACCTGCAGAAGTCGATTATCGTACTTTTTATAGGAGCTATAGCCGATACAAGTTGAGCTATTTACGAAAGAGTCGAAAATTCAGGACTCGATTCCAAAAATATATCTTAATTTTTTTTCACCAAACTTGTGCGGAAATGTTCTTTCAGCCATCTACTTTTATTGAAAAGAATTTGGCGGAGGTTATTTTTTTTGATTTTTTTTGCCGAACGTTACAAAATGCCGCATTGCGTGGTTTTAGCAAAAACGGCATCTTTGACCACGGTCACATATGCTCCCATCTGGACCGATGTGCACCAATCTGTGTGGAAGTACTCCCCAGAGTATCCCCAAGTATGTGTAAGAAGTTGCGGGTACGAGCCTCGAGCCAGGAGCGAGCTGTAGGTTCTATTTACCGTGTCAAAAATAGGCATTATTTTGGCTATTCGAGCGTACCAAGAGCATGATTTTACTTGTTTTGGCTTACAAATGAGATAATGGGCTAGAATGAGGATCCAAACATACTTTTCCGACTCAAAATGACCATCTGAACACAATTCCGAGGTCAGTTTTGCTCCAAATAGTCGTCCCTCTGCCCCTTAAGAACTTAGATTCTGTCGATGGGTTCTGACACCGTTGAGGCACTAGACGACATTCTAGAGCTAAACTGACCTCAGAATCATTTTCAGATGGTCATTTTGAGTCTGTGGATTATGTTTGGATCCTCATCCTAGCCCATTATCTCATTTGTAAGCCAGAACAAGTAAAATTATGCTCTCGGTCGCTTACGCTCGAATAGCCAAAATAATGCCTATTTTTGACACGGTAAATAGAACCTACAACTCGCTCCTGGCTCGAGGCTCGTCTCCGCAACTTCTTACACATACTCGGGGATACTTTGGGGAGTACTTTAACACAGATTGGTGCACATCAGTCCAGATGGGAGCATATGTGACCGTGGTCAAAGATGCCGTTTTTGTTAAAACCACGCAATGCGGCATTTTGTAACGCTCGGCAAAAGAATAAAAAAAAATAACCTCCGCCAAATTTTCTTTAATAAAAGGAGATATCTGAAAGAACATTCTCGCACAATTTTGGTGAAAAAAGATTAAGATATATTTTTGGAATCGAGTCCTGAATTTTCGACTTTTTCGTAAATAGCTCAACTTGTGTCGGCTATAGCTCCTATGAAAAATACGATAATCGACTTCTGCAGGTGGCCACATTGTAGGTTCTTCCAAGACCTTCGAAATGACTACCTGCAGAAGTCGATTATCACATGTCTAGTAGGAGCTAGATCGCTTTGAAGCAGGCCCAAAAATCGCTAGAATTTGCTCTCAATAATTAGCTTGCAGAAGTCGTCAGACTCACTAAGTGGCCTTGGACAATTTTTTTTTCCAAAAGTACTAGTCTTGGCGAGAAGAATGCGCCCAAGTACGTTGAAAAATATTGAATTGCGTTGGAACTATGATTTTCCCAGAATAGGCTAAAAAAGGGCCTAAAATGGCTCTTTCATGGGCCCTGGGGCTCACAGGGGGGGGGCCGAAAAAATTTTTTTCGTACTATTCTAACATGGCACTAATGGAGAAAAATTTTTGCGGATTTTTCCCAGACCCCCCTGGTGACGGTTTTGTCCAGCTTGCTCCAGAATGACCCATATATATGCAGCGCTGCATATATTCACCAACCGATGCATTATCTATTCGAAGATGCATCACTGCTATCAGACATCTGAGGAAGGCCGGCGATGAGACTGATGGGTGAAGCCCGCCGAAACTGTCGTGACATTACTGTCTGCTGGGGAACAACACAATGACAACGTTCGCACTGACACTGACAAAATGATCGGTAGAACAGTCAACTACCTCATCTGCTGGGCCGTGAAGTTGTTTCTTACCACCGCCGCTCTGATGGCTGGCGCGCTAGCGTTCTCTCGTGCTCTCGCGTTTCTTTTTCCGTTCGAATCAACAGTCAAATTCCAACTCGTGGACGATGCATCTGTTCTTATAGAAAAAAATAATACATAAAGTATTTTACCTCATTCATGAAAAGAGATGGCTCCTAAAAGCAAGAAGAAAAAGCTTGTGCGACCTATTGAGACAGATTCATCGGAGAGTGAACCTGAGCAACAATCGAAACGTAAGAGTGAGCGAATCCGTACAAGAGCTACTCGAGGAGAGGTTTCAAGAAGCAACCCGGGATGCTCGTCTTCACCGTTTCTGATCATTTCACGCTACACTCATGCCAAGATACTGAATGAAAGCTTTTGATTGTTCTTGTAGAGTAAACCCTCTGTCTTCGGATTTTCTACTCAATCTATCGATACAGAAGAGTGTGAGAGTAATCGTGGTCAATGTCGCAAAGAACCTGGTGATACGAAGTTGATGGTATGAATTTCGATCTCCTCTGACAGTGTGATATTTCGTGTGGTTTTTATTGATTATTTTAATCGTCAGTTGGATATTCATGATTCGACATCAGCTAATTCAAGTGCTAGTGGTGTTTCTAGCCCTACTTATCAGTTGTCACTATTGGCGAAGGAAGCGAAGCCGAGAATTATTTCTGATTTCCGAGTATCGATTGATTTAAATCTTATTCAGATGAATGGATTAGTCACACCGCATCAAAACACTAGCAGTAATAATAAAGCTGCAGGGCGAAATATCGCGATCCCGTCCACTTCCAGAGCAATTGAAGATGTAACCAATTGCCCTGTCGAGAGAGATACAGAATCCGAATCCGAAATCGAGAGCGGTGATAGCAGCTACTGTCCCAATATATAGTGACGAAGACTCCAATTTTGTGTATGAAAGCCCCCTCCATCGCCGCTATCAAGATCCATCGTCGGACGGAAGCGAGAATCGTGATGATACACAATCTGTGGATGCTAGTGATCCTGAATCTGAAGATGAGTGGCAAGAAATCGTTATTGAAGGCAATTCTGATCTTTATGCAAGAGATAGTTTGATTATTGATGTCAAAAATATGTCACCTGCTCAAATTTATTCAGTATTCATAACTGATGAGATGATTATGACCCAAGTCATAGAGACAAATCGCGATGCGAGTCAGTACCTCGAGTCACCTCGTTTGAAGAAAAATTCAAGAATGAAAAAGTGGACTCCGACAGATATAGTAGAGATGAAGAAATTCCATGGTATTCCTTTATTGTCCGCAATTTTCAAACAAATTTTCCGTATCTGATAATTTTACATAATCTCTTGAATAACAGGTATCTTACTATTGATGGGCCTTGTGTCACTTCCACATATCAACCTGTATTGGAATACAGGTGATTTTCATGGTGTCGATTTGATCAGGAGAACAATGACTAGAGATCGATTCCATTTGCTATTGAAGTTTTGGCACTTCGCAAATAATGATGAGAACATTGAGCACAATCGATTGCACAAGATTGATAGATTCGTATCCAATTCCGATCAGAAGTGTAATCATATTTTACTTTTAGGCACGGCCCTTGTCATTGATGAAAGTATGTTACCTTGGGAAGGTCGTTTGAATTTCCGCCAGTGTAATGAATCAAAACGGCATAAGTATGGTATAAAATTATACAAGCTCTGCTCGAGCTCTGGTTTTACTTTCCACATTGAAATTTATGCTGGCAAAAATCATAAACAGAGCGTCCAAAGTGGAATTGGATACGCACATGCTGTCATTTTGAGACTGTTAGAGCGCTATCTTAATTCTGAACGAATACTTTACGCTGACAGACTTTACACTTCATTGCCTTTAGCGCATCTCCTCGAAATGGATACGTATTTGTGCGGAACACTCAGAAAGAATAGGAAAGGTATCCCTCCACACATGATAGGGGCGAGATTGAAAAAAGGTAATATTGTAGGTCTTGGGAATAGAAAAAATGTAAATATCGTCAAATGGAAAGATGAGAGAGTTCTTCTCATGATTAGCACTGTCAAGAATCATGGAACAGATTTAGTCGAGATAGATAAACAAGATTATAGGAGGGAGAGAGTTAAAAAATCGCAAAGCGTACTCGATTATAGCATCCTCAGCTATGTTGCCCGAAACAGGGCGGGATCGGGCTTCAAGGAATGCGGTTGCCGTGCAAGCTAAATTTTGTTCCAAATAATAGCGTTAAGAAAGGTGTAGATGTATCCGACCTTCCTATCACTCCTCCTTGCGTAAGAGTCTCAGATGGTACCGGAAACTGGTAGTCGGAATCATGTCCGGAGAGGAATTAGTGAACGCTTGGTTTATTTATTCAACTTTCATTGTCAGAGTAAAGATGTCAATTCTCAATTTCAAAGAATAGCTTGCTCGTGAACTCATCGATCAAGGTGATGGAGAGGATAACGTTGAGGAAAGACGAAGGTATCGGCATACACTTGACTCGAAGGTAAATGCAAGATCAAACCGGAATAGGTGCGTAGAATGTTACAAACAGAATAGAAAGTTAGGATATGGAATTCAGGATTCGAAAAATAGATCAAAAAAATTCTAACTTATTGTAAAGACTGCCCGGACAAACCTTACTATTGTTCAGATTGTTCCAATAAAACTCACAAGAATGAGTGATAAAATTGGCAGTCCGCGCGATCATCAATTCAGCTGCATTCGTGTACATGAATCCCATTCTTATGTGTTGATAAAATGGAATAAAAACCCAAATAATACGTTCTAAGTTCACCAAATCTGACTTTTCAATCATCCTCTTCATTATCCTTTACATCATACAAAATCTTTTGAGCCCCACCGGTGGGGCCCACTCAAATCCCTATCAATGATGTAAATAGATGCCATACTGATTATTTTCCAAAAGGTTTGGCTTCCGTAACTGCTGGAACGCGCATTTGTACTCTCTCGCAATCTAGACCGGAATCGTGATTTCGCCTTTGCAGTGAACGTGTTAAACGAAATACTTACAGTCTTCGTTCCTCCATGAATGAAGTCTACGGATGCGTTAATTTTCGTGCCGCTAAAGAGAACGTTTTTTTTTTTTTCGTGGCCCCAAGACGAGGTACTTGGTCTTCGCCCCTTCGAACGAGATCGTGTGCAAGTATGTTATAGTCTTCATATCGTTCAGGATTAAGTGCTAGTTTCATCGGCCGTTGAGCAGTGAGTGTTGGTCTTTGTGCCCCTAAGATGTAAGTGTTAGTTTTTGTGGACCTAAGGAGAATCCGTTAATCTTCGTGTTCACAACGAATAAACGTTAATCTTCGTCAGTCACAAGAGAAGATGTGTTAATCTTCGTAAGAGGCGTCGATATGATACATCATATATCAAGGCTTTAGCATGGATGGTCGTATTTCTAAATCAGTAGAGTGGAATTCATTAGAAATGTAATGAACCTTGAGCCTAATGGAACATGGTATGCTACACTTTAATAGCTGGACCCATGAAATTTCAACCGAAAGAGAATGTTGAATCTCTGTGATGAATCAAGGAATGACAGGAAGCATCCTCAAAGATTCAAATAAACAAGTCCATTACGCCTAGAGCCACTGTGACTTTTCCCATTGAATGTAGTCCATGACGTCATTGATCTGAAGATCCTTGAAGCATACAAAATTAACAGTGAGGAGAAATTCTGATTCCAATGACATATCAAGAGGCACTCAGTGTTTCATGGAATATCATTCATCACCTTGATTGTGCTCCATAACTTGAAGACCAGTTCTTCATATGCTCACACTAATCACAAACTCACTGATCACGCGTGCCTGAGGGGAACTTCTGATTTAACCATGGTATACTTAGCAAGATCGCATGCAGACAATTTTCAAGAACCCAATAGTTGGGCGAGATCGACCGCGGACTGGAAACTGCTGGAAACTGAGATACTTCAACTCATTACAATTCAATAACAGCACTTAAAGTAGCAACACACAGCCAGCAGCAGCCAGGGCAGGGTTTCAGCGTTTACGAATTTACGTATTTACAAATTCACGAATTCACAGACTTAGCAGAGCGCATGCCCAGTGCGTTGCAGTCAGCAAGATCATCCGCATAACTAGGCCCGGCAGATTGGGTCGCTGATTTGTATACGAATTGAGACAAATTTTGGACTATTCCTTGTGATCATACATTTTTGATTTGTTCCTCTCGACAAGACAGCATCGTGTGGCAAGGGCAGCACCTCGAGGAGGTTATGAGTCCTACAGGCAGTTGTTATATTCGTTGAAGGCATATCTCAGAGAGAACATTTCTATTTGTTGATAATCATTAGGTTTTGATTAACCAAAGCTAGAAAGAGTCGAATTCTAGGGTACGAGAAGAATCTGGGAGATCCTCGTCGAATCTCTTAGATTCTTTGCGTTGCGTCGGCTGCTGCAATTCCCTGAGAGCGAGAGACAGGAGAGAGTATACAGAGAGCAGAGAGGCACGGGAGGTCTGATCTGCGCAGTAACTCATTTTACGTTGACACAATGTTGGAACGCGCGGAGTTCAAAATTTACACAAATGCACTCGAAAAGAGATCATTGACGCGCTCACACATAGATTCCGGTGATGAGATTCCGTCCGGCCGCGGCCGAGTGCAATGAAAGCGAATAATAGGAGTTCGAGAGCATCTGTGATTTGTCTTAAAGCTCACCCAACTAATTCGTCTTACCTGATGGGCAATCCACCCAAAAAACGAGTGACTCCTGTGAGAGCATTTTATAATCGTGGTGTGGATTTTGCAGGTCCCTTCCATAACAAATGAAAGACCAGGCCGCGTGTGCCAATAAAAGTTTAAATTTGTGTGTTCATGTGCGATGTAACACGAGCTACTCATATCGAACTTGTTTGTGATTTGTCTACTCCTGCATTTGCAAACTGTCTTGAACGTCTTGTGAGTCGTACAGGAAGATGCGAGAATATTTACTGTGATGATGCAGAAAATTCTCAAGGAGCCGGAAATGTGCTTGTTACACTTCAAAATCTAGTTCCGAGTGAGGAGTTCCCTGAAAAAGTAAGGTCATTCTATTCATCTCAATCCATTGATTGCCACTTTTGTCCTCCACGTGCACTACATTTCGGTGGTCTATGGAAAAGTGCAGTAAGGTCTATGGAATATCATCTGAGTAGACTTATTGGAGATGGGATTCTAACTCATGAAAAGTTGTACACGGTGCTCACTCGAATTGAGGCTATTCTCAATTCCTGTCCTCTATGTCCCCTCTCCAATAATCCCAATGATTCTACCTCCCTTATACCTGGACATTTCCTGATCGGAGATTCGCTATCGGCGCTTTCAGGAAGAGAACTCACTGACATCAACGTGAACCGTCTCATTCGATACCAGCTTATCCAACAGGTTGTACAGGAGTTCCGGCACCGCGATGGCAGCAACGCAACAAACCCAAAAATTGCACCAAATGCCTGCGAGTCATACCTGGTCTTATGGTTCTCATTATAGGAGATAACGTGGCAGTGATGCATGGCAATTGGGTCTCATTGTGCAGTGCCATCCAGGTAGAGACAGTGTAGTAAGAGTGGTATTTGTTCGTGTCACAAAAGATGTAATCAAGCGAGACGTGACAGAAATATTATGTGTTTCACATTCAATCAAAATTGACAACTGAGAATTTTAGAAACTACATATGCTTGCTGAGATATGAAAGTTGATGACAAAGATTTGATTCTATTGAATTATGTAATTTGGATACGATATTGGTACAATTAAATGACATGACGACGATTGTAATGATACATTTACGGATGAATACGATGATGGTGATGGTGGTTATGAGATTTTATGAGATGATGATATAATGAATTTGTATTTGAAAGAGTATGGGTTCAGGAATATTCTTTCAAGACGGGTTGTATGAAAATCGAAAAGCTTTTACTGACCGTCGATGAGCAGCGCTGAGAATACCATTTCGATGCTACTCATTCAAAGGGACCGGATGGAAGGATTATGGTGAGACTTCCCTTCGAATCTGATCTTGGAACTTTCAAGTTCGAACAATCATTTTCCTCTGCTCGCCAATTGCTGTATAAGCTGGAGAACAAACTTCCCCGGGATAGAAACCTATCTGATGCTTATCATGAATTTATGAATGAGTATGAGGAACTCAACCACATGTCACATTCTACTGTACCTGAGGCCTCTGATCTCACTGGTCACTTTTCTTCGCCCTACCGTGGTGTACTCAAAGGAAGCAGTACCAAGCGCGTAGGAAGCAGTATCAACCACCACAAAGCTACGCACTATCTTCGATGGATCTTCCTCAACTACTGACAAAGAATCAATCAACGATTTCCTGTATGTGAGTCCTAATCTACTCCCTGAGTTGCCTCATTTTTTACTCAACTAGTAAAAATATCAGTATGCTTTTACAGCGGACATCGAGAAGATGTTTCGTCAGATCTGGGTTCATCAGGATAACCGAGTTCCTCAATCAATTTTGTGGCGTAGATAATAATCCAACCTTTCCGTCTCTATCTTCCACTTGAATACCAACACATATGGTATGACACCTAGCCCCTCCCTTGCAAATAGAGTTCGTATACAATTAGCCCCAGATGAGCAAGGGAAGTACCCTCTTAGCTCAGATGCACTTGAGAGAGAAACTAATAGGCCGAGTCTACATAGACGCGCTCACCCGGAGCACGCGCGCTCTCTCCGCTCGCACTCTCCACCCAAACGCTGGAGTAGGTATCGAAAATGAGATTTGAGAATCTTTTGACGAGTATTCCCTCTCAATCGGAGTATCAGCGAGTTTGTGAGATGGAAAACGGCCAGTTTATCATGTAAATTGGAAAGAGAATTTATTTGCATCTATTAGAGATCGAAAAGTGAGAGACTTGGCCCCAACTTCTCAGGCTCCCAACTCGCGGCTCATTCAACAATATTCAACGTTATTTTGGGTGTGGATTGAGACTTCCTCCAGAAACTGTGAAATAAGCAAAGGTGTGCGGAATCCTGGTTGATAGGAATCGAGCTATTCCATGTGCATCAAAGATCGAATTGTGTTACAAGAGTCACTCCTCCGTGAATTTGGGACATCTCGGGTGTTCTCAATCAGGATTCGATATACTTCAGCTCATTTCTCAGCTTCTGGAATGAGTACCAATGTATAACCAAGATGATGCTGAATATTGCTGAATTATTTGCGAGTTGGAGACCTGATCGAGAGTTGGGGATGCTTATATGAGACACAACCACGCCTCTCATTTTTCGATCTCTATTCGATGCAAATCAATTTCTCGATCGATTTACGCGATAGGCTGGCCGTTTTCCGTCTCACAAACCCGTACTGATACTCCGATCGAGAAAGAACACTAGTCAAAAGATTCTCAAATCCCATTCTCAGTACCTACTCCGGTGTTTGGGTGGAGAGTGCAAACGGAGAGAGCGCGCGTGACCCGAATGAGCGCGTCTATGTAGACTCGGCCATATGGATGACGTCGCATAAGGTGGTCACTCATTGGAGTGAGCTGAAAGTAAGCGAATTCAGCTAATAGAACTCTGCAGAGTGGGCGGCTTCGATCCCAGAAAACCGATTTCGAATGAACCTAACCTCTTGATTGGTCTTCCCTCTGACTTACTCACTTCTCACAAAAAGTTAGAAGTATCTGAATCTTTTACTGATGATTTCTAGGAGAACTCTGCCTCCTACATCTTAGAACTACACTCGTTCCCCATTCTGATCTATTAAAATTCTACCAGGCAAGAAAAACACTAACTCTCCAATGGCCCTAGTGGCTAGTCCTGTCAAAAATTGCCAGTGTCTATGATCCTTTGGGCTGGCTAGCACCCATAATCGTCACTGCCAAAATTTTCATGTAGCAACTATGGAATGGTAAGTACGGATGGGATGAGGAACTCAGACCAGACGACATTGGAACTTGGCATCGTTGGTACTCACAGCTGCACTGCATTCTTCCTATTGAAATACCCAGATGGATAGGGTATACTCAAAATCCAACAATTCATGAGCTACACGGCTTTGGTGACGCCTCAAAGTACGCATACAGTGCTGCTGTCTATCTCAAAGCTGCCTCAAATGATGGTATCAAGGTAATTTCACTTCAAGCCGAGACTTGTGTGATACCGATACAAACAGTCTCTTTCCCTCGACTGGATCTTTGTACCGCTCGTCTGCTTGCACAATTAGATTCAATTCTTTCAAAGTTTTTGAATATCCACGGAGTTTAAGTACAAATGTACTCTCATGCCATTGATGTAGCGCATTGACTGAAAGACCATCCTTTCCGGTGACCAACTTTTGTTACAAATCGCTGTTCTGCCATACACACCCTCTTACCTCAAGCTTCATGGACACATGTATGCTCGAAGGAAGGTCCTGCAGATCCTGACGAGATGCAATCGGCAAAACTGTGGTCGACAGGTCCTGATTGGCTATCTCATCCCGCTAGCGATTGGCCACTCTCGAGGCCCATTGAAAGATCGCAGCAACTGAAAAATTAGCCTGCGAACTGCTTGTACAGTCTTGACCTCGCCACAGAACTTCCTCACTGACTCGTAACTGCGAAACGAATCTTCCCTCCCGCAGAGCTGCTCGATAACGCGTCGTCATTCCTTAAACTGACTAACATCACAGCTTACTTGCTGCCATTCTTTTCTGAAACCAAACCTGACTCATTTAAGCCTGATCTGACTTCTGATCTATTTCAACACAGAAACTGGGCCAACTTCCAACAGTTTGAGATTTATGTATGATCTCAAGAACGCGAACGAGCCACACTAGCTTTGGTATATTTCATAGAGAGAACTTATTCTTCTTACGAAATCTCAACCCCAATCATTTGTTTTGAGTTATCCAAATCTCACGCTCTCTCCAAGTATCACCCTGTAGTAGGAGAAGGTATCTTACGAGTAAGAGGCAGGCTCAAACACTCATTGCTCGAATTTGATGGAAAATATCCCATAGTTCTTCCACCTGACAGTCCTTCACTGGAATAATCACTGAGGAACAAAATCTTGGGTCCGGTAGAACCCATTTGAGAGAACATGACTTTCTTGTAAGATTTTTGACATAGAAACCGAATTCGTTGCCAGATTCGCCCCTACACGTCAGGGTTTCCTTTAATTCGCAAATTACCGATTCCTCAAAAAACAGTGATTTTAACGTTTTCTGCTGATTTTGCAAACTGATGCCTCTGGTGGCGCATCTTTGTTATGAGCCAGGAGTTTACCGGAACTATGTTTTCTCACGTATTTTGACCTGCTAAACACAATGGCAATGGTTTGGGAGAGCTCAAATGCGCCCCAAACGACTGACGAGCTTATTTTTCGCTTTGCTATCAGCAAAATTTCACCAATCTCGCAATAAATCTCAAAGTGCTCACGAAATGGACCAGAAACATCTTTTTTGAGCTCACGAGGGTGCATTTTCTCCGTTCTTATGTGTTGAAGAAAAAATACCAGCGATAGACGAGCAAACTTGGGCGTCAACGCTGATCAATTTTTTGTGCCCCGTGACACAAAAACTTGAGTAGGCTATGAGTGGCTTCGAGATCAGCCTATTTTGATGTTTCAACATTTCTTCCCCTCAGGTGTTCATTTACGAAACACATATCACGAATTCTATAAATCTCAGTCAAACATAAGTGCAAACCGTGACTTATTCAACGTCCTTAACGCAAAAACTCTTCCTTGTTGATTTCCGTTCGTGCTCGTCACAGCTCTCGGATATGACGGACCAGCAGTAGTCAGCCAACATGTTGATGCCCCGATAAGAATTGTATCTCGATTTTAAGACAGATATGTCCTGGTGAAACCTCTCACAATACTCATTACTCACAGCTCCAAGATTTTCGGGGAAAAAATCCAGATGACAATCCTGCATATGGATCTTGAGAGACATGTTCACTTTCATTTTGCGGAAATTGTTTAACATGATTTCAATCAATTGTTCCAAGTCATCCGACTTCTCATTACCCAGAAAATTTGTGATGACATCCTTCACTGACTTCCACGTGACCCGTTCAATACCTTGGAGCTTATTATCAAAACTCTGGTCAAGCATTAATTTTCTGATCTCCAGGCCAATCAAAACTCCTTGCCTCAATTTTGCATCACTCATCCTAAAAAATTTCCCCCTCAGGAAAGAAGATGTATGAGTTGATTATTTGGTCTCATCGGTCTTGAAGGACGGTGGAGATCTGGATAAATTCCCAAAATTTCATGGAAGAAATTTTATTGCTACGTTTCGTCCACTAGGTTTCGTGGACCTCATCAGGCTTTAGGTTTGTTATTTTTTAGATCGTCATGATATTTTTGAACAATCTTGTAATAGAGCGGAGACATAACGTCTGGCTCCTATCGATACAGGTAAATAGAATGAGTCTGTTCCCCACCGTCCTTCAAGATCGATGATACCAAATAATCAACTTATATATTCAACATCAAGGACGGGAAATCTACAAAATTACTTAGGAAAGAAGATGCTTCACCCGTCTGATCCATTGCTCTGACGAAATTCCTTACCAACCCCTGTTTTATGTGCAGTGGTGGCAGCAATATTTTCTTACAATCACCCAGGGGTTCAGCAGTAACATTTTCCTCACCGAGTAACATACCCTGTCTCGTTGGCCATATTCTTCTGACATAGTGTTCGTCTTTACTACGACTGCTCCATTTACACAAAAAGCACGTATATCTTGTGTAGCCCAGCCGAAGCCCCGAGAGAATTGCAATAATTCAAAAATCGCCACAAACGATCCATCCATGATTCTTATATTCAATTTTCAACAGTAAGTATTTCACGTTGTCATAACATTCATTGGTTTGCAGGCCATGAGATATTGGAATTAATGGCTTTTCATCGCCGTTATGCAGGAGTACGCCTTTCAAGCTGGTTTTATTAGAATCGATGAAGAGCCGCCACTCATTCGGCTCATGTACATAACGTAGTTCTGAGAACAAACCGTAGATGTTATGACAGAATAGATTGGCGCCGTCTTCCGAAAAATAGTCTGAGAATACTGACTGTCGGTCGCGATAATAAGTGATACGCACGCCTCGTTCAAGCATATTGTATTCTTTGAAACGTGAAGCGAGTAACTCAGTTTTTTTCTTGGGAATATCCATATCACGTGTGAAGTTGTTCAGGCGTTCTTCGTTGAAGAGTCTGGGCTGCGGAGGTGTTTCTTTCCAATCTGGACTCCCTTCAAAGGCTGGGGATGGGAAATCCGAACCAAATGATGGACTCTCAGAGGATTCTTCGTAGCCTTGCATCACAGCATCTTGCATTGCGGAGGCAGAGAGATGGGTTGGCAACCTTGGTACGGGCTCCGTAACCGGTGATTCTCCCAGATATTTTATCAAGTGTTTTGTTCTGTCAGAGAACCCTTTCGTATTCGTACCACGAAAGTAACCGTCAGTGACATACTCCTTGGGTTATCTCCATATTGCAGGCGTTGCGAAGTTCAGATATTCAGGATGTGGGGCTCTCAACCTGATAGAGCAGGCTGTGCACATCACGGTGATGACCCATGGCTTGTCTAGGTTGACCATACTGAGACCAAAATAATCTTTGTATGCGGTACGTAATATGTCCGATATATTACGGGAACCATCCCCAGGAATGTACTCACTGCATACGTAACAGAACTTGTTTGGGTTGGTACGACAATTACATATTCGTGGCATCTTCGGATGAATCTCGCTAAATAAGGATTCGATCTTCAAATCCTAAGATTAATGCACGACACGTAGAGACAGAACAATGAGATTGTGACTATCAAGGTGGAGGACTCCATCCGAGCCAACTTTTAGATCTCGTTGTGATGATCTTGATAGAAGATACTAAAATACTGGTGTCCCTCTAGTGGTCGATTTCCGAAACTCTAACACAAATCTGATGATCTGATTCTCGCATCATCTAACAATTTTCCTATACGAGCATGGGTATGTGACGATCCAGATCCGATAGTATGATGATGATGATGCAATGTGAGTGAGGACTCAAGACATCAGAGGAGGTTCATGTAAGAACCACTCATTACAGGGCATGAAAACTTGTAAAAATCGAATCGTTCAGCGTTGACACAAAATCTTGCTGAAGCCTCCACGTCTATTGCTGATATCCCTGCTTCAATGTACACATAGAAACGGAGAGAATGCACCCTCGTGAGCTCAAAAAAGGTGCCTCTGGTCCATTTTGTGAGCATTTTGAGATTTATTGCGAGATCGGAGGAATTTTGCTGATAGCAACGCGAAGAATCAGCTTGTCACTCGTTTGGGACGCATCCTAGCCCTCCTGAACTACTGCCATTGTGTTAAGCAGGTCAGAATACGTAAGAAAACATAGTTCCGGTAAGCTTTTAGCCCATAACAAGGATCCGCCACCAGAGGCATCAGTTCACAAAATCAGCAGAAAACGTTAAAATTACGGTAATTTGCGAATTGAAAGAAATCCTGATGTGTAGGGGAAAATCTGGCGATGGATTCGGTTTCTACGCCAGAAAATACACGAGAAAATCATGTTCCTCCGAATGGGTTGTTCTGCACCCAAAATTTTGTTCCTCAGTGGAATTGTACGTGGATACCATGCGTTAACGCTTCGACGAGGGACCCAGATAACTCTGGCAATTCTCCGCCGAGAATTTGGAATTCGCAAAGGGAAACAAATTGTGAAAGAGGTAGTCTCTGAGTGCACTACCTGCTTTCGACATAGAGCTTCTAATATGTACGGAAGAATGGCTCACTCACCCAGACCCAGAGTACAACCAGCTCGTCCTCTTCTCAAATCTGGTGTAAATCACGCTAGGCCTATCCCCGTGCGCCCAGCTCCAGAGCGAGAGTGAGTATCGAGCAAGGATCATACAGTGGTATTTATATGTCTCGCGATGGAAGCAGCTCACCTAGAGGTTGTCTCCGACTATTCGTCGCAAGGATTCATCGCTGCATTCTGCAGATTCAGTGCTAGGCGTGGTCACTGCTGTGATCTTCATTGCGACCAAGGCCCTACTCTTGTGGGTTCAGAAGCTGAATAACGAAACATCTTTCAGGAGTCCAGTCCTTCCTCTTCTCACGATCTCACAAAGTTACAGACCAACTGGCACTCCAAGCCTCCTGGTGCTCCGCATTCTGGTGGTATCTGGGAGGTGGCAGTGAAGCCTGTAAAATTTCACTTGAAAAGGGTGATGCGATCATACTCTTACATATGAAAAGCTCTACACTCCTCAACCAGATCGAAGACATTCTGAACTCCAGGCCACTTGTGCCAATGTCAGTTGATGCCCAGGATTTGAGTCCTATCTGACCATCACATTTTCTGATTCAGTCTGACTCATTTTTGCTACCAAAAAGAAATATCTCTGAAGATGCAATTCCTGCTGGCGAGAGGTGGTTGCTCATCCAGCAAATGCGGCAGCGGTTCTGGAAGAGATAGTCTTGCGAGTATTTGCAATCCTTACAACGCAGAAACAAATGGATCTCAGCTGTCCAAAACTTGCAACGCGGTGACCTAGTCATCATTAAAGCTGGAAACACGGCTCCTGTTACATGGCTTCTGGACCGAATCATTGAAATACACCCCGGAGATGATGGTCTCATCAGGGTAGCTACAGTGAAGACCGCTACGTCGAAATTCAAGAGACCTATCGTGAAGCTGATCAAGCTTTGCAGTGACACGGATGTCTGAAAACCAGGATGTTCCAGGAGGAGAAAATTTTCGATACCTTATCATTCATTGGCTATATGTACATATTTTGGTTTTTTTCTTCTCCACTTCACGAAGAAAGTCAACAGAACATTCAGAGTTCTCAATCATTCTCTGAGAAAAAGAATGACCCATTCCGTTCCAATTTATTCTCAATTTATAGAGTTTGAGATCTAACTCCATCTTTTAGAATATTGTATAACTCACATTCAAAACGTCATATTTTGCGCGGCTCGACAATCTGCTGACGGGTCACAGCCTGTCTTCTTCTTTGCTTCACTCCCACTCGATGCTTTCATCTTCAATATCTTGTTAGCAGGGTTGGTAGTCCATTACACGACACCTTAACTTTGCGATGTGTCACACATCGCACGATGTAGTTTTGACGCGGTGCGCGTGCGCGGGCATCTGGCTTCAAGATGAACGATGCGCGCCGAAAGAGAAGCAGATGAGATGACAAACGAAAGGCGAAGGCATCGCCAGCTCGGCAATCAGATAAATATTTGCATTTGTATTCGATTAAAATTTTTGATGAACTCAGAGTCATGAAGGGATATTCTCCGAAGACATGGGAATCGATTCATGCATTGACTTCAAATCGAATCATGAAATTCGATTTCCGTGACCACATCCAAGGAGGAAAAGGCAACTTTTCTCGATGTCCGGACTTGGTTTTCGACGCGGATTTCTAAAACTGTCTCGACTATAAATGCTTTTATCATCCCAAAGTGATAAATATAGGTTCTTTATCATTATAAGGAGCCATTCATACAATGATTCCGAGTCGGCTGCTGAAATTCGATTTTTGTTGCCACATACAAGGAGAAGAAGTCACATTTTTTGGCGTCCCGACATGGTTTTCGACGAAGATTTCTCAATCTGACTCGAGTAAAAATTTCTTTATCAACCCAGAGAGATAAATATAGCTTCTTCATCATCATGAGAAGCCATTTATGCATTTATTCCGAATCAAATCATGAAATTTGATTTTCGTTGCCACATACAAGGAGGAAAATTCAAATTTTTTTGATATCCCGACTTGGTTTTGGCCGCGGATTTTTCGATTCCACTCGAGAAAATATTTCTTTATCGTCCCAAAGTGATAAACATATGTTTTTCATCACCGTGAGGAGCTATGGATACATTTATTCCGAATTGGCTGATGAAATTCGATTTTTGTTGCCACATACAAGGAAAAAAGTCACATTTTTTTTTGATGTTCCGACATGCTTTTCGGCGCGGATTCCTCAAACTGACTCGAGTAAGAATCTCTTTATCAACTCAAATCGATAAATATATCTTCTTCATCATAAAAAATGTGACTTTTTCTCCTTGTATGTGGCAAAGAAAATCGAATGTCATGATTCGATCCAAAATAATTGTATAAATGGGTTCTCATGATGATGAAGGACCTATATTAATCCTTTTGGAATGATGAAAAAATTTTTACTTGAGTCAAATTGAAAAATCTGCGTCGAAAACCAAGTTAGGATATGGAAAAAATTTCCCTTTTTCTCCTCGTATGTGGCAACGAAAATAAAATTTCATGAACCGATCCGAAAAGAATGTATGAATAGCTCCTCCCGATGACGAAGTCGGGTTATCGGAAGAATATCACTTCATCTCCTTGTACTCCCCGCCAAAAATCGAATTCCATGATCCAATTTGGAGTCAATACATGAATAGATTTTCATGTTCTCAGAGAATATCCCTTCATGACTGTGAGTTCATTAAAAATTGTAATCGAATACAAATGAAAATATTCTGAATGCCGAGCCGGCGATTCCTTCGCCTTTCTTTCGTTTGTCATCTCATCTGCTTTTCTTTCGGCGTACATCGTCCATCTCGAAGCCAGATCCCCGCGCACGCGCACTGCGTCAAAACTAAATCGCGCAATGTGTGACACATCGGAAAGTTAAGGTGTCGTGTTATGGACTACCAACCCTGCTCGTTAGCCATGGCAGCAAGCAGCACGCTTGCTCTCGTTGCCACTTGCACACGCGGTTATTTTGAACAGGGTTTGTAACGAAACTTATGTTTCCTTTCGTTTCGTTTATTTCGGTGAAATTTCAATAATGTTTAGTTTCGTTTCGTTTTTCAATAACCATAATCAAAATTCCAGAATTTAGTTTAGTTTTTTCCATAAACGAAACTAAACTTAATAATTTGATTTGAATTACGTTTTTCATTCCGTTTATGAGAAACGAAACTAAACAAAAACGAATTATGGTTGAGCTAGAAACTTAACGAATCCCAACAAAAATGTCAGTGGCTGCGCGAGGAAGTGAGCTGAGTCTGAGCGCCGGAGGCAGCAGACCTCCTTCATATGATTGTGGTCTCAGTGAAACCACCTGAGTGGACCTTGTATGATTTCGTGCTCCGCGCCAACTAACGAGCTTTTTTATCGAGCACCTCATACAATAATGATCATTTTGGGGACATAAGAGAACTTACTCCACGGTAGCAGAAGTCTCGTACGGATAGTAACACCACGATTGCTGCAAAAAAAATCGCCCGAGTTTTCTTAGCACCTAAGAACTCCCCAATCTCTTTTTGAAAGAACTCAGGTGTGTACAAATTATGAAAAACTTGGTTTCCGATTGCGCTCAACGTGATCAGTTAGTCTGTATCGTTCCATCAATCTTTTAGTAACTTTGGTGTTACAGTTTCTCACAAGCCATATACACAGCACGCCACAAAGACCCAGGTCCGACAGTGTCACAGGTGGCCACCGCAATGTGCTACTGTGCTACTCGCATCCACTCACATCGTTATGCCTTCGTCAATTGCAGACAGATTACGAGACTCTCGTTACCTCAATTGAAAGTTTTGAGGGATACAAAAGTATCGGATGATCGAAGAATCCGTGAACTCCTGAGTGTAAAATCGATTCGAGGCATCGGAGCGAGGCATCAGTTGTCAGAGTTCGCTGCAATGCGACGATAGCTTAGAAAACTATCAGTATAACAGGATTATACGATATTTCTTAGAAACGATATTTGCTGATTTGCTTTGGATAGGTAAGTACAGTCACTACCAAAACTCCATCGAAAAATGGGATTGTGTTCTGCGGGTCTCTATCTGCTTCAACGTTGACATCAAGGCCTCCATATTGTTTTGAATTTTAGAGTTTGCTGTCTCATTTGCTCTCACGTGCTATAGTGTACATTACTTATTCTTTGATGTCAACAGCAGAACGAGACTGACAATGTCGCAGCTCCAGCTATGCGTACTGTAAACATTCTCACAAATCTCGAGCAAGGTAGATATAACTACAATAGAGCGTTTCTTACATCCCACTTAGGTATTCCTGCACAATAATTGTATCCGAGCAATATCGAACCTCACTGACATACAGATCTACAAGTTTATTAATTGGTGGATTCATCAAGCTGATACCAGTAATGCAGCTCTAAAAATTTCATTATGAGGTCGGTAACAACAATATTTGTATTTTCGTTGAAGAACTTATTTTCGTACTGTATCCCAATGTTCTGTCTTCCAGAAAATGTTGATTTGTCTGTAAATGTATCGTACTTGTAGAAGTTTGAGAGCAATTGAATATAAATAAATACGAGAAATCGGTGAAGTTATACAAAATCAATCATAATTCCCACGACATTATCTAGGTTGACCCCTACATAACGCAGGAGTGCGTGGTTATGGCTCTTCGAATGAACCTTCAACCCTCTTCTTCCGAGAGATCTCAACTTGGAGTAGAATGTACCTGAAATGATTCGCATGAACCTAACTCTGCAGATTTTGGAACAAACAACAATATCTTCTATGATTCCATTGGATGGGAAAATTTCTGTCGCATCTAGAAGTGGCCCACCCCAAGGAATTCCTCTTTATCGTCGAACCCTATGACTACCCTAAAATGGATCTTCGAATGAACCTTCAACCCTCTTCTTCCGAGAGATCTCAACTTGGAGTAGAATGTACCTGAAATGATTCGCATGAACCTAACTCTGCAGATTTTGGAACAAACAACAATATCTTCTATGATTCCATTGGATGGGAAGATTTTTGTCGCATCTCGAAGTGGCCCACCCCAAGGGATTCCTCTTTATCGTCGATTCCTATGACTACCCTAAAATGGATCAAAGAAAATCCTTTGGATACACAAATCGATGGGATATTTTGCAATGTGTGGGACGCTTCACTCAAGATTTCTCTCTAATTCCAAACCTCCTGAAAAAATCTCCGGTTCAATGGCCTTTGGAATGATACACTGTTTATGAAAGGAACTGTGCGGTCAAATTTGTTTCGTGGAATTTCGATATTTTTCGTTTCTTAGTCAATGGATTGCTGTCTAACTCTCGGCTCGGTCCTGGGTGACCCCTCTTGGCATACCTAAGCCCCCCAAATAATAGTTGTGTGCTAACGAAATCAGCACGAGGACTCCAGGCCTTTATCGAGGAAGGACTCCACAGCTATCACACTGTAGCCTCCCAGTGCTCCCTATCCACCCCCCTCCCTACACACTCTCACACAGACACACATTCGGCCATCCCCATTGTTCATTCGATCTGGCCGAAATCAAACTGTATCACACGACACGTATATACTGTTCTTTACCGTTATTGCGCCGAAGTGTTGCACAGATTTGTTGGAGGGGGGGGGGGGTTGGCTTGGCTCAACGTTTTGAATTATGTTGATTTGTTTCGATTACGTTTAGTTTCGTTTATCATAAACATGATTGATTTTGATTTCGTTTAGTTTCGTTTATCATAAACATAATGATTTTTGATTTCGTTTATTTTCGTTGATCTCAACAAAATTTCGGTTGGAATCAATTTCCATAACTAATGAATCGTAATTCGTTTCTGTTTGGTTTCGTTTCTCATCAACAAAATCAGGATCAATTTCGTTTCGTTTCGTTTTTGAATGAACGAAACGAAACTCAATTGCTTTTGAATATGTTCCCATCTCTGTTCAACGAAACGAAAATCAGAATAATTATGTTTTGTTTCGTTTACCTTATTCTGTGGATATAATGTTTACGTTTAGTTTCGTTCTTCATAAACGAAATTATGATTGATTTCGTTTAGTTTCGTTTTCCAATGAACGAAACGAAACATATTCAATAATTTCGTTTAATTTAGTTTAGTTACAAACCCTGATTTTGAATCAATTTGGTTGTGACCTGGTGAGTCTCAGAGCCCCGGCCCGTGCCTCCCCCTGTCACCTGACGATGCACCAGGTGCACCGTCAGCGTTTCTGATTGATAATTACTCGTTTCCCCATCAAAACGCGATGTCGCGTCGCGGACCCATCGTCGGGGACGACGCACTATCTTTTCGAAAACTCAACGGTGCTAGTAAATCTGCTTCAATCGGCTTCATCAGCTATTGGAATGACTCAAACGGCATTTTCTTCGAAATTGTCTGAGTTACACGATGCGCCCACCCTTTTTTGACCTAACTCCGTGGGGGTCGATGAACACCCCCTTCCCCGTAAAAAACAACGATATTTTCCCGAAACAAAACATAATCATGACGAGTCCCTCGTTCTAATGCCAACTTGAATATACTCGGAGTACATCCTAGGACCCTATAGTTGAATTTTAGGCCTATCCTCGAACCTGAAAACCACTGCTATGAATTTTGAGAGCGATTTTTAGCCAGAAACATGTTATAGACACTGTATATTTGACCAAAATCGTTGATTTCAAGTCGGTGACCGTTTTGCTGCCCCCTGAAAGATAATCGCAATGAATTCTGGGATGATTTCACGACCGATATCAGGCCAGAAAAGCTAGAAAGAAATTTGACGTTTGGGGAAAAAATATGAATTCTAGATGGAGGAGAACTCTACTGCCAACAAGTTAAGGCTTGACGTACATTCTAGCCCCCCCTCACGAAATATGAAGCTAAAGCACGAATCTGGGAATTGCTGCTGAGAAGTCTGAGATCAATTCTGAGCCAAAAGCGTGAGATGAATCGAGCAAATTTATGGGTAATTATGAATCATAGGTTGGAAACCGCTCTACTGCCACATGGAAAATGATCACATTACAATCCAGGGTTATTCAACATAATCTTAAGCATGATCTGAGATCTGGAGATAGCTTCTGAGAGTACTGGGATCGATTCTAATACGGCATGTATCAGGAGTATGTCACTGGCGTTGCAAATCATCCCGATTGGCCGATCTCAGCTCGGGATTCCTATTGCTGCCAGCTCAGAAATACTCGGAGTGTACTCTGTGATTACTCGGCGAGATTTTAAGACTGCTACTGAGTTCGAGAACTGCTGCAGTGAGATTCAGTACCGGTATTGGGTCGAAAAAGGCTAACAGATACGGCACATTTGGAGCAAAATGATGATATTCAGGTGAATAAAAGAAGTACTGCCAACAAATCAACGATTGGAGCTGATTCTGAATCTCACTCACAGGATTTTGAGCCCAATCCCACACCCAAGAATCGCTGCTAAGAGCACTGAGATCAATCCTGATCCAGCAGCATTTCAGGAAGGTAGGGAATTCTCTCATAATCGTGGATTATAGGCCGGGAATCGTCCTACTGCCACCTGAACAGCAATTGAGATACATTTTGGGATCATTCCACGTGATTTTGAACAGCACTATATCTGCTGGAAGCTGTGAGATCGATTCTCAGGCAGAAATGGCGAAGTGGCACTAGAAGTGGAACAGATTTTATGATTCTAACTCCCAATAAGTACCACTGCTACGCCAGAAATACATAGAGCACAATCTAGGATCACAGACGGGAATTTCTAGCCAAATCCTGTATCTGAGGATTGCTGCAGAGACATTTCAGATGCATATTGAGCTCAGTATTGTCGTGAACTACAGTCGATCCGATGAAGAATAGTGGAATTTTTCCCTTCATTCGTATCACTGCCTAGGTAAGTCCCATTTCATCTCGTTACGACTCCAACAGTGAATATTTTGAGCCCGGTGTCATGCCCCCAAATCACTGCAGTGTGATTTGCAGTCAAGATTGGGCCGAAATCATCAGAAATCCGTGCGGATCCCACGGAGAATGACAAGTATCAGGAAGGAAATCATACTACTGTCAACTCGAGAACGATCTTATCGAGTTCCAAGTTTTCCAGTGAATTTTTTGGGCACATTCCCATGTCTGAGAACCACTGCAGTGCAATTGGGGACCAATATTTGTGCCAGAGTACTCGCAAATCAGCGCGGGTTCTATAGAAGGTGATGGATTTTACGGCGTAAATCCCACTCCTGCCAATCTAAGGATGGATTCGGGACATTCTGAGTTCCACTAGTAGTATTTTGGGCCCGGACCCGTGCCTGACAATTACTGCGGTGCGATCTGCGATCGATCTTGGGCCCGGAGTCGTGGGGAGCTTCTGCGGGCCCTACAGAAAATGATGATCTCTAGGGGTAAATCGTACTACTGCCAAGATTCATGAGGAATCCAATACATTTTTGAATCGACTAGAATCACTTTGAGCCCAGGCCCATCGCTCAGAACCACTGCAAAGCGATTTAAAACCAGTATTGCACCCCAAAACGTCGGAAATTCGTGCGGATTCCACGGGAAATGATGGGATTCAGAACGGAAATCGTGAAACTGCCGAATCGCGAGCGATTCCATCGGATTTCATGTTTGTCAGTGAATATTTTAAGCCCGGTCCCAAGTCTCAGAGTCACTGCAGTGCGATCTGAGATCGGTATTGAGTCCAGAATCATCGGAAATAACTGCAAATTGTATTCAAAATCATGAATTCTAGGGGGTGAATTCTATTCCTACCGAATGGATAAGGCATCCTGTTCATTTTGAGATCGACTAAAAATATTTTGAGCCCAGTCTCGTCACTCAGATCCACTGTAGTGAGATGTCAAACGAAGATTGGGCCCAGGATCGTTGGAAATCCGTGCGGAACCCACGGAAAATGATACATCTGAGGATAGGAATCGTACTACTGCCAGATTGGTATCTCATCAAGTACACCTGAGTTGCGTCCGAAATACTTTTGTCCCGGTCTCATGTCTCAGGGTCACTGCAGAACGATTTGCGATTGGTATTGGGCCTGAAAGGGTCGGAAATTGCTGCTAATGGGATAGGGGAAGGTCAATTCCACGGGATGCAATCTCCCACTGCCAATCTGGGAACATTCACGGTATATCTTGAGTTCTCCTGGGTGTGTCTTGGGCCCTGTCCAATATCTCCGAATCATTTCTGATCGATCCTAGGTAAATTTAAATCTAAATCATTCTATTAACAGCATTCTCACGAATAAGGATACCGAGGAATAATGGGTGGTGCAGGTGTTGGAAGGAATATTGCGTGCGATTCATCCCTCCACGTAGACGTACTCTTGATCCATCATATGACACGGTGCACTAGCAATGACTCATAAATTATTATGGTCATTGACAACCGATATGGAATGCACTGAAAGACGTGTAGCTCTCTCTCCTGTCCCGTACTTGATTGGAACGGACCTGCGATATCCTACAGATACCGTCCTCCATCTTTACATGATGTCTTCCCGTCATCACGGGGATATTAGTTGAATGATACCAAAATGCTGAGTCCTATGCGATACCCATCTTTTAATCAAAGAAATCTCGGGCAGGACAGCATGAAGTACATAACGAGTAAGCACTAGACAAAACCATAGGGAAATCTGAGTAATTTCTTCAGTCATGATCAATGTACTCAGGGTCACTCTCTACATCTTCTTCGTCATTTGATCTGTCATCGCTGCCACCATCGTCAGAGTGGCTACTATCATATTCATCATTATCGTGTTCAATATCATCATCGCATTCAGTATCATCATCATTTCTCGATTCATTGGACCTGTCATCAGTGAATCGTGAACCATCAATGAGATACTGGTCAGCATTTCTCACGAAGTCTATTGTTCCATCGGCTCGTGGCTGAATCAGCGACAACATTTGATCCGTCAAAGGACATTTCTTCTATTTCTTCAACTTTTCCATCATCGATATCTGCGGATCTGAGTTGAGGAGTAGGCATTGAAACACGTCTTCATTAGTTGAAACCTTGTAAATAATTTACGATAGATTAGTACGACAATCAGATTGCCAGAAAGCGCATACCCCATCTCTACGAAGATTCATTCCTCAATTGTAAAACAGAATCCCATTTCTGTCAATTCATGATAATTTATGGAAGTCACGGCTTTGTACTTGATGTAGGAAGCTTTGATTCGATAGTGATGAGGAAAGACTTGATGTTTCCCATCAAGAGAGCCGATGTTTCCAGGGAAATCTCTCGTCACTTCCCGTGAGAAAAGTTTAAGTGCCCGTAAGCCGTGTATTAGAGATCCAAATTCCAAATGATTTGTTCTTGAGAAAATCCTGTTAACCCATAATTTTCTTAACACTAGACGGGTCATGGTCTCTCTGACTATAAAATTGATGAGCCCTAGCTCTCTGGGCGAAGAAGTCAAATATCACCGAATCACCTCAATTGTGACGGTTGATAATGCAGTCATCACTGTATAAGGTCTTTCACCTGCCA
Source organism: Eretmocerus hayati (assembly GCA_029851415.1). Taxonomy (NCBI): domain Eukaryota; kingdom Metazoa; phylum Arthropoda; class Insecta; order Hymenoptera; family Aphelinidae; genus Eretmocerus; species Eretmocerus hayati. Next base: position 69,690,150 of record CM056744.1, on the reverse strand, counting down.
CATCTTCTCGCCCTGTGATTTCTGTAGGATTTGAGGATTCTGTGCCTGCTCTCAAGGGGCTCTTCTGAGTACAAGCCTATCGCTGGATCCAGTTTCCTCAGAAATAGGTATCCGTGAATCAATATTAGATGAAAGGTTGTAGGAATGTAATACCAGTCGTAAAACTCGACGAATCGTCTTGCGGTGTCGATACAATATTCTCGGGAGGCCCCGATGTTCACAACTTCTCCACAAGGAATCACACCCAGAATTGTTGCAATTCTGAACAGGAGGCATTCGTCAAAACCTGTGGGATCTATGACTCATTACATTCTTCCTCCGTATTGCTCCTATTTCTTCCAACGATAATATGTAGTCATATCTATGACACTCCGATTACGGGAAAAACTGAACAGATGTGGCGTCCCGCCATCCCGGAGTGACCCAGATTGCCCGAAGAAAAGGAAAACGCTGATTTGCGATTGGGATTGGCCTGTCTTTCGAGTGACCTCCATTTGATTGAGCAATCAAGATTATTGAGCGCATTGTTGTTGAAGGGCGCGTAACTCACAGTAACCCCGAGTTACGCGCACGGCGAAAAGCAGGTGCAAATTCCTCAATCCTTCAAAACTATAAGAACTGAACATCAGCGTCAGTTAAACGATCAGTCTTTGTATAGACCCGTTACTAAGTGTTTGAGTGTTTACTTGGGTAGCGCCCACGCGCGTGTTGGAAATCGCGAAACAAAGCGACGTTCTTTGAGTAAGTGAACTCAAACAAGACTTGATCCCACATTTTGGGATACGGCGATACCCAGAAGCTGCAGAAGGGCCAGCATATAATAAGTCCTCAAGACAGCTGCAGATGGGTCAGCTCAGAATAAACCTTCAACATTCAACGGATCAGAACCCGTCCTATCCTTGGTACTGAAGATCAGCCTCTAGAGAAGTCATTGGATTCCTAGAGTAGACTTAAGGGGACTAATTGTGAGTCAAAAGCCATTATTGTGAAAACTAATCACTCGAAAAAGTATCTCCATTCCAAATCAATCCAATTTTCTTTTGAATAAAAACAGAGTTATCTCTTTATGAAATATATGTATATCCGATCCATTCCCTTATGGATGCATACATATTTCCATAGAGAAAATTATTCAGAGTAACAGTTAACATTCTTTGGTTCAAATTTGATATATCAATATACATTTTTCTGATTTCGGAATGAACAGGAATATATCTATATATAAATATATATTTACAGGAAGAGACTGTAAGTATAAGCAAGTTCAACGTGGCAATTCGCTCTTCATGTTCCAAAAACCCACACTGAACTGAATATATTTGTTACCCGGGCCCATCAAATCCGGTCTTAACATTTTGGCATCCCTGGTGGACATATTGTTGAACTTGCTGAATGTATGAATGCATATCTTGGAACATTAGTTTATCTGTCATAGCTGTATGAACATATTGTTGCGCTACTTTCATTCAACTCCCAAATTCATCCTTTTTTGCAAAATCTTTCTGCAATATTGCAACTGTGTCCTTCTCACGAACTTGGCGAACTCTTACTGTGAAACTGACAAATTGGACGTCACGTCTGGTAAAACGTAACTCATATCTCGTAGCTCATAACCCCTAGTGGTGTAACATATAACTCATTACGTCCCGAGAACGCAAAATCTCAAAATCAAAGATGGCCTTTTCTTCTGGACTGAATAAATCCTTGATGGATATCAACGCCATTGCAGACGCAACTGCACGAGAACAAGCTCTCACCACTTTTCTCAGACAAAAAGAGTTGGTAAATCAGGAACAGTTGAAACTTACTTATGATACCTTCATTAATACTTCTTCGAGTAGTTGTGTGCGCGAAGCTCTAGCTAACATTAAAAAAATACGGTGGTACCACCCCTCTCAATGACTTCATCCAAGACATAGAAAATTATCTCGGAACGATTCCAGATGATAAACGTTCTGATTTTTTACGTGGTATATTAACCAAGATTAGAGGTGATGCTAGGAAATGTCTCGGAGACGAAAATATACAGACTATTGATCAGCTTGAGGAACTTTTGAAATTGAATTTTCCACCCAGGAAACCTTACGATTTTCACATCAATGAGATCATGTCAGTTAAGTTGAAAAAGAATGAATCTGCACGTCAATTTTATAATAGAATCAGAGGCTTGATGAGAGGTGGTATCACCGCGATCAAAAAACACCGTTGAAGGGGAAGCTAGAAATATTGACTATAAACCTTCTTTGGAAATTCTCGGGTTGATATCATTCATTCGCGGACTGTCAGATAGTGTGAGGAACAGTATCATTTTCATTCCACCGAAATCAATGGCCGAGGTCCATGAAGCGGCAGAGAAAGCTGGAAGCTTTACTGTGAGCTTAAACATGAGTCACGCTGAGGTACATTACACGACCCCACAACGCCCTTTAATTCCCGAGATGGACAGAAATAAGCAGAAACACGTCACTTTCATGGACCGTAATGACCCCAGAATATACGATAGGAACCATATACCACATGATTACGAGAAAAATGACATTATAGCTCCAGCGCCGATGCGTTTTGACTCCCAAGGCCGAATTTTAGCTCATCCTAATTTGAGTTATCTCTCTAACCCCATTGAATTAAGAGCACAAAAAGCCGACTAATCGAACTCACCCGCTCCTCGTCCAAGTTCACCATACCAACGGCCCACATCACCATATACCCGCTGTGACACTCCTATACGACCTCGTTCTCCTTACCAGAATTCTCTGCATATGCCTTATCCGCTGTTCCCATTCCAATTATTTCACTCTGACTATCCATGACCATGGCCATCCATGTTCCCAGGATATTTTCCCCCTCTTCAATATCTTTCCGACGCGTATCAAGGGGAGAGACCCTTTGCAGCCTCAAATACCCAACAACAGTCACCCAATCCTACTGTCACCCAGCATTTAAACTCCCAGCCTGCCCGCAGTCAAGATCAGACCGCGGGCAAGCCGGCGAAGCCTTCAATCGAAATAATGAGCGTAACAAATGACGAACTGCCAAAAGCCCAGGAATAGGGCCGATGATGAAAATTGAGCATGATATGCTTCCAGCAAATCAGGGTTTAGTGTATTTGGATACCGGGGCAGATATTTGCACCGTTCGCCTCACTTGATGTAGACCTGATATTAAGATGGATGTCTCACGTATCATACGTGTCACGGGAGTATCTGGAGAGCCTATTCACTTTCTCGGAGTGATTAAAACTTGTATTTTTGGTAAAGAAATAAGACTCCATGTACTTCCTCCAGACTGCATAGTGAAATATGACATTATCTTAGGATCAAATTATTTTCGGAAATATGGAGCATGGATATTGTTTGATAAAAACTTTGTATCATTCGAGGGAGAAAGAGAACAACCCATATCCTTCCTTCCACCCAAACCTAACCTAGATTCCTCAGACGACGAGGAAGACCACGAACTTGACGAAGAAGAAATTTTCTTTTACCCAACGACGGATGTAATCATTTTCCAGAAAAACGCCGACTTAACGTTACAGCTACAGACACAACACCTCTTGAGTTACGAAAAAACAGTAACATCACCGTAACTCATGAATCACTCGGGGTAACTCATGAGCCTCAGAACTCAAATGAGTTTGTGACGAGGTAAATCGCCACACGCGCTAGAATCATATAATGATCCATAAGCAGCCGAAAAGTAGAAAGAGCGCGAAGAGAGAGAGAGAGAGAGATAAAAAAGAAAGATCAGCTGTCATCACCGGCGCCGTCGTCGTCGTCGTCGTTGATGGTCAGCTTGGCGCGAGCCGCGAAGAGGAGAAGTCGCGATCCGACGGGCGACGTAAATATCCGCGCGCGAGAATGTGTGCGTGCGTGAGTGTATATTGCGACCGGCCCCGGTCGTCGGTCATGTGCGAGATGTGAAGAGTGTGCCCCAGGTGTACAGCGTAGCCGAGGAGCCGATCCAGCCGAGCCCTGGTCAACGAGATACGTAGCGCAACGTATACGGGGATATGTCGGTTAGGATGCGAGGCCCCGGCCCGGGTTGTATGCGGTATGGTGAGTCTCTCTCCCTTCAGAGCGTTCTCTCTCTCGCGCGTTAGGTAGAATTATCATTGATGCGTAATAAACGCGTAATATTTCTATGTCTTTTGTATGAATATCTTTCTTATGTATTTTATGTTAATAAATTATCGAAGATCACGGAGTAGTGATCCACAGCGAATATAAAATCTAGCGTCTGAGTAAAAGTTATTCATTAGTTATATTTATATATGAATAGATCGAACTCATTCTCCTCATCCCTTCAGGTTGAGATGAAGCAGATATGGGTGATTACTCAAAGGCTCGTTACCGTATCGCATTGGCGCCCAACGTTTAATTAATTATTGTACTCTGAAATTTTAAGTAACGCGTTTCGCGCGCAAAATTTGGAGCAATAGCTCAATTTCATCCGAAAAAGCGTTACAAGAAATGAAAAAGAGTGCGGGAATTAAAAATCCACCCCAAAATCGAGCCTAAAAATTTTAAAATGAGTAAAGTAGTCCATTCTCAGTTAAAATCGTTAGAAATTTTGAATCTATGTGAAAATTTGAGAGACATGAAATCGATAGAAAGCGCGCCAAGGCCAAGCTTAGCCGGCAAAAGTTAGAGTCAAGTACCTCACGCGTAAATATAAGATCGCGCGATGCGTATATAGATATACCAAGCTCCGGAAGCGTCAACACAAGTCGATGGCAGGTTTTTTTTCTTTCACTCTCTGTATTGGGAGGAGAATTACTTTTGGATTTTATCAGCCGAATAAAGGCGTAGCAAGTCTAACAGACATATAGAAATAAATACAGATATAGATTTAGCATTTAAATTTTGCCTCGACCTGTTTTCACGCTTGCGTCTGACCAATTTTTAATGATATGAGAATAAGATATGAGAATATTTTGCATGATAGAATAATGAATAATTGCGTGATTCTCACACGCGTGATATTGAAGTAATGAATTTTTCAAGAGAGTAGACATTTCTGATTTCTGGCCCGTCTGAATTTTTGAGAAGTAAGGAATATTTTTTTTGTGACAAAATGGCGGGAGCTCACATGGATAGCCACATAGCGGACGATTTCATCAATAATATTGATGAAGAATCGTTAAATGAGGCTTTGGGTGAACTCTTGCTCTCGCGTGAAGGAACATTTAGGGCGCGAATAGAACGGTTGCGTAGACGCGTTCGCGGCGAATATAACGAGACAGATTTCGATCAATATTTATTGATGGATCTAGCCGAATTAGAAGTCGCGCGGATGGAGGCTGTGCCGAGATTTTTACGCAAAACCACACAGACAGCTCATGATAGGCGTTCAATCCTCAATAGATATGAGGAGGACGATATTTTCGCGAATAATATGAATGATGGAAATGTGACTAGGCGCAATCACCGAGTGCGAAGAAGCTCATTACGCGATAAATTAGCGGATGTGCAAGCGAATGCACAACGGCGATCAGCGTTAGTCCAAAATGACGCGCGCCCGGAAATTCAAAAAGCTAACGAACAGCCAATTAAATTTATTACGTTGCGAGATGAAAATGGCAGGTTATATGAAATTCCTATGCAGATCGCGGATAGTTGGAAAAATTCGCCAGACCGCGAAAATGCTGAAAATCAAATCATCCGTGAGAATATTTTAGATCAGACGGTGCGTTTTTGAAATAGTGCGAGATCGAGCGCGCCATTACAATCGAATACTCAACAACAAGCGAAAGAGCCAAGCACTGAGCCACATAGTAACACGCACACAACGACAGATTCGAACAGACCCAAGAGGCGTAGTCAAATTTTACGCGAGCAATTACAGCAAGCATTATTAGAAGAGGAATATGAATCGTGCGGTGTTAGAAATAATTCGTATAAGGGTAATGAAACGGGGCAAATCGAGGACGATGAGGCAATTTCTTCTAGCGATAGTGAGAATGAAAATTCTCAGAACCTAGGGGAAAATCTGAGACCCTCTTTGCCAAGACTCAGCGGCCATTCGCGCGTGAGTTGGGCAGCGGACGTAAATCAGGCACCGCAGCCGAATAGCACGCAACAAACACATGCAGCGCGTTTAGATTTTCACACACATACACAAAATAGAAACGATAGAAATACAGCTGAGACGAGAGATCTCACGCGTACAGTAAAATCATGGAATCTTAGATTTTCAGGTTCAGCAAACCAGAGTTTAGAAGAATTTTTGATTAAAGTCGATGAACACAGAATGGTGGCAGGCATGTCCGAGAATGATATTTTACGCGCAGTAGCGGTGCTGTTGAGCGGCCCAGCGTTAAATTTGTATCAGTTACGCGGTAGTAGCTGGAATTCTTGGGAAGATGCGGTTACTTGTTTTTGCGCGCATTACCAGGACGAAAAGTATTCTGAACGGTTGGCAGACGAAGCATGCGCACGATTACAGAAAGACGATGAGCCAGTTCACGAATACATCACAGCGATGCGTCTAATTTTTAACAGAATGCCGGAACCTCCACCGAATCGAAACAGGTTGAACGTATTTACTATAATATGAGAAAAGATTTTCACCCCTTGATGCGTCGATATTTGCACGCGGGTATTGAGAAATTTTCCAGACAAGCTACTGAGCTTGGAAAAGCTTTAGATGCGGGCAAAAATCAAGCACTTGTGCAGGGTACTAAGAAAGATGATGAAAAATTAAGTTCGCAAAAGCCTAAAAATTCGAATCAAAATTCGAAAGAGACTCAAAATTCAAGTCAAGATAAGGAGAAAAAATCGGAATCTAAAGAAGAGACGATAGATTTAGCAACCGTCGAGGTAACAACTATGGCAGATGTTGCAAAGTTGATGAATATTCAAATTCAGAAATTACGAGAAGAACTCTTACCGAAGCCGAACGGTCAAAACGCGAGTCAGAGCAATAACGCGCAAAATTCAAATCAAAATAACGGGCAAGGTCGAAATAGAAGTCGACGTAGAGATCGAGGCGATCGGGGAGGCAATAATAACAACAATGGCAACGGTGGAAATGGCCAGCAGCAGGGTGCTCAAGCGGGGCCAACACCTCAAAATTTCCAAAATACCTATCCTCAGCAACAAAATTTTCAGACGCGTGAATTTTACGCGAATAACAACGGTCAAAATCAAAGTCAAAATAATCAATATCAGAATCAGAATAGAGGTTACAATGGCAATTACAATAATAATTACCAAAACAATTATCCAAGAGGAGGTTATAGAGGAAATCGAGGAGGTGGTTATCGCGGGGCTTACTGTGGTAGAGGTTATGGTGGATATTATAATAATGGCTATTATAATAATTACCAGAATCAGGGCCAACCACCACCAATACAACAACAAAATGCGCCGGTTAATGCAGTGAATTTACAAGAAAACGCGCCCGCGGCAAAACCATCAGCCGAAACCAGCGGCGTAAATGAGACCATTGCGTTAGCTACGTCCGAACAGGTCTCAAAAGTTTGCGAAGCCAGTCAATCACAATCTCAAGAAACTGCGAATACTTTTCAAGTTGACGCGACTAGGATTTTCAAAGTTCCTGATACGACAAAACCGACAGATTATCCTCGATATTGGATCAACGTAAAAAACGTAAAAATTGATCCGATAGAATTGAAGGGATTATTAGATTCGGGACCCGCACGGTCCGCGATAGGCAGAAAGTATCGAGACATCGCAGGGCAAATTGGTATTACGCTCCAACCCTCTAATTCTTTGTACGCTCAAATGGCGAACGGAGAATTGGAAGAGGTAGCTGGGGAATTGATCACTCCCCTGGAGATAGCTGGGATAAGCAAAAAGATGCCGATTCTTAGCGTGCCATCATTACCTGTAGACCTCATTTTGGGACTTGAATTTATCCGTTTCTTTGGGATGCACATCTTAGGTGATAGTGACGAATATACATTCGCAGACCTTAAGGACAAGCAAAAATTTGCATTTGAATTATTTTCAATCGAAGCACCAAATCAAATGAATTTAGAGTCTGAAATTCCAACATCATCGGAAGAAAAAATTGAATCAAAATTTGAAGCGTCAAAAAACGCGCAAGAGCCACAATCGAGAGGTGAAGGTTTGAAAAAATTGAGTGATTATGAAGCTTACAGACTGAGGAGAGTTTCAGATAAATGTTTACCTCACCAGGATAAAAATGAGAAATTTTCGGAAGCAACTGATTCAATCGAATACGAGATTCGACTCTTGAAAAGTGCACGTCCAGTAAAGCAAAGATATTCTCCGTTATCGGATAAAATGGAGAAAACAATGCATGCAGAATTTCAAAAGTTATACGACGCAGATGTAGTTGAAAAATCAAATAGTCCTTGGAATAACCCAGCATTTTTAGTAAAAAAAGCGAACGGAGCGCATAGATTGGTAGTAGATTTACGAGTAGTCAATTCGTTAGCTGAGAAAGATGCGTACCCGACACCCTATATGGACACTATATTAAGGAAATTAAAGAACGCGAAATATATAACTACGCTGGACTTATCCATGGCCTACCATCAGATAAAGCTTAAAAAGATTTCGAGAAACATTTGCGCATTCACAATTCCCGGTAGAGGGCACTGGCAATTCAAAAGGCTACCTATGGGCTTAGCTAACGCTGGAGCCTGCTTTCAAAGATTAATTGACTCAATTATAGGAGACCTAGAGCCTTACGCGTACGGGTATTTAGACGATATTGTCCTGGTGACAGAGACGTTTGAACAGCATTTAGAGCTACTAGAAGAATTATTAAACAGAATCGTGGGGGCAGGTCTAACGATTCACAGAGAAAAGAGTAAATTTTGTTGCCAAGAAGTCAAATTTTTAGGATACATAGTGGACGAGCACGGTTTGAGAGTCGATCCCGCGAAAACAGAAGCAATAAAAAATTATCCGAGGCCTAAAAATGTCAAGCAAGTGAAGAGATTTACAGGTATGACATCATGGCACAGTAAATTCATTAGAAATTATGCGACGATTGTAGAGCCAATAAATCGTTTATTGAGAAAAGACGCGAAATTTGAGTGGAAAGAGGAACAGGAAAAAGCATTTTGTGCGCTAAAAGAAGCATTAGTATCTGCACCCGTGCTCAGTATGCCAGTTCCAGACGCTGAATGGTTCTTGCATACTGATGCATCAGACACAGGTATAGGATCTATGCTTACACAGAAGGTTGATGGCAAAGAACGCGTAGTTTGTTACGTGAGTCGATCACTTTCAAAACAAGAAAGAGTCTGGTCAGTAACAGAACGTGAATGTCTGGCTATAAAATGGAGTATTGAAAAATTTAGGCCGTATATTGAAGGGGAAAAATTTATTGTTGTAACAGACCACAGCGCGCTACAGTGGCTGTTCAACAAGGAAAATCCAGTAGGACGCGTAGGCAGATGGGCCCATGACCTCGCGAGTTATTCGTTCCACGTGATCCACTGCAAGGGAACGCTTAATGTTGTCCCTGATGCGCTCTCAAGAATGTTTGAAGACGACACGATGAATATCGGTTCAGTTGGAGTTCTTGAGAAAACATCAGATAAGTGGTACAGCAAAAGATTCTTTCAAATTCTGAAACATCCAAAAAGATACAGAGATTGGAAAATTGTGGATGGTAGAATTTATAAATATAGGCCAGATCACGATTTAAATGAGATAATTGATGATTTAGATGCGTGGAAATTAGTGGTTCCAGAAGAAAACCGCGCAAAAATAATTAAAGGAAGCCTTGACGAGCCATCAGCCGGTCATATGGGCAAAGAAAAAACGTATAGAAAGGTCGCGCAGTCGTACTATTGGCCCGGTATTTACCTAGACGTCGCGAATTACGTGAAAAATTGCGAGAGTTGCGCGTTATATAAGGTAGATCAACGCGGTCAAATAGGTATGATGGGTACGCGCACAGTCGATAGACCGATGAAAATTATTGCAATGGATTTAATGGGACCATTCCCAAAATCGAAAGAACAGTTTGAATATTTACTCATTTTCGAGTGTATTTTCAGCCGTTATATAGTCTGCGTACCATTACGTAAAAAGACTGGTCAAGCGGTTCAGAATGCACTTGAGAATGTATTATGTATACATTACGGTACACCGGAAATTTTGATTAGCGATAATGGGTTAGAGTTCAAAAACGAATTGATGGATGAATTCTGCGAGGAAAACGGTATAGAGCATGAATTCACCCCTAGTTTCCATCCCCAAGCGAATCCAGTTGAGAGAGTAAATGAAGATATCAAGACCATGATAGCAATATTTGCTGATAACCACAAAGAATGGAATAAGCATATTCAACAATTTCAATTTTGCCACAACTCGAATTTTTCAAGCTTGACAGGAAAATCACCAGCGTTCATGATTTATGGACGCGAAATTAAAGCACCAAAATTATGGAGAAGACGCGTGGAAATATTCGGGAAAAGCTTGAAAAATTTCATGAAAAACGGTAGTCAAACCGAATTAATAGAGTCATTAAAAGATTTAGACGGAGCAGAAACTAGTTCAGAATCGAATTCAGAGAATAAAGTAGAAATCGACTCAGAAAATCAGAATTCAAGTCAAGCGAATGAGCGCTCGCGAGTCGAGGAGCCCGAGAAATTTACTATTCAACACGAAAAGCTCAATTCAGATTTTATTGTTTCTCAAGAATCAGTAAAAAATTGGTCAGATCGTATGAATAAGTTACCCGAGGTACACGACTCTACTATAAATAAGATTGAAAAAGCGAGCGAAAAACAAAAATTGAATTATAATGTATCAAACCGTGATGTGAGATTTAAGATAGGTGATAAAGTATTGAAGAAGAATCGACCATTATCATCGGCAGAGAAGAATTTCACAGCGAAGCTAGCAGAAAAATTTTCAGGACCGTTCGAAATTAGCAGGCAATTAGGAGAAAATGTCTACGTGTTGTCAAAGGATAGGGCTGAGTTACAAGCATCTGTTCACGCCAAAGATTTGAAATATGCAAGCGTTGCATCAAATCAGAAGTCAAAAAGTAATCTGCCCAAGCAAGCGATAAATCAACAGCAGACAGAAGAATTGGTGCCGTCGGACAGCAGCGAGTCTCCCCGCCCCGCAGCAGTGGCACGCGCCCGGAAGAATAGCCGGCAGAAGCCGCGAGGAGCTGCAGGTGAGCAGACCACGCGCGAGACCGATCGACAGCCCACGCAAAGCTACAAGTGACTAGAGGTGTTATAAAAAAAAGAAAAAAACAAAAAAAAAACAAAGTGGCTGGTGTGTAGATAAAAACTAAGTGACTAGAGTGAAGATTAAAACGAAGTGATTAATCCTAAGACTTAAAATTAGTGACTAGAAAAAGTGAAAGACTAGAACAGTGACTAACAATGGGACCTATAAAAGAGGCAGTGTTGAAGTGGCTCGAAAAAGACAGTGATAATAAAGTAGAAAATGTAAATAATGGCTCTAATACGCGCGTGAATAACAGTGTGGTACAGGACAGAGACAGTGTAAATAGTGTAGGTAGTGTGGAGGTGAATGTGCCTGTGGACGCTCAAAACCCCATAGTAAATGAGGTAATAGTGCCAGCACAAAATGACCCCGATGTACCCGCAAACGTTCCACCAGTCCGTCAAGAGCAAGAAGAAATTAGTGCAAATGACATCGCTGAATTCCATGCACGTCGCCGAGTGCGGGAAAAATCAGCTTCGATGCAGAATTTGAGAGCCATAGCACAGCCATGGAAAGGAGAAGATAGGCGCCGTCGCGAAGCTGAATCGCGAGCGGTTGCAACAATAACAACAACACCGACGCCCGAATTCCTCGAAGAGCAGCAGCTCGTGAGAAAAGCGCGCTCCGATGCTCATGCAGCAACTTGTGCGGCTGAGCTAAATGGTGCCGTTAAAAATGCACGTTTGGGTTTGGAAGTGCAATGCAGTGTTGCTCTTCAAGAACGTCAACGTGCACATTTTTTGCAGTTGCGGGAACGAGAATTTGAAAGGCGGATGAATTATGAAAGGCAAGAAGTACAAGAGAGATTTGCGGTGGATTTGCCACGCGCCATACAATACGCAGAGCAGCTACATTTATCGTTGCAGTATCGTGGAGATATGTTGCAAGCCCGAGAAGAAGCAGTGATGCAGCGTGAGGCGGACATCCACGCGCGAGAATACCATATACAACGATCAGCTGATCGTTGGGCGGCAGAAAGCCGTGCTTTAGCGAGGAGATTACGAGAGGAGCGAACACGCGCAAGACACCAGCAGCGTGGTCCACCCCCTCCTGTACATAATCATCGGCGTCGTATATCGGTAGATGTGCAGATTGATTTTGACTTTTACGCGCCAGAACAGCAATTACAAAATCAAGTAATTATTGAAGAAGTAGAAGATGGACCACCACTGCCGGATAATGAGCCTCAGGGGCCTCAGCAGCAGCAAATTCAAGAAAATCTACAACCAAGTATTGAGCCGCCGCCGCCGCAACAAGTGGTTAATAGAGCGTGGAGTCCGATCAGAGGCTATCGCACAAGAGCTGAGCGTCAAGCACGCGTTTATGTAACGCAGGAAGAGCGAGTGAGGCGAGCGCAGGAGGTGAATGATTATTTCAGTATCAGAAAGGAAGAGCAGAGAAGATTGAATAAGGCGTGGGCGGATGAACATTTTCTGCCAGGAGAACGTGATTTGGAGTAGTAAGCAGCAGTAGCAGTGTCAACATCAACAGCAGTCATCTATAGAAAGAATAGCGTATTGTAAAGATAAATATAGATGATCTTGGAATCGATCGTGGAGGACTAGTGTTTGTGCAAATGAATATACACAAAATAATTGCAATTACACATGTATTGCTACGTTTCGTCCACATATTTTGTGAACCTCTTCAGGCTGCAACATAAGATTAAACACATAGGAGAATTTTTGTAACAAGATCACTAAGCTCGAGATTCACAATATAAAATCACAATATCCACATACCTAGAAATTTACAACATGGTCACATAATTATTTTTATATAAAAACGTGGAAACTCACTGCAATGTGAGTCCAGTTTTACGTCAATCTTTCGAGTATTGCGAGCAAACTGTTTGTTATGATGGGAAATGTAGATAGAGAGGAGAGGAGGAGGTATCATGTGGTAATAGAGGGAAGGGAGGGATGAGGAGTGAGAAGGACCAAGCGAATACAGCTGATAGTATATATATATGTATGAGATAGAACAATGAATTATTGTAAGATCGATCTATAAACTTGATTCAAATGACAAGTGTCATCTTTCAAGTTGATATTGTTTTCATCAGAATTTATAAAAATCATCTCTGAGAGTGTTCTTTCATGAAAGTTAGGTTCTCTATCTAAAATCACCGTATTTTTCCAGTCAAATTCATGGCCTAAATTCTTTCGGTGCAATGATACTACTGAATTGGGCGTCTTGAAACTCATGTGTTCACCAATTCTGACATCTAAGGCCCTTTTTGTCTCACCAACGTAACTTGCTTGACAATTTTTGCAATTGATCTTGTAAACTACGTTAGGATTTTCAAACTTCTTTAGTGGATCTTTGCCTAATTTTATCACTTTTTCGAGACCTTGATTCATTTTTGGTACTGTTATTATGTTATGTTTTTTAAAAACATGAGTACATTTTTGGAAAAAACTAGGTCGATATGGTATGCTCACTTTTTGTAAGGCTGAAATTGTACGTTTTCTCAAATCATTGTTACGAGGATTCTTGTTTTGGAGATTTTTCAACTTTTGAAATCTATTTTTTAAACATTCTTCAATAAATTCTATGGGACAATCATTTTTTAGCAGTAATTTCTTTACAAATTTGATGTTTTTATTGTGAAATTTAGAGTCAGATAACGTAATTGCAACCATCCGACGCAGTTGGTAGAAAATATCATATACAATTCAATTGACCGTTATCCCATCAGTGCCACAACCCGAATCAGTTAGAGGACACAATATAAGAAAGAGAAGCGCCCGTCTAGGAGTAGTGGGGTGGGTGAACCGCAAATTATTTGGAACTATGGACGCTGATGACCGTGACTTGATAACCAAACAAGTAAATGACTCATATGACAGAAACCAGAACAGATCATTACTTGCATCAGAGAGCACACATATATTGAGATCCGAGTTGGATAACATCCACAAATTCATGAATGCACAAAAAAATGAAGTAGATATATTACACAACAAATTATCAAAGGATTTGGCTTCTTCACCAAACACTATAAGTGAATTAACTCTCAGAGAAAATTTAGAGTTATGGGTGACGGAATTCGGGATGGCCCTACCACACTCTATCTCTTCATACAAAACACTTGTCAATGCTATTGAGGTAACAGCAAGGGGGCACTTGCATCCACCGTTGTTCAATCACGAGCAATTACAAGATATTTCACATGACATCAATAACTACAGAGCTAATCATGTCTCACCGTGGGACAAAGAGAAAATCACCCCAGAATACAATTCTTCGATATCAAAATCTTGCGTGCATGTAACACGCCAAAAGCTTGCCGTAACCCTAATCTTCCCAATAGCCGATGCTATCCAATTTATGCACTATAAAATTCACAGTTTGCCGACCCCGATTAAAGTAGTAAGAACTCAGAACTCGTTCATTTCATTATACCAGAATCTTCAGACATATTTGTATCAAAGAACTTTCGTACATACATTATTTTCCAAGAGAACCGATTGCAAGACTGCATAGACTGGAATCATACCAAACTATGTAACGCTGTAGAACCGATACGAGTGAGTCATGCTTCAGATCCGTGTGAGTTTGAATTTTCAGCCAAAACTTCACCCAGCAATTTAAAGTCATGTAATTACGCGATAACGGCAGCGAACACTCCCTATCTCAAAAGATTACAATCTACAAATGAGTGGCTGTTTTCTACGACCATAGCTATACCTACGAAACTTGTTTGTGCTGACGAATCCAAAACCGAAATTGTAGTGAACGGAACTGGCATTCTCTTAATTAACGGACTATGCACTGCGCACGTTAGTAATTCCTCACTTTTTGCAATTAATAAAATTGATATAGATCATTCATCTTCCTATGAACCAGAATTCCAGCTGGGTATCACGCGCCTTTTGTCTGAAGATACTTAGTCAGCACTAAAAGACGTGAATCACGAAATTTATGAAAGCCTCGAAGCCTGGTTATCAAACGGCGATTCAGTGGCACTAGGCAAGCTAGAAAAACTGTTATGAACCAGGGTTCTTGAGGTTCATGTGCTATGAGTTCTATTCTGTTCTTGACAGACCGTCGGGTCAGTAAATTGGGGTGCAAGGTATTCTCTGAATGATAAGTCCAAGATGTTGAGTGCAGTATAAATTTTATTCAAAGGTAAGTTATGAATCCGAGAGAGAGACTGTTACAACTGTTCATTATTCTACTGATCCTACAATGGTACGAGAGTATCAAGGGCTGAGACTACTCGTCCTGGGATGCTGTCAATCGCGGAGTCTACGCTACGAGTTCACGTGGTCGACTGGGATTCCAGAAGCCAAATTACGCGGTGAGAGTCCACGGTCAACTGTTTGAACAGAAGCCTGGATCAGCGTTCTTACGCGGCTTTTATACTCGTTCTCACATCGAGGTCAAATGCGCGTCGGCGCCTCTGTTCTCGCGCCTACTTGCGTCAGCGCGCTCATTCCCGAACATTCTAGAAGGCTCCAGACTGGAGCCTCTGAGTCACAGCTATTGGATCTTGCTCGCGCGTGTTAGGTCTATGGTCGTCCTCTGTCTCCGCTAATAGTAGCATACGGGGGTGGAATTGGATGTCAATAGTAATAGGTGATTCCGTAGATATTCTCAATTGCTGTTCATTCAATGGAAGGTATATTCAAATATAAGAGAGAGACTTGTGATGCCTTCACGAGGCGCGGGGCACGCCTAGATTTTACAGTTATGAGAACTGGGTAAAGAGAGCCGTGCGAGTGAAGCTCGCTCCAAAGCTCGTAGTGCGAGAGGACGCAGATGGAGAAGCCCACACAGCGCTTTCTTTGCGCCGTATTTATACTATTGTTGATAACCTACATTTCCTAATCGCCCATCGTCGCTGGTGGGGTTTCCCCAGGACAGAGAGATGAGTTGCTATGTGCTCTCTTCTAACATATGACCATATATATATTGCAATAAGTATATAATAATATATGGAGCTCACTGTGCTCCTGACACGTCCATAGCCGTGCTCATTGCTCCCCGGAGCAACGGAATTCATGATCATACATGTGTTAAAACGAATACTTTTCGTGGATTAAAAAAAATTTTCGTACAGTGAAATCTTCTGAGAAAAAAATTTTCTATGGCTAGCGTTCAACAAGGCTCGAGCGGTCATGGCTTTGAATTTCGGGCGTCCATAGTATATCTTATTCTGAATCGTGTGTTCAAATTCTCACAGTTTTCAGTACGTATTTGGTATTTGCTGATTTCTCATTGGACATATAGCGTTGGTCAAAAAAAATTTTCTTTCTTTCAGGTTCGACATATTATTCTGAACTCGAGTCAATTTAAACGTTGAAGTTTGAAACATGTGAACTTACAATGAGGTAATTCTACATTCATAACTATTATAATTATCCGGCTCGACAAGCTCTCTACTGTTGTCGCTATTTTATCTGTATTATAAAGCTGGTGCTAACATGGGATCTATTTCCTCTCTTTTCATATGTTGTTGGAATGTGAATTCACGTGCGTTTCAAGAACCGATTTGAAAAGCCAACATGATCAATTTTTTACAGAATTTCGACAGAATATCTTTTCTTAAAAATTCCAGTTGATTGAATATTTGTATAAATGTGCCTTCCAAGCATTTTACCTCACAGAAATTATTCTGACTACACCTTTCCTTATTCTAGTTTTTACTAGTAATAGATACTTAATCTAAGTATATTGTTATCCTAGAAATTTTGACTAAATATGATTGATACATGGTTTTGGATGAAGTAATCTACTCAAATCTCTCTCTTTGGTTATAATCATGATTACATTATAGTCAATTTTTCTTCTGCTTTTTCCAATATTTCAATGCATCATCGTGGAAGATTCGTTCTCTGCTGTCATCAATTCTATATGTATCGCAGAGCGTTGATTATGGCGTATCTTTCATACCACATCTTGTGAAACCTTTGCATTATTTTGCGGGTTGCTCAAGAATCAATCGTGATTCTTTCTACATATTAACTTCTCTGCAGAAAATTTGTCACGCTCCATCTTTCAAATCTTTTGGTATATATCTCAGCGTCATATTGTGAGTTGTGGGAAAGTAGTATGATTCATCCTTCAAATAAGCTCTGTGTGGATTTGAACCTCTCTTGGAGTTTTTGGTATTTCATATACTTCTGCTGTTTGTATTGAAGTCGTCTTAGATCTCTCTGAAATATCATTTCGTTGTTCCATATCCTCAGTGATATGTGGTATAACTTTCATATTGATTATTCCTGGATACGAAGAAGTCATTGGTTTTGGATTTGATTGCTTCTTTTTGGAACCTGAAACAAGTCTTCTCAAGATTAGACAAGGGATCCCCCCCTCAGGCAACAGACCTTGGAAACTGTGATCATAACTCCGAAAGAGGTCATGTAAAATAAGCCAGAGAAAACGAAATATGTTTGCAAATGATCGAGTTTTTTGGTTATAATTTTGACTTGGCTCATGCTTCGTGCTACATTCATTATGTTTCTCAAATCAGCCCCTCTTTCTAATGCCTTTGAGGAAGTGTTTCCATCCAGCTGTAATTTCGGGATGATTGTGGATTCATGAATGAGGTTATTTGGGTCTTTTGATGATTCATTACTTAGCAATGGCGATAGGTCTAGTTTTGTCTCTCCGAATACAATTATTTCCGATTTTACTGTCACTCTTCGCGATGCTACCAATTTGACAGATTCTATTTGGGCAGTACAGCCTGCACGTAAATGTAGTAAACCCAATCCATTTATTTTCGTTTTTCTCCTCGAATTTGCCGTGCAATTCTCGAAAATAGATTCTGCATGTTCAGTAGAGAAGACCCACGTATTTTCCTTTTCTAATTTCATCCAGAACGTTTCTTGCAATTTGGTTATTTTAATTTCACACGCGGGAAGATTGAACCCTCTCCCTACCGCTAATTTAACTTCACAAGGTGAAAAATCGTCAATGGTCCTGAGTGGCCCTGGGTTTTTACATATGAGAGCTCTTCGTAGGTGCTTATAGTCATGTAATGATTCGACATTGAATTGAATGTATGCCTCATTATCAGCGTCGATTGCGGTATAAATTGAGTCTGGCCACATGTAGGCTGAAACCGATGAGTTCCACTATTTTACTGGTACTGGGTGGGTTTTATATGAATTGTACTCATTGCCATCAAGTAGAGGAAGTTTTATATGATATATGAGTTTTGGTTCTGCAAGAAGGATTGCTATGTCCACAATTTTTGATAATTCCAAAAGAGGTTGGTTTTCGTCGAGTTGTGGAAATCTTACGTCTAGCTTACTACTATTGATGGTATCTTTCGTGTGCATCCATAGAGACGGTGGCATGAATCTTGGGTGCATAGCGCCTTGAGGTGCAGATATTATGACATTGGTCAAAATTTGTGTATTGATCTCATATTGTGATTACCGGACAGATGCCCGAAAATACACGCCCGAAAAGACAATCGCCCGAAATCAAATTGCCTAAAAAAAATTCACCCGAATCCGTTTGCCCGAATCCATTTGCCCGAACGCTATTACGCCCGAAGAAATAAAAAAAAATTATAATAATCCAGGCTGCCCGATAACCACAAATGGAAGATCACGGTTGAACAACGAATTACGCAAGCACCTAAGAGATATTGGATGGACAAATTTGTATTCATAGACAGAGATTATGATGGAAGATGCGCATTACATTTCGGAAGATAATGAGCGTTCAAGACAGAACAATGTTATGAGCCAAATTCGCTAGAAATTCCATGACTGCTTCTTCATCTTTGTATCTAGCGTATTCTTCAGTAATCGTGCAATATCGTCGTTGGAGCGCGATCCAACGTTTACGCGGAGCAGCTTTCACGGACCGACCGAGACTCAGCTCAATAAGGCAGGTTTCTGTATCTTTTTGTTCTTTGAGGATCTCATTGAGAAGCGAGAACAAATCGGGGTGATTTTTGTTGACCAGCAACCGAAAACGATTGTGCCAGCCTTCGCTGACATTGTTGGTCCGATGAAGTCCTTGTAGAGTAGCCTCATGCTGATTCCATGAAGCGACCGGATAACGAGGTGGTACAGCGCGACGTCTGCCACGAGCAGGGTGACCTCGGATGTACGTATGATCAAAATAATTCATAACACCCATGAGGTCGTCGGAAACTTCATCCAGCAATTCGTTGAAAGCGTCGACAACATCGTCTATTGGGACGAATGCAAGACTTGAAATCATATGAGTATTTTTCCGAATCGTGTCGTCGGTAGGATCGTTGTAAGCTATCTGTAGGCCTTCACTTTGAATCTTTCGATAAAGTGATTGTCCGAGATGGAAGAAACAAGTAGCTACAGGAATGTTCGGGTACACCTCTTGATATGCATTGATGATAGCCAGCTCGAAGTCTGAGACGAATTTCTGAGGCCTGCAGTGGTGTATTCCATATGTTGTAGCCGAAACTTGAATTGCTTTCAAAACTGTTGCATACTGAGATGTTTCTTTCGAAGACAGAAGAGCGAATACGAATGGAAAAGCGATGACGGTAGGCTGATTTCCTTGATTGTTTGGACGGACAACTGTTCCAATGACGGTGAACAGCTAAATTTCATGATGAATTTACATCATTAATTCACTGGAAAAATTCATTAGATGATTTAAGAGAGTAAACTGTTTCACCTGAGTAAAGATTGCAGGACAAACGCTAAACGTTCCGTCAAGATACCACGTATCACTTCTAGCCAAACCTTCCAGGTTACTCTTCGTGGCAAAAACCAATACACGTCCATCGCCTTCAAAATCGCCATCATCTGCAGAGTCATACATGAGGAAGCGCTCACCATCAAGAGTTTTCGTATAACGTTCTGGTAACTCGAGCTCTTTCACAATCCCAATATGTTTTTCCACTCGCAGTTCTCGATCTGACGTAAATGCAGCCTCCAATGAACAATTTTTTCCTTTCAATTCGTGGATGAGCTAAATTGAAATCCATTTTTCCACTATGAATTTCGAAAAACGCACGCCAAAACAAATGTAGTCATATAACCCCAAATTTAGACTGTTCTGGCGAGTAAACAAAAATAAAGTGCACGTGAAACGACTATCTCTTGTAGTCAAGGATCGATGAATATGGGTCATTCTGGACCAAGGTGAACATTTTGAAAATCGACGAAATTTAAAAATGCCCCAAACATTTTTTTTCCGTTAGTACTACTAGAATATAGTCGAAAAAAATTTTTTTCAGATTTTTTTGGGACCCATGGCGGGCCCTACGAATTTTCCAAGTCCCATTTTTGAGGAGTTTTTCGCCTATTTTTCGCTATCTTGGAAAATTCGTAGCTCGGACCCAAATGCATCTTTTTCATCCTAGCTGGGCGCATTTTTTTCGGTATGACGTACACTTCCAAGAAAAAAATTGACCGGTCCAAAAAATTGATATCTGCTAGGTCCCACGGTTGCATCAAAAAAGGCCCAAAAATACGACTTTGCACCACCTTTGGAGGCGTATAGGTCAAAATGGAAGCCTCGTAGCAAAATTTTGCAAGAGAAAAAACTTGTAGGCCTTGAAAAAACCTTCAATTTCCTTTTTAGAACGTGTCATTATCTTATCTCACGTACGATCTACAGCCGATTTAAGTTGGGCATTTTTGTAAAAACGTGAAACTTCAAGGCCAATTTAAAAAAATCGTTTATTTTTTATCGAC
Source organism: Eretmocerus hayati (assembly GCA_029851415.1). NCBI lineage: Eukaryota > Metazoa > Arthropoda > Insecta > Hymenoptera > Aphelinidae > Eretmocerus > Eretmocerus hayati. The sequence continues at coordinate 69,669,302 of CM056744.1, read as the reverse complement.
CCCAAAACCTATGAGAAAATGTTCTTCCAGGTGTCTATTTGAAGCCCCAACAATAATTTGGTTGTTCCTTTCAAATCCCGATTTTATACGAGCTGTTAAAAACAGTCGAAAATACCGAAAATCGTGTCGAATTCGGGCCTTATCATGAAGCTTCGTGGACTGGGTCTTCCCTTACTCTCGATTCGTGGACTCTAATTATACAGCACTCGGCATAAAATATTGTGGAAGATGGGACCTAGAGCTGGAAAATGGCCTCTCGTGCGATGCTTTACGATGGAACCGTCCAAAACTAGAGTAAATTGAGTAAATACAAGATAAATCGAGGAAATCGATTGTGATGCATCTCTCACTTAACTAGCCCGCGCTCACTAGCCCAACCGGCCGCTTTGGCACTCCGCGTATGCTCCGCACTGCATGCCATCCTCCGTTTATGCGGAAGTGATAAGTGATATTAAGAGGACGTCGGATACCGACATTGTCGAGTTTTCGAATTTCTCGATGAAATTTCGAGATATCGGGATTCTACTAAGTAACGCCGATTCTTCATGGCTCATAGAATCGGCGTTACTTGTTAGATTGTTGATATCTCAAAAATTCATCGAGAAATCCGAAAACTCGACCATGTCGGTAACTGTACAATATTGATAGAACTCCGACATCCCCTTAACAGCTGATGCAGTATTGTCAGGTATTATCCAGTATAGACAGAGATAAGAAGGTTCTCTAATCTCCGTTACAGACTGTAGCCTGTACGAGGTTTCGGTTGTTAGTGACCACCACGTAAAAATTGTATGTGTCAGTCAGCGTCCCGATCAGAAATTTTGGTACCTTCCCCGCGGGATTTGCCCCGAAGATGGGCCAAATGTATTGTGAAGCATATGAAGTGTAACGCCTTCCCCGCGAGGCACCCGCGAGGTATCATCGGGGCAATATTTGCGCAAAATTAGTGCAGTTTTTGTTGAGAACTTCAAAACAATTCCGGATATGTTTGTAATGTTATCACTATCATGTGATTGTTTAAGTAAAGTATGTTCAAGTAAAGTTGAAAATTCATTGAAGACCTGGGAAAGCCTCATAAGAGCTACTAATATCCAGCCTGTGTTTACTTCTACTGAGGGCAAATAGTCACTTGACTTTGCAGCGTGTGACGGAGAAATTAATCTTGCTGGACTGAGATTTGTGTGAAAAGTGAGTGGTGCTGATCAATGATATTAAAATACAGTATGTTCACGTTAAATGCCTCTGTTGAAATTTCCATCATACACCGACAGAAGTGAGGTTAACTCTGAGACACTATGCAGGAATGTTGTGAAAGTGATCAGATACTTTGCGGGGGCCCTGCGGGGAAGGCGTTACACTTCATATGCTTCACAATACATTTGCCCTAATATCCGCGATGTTCGAGGCATGGCGTAAAAATGCTCGGGGCAATTCCGCCATGGTTTGGGGCAACCCCGAGTGGAAGGTAATGACGGTCAGCGGCCATTCGAGATCTCCCATCTCACTCGCACCTGATAGGTTATCCCATGAGTACGAGGGAGACGACAGATCTCGAACGGTCACTGACCGTCATCCCATTGCAGTTCACCTCATGGCGTGAAGATAACAAAAGTTATCTTCATGCCATGGTTCACCTTGTTCTCGAGTGTACCAAAATTTCTGATCGAGACGCTGACTGACACATACAATTTTTACGTGGTGGTCACTAACAACCGAAACCTCGTACAGTCTACAGTCTGTAACGGAGATTAGAGAACCTTCTTATCTCTGTCTATACTGGATAATACCTGACAATACTGCATCAGCTGTTAATATCACTTATCACTTCCGCATAAACGGAGGATGGCATGCAGTGCGGAGCATACGTGGAGTGCCAAAGCGGCCGGTTGGGCTAGTGAGCGCGGGCTAGTTAAGTGAGAGATGCATCACAATCGATTTCCTCGATTTATCTTGTATTTACTCAATTTACTCTAGTTTTGGACGGTTCCATCATAAAGCATCGCACGAGAGGCCATTTTTCAGCTCTAGGTCCCATCTTCCACAATATTTTATGCCGAGTGCTGTATAATTAGAGTCCACGAATCGAGAGCAAGGGAAGACCCAGTCCACGAAGCTTCATGATAAGGCCCGAATTCGACACGATTTTCGGTATTTTCGACTGTTTTTAACAGCTCTTATAAAATCGGGATTTGAAAGGAACAACCAAATTATTGTTGGGGCTTCAAATAGACACCTGGAAGAACATTTTCTCATAGGTTTGGGGTCGATAAAAAATAAACGATTTTTTTAAATTGGCCTTGAAGTTTCACGTTTTTACAAAAATGCCCAACTTAAATCGGCTGTAGATCGTACGTGAGATAAGATAATGACACGTTCTAAAAAGGAAATTGAAGGTTTTTTCAAGGCCTACAAGTTTTTTCTCCTGCAAAATTTTGCTACGAGGCTTCCATTTTGACCTATACGCCTCCAAAGGTGGTGCAAAGTCGTATTTTTGGGCCTTTTTTGATGCAACCGTGGGATCTACCAGATATCAATTTTTTGGACTGGTCAATTTTTTTCTTGGAAGTGTACATCATACTGAAAAAAATGCGCCCAGCTAGGATGAGAAAGATGCATTTGGGTCCGAGCTACGAATTTTCCAAGATAGCGAAAAATAGGCGAAAAACTGCTCAAAAATGGGACTTGGAAAATTCGTAGGGCCCGCCATGGGTCCCAAAAAAATCTGAAAAAATTTTTTTTCAATTATATTCTAGTAGTTCTAACGGAAAAAAAATGTTTGGGGCATTTTTAAATTTCGTCGATTTTCAAAATGTTCACCTTGGTCCAGAATGACCCATATATAATACGATTGACAGAACCCATTCTTTTTCGAGCAAATATCCACAGAACGTGTATTCTCTGAGATTTCCTTGAAGAGTATATTTTTCGGGTGAAAGTATTTTCGGGCGAATCGATTCGGGTTAGTATTTTCGGGCGAATGGGCGGAAACCCATATTGTAAGACACTTTCGACGAGGATTTCTATTGCGATTGAAAAATCAATGCGGTCGTTCAGTATGCCTTGATTTTTTTCTAGTTGTCACGTAAGGTTACTGAGGGTTAATAATTTTTCATGATGAATCCCAAATTGATCTAATATCATTTCCGTTCGGTTCGCCACGAGCTCTGCAAGTTTACTCGTCTCATTTGCCCTCTCCTGCATTCATTCGATCAGGTTCGCTTCCGATACTTCGTCTAATGTGCCATAGAGAAATTTATAAATGCTCCCTATTCCTGGCAATATTGACCTCTCTTCCCGGCTGGTCAGAGTATCAGTTTTGGAGCCTCTCAATAATTTTATAAGTCTATTCGCGCTTTCCTGCGTCTCTTGGATCTTTTCCTTCAATTTTACTATCTGGCTACCATGCTTGCACTGTTGTTTCAAAGATTCACATCTCGTCTGTATCTTTGACCAAGTTATATTAAGTTCTTTTCCTTGCGATAAGTATGGATGAAGATCAATGCTGTGGATTATTCTCTACAATGTGCGGGAGGTGTACAATTCATCCAATTTCTCCATAACCAATCCGGGATTTCGCGGGATTGGTTCGATGTTTATTCGACCCTCATGATCCGTTAAAGTTCTGTAAATTTTATGAATTCCCGGTATATATTCATGGATAAATGGTACAAGGGCGGAATGATGATGGAAAAAAAATGTTGCTTCTCATGAGGAGAGTTATTTTCGATTCCGTTTCGATATTGTTTTGAGTAAAAATCATTTTTTCCATTTGGTATGTGTATTTTCTCTCTTATGAGAAAAAAAAGTGTTTCGGGCATATCTGAGGGGCTTCCAGTGTGAACCACACCTCTGGTCTTTATCAGAGTTGCTCAAGCTAGCTGTAATACATAGCATGCTGGTAAGCCTAGAACCGGAAATATGACGTATGAGTATTTTTGATTATTATGTGGTGGGCGTAGTTTCTCTTTCAGCTCTCTGGCAGTTAGTCTGTCACTCAGTTCGGTTATGTAGTCCCTTCAGGTTGGGTGTTCCCGTTCCGGCGGGTGTCGGGTTAGAGATATGAAGCAAAAAGGTGATTTGTTTGACCGAGTTATTGGTCATATTTTGATTAACAAACGTTTTATTCCCCACTACTATTGAGGGAAGTCAATGGATTTTCTCGCAGCTTGCTGTGGAGAGGAATCTTTGCATGTGCAACGCCCTCTCCTTCTTGCTGCTCACTGATAGTATCGTCGTTCATCAATAGGCCAGGTATGTGATGAGAAAGAAAACTTCTATTTATTCTATGTCGTGGAAAGATAATTGGAATTTTTCGGGTGATACCGTAGATTTTTATTTACTTCACATAATCCCGTGCGCGTGCTATTCCAATTTTGGTTCTAACAAATATATGACTTCGTATAATTTGTGCGTCCACAGTTCATTCCCATTCTAATCGCGTTCTGGTTCTCTCGGTGATCACATACTTTTTTACTTAGTCATAGTGTTCTCTGAGAGAAAGAACGAAGAGAAGAAGAAAATAGGAAAAAATTCTCCTGCAGCCTTGTCTCACGTATTATTTTAAAATTTTTCGTCCTTTCTTCTAGGATCCTCGATTCTGTTTCCAAGTCATCGCTACCAGTTATCTGATAGTCCATGCGGCTGTGAGCCGGCTCCCGAGCTGCCTCAATTCCCGATTTTCCGTTGCGGATCCACCCACTGGAGCTGGTGGTTTGACTGGATAAGGGCAAATTTCTGTGGGATGGCCAAAATTCGCGTTCAATACGGGGTTGCTTCCTGAGTCCGGGTATAGGGTCCGGTAGATCTTTAATAAGCTGGAGCGATCGAGAGTCATGGCCCTCTAAATTCCCTAAGATTTCGTAATTTCATCGTCCAATTCTCTGTTTGATGAATTGAATTAAGCTCCCGAGGTTTCTCTTTTAATTAGTGGTCGTTTCTGGTGTGCAAGCTTCTCTTAAAGCGGACACTCCATATTGTGTTGTTCTATCTGATCGAATTTGGGTATACGAAACTCAATAATCAATGGTTGCTGATTCTTACTCTTCTTTTTGTTTGTTATATATCGCCTATTCCATTGAATGTCTTTTGTTGAAAGACTTCCTTCTGGTGAAACTACCTGCGTTGCTTGTTTGATTATTCCTTTGGCTAGATAGGAAAAATTCCGAGGAATCGCTAACTCGATGGGGCTTCGTATAAAGTCAAATATCAGTGAATGCTCACCTTTGACTTCATCTTTGGATTCATGTCCGGATGTATAACGTTCGTATATGATGCTAATCTCTTATATGAAACGCAGATTGATTAAAAGAGAAAAAAAATAGGCATCGAGATTCTCGATATTTCGTTCGTGAGTGGAGCGTTGTAAATGTGGATGTGCCTAGCCATATATTATGTTTCACTACGAGTCCGACACAACTGTATACAACAAGAGGTCCTGATTTTGATTCAATAAATAACTTAATGTCGATAATTTGTATATTTTCCTTTCTGAAGGTCCCCCTTATATCATTCTCCCATCGCTCTATTTCTTACGCTGCGTGTTTGCCATACCCGATTCAATCAATTTGCAGGCAAAGTTAAAAGTTATTATTCCTTGAATTTCTCTGTTTTTGAGCTCCATTTTTGGTTCTGAACTCTGATGTTTTCCTTGTGGATGGATAATTGGTAACAATTAATGATGATTATGAGAATCATTTTGATTAACTATTAAAATCATTTTTGTCTTCATCATCACAATCTGAGATACTTTTTGATACCAATGAGGATTTGTCAATGCAATGATACATGACTATTTCATATAGCTTGAAATTTTTGTAAGGTAAATTTGTGAAAAGAGATAGTCATAACCTTCGTATGATTCTTGAGCGAGCATTGTGCCAAGTAAGGCAGAGTTGAGAGTTCAAGACGCAACTTTTATTTGTCCAAGGGAGAGCCCTGAAGATGCATTCATCACAAAAAATAATAGGTTGCTTGACTCATGAAACAGATGGGTATCCGAATTTTTGAGTCGGTACTTCTGTCCGATTATTCGTTACATGAGTATGGGGAAATTTATTTGATGACTATCACCACTCGGAATGTTGATAATAATTTATGCAATAAATGACTGATGTGAATTATATAATTATATGATGTCCATATTTGTATTTGTCAAGTTTGTGATTGATTGAGTGGAATAATCGAAGATTGGGTGAAAAAGCACCGACTATTTCTATCAGTCTCTCTCACTGATTCTCCTCTGTTTCCTCATATACGATAAGCGTACAATCTATATATATATATATTGCACCATGGAATTCTTATCGCTTGCAGTCGTGGGTTTATTTCTTGTCATGACAAAAAATGTTTCTCTCCTTTGAATGTGTTGAGTATCTTGATTCTGAATTGGTGTTGGAGACATTGTTAAATCTGACCGGTCAAATTTTGGGTGTATTACTCCTCGAAAGGTTCTTTTGACTATAGAAATTGGCAATTCTTGGTGACGAAATCTTACAATTTTGCGTTCTTCCTGAAATCTCCTATCAAAATGAGCCGATAGCTCTTGGAGAGAGCTTCAATTCAAGCTATTATACTTCCAATTTGCATAAAAATTGACCAAGTTATGGTGATTCTCTATGTACCCTCTTTTACGTATGAAAAACTGTATTTTGCATAGTCTTCCAGTCTTCTGTGGTGATTTGAAAATTTTTGTATTGTCGGTGGGTTCTCATTCTAATAGTATACATCCTGAAGAATGTTTATACGAATTTTTGACGCAATATGATCGAAATTGTTCGATTTATAAACGAATACGCACTCGTTTTTCGTTCCGACGGCAACTTTTCGGGTGGAATTTTGAATGCGTAATATCTCGGTCTCAAAATTTTCCCATACTTGTTCTGTACTCTCTCGTTGATTTTTCTCCGAGATATGATGTGAATCAATCAATCTTCCCCTATTCTGCATATACATTTGGATTCTGAAATGAGAAATTTGAAATTACGCGTACGACTGTTTTCCGCGACGGAAACTTGCATTTTCCACCTCGTAATGCTTCTATTTCAATTCCCGTGTTTAAATTCACATGGGTGACTATCGGTATACGTAATTATGTAGACTTGGGATTGTTATGAACAATGATTATGGTGATTCATTCAAAATTCATGTTCTGGTAACAATTTCGAAGGCTGAAATACGCATTTCTCATGTATCTTTCGATGAAATTTCATGATATCTAAAATCGAGTTCTTAGCTTCACTAATTTCTTTTTGGCGATAAAATAGGTGGAAACAGTTAGTTTTAGAGGTTATCTAGAATACCTCATAGCTATACGCATCAATTTCTGTGTTTTTTGACTTTATTTTTTGAAATTCTGGGATTAGCTTTTTGGGGTACTTTTACTCGAATTTCGTCCGTTTTCTCGATCTTAGGCTAGGTGTGAGGTGTAAAATGCCTCTGTACATATTTTGATGGGTACATATATGTGGAGTAAAGGTGGACCGATGTGTTTTATGGTAAGTTTCGGCAATTCGTGGCCCGGATAACGTGGCAAGTAATGGAAAATGGTCCCGGTGGGGTTATTTTGTGTGCATTACGGTGCAAGTTTTTGGATCTCCGGGAAAACATCCAATCGAGCCGAAATTCGGAAGGTGAGGTCCTCGCATGATAATGTTGATGACCCTGTCGTATAGCACATCGAATTCGTCACTAAACTTACTATATTATAGAGAGAAAACACGAATACACACATACTCAATCATACATACAGGCACGCATACATTCACACCTATTCAAACTAAAAGCCGCGGATTTAAATTATAAGAAATGATACTATCCCAGATCAGAAATTCAATCATACAAAATAATATCAAATGGGTCACCCAAGATTATTCTAGTAGAACATAGAAGTTTCGAGAATATTATCTAGGCCACGATTTACGTCATCAAATGGAAAGATTCAGACCAAAAACAAGAGCCATGAGCTCCCCTAATTTCAATGCCCATATATGGAAATAGACACATCTTGAGCGCGACTCTGTGCACGATCTCATGTCGCTTTCCCAGCGAGTGAATTTTGAAGAAAAGCGTGTATAAAAAACTTCGGTGGCGAGGGGTGCCCAACTCAGCGGCTCACTCTCCCACGCACCAACACATAGAAGACCGGCACACGTACTGCACTATACCTATATCTACTACACCATAGCTGGAAGAGGGCAGCAGCTCTCGGACTCATCATCGCTCTCGCTCATCGCAACATCCAGCAGCAGATCCAGCCGCATCAGTCCATCATTACATTACAGCTTTGGCTCTCGTCGCGCTTAGCTGCTTGTATTCGGAGTTCATCTCAAATATATTGCATCATCTCTTATAACTCTTGACTCTTCAATTTATTCATTAAATTCATTAATCCTTTCGGACTTCCAAACATTCCCGCTCGTGCCACAGGAAATACCCACGTAACAACCCACTGAAAATTTTGTGGAATTTTTGAAAATTCGGGTACACAGGGAGGTGTATAGCTCGCACCTGTGACGTGCTTTCAATGCGGCTGCAATGCCCCCGAGACTGTGCGTTCGTATCTGTATCTCGGTGTAGACCTATATATTGTGGCCTCGCCAATGCGCCCGCTATTAATAGCTCATATACTCCAACTTTCGTTGTCATTCATTTTTCGTCGCATGTTGGCCCTCTCTCTCTCTGTCTCTCGTTTGAATAGTGGTCAGCAGTCAATGTGTACATTATGGCTTGATGGCTCTACCAGTGTTATTATTGTTGTTGTTCAAGACCAAATGTTGGGATTTCGCTTATCTTCGATGGGAATCTTTTTACCAGGAGGGTCTTTGTGAGATTTTGTATTAGATGAGTATTGAAGCAAATGAGCCTGCATATAATTTGATACTTTGTGAAGTTTTCTTCCTAACTTTTCAGGTTAACGGGAGCAATTAGGCAGTGTGGACATAGTCATTATGAATTCAAACATGTTGCACTGCATTTTGTGATATTACTAATGCGTATCTATCTTTTCTCTAGGCTATATGTATCATTTTCTTTGGTATAAGAATCCACGTGTGCTGAACAACGCCTGTAGCAGATGTATTCATCCTGCCTCTCTGAAGCATGGAATTTGATTTAACTCTTTTATTTTCGGTATAAGAGTTTCGTTTGGCTGCTTTTCCAAGGTAATTTTCTTATATTTGACATCTGTTGAGAAATTCACATTTCGACTTTGAAAGCTATAAGTTCTCTCTTAAATTTGACTCAACTCTGTTTAGTTTATGATTTGAAAATTTCCCACCCTAGACCCCTCAATATTTGTGAATAAGTTTTGAATAATGTTCTCAGAAAGTCGTTTCATTTCCAGATTCCTGTGAGAAACCCAAGGAATTTTTGGCTTCCAAGACCTATACCGCAAATTTGGCCAATCATACCGGAATTGGCTGGTTCGTTACCCCAAAAATTGATACTACGTTCAATCTACTGATTTTATGATGGTGAAAATTTTCTTATGGACTCATTTTCACACTGATTGGAACTGGTGAGGCATTCACTTTTGGTCTGTTCTTCATATTCTCAAAAATGGTCCTAACCAACCTAGCTTCATATAATAGCAAAAATTAAAATAACTCATTTCTCTCAAACTATCATTCCGATTGCTTCCAACTTTAACAATCTGTCTAAGCGTGTATCTAAGTAGCTTCCTACACAATTATAGATCTTTAAGTGTATTGGTTCAAAAATTTGGTCCGTCAACCCTTTATATTAAACTGACCACATGCGCTATTATCTCCTATTCTGCTATTGCTTGTTCTGGCTCCAATTTTTAGTCTAGCAGGTCAAAATTTTGTATACAAGTCCCCTACATGGTACAGAACCAGAATAGATTATATATATTTGAAAAATACCACATGATCTCAAATAAGTATGATGTGAAAAAAAATTGCATGACAGTGTTTCGGGTACATTTTTGCTTTCTCTAAAGAGAAAGCTTTGTTTTCACCCCAACGGAAATTTGATCAAATTTTTCATTAAAGTCAACATATTCTTCAACGAAATTCCTCTTATCGAAAAAAGCCAACGGCCATTCTCTTCCTCTCGCCAAAAGCTATCAATTGTAGGTAACGCTTTCCCTCCTAATGTCCTCCCAAATCTGCCAAAGACTCATCTTTCCACCCCATTTTCCGTGTTTGTGTGTGTGTATGTATGTATGTTGTTTTATATCGGACACGCTTTCTCTTTTACTATTCGCCTTATCAACTTTTGGCTTTCTACAAGTTGTAGAGAATCCAATTTCTGAGAGCCCAGTGATTTGGCACCTTTCGGCTCCCAGTCAAATTTGATCCATGGGCTTTTTGAACAAAAAGTGCTCAAATTTCAACTTTTAATACATAAATATCTTTTTCCCACACACTCTCACAACAAATTGAGTCACCTAAACTATGATTTTTTCTGCGAGATCTATCGATTGGTTAATACCGAAATTTCATTTGATCTCTACAGATCTCAAATTTTCAAAAAAATCAAAATTTTCACCAAAAATTTTTTTTTGAGCCTTTTTAAACCTACCGCATCCAAATTCTGTCTCAACCAACTAATAGATATCATCGAAAAAACCTGAGACTAGATGGCTCAAATCCTTCTCAAAAGCTCCCTCCAAAAAATAATTCAAAAAATAAAGGAAAATATCCCTTAACATTCAATTTTTCCTCCTACCTTCCTTCATGACTCATTTATCTCAATCTTAATGACCTAAACTATGATTTTTTCTGCGAGATCTATCGATTGGTTAATACCGAAATTTCATTTAATCTATACAGATCTCAAATTTTCAAAAAAATCAAAATTTTCACCAAAAATTTTTTTTTGAGCCTTTTTAAATCTACCGCATCCAAATTCTGTCTCAACCAACTAATAGATATCATCGAAAAAACCTAAGACTAGATGGATCAAATCCTTCTAAAAAGCTCCGTCCGAAAAATAATTCAAAAAATAAAGGAAAATTTCCCTTAATATTCAATTTTTCCTCCTACCTTCCTTCATGACTCATTTATCTCAATCTTGATGACCTAAACTATGATTTTTTCTGCGAGATCTATCGATTGGTTAATACCGAAATTCCATTTAATCTCTACAGATCTCAAATTTTCAAAAAAATCAAAATTTTCACCAAAAAATTTTTTTTGAGCCTTTTTAAACCTACCGCATCCAAATTCTGTCTCAACCAACTAATAGATATCATCGAAAAAACCTGAGACTAGATGGCTCAAATCCTTCTAAAAAGCTCCGTCCGAAAAATAATTCAAAAAATAAAGGAAAATTTCCCTTAATATTCAATTTTTCCTCCTACCTTCCTTCATGACTCATTTATCTCAATCTTGATGACCTAAACTATGATTTTTTCTGCGAGATCTATCGATTGGTTAATACCGAAATTCCATTTAATCTCTACAGATCTCAAATTTTCAAAAAAATCAAAATTTTCACCAAAAAATTTTTTTTGAGCCTTTTTAAACCTACCGCATCCAAATTCTGTCTCAACCAACTAATAGATATCATCGAAAAAACCTGAGACTAGATGGCTCAAATCCTTCTAAAAAGCTCCCTCCAAAAAATAATTCAAAAAATAAAGGAAAATTTCCCTTAATATTCAATTTTTCCTCCTACCTTCCTTCATGACTCATTTATCTCAATCTTGATGACCTAAACTATGATTTTTTCTGCGAGATCTATCGATTGGTTAATACGGAAATTTCATTTAATCTCTACAGATCTCAAATTTTCAAAAAAATCAAAATTTTCACCAAAAATTTTTTTTAGCCTTTTTAAACCTACCGCATCCAAATTCTGTCTCAACCAACTAATAGATATCATCGAAAAAACCTAAGACTAGATGGCTCAAATCCTTCTAAAAAGCTCCCTCCAAAAAATAATTCAAAAAATAAAGGAAAATATCCCTTAATATTCAATTTTTGCTCCTACCTTCCTTCATGACTCATTTATCTCAATCTTAATGACCTAAACTATGATTTTTTCTGCGAGATCTATCGATTGGTTAATACCGAAATTTCATTTAATCTTTACAGATCTCAAATTTTCAAAAAAATCAAAATTTTCACCAAAAATTTTTTTTTAGCCTTTTTAAACCTACCGCATCCAAATGCTGTCTCAACCAACTAATAGATATCATCGAAAAAACCTAAGACTAGATGGCTCAAATCCTTCTAAAAAGCTCCCTCCAAAAAATAATTCAAAAAATAAAGGAAAATATCCCTTAATATTCAATTTTTGCTCCTACCTTCCTTCATGACTCATTTATCTCAATCTTAATGACCTAAACTATGATTTTTTCTGCGAGATCTATCGATTGGTTAATACCGAAATTTCATTTAATCTTTACAGATCTCAAATTTTCAAAAAAATCAAAATTTTCACCAAAAATTTTTTTTTAGCCTTTTTAAACCTACCGCATCCAAATGCTGTCTCAACCAACTAATAGATATCATCGAAAAAACCTAAGACTAGATGGCTCAAATCCTTCTAAAAAGCTTACTCCAAAAAATAATTCAAAAAATAAAGGAAAATTTCCCTTAATATTCAATTTTTCCTCCTACCTTCCTTCATGACTCATTTATCTCAATCTTAATATGATTTTTTCTGCGAGATCTATCGATTGGTCAATACAAAAATTTCATTTAATCTCTACAGATCTCAACTTTGATGTAAAGTTCGTTTAGTGATCGATGATATTGATAATTTTGAATTGGTATTGTAATTGTGAAAATGTAGAATTTTTTAACGAATATCTGATTCATGAGATTTATATTGATATTAATAAAGATACAAAAAAGTATAATATAGTTTCAATTATCATGTGGAAAGGAATTTCACATTATATTTTTCATACAATTTTAGAATGATGATGGTCTGGTTATTCTAATTATCATCATATGACGCTTGGAGAAAGCTTTCTGCTAATCACTTTTAGCAGCGTATTTATCAAATTTTCAGGCCACACTAGTGTCAATGAGAGGATTGGTGATAAACTTGTGTATGGTTTGGTAAAGGAGCTGCTGAGGCCTGAGCTTGCCCTGACTGGTTCCAGTATATCTCAGGTGAGATCAGTACATATGTTGGTCCTTTCTCATGTATTATGGGTAATCCACCCCCAGTGGATATTCCTGTTGCTTGTTTACGCTTAATTTTCATGGGTAGGCTGAATGCTATTTTCCTAATATTCAACTCCGTTGTAGGTGTAAAGGGACTATAGAACCACTCTACTTCTGGTATATGTACTTTTTGATGTGTATTATGGTCAATTGCATCTTGATTGGTGATTCGACTCTTTGACTCCAGCTGTGAGTATAATCCTAGACATATTGTCTGTCTTTTTCCTATACATTGACTAACATCCATTTTGCTTTCTCTAAAGAGAAAGCTTTGTTTCCACCCCAACGAAAATTTGATCAAATTTTTCATTAAAACCAACATATTATTCAACAAAATTCCTTTTATCTAAAAAAGTCAAAGACTAATCTTTTCCTCTCGCCAAAATCTATCAAATGTAGGTAACACTTTCCCTCCTAATGCCCTTCCAAACCCGTCAGAGACTCATCTTTGCACCCCTTTTTCCGTGTATGTGTGTGTGTGTGTGTGTGTGTGTTGTTTTCTATCGGACACGCTTTCTCTTTTACTGTCCACTATATCAATTTTTGGCTTTCTACAAGTTGTACAGAATCCAATTTCTGAGAGCCCAGTGATTTGGCAGCTTTCAGCTCCCAGTCAAATTTGATCCATGGGGTTTTTGGAGCAAAACAGCTCAAATTTCGACTCTTAATACATAAATATCTTTTTCTCACATGGTCTCACCTCGAATTGAGTCACCTGAACTATGATTTTTTCTGCAAGATCTATCAATTGGTTGATACCGAAATTTTATAAAATCTTCAGAGGTCTCAAATTTTTGAAAAAATCAAAATTTCTACCAATAAATTTCATTTTGACCCTTTTCAAACCCACTGCATCAAAATTCTGTCTCGACCGAACGATGGATATTGTTAAAAAAACCTCAGACTAGAAGGCCCAAATCTCTCTAGAAAGCTTCCTCTAAAGAATAACTCAAAAAATAATGGGAAATTTTCCTTGATATTCATTTTTTCCTCGTACCTTCTCTTATGACTCATTTATCTCAATATTAATGACCTAAACTATGGTTTTTTCTGCATTGTCTATCGATTGGTTAATACCGAAATTTTATAAAATCATTACAGATCTCAAATTTTCGAAAAAATCAAAATTTTCACCAAAAATTTCATTTTAACCCTTTTCAAACCCACTGCATCGGAATTCCGTCTCAACCAAACGATGAATATTGTTAAAAAAACCTTAGACTAGAAGGCCCAAATTTCTCTGAAAAGCTTCCTCTAAAGAATAACTCAAAAAATAATGGGAAATTTTTCTTAATATTCATTTTTTCCTCGTATCTTCTTTTATGACTCATTTATCTCAATTTCAATGACCTAAATTATGATTTTTCCTGCATTATCTATCGATTGGTTAATACCGAAATTTTATTCAGTCTTCGCAAATCTCAAATTTCCAAAAAAATCAAAAATTTCACCAAAAATTTCATTTCAACCCTTTTCAAACCCAGTGCATCGTAATTCCGTCTCAACCAAACGATGGATATTGTTAAAAAAAACCTCAGTCTAGATGGCCTGAATCTCCATAAGGAGCTTCCTCAGGAGAATGACTCGAAAAATAGTAGAACATGAGAATTAATATTCATTTTTCCCTCGTATCATCCTTTACGACTCATTTGTCTCAATTCTAATGACCTAAAGACTTACTTATGCGCCATTCTGAATCAATTGGCTGATACGAAATTTTCATAAAATCCGTAAAACAGTATCCAAATGAAGATTCTTTTGGGGGAAGGGAATTTTCACAAAGGACTCCATTTGAATATCTTTAAACCGACTATATCGAAATTTTCTCTCAATTTTCTAGGCTGTTGAAGTTATCCTATCTGTTATTGAGGACCTTATGTGATAAACAGTAACTATATGGATCATATACAGGCTAATATTATGAGGTACTATATTTTCTGTGATTTTCTTGGTTCTTAGTATCCCAATAGGTATTTTAAGATCTACTCAAATCTGGCTAGAGAATGGACCTTGGATTGGGTATTTGCTAACATTCCAACTTATTCAATCCAATTTTGAATATGTGAGAGGTTATGACGTGTGAAAGCAAATTTTGACATTTAAATGTTGGTTGTGACAGTCAATTCCAAAAAGAGGACATGTTGTCTCTACACTCTGGATTTTTCTTGAATCTTAACCCGAATCGAAGATCAATAGCTTTTGATCAAATGTACTGCAATTTTTTTGATATCAATGGATTATCGCATGTAGTTAGTTTTTCCTATAACTGTCCATTGCGGGACTGACATGTTTTTGATTATTGATCTATGATCTACCATTGTTTATAAAGAATTGATACTCAAGTGGACATATGTTTTAGAAATAGTATGCTCTTGGATTTACTATTGTAATTTCTAGTGTCTGTAATCTTTTCTGTGATTTTTCAGATGGACTACATACAATTTGCCTCGTTTTTGGTTCTCCTGCCAAACGGTAACAGGTGTGTAATATGATATGCCCTTAAATTTTCCTACCTACTGTTTTCGTTATATAAAAAATTACAAAAATTTTATTTTCAACTAAAGGATAATGCAGATCCCGACATTCCCACTCAATAACTCTGATGCTGCTTTTGTTTCTGTACTGGCTACTTCTGTCGGGAATGCGACCTTTCCTGATTTTATCAGACGGTATGTATCAGTTCCCATGGGAATTATGTATTTTCATACGTTTCTTGAGAATAACTTATTTTTGTCTTCATTTTCCTCAGGTATTCATCTGAGGATAGCGAGGAAATAAAAAGCCAACGGAAGCATCCCTCAAAAAGAGCTGAATAGATACAAAATTTTCGTGAACACAGAAAATCGAGCGAATAGAACTCTTTACCCGTGCTTGTGGCAAATTTCTATAATATAGTCTTAGATTTTTCTACTATTTCATTTGTCATTTGCTATTGTTACCGTAATTTGTAATTTCAAACTTATGTTCTTGTGAGTTTTTTTTTATATTTTATGTGTCTCAAGTTGATGACGCAATTTGTGCCCTGTTTTGTGGATGTCCAATCGAAAATAAAATGTACTATACTAATAAGGAGAAATCAACTTATTGATGATGACCTTTCCCGAATTTCATGCCTGTTTCATGTCAATGTTATAATGTTTCATTGTAATTTTCTTATGGCTTTTTATGTCATATCGTTGAGTTTATACGCTATTTTCTTTTAAGGATGAAGAAAAATCGAAGAAGGAAATTTATTGCATTTTATAATTTGTGCAAGTGCATTATCTCGATTCAAATTCTCCGCGCCACTGTCGTCTGAAACTCGCGTTTGCGCCTTGGTTCTCACACGGACGCTGATGCATTTGTGAGCGCGATTGAGCCTTCTCATGGACAGTGTTTGTTGGATGTGGTAGCATGTGAGGCGACAAGGATTGTTTTCACACGGACGCCGATGCATTTGTGAGCGCAATTGAGCCTCCTCATGGACAGTGTTTGTTGAATGTGGTAGCATGTGAGGAAACAAAGTTTTTTATCTCAGCCTTCGCATTACTCTAGCTTATGAATATGCATGCTATCCCTTGCCTGTTTGAGTCTGAATGTACATTGGCTTTACACCGCCGTCGATCCAGATGATTATATGTGTAAGGGCATATTATTGCGGTCTCAGTTGTTTTTGCATGGATAACTACGTACTAACGGAGCAAGAAAGATTCTGCTCTGGGACTCCTTGTGCCGAAATATCTGTACATGATTACATTGATTGATACTTCTGTATCCAACGATCATATGAAAACGTAATGCTTTTTCATATTTTTTCATACCGTCGCGAACGATGTATAAATGCACGCATAAATCGCTGTCAATTCTGTTTTGACTGAACAAAAGAGATTGACATGTAGTAACAAACTGTAGTAATATTTTGCATGACTTATATTTGCGAGTCAAAAAAAATTCTAGTCGTTTCCACAACTCATGATTCTAATAATGGATTGATCACGTGAACTTTCTGTCATTCTGTCATCAGATTCATTTCCATATCCGGAAATTTTCAGTAGGCAATGGGTTCAAATTCCAAGTGGAGAGAAGCAATTCTGAGCCAAGGATCAATTTTATCGAATTTTTGAACTTCCTTTTCACTTAATTCATCGATATTTGATAGTTATGTTGATGTCTGGTGGAGAATTTAAGATCTGCTCAACTTTTGTAGCCATGGGAGAATATTCTCCGGATAGTAATCTCCGATTTGGTATCTTCAAATTTCAATGTGAGATCAATTTTTGAGTGTGATGCACAAATGGGTGCAAACCTGAAGTGGTATAGACTCTCGTGAATTAGGAAAAGTCATTCTTTTTTTTCCATAATGAGGAATTTGGGCATTTTATCGGGCTCATCCATACGATCGAGGCAAGTTGCGTATTTTGTTCTCTGGTTCTTCAGAGAACATTGAATTGTTTCAGATCGCGTTTAACAAACTCAAAGAGTCAATTGCAAAATGGACGAAATATTTCTGCATTCCGAAAGTAACTTATCAGCCAGTGTTCGGTTAGTTCTCTCAAAGGACATTAATCCTACTCTCATTTCGATAGGATGTAATACGATATTCTATCGCGAAACAGCAAGCCACATATTTTTGTATCTCACTACTCCGAAGGTTTCAGGAAACAGGAAATTGAGTTAGTTTTTGTTAGTATCTGGGATGATCTATTTATCTGACTCTCAACCAATTCTTCGTAATAACAAAAGTATGGGAATTGCGTCCTTGAGACTATATTCCCTCTTTTTCCCTGAAGATCACTCACGTCCATCATTATCCAAAAGAACGTCTATGGTGTCCTTGGAGGATGCTTCTCCCTTACTTGTACTCTAGAGCCGGTCTTTTCGGGAACGTTTCCGTGCCACTTTCGTGTCATCATCCCGCAAGTAGTCATGATCGTTCCAGAGGAATCCGTGAGTGTTTTTGATTTTGACTGTCCAGTTTGCTGTATTAGACAACGGCCTGATTGACAGTCTGAACGACTTGCGTGAGTGAAGAGCAACGCCAACATAGCAGATTTTATCATCGTTCTTTTGACAGTTATATGGAGACGATAGAGATTGAGATATTCAGACATACATTTTACTGTATAGTCATCATCATAGCGTTTTCTCAAAATTCTTAATCAACTTTGGTGAGACTAGTGCATCCACACTCGACTTCACTTCACGTATGACCAGACGAGTTTGTTCCTAAATTGTCATGCTTGCGTGGAAAATGGACTGATACTACTTACGTCCAGCGTAATATGTGCAAACGTATCATACGTGTGAAAAATAATGACGTGTGCGAAATTACTTTTTGCCAATGTTTCTTTTTCCGACTAGCTTCCCATTCACAATAGTCACTTGAGTGCGAAACTCTGAAGTGCCGAGAACTACAGCTGACAGTTTTCATAAATCGCTAGGAAGATTATGAGGGGTGGCTGATAATTTTTGAACGGCTCCTTCAGATCAGTATTGCTCATTATTGGATTTTTCATTCGATTTTCCATTCGAAAATTATGGCGCCGAAGAATGTGGGCTCTCACAATTCAATCAATTGATCCGTGGCTCATGAGCTATATTTGATGTTCACGTTTCCGTTCCATCATGCTTGATCATTCACGGCGTCGATTAGCCGTGCTTCGAAAGAAAATGCGTGGATTTCTCGTTTGAGTGGCATGAAGGAGTCCTGTAGTAAATTTTGTTTGAAAAACTTCCGAATTATCTCTAACTGGTTCTCAAAGTAGGGGAAAAATAGGAACGGGGAATTGTGGGTTCATTCGAAATTTGTATTGGCGGGTGTTATGTGTGTATACTACTCGTGAAATGTGAGTTCACGTTATCAAATGCGTGGGTTTTGTCGCTCTGGTCGCGGAATCTCCCGGATGTTTGCATTGAGGCTGAATTTTCTGACTCTCTTCTGCACTTCCTCAAAATATGTGTCACAGCTCTACTACTATTTTGACATACTCGTTTCATTGAAGCAAAAATTCGTTCTGCATTATTCTGTGCTCCGAATTTTGTATCTGAGGTGAGAAATAAATATCCTGTGATCCTGTACATTCAGGTATGTCTGTGAAAACTGAGTATCGAATGTTTTATGTCCGAGTTTCAAATGACCATTTGATGAATGATTTGAATCGTTACATTGTGATTCCTTCTATTGAACCTGAAATTCTGTCCTCGAATATTCGTCTGCCAATCGTTTTTGCATCAAGGTTGGGATTCTTCTATTCTGAATATTATAGTTGTGTTTGATCTTTTTGCGTTTAATTGTTCAACTGCATTTCGTCCCCTCTTTCCCAATGATTTTTCAACTTATCCATGTGAACTTCATTTGTTTGATCTCCTTTCTGTATTTTCGCGTTATGTTCCTCATAATCAATCTCAAGTATTTCGCATGGACCTACGTAATGCTTGTCTTCCTTGCCATCTCTTGGCTCTTTGAGTAAATACACAGTCTCGCCTACTCTGAAAAACCGATCCGTAATTTTTTGATATTAATGAAATTTGGATTCGACTTTACTTTGAAAGATATTCAGAGCAGCTAGCGTACTGAGTTGAGTATAGGCTTCCGTGATATCTGCTGAATAATCGTCATAAGTTATCAATTGGTCCCGAGGAGGAAAACTGGATGGCGTACGAGCCCTTCTACCGAAAATTATTTCATGAGTCGAGTATCCCGTTGAGACGTGAGTGGCTGAATCATAACAGTGCTGTGCCAAAGGTAAAAGTGAGTCCCATTCTGTGTTGTCTTTCAAGTACATTGCTAGGTATTCGTTGAGGGTGTGATGCATGCGTTCAATGGCACCGTTTGAACTTGCCCTATGGGCCGATGTAGTAAACCTATTGATCCTGAAAATACGGGAATATTCTTCCAAAACTCTTCCCATAAAATGGGACCCTTAATCCATCAAAATTGTCGAGGGTAATCCAGAATATGAAACAAATTTATCTATCAATGTTTTCGCGACTGTCATTGTTGTTGCATCGGGTGTGGCTGTGAGCACAATATATTCACTAAAGCAATCCTGAATGGTAAGAATATAAACGTTACCGAGTTGTGTTGGTTTCTTTGGAACTATCCACATGGGACTTGAATACGGTGATTCTGCGGGTTCAATAATGTCTGCCTCAAATAATTCGTCAATTTGCTTTTGCATTCCCTTTTTAATCTCGGGTGGGCGCCTATAGCGTTTCACTCTTATGGGTTTATCAGTTTTTGTGACTATTCTATGCGCAATCAAGTATGTAGCCTTCAACTTTCCCCCTGGTGATCCAAAAACGTAAGGATTCTCTTTTATGAGATCTTTTATATCTTGTATCTTTTCTTCATTCAGACCTTCAAATGTTTTAGGATCTATCCCATCAAAAACTTTCGCGGCGCGATCTTTTACTTCTTCCGTCACGAATTTCAATATATTGACCTTCTGTTTTGTATTCCATCCGCTCTGAGTCCTCTTCATCAAAAATATCCTTTTCCATTTCTACTGTTTTGCACAATTCAAGGGACACTTCCGGAGGTTCTATTTCGATTTCCGTATCATTAATATTCATACAAATCGCGTAGGCTTTGCCATTGTCAATCGTCGCCACAAAATTCCCGAACAGGATCCCTTGTCCTAGGTCCTGAAGTCCTACGAATCCTTCTTTTACACCATTCTTCACTTTCGCGTAGATAACTTGTCTTGTGCGCGGGGGTATTTTGAATTTGACCTTTTCCACGGAAGGTATTTGCAACTCCGCAAATCTAAGACACCTCGCTTCGGCGTCAATTATTCCCCCATGTTTTTCGAATTCCCTCCATCCAAGGAGTCCATCCGTATTAATCGCGAAATCATCTGGCACAATATGGACATCACAATCTAGCCCATTTGAATTCATCTTTATTTCCTCCAAAGTAAAACATTCCCCAGCGGTAACGCCGCTGATTGATACAATATAGTCCACATCAATCTTTATATCTTCTTTGACGCATTTTGTTTTCAGCAATGTAATATCCGCCCCCGTGTCGGCGTAAAAATGGCACACATTATTCTCAAAACTGTCACTGTGGAACTCAACCACCGGATGTTCTTGTTGGCTCGCATCGAGGAGACTAATCGAGACATGCCACTGTGGTTTCTTCGGTTCATTTAATTGTTCGTGCTCGACCCCGCGGCTTGATGCCGAGCATCTTGGAAGTTTAAAGGATTTTCCTGATTACTTGACGAACTCTTATTCGGAGCTACATTTCTCGTATTTTGATCCCATCTCTCGTTTCGTTCAAAATAATTACCGCCATTATTATTATTCTGTCCCTGGTCATTTCTACTACGATTATTGTTATTGTTTTGCCAATTGTTCTGATACCGTCGCCCATTGTTGCCTCGATTATAATAAGAATTGTTATAAGAATTGAACACCTGACCACAATAGTTATTGCGATCGTTATTCGCAGCATAATTTCTATTGCGATTAATGCCATTATTGTAATATCTTCTTCTGTCGTTTCTATCCATGAAAGTTTCGCGATCTCGGTTTCCATATCCGTAGTTATTTTGCGGACGATTTAGATATGTATCATCCCGATTCCTGCCATAAGCGTTTCGGTCGCGATTCATGTCATTTCTAAAATAATTTGGGGTCCCTGAGTTTCATTGCCTCATCGGTCCGCCATTGTTACGCTTGTTATTACGCTGAGGCGGGCCATATCTTGAACTCACGCGTCTCCTTCCGTCACGCCCACTCTCTCCTCGTGTTTTCATCATAAGCGGTGTATTTGGGCGACTATTATCACGATTTTTTGTTGTGCGGTTCACTTGGCTTTGAAGAATTTCGTAGAAATCAATCAAATTAGAGTTAATTATCTCGTCTAAATCACGGAAATCTTTGAATGTATGCCCTGGTTTGCGACAAACTCCGCAAAGCTTTGAATTTTGAACTTTACGTGGGCATTCTCTCTCAAAATGGCCAGAGACATGGCAGTACCTACATTCATTCGAAACCATACCTCGTCTAATTGCAACATTTTCAATTGGTTGGGGCTCTGATGTACGTTTTTCCTCTAATTTCGCGTCGATTAGGGCATTTATAATCGGTGCCATTCCAACTGAGCTCAGATCAGGAATTTTCCCTGAGAAAAGTGTTCTGGTGCTCATCTTATTCTCGAAATTTACGGCTTCCGCGATAGCTTCGCGTAAGGTTGTGGGATTAGTGGATCTGACCTGATGTTCTAGCGCTCCCGCGAGACCGAATATGAATTGTTGTAATGCTTCGTTGTCTGCATTATTCTTGTATGTTTTTCGCTCCCAATCTTTTAGATTTTGATCAGGATCGTACGCGTTGAATAATCAATCGTGGAGAGTTTGAACGCGTAAACCATAATCCCCTGCACTTTCTTCTGATTTTTGTTGAATTAATTTTAACTCTGCGAGGATGTTGTCTGCCTCACCGACTCCACTATATTGTGTAGTCATGTCGTCTAGCAATCTCTCGACTGAAGTGTACTGAGTTAATCTCGCTATATATCCTTCCGCGGCTCGACCTCTAAGTTTGCTTGCCAATGCGGACAAAACCCATGGTTCAGATTCTGGGCCATATTCATTCACTATGAATCGAATATTTTGACAGAAAAGGGCTAGCATATCGGGGTTTCCATCATATGGTATGATGCTATTCAGTGCTTGGCTCAGAGTTAATCGGAATTTTGAAGTGTGCCTGCGGTCAGTGTTTGATCGTGTAGACACATTTCTTGAATTTGCGCGGCGAATGCGGGTACTCGCGTTAGAGTTTTGATCACTGTGTCGTCCGAATTTCCGGCTATAGTTGGATTTTCTATTCTCATTCTGCGCATTCATTATACATCCATTGGATTTCTTGCTATGATTGCTGCTGCTCTCATAATTTAATTCGTCTTGCGTATCTAAATCAGTGAAGGATGATTTGGAATCGGAAATATTTTGAGTGATTTTGTGTTTTCGTGCCTGTTTTGTATATTTGTTTCGGTGAGAATGTTTGAATTCCTGTTTTGTGTGATATAGCTCGTCATCGTACGAGTCTTCTGGATTTCTGTAGTTTTTGTCCCGCGTATTTCTACGAGATTGAACATCAAAATGGTGTTTATTTAAAGTATCAAAATCCTTTCGGGGTCGTGGCTTCTCATTATTTTCCCGTCGTTCGTTTTGATAAAGCTTTATCTCCAAGTCTTTATAACTACTTGTGACATCCGAGCCCCTCTTGGACATCTCCTTATATCTAGACTCAGCAGCGAGGCTCTGAAGCTCTCGCCTGGTCACCTTACTGACGACTTTCTCAGCATCAAGATCCTGAGGATCTGACCTGGACTTGCAACTTCTAGCCACTTCAGTCTCAAGAGTGTGAAACTCTTGTCTGAACATGGGACGCATTGAATTGGCATCCAGGTTTGCCGACCTGTGCCACTCACGTTGACCATCAAGGTCCTCAGCGCCAGGACTGTGAAAGTCCCGCCTGAATCTATGCGTAGCAAGATTTTCGGCGCCGAGATTTGGAGTATCTCGCCCGTAATCTTGCCCAAAACGAACGTGTGATTTATCACTAACGAGAGGCCACTCATCGTTTCTCATCATTTGATAATCATGAAATCCATCAGGATTTTCCGAAAAATTTTCCGTCATTTGTGTATGTGTGTGTGGGGTTTGTGTAGGCATGTTCTCTAATCTTGTTGATTCCGCGTTAAATCTCAGGGTTTCAATATTTCCATTCAGTTCGGGTTCCAAATTATATCTATCGAATTTGGGACGTGCTCCTGTTGCGATTTGGGTGGTCTCTAAGTGGTCCCGTAAGCTTTCTAGAAGAATCATATCGGTTTCAGGGAGATCTCCTGCACTAGTAGCAAGAACATCGTTTATTTCTCGTATTGCAATCTCTATATCAATTCCTCCCGGTTGCTCTAATCCGTTATCAGTCACAATAAGCGCAAAATAGTCATCGCGCAGTTTCGCGTTTCCATTTTTCATCTCCGATTCATAACGAGTTTTCAAGTCATCAGTGCTAATATTTTCAATCATTGGCTGTGAATAAGCCGCATATCCGCGTCAATAAAATCATCCAAATTAGACTCGGTAAGGGTCTTCTCTTCTACTTTCATGCTACTTGGATTGCATGTGGGATTTTTCTTCCCTCTCGCCATTGCTATTCTTGTATATATATGAATTCAATTAAGATATATGGATTATGTTTGTATTTGATTTGCAGAAAAAAAATTTAGGTCTGTGCCTTGCGCTTTTCCCACGAGGGACAGAAAAAGGGATCATTTTGAATTACTTACCCAGATGTAGCGATGATAAGGATTAAAAGTGTTAGTGGTTTCATGTCATTCGACTTCCTTCCTTTGAAGTTGTATATCCTCAGCAAGGTTCGAAAAAATTGCCTCCAGTTATTGTCTTGCCCAGAGTGGTAATAGAGAAATTGGTATGGCTTCCTTCCACAACAGAGCCCAAACCGCTGTCACCAGTCTGTTAGGGTAATGGTCGTACTCTGTCTCCGCTAATAGTAGCAGACGGGGGTGGAATTGGATGCCAATAGAAATAGGTGATTCCGTAGATATTCTCAATTGCTGTTTATTCAATGGTAGGTATATTCAAATATGAGAGAAAGAGAGACTTGTGATGCCTTTACGAGGCGCGGGGCGCGCCTAGATTTTACAGTTATGAGAACTGGGTAAGGAGAGCCCTGCGGGTGAAGCTCGCTACAAAGCTCGTAGTGTGAGAGGACGCAGATGGAGAAGCCCACACAGCGCTTCCTTTGCGCCGTATTTATACTATTGTTGATAACCTACATTCCCTAATCGCTCATCGTCGCTGGTGGGGTTTCCCCAGGACAGAGAGATGAGTTGCTATGTGCTTTCTTCTAACATATGACCATATATATATTGCAATAAGTATATAATAATATATGGAGCTCACTGTGCCCCTGACACGCGGTTGGTGACGCTTAATTGCACCACATTACAATAGATACTGCAACAGCTGCAGCTCATGTTTCTAGACCTACTTCATGACGCACAGCTATAGATTCTTGCACGCGCGGCTATACTTGCACACATTCCATTGAATCTCGCAATAGCTGCAGCTCGTAGGCATGGAGCTTAGTCTAGCTCCATGACACGTTCATTGGCGCGCAACTGATCCCCGGATCAGCAATTATGACTTGAAAAAAAAAATTACCAAAATTCGGAACGATCTGGAGAATAATTGGCGTGGTACATTCTCAATACAACACTAGTTGGATTTAATTCCCAGTAAGGGAATTGAGTTCAAATGATGAACTTAATTCCCCTGAAAAAGGGTTCTCCCGATTAGTAAAATTGTGAACTTTCAACTCTAAAATCTTTCAAAACTTCCATTTCCTGAAGCTTTTCCTATCAAATGATTGTATAGTTCTCAAAAAACTTTCGATTTAAGCCTTCACACGTCCAAATTGGATGAAAATTGACCGAGTTATGGTACTTTTTTGTGTACCTCTATTTACGTACGAGAAACTGTGATTTATATGGATTCTCACCTTACTGTGGCTATTTAGAATTTTTTGGGTAGTTGATCGGTTTCATTTCTCATAGTATGCATTCAAAGGAATGTTAATTCGAATTTTCAATGTAATATCACCAAAATTGTTCGATTTATAGTCGGATACGCGCTTGTTTTTAGTGCCGATGGTGAATTTTTGGGTGAAATTTGGACTACCTAATATTTCGGTCTCAGACTTTTTTTTATTCAGTTTCTGGCGTTGATTGTTAATTTGTCTCCACGATAAGATGATACTCGGCTCACCTCTTACGATGAGATCGGCAAATTTGAAAAATGAGATGAGAAATCCGAGATGACGCATATGGCTATTTTACGTATCGGAAACCTGTATTTTCCTCTTTCTGATGCTTACATAATGTTTCTGGTGTTCCTGATGATGTTTGTAGTTCCTTAGATATTCAACGGAATAGATTTGCAATAACAATGAATGTGTTTGAAGGTCATTTGACTGATATCAGTGGTGCACTGGTCATTTGATGGGTCAAGATACGCTTATTTTCATGTAATTTGGAGAAAAATTTTCAACATCTCAAACTGAGATTCTCACTTCTCTGAAATTCTTCCATAAATCAACTTGATAGGAACGGGTATTCCCTAGTGTTGTCTGAGATATCTTATAGTTGGAAAAAAATATGATTTTTTTGTTGCGTTTTTTCAACTTGTTTCGTAAAATTCTGGAGTTGATTTTTTTGCATGATATAACTAGAATTCTGGCCGTTTTCTCGACCTTGAGCTAGGTATGGGGTCAATGAAGTTCAAGGAACGTGCCGGATGTATTGAATAATGATTTTGAGTCATTATAATTTTACTGTCCGATTTTCGCGTCAGTCGAGAACTTTCGGGTCCTCCGAAAATTATTTGCTACTGCCCCAATCAATTAAATTGAAGATTCTACCTGTATCGTCTTGTTGCTTAGTGTCCCAGCTTCAATATCAGCTATCGCGAGCTTCCATCCGACCTATAGATTTCGAGTAATGAACTTTCGCGCACCTTCTGATTTTTTGTGAAAGTAACTGCAATTTTCAACCATTAACCACCCGTAATTATTCCATTATTCATTCTTCGGCTCGTCGAAGTATTTGAAAAAGTTTCATACGTAGATCGTCTACCTCTTTGATCATTCACAAGCTAAGTTCCCATAATATTCAATCTGGCAGGATAAAATCATTTATTTTTCGCTAACCGACCCGAACGACGGAAACTGCATTTTTCTCTCTTGGATCCGACTTTATTGCAAGGTAAACCCATCCAGGAAGCTATTAAGGTTTTTTCAAAGTAGTTTAGAGGTACCAGTAGGTGAATAACGAGATTCGAACTCATCCCAAGTGCTTACAATGAAGATATTCAACCGCGATACCCATTTTTGCCCATACCACTACCGTATCCGACGCAACTCAGGTTTCATCAACAACTCAACCATTATCGTAAAACTCACTATGCACAGTTATTTGTCACGTAGGTTACTCCTTTTCTTACATTTTGAGCTAAATTGAAGTCGATTCCACCCAATAGTTGTTCAGTTATGATCATTTTTGCTCGAGGCGAAAAACCAAAAATCAGCCATTTCATAGGCAAATCTTACTGACTTCGATCGACGTTTGCCAAAAAATTTATGCATTACTCGAACAATTTATAGAGTAACAGTGATTTCAGTGTCAGTTCTATTATCTCTTTATATACGCATATAAATTGTATGCGCTCTGGGTGGAGATCGATTCGCAGTCTCACCGACAGGTTGTTAGTGTGCGTGCGGATTTGCATTGAGAGATCATGCTCGTTGAACGCAGCTGTACTGTGGCTGGAGGTTGATTCGCAGCCTCGCGGATAGCTTAGTAGTGTGTATGCTTTATAGCATGACAAGCTCCATTGTCTCGAGACGGGATACATTGCACGCACTATGATCTGGAGATCGATTTGCAGGCTCACCGATAGGTTGATAGTATGTGTGTTCGATCGCATTGTATGATCTGCAGAGCAAACGCACTGTATGTGCTGTGACTGGAGATCGATTTGCAGGCTCACCGATAGGTGAGTAGTGTGCGTGCGGAACTACGAGCTTGCATCTTGATTCACTCATCTCCTCTGTCTCAGTGATGAAGGATTCGGATTTTGGCCAAAGTTGATTTGGACGTCTTGTGGGTGCCCTGCTGCAAAAGATCGATTGGGATGGATTGAATACCAATCGGATCCTGTCGGGATGAATACCAATCGGTTCTATCATTCGACCGGCGAGAGCAGTATTGGAATCCAATGAAGATCAATCGAACATAGACCCAATCTAGCTGAATCCTGAACTGTAGATTTGAGATCACAACTGCCAATCGAATTCTATACTGTTGATGGGGATTGATGTAAGCGAATATAATCCAATACTAGTATTTAGCATAGGATAGGATCCGGATGGATGGACGGAAGATCTTTGCTGGTTCAATATGTTTGAATCAACCAATACAGTATCGAAATCAATCTGATTGAGGATTGAGGAAACTAAGGATTGAATTTCACCTTCTGAACACTATTGTTGCAACATTCCTCAATCGAATTGAATACTTCTCTGCAGTACTGGTGTATAATAGCCTTGGTCATTCTTATCTGTCCCAATCATAAATGGGAAGATTCGAGTCATTAGCCCTGGATCAATTCCAATCGTTCCCCAATCACCTATTGCGTGATTGACGAATCGAGATAAATACTATACAGAATCGAATTGGAATCGTGGGTGCATGGTTATTCTATGCCTCTCAATACTCACAAACAGTATTGAACTCCTCGAGATTTCATATATTTCAATCGAATTCAATACTGCTGAGCAGGATTGGAACGGCCTGAAGATGAGTTTCGCTATCGGTCTGAATCCTGCCGAGCAGCATTGAGTCGACTGCGTCAATCGATTCCAATGATGACCCAATCACTCATTGCGTGATTGACCAATCGAGATGAATACTACAGAATAGAATTGAAATCGTGGGTGCATGGTTATTCTATCCCTCTCAATACTCACAATCAGTATTGAATTCCTCTAGATTTCATGTATCTCAATCGAATTCAATACTGCTGAGCAGGATTGAAACGGCCTGGAGATGAGTTTTGCTATAGGTCTGAATACTGCCAGGCAGCATTGAGTCGACTGCGTCAATCGATTCCAATGATGACCCAATCACTCATTGCGTGATTAACCAATCGAGATGAATACTATACAGAATCGAATTGGAATCGTGGGTGCATGTTTATTCTATCCCTCTCGAAAGTCACAAACAGTATTGAACTCCTCGAGATTTCATATATTTCAATCGAATTCAATACTGCTGACCAGGATTGGAACGGCCTGAAGATGAGTTTCGCTATCGGTCTGAATCCTGCCGAGCAGCATTGAGTCGACTGCGTTAATCGATTCCAATGATGACCCAATCACTCATTGCGTGATTGACCAATCGAGATGAATACTACAGGATCGAATTGGAATCGTGGGTGCATGGTTATTCTATCCCTCTCAATACTCACAATCAGTATTGAACTCCGCTAGATTTCATGTATCTCAATCGAATTTAATACTGCTGAGCAGGATTGGAACGGCCTGAAGATGAGTTTTGCTATAGGTCTGAATACTGCCAGGCAGCATTGAGTCAACTCCGTCAATCGATTTCAATGATGACCCAATCACTCATTGCGTAATTGACCAATTGAGATGTATACTACTGAATCGGATTGGAATCGCGGGTATATGGTTATTCTATCCTTCTCAATACTCACAATCAGTATTCAACTCCTCTAGATTTCATGTAATTCAATCGAATTCGATACTGCTGGATGGGATTGATAAGGCCTGAAGATGAGTTCTGCTATCAGTCTGAATTCTGCCAGGCAGCATTGAATTGACGGTGTGAATCGATTTCAATGATAACCCAATCACTCGTTGCGTCATTGACCAATCGAGCTGAATACAATAGGATGAAATTTGAATCGTGAAAGCATGGTCTCTATCCTCCTCAATACTTACAATCAGTATTGAACTCCTCTAGTTCTCATATATATGAATCGGATTCAGTTTTGCTGGGCAAGACTGGTATGGACTGTGGATAAGTTTCGCTATCGGTTTGAATCCTGCCAGGCAGCATTGAGTCGACTGCGTCATCCGATTCCAATGATGACCCAATCATTCATTGCGTGATTGAC
Organism: Eretmocerus hayati; assembly: GCA_029851415.1. NCBI lineage: Eukaryota > Metazoa > Arthropoda > Insecta > Hymenoptera > Aphelinidae > Eretmocerus > Eretmocerus hayati. Next base: position 69,639,442 of record CM056744.1, on the reverse strand, counting down.
GAATCGAGATGAATACTAGAGAATCGAATTGGAATCGTGGGTGCATGGTTATTTTATCCCTCTCGAGTATTGAACTCCTCTGAATTCCATGTATTTCAATCGAATTCGATACTGCTGAGCAGGATTGGTACGCTCTGAGGATAAGTTTCGCTATCGGTCTGAATCCTGTCGGGCAGCATTGAGTCGACTGCGTCAATCGATTTTAATGATGATCCTATCACTCATTGCATGATTGACCAATTGAGATGAATACTACGGAATCGAGTACGTGGTTATCCTATCCTTCTCAATACTCACAATCAGTATTCGACTCCTCTAGATCTCATATATTTCAATCGAATTCAATACTGCTGAGCGGGATTGATGAGGCCTGAGGATGAGTTATGCTATCGATCTGATTCCTGCCAGGCAGAATTGAATTGACTGCCTCCATCGATTTCAATGATGACCCAATCAGTCATTGCGTGATTCACCAATCAAGATGGATACTACTGAATCGAATTGGAGTCGTGGGTGCATGGATATCCTATCCTCCTCAATACTCACAATCAGTATCGAACTCTCCTGGACTTCATATATTTGAATCGGATTCAATACTGCTGAGGAGGATTGGTACGGACCAAAGATGAGTTGAGCTATCGGTCTGAATCATGCCAGGCAGCATTAAATTGACTGCGTCAATCGATTTCAATGATGACCCAATCACTCTTCGCGTCATTGACTAATCGAGATGAATACTACAGAATCGAATTGAAATCGTGGGTGCATGATTATTCTATCCCTCTCAATACTCACGATCAGTATTGAACTCTTTCTGATTCATATATTTGAATCGAATTCAATGCAGCTGGCCAGAATTGGAACGGCCTGAAGATGAGTTTTTCTATTGGTCAGGTAAATGGGTTATGAGGTCTGCAATGCTGATAATCAGTATTGAAATCGATTGGGGCGGATTGAGATCTCGATGTTTCCAATACTGGAAGACGGCTCTGGAATCGATTGGGGCGGATAGGATTTCAAGTTCTCGATACTAACAATCATCATTCAGGTATATTGATTTGGATAGAATGTACGGTCTCTAATGTTAGAGGTCAGTATTTGGATCTAATGAGGCAGATAGGACTTTCCCAATCCGATACACAGCATTCGAACCGATTCGGGCGAATAAGTGATAAGGTCTGCAATGCTGAAAATCAGTATTGAGATCGATCGAAGCGGATTGAGATCTCGGCTTTTCCAATACTGGGAAACAGTATTGGAATCGACTGAGGCAGATAGGATTCCAAGTCTCCACTCCTGATGTTCAGCATTCAGATCGATTCAGGTCAATATGATATGAGGCCTGCAATGCTGAAAGTCAGTATGGGGATCGATTAAAGCGTATCGAGATCTCGACGTTCCCGATATTGAAAAAATAGTACCGGAATGGATTGGGGCAGATAAGATCTTAAGTCCTCTATAATGATATTCAGCATTCGATCCGATTCAGGTTCATATGATATGAGATCTGCAATGCTGAATGTTGGTATTGAGGTCGATTGAAGCAGACTGAGTCTCGATGTTCCCAATACTGAGGAACAGTACTGGAATCGATTGGGGCAGATAGGAATTCAAGTCCTCAATCCTGATATTCAGCATTCAACCCGTCCGAGGCAAATATGATATAAAGTCTTCAATGCTGAAAAGCAGTATCGAGATCAATTGAAGTGGATTGAGATAGCGATCTACCCAATACTGAGAGACAGTACTAAAACTGGTTCAGGTTATTAGGATATACAGGCTACGATACTCACAGTAAGTATTGAAATTGATTAAAGTGGGTTGAGATCTCGATGTTCCCAATACTGGAAAAACAGTACTGGAATCGATTGGGGCGGATAGGATTTCAATTCCTGAATACTGATATCCAGCATTCACTTCGATTCAGGTAAATAGGATATAAGATCTGCAATGCTGAAATTCAGTATTGAGATCGATTGGAGCAGACTGAGTCTCGATGTTCCCAATACTGAGGAACAGTACTGGTATCGATAGGGGCAGATAGGATTCCAAGTCCTCAATACTGATATCCAGCATTCAATCCGATTCAGGTAAATGGGATATGAAGTTTCCGATGCTGAAAATCAGTATTGAGATCGATTGAAGCTGATTAAGATCTCGATGTAACCAATACTGAAAAACAGTACTGAAGTCGATTGGGGCAAATAGGAATCCGATTCTCCAATACTGATTTGCAGCATTCAAATCGATTCAAGTAGATAGGATATGAGGTTTCTAATGTTTACTTTCAGTATTGAGATCGATTGAAGTGGATTGAGATAGCGATCTACTCAATACTGAGAGACAGTACTGAAATCGATCCAGGTTATTGGGATATAAGGGCTCCAATACTCACAGTCAGTATTGAGATCGATTAAAGTGGGTTGAGATCTCGATGTTCCTGATACTAGAAAACAGTACTGAAATCGACTGGGGCAGATAGGATATCGAGTCCTCAATACTGATATTCAGCATTTAAATCGATTAAGGACGATGAATAGACTCGTCAATGCTGATAGTCAGTATTGGGACCGATTGACGTTGTGTGAGTTATTGAAATTCCCATTCCTGGAAGTTAGTATTGGAATCGATCGAGGCCGGTAGAATTCGAGTGGCTGACGCTAGGAGGCGTTTCGATGACCATCTCAGTTTGTATCCAAATATCATGGGATTGCTTTCTCGCAAGCGACGAACCATCTCTCCTGTTCCTATATAAGATTGATGAGTGACAGAACCTCCAAATAGCGTTTAATGCGATGATATGTTGATGCGATCATGATTAGAATAAGTATTGGATTGTATTGAAACCTCAGCTGTAATGTGAGTGATGTATATGTAAAAACACGTGATTCGTAATAATGACTGAACGTCAGTATTGACATCGATTGAGGCGGATTGAGTTCTTGATGTTTCCAATACTGAAAAACAGTATTGGAATCGATTGAGGCAGATAGGATCTCGAATCTCCAATATTGATATCCAGCATTCAAATCGATTCAGATAAATAAGATATGAGGACTTCAATACTTCTACTCGGTATTGAGGTCGATTGACGCGGATTAAGATCCCGATGTTTTCAATACTGGGGAACAGTACTGAAATCAATTGAGGCAGATAGGATTGCGAAATTCCTATAATGATATCCAGCATTCAAATCGATCCAGATAAATAGGGTTTAAGGTCTCCAATGCTTCCAGTCAGTATTGCGTTCGATTGAGGTGGATTGAGATCTCGATGTTTTCATTACTGAAAAACAGTGTTGGAATCGATTGAAGTAGATAGAACCCACAGCATGTCAATGCTTCTTTATGGCATTGAGACAGATTGGAATCGCGATATTCTATCAAGAAAATTAGCATTCATACAGATAGAACATCGACTTCCGAGTACTGGCAGTAAGTATTGAGATTGATTGGCAATCTCACTTTTAGTGCGAAAAGTCTGCATTGGTGAAGATTGGTCTATATTGTTCGAATCATGATCAACATCATTGATCGTTATTGAACTCCAATCTTCCTCAATCCTGAAAGTCATGTTTCGAATTCATCATAACATTCTAGATTTAGAACGATTGGATGTATTTCAATCGAATCCAATCGAACTTTTGCAGCAGGGTGGGAGTTTTTGGATTTTCGTGAGATACTTGTTATTTTCGGTCTATATGGCGCATACGGTATTACTTTTGGGGCATTATTGAACATTTTGGGGCATTCTGGATCACTTTTTCGTGAAGCACTGCTCATCGGATTTAGACGCCGGATAATCCGAGGGTGACTTTTACATTATTTGGGGTTGGTTTGGGTGTTTCAAAGTGGTGGGGTGGGGGTAGTTTCTTGAGAAAAAATTCTTCAACAGGGGAAACTTTACTGTGGGGATACTACTTTCACGGTATGATTCAATTTTCTAAACTTTTTAAATTTTTGAATTTAGAGGGTGGTTGTTGAGAAGGGGTTGAAATCGCCAAATCAGTCTAAATGACTCAAATTCCGTTTGGCATCGGTAAATCAGGTTGAACTATCATGGAAATCAATGTTTTCTATCATGTTTTTTCAGATGGGATAAAATGGAACGGGTTGGGGTAGAATGGAACAACCTCTAAAATCAATGAATTAATATCACGAACTTAATATTTACTAGTTTTGATCTGTATTTCTCAATTTTCCATACATATCCCTCAGCTATCAAGTGTTTCTCTCCAATTTTTTTCAATTCTGCTCCTGTAACTGAAATGTTTCGTAGTTCACATATGATAAAAACTTTCGACGGATTTGATCTGTTCAGCTCGTATGCGAGTAACTTAGTTCTCATCTCCACCTCCATTTACTATGGTCATCATGTATTCTTATCCCTTCTATCTCCAATTGTTGTGTTTTGGAAGCTTATCTTTATGTTTACATCACGACAGTGCCAATGAAGAATAGGAATTGGGAAAAAAATCCATGCACTGCGTTCATTAGCAGCGCTGAAAATATTTGAGTAGGACTTGACGTGGAGAGAATTTAATCACTCTGGGAGTTCACTGTGCTAACAAAATAGATCACGCATAACTCATAGTCTGGATAAGTACTCGCATTCATTCGCTCTTCTTCAGTGTGACCGAAATTTGTGAAACGAATCCACGTCACGAAATATGGAAAGTTTCCGGAGGAATATTTCAAAAACACACCTCACCGCGGAGTAGTCCTGAAAAGGAATTGTTCCAGGGGAACATATCCAAAACGGTCCACCGCATCATTCTCTCGTGGTTCAATACGTATTCAAAATTATCTCAAAAGGAAGCCGTGGATCAAGTGAAGGTTGAGCAAAGTACTACTTCTCACATTTTATGATCGAGAGAAAAACAAATACGAGGTCCGTGAGGCAAACGCAACCGGTACAGAGAGATTAGCATGGATGATTCGCTTCTCCGAGTCGACTCGCGCTGCTCTTTGGAGCAACCACATCAATGCGTATGCTCGTCATTCTTTTCCGAGTCAAGGTGTGTATATTTTTACGCCCCATTATTTCATTTCTGACCTATAATTTTCCAAGCCCAAAAATTTCAAACGATCGGTTCTGTTTTTGGATAGGATATGGATAAGGGAAAGACTTGTTTGCATTCAGCGTATTGCCTCCCGTCATTATTTTCTCGTGAATTTGGAAGGAAGGATTCGGCTGAGATATGCTTCATTTTGCTCGAAACGGCAAAAATATGCTGGGTATCCGATTGTTCCCTCTGAATTCCTGCTGTCTGCGTGATGGAGCTGGTGTATTGAGGAATTTGAGATGGCCACCATCGGGATAGATTGAGTTTGGTGTGACGTTGGATCCAATGAAATCATGCCTCCTAAGTCACTGTGGTCTCTTATCTCATCCCATTTGCATTCGCATTCTTCTAATGCTTACCAGTCTGCAGTGAACTACAATCATTGGCTCTTGTCCGAGGATCTCTAGTGAACTTGGATTCTCATTTTCTATGCCTTTTCTCCATGAGCGAACTGCAAATCTTGATCATTCGCAAGAACTGTAAATGAAATATGTTCCTCGATCTTCCTCCACACCCTACTCTTAGTTTGATCAAGCTCTTGATCTTTGCCCAAGTTTTATACCTTGAACTTCTCTTCTGGTGCTTCAGTCTCACTTTCTCGCAGATAACAGCTGTCCTCTTGCTTTGGACGATTTTTTTCTTTTTTTGGGACAAACCCGTGAAGCCTTCTTCGTAGAGTCGCAATGGTTGACGAAAGGAATTCTCTGAACTGATTCGATCTGAATCTTTTAGATCTCATGATTCACTTCAGTACTGAGCAACGAACGCCTTTTCCATAGTAAAAGAATGCTTGTTGTTGAACATTGCGTTCTTTTCTCTCGGTATTCCCCGTTTTCCTTCTTTTTTTCCTTGGTTGTGTCGGATTGTTGGAGCAAGTTTTGCGTATATTGGACTGTTGGGAGACTGGAAGAGGATAGAACCTTTCGTATGAAACCCCTGGGCTTCTGATGGCATCATTCGAAGCTTCATCTCAACACCTTGATGTGGCTATAGCAAATAATTTTCTACCCTCTGCGAGACCAGTAGGGTCCACTTACTATGAATCATTCGACGACGCACGGATTGCCCCACGTTCACCATCTTACTGTCTTAGATTGGCACTCCTGACTTCATGCTCTATGATTTTAATTCGACGCTCTTATATTACTCGCGAATGGATACGCGCGTTCTCCAGTGACTCGCTGATTTGAAGAAATACGATTCTCTTCTGGATTTCACTCTTAGAAACGTTATTCTAGATTAAAGATTCAAAGCAAGTTATATCAATTTTCTCCATATCCAATCGTTCAATCCGATAATCGTGATTCCTAATATATATTTAAATAAGACTCTGCTCGTCATTATTCGTAGCAAAATGCAGGGTTCGTCAATACTATCGCTCTGGAGACTGTTTCTATTTTTGTGCGGCGAAGGACGTTCATTGGCCACGCGAAAAGAATCGAATGTGCATCTATTGTTCTGAAGCACTGCTCTTACTGCGGCTCGTATAACACGTTTAAATGAACAATGTTTCGAGCTGAAGTTTATCTCGTCTGCAATGCTTAGATTCTTGAACATATCTGATCTTATATCGAAATTCTCACCTTTGGGTGAATTTTGACCACTAAAATATACTTAATTCATCAATATGAATTCGTGGTTACGCTTATTTAGATAATGAAATGACTCCAACCAAATGAAGATTTCGAATTTGATGGCTTCAACCTCATATGTGATATCTCCTTCGATGCGTACTTAATCATTTATATAATGAACTCACATATGGATTCCAAGCATGCAATTTTGAGTTTCAGGAGATTCGAATCCGCTCAATGAATTCGATCATTCGAGGGTTCCAACCCACTAAAGCTGACTCCTCTCACCCAAGTTCCATTTTTGTCAATCTAGGTTCCAATGAATCTTAATTACATGAAAAATGTTACAAGTCACGTGGGTTCCATAGTGGACTTTAACTACTATCATAATAATTTTGGGAGTGCATGGGGTTTAACCACTCAAACAATTTGAAAAATAAGCGCGGGTTCTAACCACATTGCTCGCTGGTCCGGTGGGTTCCAACCACTTCAATGTTTGAAAAGAAGAGTGCGTGGGTTCTAACCACATTGCTATCTGGCTAAGTGGGCTCTAACCACTTTAACATTCGGAAAAAAGAGTGCGTGGGATCTAACCACATGATGCTCTGTTGAAGTGAATTTTAACCGCCTGAGAAATTACAAAAAAATACGTGGGTTCTCACCACATGACGCTCTGGTGTAGTGGGTTCTAACCACCTCAGAATTCACAAAAGATACGTGGGTTCTAACCACGATGAATTTTCAAATTCGCGTGTCTTAATTACTCTCTAATTGAAGAACATTTACGCGTTTTCTATACTCTCAATATCTCTATGACTGTAATAACGTAGCATTCCTTCAAATGCATGGGTCGTATAAGGCTATAGCCATGTCCAAATTCTGCTACTCAACTGGGTTCTAACCATCTGGATGAACATTCTCCGTATTTGAAAAATCAACAGGTTCTTCTAGATGCTGTTCATGAGGTACTAGTGAATTACCCCTCACGGGATTCTCCGTAAAATGATCATAATCTTCATTGGGATTCGAAAAATTGGTTCTATTGCTATTTAGCGGGTTTCGGCCATCTCCTTCTCCATTATCATGATTTTGGCCGTAATTGGTACTCTGATGTCTGCAGTTTTCTGGATTCCTTTGGGTGGCCCAATCGTCATGTAAGTTATTATCGGCCTCCTGTGGTGGTCCTAGCACATGATTTCCACTATTACCCTCGTAATAATTTTGATTGGGACCGTCATAATTGTAGACAAAATTCTTATGTCGATTAGTGCCATGATTCCGATCAAAGTTTGAGTTATTACCATAAAAGTTGGAATTTCTATTGCAATGATTGCTCATACGGCCTTCAAAATTACGGTCGTTGTAGTTACGTGGTGTGTCGTATCTAGAGTTGTCTTGCTTGGCATTGTATCTTTTTTCTGACCTATCAGGTGGGAAGTCGTATTGCATTGGAATGTTTTGCCTTCTTCATGCCATCTCTATTTGACGTTCAGAAATGAAGCCCAGTTGTAATGCATCTTCTAAAGAACGGCATCCATTCAAATCGTACCCACGTATGAAACAGTAGTTACAAAATTTTGAATCCCGGATCCTCCTAGAGCAGTCTTCTTCGAAAGTCCTTCCCCGAGACAATAATTACATTCGACCCGTATCCGATATATTCTACAGGCCGAGATTGACGCCATTTTGTTGACGGGCGCACGCCTGTCATTGTCGTGTCGACTCAGGCTTCGGTCTGGACGTCGCGCTTGGTCTTGGAATAATTTGCCTGAGTCGATTGCTTCAATCAATGATCGGCAGTTATTCAAATCGTGTCCGTTCTTCCTAGAATATCTGCGAAATTCGGATTTCCAGTTTTCTGGGCATTCACGTTCCAAATGTCCTTCAACGTGATAATGTCCACCTTGGTCTGATACTATGGCTCGATTTACCGTTACTGATTCAACTGGTAGAGATGTATTTTTAGTAATTTGTTTTATTTTTTTTTCAACCAGTGTGTTCCAAGCACCATTATTATATTTCCATCCATTTCAGAGCCACTGATGTTTGAAAATAAAGAGCGGGCGCTCGTTTTGCTCTCGAAATTTACCGCTTCTGAAATGGCTTCGCGTAGAGTCATCGGGTTTGTCGATCTAACCTGGTGTTCCAATGCTCCCGAAAGACCAAAAATGAATTGTTGAAATGCCTCGTTATCTGCGTTGTTTTTGTAAGTTTCTCGCTCCCAGTCTTTAAGGTTTCGATCCGAGTCGTACGCATTGAGCAAACGGTTGTGGAGCGTTTGGACACGCAGCCCGTAGTCTCCTGCACCCTCATGTTGTCTCTGTTGGACTAATTTCAATTCTGCCAAAACTTTATCCGCTCCGCCAACTCCACTATATTGGGTACTCATATCCGATAACAACTTTTCAATCGATGTATATTGCGTGAGACGTGCAGTGTAACCTTCGGCAGCTCTGCCTTGGAGTTTACGAACCAAGGTTGCCAGTATCCATGGCTCCGCGTCTGGGCCGTATTCGTCTACAATGTACCTCACGGATTGAAAGAAAAAAAGCTAACATGTCCGGGTTTCCATCGTATGGCATGGTATTATTAAGAGCTTGATTCAGAGTGAGTTTGAATTTGGATGTACGACGTCTATCAACTAGAGCTTGACTTTCCGGATCCTTTGCAGTTAAGCGTTTGACCTTTGTGTTTGTATTTGACTCACGGTCGCTTTCCCTTGGCAATCCTTTACTATCCTCCCTTCGAGACTGGTTCAATAAACGAGTACTCCGGTTCGCTTTCTCGATCCGGTTTGAATTGCTTGTCCAATTTTTATCATTCTTTGGGTAATTCTCGGCACCGCTACGGCTACTGTAACGTCCGAGGCTGTCGTCGTCCGAAGCATCTGGGTCAGTAGAGAACGAGAAGTCCTCCTCGTATTTTATTTTATTCGAATAACGGTCACGTCTTGATCGTCTCAGACGCCTCGGTTTTTCTGATTCCTGCTCATCATCGCATGAGTCTTCATAATTCTTTCGATTGGCGCGACGCATATGTCCGCGAGATCGACGATCGGATCGATATCCGTTCGGCGAGTATTCGCGCGTATCGTGTGGCTTCTCATTGTCAACTCGATGATTTGGCTGGTCACAATTCTTCATCGTGTTATTATGAGAGTTCATTCTATTGTCGTTCAACTCAATGTCAAGATTGTTAGGTATCTGACGATCAGAGTGACTAGCGAATCCAGCGTCCATACTAATGAGTCGGGGGCTTTTCGGATTCTGTTCTCTCTCTTGATTATTGGACCAATTTCAGCTCAGCTCGGTGTCAGGTCCTTTGTAGGTCCAACGAGCCGAGTGGCTAGCGAGTATTGCGTCCTTACTATTCAGTCGGTAGCAGAAACTCTGGTTCTGTGGAGAACGACCTACTCGAACGTTTCCACTCGTAACCCGAGGGTGCGAGTTTCCACCATTGACATTTATGAGAGGCCATGGATCTGTCTCAGCCATTACATATTCATTCTCCGGAGTTGAGTGATCGATCCAGTTGTCAGTAAATCGTTTGCTCGTTCGAGTATCTCGAAACGGTGACCCAGATGGTTGGTCTAAACGTAACGACTTCGCTTTGACGCGCAAGTCTCCGAAATTCGCGTAATTTTCATTGAAAAATTCTTCCTCGTTCTTGGGGAATTTTGGTCGCACCCCGGTCACTATCTGCGAATTTTCCAGACGATCTCTCAAGCTTTCCAATAGGGTCATTTCGTTTTCCGAAAAACATTCTGGTTCGGTTGCGAGGACGCGGTTCAGGTCGCGGACCGCGACTTTGGCGTGTATTCCTCCTGGCTGCTCTAATCCGATATCGGCTGCCATAAGCGCAAAATAAGTATCGCGAGTTCTCACAATGCCTTCCTGCATTCTCTCTAGATATTCCAGCTTGAGTTGGTCGACATTCTTAATCTCGATATTATTTTGAGCTGATCCCCCCCTACAGCTCCTTGCTGTTCTTCACGGATTTCATCATCCCCGTTAGATTCTGAATTAATGTCCATATCGTTGGAAGTTTGGTGTGAGGCCTTACGACCTCTTGCCATGATTCCGGTATACGGTAAAAGTCTATTCAACTGCACAGTTGACACTTTTGATTCCACAATGCCAAGTATACAGAGTTGCGTGACGTGTGGAAAATCATCACACAATTCCAATGAGTTAATTTCAGCAATTTGTGACCCGTGAATGAGATGAAAGTTACTTGAGGAGAGTTTTGATTCGGGGACCACCTCTTCTATTCGGCGATTAGTGATTATAGATCTCTAGAGCTTAAATTTTTGGGCTTAGGGTTCAAAATTGAAATAGATGAGATAGTTCAAACCTGTGAATATTTTGGCTTCTAGATGGTTCGAAAAAGAATGAGTCTTTGCCTCGCGATTCTCCCCACGAGGGACCAAAATTGGGGTAAATAGATGTTCTCACTCGATAGTAGCGAAGACTGCGATGGCGCAAATCAAAATGAACATCTTTCGTGTCTCTTTGTAATCAGAAATTCGTCAATGTTGCTTCAATGCTTATGTTTTCAAAAACGCGCCGCGATTTGACCTAAAATCCCTATTTGGAAAAATTTTTTCGACTGATTCTATACTGCTTGAAGGATAGATCCAAATCCTTGCGGACAGAATTCCAGCGCTGTCACCAGTTTGTTATGATCCAGGGTTCTTGAGCTTCATGTACTATGGGTTCTATTTTGTTCTTACCAGACCGTCGGGTCAGAAAGTTGGGGTGCAAGGTATTCTCTGAATGATAGATTCAAGATGTTGAGTGCAGTATAGATTTTATTCAAAGGTAAGTTATAAATCCGAGAGAGAGACTGTTACAACTGTTCGTTATTCTACTGATTCTACGATGGTACGAGACTATCAAGGGCTGAGACTACCCGTCCTGGAATGCTGCTAATCGCGGAGTCTACGCTACGAATTTACGTGGTCGACTGTGATTCTAGAAGCCTAATGTACGTGGTGAGAGTCCGCGGTCAACTGTCTGAACAGAAGCCTGGATCAGCGTTCTTACGCGGCTTTTATACTCGTTCTCACATCGAGGTCAAATGCGCGTCGGCGCCTCTGTTCTCGCGCCTACTCGCGTCAGCGCGCTCGTTCTCGAACATTCAAGAAGGCTCCAGACTGGCGCCTCTGAATCACAGCTATTGGATCTTGCTCGCGCGGTTGGTGACACTTAGTTGCACCACATGACAATAAATACTGCAACAGCTGCAGCTCATGTTTCTAGACCTACTTTGTGACGCACAGCTATAGATTCTTGGCGCTAGCCGAGGGAAAGTGCAATGTGGAAACTCAGACTTCAAGAAAAGTGCGAGATGTGAGTATATCAGTGGTCCCACTTACAGACTGTAAAATTTTTGAGCCATATGAATACATTGGTATTCGCAAGTATAACAATCCTACTAATAAAGGGGTGGACGACGACACACCATCGAACATTCCATATAATAATACATCAAACATGCGAGATGCACCATCTGATTCCCAGAAGAGCGCCAAAAGTTCCTTGAGTCCACGTGGTCAGGTTGTGGTGAACTACGACACCGAGCACGCCGCATCACGTATAACAGGTAATGAGCATACGAGGCGAGAAGCAGACAACCGCAAAACGCATCACTCAATGTTCTCTGGCCAAGCTTTCTGTGGCCAACAGCTGCATCACGCGTAACTGCTAATCCAGCAGACGACACGCGAAATAGTGAGCCACCACGGGACAAGCTTTTCGCCAACTGGCCCCCACCCGTCACGCCTGTTCTCCCCGAGAACTCCTCCTTGGTATATATCATTTAGCCCGTCATGCATAACGTCGAATCAAGCAAATCACCAACAGGAGAATGAACAATTGAACGTGCAATTACCTATTTTTAGCTCGACTCCAGACATCGAGCAAAGGGCCCCCACGGTTGGCCTGAACTGACTTTAACCCAAAGGTGCGTGCCCCTCAGAATTGATTTTTCTCACTCCAAGTACATGGAAAATGGAAGTTTTTCCCGCAAGAATAAAAATCTTTGGTCGAGCCGTTTTTCAAAGAAGTCAAGTTAACTGGTTTTCATTGGAATTTCCGTACTAATCTATCCATACTCGATAAAAATGCAATTGTCTCCCTCACAATTATTCCTAATTACATTGGAACACGCTAAAATACATCAAAAAGATAGTTTTCAGAAACGATTTTATAGTAAAGGCGAATATCCATGGTCCCACGATGCCGAGAGACGAGCAATAATGTCGCACGGACTCTAGTTCAAAGGTCCTTGTTCCTCCGAATTTCTCCTTTCATCTTCAAGTACGTGATCAATGTAAGTTATTTCCCGCTAGAATCAGAATAGTCGGCGGAGCTATAATCGAGGAATCGATCAGATTAAAATATCTTGAATCTTGATTACGCCATTATTTCGAGGATAATCAAGGATGAGCTGTCCCATCGAAATCTAATACATGTTTGCGTGGATCACTATTTTCTAGGAAGTATGGATGAACAATAATCAATGCACGAAATTTCATAACAAAGAACCCTCTTCAAAGTGGAACAATTTTATTATCAATAAATCACAATTCAAATGTGCATAATGTTGTACACACACGAAGATCTAACACGTTTCTCTTTATACTAAGGATTCGATTTCGCACACTTGTAATTTTTCCATGTTAAGTTGAAGTCGAAATGTGCCGATTCCATGGATTGCTCACTATAGAATCCGAGGCCCATCTTCTTCATCTCACAAAACTGTTGAATGTGGAAGAATACCGCGTGAACTTTCGGGGTAACTGGAATCTCCAACTCTAAATAGCTCTTTCGAAAGGTTCCTATACACGATTTGTAACTCGTTTTCAGCTCATTCCCAAAACACGAACTCACTACCTCCCCGAAATCCTTGAATGATTGAGCAAATCTCTTGATGCGGGAATGATTTTGAGCCTGGAGTAGATCAACATTTTCTAGCAATTTTTGCAAGAATTCCCTTTGAAAGCGGGACAACCTTGAGTTATCTCACGATGAACATGGCAAGCATTTGCCCAAGCCAGAGATTCTGCTTCAAAATATTTCATCATGTGCACGAAAATAAAATTGTCTACGCTAATCATTAAATGTAACTCTGGCGTAGGAACAAGCTCGATCAACTGAGTTTTCTTATTTTTACTTAACAATGGGGGGTTCTTACAGCTCATATACTCTTTGGCATTTATTTCGAGAGCCCCAGATTTGGCCCATTCGCGGTAGTTTGATAAAATATTACCGATGGTTCTAAACATAACTCATTTTTTTTGCTTCACACCGTTTACAGGGGAATTGACTACTGTGAGAACCAATCCCTGCGAGGATATTTGCCAATTCCAAATCAGTTGCTATAGTGCTCTCCAAGGCATCCAATTTCATAATAGACCAAAGCAGTGCGACATTCTCATGATTTTCTTGCGTTTTAGGTGCTATAGCTATTACAAATAACTTTTTTACTCCAGTATCTTTGAATTTTTTGGAAGTAAATTCATCGTTGAATGTACGGCGTTTTTCAGCGCAAGGTTCGAATAGATTGTCTAAACCTTGTATCAAAAGGCAAATCTTTAGTGATCCTTGACCACCATCTATTCCTATTTTTGCGTGGACATCTGATACTTGTCTTAGTTCTTTAATAAATTCTATGAACGTTACAACATACTTACAATAAACAGCATACTCTGAAGATTCTGAGATCTTCACAAATATTTGGAAGGGTAATCCGAGCAATTTTGCATAGTTCACAGTCGCAAGGCAAACCATTTTTGGGTTGTGTTTCAATTTGCTTGAATTTGGAATAGTCCGGGAGCTTCCATTGTATCTGATAAGTTCGCTTGGCTCGATTCACGTTCCTTTTACACGAACTGCATGAATCTGCGGGTATACTGTTGTCATCTCTGTATGTCTGATATAAGCTTTCAAAATCACTTTTCAGTTTCAGTTTTAGAAGATACATAACTTTCTGTTTACGCAAACAGAGAACGCAAATTTTAAGACGATTCTCATCGTGTGTCGATGCGTGGTCTTTCGACATATTGTAGATTTCATTTGAGTGCTCCACAGCGAACTGAATAACGTGAGTGAAGGAATTTCGTCCCGCAAATTTTTTATCGATTGATTTTCAGAAAATTGGCATTCCGAGAATAATTCGAGCGCCGAGCGGGGAAATTCCCCCACGCGACGATCATAGGGAGAGTATCGGGGGGGGGGAGCTCCCAAGTGTACACTTAAAGCTCGTAGATATACTTACCACAGGTATAGATAATACCAAATAGACTCCCGTGTTTGTGTTAACAAATTCGACGTGAACGTTCGATACGTGTCATATACGATGAGCGCTACACATGGATATTCGCCTTTACTATAAAATCGTTTCTGGAAACTATTTTTTTGATGTATTTTAGCGTGTTCCAATGTAATTAGGAATAATTGTGAGGGAGACAATTGCATTTTTATCGAGTATGGATAGATTAGTACGGAAATTCCAATGAAAACCAGTTAACTTGACTTCTTTGAAAAACGGCTCGACCGAAGATTTTCATTCTTGCGGGAAAAACTTCCATTTTCCATGTACTTGAAGTGAGAAAAATCAATTCTGAGGGGCACGCACCTTTGGGTTAAAGTCAGTTCAGGCCAACCGTGCCCCATCATCAAATGGGAAGCCCTCCATCAAAGTAATTAGTAATGTATCACTGCCGCAAGATCAATGGATTACGCTCGTACCAGGACCACATCATGAACTATATCTCCTGAACCCGAGGCAGAAGGAAGCGAAAATTCAATTTCATTCGATTTCTCGGGTCAGGAGTCAATTTCAAGTTACGCCGAAAATGAAGGAGCCACGGAACGTGAAAAAGAAGATTTAATGTCAGCATCGAGGGAAAATGGCAAGAACTTTGATATTGATGATTCAATAGAAATTCTGAAAAGATAACAAAATAAGATACGAGCCAGAATATTTAGGGAACGAAAAAAGGCAGGGGGAATAAGTAAAAACTGGTGCTACTTGTGCAGGCATGCTCACGCGAGATTGCCGACTAGGTGGGCAAAATGCAGAAATTGCAGCAGAGCCAGAGCGGATATTTCATGCCTAAGGAAGAACAATGTACAAATATTTCAATGCGCACGTTGCAAGAATCACGTTAAACACATCACACAAAATACACCCTGATAGCTTTGGGTAATCAGGTCATTTGAGATGTTGGACCACTACGCCCCGCTGGATACATTCCCGGGGCGGGAATGGTCTGGGGGGGGGGGGGATGTGGCGTCCCGCCATCCCGGAATGACCCAGATTGCCGGGAGAAAAGGAAAATGCTGATTTGCGATTGGGATTGGCCTGTCTCTCGAGTGACCTCCATTCGATTGAGCAATCAAGATTAGTAAGCGCATTGTTGTCGCCATGCGCGTAACTCACAGTAACCCCGAGTTACGCGCACGGCCGAAAGCAGGTCAAATTCCTTAATCATTCAAAAGTATGAAAACTGAACATTAGCGTCAGTTAATCGATCAGTCTTTGTACAGACCCGTTACTTAGTGTTTGAGTGTTTACTTGGGTATCGCCCACGCGCGTGTTAGAAATCGTGCAACAAAGCGACGTTCTTCAAGTAAGTGAACTCAAACAAGACTTGATCCCGCATTTTGGGATACGGCGATACCCAGAAGCTGCAGAAGGGCCAGCGCTATAATAAGACCTCAATCGAGCTGCAAAAGGGCCAGCATATAATAAGTCCTCAAGCCAGCTGCAGAAGGATCAGCTCAGGATAAACCTTCACCATTCAACGGACCAGAACTCGTCCTATCCTTGGTACTGAAGATCAGCCTCTAGAGAAGTCATTGGATTCCTAGAGTAGACTTAAGGAGATTAATTGTAAGTCAACAGCCATTATCGTGAAAACTGATCACTCGAAATAGTATCAAGGTTGCATTTATGTATTTCAATAAACACCATCTCGAATTAATTCTATTTTCTCTTGAATAATAGAAAGTTAAAAAGAATTTTTGAGATACGCTTTTATTCACTGCGTCAAGAGACGTTGTAAAATTTGACATGGTACAATGGAGAAAAACTCTTGGAAATTGCCTTTAAAAAATTGCTCAATGCACAACACAGTCTGAGTATAGTATAACTATAGCTATAGCGAAGATGCGCACGCTATTGGGTGGCAAATATGATGGTTATCCATCGTATTTAAATGTGGCGCCATCATCCTGTCGCGATTCACACTACATGATTGAATGCAGAGCAGACAGTATTAGGCAAAATGAAGCATTGCATCACATTGCACTGATGAATATTCATCAATTGACGCGATGAGTAGGCAGTCCTTCCCGGTAGGCAATCTCGCACACGTACTAATTCCACTTGATCGTTCGCAGAACTGGAAGCCGGTATAGTAACACCAAATGAGGATTTGGGGGAAACAACAGCTCGGTGAAGTAGAATAAAAGCGTATAAAAACAGAGTTGTCTGTTTATGAAATATATATATATATATATATATATATATATATATATATATTCCTGATTCATTCCCTCACGGATGCATACGTATTTTTATAGAGAAAACTATTCAGAGTAACAGTTAACATTCTTTGGTTCAAATTTGATATATCAATATACATTCATCTGATTTCGGAACAAACAGAAATATATCTATATATAAATATATATACAAGAAGAGACTGTAAGTATAAGCAAGTTCAACGGGGCAGTTCGCTCTTCATGTTCCAAAAACCCACTCTAAAATGAATATATTTGTTACCCGGACCCATCAGGTCCGTCATAACACAGATCTCCCATTTAATAACAGAATCTATCAAGGCGAAGTTGTGGAGTGTCCACTGCTTACATCTGACGTAACCACTCCATGAAAATATTTGCATTCGGTTATATATACAGTCAATACCATGAATAATGGAACACGTAGGGTCTCACTCAAACAGTGATATTTCCAATTTGATTGGTCGGACGGGAATTCTGGAAAAAGGTTTTTGAAGAGCACAAAAAATCTATCAATCTATGTGTTTTGATGATTTTTACGTGCTTTTCAAGTGCCCGTACTAGTAGTTGAAAATCAGAAAAAATCCTCCTTCAATCAATCACCTACAATTTTGACGGGAGTGATCTGATCACAAGAATACTCACAAGATCTTGTAGATCGTTCAAAAATCTGAAAATTTGGTTCTCTGTAGAATTTTCGCACAACCCTTCCCGTCTGACTTATGAGCTCCGGAAGAAAACTTTCTATTAACATAGGGTGCTTTAGGGTGCTCATGAAGATACCGATCCTAGCACCTGTATAATTTTCTCTCGCTCTATTCTGGGGCAAATTGGATTATAAAAATATCATAGCACATGATTTTGACGTAAAATGGTCTCATCTTTCAGAATATTCCATCAGATTTTGTCTCGAATGTGACCTACAGGAGCAAAACACGAAATTCATCAATTTTCACATCAAATTTCGAGAAATCGTCGCTACCTCAAATCTTAGACAAAATCTGATGATATATTCTGAAAGATTAGACCATTCTACGTCAAAATCATGTGCCATAATATTTTCTAAATCCAATTTTGTCCCATAATAGAGCGAGAGAAAATCAAACACGTGCCAGGCTCGGTATCTCCATAAGCACCCTATGTTAATACGAAGTTTCCTTTCGGAGCTCGTGAGTCAAACGGGAAAGGTTGCACGAAAATTTTACAGAGTACCAAATTCTTGGATTCTTGAACGATCTACAAGATCTTGTGAGTATTTTCGTGATCGAATCACTCACGTCAAAATTGTAGGTGATTGGTTGAAGGAGAATTTTTTCTGATTTTCAACCACTTGTACGGGCACTTGAAAAGCACATGGAGAATCATCAGAACCCATGCATCGATAGACTTTTTTGTGTTCTCCAAAACCCTTCTTCCAGAATTCCTGTACGACCAATCAAATTGGAAATATCACGGTTTGAGTGAGACCCTACGTGTTCCATTATTTATGATAGGGACTGTATATGTATGAACATTTCTCCTCTCCTCGTGCATTGAACGATATGAAACCGAGACGTAAAATCATTATTGTTACGAGCAACATTGTGGACACAGTTCCGATATCCGCGTGATTCCCCGTACATCTCAGACTTTCCATAGAATCTAGATGTAACAATCACATGGATGAACTCTCCCGTCATTTTATATGCTTTTTGGGCTGATTGTATTGCTACTCGTCAACAATAGTGATTCACTTACAGGCCTACTGAGATTCAATTTACATTGGAAGTCATAAAGGGAGTAGGCGGGTAAGCATGATGAATCGGCCCTTGTCAGGTATGGCCCCGGAAGCAATTTCCCCCAGTTCCTAACCCCAAACTATGAGGAAGGCAAAAGCTTTTAGGTCCCGAAGTCGCCCCTAAGTTTTGGGGCAGCCTGGAAACCCTCTAAAAAACGCTAAAAATCGATGTTCCTTGTATTCAATCGCATTCTGACGCATCTCAATGAATCGTTCTGAAATTTTTTTGACATACTTTTGGAACATTAACAATTTGAAGGAGAGTGGTTTCATCCCGACAACTTTTGATCCAAGCCCCGAAAAAAATTATTGAAAAATAAAAATCAATTTTTAACCCTGTTATCCGTAATCAAGACGTTAGTGAACCATTTCATTGTATTTGTCGGTTTATTTCACGTCGGAAACCACTCTGAGATATATCATTTTTGGTGGTGGAAAGTGGTCAAAAACGTCAAAAATCAATTTCAAAGTCAATTTTTTTTCATGAACTAGCGTCTCCAGCGCATGCGCGTTGATTCATGCTCCAGAAAGTATCTTCAATCGATAGCTGGTGTAATTTCCTTCAAAATGACTCTCTGCAGAAGTCGATTTGATGTAATTACAGCTCAGTTATGACTGGTGTAGAAAATGGAAAAACCCAAGGTATCAAATTCGTGAATCCACGCTTCCTTCAATGGCCTTGAAAAATGCGAATTTTGAATTGGGCCCTTTCTAACATGCGAACATGTGTTTTTGGTGTATTTTCTGACGTAGAAACCGAATGCGCGGTCAGTTTTATTTCAAACCTTCAGGATTTCTCACCAGACTCATAAAACCGACTTGATATTGGATGCTCATCTTCAGCCTTTTTACACTTATTTGAGATGAATTGTCGGTGTATGAGGGGGTTTGGGTGGATTGTGTACCAGACACAACTATGTTCCTCAACGTATTCTGACTAGCCGAAGACGATCCCGGGGGTTTTGAGGCTCGAGGAAGCGGTGGGAGTGAGATTTCTGGGAGTGAGATTGTTGGAGCTGGATTTTGTTGTTTAATTTCATATGAGGAAACTATAGCGACCAGCTTATATGAGGATAGCAGCGCTTCCTCAAGCTTCGAAACCATCACCATTGTCATCAGCTGATCAGAATACATTGGGAGACATAGTTGTATCTGGTACTCAATCCACCCAAACCTCCTCATGCACCGACAATTCATCTCAAATAAGTGTAAAAAGGCTGAAGATGAGCACCCATGATCGAGTCGGTTTTATAAGTCTGGTGAGAAATTCTGAAGGTTTAGAACAAAACTGACCGCGTATTCGGTTTCTACGTCAAAAAATACACCAAAAACACATGTTCGCATGTTAGAAAGGGCCCAATCCAAAATTCGCATTTTTCAAGGCCGTTGAAGGAAGCGCGGATTTGATTCCTTGGGTTTTTCCATTTTCTGCACCAGTCATATCTCAGCTGTAATTGCATCAAATCGACTTCTGCAAGGGGTCATTTGGAAGGAAATTACACCAGCTATCGATTGGAGATACTTTCAGGAGCGTAAATTAACGCGCATGCGCAGGAGAGGCTAGTTTATGAAAAAAGATTTGCTTTGAAATTGATTTTTGACGTTTTTGACCACTTTCCGACACTAAAAATGATATATTTCGAAAAGGTTTCCGACGTAAAATGAGCCGACAAATACGATGGGATGGTTCACTAACGTCTTAATTACGGATAACAGGATTAAAAATTGATTTTTATTTTTCAATAATTTTTTCGGGACTAGGATCAAAAGTTGTCGGAATAAAACCACTCTCCTTCGAATTGCTGATGTTTCAAAAGTATGTCAAAAAAATTTCAGAACGATTCATTGAGATGCGTCAGAATGCGATTCAATACAAGGAACATCGATTTTTAGCGTTTTTTAGAGGGTTTCCAGGCTGCCCCAAAAGTTAGGGGCGACTTCGGGACCTGAAACTATTGCTTTCCCCATAGTTTGGGGTCAGAAACTGGGGGGAATTGCTTCCGGGGCCATACCTGACAAGGGCCGATTCACCATGCTTTTCCACCTAGTCCCTTCGTCCGGGGGAAGTATTCGTTCTATCAAAAAAACGAGAAAAATAATCTCAACGCTGTTACATACGATGAAAGACGTTGCCAATAGTTAATCAAGGTTAGCTCTGAATGAGGTGTTATTCCACCACTTCAATTCTTACGAGGACGAGTTCCCCGTATTCGGGTTTCAAGTACAGGTCACAATAGAATTGATTTTTTTGGAGCACTGGGAGACCATTTTCAAGTGTGTAGAAAATGGAGAATTTCTTCCCAGATTTTCGCTAGTGAAACTACTAAGCACTGACTCGGCCAAAAAGGACTTCACCAGGATCCATTCTGAAGGTTTTGCATCGTATCATAAGTAATTTGGTAGATTTTTCGTCCTTGATGGTTAACATACAAGTTGATTCTTTGGTCTTGTCGATCTTGAAGGACGGTGGGAAACTGAATGAATTCCCAAAATCTTATGATAGTAATTTTATTGCTACGTTTCGTCCACTAAGTTTCGTGGACCTCATCAGGCTTCAGGTTTGTTCTCCTTTAGATCGTCATGATATGTTCTGAACGATCTTGTAATAGAGCCCAGACGTGATCGTTCAAAAAATATCATGACGATCTAAAGAAGAACAAACCTGAAGCCTGATGAGGTCCACGAAACTTAGTGGACGAAACGTAGCAATAAAATTACTATCATGAAAGTTTGGGAATTCATTCAAATCCCCTCCGTCCTTCAAGATCGACAAGACCAAAGAATCAAGTTGTCTTGCTTCGTACTTCGAAATGGCATTATTCATTTTCTTCAGTACAAATCTGGATCTCCCCAATTCGAACTTGAAAAAGTGCGCATTTCGATAATATTTGGAAGAACTCGTCATTTTCTGCAGTGATCTGGAGACACGGGACTGAGCACGAAGTATTTCTCTTCTGCTTCAAAATGTGCTGGGTCGGTTTCAAGGGTCACAGTAGTACGATTACCATCCCAAGACGTATCATTCTCCGTGGGATCCACACGGATTTCCGACGATCCGAGGCCCAATACTGGTTTCACATCGCACTGCAGTGGACCTAAGTGACGGGACTGAGCTCAAAATACTTCTAATCGATTCCAAAATCAACTGGATTCCTCATCGAGTTGACAGGGATAGGATTTACCCCCGAGAATTCATGATTCTAAATACGATTTGCAATTATTTCCGATGATTCTGGGCCCAATACCGATCTCAGATCGCACTGCAGTGACTCTGAGACATGGGACCAAGCCGAAGACGTCCACTGACAACTATGGAATCCGATGAAATCGCTCGCGATTTGGCAGTATTACTATTTCCGTGCTGAACCCCATCATTTCCCGTAAAATTCGCACGGATTTCCGACGTTTCAGGGCCAAATACTTGTTCTAAATCACACTGCCTATTCTTGCGACGGGGCTGGGCCTAAAACGTTTCAAGTCGATTCAAAAAGGTATTGGAGTCTTCATAATATTGGCAGAAGTACGATTCACCCCCTAGAAATCATCATTTTCTGTAGGATCTGCAGATGTTTCCCACAATTCTGGGCCCAATACGAGAGCCCAGGAACGAGGCATTAGCAAATTTCCCATTCCTCATTGAGATTTGCGGATGAAAAAATCGAAGAAATTTACTTTTAGGTGAAATGAAAATTACATTTGTTGAAAACGACAGGTCAAATGTACAATGACTCGCCTTTGACCGTCGTGAGAATCACTCCGGCCCAGAGACGAGGCACTGGAAAATTCTATGCCATATACAAACGGTATTCAAAATCTCTATAAATGGAAGGATGCTCAAAGTCATCACTTTCATTCAAAATTGTTCATTTCCGCAATACTCCAATGACTCTACAAGGCAAATGAAATCATGACGAGCATTCAATAGAACATGTTATTTGGTGAAAACACACAGAAGGAGGCTCGTATCTTCACACCTAGCTCAAGGTCAAGGAAACGGCGAAAATTTTATGAAAATTGTTCAAAAGAATTAACTCCAGAATTTTACAGGAAGAGTTCTAAAGAAGTAAGAATCCATCTTGTGAGCAACTAGGTACCTGAGATAACACTAAGGAGTATCCGTTCTCATGTCTTCTATTATTCAAAAAATTCCAGAAACACAGAAATCTCACTACGATATGTTATGATTTTTCGTCGGAAAATACAAAGATAATGCGTATTTCAAATCTTGAAACTGATACTGCACTACGAATCGTGAGCAAATGACCTTTCCAAATGGTCATTGATATGACAAATCTACATAATCAAGTATTACAATAGTTCGAAACGCCATCAGAAGTTTTAAGTATGAAATCACAGAATTTCAAGTTGAAAATTGTAGAGCTTCAAGTTGTAAACTGCCCATATGCGGAAATTCGAATAACTTATCCCATTTTTTGGATTCTGTTATGGAATTGCAATGAACACCTAGAGTAACATCAGGACTCCAAGAAAAACCAACAGTAGAAAACTCAAGTGCAATGGAAAATTTTGAGATCAAACTATTATGCAGCCCAAATCTCACCCGAAAATCTGCCGTCGGCAGTGAAACCGAGTGCGTATTTCATTATATATCGAACAATTTTATTCCAAATGCAGTGCTTCTATTGAGCGGTAATTCATAAGGATTCCAAGATGGGACTCGATTGCTCCCCCGCTCCAATAGTTGAAAGAACGCCTCGTCTTCACCGACACAGGTATTGGGGTCGCTGGGTGTCAGCTCGGCCGATCATCGAAGTTGAGCATCGTTGGGTGCGGTTAGTACTAGGATGGGTGACCGCCCATCTCGGTCTAAACAACCTTGACGAGCTGACTCTTCTGATCGATCAGTTGACACCTACACCTCAGCAACGTGAGCGGGAGGCACGAAATGTTACAATTGCGGTGTTCATGCTCACGAAATGTGGCATGAGCACCGTGAAGGTAGTATGATAAATGTGCCGAACTCTCCGGAGCAGGTTTTCTCCCCTCAGGAGTTTCCCCTCGCTCCACGGGCATGATTCCCGGGAAAATGCGGAGAGAAATAGGTTAGGGTGAGTGGCTGGATCTCAAAATCACCACGATAAAAACACGAAACGTTAGACCCACGAGATCCGCCCCGGTTGTAATAGTCCATTGGCTCAAGACGACCGTTGAACACACGAAAAAAACGCCTCTTCTTCGCGAGACATGATACAATGAAGGTTACGATCGTAAGATCGCAGTCGAAGAATAGTTCAAAAATTAAACGTTCCGGTGCAGCAACACCAGAGTCATTTCATCAGTGCCCCTCTGGGTGCCTTGGGCAGACGCCTGGCTCTGATCGCATCGAGGACTATATTGTAAGGGGACGATCCGAATTTTACTCGCAAGAGCAAGTGAAAATTGGACGCCGCCTACTGGTACTGTGCACAATTGAAAGCCGTGCGCAGCAAAATTCAAATGCAATGCCTCTATTGAGCGGTAATTAGTAAGAATTTCAGGATGGGACTTTATTGCTTCCCCGCTCCAATAGTTAAAACCATTCCAAGATCACCTAGTCTTTGCGAGGCATGATACAAGGAAGGTTACGATCGTAAGTTCGCAGTCGAAAAATAATTCAAAAATTAAGCGTTTCGGTGCAGCAACGCCAGAGCCACCTCATCAGTGTCTCTCTGCTGTTGCTGCACCAAAACGCTTAATTTTTGAATTATTTTTGGACTGCGATCTTACGATCGTAACCTTCCTTGTATCATGCCTCGCAAAGACGAGGTGTTCTTGGAAGGGTTCTAACTATTGGAGCGGGGAAGCAATAGAGTCCCATCTTGGAATACAATTTTGAGGATATCAACTTGAAAATTAGTGGGAATACATATTAAGATGTATACTACTAGAAACGAAACCAAACTACAACGCAAAAAGTGTAGAATTACCATAGTACAATGAGACCCATGTAAAATACAGTTTTTCATAATCGAATAAGAGTACTTGGAAAATTGCCGTATCTCGGTCAATTTCCATCAGACTTCAACTTTCAAACGCTTGAATTGAAGGTCTTCCCGAAACCCGTTCGACTGTGTGATGGAAAAATTTCAGGAATCCGAAAATTTGAAAATGTGCAAAACTGAAAGTTTACAATTTTATTGTTCGGGAGAACCATTTATCACGCAAAAGTTTCAGGATTTCATTCAATAATGGGAACAAAACAATTAACTTCCATCCAAAATTGAAATTGGTAGGAATTCATCCGAGATAGAAAAAGTATTTCTTGTGGCTGGTGGACGATGATCCCACAGCTGCAAGCGATAAAATTTCCCTCAAAGCTATACCCAACTGGAGCTATATATAACTATATAGTATACCCATTGTTGCGACGGTTGAGAGGATATTCTCAACTATCGTTTCTCTCTCCTGTCTGATCATGATGTAATATATAGCGTCACCCCCGAAGAAGAAAAACACTTGCATACTATCAAGCGACGAAGTCTAACACTTGCGTGTTAGTCACCGACGAAGAGTAACACGATATAGATCCAGCGTCGAAGAGTAGCACTTCTCTCGTACCCGCCTCGAAGAATAACACTTGGTCTTGATCACCGCCGAGAAGTAACGTTTGCCGGAAGCCCGAACGAAGAAGAACACCTTCCGTAAGCCCGGACGAAAAAGAACACCTGCCGTATGCCCAGACGAAGAAAAACACCTGCCGTATGCCCCGACGGAAAAAACACCTGCTGTATACCCGGACAAAAAAAAAACACCTGCCGTGTGCCCGGACGAGGAAAAACACCTACCGTAAGCCCCGACGAAGAAAAGTACCTCTCATTATCGTTCGGCAAAGAGAACATCTGGAGGTTTTTTATACTGCTAGGAGGCGCTTCAACTCATATTCAAAGGGAAAATTATGTCTGGGCGTTGCACCATCAGAGAGCATCATCACCTCTGCCCCAAGCCAAGAACGTCATGTAAATATCACCCATTGCATGATTCTCACTGCTCACATTCATCAAAACTACTCTCTCTCTCTTTTTATTCCTTTTTTAGTTGGTTGTAGGGGGGCTACGCTGCGACGTAGCAATAGAGAGGTTCCGGACGGGCGATTACGCCTGGCCGATACTTCTCACAGCTCCCGGGCTGGATTCCGCATCGATGCGGCCATCTGTACCAGATGAACCCTCTCTCCCTTCCTCTTTGGCGCTGGCCATCGGACAAGGGAGAGATCCACCAACTTACCAATCCGGCCCCGGCACAGCGTGGGCATTACTTCAGGACCGGCGGCGTCTCGCGCTCAGGATCGAGCGTCTTTCTTCTCACGACTCGCAGGTGTTGTTTCTCCTTCTTCGATCTTCTTCCATCTCTTCACTCTTCTTTCTTCTTTCTTCGATCTCTCTTCTTCCTTCGATTTTCGATCTTCGATTTTCGATTTTCTCTCTTCTCTCTTCTTCCTTCCCTCTTCAGTCCATCATATTCCTCCTGGAACCATTTGGACCTCTTCTGTTTAAATCGGCAGGTCTACTGTAATTCGCCGGCATCGAGGCGCCTCACCTCCCTCTCTTTCTCCTCCTTACGGGTCATCACCAGCTTGATGTATGCGGTGACTCTATCCCATGTCTCCTGGTTGCGAAGTAAGTACGGGACGAGGTTCTCAGGTGTCAGTTGAGCACCCAGCCATCCATCCAACTCGGCGCGCTCTCTTTGTGTGTCGTTGCACGTGAACAGGGCGTGTTCAGCGTCATCCCAGTTGTCCCCGCATGACTGGCATGCTGGGGATGTCCTCTTCCTGAACCGGGTCAGGTAGGCACCGAAGCAACCGTGGTCACTCAGTGCTTACGTCGTCCAGTAATCTATCTCTCCGTGGGTGCGCTCCGTCCATTTGGCTACGTCACGGATCAGCCGGTGCGTCCATCTGCCATTTGCAAATGGCGAATCTCACTCAGTTTGCCAATGCTCAAGGGTGGTTTCCTTCTCGTTGTCACGGATGATCTCCTTCATCGTTGGAGTGAGTACTCATTCGGCACCGAGCACTTTCTGGCGGTCCCAGATCCTCACTCGCTCCGCGACGAGCAAGTGGATGGGCTGTGTACTCGCCAATACGTAACCCGCATCTCCTGACACGGTGCGGTAGGCACGGATACTTCTCAGGGCCACTATCCGGTGGACAGGCCCCATCCTCTTCTCGATGATGGTCTTCTCTACTCTCTTTCCCCACACGGGTGCACCGTAGAGCATGATAGAGGTGCTGACGGTGTTGAGAAGTGCGCGCCTCTTTTCCTTAGGTCCCCCGATATTCGGCATCAGCCGCTGAAGCGCCGCACCAACCCCGCTCGCTTTCTGGGCGGCCTCCTGGATGTGCTTCTTGAACGACCACTTGTCGTCAAGCCATACGCCGAGGTATTTCAGCTCTGTCTTGCGTGGGATCTCTTGCCCGTTGATGTAAAAGCGGGGCAAGTCAAACTTCCTGCGTCTTGTGACCACAACTGCTTCGCACTTCTTGACAGCAAGCTCTAGGAGCCTGCTAATCATCCACTCGTAGACTCGGGCCAGCGCCTCGTTTGCGCGTCTACCCAAGAGTTCCTCGTTGTCGGCCCAGACTATGAGTCCCGCGTCGTCCGCGAAAGCCACTATTATCACTCCCTCGGGCAGTTCAATAGACAGTAAACTATCGTACTGGGTGTTCCAGTTGAACGGCCCGGAAACCGATCCCTGTCCAATTCCGGCGGACAGTTTCAGGATCTCTTGTCCCTCGTCGGTGGAAATAGTGGGTTAAAATGACCTTTCTTGCAAGCGCTCAATAAAGATAAACCTTCGTATATAAGGGCGTTTAAACCATCGAACATTCGGGCACTTGAGCCGCGTGTCAGTGGTAAACTTCCATTGCTCTTCCATCACTTTGAGAAGCCCGAACAATGGGAGAGGGGTGGAACACGCATAATATCAGCGTAGAATCCAAATTTCTCCATGAAGATTCTCACTTTTCATCTTTACTTTTCATTTCTTTCCATCAAAATCCTTTAGATGCATCCTCGGAACCATACGAGGCTCTAAAGGTGCATTGATCGAGAGTGGAGTGGAGATCCATTCTCGATTAATGCCAAAAACGTCAGCGGATCTGCTGACTCCAACTCGCAAAGACCTTTTTTTTGCAATTGTGCGCGAAGTTGTAATTACATGCACCACTGTCCGAGCAAGATCATCTTGAGAAAGAAGTTTTCAAGAAAGGCCAAATTCAGAGGGATGACGTGACATCATATTTTGGAACTGTGCGTGAATGAAAATGCATTAGAGCGAGAAGTTACATTTACGCACACTTCACCAGTGCGTAAATGTAAAACTGTGCGAGAAGTCATTCACGCATTACTTCTCGCACTGTAAATAATGATGAGAAGTCTCATTTTTTTACAACTTTGCGCACACAGTTGCAAAAAAATTATATCTTCATAATTTGAAATTCCCGCGAGTGATAAATACGATATCCGATCATATCGATCGAGTGTCAAAATTAATCAGATATATCTCCGGCAGAAGGCCGAAGAGCTGCCAAAGTCGAAATGTTGAGAAATCGAATGGGAATAGCTGGTTAGAATGACCTTTCTTGCAAGCGCTTAACGAAGATGAACTTTCGTATATAAGGGCGTTCAAACCATCGAACATTCGGCCACTTGAGCCGCGTGTCAGTGGTAAACTTCCATTGCTCTTCCACCACTTTGGAAAGCCCGAGCAATGAGAGAAGAGCGAAACACGCATAATATCAGCGTAGAATCCAAATTTTTTCATAAAGATTCTCATTTTCCATCTTTACTTTTCATTCCTTTCCATCACAATCCTCCAGATGCGTCCTCGGAACCATACGAGGCTCTAAAGGTGCATTGATCTAGAGTGGAGTAAAAATCCATTCTCGATTGATGCCAAAAACGTCAGCAAATCTGCTGACTTCAACTCGCAAAGACCGAAAAAATTTTATCTTCATAATTTGAGATTCCCGCGAGTGATAAGTACGATATCCGATCATATCGATCGAGTGTCAACATTAATTAGAAATAAGAAATGCTTCTCACAAAATAGGGAAAATTCGATTCCTAGCCGATTCCACGTCTATATTACAAAAAAAGTGCATTTTCGGCCCCATCTACCCAAGGGCTCTTGAGGTATGTCCACAAGTTTTTTGAAATTCAGAGAATCTTCTGGGAATTTGTGTGGTGGTTCAACTATCCCTAACACACCTTCTGCTGAAATTTCAAGGAGCCTGTCCATTTTGTTTTCGAGTTTTCGATGTCAAAAGTTCGCGCTCGTAACACGCGAAGGATAGGAACGGCGCAGCAGAAGGCAACTATTTTGGGCCGTTCTCACGAATGCTCCCACAATTCTCCAGAAAACTTGCTGAAAAATCAATATGTCATTGATTTAAGTCTCGTCTTCATCCTGGTCAAGAATAGGGACCCGGGCCCATCCATTTTGTTTACACGAGGGCTCGAATGTTTGTGATTTTCGTCTGCGCGCAATGTTGATCCTCTTCCTCGCGGAGAGCGTGTGTGTGTGTGAGCATGTGCGTGTACAAGCTACTTTGTTGTGTATACGCGATTGTACATAAAAAGACGATGAGGTCGCGTTGCTGTCAAAACAACACGGCTCGCTCAAACTCTCCATCCTGATTGTCTCAGGAGACATACCTTAAATGAGACATCGATGAATTGGTTTTTTGCATTTTTGAAGGGTTTTCATGGTACATGCCCAACCTCAACAAGCCTCAGAAGGATCCGAAGCGGTTACATTTCCTGAAAACTAGTGTGAGGAAGTGAAGAAACTTCATTTAGGGCTCATATCCAACGAGGGATGAGCCATATAACTTGGGCGTTCTTAGACTGGGTCCAAAAAATGTTCCAAACGACATTCCTTCAAAAGGGCTCAGCCCGCGATTTAAATTTCCGTGGGAAAATGATGCCCCAAACATGTAGAATAAGAAACCAAAATAATCTCAGAGGGAGTTTTCACTTTGAAAAAACATTCGTTCAGGCACACCGTGCCTTGGAAGTTTGCAGAATAAGTGCCCTTAACCTGCAACCCAAGACTTCATCGCAAGAATTCGGCAGAGAGGACAACATCATCAGCGGAAATATCAACGTGCCCATCAACGCTCGACAATCATCGCCTGGATTTCGTGCATTTGCAGCTCGTTTTCTAGCGCATCAGTGACTTGAGGTTATCAAAACAAGCAGCCTTCGCGGAGATTTTTCCAGCGCTTCGTCGCAATTCCTCAGCAACGCAGTCGTCGGTCACGGTGAGCGAAAGCGTTTAGGGCAGATTTGAGTATTTTAAGACGTTGCAATCTGAACGACTAGAGGTGCCGATCAGCGCGTGCATCAACACAAGGTACCTAGTGCATTCAAATTCCTTTTTGACATTTTATTAAAGATTTTTTCTTGAGATCGTGTTGTCCATTGTTCACGTTAATCTGTCCTCTTATGCAACATCTTATGTTTATTACTCATCTATAAGAGTCTGACGTGTCGCTTTTCTTGCGCATTGTTGACATCTGAAAAAATCAATATTGCTGTAAAGATAGCTATCTTTCTCGGACATTTGCTAGTCTTGAGGAGTTGCTTGTAAATAGGCTCATTTTCTCAGTTAGGCTTCACCCAACTTCTCCGCACTTTTCCTGAAGTTTGTTTTTAGGTTAGAATGACGTTAGTTCTCTGAATCTGAAGCTAACTACTCAGTGTATGTTTTGAATTCTTGCATCAATCATGCCAGATATTTCCTATATCCACGATGGCCATCTTCGAAGATTTATCACACAAACAGAGAAGTACTTATGAATTATTGAGCAATTTCAAAAGAAATACGATGAAGCAAAAAGCTGGAGCTGCAATGACTTACAATGATTGCTTGTGTCAGGAAAATTTGTTTGAGCGTTACTGGAACACGTTCCAAAATCAAGATCTTGAATTGAGTCCGTTCCCGCAAAAGAGCGAAGAATTGTATTTCAACGAGGATTACTACACGTCGGGAATGTTTGCTTATTTTGAAGCAAAATCCTGGCTACAAGGAAAGCTGGACTCACTGCGCCCTGTTGTTCAAGTTCAAGGACCCACAGGTATGCCTGGTGCAGCTGCCCCTTCGTTCCAGTCTAACCTCGAACGAGTCAAACTTCCAAATTTTTCCGGACAACAACGGGATTGGCAAGGTTTCAAGAGCAAATTCAAGTCTCTCATTCTGGACATTGGTTCTTTTGCTCCAGCTATCAAGTTTCAGCATCCGGTCAACGCTTCGGAAGGCGAAGCAGCAAAAAAAGTCAAGGAGTACGATGTCAATGATGACAATTTCCAGTCTGCTTGGAGCTCCTTGTGCCAGCGCTATGATAGCCCTGCTCTTCGATTCTCGACGCACATGAACGCTCTTGCACAGTTACCCTCAGCAGAGAAAGAGTCAGGATCTCATCTTTCAAAGTTGCTGGATACAACAAATGAGAGCATCAACACGTTCAAATCGCTCCATTTGCCAGTGAACCAGTGGGATGTGATAATGATTCACTTTATCCGCTCTAAGCTTCTCGAAACAACTCGTCTGGATTGGATAAGATCCATCAAGAAGGATGATGGAGCGGATTTTCCTACATTTGCTGTATTCAAGGAATTCTCAGAAACTCGAATCCGAACTCTGGACATCGTAGAGGCAGATAGAGTTCCTGAATCCAACAAATCAAATACTGACAACTCTCGGAAGCAGTTTATTCAGAATTCGTCGAAGAATGCTTCAGTTCATGTTACTACACAAAGCCGTGCATCAGGTAACACTGACAGCAGAAGTAAAAGCAAGGACAAGAAGGATTCGTGTACTTTTCGCGAAGGTTCGCATTCCATTAATGCTTGCAGAGATTTTGTTTCTATTCCACAGGCTATGCGTAAAGAACACGTGATCTCTGCGAAGCTGTGCATCAACTGCATGAGTGCTAATCACATGGTTGACAGCTGTCAATGCGAAGGAAGGTGTTTTGTCTGTGGGGAAGAACACCACTCTAAACTTTACGTCGATGGGAGAGGCAGTCAATCAGCTGGACATGCACCTTCTTCGGCAAATGCGCATCTGACGTCTTGCGACACTACCAATACCTTCGCATAGGTCAGCGAGAAAAAGCAGCTACTGGCAACAACTTTGGTTGTGCTCGAGTCAGCAAATGGAACATCGGTAACGGCTAGAGCTTTGATTGATTCGTGTGCTGAGACTTCAATCGTTTCAGAGCATATAGTTCAAATTCTCTCGCTGAAACAAATTCCAGCCAACGTCGTGGTCGCTGGACTTGGAGGACAGACTACTGCTCTCGCAAAACGCTCTGTGAATGTTACTGCGAAATCTTTGCAAACACGAAAATTTGCTCTTGATATTTCAGCCCTAGTTGTTCGACGTGTATCCACTTTGATTCCAAATCCTGAGGTATGCCTCTCAGATGACTGGACATATCTTAAGGATCTGCAGCTAGCAGATCCAGAATTTGGAAAGCCTAGCAGAGTCGACTATATCCTGAATTCTGCAGTTTACGGAGCAGTGATGACGCCTGGAATTCGTCGACATCCTGTAAACATCCACTCTCCTGTTGCTTTCAATTCAGTTTTCGGCTGGATTCTCGTGGAAGATGTTGGTTTATGCAGCAATTCACAAACTTCGACCTGTGTACATTTGACTACTGTGGAACATGACTCATCCAATCTGGTCGCTAAGTTCTGGTAGAGTGAGCAAGTACCCCATGAACCTCTGCTGGCACCCAAAGACAAGGACTGTGCTGACTATTTCAAAGCTACGACACATCGGAATGAGCCAGGTCGGTATTTCGTCAGCCTTCCCTTCAAGACAAGTCCAGTGTTCTCTGGGACTGGAGAAATCGCTCGGAAGTGCATGACTAATCTGGAAAGACGTTTCACTAAGGATCCTTATCTGGACACTGCTTACAGGACTTTCATGGAAGAATATGCCAACCTTGGCCATATGAAAGCTGTTTTTGAGAGTGAGGTTAAAATTGACAATGCTTACTATCTT
This sequence comes from Eretmocerus hayati, assembly GCA_029851415.1. Lineage (NCBI taxonomy): Eukaryota > Metazoa > Arthropoda > Insecta > Hymenoptera > Aphelinidae > Eretmocerus > Eretmocerus hayati. The sequence continues at coordinate 69,606,475 of CM056744.1, read as the reverse complement.
CATCATCCTGTTCTGAAAAATGATGGCAGTAGGAAAATACGCGTTGTTTCTCAATGCATCGCAGCCAGTATGTTGCATACTGGTCCTAAATTGCAAGAGGACATTGTTCTTGTCATCACTAGGTGGCGCTTCTTCAAATTTGTGTTTCATCGTGACATAGTCAAGATGTTCCGGCAGTTTCTGGTTGACGAAGCAGATCAAGATTGGCAGCGCATACTTTGGAGAGCTGATCCCAATTCACCACTGCTTGCTTATCGTCTTGCCACAATCACTTATGGAACAGCCCCTGCTCCGTATCAGTCTAACGCTTGCTTGCTAGATTTAGCAGGGAAGAAAAAGGATATTCGACCAAAAGCCAGCCGGATTCTCATGAAAAATCGTTACGTCGACGATTTTTTAGGTGGGGATGATACTTTAAAAGATGCTCTGACGGCAAAGAACGAGCTTACTCAGTCGTTAGCATCTGCAGACATGACTCTCGACAAATGGGCTGCTAATCACCGTGATTTAGTCATGGGAAGTGGCTCGATCAACTGTACTCAAGAGAAAGAGCTGAATGAAAAAGAGGTCGTTTCTACACTAGGTCTGCGTTGGATTCCTGCAAGATTCGTTCTGCTTCAAAATCAAGATACCTACATCGCCCAAGTGCATCACAAACGTTCGATCCTTTCAGAGGTTGCAAAGTCATTTGATCCATTGGGACTCCTGGCTCCAATCGTGGTACGAGCAAAGATGCTGTTGCAGAGTTTGTGGCTACAAGGAGCTGACTAGGACTTACCCATATCCCCTGAACTTGAGCAAGCCTGGCTGGTGTACAAGGAGCAGCTTCCCCAGCTTGAGGCTATTCGGATTCTCCGTTGGTTTAGCTCATCTTCAGCATCTCCTTGGGAGCTTCATGGCTTTTGTGATGCCTCTGGGAGAGCTCTCGCCTTCATTTTGTGCATCGTCCAAGAAACTGACTGTCATGTAGTATCTACATTGATGATAGCAAAGATACCACCAGCTAAGACTATCAGCATAGCCAAGAAGGAACTTGAAGCAGCATCACTCATGGCTGATGCAATTTCTAATCTGCTTCCTAGGTTAGAGACTACTCCTTCGGCGGTGCATTGCTGGACTGACTCCAAAGTTGTATCAGATTAGCTCAAGTCTCATCCGTCAAAATGAAAAACATTTGTGGCTAATCGCATCAGTGATATAACAACCCTGCTACCTACGGCAACGTGGCGTCATGTGCGAACGACGGACAATCCAGCTGATTTGGCCTCGGGAGGTTGCACTCCTCAGCAGTTGAAAGACGCTATCGTGTGGTGGCAGGGCCCCAGTTGGTTGTGTTCTCCTCAATTTGAGTGGCCTGTTCTTCAATCCATGCAACCTCCAAGCACTAAATTGGAAGCTCGGCCACAGTCTTCTATCAACGTATGGGTAATTCAAGCAGATCGAGGTACAACCGGATGGGTTTCATCAATTTCATCATTGTCAAATCCTGTTGCCTCATTAGCCTGGATTTATCGTTGGATGAATAACGCTTGACAATCCATTGAAGAAAAGACTAAAGGTTGTTTGACTGCTAGGGAACTGAAAGGAGGCCATACATTTTTACTTCGAGTCGTCCAACGAGAAGAATTTGCTGATGTGTTAACAGAGCTCGGATCTGGACGTCAGCTTTCCCCTCGAGCTCATCTAGCGGAATTGCTACCATGTGTTGGAGAAGACGGTTTGCTTCGCGTTGGAGGACGTCTGCAGAAGTCGTATCTATCAGAGGAATAGAAGCATCCAATTATCCTATCTAAAAAACATCGCGTCACTTGCCTGATCATTCACAATGCTCATCGCGTGCTGGAACATGGTGGTTCTATTCTTGTTCAAAGTCATCTAGCCCAGAAGTATCAGATAATTCATGCTCGCAATATGGTTCGACAAATCGTGCGTTCTTGTATCAAATGCACTCGATACAATGGGAATACTTTGGAGCAACAGATGGGCCAACTTCCTCCTGCGCGAGTGAGACCTGCTCATCCTTTCGCTCACGTAGGTATTGATTTTGCTAGTCCATCCTGGCTCAAAGCTTCCTCGGGTCGTGGACTGAAAGCTTTCAAAGGTTATGTTGCTCTTTCCATCTGTCTAGTCGTTAAGGCCATTCATCTAGAGTTGGTTTCAGATTTGTGTTCTCCAACATTCTTAGCAGCGTACCATCGGTTCACAGCTAGGCGAGGCTTAAACACTGTCATCTCCTGCGACAACTGACTCACGTTCAAAGGAACTGAAGGAGAGATCCATCGACTTTTTGCAGAAACCTCCGCCTTGAGCCAGACTGTGACTAGGTCAATAGCTGAAGATGGCGTCGAATGGGAGTACATCTCACCCCGCGCTCCAAACTTCGGTGGCTTATGGGAGGCTAATGTAAAGTCCTTCACGCGACACCTGTACCGAGTTGAGGGAGAGAAAAAGCTCACTTATGAGGAGTTCTTGACTGTACTCAACCGTGTAGAGGCGTGCCTGAACTCTCGGCCTCTTTCTGCATTGAGTTCGGACCCAGCAGATGTTACTGCTCTCACACTTGGTCATTTTCTCATCGGTGCTCCACTTGTCTCGCCTCTGGAGCCTTTTACCGAAATCAATGAGCCAAATAAAATCTGCTCCAGATGGCATGAGACTCAATTGATGTGCAATCACTTCTGGATGAGATGGCGCAGAGAATACCTGTCTTTGTTGCAACAGCGAGCTAAGTGACTGAAGCCAAACCATCAGCTCCAATTGCGTGACCTTGTCCTGTTCAAAGACAACCAAGTTCCACCAACAAAATGGCCACAAGCTCGGATCACTCGATTATTCACTGGACCAGACAAGCTGAGTAGGGTTGCAGTTATTCGCACTGCCACTTCAGAATACGAGCGACCTCTGAATAAACTCATTCTGTTGCCTGTCTGTGATCATACAAACAACTACCTATTGGGAGTCAGAGCCATCATGGTGGGCGGCGATTTTGATGAATAATGAAGAGCTCCAGAAGTCAAAACTTGTGAATGAAGTATTTAGCTGGTTCAGGGATTTGATTGTAATTCTTCGTTGTTTCCTCGACAAGTCTGTGGTCAACTCTCACATCTCTCCTTTTTTGCTTTTACAGACTTGTTTGTCACGCGTATTGAATTTTCAATTGTTGTTCAAGTTTGTTCATTTTCTTCAACACCAGTGAACAAGGCGGGCGGTATGTTCGGGCCGATTCAAAACGATTTCAGAAGGCGATCGATTTTTTGGTTAGAAGACCAACCAGTTGTTTTTCTGTGTGAATTTCACAGCCCTCGTTGGATGAACACCGCCTCTCTGAGTTTTGCTCGATTTTCCATTAGATTAAGGTTTTAGGTGCACTTTTGAATAAAGTTTCAACTCAGTTTTCTACATTTTGGACTTTTCTTTGCTAGAGGCATTTTCAATGTCAAATGCAACATTTTTTGTTTGAGAATTCTTTCTCTCCGAACAAAACTTCTCTACATGTGCGCAAGATCCATAAAGATGGCAATATTTTGTTGATAAAAAATACGCTGCTGAAAGAGTTCAGCAGAATGCTTTCTCATTGCGATTGAAGAAGTCGACTAATCACATATCATTCATTCAAAAATTGAGATATATTAATTTGTTAAAATGATCAATTCTCCTTGTGGAATTTGTATTATAATATTTATTTATCCAGAATATCAATTTCATGAAATAATGAACTTCATCAAATGATTATTCCAATAAATAATCAATCTTTTCTCTATGATTCTCATATACTCATCCAAATTTTCATGTTCAACAAGGATACTCTTCCAAAATTCCAGTCAACAATATCTTCAATAAATGATTCCGCAGTATTATTCCATCAGTACAATGATTCCTAATCGACGGATCTCTACCAAAACAGATTGTTAACGCGTATACTGTCGCTAACAGACCGCAAGAACTAGAATCAATCTGTTTTTGCACGTTTTTAATACTACGAAATCATCTCCCAGTACAGGATACCTTTTTTAGATGGAATCCCTTTCTCTATGATGGAAAATTATTCAAGAAATTCGACGAAATACTGGAAAAGAGACACAAAAAATGAAGGATAGAAAGAAAATTTGGGAAACGAGTTCTGTTTTCCGGAGATAAACAAATTAAGCTGATCAGAATGTGCAGAGAGTTGGTTATGAAATATGAGAATGACAAAAAGAATATCTCATATATTTGGTCTACCAACATATGAATCAGGCATGAGTATCCTGAGCTGTAAATGATATTCGAATTGAAAAGGAATTACTCATGGTGGCTATTTTGGAAATGGGAAGAAAATCAAGTGAAATTGAGTATTTTTCTACTAATTCGTGATTTGAAAAATAATTACGGAGTGTAAATTTTATTTTGCACTCGGTGGAACAGAGTAAGAAGAACGTGAAGGTTGTTATTGACTTTTATCAACGCGACGAATGGATTGGTTGGTACAGAATCTAGGTAGAAAGAAGATTAGGTTAGGTGAGGGAGCAATTGACCGTCGGTGAACGTAAATTTTGGAATAACAATCTCTCATTTGGAACGCAAAATTTCTAAATCCATTCGACAAACTCTTTTGAGACTTCGTAGGTGTATTTTGGAGACTGTGATGATGATGCCAGTGAATTTGAAGCATGATCGTATGGGTATTTTTTGACTTGTGAATTTTTTAATGAGGAATTTGAAATTTTTCCGAAAGAAGCACAGCTTAAGAATAATTTGTACTTCATCCTACTGTATGAAAAAAATGTCAAGAAGGTGATTTAGATGCTCCTCGACGTGCTGAATTGATTGGTTGATACGGAATTTTGTTAGATTGTGACTATAACGGTCTCAAAGCCCGATGTCAGAGAGGTATGAAGAAGCTAGAATGAAATGAGCCCCAATCGAAATTCCGTATCAACCAATCGATCCAGCACGTCGAAAAACATGTAAATTAACCGCCTCAGATTTTTTGAGGGGACAGGAGACAATATTTTTAATTTTGAAGATAAAGAAGAATTACGAATAAATGGAGGAAAATTCATAAGTATAAAATTAATCATCGGGGGGGGGGGGGCAGTTGAAATCTAGCGTTCCCATCTAGAGACACCTCCGAACATGGCACAGAAGTTTCAGGACGATCTATCAAACCGGTGAGGAGTTTTGCTGAGCGATAGAAAATAACATACATACACACATACACACAGACACGGACAGAGGGCTCGAAATACGGGGTTGTGGTGATTTTGTGAGAGCTTATGAAGAAGAAGTGCAACCTACGTTAGATAGATCTTGGCGAAAGGAAGAGGACTGTACAAATTTCATGTATTCAAGAGCTTCACTGAAGGAGAAAAAAATTTTTTTAGAAAAAATTTGACGAAAATTCTCCTGGCACCAAATGAATGCTTTTTCTCTTGAGAAAGCAAAATTCACCCGGATTTTCAAACCGGAATTGAGATATTTGTAATCAGCGGGTCGAAACCAATGCATTAAAAGGAAATCTGCGTGCCAGCCTCGTTTTTGCTATGAAACCTATGGCTGGCTGATAGATTAGAGGGGATAGTTTTTACTCGAATGTCACGAGAAGGAATAATCGTACTTTACAAAAGCGTGCTGTGCGAAGGACGTATGCTATTTTTCATTATTGAGGCAAGTACACGCTAATTCTCTGTTTGCAGCCGCAGTCGGGACTGAAAAGGGCGCTTCAGTCGCCCTAAACTCAAAAATTATATCCGACAGATTCTTAGAAGACAACAAAACACGGTTCGCTTGAACTGACTTTGACCCGAAAGTGCTTTCCGCTCAAAACAGCTTTTGCTCTCCAAAACTACATGGAAAATGGAAGTTTCTCGAACAAGAATCAAAATCATCGCCGGAGCCGTGTTTGAAAAATATCGACTAGACCGTTCTTCCACAATTATTTCAATTTCTCTTGATAGAATTGGTCTATTACTCCGAATTTCGTGAACACATTACATCAGAATATGCTTCATGTTATTCGGAAAGTAACGAACAGGTATGTAGCAATTTTCTGTATGGAGCCAAAAGAGTTTCTAACAGACTGCGCATACCACTGTGTAGAAGAATATGATCAAAAATCGAGCACATTCCACATTTCAGACTTGGGTGTTTGTCATGGCATCGATTACGGGGAGATATGGAGGTTTAAATATCGTTTATGATAGAATAGTATTGACCACGGGAAATTAACGAGCCCCACTCCCACTCTCGTGCTGAAGAGGGAAATGGGTCTCGGTTTCTTGAGTGAGCAGGCAATGGAATCATCCCATTTTGGCTTCAGTCTGACGGAGAAAAACCACGAAGTTGACAAAAAAAATCCCAATTATTAGAAAAAACTTCGGCGGGCTGTGTGCGCTGATAACAGTATGCATATTTAGAATGAAGGATCAATCATCAATGAAATAATCTTACTCGAATTCATAAGTGATAACCTTATTTCAACTACCCCATACATCAATCGCTGATTACTAGTGGAATATTATGCAATAATTAGGGATATACAAAACTCACACGAAGAGTGACATTGCGCTTGCTATGGTTAACAAAAAAATATGAACTCGAAATATTCCAATTCGACGGTTCTCTAAAACAGCTCCAGCGATGATTCTGATTATTGTTGGAAAAACTTCCATTTTCCATGTAGTTTTGGACGGCAAAAGCTGTTTTTAGTGGAAAGCACTTTCGGGTCAGAGTCAGTTCAGGCGAACCGTGAAAAGGAGTCTGAATAGATCTTCCTATATGAAACGTTCTGAGTGTACAGTAACCCATATTCCTCTCGTCACTCCTCACAATGCGGTCATCCTGGAGAAAGATACTTCAGCAACGTTCACACGATGCTTTTTATCAAAGAGTGTGTGTCGAACAAGGAGCGTATCTCTCGAAGATCTTTGAGAAACAGATCTACACACTTTTCTATCAAATGCCTTCCCGTCGAGGTAGGGGGCCATAACCGTGTAAACTAACATGGAAGTACAAATATACTCTCATTACACAAGTGGAACTCCTCATACGGAAAAATGTGCACATACCTTTTTTGTTGGTTTTTCCGAGATCTACGAAAATTCTGGACATTTTTGCACTAAAGTGCAATCCCTCCGAGTTATGGAACCAAAACCGAGAATAATAACAAGAAGAATATGAAAATATTCCCATTACGGAAATTGGACGGTTCATACGGGAAAATGTATAGAAATTTTCCTTGATCATTCTTCAAAGATCTGCAAAAAGTTGCTCTACATTTTTTGCAATAAAATGCATTCCTTTTGAGTTATCGAGGATAGACGACTAGAAAATTTTGAAGAGCAGCACTTGTTTGAATAAAATTGGAAAGTTTCAAAGGTCACAATTATAATTATTGTCAGATCCTGTAAGTACAGATGGATATGACCATATCCAACTAGAATCCCATCCTCGGGTGACAAGCGTATGTTCACGTACTTCAAAACCGTCGTGATCGTATGAAATCTCATCATATAAGTGGATTTCCAGGATCCCCAGGGTCGAGACTCAGAGGACACATTTATCTCTATCATCCATCACTGTGAAAACCAACTTTCAGAAGACAAATGAAAGAGCCATCTGTCCATATTGCGATGTGCCATCAATTTCATTGTGTTTTCCAACCGATATATGCAACACTTTTCTCGCGCTAGAGTTGCGATTAGTTCTCTCTTACGATAGGCACACACATCCGGTTTAGAGCATCATGTTGGCGACACTCAGATGATGAATTTTTTGTGGTTCTGATGGGGGAAAGAGGATAAGTCTTTCGGGTAATGCTCTGTAGATGCGAAAACTAGAAGAAGATTGAATCACGGGTTCCCATTGGAAACACCTCCCCGAAACTTCTTTATTAATAGGCACACCTATCTGCATCTGGTTTTGTCATAGTGTGATATAATGGGATGGTGTCTGATTCTTTATGGGATTTTTTCATGATAGGGTCTCTTGAGTTACACGCTGAAGAATGCTGCGGATGGTCGTGAATACCACCCACTCACTCTCACGAAAAGTCTATCATTCCATGACTCTGAGACCTTTAGTGAACAGGTAGGAGCTAAGTAATATTTGAGACTGAATCTTGGCACGATTTGGACCATGTTTGAGCATTGGGGACGAGCATTTTGGTACAGACGGAGCGTATAGCCTTGCATACCACGTCTTTTTTCAGTTAGCGGAATTACCCATATAGGTCACCGCATCGGAACGATGCGAGACTCCGGACAGGCACGGATGTGAAGTGGTGAGTCTCGGAACTCCACCCCCTTTGTCACCTGACGATGCACGAGGTGCACCGCCAGCGTCCCTGACGGATAATTGCCCGTTTATCCCCCCCCCCCCCCCGAAGCGCGATGTCACATCGCAGACCCATCGTCGCGGACGACGAGCCTTGGCGCGGCAGACTGCTCTGACCAACCGAACTTCTCACACACTCTCTCTCACCTCACAAGTTCTCTCGTATATATCAAAGTCACTGATCAGTAACTACTCGTGTTCTTACTGGAGAGCGGAACCCCTTACTCACGTAACATACGCCGGCCCTAGGCGCTCTCGCGCCCCTGGGCGAGATTTGGAGAGGCGCCCCCGCCCCCGCCTCCCTGCGACTACGACTATCTTGATTAAAAGCATACGATTATTAGGATAGATTCTGACATTCGGAGAAATTTTGAGGCGTCTCAAATAATTTGAAAACATTGTCGAGATTTATTGCCTAGCTAAAGCTTACAGAAGAACATGATCGATCGTTTCTAACCGAACAACTTCATATATTAAGACGAGATGGCAACGTAACAATGTAAAGTACACATTTCCATCACGTGCACTTGACTTTCCGGGCTTTGCTATTTGTAAAATCATGAATAAGTTCAGAGAAATTCAGGGAATGTGCGAGATCATTCTCTATTGACAGCGTAGCCAAACCAGATAATCTCTCTTGTGCCATACTTGATCTCAAATAGGTTCCAATTAGTTTCAACTTCGAAAAACTGCGTTCTCCACTGGCAACAGTTACAGGGATTGTTAGCATTATACGCAAAGCAATCCATACGTTGAAATACGAATCTTGTCAGTTGTTTTTTTTTTTATGAAATTCAATGTTCGAAGCGGGGAGATTTCATTGTCGTCATTCCTAGTCATGAAAAAGTTTAAACTGATGAGCTCGTCGCAAAGCAGCTCTCCTTGTATATCAGATACAGAGTTTACTGTGAGTTTGATTTGAAGCTTATGACAACTTCGAAGGAGATCAACTCTTTCTGGTAGATGTTTCATGTTAAACAAGAACTCCCAAGTTTCACAATGCTCTCGTAATTGTTCAAATCTAGTCCTCATTGCCATCAAAGCTGTGTCCAAAAGGGGATTGGAAAAATCAACTTCTAAGGCTTTTTCTGGGCACTGAATAGTATTCTGAGTTTGAGCACGCTCATCGCGACGCATTGAAACTCGAACTATCCTTCTCAAAGGCTTGAAAATAGGCTCAACTTGTAGTTCTTCTGCTAGTGCTCTGGCTTCAACTATTGCGCCCTTGAAACCTTCTCTTCTGTAATTTTCCAGATACGTGACACGTGCCCCCAAGAGTTTGGTACATTCTCCTATGTTCATGTTAACTGCTTGGATAGATTTACTCACAACATTGACTTGGTGAAGAACATCATACCATGTCACGAGAGAGACTGAAAAGGCAAAATCTGTCAATTGGCCGGCTAAAGTTATAGCTTCGTGGCTCCTATCAGGCTCACAGTTCTCTTGTTCAGATAATGTTATGAGAGCATCGTAAACTTCACAAATTTGGTGAGACTAATTTATCCCCAAGATGTTTCCAGTCATTATGACCAGTGGAGTTCCATCTTGTATTTGATGAGATCTTGTCAAAAAATTTGCAACAGAAACAAAAAACTGCATCCTTGGCCACAGAGTAAACGAGCCACTGTCGATTCAAACTCTCACCACCACTAATTTGTCTGCTATAGTGGGTATTGGAAAAATGACGACCTTGCTTATCCTGAGGGTATTCTTTGAGGAAGATTTGCTCTGCACCTTTCTCGATCAGATAATTGATCGTACTCTTATTGAGATGAGTAGGCCATTTCCCTATATCTGATGAAACCAAGGCGAGATCTTGATTTTCACATGAAGTGCTATCACTATCTTGACATCCAACAATATCAGAAGGTACAACGGAATCGATCTCCTCAGTGGTTCTACTCAAATCTACTTCCGGTGATGAATCTTCCAGTGTAACGTCAATGCCGATTGCTTCGCTTGGCTCTTTTCTGGGAGAACATTCCAAGCGTGACTTCTTGGCGCTTCCATCGAATTTAACCGTGTACTTGTCAATGCACATGAATTGTTTGTCTCTCTCGAACTGTTCATCTTTTTGAGCTTCCCGTTTCTCATTTTCACTGCCAGTCAGTTTTTTCTTCACAGTCTTGGCTGGTGCGGACATCGAAAAAAATTCGTCTACAAGAGAAAAAATTTTTTCAAATCGCAAATTACTGATTGTCCGAAAAACATTTTTAACGTTTTTTGTTAATTCATTTCAAATGATTGCTCTGGTGATGCATCCGTGTAATAGGCTAAGGGCATACTGAAACAAAGAACCACCACAATATGATGTATCTAGAGCAGGATGAGTTCATGTAATTGCCTCCGAAATCGAACCGGTCGAGCTGTCCAGCTAAGGGTATGATGGAAAAAAGTGGCAACATGATTGAATGTGATGTTATATTGAGGGTTACTGAGAATTTCCAGACTATGAGTCTCCAGGCAGCACTTAGGAAATCTCAGTTTCAGGAAGCTCTCAGCCTATTACACGGATGCAGCGTCAAAGTGATGAATTTACAAGATATGCTAAATAATTAAAAACGTTGGTCGCTCTCTGAGAAGTCAATGATTTGCGATTGAAACGAATCCTGACGTGGAGGGGTGAATTTGGCTACGGGTTCAGTTTCTACCTCGAAAACACAAGAAAATCATGATCGGGTCAATGTATTATTTCTGACTCATTTCGTTATCCGTACTCAAACACGGAGTGCTCCCGAACCTCCCGGACGAGGCTACTATCGGCATTACCATTCATTTTGTATACGATTCGCACTAGCCGTTTCGCGAAGAAAGTTCTGTAAATGCCGATCCGAACCAAAAATTCTTCAACTTCCCTTCTAAACTCAGTTGGCTCACGTGTATAATCTTTCTAAAAAGGCAGCTGTATATCATTTGAATCGAATGTATTGTTGAAACTAGGCATTTATTGATTTGCCAAAGAAAAGACAACAGGAAAATAAGAAAGAAAAAAGGTTTACTTGCCAATGATGCGATTTCATATGAGATAGGAGTTTACAGTCAGTTGATACATTAAAATCTTTGTGCACCACGTTCTTCACGCCCACGCCAAGTACAGACAGCTTAACTTGCAAAACACAAAAACAACCAAAACTGACTGTCCTATTATAATCCGAAAAACGATCATGGGAGTTCTTCACGGCTCGATATTCAAGCACAAACTGGCGATATTCTCGTCAATCAGACCATATGCCAAGCTCGGCAAGATCCGTCACGTTGAAACATTATAGTATCGTTCCTCAAGACAGTAACTCTATACATCATATACATATGAACAGCATAACACCAATACCAGTACTAACAATGCATGTAACAGAAACTCAAAAACAAGGCACAACACGATCTTATCGCCTCCAATAAGGCATGCTGCTTATTCCGCCGCAGGTATACCTATAGAACGACTCGAGTTGAAGAGAGCGCGCAAGATATTCGCGCTGCTTCGATGATATACATTTGCGAGAAATCGGACTTCATCTGCCTCTTTGAGATCGAGCTAATATTGTCACCGCAACTTAGCAGTTAGGTTTGTTTCATTCAATTCTCGCGAACTCACCTTTATATGTTATACACGGGATGGTCACAATTTCCGAGGTCGATATTACATTTCAAAACTTATCGTTATTCTCTCAGACCATGGAGCCCTTTCCAAGACTGATATCAAATCTCAAAACTTATCGATATTCCCTCAGACTATGGCGCCCCAAAAATCTGTCAAAAACCTGGCGCCTAGGGCAAATGCCCGGTTCGCCCCCCCCCCCCCCCCCCCTCGGGCCGGCGCTGACTGGATCAATAAGTGTACTCCGACTTATAATCAATTTGATAATAAGTCGGAGTACACTTATTGATCCGCCTGACCCGCTATGAACTTTATAAAATGTCCGTACAATGAATCGGAGTAATCATGATCCTAGAGAGACTATGGATGATCCATTGATTTTGGGAGGTACTGTATAACTGAGAGTAGTGATGGAAAATACAAGTTACGAGCCTGGAAGTTTACTCTTGCCTTCTGTCAATTTTCGAATCCGTTTCAAGCAAGTTTCCGCGGAACTGCTCATAAGACTCATCTTCATTTTACGTTGAGCTCGTCGAGACATCTGAGACAAAGTTCATCTCATCAAACGCTCATGAGAATCAATTTATGGGAAGAGTCCCGGAGGATAATCCTTAGCAACATTCTGCGGCATGTCATGGAAATCTGGCCAAATACGTTCCATTCCTCATGTTCTACTCAGGGTTGGCATTAGACTATACCAAAAGTGGTATACCGGTATTATACCGGAGGTATAATACCGGTATATTTGTCCCGCTCTCAGACGTGGCAACACCGCGCGGTGCGTACTGATAACAATATACAAATTCCTACCGATTACCAAGTTTGATTTTCCATCAATCAGGCGTGATTTGGAATTCTAGTCAGTGTATTTTGTAATTTATTAGCAAGAATTAGTAAGAATATTCATAGAGCTCGGGATATTATTATATCGAATCCTACTCGCTATTCATCAGTGATGATAAAAAATCAAATGATAACGAATATATGTTTTACGGGTCGCTTCGGATAAATCTAAATAGAAGGACTGCTCTACGATTTGTTTAAATGAATTTCTCTGAACAATTTGAGCGGAAAATTGAGTAATGGGCTCTAAAAAATCATACTCGGGGGTTTTTGAGGATACCGAATTCAAATTTTGACGAATTATCACTCTATAATTTGTTTAAAAATTTTTCCCACCTGAGACATTTTACACCCTTGGAAAAAAAATAAACAAGGGTCTTCCGATGTCACTGAACTAAACTCATGTATGATTTTTGGGTTGAACTCTTTTGGGAATATTCCTACTATAACGGATGAATTCTGATAAGGTATCTTTGTTCGGGTAGGATATTGACAAGAGATGAAATTTGTTCGCGAAAAGAATCTGTTTTCGTGACTTCTCTTCTACAAAACAGACGAAATTTTCATTCTCAATGGTGAGGATAAGTGTTGAATTAATAACGTTGTTACTCTTTAACAAAACAAACACTCATCTTCATTCCCCCCAATGTGCATGAAAGAATGCTGTCCCCTCCCTGGACATTTGAGGAGGTGGTCTGAAAGTGTACAATTCATTGAATTCACATTGATAAGAAAATCATGTGATCCAAAGCTAAGACGTGAAAAAGCCTGTATTTGACACTCACCTTCCACAAAACAAACACAAATTTCTATTTTTTATTGTGTGAGACTGATGAGATACTATCTTTCGAGTATCTCAGGAGGTGATTCCGACAAACTCTTGATTCAATTGGATCTTTTGTGATTACTTGACGGAAACCTTATGCGCTCCAATCTCAAAATTTATTTCGAAAGGATCCAGTTTTTGTGACTTATCGTACGTGAAAGAGAAACAGATATTTAGTATTTATCATGAGCAAAAGGGATTCTCCTTCATAAATATCTCAGCAGGGGTGTCCCAAAACTCAGATTTCAATTGATCTCATTTTGGTTTCTTTACGTAATCTTCAAGCGTTCAGAGTTCAAAATTCCCCTCAAAACAAGTCCCGTTTCCGTCGCTAACATTTTACAAAACAAAAACACATCTTCATTTTGATAATTCGGATAAAGAGGTACTCTTTTTGGGGCATTCGAGAAGGTAATCCCCAAAATTTAGGATCAAGAAGATTATTTCTTATTAGGTCACAATGGATTTCAGCGTTCGATAGCTAAAAACTCGTCGTAAATATATGAACTCGTTGTCGTCACCTCTTATTAACGAATTGATTCACACAAAATCTGTATTTTTCATAACGCTACACTGTAAAAACACTTCCGATAATATCACCAATATTGTTGGTGAATTTGATATCAGAAGTTTGTATTTTCGCTAACTTCCCGCCAGTGAAATCGCTAACGGATTAGCGAATTCATTAATAGTTCGTGAAAGCTCCACCCTCAGCGTAGGTCGCTCTGTTACCTCCGCTGAGCGATGCGAAATCGCTAATCTGAGATTAGCAAATTCACGCAAGACAGCGTGGTGAATTTATCCAAATTGAGAAAGCATTAAACATCGGCACTATGCCAAGTACTATGCGACTTTGTTACGTCTTCACGAGCCCTCCAATCACTTTCGGAGTATCATCCGAGTATGAAATATTAACACAGCAGTGCCCTGCACGTACAAAGACTCCTGGACAACCGCGTAGATGAGTCCCGGCGAGTAAAAATAGAGTCGTCCATGACCTAAAAAAATTGGGATGGGCTCCACCTGGTGGAGTAGAATCGCTAAGCCCTGGTTAGTGAATTTACATAGCCGTAGCAAATTCACTCCACCCAGCGTGGGTCGCTTCCATTTCCAACGCTGGGCTCAGCGATTTTCTCGAATTTGTTTTTTACAGTGTAGGGATTGTTCGTGAAAGAATCTGGTTTCGGCGCTCATCTGCCACAAAACAAATACTTATCTCTAATTTTGACGATGAAAAAGGAGTTACTCTCTTGAATCTATGATCAAGTTGATTGATTTCGATTGATTCCTAAGAAACTCCTGCAATCGAAAGCTGAGAAATTCTTCGCGAGGGGTGCTGTTTTCATCACGCATCTCAAATCAATCCAATCATAATTATTAATCATAGAAATTTGGGATAACCTCGTCAGGTACCCATATAATAGTATCTTTCCATTCTCATTTCTGGAAATGGGATATCAGTCTTTTTTCGTGGAAGATAAGCGACGAGAACAGATTACTTCCAAAAAATCATTAGCATTCGAATACAGACATTCTTTGTGAATAAATCAAGGTCGATCCCAGCAATTCGGAATTTTTGGGTTTACTTTGAAATACCTAGGATAGAGTATTCTCTTCGTTTTCACTATCAGAAATGAAAATCTGTGTTCGATTTGTGGTAGATGTGCGACGAATACACGCCTTTTTACGGAGAACACTTAGCTTCCGACCACCCAATTTTTGTCAATGAATGGAAGTCAATCCAATATGAATTCGAGAGCTTCGGGATCACTCTCTCCATTTTCAAAAATAAGTATTCTCCCATCCCATTATTGAGAGTGGCAATATTCATTTCCTCCACAGGAGAAAAGGCTCAGGAATAGATTCTAGAAAGATAAGTAATAAAAACAGATTCTCTCCTCAAACAATTTCCTCCTCTTGTCGATATCCTCCCCAAGCAAAGAAGACCTCATCAGAATTCATTCGTTACAGGGGGAATATTTCCAAAAAAGTTCAAACCAAAAATCACACATGAGTTTAATTCAGTGACATCGGGAGATCCCTGATCATTCTTTCTCCAAGGGTGTGAAATGTCTCAAGGTTCCATTTGTTCAGAAGGAAATTTTGAACAAATTATACACTGTAGAAAAAAGTTCTTGCAAAATCGCTAACAACTACGTAGGTTACTAGGGCACCTACGTTCAAGGCAGCAATTTCACCAAAAATTAGCGATTTTGCTTGGAAGAATCTCGCGAATCTATCTGCAGAGGGAGCCCGTTCGATGCGGCCAGAATTGACTAGTTTTTAGCGATTTTGTCATGAATGAGATTGAGAATTTATGGAACTGAAAAAATTCAGAAAAAAATACGGGGAGAATCGTAAGAATGTATTCTATCATCCTCAAAGATTGCTCATTTCGTGGACTATTTATCCATAGTAATTAGGATAGATTCTTCGCAAACACATGGAATCGAGAGGCGAGGACTCATAATCACATCATATCAGCGACACGATGTTCACACTATCATAACCTTAATTACTTAACTAATACCTCAGCTTCTCCTTGGCTTTCGGACAACATCCGCGCTTGCAGGACAACTAGAAACATTTATACGACTCTTGGGGTAATTCGAGCTAGAGTTACACGGTTACCCCGGTCAATTTTTCATCAAAGCTTGCAGAAAATCAATGACGATAGGCCAACCTTCAAAGCCGGCGTATCTGACGCCAAGGAGGAGCTGAATGCATCACACAGCAATTTGTACTACACATAATGATTCTACTCGCGTGAATATCCAACACTTTTTTCCTGTTGAATTCACTATCGAAAAAAGACCAAGAAATGTATAGGGTCCGGCCGCCGGGTCAGCCGGAATCGGTCCTCGCCACCTCAGATTCAGATCTCTTCCGCACCCAAACACAATGCGTTTGGTGAAGTTGTTTATCCACAAACAGCGATGATCTCAACCTCAAATCCATAGGCCCCGGCCACCACCACGAAGTAATCAGCTTTTGTAAATTCGCCACCCGGGGCGCTGTACTTTTACCAAAGATTAGCGATTTTACACCTTTGAAAATTAGCGATTTCACCACGCAGAAGGTGGGTTACCTGGGCACCTACGTTCAAGGAAAAAATTTTGCTGATCATTGGTGGAATTATGGAAGATTAGGGTTTTATCCAGAAAACGGATAGGGAAAAGTTCAATAGTTAGCGAAATCGCAGAAATTTTTTTCACAGTGTAGAGTAATAATTTCTCGAACTTTGAATTCAGCGTTCTCGAAAACCCCCGAGTACAATTTTTGAGAGCTCATTACTCAATTTTCGGCTCAAATTGTTCAGAGAAATCCATTTAAGCAAATCGTAGAGCAGTCCTTCTATTTAGATTGATTCGAAGCGACCTGAAAAACATACAGTACCGTGCAAAAATTCCTGAACGGGGGTATGAAATCCTCTCTTGCAAAAACGTCGATTGCTCGAGCCTGGATTACTGTAGAGGGATTTTGGAGGAAGCGTCTTAAAGATGAGAAGATATGCTAGCTTTTCGTGGTTTTTTATTTTTTCTCTCAACCCATTTTGGTACCTCGAATAGCTGATGTAATTTCAAGGATTTCGAGAAAAAGACGGTTTTTACTCTATGGGATGTAATTTGGACGCGGATGAAGATAGAACAATTTTGTGGAAAGCATCTTGAAGAACGGAAAAAAAAGCAAATTGCAATGATTCTTCGATTATTTCTCACGTCGTGCGAAGAAGAGTGTGAGAGCTCTCTAAGTCCCCAGATTCTCGGATTTTCAATGAAATACGTGTAAAAACAGCAAAAAATGGCAAAAAACTACGGTTTTGGCTACTTCGCACGACGTGAAAAATAATCGTAAAATCATTGCAAATGGCATTTTTTCCGCTGTTCAAGATGCTTTTCACGAAATTGTTCTATCTTCATCTGCGTCCAAATTACAGCCCATAGAGTAAAAACCGTTCCTTTTCTTGAAATCCTTGAAATCTTTGGAATCACATCAGCTATTTGAGGTACCAAAAAGGGCTGAGAGAAAAACCAAAGACCACGAAAAGTTAGCGTTTTTCCTCAATTTTCCGCTCAAATTGTTCAGAGAAATTCATTTGAACAAATCGTAGAGCAGTCCTTCTATTTAGATTTATTCGAAGCGACCTGCAAAACATATATTCGTTGTCATTCGATTTTTCCTCATTAATGATGAATAGCGAGGAGGATTCGATATAATAATATCCCGAGCTCCATGAATATTCTTGCTAATTCTTGCTAATAAATTACAAAATACACTGACTAGAATTTTGAGTCACGCCTGATTGATGGAAAATCGAATTTGGTAATCGCTAGGAATTTGTATATTGTTATTAGCACGCACCACGCGGTGTTGCCACGTCTGAGAGCGGCGCAAATATACCGTGATTACACCTCCGGTATAATACTTTCGGTATGGTCTAATGCCAACTCTGGTTCTACTGCATTCTCAAAGCACTCGTTATCGAGAAAGAAGATAATTATCTTGAGAAATCGAACTTTTACAAATTCTTGTTGGAATCGGTTCCTCTGAGTCTCTTCACTCGTTCGTGTTGCCATACCAGGATTTTCTGATGCAGCATGGTCTACTCAGCTGGCCTGAACGAGTGCAATTCCGATAAATGTCCTCACACTTGAATCATTGCATATTCAACGATTTAAGAAAACATTTGATGGGCTGCTCATCTTGCGGCTCCAAGCGGAGAAATGCATCCACTCTGAATCAGAACGTGATAGGGGAAAACGCAAGAATGTGTGTTCTCTTAAATTGTCTCGAAAGACATATTTTCTAAATTAAGAGACATGCAGGGTCCCCTCCCCTCCCCAAAATCCCTATATCAGACTTGCCAACATAAAATCAAAATCAGGGTTGCCAACCTCATGTTACGAATGTCCCTAGGCGAGATCAAATGTCCCTAGATTTTTCCCCGATGTATAGAATACGTGTTTTAGTGTCGTTTACGAATTTTTGACGTGTCTTTGAATTTTTTGTGAATGGATTTTCGATTCTATTATATGTATTTATAAGTTGATATTATATATTCGATTTGCTGCTAATTCTTGCCGTGAAAACGGTTGCTGACCGGTCTCACGGAGCCCTTTCAAACACTGCCCAAGCTTCCGAATCCATTGGCGAAGGTTAGGAGCAATCGATTTTTATGACATTTGTTTAGATATTCGTATTACGTGCATAAAAGGGACGATTTTATAGCTTTTTCAGATGACTTCTTTAAGAATTCGAGACACTGTCATTGTCAGCATCGAAGGTAGCCAAGTAACTTCTTACGGTTTACGAGGCTGCCTCACTTTCAGATGTGATGTTATTCTGGTGTTCAAAATTGATTTATTTAAATTGTTTCTCAACATCTTTTGTTTTTTTTTTTTTTTTTCATTCCTGGTATTCGAGATAGGACAATTCTCATTATGTGAAGGTTGAACTGATTGTTGTGGAAGATGGATATGATAACATTCGATTTTTCTAAGTAACAGATTATATGATCAAGATTGGAAAATTATCGATTCGTCCACAGTGAAATGGACATTTTTTCGGACCCTGCAATTATTTGGAATGATCTCAAAACTAGGGATTTGACATTGAAAAGAATGATTGGTCTAATATAATAAAAAATAATTGAATTGAAAAGACTGCAAAATTTACTGTACATTGATCTAAAATGTTCTGAAGTTGGAATTGAACAATTACTTGGAATGTGAGAGATTGCCGAGTTACTTGGTGAAATGCTATGTCGGTCCTTCTCGAATGCTTATATTGGAAAGATTGGATTAACACGGGGGAAGGAGGAGGGAGCAATTGGGAGAATATTAACAACGAGATCGTTATTTTCTTCAATTAGTGAGAAATGAATTTTAGGATTCACTATTTACTATTCATTGTCGTTTGAGGCGAAAAACTAGTTTGTTACTGAATTTTCGAAAATGAAAAGTGACTGTTCAGACTAAGCCTAATATATCTCGATCAATGAAGTCGTAAAGTGAGAATTAATTCGATCTATCGTGATCGTTCATGATTCGCATTGACATAAGACAATCATTGATGCTTTTTTAGATCATCGAAGTTTTTCATATGGAATAATAAATCGAAGAAATTGAATTCTAGAAGAGTCCTTGATTGAAGAGGTGATTTGAATTTTACTATATTTGAGAAACTTCATAGTTCATCATCCCCGTTGTTAGTATATAGGGTGAAATCGACGTGTGATTGTCAAGTATCTTTTGTTTTGAGTAGCAATGTAACTCTTCAGCACAGAAGTTAAAGGAGACATATTCAGATGAAACTGACACGCTATTTGGTTTTCCAATATCGGGCCAAAAAATTGATGTCCAGAACAGAGGGAATCCAGTAACCCCATTTTGAAGAGCGGCGTTAGTGTACTGTGTTGTTTTCACCATCTCTACTGAGTCTGACTCTTTTATATTCAAACTAGCTAGGCAACAGTAATTTGTACTCTATCGATCTCAGAGATGAAAGTCTCGATCTCTATGTGAGCCATGGCATCATACAGTCCTGTTGCAACTTGTAAATATATAATCGATGCTCACAGAGATGTGAGAAGTGTGATGTTGTTGTGAAGTTTCTGAAAAATATGTGTAACGGGTCGGATTGATTTGTTGTAAGGGCAAAATTAGTTTGAATGAAACTGAACGGTCAAGGACTCGTGTTTGAAATCTGAATTGTTGAGACGAACGACTTCATTTTATCAAGATATATAAAACTTCTGATGAATACTCCGTAAACGTTTGTTGATCTTTTCACAATTGGAATCAAACAAGTTTCGGAAAATCCACAACTGACCAGAAAATCTAATGTGATGTGTTGGTTTTTTTTGGAGTTAGCGTTACTTTATAATTATTCTTTGATTTTTTTGGAATTGGAATTGAAGAATTTGTGAAATTCAAAAATGATTAGAAAAACTAATGTAATCATATGCTGTACTTTTTTTGAACAGTTTTTGATAGAAGGAGTGAATGGACACAGGGGGTGGTTGGGGACGTCCCCCCAACCAGATCGTATTTTTTTATTCAATCCTTTAAGATTCAGAAATTGACATAGTATGATTACCGATGAGATTGATGTGGCATGCAGCATGTACAGTGTATTTCTTTAAATACAAATATCTTATTCCAACTAGTATTTAGAATGTAATATTATCTTAATTTGTTCAAATCCATTGACTTGAGTTATACTATTATTTGGTATTAATTCTATACATTTATAATCGTTGATATTACTCTATTTAATTGAATGACTAATTCTTCAAAAACTGACCTATGTATAATATATTGTTCCAATGAAGATTTCATAATGGTGATGAATTTATTGAAATCAATATATACTCATATAGATCAATCACTCTTGGCTCGTGTTCACGAAAAGATGTGTGGGTGTAATTGTATAGTATTTTTTGTTTCGAGTAGTAATGTAACTCTTCATCACAGAAATTTGAGGAGACATGTTCAGATGAAACTGACACGCTATTTGGTTTTCCAATATCGGGTCAAAAAATCGATGTTCAGAATAGAGGAAATCCAACAATTCTATTTCGAAGAGCTGCGTTAGTATATTGTGCTGTTTTTCAACATCTCTAGTGAGTCTGACTCTCTTATGATGAATTCCACGCCGAAGCGACCTACGAAAAGGGGTCATCCCTCAGATTCTTTTTTAACCTTTTTCATTCGATTCTATGGCCCAAATAGGAACTTCGGACCACCTATGGAGCCCAAAAAAAATTTCTCCTCTCCATTGCACGCATATCCGTCAACAGACCGAAAATTTATCGTGTAAAAATCGATGCTCTTTTATTCACGAAAATGGGAATATTTCGAGTTTTTGAATAGCTATCGGTTTGCGAGTTGCGGCATCTGAAAGGACATCAAAAAACCTATCGAAAAAGTTGTCGGAAATTCCTTCTCTGTGATTTGGGGGCCTCCTGGAGGCAAAAGAGTGTTTTTCACTGAAATGTTGATTTCTCAGAAAGCCATTTTTTTCATTTTTTTAAAATCATATATTTGACGTAAAATTTTGCGTTCTTTCGAAAAAAATGGGTTTCAGAGAAGTTTGGGGCGATCCAAGTGACTTATGAGCCATTTTTCTGAAAATTCAATTTTTCCAGTTTCAGAAAAAGGCGATTTTCTGCGCATGCGCACACACGTAGACTTTCGGCGCCACTTTCAATAGGAAGCTGACAAAATTTCCTATAAAATGACTACCCGCAGAGTTGGAATTCATGCACTGAAACGCGATCTGCAAGGATTAATTATGTCGAATCAAAATCACATGAAAATTCAGCCCATTAACGCCTTCGTAGGGCCTGCTGAGATGACACATTCACGGGATCTTCTCGGGACTCAATTTTGAGTACGAAATTGACCTGAAAAAAATTCGGACCACATGGTTCCAACGTAAAATTGTATGAACTTTCAAAATATGCGAAAAAAATCCCGTTTGAGGCGAAGCCGAGGTGTTACATTCAATTTTTCGCCAGAAAATACGATATTCCACATTCAAAATTGCGAAAAATTGAATGTAGCACCTCGGGTTCGCCTCAAACGGGTTTTTTCATCGCATATTTTGAAAGTTCATACAATTTTACGTTGAAACCATGTGGTCCGAATTCTCTTCAGGTCAATTTCGTACTCAAAATTGAGTCCCGAGAAGATCTCGTGAATGTGTCATCTCAGCAGGCGCTACGAAGGCGTTAATGGGCTAAATTTTCATGTGATTTTGATTCGACATAATTGATCCTTGCATATCGCGTTCCAGTGCATGAATCTCAACTTTGCGGGTAGTCATTTTATAGGAAATTTTGTCAGATTTCCGTTGGAAGTGGCGCCGGAAGTCTACGTTTGTGCGCATGCGCAGAAAATCGCCTTTTTCTGAAATCGGAAAAATCGAATTTCCAAAAAATGGCTCATAAGTCACTTGGATCGCCCCAAACTTCTCTAAAACCCATTTTTTTCGAAAGAACGCAAAATTTTACGTCAAATATATGATTTTAAAAAAATAAAAAAAATGGCTTTTTGAGAAATCAACATTTTAGTGAAAAACACTTTTTTGCCTCCAGGAGGCCCCAAAACCACAGAGAAGGAATCTCCGACAACGTTTTCGATAGGTTTTTTGATGCCCTTTCAGATGCCGCAACCCGCAAATCGATAGCTATTCAAAAACTCGAAATATTCCCATTTTCGTGAATAAAAGAGCATCGATTTTTACACGATAAATTTTCGGTCTGTTGACGGATATGGGTGCAATGGAGAGGAGAAATTTTTTTTGGGCCCCATAGGTGGTCCGAAGTTCCCGTTTTGGGCCATAGAATCGAATGAAAAAGGTTAAAGAAGAATCTGAGAGATGACCCCTTTCCGTAGGTCGCCTTGGCGTGGAATCCATCTTATATGTACAGTAGCTAGGCAACAGTAATTTGATCTCTGTCGATCTCAGAGATGAAAGTCTCAAACTCTATGCGAGCCATGGCATCATACAGTACTGTTGCAACTTGTAAATATAATCGATGTCCACAGAGGTGTGAGGAGTGTGATGTTGTTGTGAGGATTTTTGGAAGAATGTGTGACGGGGATAACTTGATCTTTCTTAGCGACAATATTGGCTCGAGTTGAGTGATGTGAGCAAGCTACACATCAAAATATTTCAATTGTTTATTATGATTTCATCAATGACTCGAATATCTGAGCAAAATATGGAAAGACAAATAACATTAAAAATCTTCATTGGAATAATATAAATTACAACTGTACTATGTTTTAGAGTGATTTGAATAGTCGTAGTGAAAATTTGAAAGATATCCATGCATGTCTGTACAACTAATCAAAACTTATATTCGGTTGGCTTGTAACAGGGGTGGATGATTTTAACTCCCATTTTGATGTACCGCATTCCGATTGGATTGTATCTTGGTTTGGAGTTGGATTGGTGTTCTCGATGAACAGCCGAATTTCCATTCCCTAGTCCATGTGACTCATATCGTAGTCGGGAGATCTTGGTATGACTCCAACTGAGCCTGTGAAGAAAAAAAGGAAGGAAAAGAATACGTCCAACATCAAACAGTAGTTCTCGTTACATGAATCAAGATGATCTATTAGAGATTTGTTATTGTTTGAATATTTCCCGATAAAGAAATGTTTAGGCAATAAACATGCAGTGAATGAAGGGAGTAGAAACGGGGAATATTGGTTCATGATTTCTGATTCAATTTGAAATGATTTATTCACCTCTTGTGACTGTTGAACTGCACTTGTTGATGATGTCTCTTTCGTAGAGGCGCGTGGCTGAATGAGCACGTCTGAAGCGGCGTCAGCATGTCTGGCATCGCTCCGGTCCTGTCTGATATATGGGGGTCGAGTGAAACTGTGCCTGTAAGGCAAAAGAGGAAGGAATAAAATACGTTCAATATTATACGGTAGTTCTTGTGACGAGAATCAAGACAATATATCATAGATTTCTCATTATTTCACAAGTCCTTGATGAAATAATGTTTAGGCGATGAACATGCAGCGAATAAAGAAAGTAGAAACGATGAATATCGCTTAATAATTCCTGATTGAATGTGAAATAATTTACTTACCCTCTGTGATTGTTGAACTGCACTTGGTGATAATGTCTTGATCTTCGTAAAGGCGCGCGGCTGAATGAGAGCGTCCAAAGTAGCGTCTGCATGTCTGGAGTCGCTCCGCTCCCGCCCCACTGAAAATGCGTGGCCGCCCGGGCCGGCGGCGGGGCGGGCGGCAAGACGGGCGCCCTGCCGCAGCGATATTTTTGTTGAAAAATGCAGTTGGCAGGGCGGCCGCCCGGCCGGGCGGCAAAAAAATTAATTTTTCCAAAAAAAGTTTTTTTTTCTGGGAGTTTTTTTCTCTCGCGCAATTTTTTCCTTTGAAAATCCGTTCGAAGATGGATCACCTAGTTACAAAATTCCGTTTGTGTAGAATTTGGCTGTGAATGATGCAGTCAATGAGCCCACAAAGTCTCGCGATGCTGAAAAACTCACGCAGAAATATGTCTGACAGCAAAACAATTTCTTCTCGGAATACTTTCTCTCCCGATCAAAATAGTCCAGATTCGCGTTATCCATCTAGAAGATCTAATTTTAATCTCAATCGATCAGGATTGGGAAAAGTTCTCAATCATTAATAACACGGTGATGGGGGTACATTATGTAATTCATTCACGATAATTGTATGAAGCCAGTCCAAGTGGCATGGTGACAGTAATAGCCGATATCATGATTACACTTCAATTTTCACATACAGAAATGAGTACGGCTAGTCATGTATACATTCGATCTGATTCTTATGAGCTGCGAGCGAAAGTGTAGATGAGGAAATGGTGTGAGGAACAAGAGAGTAGTTCGCACTTTTCAATTCAGAAATGACTTCCTTATAAATATGGAGATGTAATTTTCAAGATCACACGAATCCTAAGAGATGTCATGAAAGAATGCCACATCCCAAATACGGTATTTCAGGATAAATTGTACAGTCGAACGCTCAGCATATTATTAGTCTTTTACAATGCCATTGTATACTATGGTATGGTCTTCTACTACGATGGCGACTTTCACAATGAAGCGAGTCTTGTGTTGCATGCATTGACATTCTCTGCAAAGATCCAATATTCATCAAATCAGTGATAAACCCGTAGGAGAACGAACCTCCATTGAGTAGTTATCTATTAATTCTACAATCCTGATCCCGTCCAAGTATGGATATTCCTGAAATCTGTAATGATAGATCTGTGTTGAGTATTCTAGAAATATTTGAAACTCCGATGGAGGTATCACTATTTGTGTATAAGATGGGAACTCACTCAATTAATTGTCTCTCTGATAAAGATGTCACAGATTGAGCAGAACTGAAATTAGCATAATCACGCTGTTACATTTCCGCTTTGCAAATGAACGGCTCAATTGATGATATTCTCATGTAGTGTTGCAATCAGTTCGTTCGAGAGAGTGAGCACAAACTACGAATGAGGAAGATAGAAATCAATATCCTGTAAGAATGACGACCGTCAATGTGTTTTTTGTCAACTAACCTTGCCGAGTCTTTCATCATTGAGAACGACCTGGATATTTCTGGATTTTGATTGCATTAATAACATGCTCTTCATCTATCCATCAATACGTGACAATATGCAGCCCTGTAATGTGTGAAATGTTGTGAAGAAACTATACGTTTGTTCTCAACTTTATTGTGATCAAAGCAATATCCAGGACTCACCAGCACACATATCTTCCGTGCACGTAGAATACTGAAAAACTGTGAAGGTTGAGTGACGAAACATTTTGATCAATGAGCGGGGTCTTAGGTACATCGAAATGTAAGTACCTTGAGCTGATCTTCGATTTCATCAATAATGTAATAAGTTTGGCACATTCATGTGAGTGGTACCCTACGAATATCAATCGAAAGAAAATGTTTATTTTGTTTTTGGAAGAACTATAAATGATTTATAAAAACAAATGTATATCATGAACATATTATTTGTCAATTATATATTTCATATAATTGTAATACAAGGACATGATCGTTACTTGAAATGCCACTCCTCCGAGAATGAATGTCGTAGTGATTAACGGCTAGGTTAGTGAACCCACAGATACAATGGGAGGGATATAGGAATCAGATAGTGGAACAGAATTATGTTAAGCTACGTTCCCTCGGAATATTCAAATATTTCGCAATTGGAGGGTGAATTTGGAATAACTTCACCGGAGAGAAGAAAATCCGAAGAATATTTTTCTTTCCCCGCTCATTCCCCTGCACCACAGAATGGTGTCTTGCGAATTGTCTTCGCGATTCTTACAGCTTGATTCTACGCTAACAAAACCTTGAGAGTTGATTGTTTGCTTCGAAATGGCTTTTTTTGGGGGGGGGGGGGTCGTGCCAGAGAAAATCTTCCAAATGAATGAAAGATGATCAATATCATCATGAGCGGAGGAGGGAAGAAATTAGAAGGGAAATTGTTTTGCTGTCAAACATATTCCTGCGTGCATTTTTCAGCATCGCGAGACTTTGTGGGCTCATCGTCTGCATCATTCAGAGCCGAATTCTACACAAACGGAGTTTTGCAACTAGTCGATTCATCGTCGAATGGATTTTCAAAGAAAAAAATTGCGCGAGAAAAAAAAACTCCCAGAAAAAAAGACTTTTTTTGGAAAAATTAATTTTTTTGCCGCCCGGCCGGGTGGCCGCCCTACCGTCCGCACTTCTCAACAAAAATATCACGACGGCAGGGCGCCCGTCTTGTCGCCCGCCCCACCGCCCGCCCGGGTGGCCGCGCATTTTCAGTGGGGCATCTGATGTATGGGGAAGACTGATGGCGAGCAGCGGGTGCGCGTCAACCTCTTCGCTATAGAAGCTCGTGGCTGAGTGCGCGCAGACAAGTTGGCGTCCGCAGGTCTGCCTTGTCCCGCTCCTGTCCGATGTCCGGGGAAGACTGAAGGCGAGCAGCAGACCTGCCTTTATTTTTTCACTATAGAGGCCGTAGATGAGTGCGCGCGGTCAGGTTGGCGTCTGCGTGTCTGCCTCGTTTCGCTTCCATCCGATACACAGGAGAAATTAATGATGCTTAGCAAGCTCCCGTGTGTGTTTTCTTTGTAGAGGAGCGCGGCTAGATGAGCGCGACCGGAGTGCCATCTGCATGTCCGGCATTGGTTGCGTTCATATGAACGTGTGTGCCGCGTATGCATGCCGTAGCTGATGCGCAGCGTGCAAGTTTCCCGCTATCGTCTGCATGTTTTTTTTTGGAGATCTAGATTTTTCAATGCGAATCAATTTATTTCAAGATTATGACATGGTGAGTGACTTTGATCACTGCAAAAAACCGTAGTCTCTTAAAAATCAGACTGACTCTAGATCAAACAAATTATTTCTTGTATTCCGATAATTCTCGATTTTGAGATTTGTGGTTGGGGTCATTCGATTTTTAAAATGCCCTCCATCACTCTCTGGATCATCGTACATGGAGGACCAGTTTCTGGATGAGATTAGAACTTCGTGTGAGCGGATTTTTGAATTCAAATACAGATTGTGATCACGATTCAGAGGACTTCTTGAAACACCTCATTCATTGTTCGAGCCTTCCTTTCAACTTCAGAAAACTTAGATTGACTCTATAATACTTTTCTAAATACAAATGTATCACATAAAGACAGACACAGAGTATCACCATGCCCGTTATCGAGGGTTGAACGTTGAATTGATCTAGTGTTCAAAGTTACCCCAACCACGGGGTCTAACTTTGAACACATCTCAAATGCTCATAACTTTCGCTCACAACATCCAATTCGACTCTGCTGCGGCGCAATCGAAAGCTGAGACAATAAGCTTTCAATTGAATCTGAACATAATGCCGCTATAATGTAAGACGTACAAGTTACAGGGAGTTTACGAGCAAAATTTCAAGAAATGTCCATAGTTCTCCCTGGTTAACGGTACTTCATGTTCATGTAGTATTACGCCTCTAAATGATTATTTATCCCTTTGTCTGTAGGTCAGACTGAAAACCAATCACTCAAACCCAAATGAGAACTTCAAAAGGTCAGTTTGAGATAACATAATGAAAAACAATAAAAAATTATTCGCATCAAAATGGAATGCTACATAAATTTTAGAAAACTGAATAATCGATTGACGAAATGATAATATGCGATTCGAATAGAAGTTGATCTTGGGTTTTCAAGACACCAGAGCCACCACCGAATTCGAATGAAAATTCGATCATTACTCGATTCACTGATGCATTTTCAGAGTCCTGTACCTTTTCCTGAAACATTTACAAGCCGAGCAACGCGAGGCACTTCGCTAGTGCACAATTCTCAGGAACTTACGATTTCTGGTGTTTCGGGATTCTTCTTTCAAATTTGGAGCACATCTCTGAGGTTTCGCTCACCTCGAGATACATGTTTCAGAATGATGAGTGTTCACGACTTCAATTTTATCCAAGTTATTATTCCAAGTTTGTGCACGACTCGCTACTCATGGCATCATCGAAAAACGTGAAATGCTCCAAAGCCAAAATCTGGGGTGTTGAGGGGAGGTGCGTGCCCAATTATGAGGTCTGGCCTGAATAATCGTTAGGAGGCTGAATATTTCCATTCGTAAGGACTTTCTTGAGAGTAAAACAATGCCATGTACATTTTCTACAAGAAAAAATCAAATTTCTCGACTATTTTGATCCTCTGGTTCACGTCCCCTTCAACGGATTGCCAAAGCCATACGATATTTCACTTGAATTCATGGGAGGTACGCCATAATTATATTCCAGACCGATTCGTGGGGTTATGTGAGAATAATTCCACTCCCTCGGTTCAAAATTATGAATTTTCTCGATAAAATGCCTTAGGACTCGAAAGATATCGGTTTTTTGGAGAAATACTAGGATATGATTTCATAAGATGAAAAAAAACACATCGGAATGATTTAAAGAATTGCAAAGGTCGAAATTATTTTGGAAAAATTGGGCATATATATAGTTAAATAATTTTCGATGATATTTTTCCTCCACTGAAGCAAGTTTTCTTCACTTTAGCTATTCTTTCTTCACTATTATCATGTATTTCCTCGATATGAACAAAAATACATACTTAATTACAGCGCCGGTGAATGAAAATCGCGATGTACGCATTGACGTTGTATATAATACTGAGACGTGTGTAGCTTACTCCAGGCTCGATTGCAGAAATGGACATATGAGCTTGCCAAACCAAGACTCAGTGAAGGAGTGATCAGATTTAGCGTGCACAAACATATCCAGCTGCAAACAAATGGATTTGTTGATGTGCCGTTCAAAAAATCACCTTTATCTAGAAGTTCACGCAGGTAGAAATTATTCCCTCCAAGCTTTGAATCGAATGCAGATTGCAGCACATCAACGAGTGATGACTGAAATGCTTCGTTTTTGACTATATTTTGATATATCTTTCTACCAGTTGGGTCATTTCCTCGGCATGAACGTCATTAACGGAATGGTGTGACAACTCAGAAATCCTCAAATTTCGGTAACACATTTAGAAGTACTTGTCAATTCCTTTCTACCCACAGCACATCAGCGGGGCTAATTCCAGATACATCTGATGGTATGATCTTGCTAATTTTGTTGGAATCGAGACGATTTCTTGTACGGCATAGCAGTACTTCTAGGAATGAAAGAAAATCGAGCTACTAACAGTCGATTTTCCTGTTTTCCGCTGATTCAAGTGATGATGATGAGTTTTGAGTCGTTCAAAATGATCCGAAACTCCACAAATATATTGTTCTTCTATCATTTAAGAACTTCTGAGTGTTATCAAGCACGAAACCAGAGTATACGAGATGCAATACTTGGCAATAGCCTTGTAACACAAAAATCAAAAGTTCCCGAGAATTGCCCATATATTTCATCCAGAGGAGATCTGAAACTTGAACAATATTCAACTGTCTAATCTTACGTGGAATTGGTCTATGATGTAACCAATATCAACTTTACAAAATGTCTCATAGTCAAAGAGAAAATCCGAATTAGAATTCATTCAATTTGGCTATTGGATGTTTTTTTCGCTTAGTTGTCGCAATACTTATCATCTCGAATATACGCAAATATCCCAATCTACCGTTCTTGAAAGGTACACAGATTTATTACCACGGAAGGTTCCAGGGACATTCCCAGACGCGGACATAACTATATTCCAGATATGTTTCAGTGAAATACCCCTGAAATATTTCAAATCTCCCCATGAAATGTTTCTGGAATGTTTCTGAAATGTTTCGATGCTGTGTGGGTTCTCGGCATCAGGAGACAGTAGAACGGAGTTTGAGCAAGATACGTTATCCAAACATTGTCAGTTCTGCTCCTTAGTCCGGTACGGAATTGCGAGACGAACGTTTCTTCCAGATTGTACACATCATTTGCCCGTGGAAACGATCTGCGCAGTGGTTCGGTTCCCAGAGTTATTAGATTATTCCTCCGAAGTGGTCCCTCGATGTTGCGCAGGGTAATCTCAAAGTCGGCACGAATGGACTAAGTACAAACGTCGTCTCTGACTTTGAACAACCAACGGCGTACATTGCTCCTGTGCTGCAAAACTCGAGGTACTTCGGAAAGTCCCAGTTATCCGTCGTTCTATTCAGTATCTTGGAACATCTGCTCACTCTGAGAACAAGGCTCTCCGAATACGCTCCAAACACCCCGATATTAAGGTAGTTGTCCACTAAAATTAAGAGATCACAGAATGCTCCATAACTTGGTGAGAAATCAATTCAAGTATCCATGGATATGTGTGTGAAATCTCATGGAGATTGACCATTCCGTTTCGGAGCCCTAGCCATAAAAAAACCGGGTGTTTTGGTCGGATTTAATGTCGCGCTTATTGGCGAGGGCACATAAAATGGCACACTATTGGGCTTCACAGCCGATTGAGATTACAAAAAATGATGAGATTGCAGGAGGAGAAAGTTCATACAAAGATGAATCTTTTGGCCAAGTCCGCTCAAGATTGATCGTCTAGTTTTTCCGTGGCAGTTACCGTAAAAGTGAGTTTGCGGAACGGCCTCCACGCAAATACGGTTTATACGCAAACTATCAGCTGGTTTGGAAAGATTTTGACCACGAAAGTATATTAGCCCATTTTAGCTTGCTTTTTGATGAGCAAAACAGACTTATTCGTCAAAATTATTATTTTGTTCAAATCTCTGTTAGCGGAAAAGTTAGGTTAGGTAGCCATTGACTCACGTAGTTGGTGGACAACTACCTTAATCTCGAACATTATCCCTCGATAACCTTATAGGTTCTGCATGGCCCAATAACAATATGTTGGATCTTGTACACTCCCCACAAAGGTGAATAGCACAGCCATGACGGTTAGTTACTATTCGAGGTTCTCTGTCTCACTCGCACTCTCACCATAAGCTATGACTGCGAGTGAGACAGAAGATCTCGAATTCTTTTCTGAACGTGACGGCTGCGTAGTTCACCTTCCTGGGGAGTGTACATTTATGTCAATATTTTGTATATCTTCAGGTCCTATCATCTCATTTTGGATCCCACCTAACTTGTCAATCCATTATGATTGAGGTTGACTGACAGTCTATGAGTTCCAAGATTACTTTGAGGACAATTCTCGACCGACTCCTGCGAATGGGTGAAGATGAATCGACGTTGAATGATCCCTGTTTCACCTTTTCTGCGATCTGGATCAGATTTGTGTGTGCGGGTGTGCTACAGTAATGTGAATTTGATTGTTGGACCAGGAATATATCCCCAGAATACTTATAAAGAACCAACATCTCAAGATATCTCAGAGTGACGCTGCACCTGTCTAAAGAGTAATATTCCTCAATGTTCTACGAAAGATTATTTGGCGTGCGTTGGGCCTGATTGGAATCCTCGTAGAGGCGAATTGAGTCAAGGAGTGGAAAATTCATGGACTCTTCGGATAGTTTGAATTTTTGACGGATCGAATCCTCCTCATCTCTCTCATTCTTACGGAGTGAAGACAATATCGCACTTTCGCCTTCCGAATCAATCCAATAGCCACTCTTGGGTCGCACTTAGTCGAAGTTGAGTCTGACTTTAGCGTGGGCTAAGGCATAGACCCATATTTTACAGACAGATGAGCTATTCTATTATGCATATGGAACAGGGTCAACTATGACTCAAGCAAACGCCAATCACTCAAACATTATTCCCGATCGAGTTGGCTTGATTTTTGGTAGGAACAAGATTCATTGTATACGTAAGCTCATGCCAGTGCTCGAGTCAGACCTCTGTCTCAGTAGTAATATCACTTCGAATCTCACTCTCTAATACCCCTCGACAAATTCCACATAATGCCATCAATCCAGAGTAGCCACAGCTCCGTAATCTCATCACTCGCCACTATTCCGGGTTCAACTTCTAATAAAAGGCATCAGCAAGAAATGACGAGACAGCGTAGTTTGTGTGCGGCGTAACTTGCCTACACTAGCCTTAAGGTTGTGAAGTAGAGTCCGGTGCTGAGTCTACCCACCATCAACAATGTTAGTATTGAGATGATTATTATTTGTTGATACAAGTGTACATCCCATTCATCATACAGCCCGATTGGATACCTCATCGTAGTGTTTATTAATCTCATCAAGTTAGATCTCTGCCCCCTTCATTCGCGCTACAGTCCTCCTCAGGTTTTATGCATGAGTTGTTCCAATAAAAAAGAAAGATTCATGAGTTATATCTATATTTGTCTTGCTTTATGTGTATCGATATGCAATTTTTGAATGTTTCGAGGTTAATGAATCAAAGGATAGATCGATATCTATCCATACATATATCTTCTTCCTCACTCTCTATCTCTTCATCCCTCCGATTCTCTCCCTTTCTCGGTCTACCCATCTATTCGTCAATCTTTCGTCCTTCCTCTCTCTCTCTCTCTCTCTCTCTCTCTCTCTCTCTCTCTCTCTCTCTCTCTCTCTTCCTTTCATTCGTTGTTTCGCTCTTCATAGAACGAATCCAGAGGTGAAGAACTGGGTACGCTGAGACAATTCATTGGATGGTCTCATCAGTGTAAGGTAATTATCATAGATCGAGAATTCAATTCATGAAAATTCGTACCAGAATCCATGGTAATTATTCAGTACGAGAGATAATTATTCCAGAGCTTATGAATCTCCATCGATTCCAAACTCAAGCTTGGACTTGAGTATATGCGCCTGTTCTGACGGTCTTTGACTCAGGCAGTGATAACGGTTTCCGAAATTGAACATACCATTCTCTCGGGTCTCATGAGAGTAATTTCTCTAGGCAATTTGTAGATACTGTGTTCTTCGCACTAAATATTCAGAAGATAGATATCCACACGCTTCACTGAATAGCGAGGAATTCAGTAGCGTCGATACTGATATCAGAGGATCCTCACAGTCGTAGCATCCAAATTTGTCTACAGCCCTGACTATGAAATTCTTGCCATCCAAGGTGTGCTATAATGAAGCATTAGATGAGTCTGCCAAAACCACCTCTTACTGTGACCTAATTCGTTCTCATAGGTAAGTCGTTCAATCCGAGAACGGTTTATCGGGTACAAGTGGGTCCTAAATTCCTTTTCTAATCACTGACACCTATTTGAATGAGTGAATCGTCAGTACACCCACTCACGTGAGGACGATACTGAAAAATTCTTCCAAACCTGGCATTCATAAAGGGATTCCTGTTCAGGTGGATTATCGCCATGTGTGAGTGGTTCTCCCATACCATGAACTTTATATTTCCGGAATGATATCAGATACTAGGCCGCGATCGAAGACATATGTGGTCATTGAGATACAGCTGAGCGGAAGCCGGCATTGAATTTGTGAATCAGCATCTATCGGAAACTATTTCGAACCCCACTTTCATTAGATCAGGATCGTACATAAATTTAGTTGTTTTCCGTGAGGGTGTGTCACGAACTAACACTCAAAACAAGCTACTCCGCTCGTCACCTTCCATCTTGATTCTTGTAAAATATATGAATCATTATGGAGCAAGTTAGACAGAACCGTCACTAGAAGGGTCTGGGGAAGAATCCAAAAAACTTCCCCAGTCATTACCAGGTTGTAATACAACAAAAAAATTTCTCCAGATATCCTTGACCTCCTCTTTGGGCTTTGAATCCCGTGGGAGGGCCATTTTAGGCCCTTCTTCAGCCTATGTTAA
The DNA here is from genome assembly GCA_029851415.1 of Eretmocerus hayati. Classification (NCBI taxonomy): domain Eukaryota; kingdom Metazoa; phylum Arthropoda; class Insecta; order Hymenoptera; family Aphelinidae; genus Eretmocerus; species Eretmocerus hayati. Next base: position 69,572,201 of record CM056744.1, on the reverse strand, counting down.
ATAGATCTTACCCTGATGGAAATCTATCCATATAATTTAGACTTGAAACTAAAATTTGGCGGGAAAAGATCGATTATATCCGATGAGTAATGAATGGTCGATATTTGGGCGACTTCCGGAGGTGTTTTGCAGTAGTCTAAAAAATCTATGCAAAACGTGGGTAACATGCGATACTTCCATTTCAAGTACGGGATTGAATTTTTTGGCTAATGAATGACATCATATTGGCTTTGAAATTCATTCAACGAGGAATCTTGATATCCGTCGTACATGAATTATAACAAAAATATGGCCTCATTTCTGGTCATCTTCTTTTCCGAAAACGGGTGTTCACTGAGGTTTTAAGGCCAGTTCGTAGTCCCCGCAATACTGCAACCAGACACGCACTGGAGTACATGCAGGTTTCTAAACAATATCTAATTTTTAAATAATTGCAAACACTTTTCGGATAAAATCATTGAGTCTGCGCGCTTCCCAATAAAATTTCCAATCATTTGAGCTTTGTTGCGTTTCAAAATTCGTGGTATATTTTGCAGGATTTGAAAAACCTCAATCTTGAGCTGTCGCTGCCGCATCGTAGGAACCACGCTGTTATGCACTTTGCCATTTTCCAAATCTCGCGAAATATATCTCGAGTTTTGAGACGCGACAAAGCTCAAATGATTGGAAATTTTATTGGGAAGCGCGCTGACTTAATGATTTGGTCCAAAAAGTGTTCGCAACTATTTAGAAATTAAATATTGTTGGAATTACGCTATGCAAATCACCGTGGCGCCATCTATGGAGTAGTGAGCAAGTGTAAGCACTACGGACTGGCCTTGAGGGTGCTCCTCAGCATTTGAGAAACGATCGTGGCACCATTTTGCGGTCAAATTGGTTTATTGCAAGTATTAAATTAACCAAGCAGCAACGTAGAACGGCGAGCGACATTTTGCCACGCGTGGAGAATTTTTCTACGAATTTTAAAAGAAATTACATAAAAATCGGTGCAAAATTGAGAGAGCTATTTCGCGGGAACATTTTTCATGTATTTTCAAAATTGTTGCAAATTTTTCCCGCAAAATAGCTCTCTCAATTTTGGACCGATTTTTATGTAACTTCTCTCACAATTCGTAAAGAAATTCTCCGCACGTGGCGAAATGTCGCGCATCGTTCTACGTTGTCTGGTTGATTTAATATTGACAATAAACCAATGTGACCACGAGATGGCGCATCGATCGCTATAATCCAGCTTGGGGAGCACCCTTAAGGGCATGTGAAAGCTCTACCTTTACCGACCGAGGGGTCATTTGTTTGATTGAGGACTAGTACCGAGGCAGCCCTGGAGAGGCGCCACAATTAATGACACTGTAATATACTGTTAGTATATTATGCGTTGCATTGAAAGACTGCTCGTTTTTCACATGCATAGAGGTATTACATAATGCGCAAGTGAAAGACATGAAGTTATATACATAAAGGCTTGCTGTATATATGCGTTGGATCCTATATAATAGAATAGAATCACAATATATCTCACTCCAATTTACTTACGTTTTGCTGCACAAACTGATGGATAAGAAATTCTTGGTCCAGAGATCTCGTTTGAATTTCTGCTTTGAGCTCAGAAATTCTTGTTGCAGAGAGCTGCTTGAATTTCTGTTTTGAGCTCAGAAATTCTTTTTGCAGGAAACTGCTTGAATTTCTGTTTTGGGTTCAGAAATTTTTGTTGCAGAGAGCTGCTTGAATTTCTGACTTGAGCTCAGAAATTCTTTTTGCAGAAAACTGCTTGAATTTCTGTTTTGGGTTCAGAAATTCTTGTTGCAGAGAGCTGCTTGAATTTCTGTTTTGAGCTCAGAAATTCTTGTTGCAGAGAACTGCTTGAATTTCTCTTTTTGAGCTCAGGAATTCTTGTTGCAGAGAACTGCTTGAATTCCTGGTTTGGGCTCAGAAGACATACTCGATGGCTCGAAGGCATACTAGACAATACTGGATATTTGATGACTGATGTTACAATGATCTTGTTCACATGTCTTATATACTTTCAAGTAGATTTTTGATACGACATCCAGTAAGATTTCTGCTCATCTCACATTCTGTTTATACTAGTAAGTATTTCTTCCACGTGGCATTATTTTGGATTACCACTCCCACTCTTAAAAACACAGTTTTTACTATGTGCATCCATTTTTTTCAAATGGAGTGATTCTTGCAGCAGTACAATCTTGAACAACTCTTTCTTCAAGAAATGAGCCACAAGCGCATTGAAGTCTATACATTCCATATTGTGCTATTTTGTGGATTCAGCAACGAGGAGAGAAACACATCATGGTCAAGCGCTGTCCTGATTATTTCATTAGAGCTGTCTCTCGTTAGCCACAGCTGATGCATTTATGTTACCGCTGTACCTGAAAATATTCATTGTGATAGTATCACTACTCAAGTTGAGAGATTACATCAGATAGTATAGATGCAGATTTTACCCCAATGAAGATTCAAAATAATCTCTGAATTTCATGCTGAGCAACTCCATGAATGCACCTTGTTCTAAGATTTTGGAATGCGTAGATGATGAATCATGATGTACAGACAGAGATTAAAGATTACAATTTGAATCTAATATTACTGAAGCGCTTATACATCCATAATATACCTTGAAAGGGAGATGGAATCCCCCTCTGGAACATGAGGGTCTCATTGAACATAAGCTGGAAGCTCATTGTAAACCCAAGAATTAACTTTGGCCTTGAAAGTCACTTGAGCGCACCAATATGTTACCAAGTATCTTGAGATGTTCTGGTTGGAACCTAGAATAGAATTGAGATTGATCAGAAATATCTAAAGGCCCACACTCAACAATGGGATTCTGAATTTCATCAACCTGGGATGATGAAGTTTACTATCTAACCTCTGAACTTGGAATCATAAAAACTTCACAAGTAAGAAAATTTTCAATGGATCTGAGCAAATGAATATGAAATCACCCCTCTAAAATGTAAGTAACTCATCAGATACAATTTGAAGCTCATTGCAAAATCCCATCATTGACTTTTGCTTATAAACTGATCCGTGCGCACCATTTTGATAAGGTATTTTTGAGATAGTCTAGCTGGAACCTTAAATAGAATGGTGAGATTGGTCAAAAATGATCCAGAGGCCAATTTATAGTAAAAAGATCATAAATTTCATCAAGACATACCTCGAATCATGAGATTTACTATCTAACCTGTGAACTTGGAATCATAAAAAATTCACAAGTGAGACAATTTCCAATGGATGTGAGCAAATGAATATGAAATCACCCCTCCAAAATGTGAGTATCTCAGCAGATACAATTTGGAGCTCATTGCAATATCCCATCATTGACTTTTGCTTATAAAGTGATCCGTGCGCACCATTCTGACAAGGTAACTTTAAGATACTCTAGCTGGAACCTACAATAGAATAGTTAGATTGATCAGAATTGTCTAAAGGCTCACACTGAACAATGGGATTCTGAATTTCACCAATATATCCTTTGGGATCTACTATCTAACCTCTGAACTTGGAATCATGAAAGCTTCACAAGTAAGACAGTTTTCAATGGATCTAAGTAAATGAATATGAAATCACCCCTCTAAAATATATGTATCTCAACAGATACAGTTTGGAGCTCATTGCAATATCCAGTCATTGCCTTTGCTTATAAAGTGATCCATGCGCACCATCTTTACCAGGTAACTTTGAGATACTCTAGCTGGAAATTTAAATAGAATGGTGAAATTGTTCAAAAATGATTCAGAGGCTAATACTTAGTAAAAGGATCACAAATTTCATCAAGACATACCTGAAATCATGAAATTCACCATCCAGCTTCCCAAACCAGGGATCACAAATATTCCACAGTGAAGCCAATTCTCAACGGATCCCAACAAATGCAATTGAAATCACCCCTGTAAATTGTAGAGATTCCAACAGACACAATTTGAAGTCCATTGCAATATTCGATTTACTTTTGCTCTCAGAGTTGCCCGAGCGTGCCATTCTGACAAAGTAATTTTAATATATGCTAGTTGGAATCTTTAATAGAATGGTAGGATCAATCAAAAATGGTTCAAAGGCCCACACGTGACAATAAAATTCTGAACTTTGTGAATACATCCTTGAAGCCATGAAATTTATCACTCAACTCTTGGACGTTTGGTGACAAGATCTTCACATTTAAGCCAATTTCTAACAGATTTTACAGAATGTACATACATGGAATCACCTCTTTGGAATACAGATATCTTAGCAGACCCAAATTGGAATTCATTGCACAATCCAATCATCTACTTTTTTTCCAAGACTCACCCAGGCTCGCTGCTTAACTAAGTATTTAAAGATGATTTAGTTGTAATCTCAAGCAGAACCCATTCCAATAGGAAAATCATAACTTTGAAACATCCTGAATACAAAGAATTTCAGTTTTTGTGAGATATGGAGGAAAAACCTTAAGAATGAAAAGTTTTGACATACACTGTAAAAAATTTTTATGTAAAATTACAAGTCTCAGAGAGAGTAATAGTTAGATACCGCGCTGGGACGTGTAAATTTACAAGCGGCTTGTAAATTTCATTTACCGGCTGACGGTAAATTTCAGACCTGAAGAAACCTTGTCCAACTGAAGCTTACGGGCTACTCGGGGGCTTTTCCTCATGAAATGGAGTCTTGGAATGAAGCATCTTAATCCACGATAATTTTGAAAAGGGTGAAAACTCGTGCGAGTCGAAAACTCATCGCTCGAGACATAAACACTCGACCGCGGAGGAGCTTTTTAGGTTAGTTGTGCGTGGGCCCAGCAGACCAAACTTCAGATCCGCGCATGCTCGGTTGAGCTGAATTTTACAAGCCTGAGCGAGGGAATTTTACAGAAAATTTTACCAGTCTGAGACTGGTATCCAACTATATATTATCCCCTCTGAGACTGGTAAATTTACAAGGGTTTGTAAAGTTACAAGGAATGGGATGAAACTCACCACTCCCAGCGTTGTATTTTTACTAAGCTAGATGATGAATTTCATTCAACATTTTTTACAGTGTACGGTCTCATTCAAAGACACAGCAGAAGCAGCTTACTTATAACCTATCGCATAAAAAAAACTACATAACACCCTGAGTATGTACCAGGCATAGTTAATTCGGGATGACTCTGAGTACCATCGACATTTATTATTTTCCAGTGAAACTGTCTGGTTTTTTTTATACTGGCCTGCAAAGAATCGGCTTGTAAGCAGTCGACGACGTCATTGCTCGACGAAATTGTGCGTTATGCTCGATACGCGGGCTTACTATTTTTCACCGGCACTTCACCATCACCGTCACCCGGAGCACTCGCGTTCACCAGGTGATGACCATCGGGGCATCCGCGACGAGGGCACCGGGAAACAGCAAGTCTTTCACGTCAAAAGATCAATAACAATAATAGGAGCCGATATTAGACAGGTATAATACGTTCACGTCGTCTGTCTGCGCGCTGCGCGACAACACGAAGCCTGTCTCGATCAGCTGGTTGCGGGCCGATAATTTGCTGCTCGGGATTCTCAGTCAATATCTATCGTTTACGGCAGAATTACGTAAAAGTGATCCCTTCTTTTGTACTTGGGAATCAGATCTACCATTTACAAAAAGAGTCGAGTTGATTGGAGCTGTTGTCCTCCTGAAATCGTGAGGACTGTAATACATGTAGATCAACACGTTTACAGTCCTCACGATTTCGAAAAAACGGCACCACCAATCAATTTCTTTCTTATTTTAGGTGATAGATCTGATCACAGAGTACAAAGTAAGGATTTTACTTTTTTGCGATATTCCATTGTTTTTTTAGGAAAATTCAATTTAGCCGTATTTTGCTCATATGGTAAGGTAGAGCTTCCACATGCCCTTAACTGATTGATGTCTGTTGAACACACACTGAAGTAGAGCTGCACACGAAGTTCGGAAACTAAATTAGCACACAGGTAACAACAACACTGTGTTTAAATTTGGTAAGGGTGCTTGTTATGTGTCACTTGTGCACTATGAGAGGTGAATACACCACACTGATATCACACGCAACAGAGCCTTGAAACTGCTCCGCTCCAGCTTCTCAAGCGTGGCATAGTGTCTCCATCCCCACGTCACCAAAATCGGCAGGTTTTCGTCACTCCGCAAACACCAACCCCTCAATGATTAACGATCAATACCAACTGAGAAACTCGCGAGTCGCTGTTTGATAGTTATCTCCATTCGTATTCATCGGCATAAATTCAATACATACATTGGAAAATACATATAAAAGCATGTTAATTCACATTCATGAGAAGATATCCAAAATCTCACCCCAAATGCTTACATCAATCATTATTGAGAGGAAATCATTCATTCCTTGGAAAGCGGGTTGATCCTCAGATAGTCATCTGTATTCATGTCCATCAACATGAGTTGAATTGACTCAATTGATAATAGGAATGTTCAAAAAAAGCATTCAAATTCACATGCACAAGAAGATATCCAAGTTCGCACTTCAAGTACTTACATAAATCAATATTAAGAGAGAATCGATTATTCTATAGAACAGCCTCTAGAGTGCTATTAGTTCTATTCATGAATTTGAATTATCTCGCCTGATTCAAGGATTTGGAATAGAAACTAACAAGGAGAGCATCAGGTCTGCGGAACACGGATCTTGATGAAATTCTAGGAATCATCTTGTTTTGGTGAAAAATGAAGGTATCTCCAAGGATTAAGGTAGTACTAGCGGTACTAGAATTGACGTTCAGAAAATTACAAAAGTCGGCACAGTTGTTGATTAGGGTCTCAAAGTGCTCCAGTTGAAATTTCAGAAGCCTTCAGTACCGGGGAAAGAAGTTCTGAGCGTTTTTATAAAGGCCGTTTAACACGGAGTCTTATGGAAGATCACGAGTACAGTAATATCTGACGTTCAGATTCTCATGAGAATTGACACACAGAAGAAAGAATATACGAAAATAACTAAGCATCAATCAGATTGATGATTCAGTGCTTATGAAAAGAGATCCAAAGACAAATGTAGTCTCTTTTGGCCGTTACGTGGTTATGTTGACGTCTGCTGCGCGCATTCACTATACCTATATCGCGGGCTGAAGGGAGTCAGGCGCGGGTATATTCCACAATTGACTCATGCAGTACCGCTAATATTACCTTAAGTCCAATGGGCCTCCTATTCCGAGATACAGCTATGGAGGTTAGTATTGTTAGTATATCTATATATGTGTATTTTTAACATGGGCCTGTATAGACGCTGTATCTTGGGATAGGAGGCCCATTGGACTGAATCCTTGGAGATACCTTCATTTTTTACCAGAACAAGATGATTCCTAGAGTTTCATCAAGATCCGTGTTCCGCAGACCTGATGCTCTCCTTGTAAGTATAGTTTTGAGCCGTCATGGATCTGGTAAATTGAGTTGACAGATATTTAATCGTCCCTTGGTCATTTCCAACAATGTATAACTTGTCGCTGCGATTGTCTGACTATAGAAAAGCATTCATGACTAGTTCTCTATCCATGATGTCATTCCAATATAAATGATAATCCAGCTCATTTTTGGAAGTCTAAGAAACTGCTGCTCACAATTAAGAATCTAACTCTATGATTCTTCACCATGAGTGCACATTTATCATGCATCTTGGGGAGCTGTGGGAGTGAGAAATGGAGTCTTCTAAGAGTTCTAGGTGGCTCAGGGGTGATGAAAAAACAACAAGAGACCAACAATAAGGTCAGAGACAATGTTCGAGGTTGAAGCCGCTTGTGGATTTTGAACCACGATATTCAGCAATTCAACTAAAATAACTTCTAGACAACTATTCTACTCCATTCCACTTAAATAACAGTGCATAATATTAATCACATCATTTTGAATCCGAAAACGTCTTCGAACCATCTCTAAATGAACATTTTGGGGGAAATCTGAGAACTGGCAAAAGCAAGTAACATGCAGTGAGATGGGAAAAACATGCCTCAATATACCATCACTCACGCTACAAATTTATAACAGGCAGGTTCTCTCTTGGTCTCGCTAGCTTGCAGGAGGCCTTGCACTACTCGGACACGACATTTTTTATGGACCTCATCCATAATTTATTATTCCGAAGCATAACAAAGTCGTGTCACATAAGAGATGGCCACGGCGTCCATGTGCATCCTTATAGCATCTGATATGTACACCAACCTACTCAGCACAGCACAAATCACACATAACTAGCACACCCCCGCACGACCCGGACACTCTTTTCCACTGGGAAGCCACGATTCTTTCGCAAAACGCCTGTTGCGACGATTTGTGTATTGCATACCAACAAGCAAGCACGCGTGACGTAAGCACGCGCTTGCAATGTCTAGCAGCCGACATCAGCCGAACAAAGTTCACGGCAATGCTGCCATCTCGACAAATGCAACTTCTGCTTTGCGATATGGAATACTCACTTGTGCTACCCCAAAAGGGCATATTCCATCTCAAGCCCCCAGAACCAATTCAATAGACTAGAAAATTTTGACCTGCGATAGAGTACAGCCTGAGCATGGGCGGAAAGTCCCTCTCAAAGCGGTATAGCATCTACAATTCCCATATTGTGAGTATAATCATAGCCTTATCTCAAAGCCTTCCCACTTTTGAGACAGTTTTTGACTCCCTCAGATCTTTGTCATGCAAATCACTGACTTTGCGCGAATTCTTCGAGATTTATCTACATTTTCATGAAGTTTGGAATCTATTGGATGAGTTTACGTGACGTGAGATGAAATACGCCAGTTTGGGGTCATTTAGCAGACGCCTTTCCAGCCGATATCCGCCATCCTCTTAACCCTTCAATATGTCCAGAACTCGATAACGGCTAGTCAAAGGTGCTGTTTTGATTCCAAATTCGTGTTCAGCAGCTCAAAATACGTCAAAAATGACTTACCCTCGGTTGATAAAGAAACCCTCGTTTTTTGTGGGACTGTTATATCATTGTGTATACATGAATTTCTCCCCACACATCCTACGAAATACTTGTTTTTCAATCAGAGGCTAGTAATTTGCCCTTTCCACTGTATCAAATCCAAAATGGAAAAACCGATTCTCAGAATTGCCTTCCCTCTTCCCGGGACAACAAGAAACCCTCCCTACTCTCTCCACATTACCGTTCGTCATCGAATTCCTCTTCCAATAATCATTATCATCCCCTTGCAAGATTCCGTTCACGTAGAATTTGGCTTCAAAGAATGCAGATGATAAGCAAGGCAAAGTCTCACGTCGCTTGGAAATTTGCGCGAAAGAATATTCGACAGCAAAATAATTTCCTCTCGAATTGTTTCCCTCCTCCAGTCATGATGGTCTTGATCATCATCAATCCATTCGGAGGATCCCCCCTACACGACCCCCCCTCCCAGTTCATTCCGAAGCAAACAATTCACTCTCTAAGTTTTGACAGTGTAGAATAGGCTGTGAGGACTGTGGAGACAATTTTAGCGGTGCAGAGGAGTATTCGGCCACATACAAATATCCTCCAGATTTCATCCTTCCCGGTGGATTTATTCCACATTTATCCTTCTAATGCAGAATATTCGAATATTCCGAAGACGTAACTCAACATAATTTTGTCTCACTATGTGATTCCTGAATCTCTCCGATTCTTTACATCAATTCCACTGACACTAACCCACCCGTGAATCACTGCGACATCAAACTCGTTCTCGGAGGAGTGTGGCTTTTGAAATGATGATGATGTCCTTGTATCAGTGATAAGATATTAGTGATATTCTCCTTTCAATCATTCGTGATTCATATCAATCTGTTCACGAGGATGAGGGCTGTGGGAACAGAATATTATTCAACAATACAATAAATTGTGGGGGGGGAGTGAATTCAGATGTGGGACGTATATATATTGTGTGGGGCGACGAGGCATATTTTATAGGAGGCGGAGTGGTGCGGTGTGAGCGGTGGGGGTGGAGCAGGCGAATTTCCAGTTATCTGATGGTGTGGATCGGAGTGGGGTGGCGTATGGGGCGAAATGGTGCGGATCATAGATTGAAGTGTGGGGCAGACAATTCAAGAATAACTATATGGTATAGGGAGATATGGAGAATCAGAAAGGTATACGAGAAATGGATAAGTCTATGGGGAGTGGTGAATGACTGATAAGGTGATGTGTTACGTGACGTAGGAAGATGATGAGGATGAATCAGATGAGGAAAAAGGTGTGTGTGTATGTGTGTGTTGTTACGTGGGGTTTCGGTGACCAAAGAAAGATACTCAAATATATATTATACTGTCGTGAAATATGAATACAAATAGCTGTGTACTTGGTGTAAAGAGTGGGTGAGCGGTCTGATGCGGCGCGCGCGAGACGAGGCTTATTCGCTCCGCTCAAGTTGTCTTAGAGCGCCTCTTATGGCCGAGCCGCGCATTAAACAACGGGGGCTCGCGCGCACGGCTGCACATACATGCACACACACACAAGCACGTTAAGCCTAAAAACATCACAGCATATGCAATTGCTCCAGCCAACATCTAATTCATGACAGACTCGGTATACTGTACAGTCTCATTACATTTTTATCGCCAAAAGATACACTACAGGTCGAGTCCACTCGATCACGCAATACACCTGCGTGAAACACGTCACAACACGATCCCGTGACGACGAAGTGGAGCCGGGCTGATGGCTGCATCAGCACAAGTCAAGCGTGCTTTCGTTGTGTTGGGTGAATATGAGAGAGAGACTCACTGCTCGCACTGCAACGAGTCAATTCCATAGAGATATAATTTGGTATTATATCTCTATGAAAAATCCTCACCACCGACAGTGTATATTCGGAACTCTAGTATAGTGATTGACCTATATTGATGGAGTCATGATGTTGATCTAATGAGAAGTATTCAGATAGCATCAGCAGACGCCAGTCGACGCGGAAGCTCTATACCTATATGTACGACTCGCCATGGCTGCCCCCGTCGCTGGCCCCCGTGTTTTCGTGTGACATTTGGCCACTATGAGCGCTACAGTCAGTATTTTTGCCGCCAAATAATGGTGATCTGAGCGAATATGTCCTCGGCTCGATGCGCGTTGCATCGACCAAAAGTGCAAAGCTCGGCAAAACGTGATCGCGCGATGCATTCCTCCAGGTGTGCATCGGCGATCGGTCTTGCAGAACCGACGACAGGGTGATCGCTTGATGAGGGCAATCACCTATGTCGTCGCACGTGTGAGACCGGGACCTTGTCGTCCTTGACAAGCCCTACTTGTTTTGTGTGAATGACGTTTACATGAATTTCTACATAGTCTTCCCGTGTTATTACATATTGGAACAGTTTTTCTCGGGTTCATTGTTGATTTTGGTCCATTTTATATTGCATAATTATTCCTCATCTCGAGTACTTCAATTGATTTCTCTTTTTGTGTTTCTTGACCCTTTTTTCTTATTGATATTTTACCCTTGGCCAATATTCCCTTCAAAACCTATAAGATCCTGGAACAGAGTAACTTTGATCTATGAAATTTTACATCATTTTCCTTATTTCCTGACCGTATCTTTGTGGCTTCTTTGACATATGTAAGCAATCTAGTGCTATGTTTTACCTATAACTTTGTTATGCCCATAACTTTTGAATAATTTCATTATCCAAAATCTTAAAATGTGCATAATTTTTTCAATCAAAATTTCAACGTTTAAAAATTCGCGAATGTATGTGTGGGTTATGAGCCGTCGAGGCAAGATACGTATATAGATATATCTTTATATACAATGGTGCCGTGTGCACCGCATACCTGGGTTACGGGCTCTTCAAGCTACGCGACATGCAAAGTCACGCGCTCCACTTGTACGTAGAAGGCCATAAGCCGAATAGATTTTAAAATCGTCGCCGTACCCGAATACCACGTAACTTATTATTATAAGTCATACCAAAGGGCTGTGATGCCCCTTGTTTCAGCCTTATGCATATAGCAAATACATATCCTGGACGTGACGTTTTAAGCCGAGTAACATGGCATTTAGAGTATTTTGCATTTTAATGTACCAATATAACAAATGTGTCAATACACGTCAAATCGCACACACGTGATGACATGTTATCGTCACACTATATGTACAATGCGCACTTTTCGACAGACACAGTTCTTCTTCCAACGTCACGCAAGAGTCACGACCGTCGCGCTGAGAGTATACCGTTTTTTACTAGGTGCGGCCGGAGGCTCTGCTCCGTGCCCGCACCGACGATATCCTGGTTTGAAGTCGGGGTTCGATCAACTAGTGTGTGTACGCATGTTTGAGTGTCCGCGCATTGAAATGTACATAGCCGAGGCCACATCATTCACAGAAATATCAAGGTGTCAAGAAAGTGTTTTATCCTCTCATAACTCCAAAATCCCACCACTGATCCCGTCTCTCAAACCTGCGCATATCAATTGACGCCCAACTAGAGGCCAACCTCCACCCCCCAAGAATTCAGAGTCTCAAGAATCAAGAACAGAAAACTGCCCGACATTGCTCGTGTTTCCGAGCGGCACGATTGCAACAACTCAAGCTCGGTGGCGCCCAGTTTACAAGATCAACGATGCAGCTAATTTGGAGTCATTCCAATCGCCCGCTCACTAGCGCCGGCGACAGATTTTTCAGGGAATGCATTTCGGCCATCACGCAGCGCACGAGCCCGATAGGGTACTCCGACGATATTGTCATGCCTATACGGAACCCTCACGGGGCCGACAAGTACGCCGACTTACCCCAAGAAAACGCACCCGAGCCGGTGAAGAGAAAAAACCCGTTCGAGTCCGTGAGTAAAGAGAAGAAGGCACGCTCTGGACTGGTGGCAGCGCATGAATGTGTAAACCAACATCACGCAAGCGCAAGCTCAATTTTTACGACTACACCCGGACCGGCGAAGAGAAAAAACCCGTTCGGGGACCTCGACTCTCGGAAGAAACGAGTCACGATAGTCACCATCGACAGAGTAGACCCTCACGGGGCCGCACCAAAAAGCTCGACTTGCAAAAGCGCGCCTAGATCGATGAAAGTAGAAAGTCCATCTAGGTCCGTGAATCGCACGTTCGTACAGCAGGCAAGGGACAAATCACTTGCAGCAGCAGTGACCGCCGAGCGTACGCGTGGACACCGTACGCCCTCGAAAGGTATAAAGTCTCGCCCGGTGCTATCGCATGCATCAGTCGCGCTCCAGCATCGTGCCAGCAGCCAAGTACCCTACGCCATGCAAAATCGCAATCTCGACGCATCACCACGCCGCATTCTCCGTCGCCCTCGACGCTGGCTCGCCGGGGCACCCGGGGGTTGGTGGCCTAGTGAAGTTGAGACATCATCGTCGGACGACGATTCTTCTTCAAGCTCCGAGCGGATACCCGAGCAACCAACGAAGAAGAGACGCATCATACTCGAGGCCTCATCCGGACTGTGTGCTACGACTGGCACCTCAAGCAGCCCGGGCCTCTCATCTCCTTGGTCGCAGCCGCGCCCCGGGCCTCACAGCAAGCCACAGCTGCCCGTGGTGTCGTCAAGCTCGCCTCAAGACCAGGAGCCCAAACAACAAGGAGTTGACTCGGACGATTGTCTGTCGTCTGCATCGTCAACACGAGCTATCGCATCGGACATCGAGGACGAATATCTTCAACGCATCATTCAAGAGGCCGCCTCAAACACATCATCAGGCTACTCATCAGCCAACGAAAATCGACCGACGAGCACAAGCCCTCCGATTGAACCTATAGCTCGTCAGGTACAAACCAACGGCAGCTGGAGAGCAAATCCCAAGTTTCCGGAAGCAGCCGCCGCCTCCGCTCAACGCCGCCGCCGGCTCAGCCGAGCACAGCGATCCGCCCGCAACGCGGCTCATCTGCAGCCAGTAATCGATCATCCTTCAAAGATCGAAGTCATTACGCTGTCCTCATCGTCAGACGACGAAGTGCAAATTTTACGTGTTGTGCCGCCACGTGCCGAAGTGAGATCAACTATGCCGATCAACGTTCATAAGTACAACGCTTTGTCTAACGCTTTCCGCGCTGATCAAAGTCCTCACAACGCGGAGCCATTCCTCAAGTACGCGAAGAAGCTCGCTTTTCGTAAAAAGGAAGCGATACGCGCAAAAAAGTGCCGCGACGAGAAGAAAATGAAGCAGCAGCTGAACAACCGTCAGCTCCAGTCCAATCACCAGAGACTCATTAATGAACTGGAGGAAGCCATCGATATTCCTGTGGATGCGCCGATGGTCGAGGCAGCAGCTCCTGGTGCAGTGCAGAATATCTCCGCGCCCCAGGATGGAAGCATCGCCACTTCTTTGGCCGGCCTGTCAATTTCAACACCAACGTCAACAAGCAGCGCACAGTACTTGGGCGCTCCAGCGACTCCGTACGCGTATCTGTTCTCACCAAGTGCTATCTGCAGTAGTGCGGAGCAAGTAAACAGTGTGGAAGATTGGCTGCAAGGGTTGCTTGCATCACCCGCTGGCCCGGTCGCCCAACAAGGATCCGTAACAAGTGTGCTTCCGGTATCGACGGAAGGTGTCCAGTGGGGCATGCCATCATCATCGAGCTCGACCAACACCAACAATCCCACGTCGCCGATCATCAGCGTACAACCATCAACGTCGACAAGTTGTGCTCCAGATGCCATGTCTCCGGCGTCACCTCGCCTTGACGACATGCTGGTACTGCAACCTTGCGCCCAGGATACCTCCGGGCAATACGTAGTGGAAGTGTTGCAACCGGACGCTGGTGCGACGAATCCACCAATTCGCATCCGCATCCGGCGCGCGCCGCAAGAAGAGGCGCCGATGCTTATCGACGATCCAGCCACCACCACGGAAGAAGACAAAGCCATCATCACATCGTTATAAAGAAAAAACGAGCCAAGTTTGTACCTAGAGTTAAGCCGTTATTTTGTCGCAGAATAAACGATGTGGTCGGAGCTATCAGCGAAAAACGAGTGAGAATGAGTCGCGAATTTTTCACATTTCAATTTTCGGGGCCGATTGTTATGCCCATAACTTTTCAATAATTTCATTATCCAAAATCTTAAAATGTGCATAATTTTTTCAATCAAAATTTCAACGTTTAAAAATTCGCGAATGTATGTGTGGGTTATGAGCCGTCGAGGCAAGATACGTATATAGATATATCTTTATATACAATGGTGCCGTGTGCACCGCATACCTGGGTTACGGGCTCTTCAAGCTACGCGACATGCAAAGTCACGCGCTCCACTTGTACGTAGAAGGCCATAAGCCGAATAGATTTTAAAATCGTCGCCGTACCCGAATACCACGTAACTTATTATTATAAGTCATACCAAAGGGCTGTGATGCCCCTTGTTTCAGCCTTATGCATATAGCAAATACATATCCTGGACGTGACGTTTTAAGCCGAGTAACATGGCATTTAGAGTATTTTGCATTTTAATGTACCAATATAACAAATGTGTCAATACACGTCAAATCGCACACACGTGATGACATGTTATCGTCACACTATATGTACAAGGCGCACTTTTCGACAGACACAGTTCTTCTTCCAACGTCACGCAAGAGTCACGACCGTCGCGCTGAGAGTATACCGTTTTTTACTAGGTGCGGCCGGAGGCTCTGCTCCGTGCCCGCACCGACGATATCCTGGTTTGAAGTCGGGGTTCGATCAACTAGTGTGTGTACGCATGTTTGAGTGTCCGCGCATTGAAATGTACATAGCCGAGGCCACATCATTCACAGAAATATCAAGGTGTCAAGAAAGTGTTTTATCCTCTCATAACTCCAAAATCCCACCACTGATCCCGTCTCTCAAACCTGCGCATATCAACTTGCTATATTCAACTCTTTTTTTCGACATTTTACGATATTTTCAGCCATATTTTCCCGATATTTTCATCCGATATGGGTGGATACTTTTACATTATTTTTATACAGTATTTTTGATATTTGTACAATATTTTCGTACAATATTTATGATATTCCCCCAATATTTCGTGCAATATTTTTGATATGTTTACAATATTTTCTATACGATAAGTTCACCAATACTTATACAATACTTTGACAATATCTAAACCGATACTCTTCGATACTTCTACAATACTTTTGCGATATTTCTTTCCATCAATATTCTCGATATTTTATAGTATTCCTGAAGTATTTTTGACCGATGATTTTCAGTGATCTCACTATATTTTATGGTGTTTTCAATAATTAGCAATTTTCACTTTCCAAGGTGGTGATAAGAAACTCGTGAGTGTTATGTGGTATGTGTAGTGAAGTGTAATCCTTTGTGGATATTCAAGGTCTTGGTGTAAAGCTGGATCGACATAAAAGTACTCATATTCGAGCCTCAGATCCTGAATACGATAACGAAGGTATGTTATGTCAGCTCAGCGTTTCTTCCTTCTTCTTCTACCCTCATTGTAGTTCACTGCTCCTTAATATGTGGCTTCATACTCCAGTTTGACCATTTTCCTTCGTAAACTTTCCTATGAGAATGTCTCGATGTGAGTTTTCCGGGTTGTTTTCGTGTTTTGTGTTAGTTTTCTTCTCTGTGTGTAAGTTTGTGTGTGTATTCTTTTCTAACCGTGTCAAGCAGTGTGGGTCGCGGTCGGTGCAGGTCGGCCAGGGGTCTGCTCGGCTACCCACCGCACGGTGCTTCCCATATCCTCGGATCGGCCGTGGAACTATCAATGACCCTGTCCGGGTCACCTACCATGACAACCAGTATTCTGATGGAATGGACAAAGAGGTCTCGTGTAACAGGTGTCATCAGGTTCATATTTTCTTGTATTTTTCTTTTCTCTTCTCCATTCTCCTTTCTCTTATCACTCCAGCCGATCCGCATGATCGTCATCCTGGTTAGCCGTGGTGTCGATTGCGTGCGGTCCCGCCGCGGTGACCCGCACTGTTTGAATATGGATCAGCGTTATGACTCCTTCCCGTTGGAGTGTGCTCGTTGTGGCCCTGTAAGTGTTATTATATGGTTTTTCTTGATTTTTTTTCCTCGTGTGCTTCAACTCTTATTTTCGTTTCTTTACTCCTAGGTTGGGTGGAGATACTACTTTCTTTTCCCCTTCTCGCGCCTCACGTATTGGCACGAGGCCGGGTTGGAGTTCCGCAATACTGAGTACGTTCCTCCCGCCTCTTCTTAGTTTTTCTCTTTTTGTAGTCTCTAGCTTTAATTGAATATTTGTGAATAAAAGTTGTATCCCGTTTTTACGTTTGTGTTATGATCTGTTGTAGAGTTACCCTCCTTCGTGGAAAGCTGTAAATTTTCCAGTCATTGAAATTTTTCTCCATCTCGTGTTGCTGTGAATATTCAAGATTTCCATTAATTTTCGTGAAATTTTTTGTATCAAATTGAATTCCGTACATCTTCACTTCCTCTATTCATATACTTTTCTACTCATACATATATATATGTATATATATATATATATATATATATATATATATATATATGCATATTGTACTTCTACATTTTCGTCCCATATTTTGTGCCTCCCGCACTTGTATATTTTGCGTACCTTTTTCATATTTTCCGGTCATTCACATATCTTTCTCATACTCTCTCAGCGCGAATCAGCTAGGGTAGCTGAAAATCAGCTAGTGATAGCTGATTTCGTGAGCTAACGTGAACGGATTTTCCCTGATTGAATCAGCTAATGAACACAGGGTTATGAATGATGATATACATCGTTCGGGAATGTTTTTCCCTGCGCACTGGGTGTCACGTGATAAATTCTTGGCTCTAGTATTAGAATCGTACGTGCAGTGCAGTGGGATCCATTTGATTACCCGATTTCTAAGTCCCAAGTAGTGCGTCAAAAGTGGGCCACCTGGATCGAAAGTGGGCCACCTGGATCGAAAGTGGGCCACCTGTATCGTAAGTGAGCCACCTGTATCGAAAGTGGGCCACCTAGATCGAAAGTGGGCCACCTGGATCGGAAGTGGGCCACCTGTATCGTAAGTAAGCCACATGTATCGAAAGTGGGCCACCTAGATCGAAAGTGGGCCACCTGTATCGTAAGTGAGCCACCTGGATCAAAAGTGGGCCACCTGAATTGAAAGTGGGCCATCTTGATCAAAAGTGGGCCACCTAGATCGAAAGTGAGCCACCTGGATCGAAAGTGGGCCACTTGGATCGAAAGTGGGCCACCTGTATCGTAAGTGAGCCACCTGTATCGAAAGTGAGCCACCTTGATCGAAAGCGGGCCACCTACCTGACAAACATTTTTGCGTCATACGGGGACATGTGGCAGGTTCGGGACGTCCCGAATTCCGTCCCGATCGGAACATCCCGAAAAAGCCGTCTTGGGGATGGCATGGAAACATCTCATCCCCCTCTACCGCAAGGTGACCCCCTGGGGATGTCCTCGTTTCGACCCTGGGACGTTGCGCAAATCTTTGGATTATTTTTTTATTATTGTCTCGGGGATGGCAAAATAGAAACCGTTCTGAAACACTTGAAATTTTTCGGAGCATCTTTTCACACGCGAACACATGTTAGGTAAACAACATCGTCGTCAATCGTCGTCTTTGCTGTTTATCAAGAACTCTCCAGAGGATTTGGAATTTACTCTGCTATTGGGCTTTGGGATATCGGGATAGCAATTATCAGAATGAGATTTGCCCAAAATCTCCAGAAATCGAATATTGTAGTCTGCAGCCGAAGAAATGATATTCAGAATCATCTCATCTGCAATTGATCTTAATAATAATGAAAAGTAAGTGGTTTACACAAATCTTCAAATAAGAGCAATCCGTGTATATTCTTCTTTTGGTTTATCAAGATGATGTGTCAGGTTGATTTAGAAACAGTAGAGAAAAGTAGTGCAAATGAGAATTTTAGGTTAGTCTCCAGTATAAACACCAATGGATTGGCCTCCATTATTCTCCATAATTGGATATGGTATTGAATAAATTCCCCACATGAGAGTCTTGGATCAGAATCAAGATTCATCGAGTTATAATCAAGAATCAAGTAAGAAGTGAATATAAGTTGAATCTTAGTCATGTTCTTGCATCCGTTGAGTGACATTAATAAGCCATTGCATAACGTACAAAATTGCAGAGATGAATGGATGCTTTGTGAATCTTTCTTGCACATTGATGATTGAACATTTGTAAAGATATTCATCAATATGAATTGCATATAGCTCTTTGCTTGTTTATATCGAGTTGCCCTCTCGTGTACAGGAGGTCCAGCCAAAAAGTTTATGTTAAAATTCTCAGAACTTTGATTTTTCTCCCTAACTATTGAAACAGCCTCTCTGACTCAGGATTACTTCTGTATAGTGACCTCAATACGGTGGATTTGAGGAGAAACCCAAGGCCTCCATCTAGATGTCATCCGTGTTTGGAACTAATCAGGTATTGATAGCTGTTGGGGTAATCAGCTGGAAAGAATATAATCATGACTGTTACGCTCTAACAGTATTTTGAGCAAGCAAGCATATCAACTTGTTGAAAAAAAGTGAGTATTGCTTCACTTCTCGAAATTAACCAACATCACCGAGGGTTTGACCAAATAATCAGTGTCACATGTTTGTAATGGAAAGATTCATTCACTTGATACCTAACTTTTTGCTTGCAAATACTGTTTCCGTTATAATGCGAGATTCAGAATATTATTATTCATCTTGAATCCTTGTTTTTATAGGTTTTCATGGAGTGATAATGACATTTGCAAACTATGAAATGTTGATGGAAGCGATCGCAAGAGGAAATCTTGGCATGGCAAAGAGAGACTCGGAGCTCTTTTGTTGGAGTTGAAAACTTGACATGAATCACAGTTGATGAATGGACGTAGTTAGCGAATAATTGCCAAAAATTGTACTAGAAGCTCGGATATTTTGTGGCCTTGTTGTATTTCAGCGTATCAGATTTTGATATCACTGTTTATTGACATTGACAATGTTATTAACTTCAAGGTGACGTTCATGTTGCTGTTGAATAATCCTGGATTTGAATCTAAAATAGAAGCAGTTCTCATGAAAATGCTGAGAATTTAATAAATAAGACTATAGTTATTTAATCAATAATGAAGAATATTATCTATCATACAATCTTCGAAAAATTTGTGTAATTCACATCTATATATTTGATATGGGTCAGTGAGTGGAACTTGAATCATATTATTCTGTTTCAATTAGAGCTTTGTCTATCATTGGTTCAATTTCTTAATCTTGTAAATCTTTGATTCCAATAAGATTTCATTCTTATCAATACCAAAAAGGCATCACTAATTCATTTTACAGGGATAATGGAACTAGATCTTTATTCGAACTCTGGAATTTTTAATTGATTTAAGATCAAAATTAATATATGTATATGATCTGTATCAATTGGAGATTCCAGAATTCAAATTAAGACCCAGTTTCATATTCTTCGTTATAATCATGAAAAATAATATAAACAATAAAAGCCTGTCCCCATGACGTTTCTTCGGGAACGTCTCCACCGAGACGTCCCCGGGACGACTTGAGGCCGCGCATTGGACGTTCCAGCGCGTCCCGAGGACGTTTCCGGACCAAGTTGGGGATAATTTTGGGACAGGTCCCGGGACGTGCCATGGAAGATCGGGGACGTTTTCGGGTCATCCTTGGGACGCGGAAAATCTATAGATCGAAAGTGGGGCACCTGGATCAAGAGTGGGCCATGTGCGTGCCGTCAAAAAAGCGGCGTGCCATGCCGCTATCCACCGCTCGGAGGCGCTGAAACTCATACTTCCCATAGCACGTTATACGCCTCAACCTCACCTTCCGACCAGGAAATGAAGATCTCTCGATCTCCATATACTTATGTTGTCGTCATATTACACTCCTTCTCAATATACATATCTTCCTTTGATCCAATGCTGATCTCGACACTGTATAGTGTATACGGCACAACACGAATATTTTTTAGCTGAAAGATCAGCTATATTAGCTGAAATTCCATCTGTGTTAGCTGACTGAATCAGCTATTATAAGCTGATTTTTCAGTGAACGGTTTTTTACTGACACGAATAGCTACTGTAGGTGAATTTCAGCTACATTAGCTGATTTTCAGCTACAATCACTGATTTACAGCTGATTATAATCAGCTATATAGGGCCTCCCGTGGCACAAAATGAGTAGATATCGAACGAATACACCTTAGTTCGTCGTGACTCGGTCTGAAAAAGTCGTTAATGTGCTCATGTCGATATTAGAACCCGGATTTGTGGAGTTATTTCATCAGAATTATCGATTTAAGCGTGATTCTTGTGTTCGCTGATTTGATCTGCAGTTTGACGCCCCAAGGGAGTAATAGCTGATATTTCAGCTACATAATAGCTGATTGATGCTGAGAGAGTATATACCTATATTTATGACGAGGTAGTGCCGCGTAGTGCCCATGATCTATTCCCAAGCTGTGCAGACCCTGGGGATGAACCGCGAGAACTCTGGGTATAAACCGCCAAGAGTTTTATGTATCCATATATAATGCCGAGGTAGTGCCGCGTAGTGCGCATGATCTACTCTCAAGATGTGCAGACCCTGGGGACAAACCGCGAAGAGTTTTATGTATCCATATACATACTTGCGTGTATCTATATACGCTTACTGAATTGCTGAAGTACGAGTTGGCCGCTGCAGATTTTCCTGTTCTGGGGCTGTTCCATGTAAGTATTATGTACTCAGAGGGTGGTTAGGGGGTGGCTGATGGGAGAGTGTGGTGGTATGGGGTGTTTTGAGTTGTTTGGGATTTTGTCCTGTAAAGGGTGGTTCTATGGACTTTTTTGGTGATTTTCGGTGTGTTTGGGCTTCATTGGCGGATTTTTGGATTGGGGGAGACTTTGGGGGGGGGGGGGGGGGGGGGGGTTTGGGGCACTTTTTCCTTGACTACTGCTTATCGTAATCGTGTGACGGAAGATCCAGGGATGTCTACTAAAATATCGGGGGTGGTTTTAGATGGGTGGGGGTGGTGGGGGGTTGGGGTAACTTCGTGACTAATGACTTTTTTTGAAAAATTCTTTTTCTGTTACATGGCTCCAACGTTCTCATGTTAATATATAATTTTTCCGATTTTTTCGACCCTTAGGGGGCCCAGAGGCGGGATGGAACTGGTATGTGGGGCAAGATGGAATGGTTGGTGGGGTAACATGGTACACTTTTGATGCGTGAAAATCGGCTTTTCTCTCGTGTTTTGATCGTGTGAGCTCCAAATAAGCTTCCTTGTGCTAATTCGAATGTTCTTCTGAGTTTCCATAATGCTTACGTGAATCTAACATTCTTTCTTGCTTCTATGATCATGTGCTATTGATTTTGCTCATATATATTCTTTGCCACTCGTACCTCGTAACGCCTATCGTGATCTACTATCTCGCTGTGAAATTGGTCATCTGAAATTTTCGCGGCTCACGTGGTCTTTATATTTTGCAAAATTATTGGTCATTTTAAAATTTTTGCGGTTCGCGTGTGAGGACCGGGGAAACTTTCACTCACTTTTCTCGTATCGATATCGTTATTATTTTCGTAAAATTTTCACGTGACTCACGTGTGAGGGCCGGGAAGATTTTATGACTTTCACTTCATATGTTACCTCTGAATTTATGTTTTCCACCTGAATACTTAATTTCTATTTCTATGCTACTTCTTACTTGCTAGTCTTCTTTTTTTTGACAATTCCTTGCTCTTCCAAAATCTTCAGCTCGATGTCCTGCTTGGTTCTTGTGGCCTCGTTTGGTCTATGGCGTTTGGCGTTGGTCGTGATTGCATGGGGTGCTGCCATTGCACCTAGTGCTTGCATTGCCTGTGCTGGTGTTATGTTTTTTTATTTCCCCCTGGATTCTCTTCGTTTTGACTTGCGCATAGCATGAATAATATTATTCGATAAATTATTGGCATGATACTAATAGTCGATAATAATTTCCATGTGATAAATGTTAGTCCTAGTCCTCCTATTATTGCGGCTCCCGCTATGGGCAATCTGTTTCCAATTGTTCCTATTTTTCCTGCTATCGCCTTGTATTCTCCGATGTTTCTAGCTTCATCAATTATTTCTCGCAAGCTCTCACCCATCTTGAGGCCATCTGCTTGGGCCAAATTTGTCGCTCGGCTGTCTTCCAAGACTTCTGATTCCAGGATCTGCTGTACTTTGTGTGACTCTCTGCTGCTGTTGCCGCTTCGGATTATTTTTGGTATGTTGAGATCATAGCTCTGAAATATTATTGATGGTGCGTTGATCGTAATTTCTCTTGACGCGGATAACCTGGCGTTCCGAATTACAGCTGTGCATCCTGGTAGAAGCTTGACGATTCCAATCCCTGCAAGCGGTGATGTATTGTGCTCGCTCCGACAGCACTGAATGAAAATTTGCTCCTACTCTCTTATATAATAGATCCAAGTGTTCGGATCGTGAAGTTTCAGCCAGAATATCTCGTGAATTTTGACCAGTCTGACTTCGCAGTCTGTAATATTTTCAATTGTAGAATTTAGTACTATTTTGATCTCACATGGTGGATTTTTTGGAATTTCTCGGACTGGTGCGGTATTTTGACGAATAATCAGATATTTCAGATGTTTGCACTTGTCGATTTCCCCGTGATGAAATGAGATGTACTTGTTTGTCTCCGCGTCTATTCCAAAGTATGGCCATATTGACCAGATATAACCAAATACCTCTCCCGACTTATCTTGAAAGATTTGTTGCACCGGTATAGGAGATGCCTTGTATAGAGTGTATCTTGATAATTCTAATAATGGAATCGTGATGATGATCCTCCTCAAATATTGAAACTGAAATTTCCATGATTTCCTCTAGGTCTATAAATGGTTCGCCATCTTCTGTCTGTGGGAATGCTGCGTCCTTTCCGGCATTTTCTATTAGTGACTTGGAGTTTTCGATGGTTTCTGGGGCTAGCAACTTGGGGTGGACCCTTCCCTGTACTGCAAAGGTAAGAATTTCGACTAAAGTGTTCACATCAATTTTCAAATTAACGATATTTTCTCCCAATAAATTGACCGCATTACGTAATACCGCTCCTTTCACTAGGTCGTTTTCTGTTGCTGCCAGGTGATCCATTTGTCACTATAATTTCTGTAACATTTTGGTGTTTTCACCTAATTGGCTTTCTATTATTTCTGTCTGGTTCGCTAATAATTCGCGACTTTTCTAGTATCATTTGCCTGAATTTCCATAATATTTTTGAGTTCCTGCTCAGTATTTTCGTCTAGTGTTCCAAATAAATAGTTACTACCTTTTCGAATGGATGGTAGTAATGATCGCCTTCGTCTTTGGCCTTTACTAATTTTTGTTCTCTTCATTAGGTCCAGGACCCGTCTGACGTCCATCCTTGCTTCATCCAGCTAGGAGTGCAGATTTGAGAGCTGCACTGTGAGTGTGGGATCGCTGCATATTTTGACGATGTTCCTCCAAGATTGTTCGAGGGTTTTCTCCGTTTTGCTGAACTGTTGAAGGTCCAGCTTTTGAATTATTCTCCAGTCGATTGTGGTTGCAGCGAGTGGTGCGATCTTCCCCACCACAACCCCTGGCAAATGGTCCAGCCTTATTGTGATGTAGCGGGGATGTTCATCTTTGGGTACCGGCCTGTAAGTTTATGAAATTTCCTTTATCATTATATGCGCAAATCTTATTCGAGATGTTACCCATGTTGCGGCGGAGCCATAACCGAGCACATTCTCCTTATCTTGTCAATGTGGACAATTTTTATCTTGTCCCCCATCTGGATTTTAACGTTTTTCTTCACCTGGTCCACGCCTATTATTTCATACGGTCCCATGTACTCCTTGTCAAATTTACCTTTTCGTGTGTCGTTTAGCAGTAGCACCATCTCACCTTCTCGAAATTGCATATTTTTTAGTTTCTTATCGTAATAAAATTTACTGCGGTAGAGACTCTGAATTGAATCAAACATTGCTAGTCTTTGCAACTGTGATAGGTCTTTTACTAAATCCTGAATATAGTCGTCGTAAGTTGCTAGTTTTCCTTGTGGCGGGAAACTTGACGGGGTTCGTGCTTTTCGGCCGAATACTAACACGTGGGGTGGATAGCCCGTGCTATCGTGTGGCGTGATGTTATAGGCATGCACGCATAATGGCAACAGAGTGTCCCAATTTTCGTGTTCGTTTATAAATGCTTTCATGTACTTTGTTATTGTGTGGTGCATTCTCTCTATCATGCCGTTTCCTTGCGGATGATGAGGGGTAGTTCTGAAAGACTTTATTCGGAAAATCTCAGCTGAGTTTTGCATCAATCTGTTAATGAAATGCATACCATTGTCCGACAAAATCGCGCCCGGTGTCCCGTATACTGAGATAACTTCATCTATTAATGCCCGAGCTGTCTCTTCCGCCGTCGCGTTTTTCACTGGAATCAGGGTTACGAATCGTGTAAGACAGTCTTGAACAGTCAGTATGTACTTATAGCCTGCTTCCGTTTCTTCTAATGGACCATAGTAATCGATTGGAATTCTCTAAAATGGCATCGTTGGCGTGTCCGTTACCATTGATGGTAGACGTGTTTTTATTCTGACTAATTTGTTGATTGCGCAATCCGGACAGGCTTCTATAAATCTTTGAATCTCGGCTATCATGTGTTGCCGGTAATATCGACTCTGAATTTTCTTGCACGTTTTATTGATGCCATTGTGCGCGCCTAGTACTGACGCGTGGTATTCCCTTATCAGTCTGAATCTGCCTTCCACCGGTGGAACCGGGATATTGTCTTGATATAGTACTACTGTAATGGGGAAACCCGCAAAGCAATCCTCAAAAACTCCGATGAATTCGCAACTTGACATTATCATGAGATCCCTTATTATCCCTGATAATCTTATTTGGTTTTCTGACACGGGTTTCCATAATTCTTCCACCGCTTTTTCCATATCAATTTTCCTGACATCCCCATCCGCGTGGTCTCTCATGCATAGGCCGAGAATGTATTCGTCTCTACGCTTTGATGGTGTGATTTGACCGATTGAATTTATTTCCTCGAACTCCCTTGGACCGATAAATTTTCTCTCGATTGATGATTGAATTAACTCTGTTCCCAGGACTGGCTCTGAACTCATAATATACAACAAGTCCCCCCTGTATTTGAACGTATGGTACCGTACCTTTTCTCCTATTCGTACAAACGGCGCTGACTCCTCCCCTTTCGCTGTAGCCCATGATGGCTTTTCTTGCGGCGGTCGTGCGTTGCTGACTGAGCACTCTTCCAACGCGTGAGTGTGAGCGTGAAGCCTTACCTATGGATGGCCTTGCTCATCGTCTTCTGATGACTCAGCTAGGCCTGTTGACCCATTTACGTGGGTGTTCAATCTACTCAGCGCTGATGCGTTCGTGTTCGGGGAATCATCATTCCTCTCGCTCTGGTGCTCGTCTGTATCTTCCGGCTCAAAATGGTCTAAACCAGGATTTTCCGAGTTTTCCGACGCGTCTCTGTCCCTTCTGCATTGGACGAGTGGTATATAATGTCGTTCAGCTTCGTCGAAGTGTAGATGTATAAATCTCCCGTGTTCGTTTCCTCTCAAGTGATAATATTCAACTCTACTATCGGCCTCAAAATTGTGTACACATACTTTCACATTATAATGTTCGGCGAAGGGCTGGATACAATTCTACTCTCCGTATCCATTCCGAGACTCTAG
Organism: Eretmocerus hayati; assembly: GCA_029851415.1. Taxonomy (NCBI): domain Eukaryota; kingdom Metazoa; phylum Arthropoda; class Insecta; order Hymenoptera; family Aphelinidae; genus Eretmocerus; species Eretmocerus hayati. The sequence goes on along the minus strand of CM056744.1, from coordinate 69,545,587 downwards.
GATTCTTTTCACGTCTTCTGGCACCGCGCAAAATCATATTTGATTTTCTTATAATATCTACGAGAACCAGGGCTGTGGCGTCTAAGTTTTCTAGGTGGATGAACGTCCAGAACAGACAGTTTCCCTGCGGAAGGGCGGGGATATCCGTGAATCGGTCTAGCACGGCGTCGGGTTCCGCGCATCCCGATTGTATCGTGTAATTAATCGGAAAATCGTTGATCTGCTCAATTTCCATTTGCGCATCGGTTTGTCTCGAGTAACTGTGTTCGATTGGTGTTGTTGGTATCGGATCTATTCTGTTGGTCAATTCGGGTTCGGTTTCGGCAGTCGGTTGAATTTCGACAGGGTTCGTTTGCCCTGATGGTAACTCGTCACACAGGTATTCCTAACTACGTACTCGATCGTTCAGGATGTTATTTGGAATGGATCCGTCGGATGACTCTGTACTCGCGTCGTGAATGCCTTGTAGCGTCACGTCTTCTCTGTCACGCGTCGTTTGTCTCGAATATAAATTCTTGTCACTTTGAAATATTCCTGGGACTCAAACTTTTCCGGACATTTCCCTGATATCGGGTTGATTCGGGTACTTCTTCTCTCTCGTGACTCATTCTACCGGAATCAGTTTGGTCCATGATTGAATTTATGTCAATGTTCACTCTTGATGATGAATTTTGTGATTCATTAGTAATTGTGAACGACTTATCCACAGGTGCAATTTGTGAAGCCGGTGGAGTTGCTCATGCTGCCTCATCTCTCTGCCCCGTTGCTGCTGCCAGATGCTCTTGATGATCGGACGGTGTCTCGTTCCCCAGAGATGCGTCATTTGAGCTGCTTGGAGTCGGTGGTTGGAACGAGTGCTGCACTGGATCGAGCGTGTGCTGACGCAGGAGAAATTTTTCTGCTTGCATGCGGCATGGCCTATTCTTCTCTGGAGTGCTGGAACTGACTATATTCTTTTGCCAATCAGTTTCTTTTGTCATGTACGCAAGCTTACACCCGTGTAAAAGACGCACCAAAAAATCAGTTTTGAGCACTCCAGAACAGGGGTGCGTCTTATCTATGGGTGCGTCTTATCTATAGGTGCTTAATATTTTCTGTGCGGAAAATTTGTTGGCAGCACTCGTGTATAAGACGCACCAGAAATGTATAGAATACCACCATACTCAGCTGCGTATTCTTGGAATTGTTCACAATCGTAAACACGCGTGAATGTACGCGCAGTTATGTGACTTTGTGTACGTATTTCAATTACATCGAAAACTAAGTGATCGTCATAACAGCATTGCCACATCGCGAATGAATATGATATTCAAAATTTCATCAACATTCGATAACATCAGTACACAGTCGAATCTCAGTAGCTCAATAGCTGAGCGAGATTACAAATATGGAGCTCAAAAAGAGAAATTCATATACAAGTGCTTTCAAACTAAAGGTTGTGCGACAAGCTGAAGCTGTTGGAAATCGAGAGAGTGGACAATGAATGCATTGTGATATATCGAATGAATCTCTATTGTCCTTCATTTGCCCGGTTTCATCTGAAATTTTTCACTCCGAGCCCTAGTAAACCGGGGTGCGTCTTATCCATGGGTGTGTCTTATCTACAGGTTCTTATTATTTTCCGATTCTTCCCTCCAAAAAGTGGGGTGCGCCTTATCTATAGGTGCGTCTTTTACACGAGTAAATACGGTATCTTTGAATTTTGCTTGACTTAGAATCCCTGATGTTCCGATTTCCGGGTCGCTGTGTCTGCGCTGTGGTCCCTACCTCTTATTCTTTGCGATCGCTTGACTTTTACACGTCCTTTCCTGCTCTCAGTCCACTCATCGTCTGAGCTTTCTGAACTCTCGGCGCAGTTTTTCTTCCTTATTTGTTGACCTTCTGATTCTTCCGAACTAGATCGCGTTACTTTCGATTTCCTTTTCCCATCAATTCATTCTTTTCGAACTGCTCGCATCGGAAATACCCTAAACAATCCGATCCGACGTCCTCACTCTCGACCTCTTCATCCTCGCTCGCCATGGTCTGAGTCAGACGCGTCGACTTTGTCTTCTTCAAATAGCGATTGCAGCATAAAGATCCGGCCTGGTGGGTTGTCTTCTCTACAGCTTGGGTCCTCTTTCTCTTGTTGGTCCGCGATTTGGTACAATTCGTCGCGCGATTCCTCTGATGAATCTACCTCGCCTTTGCGTAATATCGGGTTGCGTGAGAGCGCGTCTGCTACGTTGTCCTTCCCCTCTCTAAATATGATCCGGAAGTCATACCCTTGTAGGGCTGTCTTAAGTCTGTTATACCGTGAGTCACCCCGTTTTGCCGTATGGAAAAAACGAAAGTTTTCGTGGTCTATTACAACTGTGAAGCGTTTTCCCCATAGGTACGGTCGGAACTTGTCAATCGCATGGCAAATCACGAGCATTTCTTGATCATAAGTGCTGTGCCTCAACTGTGCGCCCTTCATTGGCTATGAAGTGTAGCAAATGGGCCTATCCTTCCCAGGTTCGCCCTGGGCCAAAATTGCCACCACCAAATAGTCTGATGCGTCGGTGTGTACCCGATAAGGCCTAAATTCGCCAGGTGCTGCTAAAATTCGCTCGCTACACAACGCATCTCGGAGTTTTTCGAATGCCGTCTGTTGTTCCGGGCCCCATCTCCATTCGGTACCGTTCCGCGTGAGTTGCGTAAGTGGGTGAGCCATTCTCGCGAATTTATGAATAAACCGGCGGTAGTATCCTACGAATCCTAGAAATTCTTTCACTTTTCGCACTGTAGTTGGTACTGGGTATTTCCGGCATGCTTCTATCTTATCCGGATTCGGTTTTGGACTTCCGCCGCCCACTATATATCCGAGTACTCGCGACTCTCTTTTCAAAAATTGACATTTTTTCGGTTCAATTAATAAATTCGCTTTCTCGATTCTCTCTATGAATCTTCGGAATTCACTCTCATGCTCTTCGAGTGAATTTGCGAAAATCATCATATCGTTTAAGTAAATAAGGACCTGATCCGGCGTTAATCCGGCGAACGCTCGGTACATCATCCCCATGAAGGTATCTGGACTTCCGGCGAGACCCATCCCCATTTTTAGGTAACGATAGTTTCCGGTAGGCCCCGTGAACCCTGCGTAATCAGCGCTTGCCTCATCCATGGCTATCTGGCAAATCCCGATTTCGAATCACATACTGTGATGTATTTTGCGCTCGCGAGTTTTTCTAGGATGTCCGGCGTCGACGGGATAGGTTGGGAGGTCCCTACTGTCGGTTCATTCAATTTTCGAAAGTCTGTCACGAATCACCACCGTTTATTGCCGTTCTTTTTCGGGAGGTTTAGGCACAACCCAACAGTTCGCTGAGTATGGAGTCCTGGAGTGCTCTATGACGCCTAAATCTAGTAATTTATCTATCTCTCCCTGCATGATTTTCTGCAATTTAGGCGGTACCCGATACCTCTTGCATTTGATAGGCTTGTCTGTTTTTAATTTGATCTTATGTTTGGTAATATTCGTTGTCGTTAAAGGTTCTCCATCGAGAGCAAATCTCCAGGGGTTGACACTCAGCAAACGTCGTACATGCGCGATTTCCTCCTCTGAGCAACCTTCGACGTCTACAAGTTTCATCAATTTCTCAACGCGTTCCTCAGTTTCCTACCGCGTATGCACAATTTTTGGTCACTGCTCCGACTCAGCATTTAGTTTCCTGCGCATTTCCATTCTGCGGACTACGCAGTTTCTTTTCCGCTTCTTGCTGACCTCGCCAGCAAATTTTCCATGAGGGAGAATCGTTTCGCAAGGTAGTATTTCAAAACACGGCTCTGGAATTTCTATTGCATTGCTACTCAAATTCAAAATTTCCGCATATGTATAACCATCGTGATTTTCTGCTTCAAAATTTCCAAAAAGAACTCCTGGTGCTAATTTTTCCAATGGTACCCATCCAACTCTCTCACTATTGTTCACTTTTACTCGAATAATACTTGTGGTCTCTGCTGGCGAATGGATTTTCCCCTCAGAATCAAAGGGGATTCCATATTCATTTATTCGTAGACATTCTTCTCTCGCGTCTACCATTGCTCCGTGCTTTGTAAAAAAGTCCCAACCTATAAGGCCATCGGTTTTTACAGGGAATTCATTCGGCACAATATGGACCTCCGCGTCCCAACCATCTATCCTCATCATTATTTTCCCCAAAGACTCGACTTTTTCATTTGTCACGCCCGTAATTGAAACCGTTTCTTCTCTGTCTATTCGAATTCGAAGATGAACTTTGCTCTCTTTGATTATACATATATCGGCTCCAGAATCCACATAAAATCTTGCGCGTGTTTATTTAATTGCATCACTAAAAATTGTTACTACTGGTGGGCATCTTCCCGTTTTCAAACACCTCATTGAAAGGATTCTCTTCTCATTTTTCTGTCTACTCTCGACTTCTTTGAGCTGCTCGTCGCCTGAGGTTGCCGGCGAGCAGTCTATTGGTTTAAACAACCCTGTTCATTTTGACCTTGGTTTCCCTACGATTGCCCCGCATCTTGGGAGTTTTCCGACCTATCACCTCTCGCTCCAGTATTTCTGCTGTCGCTGCTATCCGATCTCTCATTTCCTCTCTTTGCCCTATTGCCTCTGAACTTAAAGAACTCTTCGCGTGATATTTTCTCCGTGGTAAGATCCTTCATCAAACGTGAGCATAGCCATACTGGGTGAAATCCCTTTCTGCAGTATGCACATTCTACCCTCTTTGGGCAATATCTCGCAAAATGTTTCCTTTTCATTGCACACACCACATAGTAATCTGTTTGTGCTCTGTCTATTCTGATTAAACCTCCGAACATGATTATGACTGTTGTGTCGTGGATTTTTTTGTGTATTTGTGTGTACATCCGTGTGTGTATCTGTCCGTGGTTCTGTTTCCGTTCTCAGAATGCTTGCTCGATTCGACGTTCTCGCGTACATCTCGTTCTGTTTGTACTCATTTCTCGCCTCAATCGCGTATATTCCGGCTTCTCCTAATGTTCTCGGTTTCTGTATCATTACTTTCGTTCTGATTCTGTCGTTCAGTAGATATGAAAATCTGTCCTTAGCCGCTTTTTCCACGTCTTTCCTTCTAACCTCTCTCACGCTCTCATCATCGTCCAACGCGAGTTTCATCATAGTCTCATATCGATCGGTTAACGTTCGTATTCTTCTTTGCAAATCTTCCGGCTCTTCGTTGGGTTTCACGCTCAAGGTACTTATTTCAAAAATTATGTTGTCCGGAGATTCCACGACTCTATACCTTTCAAAAATCGCGTTCAAATATTCTTCTACTGTTCTAAGATCCTCAAATTTCTTGTAAAAGTGCGTCCTGGCGTTTCCTTTCAGTTTGTCTTGAATTCGGTCTAGTATATATCTTTCGTCATCCTCACACAGGTTCTCGGGTACCAGCCGTCTGACTCTACTCCTATAGCTTGTTAGCGTTGATGGTGATCCATCGAATTCCGGTATTCTGTTCAAGTCTTTATTTTCGTCTCTCGTCGGTCGTCTACATTCTGAATTTGCTATCGGTTGGTGTGCTGTTGTGTCGACCCAAGTCGTATCCCGTGAGTCTGCCTGTCTGTATTGTCTCTGGTGTGAGTGATTTATGTTCTGCGTATTCATCTGATCGTAATGCTGATATCGGTCGTTCGTGTTCTGTGGTCTCATTGGGGATGAGTGAAAAACTGGTTTTCGGTCGCTATCAAATGACGTACTATTTTGGTTTTGATTGTAGTCCAAATCTGTTGAATAGTATGGTGGTATGTGTCCGGTCTGTTTTGTGATGAATCGGGTGTATTATTCCGCGCATTATTTTCATTGCTCGGTCTACGTGATACCATTCGATTTTGCGTGTGTCTTCCTGGGGTCTGATCACGTTACGCGATAATGATCCGTGGTGGCATGGGGCTACTCGCTCTTCCACCGTTTCAGAGTATTTGGAACATTCCATCTATCTGTGACTGGCAATTGCCATTTGTGTCTCGAACATAGTGGAACATTGCTTCCATTTTCTCACCAAAACTGTGTTCCGACTGATTTGACCGCGGACGTGCTTGTTCTTCTATGGGTGTATTAGTGTGGTGTGCTTGTTCGTGTGATAGTGATTCTTGTATCTCTGTATCGTCGAATTCTGTTCGAAGGTTTTCAAATTCTATGTCACTCAGTTCATCGTTCATAGGCAGTGAGTCTTCGGGGTTCTCTTCCGTCCTCACGTCTCTCGTTGAATCTCTACTATTTCTTCTGCGTAAGTCCGTTGCAGATTTTGCTTCAACGAATGCTTTTACTTCTCCAAACATTTTTCGAGAGACTTAGGGATTTGGGTGAGAGAAATTTTATAGTGAGACCTATTAGATTAAACTTACTCCGACGCAGCTCGGAGGGCGATGATGACATCGATGATCACTGCGTACATTCCCTCCAGGGATTTTTCGTTCTGCGTAGATTCTCGTTGGATGCTATGGTGCGTCGCTCCGATGTTGGCGGGTGGGATGCGCTGACTGGTTGTTGTGCTGCTGCTAGTCTTCACCTGATGATGATAGGTGGCTGGTTGGTCCACTCCTTACTTGTATTCCACGACGTCCGTAGCGATGTTGAACTGCAGCTCTTGTATTGTATAATTCACTCGCCCGAGTCTACCCACGGATGTTTTCGCGAGATAAAATTCTAGGTCGTACACACCTAGCATCACTGTTACGTAGGGTTTCGGTGACTGAAGAAAGAGACTCAAATCTATATATATATATATAGATATATATTATACTGAAGTGAAATATGAATACAAATAGCTGTGTATATGGTGTAAAGAGTGGGTGAGCGGTCTGATGCGGCACGCGCGAGGCGAAGCTTATATGTCCTTGGCTCGATACGCGTTGCATTGACCGAAAGTGCAAAGTTCGGCAAAACGTGATCGCGCGATGCATTCCTCTAGGTGTGCATCGGCGATCGGTCTTGCAGAACCGACGACAGGGTAATTGCTTAATGAGGGTAATCACCTATGTCGTCACAGTGTGTATCATGGCTAAATCTATATAAGATCGTCCGGTGAAATTGATCGACATCTCTATATCTCTTAGCGAAAAGATTCTGGGAACAAAATAAAGAGACACGTATTTTCTTGTTCCGACCAAAACCGATTCTCTCGTGAGTTGTGCGAGATTCGAGTTTAGAGGTGAAATGACGAATTTACGATATGACTCTTGAAAATAACTGATATTGCAACTACTCGGCTGGCAGGGAGAATATTGATACAAATCTCATCTTGTAGTGTCAAATGCATGTTCTTACACCAATTTTCGTTGCCGTATAGCAGGAAAACCCGCTGACAGCTCGAGGAATCGTTATTTCATGACAAGTGGTCAAAATTGAATATCTCGAGAAAGATTTGATATTTTCGGATGAAATTTTCTTTGGATTCAGATTTGGATATGAGGAATGAGATGAAATTTGTCCGGTCTTCAGGACATGATCGGATTTAGCGGGAAAAAACTGTTCGAGAGGAATTTGTTTCCAATCCTTCAAGCAGCATCAGCGTTGAGTTACTATCTTCTTTTCATCAGGATCATCATGAGAGGTATGTCGATCATCTAAAATGTATCTAGATCTACTCTCATGATACTTACCCTGCCGAAAAATATCGGGTGATATATCAGTTTATATATCAAGTGATATGTCGAGTGATATATCAGTTGATAAATCACTTGATTGATCGGACCAAAGTCACATGTGATTCTTCTAAGGTAGTCTTTAAAGAATCGATTTCATTTTCTCATTTTCATCAGTCTAAGGGCAAAGTCTGTGTCTTCAGTTGGGTCAAGTATCGTAACTGAATCGAGATAAAACGTACTTTGAGTGAAAAAATTTTGGACTCATGGGGAATCGAACCTGAACTCTCAAGTTTGTAGCCCCAACACTAAGCCAACTGCGCCATCCGAGATGCGTAGAATGAATGCAGAAAATCCGTACATGTGACACTCTTTCTCAGGGCAATCTCCGTCTCCTATCGACAGAGCTCAAAGTGTAGTCAAATTCTTCGCCGAACGTGATCCGCTATCATTTCTTCTAAACTAAATAGAGTTTCATCCATATTTCCGAGAAAAGGACGATGCAAAACTGATGAGAAGTGAGAATCTTACTCATCACCCGATATCACTTTATTTTTCTTCGTATGAAGCGGGAGAGTCAAATACTGTCGAGATAAGCTTCGTATCTGTTCTCTTCATGCAAAACTTCATAGCCGGATATACAAGGATTCGCTATTGAGTTTGTGCCTTCGCCGTTTTTGGAATCTTATAGCGCTGCTCGGGGATCACTACATTTAACGCCGGAATCACAAGGCATACCTTTTTTCGCATGGGTTCCTGAATATGAATGAAGCCTGGGCAATGCAGTTGGTTTCGGCTCAGTGTATTAGGTAATTGTACCCAATCTGCCTGCTGTACCCAACATGCCCCCCCCCCCCCATATGCCGATCTCAGAAATGGGCACTCGTTGGCATCCCCGCATATTCTTCTTACGTTTTTCGAATTAGAATAAAGAGAATATGAACGATATGGACCTCCCTTGGATGATTTCTGCGTGTCTTAGGTACTTTCAACGAAGATTCTCGAATTTCCGCTCTTGCACAGCTGAGGGGTTGGAGAAGAAATTGCGATTCATAAAACCGGTGCCAAACATTTTGAGTCCAACTAATCTCAACGCAGCTTAGCGCATTCGAGTCCTTGACTCGAGACTCTTAAGATACGTTATTCATAGTGACAAAACTTGAACATGGGACCATTTTATGACCAAAATGCAGAGATCGTTCGCATGACATGGAGACAAAAAACGGGGTATATTCAACATGCCCCCATATGATTATCTTGAAAGGCTGTGCGAGAAGATTTTTTCCAACCACTCAAAACGCGTTCATCACCTGAACTTGAGCCGGGAATAGTAGATTGGAAGGACGAAAGAGACGGACTTTATATGTAGTCGTGCGGAGACTGAAACGTTTTAAGGACGGCTCTCAACCAGAACGGTATACAGGAATTCCTGTTTTCACGCGGATAATCCGTCCCATGGAAGTGCCGCGTATAAAAAATCCGCGTAAAAAAAAGCTCCTCTTATGGGAAAAGGGGGGTTCCGTTCCAGCCCCAAAATTTCTACTGAAATTCAAGAAATTTTATGTTCAAAGAAGAACTAATTTATGTATCTTTAAGGATATTTATCAGAAGTCAAAACGAATACCAACAAAATACAGCTCAAACTTGTACTGTATATAAAAATTAGATAGATTTCATGGCCCAGGCTTAAAGAAAACAGTCAGTCGAGTATGTTTCTTGCGTCGCATGAGATCTCTCTACAGTTCTCCTTACAAACGGATCGCCACTCCGCAGTCATGCTTGAATTCCATGCTTCGTGTCATCAATGGATCGAGTTCTTGAACTTCCTTAATAAGGTCCTTTATTTTATTTATGATTCTTGTGACATTGGCATAGCTCAAGGTTCGCAGCTCTTTGACAGATTCTTCAACAATGTCTTCCACATTTGGTTCGAAAATAGCTTCTATGGTTTCAATCGAAAGTTCTTCATTCTCCTTCAAGAATTCGGTGACGTGGGACTCGTTCATATTCTGGAAACCTTCTCCACCAATCTGTTGCGCGGCACTTACACAGTTCTGAATGAGAATTAAACTTTCGTCGGACGCTTGCTGTTCATTAATCTCTGGCCAAATTTTTTGCTGTAATGGAACAGATTTTGTCTCCAGCTTTTAGAAGATCTAAAATTTTGACTTCTTCCTCTAAACTCATGACTTTTTCAGGCTTTTTAACAACTCTGTCTTCCTTCGCAACGTTTTTTCTTTTGGGGGCCATTGTTTACGTGCAGAGAGGTTTTATTGACATACAACAAAACGTCATTACCGATCACCAGAGGAGCAAGCGCATGCAACTTCAAGCTGTCATGAGAATTCTATGTGTAAAGGATCAATCCCCGATCCGCGTATAATCAAGGAATTCATCCGCGTAAAGAGGGGAACGGATTCAATTGTAGAACCACGTATAATCAAGAACCGCGGAAAAAAAGTCCGCGTAAAAACAGGAACGCCTGTACGTACACTGTTAGTATTTCTGGCAAATGAGCTACAAAGTTTCCTTGCAATAGGAAATTCGGATTGTCATTTTGAGTGATTATTCTTGATTCATCATGTATTCAGGGTATTCTTAGGATAGTTTTTGCATATGACGTGATGGCCTTCAATCGTTCATTTTTTGTATCAGTAGTTTCACGATGAAAAATGGACTCATACCGTTCTAGTCCCCAAATTTTCTTGAATTCTTCTCTAGCCAGAACAGTATGAGTCCATCATTTTTGCCTGAAGTGGACTTATACCGTTTTGGACCGGGAAAGGTGAAGGAACGAGTCGATTTCCACGATATTGGGTCATAAAATATCGGAAAATAGTCTATTTGAACCGTTTTGCATCAAAATACGCTGCTAGAAGTGATAAGCAGAATGCTTTCTCACGGCGTTATATGATAATGATTTTAACGAAAAAAAAGTACCCTATATTTTGAGTTTTTCTTTTGAGGGAGCATTTCAGAGAGATTTGGGTCATCACCACGTAAAACTGGAACTCCACTAGTCGAATGACGTGTAATCAAGTCTCCTCCATAATCAGAATCTGTGTATGCAATCAAATTTGTATCTCCATTGAATTTTCATCCCATAGCATACTATTCCATTCAAATAAGAAAATATGCGTTCAATCATTTTCTAATGACTCATTTTAGGCTTTCCACAAAAACGACTCAAATAGTTAACAGCAAACGCGATATCAGGACGAGGAATCGTAGCTAGATAGTTAAGACTTCCAATAGCTTCGCGATAAGGTACTAAATCACTCACATAGGAATCACTTACCATGTTATCTGCATCTGTAATCATACCACTTTCAATCGATGTGACTACAGGATAGTTATTGGCATGCTCAAATCTTCGCAGCATTCTCAGTGTATACTTAGGTTGACTGACAAAAATTTCACCCAGGCTACTTCGTATTTCCATACCAATATACGTGAGGCGACCGTCTGGTGCCATATCAGAAGTAATTTGAAACTTGCTGTTAAGTGATTTTGAAGCATCTTCCATTTTTATTCGCTTTTATTGAACTCGGGTGCGTGGAGACAAGATTTCTTGTCGGGGAACTTCGTGTGAGCGTGTCATTGACACACTTTGGTATTGTTGTGTTGGTGTCGAGGCTCTGAATGCTCTGATGCGCAATTTTACATTATGTAAACGCAAACGCGGCTTTGTGCGCAGATCGAGGGAAGAGCATGTAGAGAACAGTAGAGAAAGAATCTATGAGGTGTCACAACTCACAGCTGTGAGCAGAGCACATATATAGCACCATATAGCACATCAGCCGATCAGCCGGAGATGCTGAGAGATCCTCGCTATCTTTCTAATTTGCACTAATAAATGATCATCAGTGATTACGGTAAAAAGCAATGCTCTCGCCCGCCGGCCTGGCCGAGCTGCCCGCTTATTGTTGCTGCACGCCGCGAAAATTACATACCCATAACCTCTAAGATTGTTCACCGCGTGATATGATGCTGTTGCAGGTTGCAGCTCAGTGCAGATATTTTGTGTGATGGAGTGATTTCATTAATGTGTTCCAGTTCTGGATCTATCCTGCGATGACTCTCATCTTCATCAATTTGTAGATGAATTTGTGAACAGTGTCAAAGCAGATGATTGAGAAGAGTATTAGAAACAAATGTTCAGACCAGTAGAATTACTGACAGGTGATTGATGGTTCTCTATTTTTTCATAGCTGTGAGGAGCTAAATTTTCTAGTACGCAATCAAGTTTTGCATACGGTGGAGAAATCAAGTCACAGTTTTGATCAAGCAGTAACAGAGTGATGAATTGTATTTCATCGGACACTGTGTGTCGATTGATTAGTAACTGCCATCAATCTCTCTCCTAATTGTTAATTAGGTATGCCATTGCTCAGAACTCCAGATGAGTGACGGAATAGACCACTTTTGTTGTGAACATCAGTTGCAATAGTTCCATGCGTACCAAGTGCTTGTTCGTTTACACTCCTAAGGATGCTTTCTAGCACTGACATCTCCGTTACAAAAATTTAGCAGTCATTTTCAACTAAATTCTACCACTCCAATGGTTTCTGTGTAGATGTTTACAATTCTGCAACACTAATAACAAAGTATTAGTGTGGTATCAGCATAGAGGGCTCAAGGATCATTCAGTTTCTTACGAGCATGAAGCATCGCTCGACTGATTGGAATTAGCAGATATCCCTATCCATGATTGATCTCCGACTTGTGAACTGTTGTGGAATACTCATTGATAGAGATGTACTCATGTTGTCAATAAGCTATACAGCCTCCTGAATTTGATTTGCCAATAACTTGGCATTCATCACAAAGTCACTGGTTTGCTATACATGACAAGAGGCATAATTTGGGATCAACCGTGGCTGATCGCTCTACTCCTGACTAATCCATTTGTACTCTACAGCCCTTCTTATCCCAATACTTATATGGATACATCTCTTCATTATAATCAGCCAGAGAAATTTCAAAGATTATCCAAAGCTTTAGCCTGATATTGAATTTTTTGAATTATGGTCCATTTTAAATTATTAGATATGAACTAAAAATATGAAAATAAAATAATTAGAAAAAATGATTCTAGAAAGTCGCTTTTATAAACATAATAGCAACGCAAAATGTGAAAATAATCTTGAATCTCCTTTCTGCATCTAGCATGGATGTTGGCTAAGTTTGCTGACTTACATGCTCCAAGATGTTCATGATTTTATGAATAAATATGATAAAAGCGTGGGTTACATCATGAAGACTAAAGTTGAAGAATCAAGTTTATAACCCACGCTTTTGTCATATTTATTCATGAAATCATGAAGATCTTGGAGCATGTAAGTCAGTAAACTTAGCCAACATCTATGCTAGATACAGAAAGGATATTCAAGATTATTTTCACATTTTGCGTTGCTATTATGTTCATAAAAGCGAATTTTTAAAATCATTTTTTTTAATTATTTTATTCCTTCATTCTTCGCTGCAATAAGTCCGTCATCAACCAATAAAATAATAATCATCTCCTCATTTTTGCTGGAATAGGTACATGGATCATTATCAGTACTAGTGAACCCTAAGGATTCCAGTTCTTCAGAACATTTTTCATTCCAATCTCTGGGAGCTTGTTGAGACCGTAAGACCGTATGAACTCTTGTTCAACAGACAAACATAACCACTACCGTCATCATAACCTTCTGGTTGGAACATGTAGATAACCTCCTTGAGGTTACCATGTAAAAGGCTGTCGTAACATCAAAGGTCATTAGCTTCATTTTACGTGAGGCAGCTATACTCAAGACTAATCTAATAGGAATATGACGAGCTACCGGACTGAACGTCTCTTTATAATCATTTCATACTTTTGTCCACAACCTCTCACTACCAATCTAGCTTTGAGGCGGCCATCTTGATTTTCAGTCAACACCCATCGACACGACAATGGCTTTACTCCAGGCGGCAATGGAACAAGTGTCCGAGTTTCCATTTTCAGCAAGGCATCATACTGTTCATCCATGGCTTTTTGCCAATTTTGATCTTTCAAGGCTTCTGCGACAGAAGTATTTGGAGCCTCCGCAAACACCATAAAATCTGGATATCTTGCAGGTGCTTCCAAGGTCTATCTGTCACGCAGATTTTTATTAATTCGACTTCCAGACTTGACCGACGGGTCATCAAAAAACTTTGGAGCAGACTCATCTTCAGACTGTGAGGACTCAGGGACAAAATTTTTATTACCAGACTCAGCTGACTCGAAGGTTCCATTTTCAGACTCAACAATGTCACTTTCAGACACCGCAGACTCTCCCCCTGAGAATTTTTCCTCATGACCGATAGAAGTTACAATTTCTACATATCCAGACTCGACTCCAATTCTCTCATCAAAAACTAAAACACCTGAAGTCACGACATCTTTTTCTTCCTCAATGTAAATTCCATAACTTGGTGATTGAAGATCATATCCGACAAAAATACCTTTCCTTGATTTTGGATCTATCTTCTTACGTTTATGGTCATGAATAAGAGCGTAGCATTCATATCCGAAAATTTTCAATTTCGTCACATCCACTCTGCGACCATACCATAGATCAGCAGGACTCATACGGTCTACTGAGCTTGTGCCAGTTTGGTTCAGCGTGAAAACTGCGTAATTCACAGCTTCAGCCCATACATTCTCATTCAGTCCCGCGTCATGTAAGGACGATCTTGCTGACTCTACTACAGTTTTCATCTCCCGTTCAATCCTACCATCCTGTTGTGGTGAATAAGCATTTGAAAAAGTGTGTAAAATCCCTAAAATATCCAGGATATTTTCGACTTTACTATCCTCAATCTCCTCCCCTTGATCTGACTTCAGACTTCTGATAGTTTTTCCAAATTGATTTCCTACCATCTTCAAGAATTGTCTCAACTTTGAATGGGCCTCATCTTTCGATTTTAGAAAATACACTGTCCTAAAATGGGAGTAATCATCTTTGAATGAAAGAAAATACTTTGCTCCTCCCAAAGACCTGACATTCATCTCGCCCAAGTCGACATGGATTATATCCAAAGGTTCTGACGCTACTTTCGTATTTATAGGGTGAGATACTCTGTGCTGTTTGCCATACATACTTCCCGGGCATACGTTATCGTTCCAATCGTCTACATATTTGATATCATCGTACCTTAAAATATTCCTTACATACTTGATGTTTTGGTGAGCCGGTTTTTCATGCCATGTTTCGATTGAAGCTACCATCATACATACATTCTTGTGAATTCTCTTGACGGAATAACATTCTAAAAAGATTGCCATCTCTAGTTGCCATGGCTAAGACTTGGCCATCTTTGGACTTGAAATATGAATATTCAGAATCTGCACACTGACCATAACCTTTGTCTAGAATATTTGTGACTGAACAAAGATTGAAACGCATTTTCGGAATATATAGCACATTTTTCAGAGTCATATCGCACCATATTCCTCCATTATAAGCTTTTAGTTCTGTATCACCCATACCAATTCCTTCCAGATGAGTTGCATCCCCAAGTACAACTATCTCTGGCTCATCAAACTCGACATAATCGACCATCCAGTCTTTATGTGCACTCATGTGCTGTGTAGCACCACAGTCTTGATACCATAATCTATCTGCATTTGCTTTGGAATTGATAAAATTCATGTGCGCCGTACTTAGACCTATACTCAATAATGCTCGTTTACTTGCTCGCTTATTCCCCACTGAAAATGGGTGGCCGCCCGAGCGGGCGCCGAGGCGGGCGCCGGGGTGGGCACCCGGGCGGTAGCACGAAATTGACGATAAAGTCGCCCGCCTGGGCGGCCGCCGCGAAAATTTTTTTTACCCACAAATTCAATTTTTATATCTTTGTTTCCCCAAAAACCCGGAATAATTCTCGGGAAAAATTTTATATACATCCCACTTACTTCCTTCTTCTTCCAATTGATGGAAATTTTTTCGAGAAAATTAGAGAATATCAAGGATCATTGCGAGTGGTGGGAACGGAAATACTTAGAAGAAGTTTCCAATGTCGAATCTCCACTTTGTGCGAGTCTGAAACACCAATTCTCCAAGTCGAAGTTTTATGAGTCAGTTTTCGATCAATATGTTCTCTATATTTAAAGCAAAAAAAAATGATCTGACGTAGTGTCTCTAGTATCTCTATCACCATTCCCCATCCGGAGCGTACAGGACATGGCTATCAAACATACATTCGTTTATTCAAATTAGATGTATTTCCTGATCCGAAGATAGCTGAAATATAATGATGAGACGCTCATCAACGGTGAGTAATATAATGAGATGATTTTTGCGACTACTCGATTCATCAACGCGGGAGATTTGGGGGTTAGAATGAACGAGAAACACGAGATCAATGAATATGAACAATTTATGACGAAAAAGAATACAAACAACAAATCATCAAACGAACATACTCGATATCACAACAAACACACTCATAAACATGGTATTGAGAAATCTACATATTCTTTGAGCACATAACTCAAGAAACCATATGCACATATCCGCACTATCATAATAGTTAGAATATTCAACAATAAACTAAAAATCAATATACACAACGAATCAGTAAAATTTTATTCAGAATAATATATGATAAAAAGTGACATTAAGATCATCACCCACTCACATGAACACATATACATCCTCAAATATACATATATACTCAAAAAATCAAAATACCCACTCATCGACACATTTGTAAAAACATCTTATTACCCATCAAATCATGGATCAAATTGTTATTTGATATATTAAATGGTTATTTGATAACACTATACATGAATCCCGAATCTCACCATCCATACATATATATATGACAATGAACAGTGAAAGAAAACACACGAAACATACAATTACATCAAAAAACCGAAAAACATCGCACAAACACATAAAAATCACCACATAACACATACACCCAAAATCGCAACAATTTTACTCATCGACACAATACATGAAACTGTCATTCAATAATACAAACGGACACATACTCACCATCACAATACATATATATACTTACACAACTCACAAATCACCTATGACGTTTTCATCAAGAGCCGGTGACTGCACGTGGTTAGATCGCAATGACAATGTCATTCGAGCGCTGTAAAAGTGTCCTGGGCTGCTTCTAATAATGAAAATCGAGGTGACAAACACAAACACGGAAAACACACGCACTCACACACACGCGCACGACGCTCTCACAGATTATCGAAAGGTATAGGGGTGGGAGGAAATCTAGTGACTCCGGACGTTTCTTCGAGTTTCTAATATATAATGAACTCATGGATACGTTTAATACTAGTCGAGAAATTTTGCATGCAAAAGTTACGTCCAAATTTGCCCACAATCAGTAAGATGAGACTATCAATAAGGATGATCCATATAGCTCATTCCTACCATATAAGGCATCTAATCATTCGCGTCATTAACATTGCACCGTTTCGTTCATCAAACTTTTATCACATCGTCACAATTCACATCATTTACACACCTATTATATTCATACATTACTCCATTGCATCCATTCATCACATTCATCCACCACACTACAACACTTCGCTACTTTGACATTTCATCAACATCATTAGTATAATCATAATCATTAACACGCCAATTCATAGTCCCTCATCATTCTTACCATTCCATACTCCATATAGTCCGGCGGCCGAGCATGGTTCCGTAGCATTTTGGATGTGACCGGACAAAAGTTGATTATTCCCTTGTATTTTGACCCGCTGAATCCGATTTTCGACGGTGGGAAGTCGGAAAACTGGGCCGAAAATCGTTATCAACAAATTATTGTTAAAAACTGTAAAATGCATTTTTTCGCTCCGGAAAATTTTTTTTTATATTTTTTGGCATATTTCAAACAAAAAAGGTCTCCACGAAAATTTCCTGAAAATGGACCATTTTCCCGTGAAGAATTCGCAAAGTTTCAAAAAACACGATTTTTACAATTTTGCAACAATTGTTGCTCGGCCGTGAAGAGGAGTTTTTTGATCCACCAAGGCGCAAATTACTCCTTGAAGCCTCTTCTATTGACGGAAACCCCAAAATAGTCAGTATGCTACACCCCATATAGGTAAGAACGGCGAGACCGACCCCCTATTTTGGTGCATTCTCTCGCTATATAGATATACTTACCCATGCCTGAATTCGCGTCTTGATTCCCTTTCGTGCACTTCGTGCGCTATCTTCGAACGCAGACAAACAATGTCTCGTATCTTGGCGCACGTGGACATGGGAGAATCTTGTAAAAGTCTTGGAAAATTCCGGAAAATTCACTGTAAGAACTTGTGTGAACTAGGTAAAATTGGTTCTTATCGAACATGAACGCTGTGACCTTGTTGACTTGCAAAATTCAGGGCATTCTGAAAATATGCACGATTCATCAATATTCTTGACGTTAGATTTTCATCATTCGGGTGGAATCAGTATTTGATTAGAATCCCAACCTCTTAAACCCAATACCGAGTCGTATGATGAGCAAATTAGAATCGACGCAACCTTACTATTTTGTTCATCATACGACTCGGTATTGGGTTTAAGAGGTTGGGATCCTAATCAAATACTAATTCCAACTGAATGATGAGAATCTGACGTCAAGGATATTGATAAATCGTGCATATTTTCAGAATGCCCTGAATTTTGCAAGTCAACAAGGTCACAGCGTTCATGTTCGATAAGAACCAATTTTACCTAGCTCACACAAGTTTTTACAGTAAATTTTCCAAGACTTCTCCAAGATTCTCCCATGTCCACGTACGCCAAGATACGAGACATTGTTTGTCTGCGTTCGAAGATAGCGCACGAAGTGCACGAAAGGGGATCAAGACGCGAATTCAGGCACGGGCAAGTATATCTATATAGCGAGAGAATGCACCAAAATAGGGGGTCGGTCTCGCCGTTCTTACCCACATGTGGTGTAGCATACTGACTATTTTGGGGTTTCCATCAATAGAAGAGGCTTTAAGGAGTAATTTGCGCCTCGGTGGATCAAAAAATTCCTCTTCACGGCCGAGCAACAATTGTTGCAAAATTGTAAAAATCGTGTTTTTTGAAACTTTGCGAATTTTTCACGGGAAAATGGTGCATCTTCAGGAAATTCTTGTGGAGACCTTTTTTGATTGAAATATGCCAAAAAATATAAAAAAAAATTTTCCGGAGCGAAAAAGTGCATCTTACAGTTTTTAACAATAATTTGTTAATAACAATTTTCGGTCCAGGTTTCCGACTTCCCACCATCGAAAATCGGACTCAGCGGGTCAAAATACTTCCATCATCAGATATTCATATCCACCATTCATCATCTTAGCATCATCTTCAATCATTTCAAACTCAGTGAACGAGAAGGAAAATATACAATAATCTCAATATGAACTTAACATGATGATTTTCAATTATCTCATAATAATATACATCCAATCATTCATAATAATCATGTTATTATCATTCATTCAATATCATCCCTCCCATTCCAAATTGATATAATTCCCTTCAATCTCATTATCTCCATCCCACATATACATATTCAAATTATATTACCATGTACAAGAGCAACATTATCGTCTAAGTTCATAGTCATAAGTACTATTATTTCTATATTTTTATATCATAATTATCATTATTATTATACTACTCCTTCCTTGTAATATTTCAGAAACACCAGACGGGGTCCTACCCCAAGGTGAGATAAAGTACTATACATACATTATACAACCTGTTCCAGAATTCGCGTACACTCCTATAAAATTAGGTAGCGGTGATTTTGTTATTTCGATTGGTGAGATCGAGAGATTTTGTTACGGTTTCCTGAGTTTGTAACTGTCGTGTGAAAAAACGTATTTTTTAGCGTTATGTCAGTAACGCTTGGTGTGTAATGCTTAACGGCTAGCATTACACTAAAGCGTTACATTGTGTATTCTGCTTGGTTATGGCTCGGAGGGGTGTGTTTTTCGGCTGCTCTTGTGTTGATTGTGAACCGTGATTATTTTGCGCGAGCTGTTGATGTCGGGAAATTAGAAATTAATTGGGTGTGCTGTGCGTGTTGGGTCGTTCGCGTTTTTGTCAGAGCCGTGTCTTCGGCGGGTGCGGTGGCAGCGGCATTGCATAATTTCATGCGCGCTTCTGCAGAGGCAACGACGCAGTGCTTTTTGCGTTCGAGATTGAATTTTTGTGTTGTGGGAGTCGCGGAGAGTGTTGTTGAATAATAATGTGTGTGGAATAATGTTGTGTGGCATGCGTGTCGAGAGCCGACAAACAGACAACCGTGGCCTTGGCCTTGGCCGCTGCAGCAGAAGGTGGGCATGCCGTATCGTAGCAGAAATCTCGTAGCAGATAACGCGGTACAGATGATGCGATGTGTCTGCTGCGGGCCATGTTTTCGGTGCACCAATTGCATGGCCCGCGACCGGTTTATGCGAGATGATGCCACGTGCTTGTGTTGTGTCTAATTTTTTTCGTCGTTCGAGGAGCATTCCTGTCGAATTGTCTCGTTGGGAATGTTCATTTTCTGCTGTGATGCGGGGCTTGAGCTGTCGTCCGCGGAGGCTCAGTGCGGACAAGGTAGCGGACCCAATGCGGATCGAGCTATTTTAAGTTCTCCTAGTGACCCTTCTCTTCGCAAGAGGTCATGCCTCATTTCTTCACTTAGGCTAGGGAATTAGCTGATTCAATCGACCTGATTTGGAGTTTCGTCAGTGATCCTCTACTTAAGTGCCAGAGATTAGTGCTGTTGAGGTGAGTCAATGGAGTTGGGTTTTGCGTACGCGATAAATCGTATGATACGTCACATCATTTTTTGCGCGCGCTCAATTACTGAATCATCGCATTTGTAAGAAATTGTACTGATCCCGTTTCTTTTCTTTCCTCTTCAACATGAGCCTCGCGTACGCTATGGTCTAACTCGCTCATGCACGACAGCGATTTCAGCGTCAACCATAACATTTCAGTTCATATTCGCGTATGCTAATTTCGACAGTTTATCAGGTGTTCATTCTCCCTTTCGGCAGTGCAGATCATCTTTTGGGTAATGCGCATGAACGGAGATGATGGTTCACGCTATGATCTTACCTATGTGAACAACGTGAAATGACTCTTTCACTTTATCTCTTGATAAACTTCGGGGCTTTTCCTCCAACACAGAGTCTCGTATTGTGAACTTGAGAGATTCGTCGCCCTGTGGAATATCGATGATTGTTACTCCACGCGTAACGATGTCCACTGTAGCGCCCACGAGAAGCTTCTTTCGCGTACGCTGAATTTCCCAGATAGGAAGAAAGAGACCTTTTTCTCGTAATCGTATAATTGAGAAGCTGACAAAGTATCTGAAGAAGGTGGGAAATTTCCGTGTACGCGGGCGACTTTCCTCTTCGCGCATGCGACAGTTTCCATTCTCTAACTTGTCTGTCGAGGTGATTTCAAATTTCGCGCGCGCTATGTGAGTAATTTTCGCGTACGCGAAATATATCCATCCAAGCTCGACCGCCCGAGTTTCGAACTTTTGCGTGCTGAAGTGAAAAATCTTTGCGAACACGAAATTGTAACCTGAACTCGTTTGGGCCGAATTTTGGATTACCGCGCACGTGAAAATTTTCCGGCCTCAAGTGACCTGGTCCGAGTTTCGGATCTTCGCGTGCAAATAGCGATCGCACACGAAAATTCAACACTTTCCCGGATCTCTGAACTTTCTCCACTACCACTGTAAAATTCGTCATTGCCAGTCATAATCAACTATCACGATGCTTCGCTATCTATGAGACTGAGTATTACAAGAATAGGGAACCAACATTCCTGATGCACAAAAATTGTTGTCTAACAATCATTCGGATTGATTAGTAATTATTGAAGCATATGCTCAGCTCCTCGTCGGACAGCCAGACCCGATGCGGAGAGCCTCAGACCCTGCAGCGGCTGCGCATATTTTGCATTTGAGTTGCGAGGACTGCATTCTGCCGTTGCGATGAGTGAGCCTCTAAAACCACAGGAAAATTGGGAGGTCGAGATTTCCCAGGCCTAAAAATGGCATCAATCGAAATTTCGAATTTTGCGTTGATAACGCATGAGCTCAGTTCGTCGTCGCACAGCCCAACACGATGGGCGTTGGGCTCACACCCTTCAGCGTCTGCGCATGTTTCGCATGACACTTGCGCAAGCTCTCCTGAAGCGTTCTACTGGTTTCATCCTGAATTTGATCGAAAGTTGTGGTTCTGAACATTTGACATATTTCCGAGATTATTCTACCTTTGGTCTCCATGGCTGTGAAACGACAATGAAATTCGACTTTATCCTGCCGTTGCGATGAGTGAGCTTGTAGAACCACGGGAAAACTAGGCTATCAAGATTCCTGAAGCACAAAGAATGGCATCGGACGGAAAGTCGATTTTCACATTGATAACGCACGAGCCCAGCTACTCAGACCCTGCAGCGTCTGCGCATGTTTTGCATGACACTTGCCCAAGCTCTTCTGGAGCGTTCTACTGGTTTTGTTCTGAATATGATCGAAGGTTGTGGTTGTGAACATTCGAAATATTTTTAAGATTATTCTACCTTTGGTCTCTATGGCTCCAATACAACAAGAAAAATTCGACTTGATTCTGCCGTTGCGATGAGTGAGCTTGTAGAACCACGGGAAAACTAGGCGATCAAGATTTCTGAAGCACAAAGAATGGCATCGGACGGAATGTCGATTTTCACATTGATAACGCATGAGCTCAGCTCTTCAGACCCTGCAGCGTCTGCGCATGTTTTGCATGACACTTGCCCAAGCTCTTCTGGAGCGTTCTACTAGTTTCGTTCTGAATATGATCCAAGGTTGTGGTTCTGAACATTCGAAATATTTTCAAGATTATTCTACCTTCGGTCTCTATGGCTCCAATACAACAAGAAAAATTCGACTTTATTCTGCCGTTGCGATGCGTGAGCTTGTAGAACCACGGGAAAACTAGGCGATCAAGATTTCTGAAGCACAAAGAATGGCATCGGACGGAATGTCGATTTTCACATTGATAACGCATGAGCTCAGCTCTTCAGACCCTGCAGCGGCTGCGCATGTTTTGCATCTCAGTTACACGGACTCCATTTCACTGTTGCGATGAGTGAGCTCCTAGAACCACAGGAAAATTAGATGATCAAGATTCCTCAGCCCGAAACATCGCATCAACGAAAATTCGAATTTCGCGTTGATACACAGACAGACTCACACCCTGCAGCGGCTGCGCATGTTTTGCATAACACTCGCCCAATCTCTTCTGGAGCGTTCTACTGGTTTCATTCTGAATTTGATCGAAGGTTGCGGTTCTGAACATTCGACATATTTTCAAGAATATTGGCCTTGGCGGCAATGCACAGATTGCTCCGTGGGCTCAAATGATGAGTAATTTACATGACGACAAATTGCTATGATCCCCATTATTGCAGAATTCGCGGAACCCCGATTTGGGCTCAAGTGGTAGGTGGCACATCCAATAATCAATATTGATACGAATTATTGTTCAAAAATTGGGGGAAGGCATAAATAAACGATAAAAACATGCATTTTTCCGTCCTTCTTTCGGTTTTTCCATTATAAGTCGGAAAATATTAGTTTTTTTGGAAAATTTGTGAACAGGTAATTTCCAGATCTCTGAACGATCTACAAGATTGGTCACCTCACTTTTTCCCGTAATATGTATCCTTTTGGAGTTATTCCTGATCGAAATTATAACCAAATTTGTTTCAATAAATTCGCTAAAATTGTTTATAACGGGTTCAATCTCTTCTTCCTATGTAATTGAGTAAATTTTGCAAGAGAAAAGATCTGTTGATATCCTTGCCTAAGTTGATCATTTTTGAGTGATGAAAAGAGCAAATTTCGCGACTTCCAACCCTCAATGCAGTGCTTTCATGACAGCACTCGACTTGGAAGTTGCGGAATCTGCTTTTTCTCATTACTCAAAAACGATCAAATTTAGGAAAAAATACCAGGAGACCTTTTCTTTTCCAAATTAACTCAAACACCTAGGAAAAATAATTCGAACCTGTTATAAACGATTTGAGCGAATTAACTCAAACGAATTCGGTTATAACTTTGATGAGGAATAACTCCAATAGGATGCATTTTACGCGAAAAAGTAAGAAGACCAACTTTGTAGATCGTTTGAGGATCTACAAATAACCTTCACACAAATTTTCGCGAAAAACCAATATTTTCCGACTTATAATGGAAAAACCGAAAGAAGGACGGAAAAATGCATGTTTTTAATGTTCATTAATGCCTCCCCCCAATTTCCGAACAATCATGAGGAGCTTACTTACTCGACTATACAATACTAGTTCAAGTATACTCGTCATCGTTATAGGTCCATAGTCTTGCAAATAAAAATGTAATATGGATCCCTGGGCCTTGGCGGCAATGCACAGATCGCTCCGCGGGCTCAAAGAATGAGTTATCTCCATCACAATCGATTGCTATGATTCGTGTTATTGCAGAACTCGTGGAACCTTGATTCAAACTCTGAATTTTGGATCGGTTGTGACCGTATTGAATGCAGAATCTCTGAATTGAATGCATGATAATTTCTTGGTTGATCTCGATACCAACGCACGAAGCTCTCTCTCACAGTTTGACGGGTGGAGAATGGCAACTATTTAACTCATCACTGAGCATCGTTTCTTTGCAGCGATGTCAGGAACCAGACTACAATACGAGTCCAAGAATACTCGTATTCGTCATAGGTCCATAGTCTTGTAGATAGAAATGACATATGGATCCCCGGGCCCTGGCGGCAATGCACAGACCTCTCCGTGGGCTCAAATGATGAGTAATCTACATGATAACGAATTGCTATGATCCTCATGATTGCAGAACTCGCGAAACCCCGATTCGAATTCTAAATTTTGCATCGGTTGTGATCGCGTTGGATGCTGGATAGCGTGATTCAGGGACACATAATTTATTTTCTTAATATTGAAACAATGCACGAAGCTCCCTAACAGTTCGAATCATGTGAGATAGCAACCATCAGACTCATTACTCCGTACTGATATTTCCTGCAGCGATGTCAGGAACTAGACTACAGTACGATTCCGAGAATACTCCTGATTGTCATAGGGGCATAGACTGAATGAAAATGTATTATGGACCCCTGGGCTTTGGCTTTTAGTGATCGCGGTCTACTTAGACCCGCTAGATGTTCGCGCACGCGGAAGGTACCCTCGTACTTCGGATTGGGGATAGAGCGAATCCCACGCCACTGTCGCGTACGCGGAATCAGAAGTGCTTCGCGTACGCGAACGTGTCTTCTCCTCGATCGCGCGAAATTCTCGGCAGGTTGCCTTGCAACGTTATCGCGTACGGGGATTTTTCCGCGTACGCGCATTAGTGTTTCGTGCAACCAACAATTGAGTATTTTGGTTTTCATGTCATCATTACCGAAAGCGGTCTACGCAGACTCGCTAGTTGTTCGCGCACGCGAAGTGTACCGTCGTACTTCGGATTGAGGATAGAGCGAATCTCACGCCACCGTCGCGTACACGAAAACGGAAGTGCTTCGCGTACGCGAAAGTGTCTTCTCCTCGCTCGCGCAAAATTTCCGGCTTGTTGCCTGCAACGTTATCGCGTACGGGGAATTTTTCGCGCACGCGTATTAGTGTTTCGTGCACCCAATAATTGAGTATTTTGCTTCTCATGTCATCGTTACCGATTGCGGTCTACGCAGACTCACTAGTTGTTCGCGCACGCGAAGTGTACCCCCGTACTTCGGAATGAGGATAGAGCGGATCCCACGCCACTGTCGCGTACGCAAAAACAGAAGTGCTTCGCGTACGCGAACGTGTCTTCTCCTCGCTCGCGGACAATTTTCGGCACGGTGCCTTGCAATGTTTCCGCCTCTGCGAAATTATTGGCGCACGCGTGATAGTGGATCGTGTACCTAACGTTTGAGTATTTCGCTTTTCGTGTCAGCGTAAGTGAATGCGGACTACGCAGACCCGCTAGATGTTCGCGCACGCAAAAGGTACACTCGTACTTCGGAGTCGGGATAGAGCGAATCTCAGGCCACTGTCGCATACACGAAAACAGAAGTGCTTCGCGTACGCGAAAGTGACTTCACCTCGCTCACGCGAAATTTTCGTCAGGTTGCCTTGCAACGTTATCGCGTACGGGGATTTAGCAGAATAATGTCAAATTTCTCTTGTCGTATTGGAGCCATAGAGACCAAAGATAGAATAATCTTGACAATATGTCGAATGTTCAGAACCACAACCTTCGATCAAATTCAGAACGAAACCAGTAGAACGCTCCAGAAGAGCTTGGCAAGTGTCATGAGAAACATGCGCAGCCGCTGCAGGGTGTAAGCCCAACGCGCATCGTGTTGGGCTATGCGACGAGGAGCTGAGCTCATGCGTTGACAACGCGAAATTCGAATCTTAGTCTGATGTCATTTCCAGGCCTGAGAAATCTCGATCTCCCAAATTTCCTGTGGTTCTAGAAGCTCACTCATCGCAACGGCAAAATGGGGTCCGTGCAACTCAAATGCAAAACATGCGCAGCCGCTCCAGGGTCTGAGGCTCTCCGCATCGGGTCTGGCTGTCTGACGAAGAGCTGAGCATATGCTTTAATAATTTCTAATCAATCCGAATGATTGTTAGACAACAATTTTTGTGCATCAGGAACGTTGGTTCCCTATTCTTGTAATACTCAGTCTCATAGATAGCGAAGCATCGTGATTGTTGATTATGACTGGCAATGACGAATTTTACAGTGGTATTGAAGTAATAGAGACTAAAGGTAGAATATTCTCGAAAATATGTCGATTTTCCAGAACCCCAACTTCCGATCCAACTCAGAATTGAACCAGTAGAACGCTCCAGAAGAGCTTGGGCGAGTGTTATGCAAAACATGCGCAGCCGCTGCAGGGTGTGAGTCCAACGCGCATCGTGTTGGGCTGTGCGACGACGAGCTGAGCTCTTGCGTTATCGACGCGAAATTAGAATTTTCGTTGATGCGATTTTTAGGGCTGAGGAATCTTGATCATCTAATTTTCCTGTGGTTCTAGGAGCTCACTCATCGCAATGGTGAAATGGAGTCCGTGTAACTGAGATGCAAAACATGCGCAGCCGCTGCAGGGTCTGAAGAGCTGAGCTCATGCGTTATCAATGTGAAAATCGACTTTCCGTCCGATGCCATTCTTTGTGCTTCAGAAATCTTGATCGCCTAGTTTTCCCGTGGTTCTACAAGCTCACTCATCGCAACGGCAGAATAAAGTCGAATTTTCCTTGTCGTTTTGGAGCCATAGAGACCGAAGGTAGAATAATCTTGAAAATATGTCGAATGTTCAGAACCACAACTTTCGATCAAATTCAGAATGAAACCAGTAGAACACTTCAGAAGAGCTTGCGCAAGTGTCATGCAAAACATGCGCAGACGCTGAAGGGTGTGAGCCCAACGCCCATCGTGTTGGGCTGTGCGACGACGAACTGAGCTCATGCGTTATCAACGCGAAATTCGAAATTTCGATTGATGCCATTTTTAGGCCTGAGAAATCTCGACCTCCCAATTTTCCTGTGGTTCTAGAGGCTCACTCATCGCAACGGCAGAATGAAGTCCGTGCAACTCAAATGCAAAACATGCGCAGCCGCTGCAGGGTCTGAGGCTCTCCGCATCGGGTCTGGCTGTCCGACGAGGAGCTGAGCATATGCTTCAATAATTACTTATCAATCCGGATGATTGTTAGACAACAATTTTTGTGCATCAGGAATGTTGGTTCCCTATTCTTGTAATACTCAGTCTCATAGATAGCGAAGCATCGTGATAGTTGATTATGACTGGCAATGACGAATTTCACAGTGGTAAGTCGCCCGCGCACACGGAAATTTCCCCACCTTCTCCAGATACTTCGTCAGCTTCTCAATTATACGATTACGAGAAAAAGGTCTCTTTCATTCTAGCTGGGAAATTCAGCGTACGCGAAAGAAGCTTCTCGCGGGTCCTACAGTGGACATCGTTACGCGTGGAGTAACAGTCATCGATATTCCACAGGGCGACGAATCTCTCAAGTTCACAATACGAGACTTTGTGTTGGAGGAAAAGCCCCGAAGTTTATCAAGAGATAAAGTGAAAGAGTCATTTCACGTTGTTCACATAGGTAAAATCATAGCGTGAACCATCATCTCCGTTCATGCGAATCACCCAAAAGATGATCTGCACTGCGGAAAGGGAAAATGAACACCTGATAAATTGTCGAAATTAGCATACGCGAGTATGAACTAAAATGTTATGGTTGACGCTGAAATCGCTGTCGTGCATGAGCGAGTTAGACCATAGCGTACGCGAGGCTCATGTTGAAAAGGAAAGAAAAAAAACGGGATCAGTACGATTTCTTACAAACGCGATGATTCAGTAATTGAGCGCGCGCAAAAAATGATGTGACGTATCATACGACTTATCGTGTACGCGAAACCCAACTCCATTGACTCACCTCAACAGCACTAATCTCTGGCACTTAAGTAGAGGATCACTGACGGAACTCCAAATCAGGTCGATTGAATCAGCTAATCCCCTAGCCTAAGTGAAGAAATGAGGGATGACCTCTTGCGAGCAAAAGGGTCACTCGGAGAACTTAAAATAGCTCGATCCGCATCGGGTCCGCTACCTTTTCCGCACTGAGCCTCCGCGGTCGACAGCTTAAGCCACGCATCACAGCAGAAAATAAACATTCTCAACGAGGCAATTCGACAGGAATGCTCCTCGAACGACGAAAAAAATTAAACACAACACAAGCACGTGGCATCATTTCGCATAAGCCGGTCGCGGGCCATGCAATTGGTGCACCGAAAACATGGCCCGCAGCAGACACATCGCATTATCTGTACCGCGTTATCCGCTACGAGATTTCTGCTACGATAAGGCATGCCCACCTTCTGCTGCAGCGGCCAAGGCCAAGGCCACGGTTGTCTGCTTGGCGGCTCTCGACACGCATGCCACACAACACTATTCCACACACCTTATTATTCAACACTACTCTCCGCGACTCCCTTAACACAAAAATTCAATCTCGAACGCGAAAAGCACTGCGTCGTTGCCTCTGCAGAAGCGCGCATGAAATTATGCAATGCCGCTGCCACCGCACCCGCCGAAGACAGGGCTCTCACAAGAACGCGAAGGCCCCAACACGCACAGCACACCTAATTAATTTTTAATTTTCCGACATCAACAGCTCGGGCAGAAAAATCACGGTCCACAATCAACACAAGAGCAGCCGAAAAACACACCCCTCCGAGCCATAACCAAGCAGAATACACAATGTAACGCTTCAGTGTAATGCTAGCCGTTAAGCATTACACACCAAGCGTTACTGACATAACGCTGAAAAATACGTTTTTTCACACGACAGTTACAAACTCAGGAAACCGTAACAAAATCTCTCGATCTCACCAATCGAAATAACAAAATCACCGCTACCTAATTTTATCGGGGTGTTCGCGACTTCTGAAACAGGTTGTATATAGAATTCGGAGCAAATCATGTATCAAATTTGGAGCAAAAACTTTGCGACTACGGAAACATTTTCTCAGTGATGATCATCTCCTGGAGTGGCTCTCTCAGAGTTCTCTTCGGTAATTTTTCATGGATTGGAGGGAACAAAATTGAATAGAATAATTTCGGGTTTTCGGGAAAACAAAAATATAAAAATTGAATTTTTGGGCAAAAAAAAATTTTCGCGGCGGCCGCCCGGGCGGGCGACCTTATCGCCGATTTCGTGCTACCGTCCGGGTGGCCATCCATTTTCAGTGGGGTTCTCTGATTTGTCAGAGCTTGACTTTGGATTATTGTTATAACTTTGTTCCTGACTTTTGGGGAATGGACACTCTTTGGCAAAATGTCCTTTTCGCTTACAATTATTGCAGTTCAAGTTAGCCTTGCAAAATTCAATATACCTTGGCGTTGCCTTGCCTCTACAGTCTCGTTTGTAGTGACCACTCTTCTCACATTTGTGACAAATAACCGACTTCAAATTGCTAGACTTTGGATATGAGTTTACACTTTGAAATCTTGATATAGAAGCATTTTGAGACGAAAATTCTTCTGACAGATCATTCTCTTTGAGTCTGGCTTCTTCAAGACGCAGGCGATCAAATAGATTAGCTAATGTTCTCTCCTTCTGAGGAGTCCTTCCCCAGCAAGGTCTAAAATGATGAAATTTTGGAAGCAACATTCCCAAAATTCTAGTAACTGTCCATGCCTCTTTTATGTCCTCTCCTCCAGCCATTTGATCTCCAGCAAACTGCTGGAATCCGAGAGGATTCTCTCCTACTGATTCACTACTGTCAAATTTATAATTAAAATATGACCTCTGAAGACCTCCAACAGTTATTTCTGACTTCTATTCATACATATCATTCAATTTCTTTAACATCGCTTATGAGAATTTACAGTTTAAATTCGTTTTTGCATTGGCATTACTGACATTCAGACCAATAACGGTTTGTGCTTCCATATCCTTCCTCATCCAGCTCTTGACTCCGCTATCAGTCTCTTCTCGTGCAGGTTTCTGCGTCACTCCTGACGCCTTATCATACAATTCCTTGGATTTCAGCATAAGCGTGAGCTTAAACTTCCAAGGCTCATAACTGATATCTCCTTGAGCATCCTCGCTTGATGTTTCAAGATGAATCTTCACATTCTCCATTCTTCAATGTGGTGATTTTCTGTCTGCAGACGTGTACTTGCTCTTCAACATAAATTGACCATGTGCTCTCCTAACCTCCAAATCAGACAACGACTGTACTCCAGCCTGGGCCCATAACCTGACAAGAACCAGAGCTTCGGAGACAGTCAAGGTGGAGGAGATCTTTCAGACAGTTGTCCCAGATGAGATATAACAGTCAATTCATTGTTACTGCTTCATAGAATGTAATACAAAAAGGCGCCTGTGAACATAAGGAGATATGACACTGAATACAAACCGCATTGCAGTGCTATGAGCTGTAGGATCTACTTGTACAGTTACATACCTTTCAGTCGTTGTGATCATTCGTGTATTACACAGGCAGTCATTAATTGATCAATACTTTATTGCTTCTGATGAAACCAGACAGATTTTTACGTTACATTGCTTTGTATCAGACTAAAAGTATATATGTATGCAGAGCCTCCTGCCTCGTGGACCGGATTTGAACTAAACACAGTAGTGTATCGATATAGTAGGTAAACGCATTGCCGACCAAGTTGGCGCGACATTCAAACTTACATAAAATAATTACTATTCAACAGCATTTGTCAAGGCCATTAAAGGAAGCACGGATTCACGGATTTGATACCTTGGGCTTTGCCATTTTCTGCACCAGTCATATCTCAGCTGTAATTGCATCAAATCGACTTTTGCAAGGCGTGATTTTGAAGGAAACTACTAGAGACGCACGATATTTCAGTATAATATCGATATCGATATCGAGTTGATATCGATCTCGATATCAGCCTCACTAGAGCCACTCGATATCGATACAAAGGGTGCCATATATTGTGAATATCGGATATCGGCCACGAGTTTCAGCGTAGGTGATTGAGTCATGAATTCATTGTTAATTGTCGAGACATTGATTCATTATTCCCACTATCCATCAGAAATCTCACATATCTCTCCGCTCAAGTGACATCTCCACCAGGAATTTATACACGTGAGTGATTTCAGCTTTATGTCGTTCAATTTTGAACGCTTGGCTGTCATCGTCGAAGATCCGATAGAAAAAAACTTTCCTACTGGAACCGATGGAGCTGGTGTACTCAGCATATCTCTCGCCTTGCTTGCTAATGATGGGTAGATAG
The DNA here is from genome assembly GCA_029851415.1 of Eretmocerus hayati. Lineage (NCBI taxonomy): Eukaryota > Metazoa > Arthropoda > Insecta > Hymenoptera > Aphelinidae > Eretmocerus > Eretmocerus hayati. Next base: position 69,514,150 of record CM056744.1, on the reverse strand, counting down.
TTTGATGTTTTTGCCACCACTGGAGCATATCTATATTTCTCGTGGCTCTTGGAGAGTTCAGATACTCATTTGATTCTTGACTGTGTTAATCAAACACCGTACTTTTTTCGTCAACGTAAATTAAATTCAAACCATTATCCAATTCTACTCGAGGTTTTTTGGTCGGCATTTCAATTTCTCGCTGTGTAGCGCAATATTGATCATTATAGATTTTCTTGGAAATTTTGATGGAGCAATCTTTCATTTCCTTCCCCCAACTAGTACTTTTAAAGCCCGCAATTTTGTGTCTTGATATTTTCGATATCGATTCGATATTGGGGGCGCCAATGTCGATACGATATTGATTTTTCCGATTATTTCGATGTAGATTTCGATATTTCTCTCAATATCGTATTATATCGATATCGTGCAACTCTAGAAATTACACCAGCTATCGATCGAAGGTACTTTCAGGAGCGTGAATCAACGCGCATGCACAGGAGAGGCTAGTTTATGAAAAAAAATTTGCTTTGAAATTGATTTTTGACATTCCTTACCACTTTCCACCACCAAAAATGATATATTTCAAAATGGTTCCCGACGTAAAATGAGCAGACAAATACGATAAGATGGTTCACTAGCGTCTTGATTACAGATAACAGGGTTAAAAATTGCTCTTCATTTTTCAAAAATATTTTTCGGGGCTTGAATCAAAAGTTGTCGAGATGAAACCACTCTCCTTCGTATTGCTAATGTTTCAAAAATATGTCAAAAAAATTTCAGAAAGATTCATTGAGATGCGTCAGAATGCGATTCAATACGAGGAATATCGATTTCTAGCGTTTTTAGAGGGTTTCCAGGCTGCCTCAAAACATAGGGGTGACTTCGGTACCTAAAAACTATTGCTTTCCTCATAGTGTGGGGTTAGAAACTGGGGGAAATTGCTTCCGGGGCCATACCTGACAAGAGCCGATTCACCATGCTTACCCGCCTAGTCCCTTTTGATTTTTTCGAAAAATTGAGATCTGTGAAGATTTTATAAAATTTTGGTATTAACCAATCGATAGATCATGCAGGAAAAATCATAGTTTAGGTGACTCAATTCGTGGTGAGACCGTGTGAGAAGGAACATATTTATGTATTAAGAGTCGAAATTTGAGCTGTTTTGCTCTAAAAACCCCATGGATCAAATTTGACTGGGAGCTGGAAGCTGCCAAATCACTGGGCTCTCAGAAATTGGATTCTGTACAACTTGTAGAAAACCAAAAATTGATATAGTGAACAGTAAAATAGAAAGTGTGTCCGATAGAAAACAACACAGACCCACACACATACACTCCGGGACAAAGGGGTGCAAAGATGAGTCTCTGACGGATTTAGAAGGCCATTAGGAGGAAAAGTGTTACCTACAATTGAGGGGGTGGGTGGAAAAAGGGCCTAATTACAAAACGGCCATTTCGAGAAAAACGATAAAAACTAACTATATCATGCCCGTGGCATGATTCGATGCGCATACCTGGCTTATTTCAAAGGTTTTGGCATCCCCAAAACAACCGCACAGGAATTGGAAGGTAGCTGTCGATTTTGAGAGGTATACAGCCATTCGAAACAATGTAATTAGGCCCTTTTTCCCAATACTGGGTCAATTTTTGGGATAAATGGTCCACTAAAAGTTGGATAACGTTGCGAAATCGAGTTCAATGGCCTCCAAATTTCATCAGCATATCTATGGGTATGTCACACAAGATATCCAATTGCGATTTAACGTCTTAATGCATTTTCATCGATTCTGCACGTGAAAGATGGTTCCATTGAGTGTGTGAAACTGAGGTCACTCAATATACACTTAGCAAGCATGAAGATACATTTTTTGGAGGCCAAAGAACATGATTTGATAGCCAGAATTGGTAAAAAAGAGATATGGAGGTCATAAGAATTTTTTTAAAATTTCTTCGTAAAAAATTAGGCCCTTTTTACCAATACCCCACCACTTAGGCCCTTTATCCCGATATCGATAGTGGAGTTAGGCCCTTTTGAACGAGTTTTTCCGGTGACTTAGGCCCTTTTTACCAATAATATTGCACTTAGGCCCTTTTCACCAATACTGTTGCACTTAGGCCCTTTTTACCAATACTGTTGCACTTAGGCCCTTTTTGCCAGTACTTCTACGTTGAGGCTCTTTTTAACAATACCCTTGCACTAGGGCCCCTTTTTCGAACAAAATTTTCCTGTTGTTTGGGCTCTTTTAGAAAATCTTCGAGGTGACTTTGTGGGTACCTCTCTCTGCAGTGATAAGACCCTTTTACGTAGTCACATTCGTGCTGAGATTCGATTCCTAAACAAAACTCTCTTCCGGAGTCTCATTGTTATAATCTTTTGAGGGGAATTCGGAGGTGTCTAGTTTCCCCAGTCAAACAACAATAAGATGAGAAATCCAATCTGTCGGAGTTGTGATTTTCAAAAAAATAGCTATGTATGAAGAAATCGTGCCCGTGAAATACACTTACGCTGAGAAGGGGAGTCCGGAGGGTCCAGGTCACCAAATCTCACCAAACTTTTCCCACAGGCTCGTACCACCTAGAACATGGAGAATCCAGAGTAACTCCACCAAATGGGCTTTCATTTCAGAGCTACAAGCAAAAACGCTAGCATTGCCAGTATACCCATATATATATATATCACTTTTTGACATGGGCCTATATGGGCAATTCTTACGTTTTTGCTTGTAGCTCTGGACAGAAGGCCCATTTGAGGGAGTCACTCTGGATTCTCCATTCTCTAGATGGTACGAGACTATGAAAAAAGTTTAGTGAGGTATGATGACCCGGACCCTCCGAACTCCCGTTGCGAGTCCGATTTTTGGGCGCCATAGTGAATGGGGCCCAATCAATTTCTTACTTGATCTCGTTTCTTGAACCTACTTTAGCCTATCTTACTCCATTTGAGCCTACCAGATAATCCTGAAGGTTGGGGACGAAACTGACCACGGATTCGGTTTCTACATCAAAAAATATACGAAAAACACATGTTCACGTCTTGGGAACGATCCGACTCAAAATTCGCATTCTTGGCGTCCATTGGAGGAGCCGCGGGTTCACGGACTCGATACCTTGGAGTTTTCCATTTTTTGGACCAGCTAGATCTCGTGATCTAACGCGTCAAACCGACTTCCTCGAGTGACCATTCTGGAGTGAGTTACACCAGGCGGCTATCAATTGAAATTACTTTTAGAGACATCAGAGGACGCGCATGCACAAGAGATGCAAATACTGGATTGAAATTTGTTTCAAAGATGATTTTTGCATTTTTAACCACTTTCCACCGCCAAGACTGATAGTTTTCGAAACCGTTTTCGCTGTAACATGACCCGGCAAACACGATGAAGTGGTTAACTAACGTTTTGATTACAGGTAACATGGTTAGAAATCAATTCTTATGTTTTATCAATTTTCTTAGAGGCCTCAATCACAGGTTGTCGATATAAGAATACTGCTCTCCTATTTGTCCGAGTTCCGAAGATATGTTGAAAAAAATCAGGTTGTTTCATTGAAATCCATCGGGACACGATTTTACTAATGGAACGCCGATTTTCAACTTTTTTGGAGGATTACTTAAAATACCGTACGACACAGAGATGACCTTGGGACGTTAGAAAGCTCTTTCCCCACTCAAAGCTTATGAAATAGTGAGGTCATGCTTTTCTCTTCAAAATGATTGGCGAACCATTCGTGTCCAATGGTGCAGCATCGTAGTTAGGCGATTCGTTCTTACCCGTCAAAACTATACAACTAGCTGTCCAAGGAGTCTAGCCGGGTTTAACTGCCTTTAGATAATAGACAGAGGATCTAACTCTCATCATACAATCGATAAAAGGGCGTAACTCCCATCATACAATCGACAAAAGAGCCTAAGTGCACTTAGGCCCTTTTTCTGATCTATGGGGTTTTCGAAGTTTATGGAAAAACAACTTTCATGGCGTGATAGATCATGGTTCAAGGGTTCAAAAAAGCGGTAGGCCCTTTTTCCACCCACCCCCTCAATTGATAGATTTCGGCGAGAGGAAGAGAATGGTCTAAGGCTTTAATGTTGTTGAAGAGAATATTGGTTTTAGTGGAAAATTTGATCAAAATTTTGCTGGGGTGAAAACAAAGCTTTCTCTTCAGAGAAAGCAAAACGCCGAAACACTATGGATTTATACCGTATTCGCGGAAAGATGGAGTTGAAAAATCCTGGGAACCAGTACGGTAAAGTCCATGTCTTTTTCCGAATTGTCGATTAGGAATCATGTGTGGGTGTTGGTGAAGATATTTGCTAGTGTTTATGAATCATAACTGGCTCGGATAGACCGATCTCACCAAATATGCAGGGCTGCCGCAATAGTCGATAATTTATCGTAATTGTATCGCCCTATCAATGATAACGATATCGATATCAACATCAATATGTCAGATTTCCGAACAGATCAATCACGATATCAGTGGATCAAAAAAAATATCGACCGATATTTTGTCGCGATATATCGCGATAATTTCGATATCGATGTCAATTTTACTATTTTCTGGCAGAGCTATGGAACACACATGAGTTCTGTGAGATATGACGGAATTCCAATATCACACCCTGCTGAAGATAATTCCGTGGTTGACCATGCTGAGTGTCTCCATGGTCAACCATTTCAAATTTTTAATCTTGATATTTTGCTAAATTTGGCATCGAAGACGTGCAGCATACAATTCCAACCAATATTTCTCTGGTCCACGAGGTGGGTGATGCATAGGGAGTGAAGAGTCAGTGCTACGTGGAATTTGATTTCGAGATCTGAATGATTACAGGGATGGATATTTCAAATGCCTGGTACTCCGAGAGTGTCCAATAAGTGAGCATTGAGAATCAATCCCTTCAATCCTCTCGAAATGAAGCTTATCACCCGAGAAAGGATGGCTATGATCTCGTCACGTATGAAGAGATCAATTGAAGAACAATCCGCAGACTGACACATCTCATTGGCTTCATTTCGAGAGCATGTCCATATTGAATCATCCGATGATAAGGACCCGTAGAATAACCATGAGTAATTTGGTAGATTTTTCGTCCTTGATAGTTCATATATAAGTTGATTATTTGGTCTCATCGATCTTGAAGAACGGTGGAGAATTGAATAAATTCCCAGAATTTCACGAAAGAAATTTTATTGCTACGTTTCGTCCACTAGGTTTCGTGGACCTCATCAGGCTTCAGGTTTCTGTTTTGACATATAAAGATAGAAAATATGAGATTTTTACAAATGATGGATGTATAAATATTCAAGATGCGCAACTTACATTATTCTTTAGATCGTCATGATATTATTTGAACGATCTCGTAATGGAGCACAGATATAACGTCTGGCTCCTGTCGATACAGGTAAATAGAATCAGTAATCTACCTCATTTCACACTCATATTTATATTAGCGCGATTGCAGCATACAGTAGGTGACATATATATGAATGCATCTTGAATATTTATACATCCATCATTTGTAAGAATCTCATATTTTCTATCTTTATATGTCAAAACAGAAACCTGGAGCCTGACGAGGTCCACAAAACCTAGTAGACGAAACGTAGCAATAAAATTTCTTTCATGAAATTTTGGGAATTTATTTAGATCCCCAACGTCCTTCAAGATCGATGAGACCAAATAATTAACTTATATATGACCCGTAGAAACGATGCAACATACATTATCTTACTTGTCTCACTCTGAGCATTGTTCTTTGATTGATCTTTTCATACGTGACGAGATCATAGTCATCCTTCCTCGGGTAAGACCACATTCCGAGAGGAGTAGAGGGACTGATTCTCGATGCTCACTTATTTGACACTCTCGGAGTACCAGGCAATTTGAAATATCCATTCCTGTAATCATTCAGATCTCAAAATCAGAATCCGCGTAGCATCTAGACTAATTCCACGTAAGATCAGGCAGTCGAAAACTGATGAAGTCTCAAATCTCTTCCAGGATGAAATATATGTTCCTAAGGACAAATTAACGAGACACGTATTTTTGCATTCTGCCCTATCATGCTGTGCCTCGAAGTTATCGATTTTTTTCATTCAATGGGCATTTCGTGAAATTAGCAACTTTTGATCGATATAGATGCAATTCTCCGTGTGTAATGGCCTTCGTGGAGATAAGACTTGTTTAGGGGGGTCAAGTAAGTTATATTGCACCCGAAAATCTTGGTACAGAAACACAATTAGTCAGCAGGATCCACAAAAATTAATTCTGGCCGATCGAAGAAAGTTGAATAGCTGAAAATAATCATCCTCAATTTTGATGGAAAATTTTCTGTGAACTTGTTGAAACATGAAGAACAAAATGTACTTGGTCCGGTTTGCGCGACGTGGCGCAGAGTGGGGCTGAAGATCATCTTCTGGATTTTATCGTTAAAACTCGTTTCTCATGATCGTTCGGACAGATGGAGTTCGTAATGGGTCTGTGAAGCGCTGCATCGATACTTGGACGCTTTTATCCACGCTGATAGCTGTTGAAAGATGATTCCCTTGTTTTTCTCTGCATTAATTCCATCTGGAAGATAGGATATACTCCAAGTCATACTTGTGTCGAACGATAACACAAGTCTGATATCATAGATGAGTGAAACTTAAATTTGATAGCACCAGAGCATCATAGTATTACATTCACAATCTTAAAAACCAAGTTTGAATGATAAAATCCAGAAAATGATCTTTAGTACCACTCTGCGCCACGTCGCGCAAACCGGACCAAGCAAATTTCGTTCCTTATGTTTTAACGAGCTCACAGAAAATTTTCCATCAAAATTGAGGATGATTATTTTCAGCTATTCAACTTTATCGATTTCGACCAAAATCAATCCTTGTGGATCCTGCTCACTAGTTGTGTTTCTGTACCAAGATTTCCTGGTGCGATATAACTCACTTGACCCCCCTGAACAAGTCTTATCTCCACGAAGGCCATTGCACACGGAAAATTGCATCTATATCGATCAAAAGTTGCTGATTCCACGAAATGCCGATTAAATTAAAAAAAATCGATAACTTGGAGTTAGAGCATGATAGGGCGAAACGCAAAAATACGTGTCTCGTTAATTTGTCCTTAGAAACATATATTCCATCCTGAAAGAGATATGAGACTTGAGCAATTTTCGACTGTCTGATCTTACATGGAATTGGTCTCTACTCTTTACCTCCTGTGCATCATGCACCTCGTGGACCAGGGAAATGATGGTCGGAATTTATATGCTGCGGGCCTTGAATGCCAAATTTAGTAAACTATCAAGATTGAAAATTTCCGCAGAGTCACGGCCCACGGGTTCCGATGGATAACCACGTAACTATTCCCATCAGGGCAGCAATCCTGGGAGTCCCAACTCACAGATTCTTTTTCCCAATGAGCTATTGACCCGAATCCATACATCCCTTCTGGAAATAATTCCGTGGAATCCCATAGGACTCCGTGGGTCTTGGCTCTGGAAAATTTTTAATCTTGGCTTTTGGGAAATTTGGCATCCAGAGCTTCCGAATAATTCCTCATTTGTATTTCCCAATCCTCTGTGCCACTCGTTTCAGGAGCATCACATTGAAGACAGGTTGAAGATATCACTCATATAATAACTTGTTGATGGTTTGTTAATCTCGATCGAATACTTGAGAGTAATCTATTTTACGATTATCAAGATGATCTTTGAGCACCCGTACACATTCAGGCACGATATCGATAAATATCGCAATAATTATTGGTCAAGATCGATACAATAACAATAAATGGGTCTCAATAATTCTCAGAACCAATAACGACATCGATATAGGCCCAATTCAATGGCACCAATATCGACATATAGCAAATTATTGTATTGTCTTGTATTGTGGCAGCCGTACAAATATGTTACATTTGGAGTGCTACGACCGAAGTTGATCATATTTTTAAGATTGCAGTCCACATGTGCTTATTCGAAGGTTCCAGTCAGGAAGTATCCACTCAATCAGCCTGGTTTATACTCTATAGTGTTTGGAAAGTAGTAGAGTACGGGATTTCTACTTGGGAATTAACGCGGAGGGAGTTTAAAAGCTCAGAATCAGAATACTTCTATTTCAACGTGGAGTTTGAATGAGTAATCTGACTTTATTCAATTTAGCAGTCTAAAACAACTAATACCGAAGAACATCAATTAACGAACATCAGCGAGCATTAATGAACATTAACGAGCTCGTTTGCGGGCAGGAACACGGGTAATCGAGCCCTTGCTCGCCTGCCCCAAAATAGACAAAACAATGCCCAATTCGGACCTGATGATTTGAACTTCCAGCTCGCTTCTGGCTTGAGGCTCGCCTCCGGAAATTCTCACACATATGTGGGGGTACTTGGGGGAGTAATTTTACCCAGATTGGTGCACAATAACTTAGTTGGAAGCATATGCAAGCCATGCCTATGTTGGCATTTTAAGCAAAAAGTCAGAAAACTGTATTTTCGAACGTATGCCAAAAATCAGGAAATGATTTCTTCACCGAGATTCTTGTTGATATTGCTAGTTCTTGTGTTGAAGAACATATTCGCATAGTTTTCAGGTCAAAGATGGAAAAACGATTTTCGCAAATTGAGCTCAGAGTTTGGTATTTTTATACACTTTTATTACACTTCACCGAGTTGGTGTTTTCTCCGTCCTAGATCTAGTATAATGTTGGTCGTATAACGTGACTTCCGATAATTACCTTCCGGCTAGTCACTCCGTTTGATTTCGTGAGTGTGCACGGTTAGGGTGATCAAAATACACAATATCGTGTCATATCTGAGTTTTGCTAGATCACTTGGAAGGAGGCAGGAAAATCGCCAAAATCTGAACACCACAAAAAGCTCTTAAAAATCGCTAGACTCAATAATCGGTGGCGGACAATTTTTTCCTCAAAAGAACTAATTCTCACAAAAAAAATGCGCCGAGATACGTCGAAAAAGATTGAGTCTAGTCGGGACTATGATTTTCTGAGAATTGGCTAAAAAGGGGCCTAAAATGAACCTTTTATGGGCCTTAGGACCTGTCTTGTGAGTAGAGGTGAAGAGCAATATAGCTGCACTCACCTCTCCCCTTCGTGCCACAATGACGTTGCACCCGCGAGGGCTACGCGGACGCGCAACTCACTTGCACGATCCGCCAGCCGTCGCGGATGCAACGTCAGCACGTAGACGGAGCGGGGCCTATCCCTACTGCAAGGTCTCTGCTGCACGCGGACTGTCGTCGTCGATGATGAGCCACGCGGCAGCCAGACCGATCAGACTAACCTTTAGATTTACATCTTCCTCTCTCCCTCTCGAGTATATTCCGCCTATATCAAACTCACATTCAGATACTCGGTTGTAGTTCATTGAAGTCAGCCCCCTTCCCACGTAACAGACCCATTAGAGAATTGAAAAAAGTCCGAAAAAGAATTTTTCGTACTATTTAAACATAGGACTGATGTAGAAATTTTCTTGGAATTTCTCTGAGACCCCCGTGGTGACGGCTCTGTCAGAAATGCTCCGAAATGACTCACATATGAGTGATTCCGCCAGTAGTGTTAACTTTGGACCTCAAAAGTGTCCGGAGGTAAAATTTTGTCCAATCCGGCCTCGCGATGGTCGAGTATACCTTTTTTGGTACCTAAAATGAGATACTATGAAGGGCCCAAGTGATTTTCAGTTGCTGAAAAAACTACAGTTGATTTATTGACTTTGCGTGCCACGGAATGTGACACAATCCAGGGAATATGGCATCTTGGAGCGCTGGATGCACTCTGTGATTCAATAGCTGAATAAAAGGTTGCCTGTCCGTGTAGTTTTTATGTAATATGATCGAGAAGATGATAATTCGATCAATGGTGTTCATGAAAGTGAGCATGGGAATTATCAATTGAGGATACGTGGATGCTAGGTGTTGGAGCGGTATTCCACAGTCTCTCTGGTTTCATTCTGAAGATGCATAAAGGTTTGCGTAACTCTTACGAATCTTGATGGCTCAAAGCGGCGCACACTGGGAACTTATGCAAATTTTTTCCGGACCATCTCTCACAACCAAACCAGGCAAGGTTTGACGAAGTGAGTTAGCTCGATGTCTCCGCCAACTCTTCCTCTTCACAGGAAAAGTTCTCAAATTAGTGACAGATCAATATTTTTCCCGTAATATTAGCGAATCTGAATAAAAATCTGCACCCGTTAGGCTCAAGTCAACTTCAAGTCGATGTAGAGACCCGAATTTTCACTCGATCGAGGTGAAATTTTGAACACTCTCCCAGTTCAATAGGGAAAAGGGGATAATGCGGTCAAAAACGGAATTATAATGATAGTCTTATCATTATAAAGTTTTTCCATTTTTTGGCCAAAATTAATCAAATTTTATATGTATCGATAAAGAAAAATTTTTTCAATGCAGAAATGTAATGGGCTAAGCTTTCTGACTATTGGATGATATGATAAAAGGACTTTCAACCCTCTAAGAGAAGCCGACACAGAAGTAGTTGACTTTGCGGTTTGACTTTTAGAGGCCCATAAGACCGATACCATCGGTAAATCCCGACGGAAAATATAAGTCCGCAGCCAGGCTCGGGTCATAAACAACCCTTATAAAGCCATTATGAACTAACTCCAGCCAAATTCTGAATAATCGAAATAATCGAATTGCCCCCATTCTGATTGCGGAATCTGCTTGCTGATACCAGGCTGATCAATTACAAACTTGAATGGGAGAAATCGGATAAGATTAACTATAAAAAATGATGATCGGCGATATCACTACAATCGATATAATCTTATCAGATATTGGCCGATTTCGACCATTCGAGTTTCTAAATGATCGGCTTGATATCAGTAAGCATATTCCATTATCAGAGTGTGGTTAATCCAATTATTTTGATTAGTCAAAAATTGGATAGGAGATTCCGTAATGACCTTATGAGGGTCGTTTATTACTCAAGCCGGGACCGTATTGAGTAATAAACGACCCTCATAAGGTCATTACGGAATCTCCTATCCAATTTTTGACTAATCAAAATAATTGGATTAACCACACTCTGATAATGGAATATGCTTACTGATATCAAGCCGATCATTTGGAAACTCGAATGGTCGAAATCGGCCAATATCTGATAAGATTATATCGATTGTAGTGATATCGCCGATCATCATTTTTTATAGTTAATCTTATCCGATTTCTCCCATTCAAGTTTGTAATTGATCAGCCTGGTATCAGCAAGCAGATTCCGCAATCAGAATGGGGGCAATTCGATTATTTCGATTATTCAGAATTTGGCTGGAGTTAGTTCATAATGGCTTTATGAGGGTTGTTTATGACCCGAGCCTGGCTGCGGACTTATATTTTCTGTCGGGATTTACCGATGGTATCGGTCTTATGGGCCTCTAAAAGTCAAACCGCAAAGTCAACTACTTCTGTGTCGGCTTCTCTTAGAGGGTTGAAAGTCCTTTTATCATATCATCCAATAGTCAGAAAGTTTAGCCCATTACATTTCTGCATTGAAAAAATTTTTCTCTATCGATACATATAAAATTTGATTAATTTTGGCCAAAAAATGGAAAAACTTTATAATGATAAGACTATCATTATAATTCCATTTTTGACCGCAGTATCCCCTTCTCCCTATCGAACTGGGAGAGTGTTCAAAATTTCACCTCGATCGAGTGAAAATTCGGGTCTCTACATCGACTTGGAGTTGACTTGAGCCTAACGGGTGCAGATTTTTATTCAGATTCGCTAATATTACGGGAAAAATATTGATCTGTCACTAATTTGAGAACTTTTCCTGTGAAGAAGAAGAGTTGGCGGAGACATCGAGCTAACTCACTTCGTCAAACCTTGCCTGGTTCGGTTGTGAGAGATGGTCCGGAAAAAATTTGCATAAGTTCCCAGTGTGCGGCGTGTGTTAGTCAAAATATTCTCGACAATACAACAATTTTTCAACCATTGTAGGTGAGAATGAGTTTATTGAGAGCCTATTTATTGTCGTTTCGAGCAAACAATGAAACCGAGTAATTATTTGCAGAATTGAACGAGGGAGGCTCGCGTACATTGCAACTCGAGTGTACGAGATATTTCCGAACAATTTTTTTGTGTTTTTTCGATTCACTTTGAGATATCAAACTCGAGATTAATGAGAATTATGATCGATCGCAATGATCCAATAGGGCAGAGGGGAGCGAGAGAGAAAGCTAGAAAGAGGCAAGTTTAATGATGAAAGAGGAAAGAGCCCGAGATAACAGAGTGTGAGGGGGATTCGATGATGAACGATTTGATGAACTAATTTGTTGATTCGATGTCTAGAGACTAAATTAGAGTAGTGAAAGTACAGGGATCATTAGTTTCAATTAGTTTATTAAAATTAGAGCGAGAAACAGTGCGAAAGGCGAGAAGAGAGAGAAAGATAGAACACGAGAGAGGAAAGAGGAGAGCGATGAATAATATACTATGTACTTGGTTTTAAGATAGAGTACTATGCTTTTATTCACACTATCACCTTTTCACCTCTCGGTACTTGCGCCATGTACTCGAAAATGATTTCCCTCCGTACAGTCAGTATGAGAAGATTACAGATTATCAATATCATATGGAAGAAAGCACTCATACTATACATTCAAGTGCTGGATACGAGGCTTTCAGTTAGAGATTCGGGAGAGATACGTTTACACAACAATATAATAGATGCATAATTCCATTCTGATAACAGTAAACATAGAACGCACTTTTTATACCATAATAGCAAAGGCAGGCGAAGATGTTCGCAATGATGCGATCTCCGCCACGCTCTCCTCTCCATCCAAATTGAACCGTTTGGGCGGCTTTCTGAGAATCGTTATTAACTTCAGCTGACGTTTGAATGTAAATCAAATGGCTCATTCGATTCACAAAAGCATGCATCTATTCCTCTTCCTGAAAGCCTTTACGCGAATCTGGACAAGCGTGAGAAATTCTGGGAACAGGGGCTGATATGGCTTATATGCATACTGTGTATATGCTATACATATACAGCCGCTTCTCCGAATTTTTCATTAGGCAACTCCTCGTGGAGCTGAATAAGTGTTCGGGGGTTGTGGGGATTGAAAGAACATATCTGAACAAGTTTTAGATCACAACTCAACTCCCGCAGATACGCTGTAGAGTCGCAATCATCGCAAGACTTAGTTGGCCACGGAATGTGACATTTTCGGGGTGCCACGGATTGTGACATTTAGACTTTGGGAGCATCGTACGAGCGCATATGGATTCGGATCGACTCGGCCGAATATATTTATCTTAGTGCCACCAAACTACACCAGAAGGAAGTATAATTGAATCATTTGAGTCATTTGTGAGCTCTAATACGTGTGCCACGGATGTGACATCTTCTTTACTTTTCGAAAAAATCAACACATATCAGCTCCGCTCGCCGAGCGATTTCAAAATAACGGCCGCGGCGCACCGAGAACTTCTTTCGGCCCCACAAAAAAGCTGGGGCGGTGTTTCTGTCACGCCACGGAATGTGACACGATTTTCCAGGACAAGATGTCCGCGCTAGTTACATCACGAAAAATTTGTCTGGAGACTTGCATATGTGTATAAAATTACTCTTTGAGGTATAAGCTTTCGAATGATATGTTGCAAAAGTGCATTATCTATCGTTGCATATTAAAACTACGAGCTTGAAGGGTTGGTTTTGAAAAGAGGACAAGCAAAAAACCGTACTTTTTAGTATAAATTGGCCTTGAGAGTAGGGAATACGTCGAGAATTATACCTCGAACCTATTGTGCTCGGTCCTGTATGATAGTAGCTGATGCATTCAACTTTCAGATTGGACCTTTCTCACTCCGTTCGAAAATGGCAACTCCGGACATCAAAGTTAACACTCGTGACGGAATCACTGATATATAGTATATATCTCCCTATACTATATAGTTCTTTTTGAATATGCCGCCCCACAGCGTCCTACTCCGCCCAACTCCGCCCAACACCGCCCCACACCACCCCACTCTGCCCAACACTGTCTGATATCGTAAAATCCGCCCACTCTGCACCACATAAGTAAAAATTATGTATATATATAATTGATATATATATGAATTACTTTCCAATGTGTTCAATTCTCTCCATTCTGAAGGTACCTGTGAAAATAAACATTATTTTATTCCTCTCATTCCACCACATCTTGAAATGATTGAAATTTAACAGTACGAACGGATTTCCTGACTACCTTAGCATCAATGAATCATGTGATCACATTGATGAATTGAGGTACCGTTCTCAGCCCGTTCCTTTTTTTCTCTCGAATTTCAATGATAATGTGAATGTCATTGCAATTAATACAAAAAGTATACTTCCACGATTATTACACCTGAATTCCATCAAATTGATTAATCACTGACAGCCATATATGAAAAGATCGCCGTGAGCCCTATGGAAAACCTCTATATATTCCTTCATCAATGAAAAATATTTGGATAAAAATACATTATCAAAACCTATGGAACTCAATAATCTATCAACGTTAACCTGATCTTGTAACATGACAAACTTTATTCATAACTCAAATGTATTTTTCACGAATAACAAATTCCTATCTTGTGTATCAACAAAATTTCTTGTATCCAATTCCACCTCTCTTCCCCCAAAATCTTTTAATTTTCTTAATAATTGATCATCTTCAAAGAAAACACAAAAATCGACGATTTTCAAACTCTTCGATGTTAAAAGCAATTCAAAAAAACTATTATCTATTATACAGTCTTTCAATGTAACTTTTCTTATCCTTGACAAATTATCCACAAAAAACTCCTTAAATTCCCAATAGCCATTTTTACATTCCCTCATATCTCTATTTTTTATAACTACTTCCTTTTCCAACCTCTTTATCACATTCCTCCAATTCTTGGACACGAGACATTCTCTTGACCTTTCTTCATTATTCAGTAGGGCGAAAATTGAATAAAGGCAATCCTCATTCAAATGAACCTTTATATTCACTACAGAACTCATCTCTCCAACGCGATAAATATCCTGTAAAAATATCATTCAACAAGAATAATGATTGAACACACATCTCAAATCCGCCTCACACCGCCACACTCAGACCCACACGTCCCCACTGCGCCCCACACCACCCCACACAAACAAATAATATTTATAATTGATATAAATTACTTTTCAGTCTGTGCAGGTCTCTCAATTCTGAAAGTACCTGTGGTAATATACATCATTATATTCTCTCCATTCCATGACATCATATCATGATTGAAATTAAACAGTGCGAACTGATTATTATATCATAATATAAAATTTCTTCCTCCATTCTTTTCACGATGAATGCAGTAGATCTACAATCCTCATATTATTCAGTTAACACTCACTCAGAGATGATATACACACATTGTTCATTATTCTCAGGGGATTTCCTAGAATACATTGCAATTCGCATCACATACTACGAACGGTTTTCCTGACTACCTTATCATCAATTTATCAAGAGATTTCATTGATGAAATGAGGTACCGTTCTGAGCCCGTTTCGTTTTTTTTGTTTTTTGTTCTTTTTTTTTCATCCGAATTAGAATCGGATTATTAGAATTTTTTCAATGTAAACATGTAATATATGAACCAAAGTATCACTGAATATCTCGACAATTTATATATGCGCCATGTCGGAGCATTCAGCCGCAACCGTCACTAGGGGGGTCTGGAAAAAATCCCAAAATTTTTTTTTTTGTTAGTACCATGTTTTTGTTAGCACCATCATTTGAGTATCGTGGTAAGTAACATACTTAAATGGTACGAAAAAATTTTTTTGGGATTCTTTCAAAGCCCCCATGGGCCTGAGGGCCCATGAAAGATCCATTTGAGGCCCCTTTTGAGCCACTTCCGGAAAAATCGTAGCTCCGAATAGACTCATCATTTCTGGACGTACTTGGACGCATTTTCTTTCTCAAAACTGGTACTTTCAAGGAAAAAATCATCCAAGAGCGATAATTGAGCCTCGCAGCTTTTAAGAGCTATTTGCTGAGAGTACATTTTAGCGATTTTTGGGCATCCTTCGAAGTAATCTAGCTTTCTTCAGACATGAGATAATCGACTTTTACCAGTGGTCATTTTGAAGGTCTCGAACGGAGCTACAATTTGACCGCTTGTGAAAGTTGATTATCGGACTTTTCATGAAAGTTACAGTCGTTACAATTCGAGTATTCTCGTGAAAATGCCTATGAAAAGTCCAAAAATCAACTCTTACAAGAGGTCAAATTGTAGCTTCCTTCGAGACCTTTAAAATGACCACTGGTGAGAGTCGATTATCTCATGTCTGAAGGGAGCTAGATCACTTTGAAGGAGGCCCAAAAATCGCTAAAATGTGCTCTCAGCAAATAGCTCCTAGAAGTTTCTAGGCTCAATTATCGCTCTCGGACAATTTTTTCTTGAAAGTACTAGTTTTGAGAAAGGAAATGCACCGAAGTACGGCAAAAAATATTGGGTCTAGTCGCATCCATGATTCCCAAAATAGGCTGAAAAGGGCCTTAAATGGAAGAGAGAATGTAGGAAGTTTTATATGTGAATCTAGCAAAAGGTAGGGACTGGATGAACAAGGAATACATGTAGTAGAAAGAGTTGTGGGTCAGGGGCCTTATTCTAATACATTTTTCCCGCGACGAGGTGTGAGAAAACCCAGCACTTCCAATTTCCGCCTAGTTTACATTTAGTAAACAAACTAGTTTGTAGCATTCATTCTCACGAAAATAGCATCAGGATATACTTGATAGCGTATCCTTCCGAACCCTCAAACATTTTTTAATATCACACAATTCTGAAATTGGGCCAGAAGTCATCTCGACAAGAAATTGGATCACTTTTCGATCACAATCAAAGTGACAGGTTAGTAAGCGGGAATGTCGTGGTCTAAAAATGATTCAATCTCATGTTAAGATGACTTTTTGGTCAATCTTAGAATTGTGTGGAGCTAAAAAATGTTTGAGGGTTCGGAAGGATACGCCATTAAATATATTCTGATGATATTTTCATAGCAATGAATGCTACAAACTAGTTTGTTTACTAAATGTAAACTAGGCGGAAATATGGAAGTGCTGGGTTTTCTCCCACCCCGTCGCGGGAAAAATGTATTAGAATAAGGCCCCAGGGGGTTCATGGGAGGGAGTTTGGAGAAGAAACAAAAATGAAATAAAATGTAGGAACTTTTATATGTGAATATAGGGAAAGGTAGGGAGTCAATGAAGAAAGGATAGATGTAGTAAAAGGAGTTGGGAGTGCAAAAGAATATTTTAGGGGATTTTGGGGAAGAGAGAGATAAAAGAGAATTGAGGAAGTTTTATATATGATTGTAGGAAGAAGTGTGGAGTGGGTGAAGGAGGAATAGATGTAGTAAAAGGAATTGAAGTTGGGAAGATTATACTAGGATGTTTGGGAAGTTTATTGATCCAGAATATGAAGGGGAAAGGTGCAAAGTCAAGTATGATGACGAGTGAGGTTAAGATGAGAAACGTTTATGGTGAGGGATCAAAAGAATAATAGAATCATGATCAAAGAGTGTAGAGTCATGAATTTGTATAAGTGAGGGATGAGATTATTAATGAACAGTTTGAATTCAATCATTGATCGTAAATATTTTTGCCAGGAAAATAGTTGGGATATCAAATAGGTAAAGATTGGGAAAGAGTGAAATAATCACGGAGAAATGAGGGCGAATTTTTGGAATTTCTTGTATAGATGTAGAATATTGATATATGATTGTCAAAAATTATTTCGTTTGGAAAAGAATAGAAAGATAAATGACTGTGAAGTGTTATAGGTTATGATTTAGTTGTTTTATAGTTGGTTCCTTGAATTTTATTAAGATAAAATTGAATGTAAATGGGGGTTGGCGAGCGAAGCGAGCAGGGGGGCTCGCCCCCCTAGTATATATATATATCTCTTATATCTCTCTATATTATATAGTTATAAGAATGAAGGTCCGCCGAGGTCCATGAACGTCCACTGACTTCCACAGAACTCCATTCAACTCCACTGACCTCCACTCACTTCCGCAAAGTGCCACTGACCCCCGCTGACTCCCCCTATCCCCTTTGACATCCACCGAGCCCCACTGAGCCCCACAGACATCCACTCAATGAATTCCCTTATTTTACCTTCCATTTGTGTCACTTCCTGTGATCACCACCGAACTCCATTGGCCTCCACCGAGCTCCACCAAAATCCACTAAGGTCCAATGACTACCACTAAAGTCCACTGATTGACGCGTAGCTCCACTATGGCTTTCTCTAAAGAGAAAGGTTTGTTTCCGTGACAGCAATTTCTTATCAATTTTTGCATTCAATTGGATATTTTCTTCAACAGAAGTCTTCCTATCTAAAAACCGCTTAGACCATTTTGTTCCTCTCGCCAAAATCTATCGATTGTAGGTAATGCTTTTTCTCCAGCAACCATTCCAAACCTAATAGAGACCCATCTTTGTGGCCCTTAATCCGTGTCTGTGTATGTGTTGTTTTTATTTTGTTCACGCTTTCTCTTTTACATTTGATCTGATCAGCTTTTGATCTTCTACAAGTTGTAGAGAATCATTAAGAAAAGAGCCCAGTGATTTGGCATCTCGATCCTTCCACTCTCATCCGATTGAGAGGCTTTTTAAGCGAAAATCGCTCGAATCTCGTGTTTTAATAGTAAAATATCTTTCCCCACCAAGGTCTCATGGGGATTCCGGTTACCTAGAATATACTTATTTCGACTTAATCTATGAATTGGTTGATGCCGATTTTCCATTTTATCCCTGCAAACCTCAACAATCTCAGATTAATCGACATTTTCACCAAAATTCCATTTTGATCGTCCTCAACCCAACTGTATCAAAATTTTGTCTCAACCAAACGATAGATTTCCCTGGAAAAACCCTAGTTTAGATGCTTCAAATTCCGCTTATGAGCCCCCTCAAAAGAATAACTTGAAATATAGTGAAAAATTTTCTTCAATATCCATTTTTCTCCCACATCTTCCTCTACAAGAAATCTACCAATCTATTGATAACCTAAACAGGTAATTTTCCATCATTCTCTATTGACTGGTTGATACCGAATTAGAATTGAACTAGTAAACCATTATGGAAATGAAGTCTCCTCCCTCAAAAATCGAAATTTCCCTCAAAAATTACGTTTTGATCATCCCCAAACCACTTCTATCAAAATTCTGTCCCAACCAAGTCATAGATAGTGCTGAAAAAACCCTACTTTAGATCTCCCAAATTTCATTCATGAGCTTTCTCCCAAGAATAAATAAAAATATAGTGAAACGATTCTTTTGAATATTCACCTTTCTATTGTATCTTCCTTCACAGATAATCTACTCAAATTTCAACGAACTAAATAGATATTTCATCATCATTTTCCATCGATTGATTGATATTCGATTTCATTTGAGCTCGTAAACGATTATCCAAACCAAGTTTATTCCTTGAAAAATAGAAATTTTCACCAAAAATTCCATTTTGATCACCCTGAAACGATTTTTATCAGAATTCTGTTACAACCAAGCGATAAATATTGCTGAGAAGACCTTAGTTTAGATACCGTAAATTTCGCTCATGAGATTGTTCGAAAAAATAACTCAGCATATAGTGAAACAATTCTTTAAATGTTCATTTTGCTTTCTCCAAAGAGAAAGCTTTGTTCTCACGCCAGCAAAATTTTGGTCAAATTTTCCACTAAATTCAATATTTTCTCCAACAAAATTCCGTTTATCTGAAAAAGCCTTAGAAAATTCTCTTCCTCTCGTCAAAATCTATCAATTGTAGGTAACTTTTTTCCCCCTAATGGCCTTCCAAATCCGTCACAGACTCATCTTTGCACACCTTTGTTCGTGTGTGTGTGTGTGTGTTGTTTTCTATCAGACACGCTTTATCTTTTACTATTCACCTGATCAACTTTTGGCTTTCTACAAGATGTACAGAATCCAATTTCTGAGAGCCCAGTGATTTGGCAGCTTTCAGATCCCAGTCAAATTTGATCCGTGAGGTTTTTAAAGCAAAATTGCTCAAATTTCGACTCTTAATACATAAATATCTCTTTCTCACACGGTCTCACCACGAATTGAGTAACCTAAATATGATTTTTTTCTGCATGATCTATCAATTGGTTAATACCGAAATTTGATCCAATCTTTACATATCTCGAATTTTCAGAAAAATCAGAATTTCCACCAAAAATTTCATTTTGACCCTTTTTAAACCCACTGCATCGAAATTCTGTCTCAACCAAACATTAGATATCGTCTAAAAAACCTCAGGCTAGATGGCCTGAATCTTCCTAAAAAGCTTCCTCGGAAGAATAAATCAAAACATAGTGGAACATTTGAATCAATATTCAGTTTTCCCCTTGTATCATCCTTTACGACTCATTTATCTCAATTGTAATAACCTAGAGACTTACTTATGTGCCATTCTGAATTGATTGGTTGATACGAAATTTTCATAGAATCCGTAACACATTATTCAAATGGAGATTCTTTCGGGAAAAGGAAATTTTCACAAAGGACTCCAGTTTAATCATCTTTGAACCGACTGTATCAAAATTTCCTCCCAACCAAACGATAGACATTGTTGGAAAAACCTTCTTTCAGATGGACCAAATTTCTCTGAAATGCTTCCTCAAAAGAAAAACTCGAAATATAGGGTACTTTCTTTTTCGTTAAGATTATTATCATATAACGCCGCGAGAAAGTATTCTGCTAATCACTCCTAGCAGCGTATTTTTTTCTCACCGACCCAGCATATCACTGCTGTCATATGCTAGGTGGTTGAGAGGGCCCAACGTAACATCTCTGAGCAGTATAGTTCCTAACTTCTTCCTCTTGAGTAAAAGGAAAGTTTACATCGAATCCATCAATCTTTTTTTCCTTTTCCAACTAGATGAATTTGAATGTTAAAAATCACATGTTTCTCACATTCTTTTAATGGGTTTTGATGGGTCGTTGCAGTTAGTTTCCACTTGTTCTGGCACGAAAAGGAATTAGCTAGAGCTACGTAGCTCAAAATTGAAGCCGGATAAAGACATGTCGAGTTTAATGAGGTCGTAGAGGGGACGGAATTGACGGGGACGGAATTGACATTCCGCCTTAGAAATATCCTCACGGCTCGCCAACTGATCAGAGACTCTTTTCCGCATGAATTTGATCCAATGCGACCAAATACTTCAAGAAAATGTGTTGCACAAAGCGATATAGCGCGTTGGGGAGGAGCACAACATGGGGACGGAATTGACCGAAAATTTTGTACGCCATTTGGAAAACACGTCTATATGATACACTCGGCCGCGGATTCGATTTCCCGGTTCATGTCGCGCAAGAATTAGGTGTATTCGGGTATCTGGAAATCAATCTCATTGGTTAGAAAGGCTCAATAGACTATCGGGAACTTTGCTGACCTAATTAGTGTTGTGCGAGCAGTTTTGGTGCAAATCCGTCTTCAAAATGTCGGATGTTCGTGCGCGAACTAAGAGAGTAATTTTGACTCACAAAGTGGTGGAATATGTTGTTTGAAGTATGACAAATTGGATTGCATAGCTACAAATGAGGGTATTCGACTCTGTATATGCGTTGCAGTGAATGCAAAATCAAACGTAGGTTTTCTACAGGGGACGGAATTGACATTTCGGCCCTTTATGAGGCTTTACAAATTACGGGGACGTTAGAATCGACTCAAAAACTATTGACATAGTTGCGCACCAATAGATACATCCCAAAAAATTGTTATAATGCATATTCAAACTCTCAGAAACTTGGGGGAACTTGGAACACGGAAAATCACACTTTCAACGGAATCACTGATATAGATTTCTGGGGACTACAGTGACAGAATTCTGAGTATTGATGCCGTAAGAATTAAATGAAAAATGGGTCATTGATAGCTTCATATAATATCGTTCAATAGATGATCATTTTCGAATCAATCCAATTTGGTAGATTATAAATTCTAATCAATTATACGAAGAACTCACCTCTATTATCGTGGTGGATATGAATCATCCAAAAAAAAAACAAGCAGAAAGATACTGTTCACTAAGTTCAGGTTTGATTCATCAAAATAAGAATTTGCTAAAATCAATAATTTGATTTTTCAATGTTTCAGAACTATTGGAGGAGTAAGCAGGTTGTGTGGGGGTTGGCGAGCGGAGCGAGCAGTGGGGCTGCCCCCCCCTAGTATAGTATATATATGATATATAGTCTATATGATATATATGATATATATGGCCATTTCTCTGGAACTTTTAC
Organism: Eretmocerus hayati; assembly: GCA_029851415.1. Taxonomy (NCBI): domain Eukaryota; kingdom Metazoa; phylum Arthropoda; class Insecta; order Hymenoptera; family Aphelinidae; genus Eretmocerus; species Eretmocerus hayati. The sequence goes on along the minus strand of CM056744.1, from coordinate 69,491,883 downwards.
ACCTGCTGGAATACAGCTAAGGATGCTGATATAAGAGAGCAATCGTATCTATCGGTTCCAATCGGAGTGAATATATCATTATTCAAGTCTTGAAATGATATTTCTTTTGCTCCTGTATAATTAAAAGCAGGTTGAGTAATGGCGAAACGCACTGTAATCTAGCGTAGAGTCAAAATTTTTCCATATGTCTCTTCTCACCCTTCTTTCCATCGAAATCCTCCAAGTTAACCTCGCAACCATACGAGGCTTGGAGGTGCATAGTTCGAGTTGAAGTAATTCAACTCGATCTATGACACGAGTCAGCGAAATTTGTTGACACGATGCTACTGGCAAAAGCCGATCAATTGAAATTCAATCATTTGAAATTCAATCATTTTTAAAAGCAGGTTGATCCATTCTAGCTCACTCGCAGAGAAAACATGTGAGAAAGATCCTGTGTGAAGATCATGTGATCAATCTTACGGATACTCTGGTGATACGCGCAACTTTTCGAGTTGATTACAGGTGTATTTGGTGCACTGTAAGAAATTTTTCCGAAAAACTTTAACCAACTGGTTGAATGAAAAATTCAACCGGCCGGTTGATAGAAAATTCAACCATTCGGTTGAAAATTCAACCAAACGGTTGAATAGACTAGTTGCGTGTTCAACCAAATGGTTGAATTTTCCATTCAACCAATTGGTTGGAGTTTTTCAGAAAAATTGGTACAGTGTGGATAAAATACTGACAAAAGGTGGCCCAGGAGCGCGATAGTGTGCCATCAATTCAGCCAAAATTCCTCGCCTTCCAAAATTCGAAATAAAGAATCAATCATGTCTCGTCAACTCAGAGATGATTACGCCGAGCTCATGCCGTGACTCTGAACGCAATTTCCAGGATACATATGAGTAATTCCACGCGAAACAGACCTACGAAAAAAGGTCAAGTCTCAGATTGTTTGCTAGGTTTTTCCATTCAATTGTATGATATAAAATATGAACTTTTCACCACCCATGGGACACCCTATAAATTCTTCAGGTATGTGGGGCACATATTAATTTATCCTTCTCAATCATCTCCGACAACAAAATTTGGGTCTTTTTCCAATAACATTCATATTTCTCAGATGCGTTCAGAGATACAGACAGGCGGCTTGCGGCATCCGAAAGGTCTTTGAAGAAAACTATCGAAATCAATCTCGTAGAATTGATATCGAGGTTATGGGCGGCTTTCTGTGAGCAAAAAAATGAAAAATACAAAATTATCAATTTCTCATAAAGCCATTCTTCTTACTTCTTGAAAATTTGATATTCGATGTAAAATTGTATGTTCTTCCAGAAAAAAGTAGTCCCGGACATTTCTTCTGTATCCTAAGTCCTGTTTCCGCTTTCTCTCGCAATTCTATTTCCTAGGCGATTAGAAATCGTCTGTTTTCTGCGCATGCGCAGGAATTCCTATCCTGGAGACCAATTTAATTGAAAAGCGAAGAAAGTTTCCTTCAAAATGACCACTTGGCGGAGTCAATTCCATGCATTTGGACTAGAACTACAACGCATGGAAGGTGAAACCTCAGCTCGGGTGCAAAAAAATAGGCTCAGTTCATCCTGCGCAGATTCCCTCTCACTTCCTTCGGTAAACCCGACATACCTCCTGAGATCCAGTAGCCTTCTGAACGTTGTAGTTCTGGTCCAAATGCATGGGATTGACTTTACCAAGTGGTTATTTGGAGGAAATTTTCTTGGCTGTCCAACGAAGTTGGTGACAAGAATTCAAATTCCTGTGCATGCGCAGAAAGCAGACGATTTCTAATCACCTAGAAAATTGATTTGCAGAAAATAGCAGAAACAGGACTTAGAACGCAAAAAAAATTTTCGGGACTACTTTTTTCTGAAAGAAGACAGAATTCCACATCAAATATCAGATTTTCAAGGGATAAAAAAATGGCTTACTGAAAAATTGATATTTTTGTATTTTTCATTCTATTGCCCACAGGAAGCCGCTCATAACCTCGAAATCAATTTTACAAGTTCGATGTCGATAGGTTTTTTCAAGACCTTTCAAATGCCGCAGGTTGCATGTCTGTGTCTCTAAATGGATTTGAGGATTATGAATTTTATTTTAAAAAAGACCCAAATTTTGTTGTCGGAGATTATTGAAAAGGATAAATTGATATGTGCCCCACATACCTAAAGAATTTCTATGTGATCCAATGGGTGGTGAAAAGTTTATATTTTGTATCATAGAATCGAATTGAGAAAACCTAGAAAACAATCTGAGACATGACCCTTTTTCGTAGGTCTGTTTCGTGCGGAATTACTCATATCCAAAGTAGATGCGGTTTCGGAGATTTTGCGACAAGGCTCGTGTTTGTACGATTCTCCTGTCTAGAACACGACCGTTCTGACGTGAAACAGAAAAAACGTGACTCACGAAAAGAGTTCAGTTTTTCTCACCCCACATTGACGGATTGAGCTGGATATGGGTGAAACCAATCGTGATTGGATACCTCCGCCGTATGAAACTACAAAAAGCCCAAGGCATTAGTGAGAATTATCAATCTTGCCAAATACATGCTTAAGAAATTCTGGAAAATCGAAGAAAAACTATTGAAAATTCGACTCGTTAAGGTGATTTTGACGAAGCCGCCAACGTTATATGAGTTTCAATAGTGAATTTGTAACTCTCAATACTACACAAATACGTTAGCGAAAGGTCCCAGGCGTGCGTTGGGTGGTTTTCATTTTGAATTTTCCAACGATTTTTAGCAAAGTGCAAAAGTTCCAGAGAAACGCTCATATATATATATATATATATATATTAATAGTATATGTAGACAATAACACATCTTTATCAAACGTCGGTAAGATTGATGTGTACTAAATTAGACCAAAAGTCCTAGTCCTCGACCCATTGGTCATCTTATGAGTGATACTACTACGCATCTCATTCGTCGCCACCACTGATAAGAAAGTAGTGACCTATCTACAACCTTATCGCGAATACCCAATTGCTCGACCTAATTCCATCGATGTGAACGAATAATTAGGTCAAACGTAGCAATCAAGTGCCTTGACCTACTGATCGTCTTATCAATGATAGTACTACGCTGTTACGTTATCGCTGATTAGAGAGTCGCTTTTTTCATCGTGGATAACATCATTCGTTTTGACTCGCTATAGCGGTGCTATAAAATCAGTCAAATACTGTCTAATATCATGAACAGCCTTGGGGACGACTGACTCATAGTGGAATCGTTTAGTTCATAACCATATGTAATCAGCGTCATAAATGTCCATACGTACCATTGAACGACCGTGACGAATCACCTTGTCAGCCATTGTAACTGATTGAAGTTGATTGGAACGAATTTGATCAATGTCGATCGAGAATTATCGGAAAAATGAACGCGATAGGTACCCGTCAAACACTTTCTCGTATCATGAACACCCTTGGGGATGATTGACCAATAGCGGCATCATCCAGTTTATAGCCACGTGTAATCAGCCCCATGAATAGCTGTACGTACCATTGAACGACATTGGAGAGTCACGTAATCAGCCACGGGAACCGATTGGAGCCGATTGGAACGAATTCGATCCCTGTCGATTGAATATTATTGGGAAAATGAACGCGATCAGGTCAGTGCGCGTTAAATTCTGTCTAATATCATGAACACTCTTGGGGATGATTGACCAATAGCGGCATCGTCCAGTTCATAGCCACGTGTAATCAGCCCCATGAATAGATGTACGTACCATTGAACGACATCGAAGAGTCACCTAGTCAGCCATTGGAATCGATTCAAGTCCATTGGAACGATTTTGATTCATGTCGATTGAATATTGTCGGGGAAATGAACGCGATCAGGTCAGTACGCGCCAAGTACTGTCACATATCATGAACACCCTTGGGGATAATTGACCAACAATGGCATCGTTTACTTCATACCCATGTGTATTCAGCCCCATGAATAGCCGTATGTACCATTAAACGGCATTGAAGAATTACCTGATCAGCGGTTGGAACTGACTGAAGCCGATTGGAACGAATTTGATCCATTCCTATTGATTATCATTGGACACTTCAATGCCATTTTTCAACCTTGGGAACAGTTGACCAATAAAAGCATTGACCAAGTTCCCAATGGTCGGCGATGGAACGAATCACCATTGTCACATTAGAGAACATTGGCGCTGACTTTACTCTTGAGTACTCATTAGACCGCCGAGAGGTTTGAATGAATCGTCTCGAATTGAATGGGATTGGTGAATCCTTCCACAATTGTCTTCTTCATCCGAAAGAGTGCAATGGTCACACGTCGCATTGAAACCACTGCAACACTATTCATTCAATATCGTCCAGGCACGTTGGGAAAGATTCAAGATACGTTGAATTTAAGATATATTCATTCTGATTGGATGTTCCATTGGCCCAATGGTGCTAGTCTATTCGAGCGATAGGATTCCATTCAATGCATTCAAATCCAATAGGATTTCAATTATCTCTAATAAACTATTCCCAGTAGGGAGTACTGTGAACAAGACAGTTGAGCTAGTACCTCCATAGTGCAGAGAGACCATCATATCTTAGATGATGGCTTAGATGTATGTGGATCAGGCCTGTCAGGGAGGATGTAGAATCCTAATTGCCTGACGGAACATGTTTGTTGCAGTGTCTAGCTGCATAATGCACCTTAATCACTCATGAGGTGATCGATTCGTCCGTATAGTTGCTGCTTCAACAACCATTTCCAGATCCATCCCTACAACGTGGAGATAGTCATTCTGTTCCCTCGGGAACAACTCTGAGGTTGGAATTTCCATCCCCTTTGGGAAAAATTGCCAAGTGGACACTCGATTACCTTGCCGTTCATAAGAAGATAGCACCTAAGTTTCAAGAAGGATGTCAAATCATTTTACCACTAATTGTCAAATGAGCTTGGGGGAGGACGGTCTCCTAGTAGTGCGCCAGTTTCAAATCATTCCCTCGAAGGGAAGACGCCCTTTAAAATTATCCTGGGATTCGTGATAACATTACTCAGACATCATTCCTCAACAAGAATTTGAAATCCTGTCCGAGTTTTCTTAACAATATTGTTGGTAACGTTCTCTGCAGGAAGGCTGGAAACGCTCAAGCAATATACGTTAAACCTCGTGACGTATGAATTCAAATTGGAACTCATTCACTCTTCAAACATGATCCTCCTGATGTGGGGTAATTTTCGGATTACATCAAGACTTCGGCTGAGTATGGGATCCTAAAAGACCCTGTAAAACGAAGAATCGATGTTTCGAGCTCTTAATTGTTCAGGAGTATCCAATTAGATCGCACTGAAATACTCTTTGCACTCTTTCGCAGTATAAGTTTCCAAATGAAATTTTTCTCATGTCCAGATGATACTTTTCGAGCCCTCGGAGTGATTTCTCTCAGTAATCGACTAGGGACGTGATTCGAATCTATAGCAATGAATTGTTGCAGTCATTCCAAGTACGACTACTTTTAAATTCATACAAGTATTAGAATTAAATAGGGGACGGTTTTCAGGATGCTTCCCAGATGAAAGGATGATTTTCTGGCACATTCATTCGTCTTTACATCCGTAGGTGAATTTTTCACCAATAGCTGTGGCATTTCGAATTGAGATGACTACCCAGGGGAACCGACCTGGTAGGAAAGATTATGAGTTATGGCCCATGTGAACAATGAAAAAATCCAAAGCTTGGCTTCCACGAAACTCATCCTTTCCGGTGAGAATGCATTTAGTATCGTAGATTCTTCTAAGACATTAATCCGCTCTGAAATGGGAGCAGGAAGTATTTAAAACATGCTACCCTTGGGAGCCAGAATTGGGGTTCCTTGGTAGCGTGTGGTATATTATTCCATATGAGATGAATATTGTACGTGGCAGCCGGAATCAGTATTCCTTGGTGGCGTGTGGTATGTGATTCGTTGAAAGATGACATTTGTATGCCTTCATGAGGCCCACCACTAGGAGCCCCTGGACTGATCGTGTCAAGCCTTCAATAGTAGAGACGTCATTCCAATACTGCTAGTTATTCGTCCATCTGTTTGAGACTTTAATCGATCACTCTCCTTGATACAGAATACCCTCCATAATCCTCGGAAATATCTATTAGCCGGAAGATTTTGTCAACCATGAACTATCCAAACGCGAAGTTTGCATTCCCGTCGAACACATGTGTCGACGGTAGGATATGTCCCTGCGGTGCATATCTTACCGATGTGATAGGCCACTGATCAACATCACCATTGAGGCTGATATGCTGAAAGTATGGATACTATGAGGCTCATGAGGTGATAAGGGTAGATGGATCGCATTGGCTTTCGACCACGGATGTATCCAGGATGTGAAGATGAGTGCATGCGCATGATAACTATTCGCTCATCCGGGGAGCGTCCTGGGAGCTATTGTCGGTTTCTTTGACCATGTTTAAATATCTTTATGGATTCCAAAGTGCTCAACGCTCATCTGGGTAAAAGAATACATCATCATATGTCACAAACATGTTGCCAGCCGATTGATACCAAGTATCTCAGATTTTGGAGATTCCGGAAGTAGTGTATGAGCTGGTATAGCGAGACACAACAAATGACGTCATAGGGGGTGGGGGCGTCTGGTGGGGGGAGGGGCCGGGGTCATTGATCGTCTAGTGGTCAGCTGATGTGGGCCAGCGGTATGTTTGCATCGTGACGTCACAAGGTCAAGGTGATGCTGGGTGGTGTGAACATAACATTGTTTATGTTTATCATTATATCCGTGTGTATACGCATGCGTGTGTGCATGTGTGTGTGTGTGTGTGTGTGTGTGTGTGTGTGTGTGTGTGTGTGTGTGTGTGTGTGTGTGAAAGCGTTGTTTATCTATCGTATTCTCCGGCTGGTGCTATCCGTGGGAGGGGAGACAAATGACGTGTGGTCGAATTCGAGGGCAAACTCATACTGGCCTTATTGCCGCGTTATAACTTGACTCGCATGGCGCTGCGTCGCGCGCACACAGGAATGATTCACATATGCACTACAGCGATCTAATCACACACATACACAACATCCTTCCCTCTTTAATTACAAAATATAAAAATCTCGAACTTCAATTACAAGATAAAAAAATGTTACTGTGATCTTCAGTGGAATAAAATATTTACTTCCTAGTAGATACATATCGTTCAACAGGTTTTTTTCCGAGAAGATCTTCGCAGCTCCAATCGACTATCATCATTTTCAGAAACTATTTTATTTTGAACTTGATCAATTTTACGCCACGAAATTGATTGGTCATAATGTCTTTTTGCTTTCCCTCCCCCACAAAACTCAACAATACAACTTCGAGGAGATAGCTTCGAAACTATTTGAGCTTGTGAAAAATTAGGATGATCTTTTCGAAAATCTTCGGCCATAACTTCATCATTAACTTGGAAATTCTGTTTCCGACCACCTCGAGAATTGACAATTTCACTTTCATGATTTAATTCAACAAATTTCTTGCTGTTTGGGCGTAATAATTTTAGGGGTGTTCGAAATTCTCTACCATTTAATAATTTGCTTGGCGTTTCATTTGTGATGACATGTTTTGAGCTCCTGTACCAAAATAGAAATTTATCAATTGCTGTTTCAACATTCACTCCTGAGCTGTCAACAATAGCTTTAAGTTTACGTTTGAATGTTCTAACTAAATTCTCTGCAGCCCCGTTCGTAGCAGGATGCTTGGGCGCTGTGGATGTTTAATTCCTAAACTTTCAAAAAATTCTGGGCACTGTTCTGATAGAAATTGAGAAGCTGAATCAGTTACTATGTGATGTGGCGAGCCATGTCTCAAAAATACTTCTTTGAAAAATCAAGTGTGTGTTCGGTAGTCATGTTTTCAACAATAAATATTTCTGGCCAATTTGAAAAGGAATCTATGATCAATAAATAAGTATGTCCTAAATATGGACCTGCGAAATCTACATGAATTCTTTGCCATGGTTTGTCTGGATACGGCCATGGAGATAGCTCCATTTTACGAGGATTATCTTTTTCTTGAACACGAAATTTACAATATTTAGACTTGTCCTCTATCATTTTATCTATACTTGGCCACCACACAACTGATTTTGCCATACTTTCCATCCTCACAATACCGAAATGACTCTCATGTAACTTATCTAAACTCAATTCATACAATTTATTGGGTATAATAACTCCCATCCCACACATCAAACATTCTTTTTCAATTTTAATCTTGTCTTCTCTCAAAGCATACGGCTTTAAGTCATCTAGAGAATCTTCCACTTTTTCTTCTGGCCATCCATTTTGAACCATTCTTTCCACCAATGACAGAATTTTATCTTTATTCGTTCCTCTGGCTACTAATTTATAGTCCAAACAAGCAATTCTACTTTCAACTGTGTAATATAAATACGTATGCTTGTCTTTCGGTTCTAATATCTCGTTATTGATTTTATCAAGATTCTGGCTCGGTAGTCGAGATAAAGTATTTGCAACTATATTATCATGAGTGCTAATGCACTGAATTTCAAAATCAAAAGCTGACAGAAAATGAGCCCAGTTCTGTAATCTACTTGCTGCCATTTTGGGCAATCCCATTTCTGGGGACAAAATTCTGGATAATGGTTTATTATCAATTCTCAAAATCAATTTTCTTCCATACAAATAATCATAAAATTGAGAAACTCCAAAAATGATTACTGCAGCTCCTCTATCAATCTGAGAATAATTTTCTTGTGCTGAAGTTAATCTTCTCAATGCAAAAGCAACTGATTTCTCTACACCATTATGAGGTTGACTCAAGTATGCCCCCAAACCTTTTGGAGAAGCATCATTTGTCAAAATCAAAGGCAGATTCGGATCATATTTCACAATAGATCTCTTGAGTTCCTTTTGCACATTTTGAAATGCTTGATCACATTCTTTTGTCCATTCAAATGTTTCGGAATTGTTCAGTTTATAAAGTGGATCTAATATAGATGCCCGATCTTTGAATAATCGACAATAGTGAATGATTTCTCCAAGTAACAACTGTAATTCTCTATGATTTTCAGGAGTTTTCATGTTAACTATAGCATCATACTTAGATTCATCGATACTTATCTCTCCGTTTTTCAATTTATGACCAAGATAATTAACTCCTTCTCCAAAAAATTAACACTTCGATGGTCGACCTTTGGAACACTTTCTTCTTATCTAGTCAAAACTTTGTCTGAATTTTCTAAATGTTCCTCATCATTGTCCCCTGTTACTATCACATCATCTGACACATTTGCAACTCCTTCGATACCCTGCAAAGTTTTATCAACTTCTTTTTGAAAATACCTTGGTCCTGAATTCACACCATATTGCATGTACTTCGGTTGGAATAACCCTTTATGAGTATCCATCGTTAACAATTCTTGAGACTCTTCATCTACTTATATTTGCAAATAAGCTTCTTTCAAATCAATTTTAGAATGACGTTTCTTTACATTTTTCGCATTTTTGAATTTTCAACGAGTTTGCAAACGTGCCATGGCATGGTCTTTGGCGGTGCATATCGTATTACTTCCAAATGAGGATTGACTGTCATTTTGTAATCTCCACCAATACGCACTTCACCATTCGGTTTCAAAATTGGCACGATTGGCGTAGCCCATTCACTCGTTTCAACAAGATCAAAGGTTTCATCAACTAATCTATCCAATTCTTCCTCAATTTTATCTTTCAAAGCAAAAGGAACTGGTCGAGCCAACATGTATTTTGGGGTAACTTTTTCTTTTCATTCTAATTCAACTTTGCCTTTCGTATAACAACCCTTTCTAGGCCCAAAAAATTTTATGTTTATTCAAATTCCTTTCAATCTCTCATTGTGTGCAAACTTTTCTACTGAATTTAACTCTTTGTACAAAGGCCATAAGCCGAGAGCTTTTAACCAATTCGCCCTATAATTGGTGGACTAACTGCTTGTGTTAAATATACATTTCCATTAAATTCTTCTCCATCAGCTCCAATTTTTAAATTCTTCAACATATCAATCGGAGTATTTACCGAATCATCATGATTTTTGAATATAATATTAGACTCATGCATCTGTACATTTTTGAAACATTTCTCTACTAAACGAAGAGGTATAATTGACTCTGCAGAACCTGAATCAATTTCCATTCCAAGATCAACGCCATTGACTTGAACTGTCATAAATTATGGTTCGACTTCAGAATTATCCGAAACATAAGCTAGATGGTGCATATGGCGAGTTTTAGTACAAATTTCATCAATTTCGCGAGACAAACTATCTCTATCATCTTATGAAGATATAATTTTTCGGTCTTTGCGAAAAGATTTGCGAGAATTCTTTGCGAGAGAAAGAAACTCCAGATGCATCCTCGGAACCATACGAGGCTCTAAAGGTGCATTGATCGAGAGTGGAGTGAAATCCATTCTCAATTGATGTCAAAAACGTCAGCAATATCTGCTGACTTTAACTCGCAAAGACCGAAAAATTATATCTTCATAATTTGAAATTCCCGCGAGTGATAAATACGATATCCAATCATATCGATCGAGTGCCAAAATTGATTACATATATCTCTATCATCATCCTCGCACGCATCTACATATCTCACTCGCTTCTCATCGCGTTTTCCATACTGCATACACACTCTGTCTGCGTGACCATTTTGCCCGCATATATTACAAATTATTGTATCACGCCACCAACACTCACTTCTCATATGATTAGATTTACCACAACACCAACACGTTACACCTGTAGACCGTTGCATTTGTTGATGTTGCTGTCAGCGCTGACCTTGATGCCGCGCCGATCCTCGCTGGCCCATGCCTCGGCCTCTGCTGTTTTGGAAATGTCCTCTTCCAGCCGTGTTTGTTTGCCATCCGTTTGGCTTGCCTCATCCGACGCTGTTGCTGCGACCGCGTGCTCGGCCTCTCCCTCGACCGCGACCTTGTGCGTGCACTGGCGCCGGCCCGCCGATATGATGTAGCTCTTGCTGATGCGGTCTGCCATGCTCCAATTTTCGAGCACCTTTCTCTGCTGCTTCTGAGCCTAATGTTTTTTGTAACGCTACATCGAGCTTTGGATCTATAATTTTCAATAGCTCTGCTTTGATATCTTCACTGCGCAATACAATAATCAATTGGTCAAGTACTTGATCATCTGCATGATTTTCTGGGAATTTACAATCCCGCGCCAAAGTTTGCAGTACAGTGACATATTTGCTTATACTCTCGTTGTCTTGCTGCATACGTAATCGAAAATCGTTCCGATACACCAAATAAAATGCCGGTGGATTTATGTACTCACTCATAGCTTTGACTATGGCGTCGTATTCTTTTTCCCCTGGTTTTTTCGGCTTGCACACCTTTGCGATGACGTCATATGTTTCTGCATTCACTTTACTTAGCATAATTGCTCTCTTCTTTTTAGAATCTGTCACATCATTAGCTATAAAATACTGTTCTAATCGGTCAACAAATTTTTCCCAGTCATCTTTCTTAATATTGAAATCCAAGTTTGCAGAAATTTCCATTGTCTTTTCCACACCAGCTTTTTCTTTGTCCGTAGTATATCCATTTTTCACGTCGTCCCACGTAATCACTAATTTTTCTTGGCCTCATTCTTCTGCCCCTCGAACTAATTCTCGTAATTTTCTTCTCAAATCATCGACTGTATCAGACGGTTGATGCTCCACTCCATTTTCCTTACACCCAACAAGCAGCTGCGGTTTATTCAAATTATAAATCCAAGATGTACCCGACATCTGAATTGCACTTATTCATCGCACTGTATTTAGAAAGCACACAAAGGTTTCTCATTCCTCGTCGCCAGTTATCGTATTCTTCGGCTGGTGCTATCCGTGGGAGGGGAGACGAATGACGTGTGGACGAATTCGAGGGCGAACTCAGACTGGCTTTATTGCCGCGTTATAACTTGACTCGCATGGCCCTGCGTCGCGCGCACACAGGAATGTTTCACATATGCACTACAGCGATCTACTCACACACATACACTCCATTATCATTACATACGTGTGTGTGTGTATGTGTTGTGTGTGTATGTGCGCGTGTGCATGTGTATGTGTATATGTGCGCGCGTGCCGCGCTGAGTCTTGGAACGGAGAGGAAACTTCCGGTCGGGAGGAAGATCTACATTATTGATCGGTGGTGAGATGAAATAGGATAATGTTTGTGACACCCTCTACGTTACCGACTGTAGATATCTTCAGAATCCGTGTTCCAAAAAAGAATATATCTTTTCATGACACCGTTCCCGCACTACCCGAACGAGGTGTGTGTCCCAGCGCGTTTTTATTTACGTGGTATCCCCTTTGAAGGCCTAATCCACGATATCTCTGATTAGAGAACCATTAGTTTGTCGAATTATGATCCGTTATGATTCTTCATATCGACCCTTCTCTTTCTCTTTTGGAATTAGAGGAGTTTTGTCCTCTACTTTATCTGAATATTCACCCCACGAAGAGGGCTCTCGCTTCTCCCTTTGACTGTTTCTGTTTGAATAAGAATCCTGGAATCGGGTGTATCCGCCAGAAGTACTGCTGCTGTTTCGCCCCATTGTGAGGTAAGAAATACTCTCTGAAGAGAGAGAGAGAGAGAGAGAGAGAGATTTAGTTCTATCAGCCCGGGGACAGTGGATCCCATGGGGCAAAACGATAAATGAACGATACATATCTTATAATACAAAATACAGAAATAAATATATACATAATACTTGTCTGGATGTTGAGACTTGAGGATCCTTCTTATTGAGAACAGTGAATTGCGTATCCAGAGTATAATGTAACATTCAAAATAAACCGGTGAGGTAGATCTCATCGATATATTGACTCTATCTCTCAATTTGATGAATTACATTTAATGAATGAATTCATCGCTCATTCATTAAATATAATATATTATGCCGAACAACTAGGATTTCAAATCAATTTCTTATAGACTAACAGCGCGTGAATGTAACATATCAACACCAGCGGATAGATAAATAATGGATAGGTACATCAATAGATCACAGATTACGACGAGCCAAAGTTGAAACTTCGATGAAATAGTAAACTTACATCAACATTTTGACAATGGGGATATTGGAACCAAATTGATTGATTTGAGGGATTTATATGTGGATCCCACGCGTACATCGTGATTATCATCACTCAATGTCTTCTTCTAAGCTAAATAAGTGGCCAAGTAGATGTTTCCTGGAGGTTCCAGTCGGCGTTGTGTCCCGAGGGAGTGAGGAAAGAGCTTTGGGTAGGCTGTTCCATGATCTTGCTGCTGAGATCTGGAATGAGTTCTTGAATGCATTAGTACGATCTGATTTGACAATGAGATCACCCGTTTGTAGTCGCTTGGATCTGTGGAGGGTGGTGTTGCAGACTTCAGTGATATTGCAGGTTAGGTAGGATGGTGTACCGGTCTTCAAAATTTGAAAAGTTTGACTCACTAGAAAGTACTCTCGACGTGATTCGACAGGAAGCCATCCCAGCTGTTTTCGGTATGGAGTGACACGCTCGCTCCATGGGATGTTACCATAGACGAATCGTGTGCATGCATTCTGGGCTCTTTGGCGCCTTAGGTTCAATCCCTCATCAAGATTATGGTATACCAAGCATGCGTAATCGAAGAAAGGCAAGATAAGGGATTGAACAAGGGTTGTCCGAATTGAGAATGAGAGTGCATGACGGTGAGTTCTGAGTTGGCGCAATATACCGAAGACTCATTGGCAGATGGACGACACTTGTTTTTTCCAACTCAGGTTGCTGGCTATCCAGACTCCCAAGTTTTTCACCTCAGACACATATTCCACAGGAGTACCATCAATTTGATGTTTTGGAAAACTGTTTGTGTTGAGAAGTCGCAGGTTTTCGTTGCTGCCCATGATCATTACTTTCGTCTTTTTTAGATTAAACATAAGGCCGTTAGCGACGGCCTATTGAATTATGGCGTTAGCATCTGACTCCACTTCCTTCAGTGTGTCCATCATATCGGAATGTTGGCAACTCCTGTAGATCTGTGTGTCATCGGCGTAAATCATGTAGTGACTAAACTTGAGGACTTGAGTTAGAACATTGATAAAGATCAAAAAGAGAAGTGGCCCTAAAACAGATCCTTGGGGAACACCAGCAGTATGATTCCGAGCCAATCAGAAACTGTAGAGATAGAGAGAGAGAGAGAGAGAGAGAGAGAGAGAGAGAGAGAGAGAGAGAGAGAGAGAGAGAGAGAGAGAGAGAGACCCCGTAGGGGGCTTTGGGTGTGACCTTAGGGTTACACTTGGAGCTTGAGGGATCGACGCCCCTCCGGACCCGAGTCCTACACTTACACTAACACACACACACTACACTCTACACGCACCATACTTACGCTTGCTCAAGCATTACACAGACATACCAACATTATACAGAACACGCATCACACAACACACCACACCCGTGCTGGTCTGGTCCAGGGTCGGCCAGCATGCGATTCCAGGCCCTGGAAAAAGAAGAAAGAAGAAGATGTCCAGCATTGACGGCAAGAATTCCCCAAGTAAAGCGGGGCCCCATTCGGATCTTGGGGGGGGGGGGGGCAACGATGCAAAGCGCGCTACCAGTGGCACACTTGGCTGGTGGACTCACGCGTAAAGCTACAAGCGATGGAAATACGCCTCTGGCGAAGATAGTTGGAGGAAAGGACCAACACCAGAAAGGAGTAGACCTCACCCCGAACAGCAGGAAGAGAAAGGGTCTGGGTGAGGAAGTAGATAAGCGAACGCTGAAGCAATCGAAGCTCTCATTCTTGAGCCAAAAAGAGAAGAACGCGAAGGTTGCTGCAGAAGCGCAAGCGGCGGCAGACAAGCTGATGAAGATCAACCCCGCGATCAAGATCCAGCTTACGCAAGACAAGAACAAGGGAGACGATACCGCCGATTCCAGCTCGGATTCAGGGGACTCTAACACCACCACGGAGTCCCAGAAGTCAGAAGACACCCTGACATCCAAGGACTGTGACCGCGGACTCGAAAAAGGTCAAAAAACACCGGAGGATATGGACATCGATCGGCTCCCCACACCTGAGAAGGCCAGTCGACAAAGAAGTGGAGACAAGGCCCCCGATCTAATGGAAGGATGGAGGGACTTGAAAATGTGCCGAGAACAGATGGAGGAGAAGACTCATCTTCTCCTCGACCATCTGGACTTGGTCATAGGGATAGCCGAGTCTGCCTCCAACATCCCAGAAGGAACTCAGGGCGACATGGAAGAGCTGAAGAAGATTGGCCACGCTCTCGAAGGCCTACTTGCGGCAGACAAAGGGAAGAGAGCGGCTTTCGAGACCACACTTCTCGAAGCGGAGAAGACCCTAAAAATGAAGAGGAGTGCGCAGCCCTCTGGGCCAGCCGCGTCGGGAAGCGGCACACAGGGAAGGCGGGCGAATAAACCGGAATCGCGACAAGGGAAACAGCACGATACGAAGAGGACGCGACGCGGACATCCATCGGGAGCCCTCGAAACACCGCGCTCGACATCGACTCCTAATAGGCCCACCAGGACGGGCCTTGGCAGGAAGTGGTCTCTAAGAGAAAAACAAAGAGGACAAAGAAAAGCGGTCGATCAAGTGACACCGCTGGAAAGAAGACAAAGATTAAGCCAAGAAGAGCAAAATCCGACGCCGTTCTCGTCACGGCAAACCAAGGTGGGTTAAGCTACGCAGATATGCTGCGCAAGATAAAGACGGATGACCTTGATGAAAAAGTGGGCTCTAAAGTCACGGGCATCCGCAAGACACAGGAAGGACAAATCCTCATTGAACTGAGGAAAAGCACCGACGCTGCAGCCATCAAAGCGGCTCTGACACCAGTCGTCGGGCAAGAAGGGGCCGTCCACTGCCTCGCAAATAGCATGACCCTCGAGGTTCTCGGAGTCGACTACGATGTCGACAAAACTAAAGTGCAGAAGGACCTCGCGAAGGCCCTACCAGAAAACGAGGATGGAGCCATAATAGTCAAGAGCCTGCGAAACGGCTCCCGAGGCACCCAAACAGCGGTTGTGTCCATCCCAGCGAGGCTCGCTCACCGCCTCCTGGACTGGAAAGAACCCAAGGTGGGATGGAACAGAGTGAGAATCCGCGAGAAGGGAGGCATCCCACGCCGCTATAACTGCCAAGAGTATGGCCACAAGGCTTCAGGCTGCAAAAAAGAGAAGGCAGAGGAACGTCAACCGAAACTCTGCTTCCAGTGCGGTGAACCAGGACACCTCGCCGCTACCTGTAAAGAGAAACCAAAATGCCTCAGCTGCGTGGCTATCGGAACCAGATCTGACCACAGGTCGGGCTCCAGCAACTGCACAGCCTACCAAAATGCGAGGGCGACATATAGACGCAGGGGGGGGGGGAAGAAATGGCTAACTTCATCCAAGCCAACCTCAGGAGAAGCGGGGACGCTTGTGACCTCCTACACACTGCCGCCAAAGAAGGGGGTATCGATGTTCTGATCATCTCCGAACCGCCTCGGAAGCGCGAACTTTCCCGTTCCACATTCGATCACTGGGGGACCGCTGTAATTCAGATCACGAATCCCGCGATCCGCGAGACTGAACCAGCTGTTAGTGGCCGCGGTTATGCTCGAAAGACCATAGGGGGCACAGCTGTATACAGCTGCTACTACTCGCCGTCGCTCAAGACGCACGAATTTGAAGACGAGCTCCACGACCTAGAAGAGGAAGTGAGGCAATGGGGGGGGGGGGCCAGTTATAATCGCGGGAGATTTCAACTCCAAGGAACCGACTTGGAGCGGGGGGCCGCGCGATAGACGGGGGTTAATACTCGCTGATGCCATGGAGGCATTGGGATTAGTGCTCGCGAACGAGACGGGGGTTATCACCTATTACCGGCACGACACTCGGTCCCGGGAGGGAGGTTCATCATCGGTCCTCGACCTGACGTTCATGAGCCCGTCGCTCATGGGACGTATGACATCATGGGAAGTTCTGGACACGGAAACACTGAGTGACCATCGACAAATTCGGTTTCGACTTAGGACTGACGGACAGAGACAGACGACACGCAGACCGCGACCAACGGGGTGGCAGGTACGGAAGCTGGATGAGGGAAAATTCCGGGAATCGATAGGAACAGTCGAAGATCTCCCGATAAACTCCGCCTCGGACGAGGCCGTGGCGACGGTAACATCCGCCATCACGAGAGCTTGCGACGCGTCGATGCCTCACAGGACAACACCATGTTTCTGGAGGAAACCAGAGTACTGGATCACCGATGAGATCAAGGCTCTACGAAGAACGAGCAACAAGAAAAGGAGGACCGCATGGCGATCAAGGAAGCTGCAACGACCATCGCTGGCGGAAGATGACAGAGCGTACAAAGAAGCAAAGAAGGCTCTCGTTCTAGCCATCCGGAGGAGCAAAGAGAAGTGCTGGGGTGAACTGTGCGACATGGTTAACGAAGACCCCTGGGGCACGCCATATCGCGTGGTCATGTCAAAGGTCCGCTCCCGGAGGGGCAACCCAGCACCGACCGATGCAGCAACATTGCGCACATTGCGCATTCCCAGTGATCGTGGAAGACCTCTTCCCAGCAGGAGAACCCAGAGTTACATTCCCTACGGAGAGCGAAGACCCCATCCCGCTCTTCACTATGCAAGAGCTACTCATAGCGGCGAAGAGAATGCCGAACGGCAAGGCCCCTTGCCTGGATGGCATCCCAAACGAGGCTCTGAAACTGGTCTTCAAATACAAGCCAGATCTACTCCTCGACCTCTTCAACATCTGTCTGAGCGCGGGAACTTTCCCGGACAAGTGGAAACGCCAGAAGCTGGTCCTGATACCTAAGGGTCAAGGAGGTCAACGCCCTCTCAGCATGCTCGACAATATCGGGAAAATGTACGAGAGGATGGTGCTCAACAGGGTGGAAAAAGCCTACGAAGGAGGCGGTGGGCTATCACCAATGCAGTTCGGGTTCCGGAAGGGACGGAGCACTGTGCACGCGATCGAGGCGGTCCAAGAACGGGTTCAAGCGTCGGTAGGGAACCCATACCAAGGAAGAGGAGGATTCTGTGCCATCATTGCGTTGGACATAAAGAACGCATTCAACTGCGCGAGCTGGGAGCGAGTCTATCAATCCCAAGCAGGTGAAGTGTCCCCCTATCTACTAGCCGTCACGAGTGACTACCTGCGGAACAGGACCCTCGTGTACGACACCGACGAGGGACAAGAGATTTGGGTACTGTCCGCCGGAATCGGACAGGGATCGGTCTCCGGGCCGTTCAACTGGAACACCCAGTATGACAGCTTACTGTCTATCGAACTGCCAGAAGGAGTGATAATAGTGGCTTTCGCGGACGACGCGGGACTCATACGAGGACAACGAGGAACTCTTGGGTAGACGCGCGAACGAAGCGCTGGCCCGAGTCTACGAGTGGATGATTAGCAGGCTTCTGGAGCTCGCTGTCAATAAGTGCGAAGCAATCGTGGTCACAAGGCGTAGGAAGTTTGACTAACCCCGGTTTTATATCAACGTGCAAGAGATTCCACGGAAGACAGAGCTGAAATACCTCGGTGTATGGCTCGACGACAAGTGGTCGTTCAAGAAGCACATCCAGGAAGCCGCCCAGAAGGCGAACAGGGTCGGTGCGGCGCTCCAGCGGCTTATGCCGAATATCGGAGGACCCAAGGAAAAGAGGCGCGCACTTCTCAACGCCGTCACTACCTCCATCATGCTGTACGGTGCACCCGTGTGGGGGAAGAGAGTAGAGAAGACCATCATCGAGAAGAGAATGGGGCCTGTCCACCGGGGAGCGGTCCTGAGGAGTATCCGTGCCTACCGCACTGTGTCAGGAGATGCGGCTTACGTATTGGCGAGTACTCCGCCCATCCACTTGCTCGTCGCGGAGCGAGTGAGGATCTGGGACCGTCAGAAAGTGATCGGAGCCGAACGAGTACTCACTCCGACGATGAAGGAGATCATCCGCGACAACGAGAAGGAAACCACCCTTGAGCATTGGCAAACTGAGTGGGATTCGCCATTTGCGAACGGCAGATGGACGCACCGGCTGATCCGTGACGTAGCCAAGTGGGCGAAACGCACCCACGGAGAGATGGACTACTGGACGACGCAGGCACTGAGCGATCATGGTTGCTTCGGTTCCTATCTAACCAGGTTCAAGAAGAGGACGACCCCAGCATGTTAGTCATGCGGGGACGAATGGGATAACGCCAAACATGCCCTGTTCAAGTGCAGCGACACCCGGAGAGAGCGCGCCGAGCTGGATGAATGGCTGGGTGCTCAACTAACACCTGAGAATCTCGTCCCGTACTTGCTCCGCAACCAGGAGAGATGGGATAGACTCACCGGATACATCAAGCTGGTGATGACCCGCAAAGAGGAGAAAGAGAGGGAAGTAAGGCGCCTCGAAGCAGGCGAATTACAGTGACTCTGCCGATTGAAACAGAAGAGGCCCAAATCATTCCAGGAGGAATCTGATGCACTGAAGAGGGAAGAGAGAAGAAAGAAGAGAGAAGAAAGAAGAAAGAGAGGGAACAATGAAGAATGAAGATAGAAGATGCCGACAAGTGGCCGAAGAGAGAAGATGGAGAAGAGGAACGCTCGCAATCGAGCGCGAGACATGCCGCTCATCCTGAAGTTATGCTCACGCGGTTCCGGGATGAGATGGTAGATGCAGGTGGATCTCCTTCTTGATTGCCCGATGCCCTAGGTATCGGACATCGAGGGGAGAGGGATTTCACACGGCCGGGCCCACCTCTCGGTGGGCCTCACCCAAACCCGTGTCCCGCCTGGTATGGCCTGCGTGGGCTATGCGTAGTCCGCGTAAGCTGAACCAGTTCGGTGTCTGGGGACGGATCCGAGGGATCCTGAGGTAGATTTTGCCCTCTAACCAACTTAAAAAAAAAAAAAAGAGAGAGAGAGATTGATTGATTGATTGATTGATTCAACTTTATTAGCCCGGGGATACTGAGTCCCATGGGGCAAAACGAAATTTAGAGGATATATAATTTATACAGTACAAGAATAAAATGAATATATACATAGTGCTAGTCAGGATACCAAGACATGCTAAGCATTTGAAGCACAGTAGGACGTATATCGAAGATAAAATATATCACAGTGATTTACTAGAGTTGTCGATTCCATTACTTATATCCTACTAACATGTGGTTTGACCTTATCCAACGTTAGAGCAAATCACAGATTTCTGAGTTAAATGGTATGCATTGTAAACAAGATGAGATCAATGTAAAAATGATAAGATCAATGAAAGTAGTGAGGTATTCATCGCGAGGTTCTATATACGGATTCCAGACAGATCTTTAATTACGTCTCAACGTCTTCATCAAGGCTCGATAAATATATGAGATGACTTTTGAACGCTTTAATTGATGTTGTCTCTCGAGGAAGTGATGAAAGAGCTTGAGGTAGCTCATTCCATGATTAAGCAGCTGAGATTCGAAATGAATTCTTGAATGCATTAGTACGGGCAGATTAAACAACAAGGTCACCAGTCTGTAACCGTTTGGATCTATGGAGAGTGGTCTTGCATATCTCAGTGATGTTACAAGATAAGTAGAGTGGGATACCGGTCTTCCGTATGTCGAAGGTTTGACTGGTCAGAAAGTACTCTTGACGTGACTCGACGGTGAGCTATCCTAACTGTATTCGGTATGGGGTGATATGATCACGCCAAGGAATGTTACCAAAAACGAAGCGTGTGCATGCATTCTGCGCTCTCTGAAGCCTAAAATTCAACCACTTATCAAGATCATGAAACACCAAGCGAGCATAATCGAAGAAAGGCAAGATAAGGGATTGAACAAGGGTTTTCCGAATTGAGAATGAGAGTGCATGACGGTGAGTCCTGAGTTGGCGCAATGTACCAAAGACTCATTGGCAGATGGACGACACTTGTTTTCTCCAACTCAGGTCGCTGGCTATCCAGACTCCCAAGTTTTTCACCTCAGACACATATTCCACAGGAGTACCATCAATTTGAAGTTTCGGGAAACTGTTTGTGTTGAGAAGTCTCAGGTTTTCCTAACTGCCCATGATCATGAATTTGCTTCTCTCTACATTAAGTGTAAGGCCGTTAGCAATAGCCCATTGATTTACGGCATTAGCGTCTGTCTCAACTTTTTTCAGATGGTCAATGATCTCAAAATGATGGCAGCTCCTGTAGATCTGTGTGTCGTCGGCGTAGATCATAAAACGACTATACTTGAGGTAGATCGTTTATGAAGATCGAAAAAAGGAGTGAGCCTAACACTGATCCTTGGGGAAATCCTGCAGTAACTTTGAGCCAATCAGATACTGTACCACCCCCATCCACTACCACTTGGCACCTGTCAGCTAGATACGAAAGAAACCATTTGATGGTGTGATTGTCGATCTCATAAGAGCGCAATTTCTGGATAAGAATGTTATGTGGGATCCTATCAACCGCTTTGGGGAAATCGAAAAGCACAAGCACAGTATATTGAGATTTATCGATTGCCTGCCTCACGTCATCCAGAACACCCAATAGAGCAGTCTGAGTGCTATGGCCTGATCGAAAACCAGCTTGGCGAGGACCGAGTAGGTGATTCTCTTCAAAGTGCCGTGTGAGTTGCTGGGCAGCAATCCTCTCAAGAATCTTTGAGCACTCAGATATGCGAGCAATGGGCCTGAGATCAGATACATCAGACAATCCAACTGATTTCGGGATAGGCGTGATCAGCGTGCGTTTCCAAAGCAAAGGATAGGATGCCGACAAAATTGATGAGTTGCAAATATCTGCGCGGGGCGCGAGAATTTGAGGACATGAGGTGATTAGATTTTTTTATGGTGAAACCATCGATACCAGACAACTTGGATTTAATTTCGAGAATTTCATAGTAGATCTGGTCTGACGTTGTTTCTCTAAGCGTGAATGGTGTGATAGATTGGCGATGCTGTGAGATGTAATTGAGGAATGAATTATGAGAGTTAGTTGATGATTGGATGCTGGAGATTGATTTGAAATGAGAGTTCATAGCGTTATGTGAGAAGATGGTAAATGGGGAGGGCAGGCGCGTTTTGACCACACCGAGTCTGTCGAGAGCACTCCAAAGCTTGTTCATATCTTTAGCTGCATTCATCTGATTAGCGTAGTAGCTGTTCTTTGCTTTGCTCAAATCAGATTTCACCTCGACACGCAAGGTGCGGTAGTTTCTTCCAGAACAAGACAATCTAGTTCCTTGGCTCTTTTGAAGACGCGGTCCCATTGTTTCATACGTTTTCTGATATCATAACTCACCCACGACTTCTTCGAATCAGAAATGGTGACTTTACGCAAGGGAGCGTGGTGGTCCGAGGCGGATTTGAGCGAATCAGTGAAAGTTTGGACTTTTTCCTCGAGAGACATGCCTTCATCAATCAGACTCATTCCAATGTGAACATCTCTCAGATACTCAGATCAATCAAAGTGCTTAAGGCGAGGTCGTAGTCTACCGCTATATCGGATCAGCCCAAGTAACTTATGGTGGCACCCCGGTGATCACCAAAGTGATGATCAGCAAGCGTGTCGCCACCCGCACACTCTAACCTTTGTAAACATACACTGATTGTTGATGTATATGTGTGATCACACACACACACACACACACACACACACACACATACACACACACAACAACAATACTGTTTACAAAAGTCGATATATATATATACCTTAGGTATATAGATATATTGTACCCCTCTCGCATACTGATATTATCAGAGGTCTTGACATTGTGCCCGAGCATTGTGTCCGAGCATTGTGCCCCTCTCACATACATTAGGGGCTTTTGGGAATAATGTGTGTCTGTACTTGGGAACCACAGATGTAATTCAATTGACTTGATGATCAAAATTGAATGAATACATGAACTTTTGGAGAATTCGTATTGTCAGAGACCCCAAATTTCAATTTTAGGAATACTTCAGAAAATACAAATTTATCAGTTCTCAACTGATCCCAAAATTTGGACATGGAATCATCCCTCTGGAATACAGGAATCTTAGCGGGCATGCTTTGAACTCCAATTCAATATTCCAAGACTGACTTTATCTCTGAAAATGTGCGTCATTTTGACCAAGTATTCTAGGATATTGAAACTGGAACATTGACTAGAATCATTAGAATAACCAGAACTGATTCAGAGGCCCAAACAGAACAGTTACATTCAGTATTTTTTCAATACATCTTGAGCACAGCAAAATTCATAAAATATTTTTCTAAATTTTGTTCACGAAACCCTTAGAACTTAAGTAATTTCCAACGGATTCAGATAACTGAACATGAAATTATCCCTCTAAGATACAGGGATCTTAGCAAACATGATTTAAACTCCAATTCAATATTCCAAGATTGACTTTATTTCTGAAAATGACCCGGATACGCCATTTTAACCAAGTATTCTAAGATATTGAAATTGGAACCTTGATTAGCATCATCAGAATGATCAGAACTGGTTTACAGGGCCAAACAAAATACTTACATTCTGTATTTGTTCAATTCATCTTGAGTACAATGAAATTTACAGACTAACTTTCTAACTTTATTTCACAAAACCTTCAGAACTCAACCAAATTTCAACGGATTCAGATAACTGAACATGAAATCATCCCTCTGAAATACAGAGATCTCAGCAGACATGATTTAAACTCCAATTCAATATTCCAAGATTGACTTTATTTCTGAAAATGACCCGGATACGCCATTTTGACCAAGTATTCTAAGATATTGGAACTGGAACTTTGAATTGAAGAACCTGAGTGATCAGAAATGGTTTGGAGGCCCATACAGAACAATTTTACTTTGTATTCCATCAATACATCTTGAGGCTTAGAAATTTGCAACATAACTTTCTAAATGTTGATCACAAAATCTTTATAACTCAACCAAGTTCCAACGGATTCAGATAACTGAACATGGAATCATCCCTCTGGAATACAGGGATCTCAGCAGACATGATTTAAACTCCAATTCAATATTCGAAGATTGACTTTATTTCTGAAAATGACCCGGATACGCCATTTCAACCAAATATTCTAAGACATTGGGACTGGAACTTTGAATTGAAGAACCTGAACGACCAGGAATGGTTTGGAGGCCCATACAGAACAATTTCACTCTGTATTTCATCAATACATCTTGAGGACAATGAAATTTGCAATATAACTTCCTAAATGTTGATGACGAAATCTTTATAACCCAACCAAGTTCCATGGGACTCAGATAACCGAACATGAAATCATCCCTCTATAATACAGGGATCTCAGCAGACATGATTTAAACTCCAATTCAATATTCCAGGATTGACTTTATCTCTGAAAATGACCCGGATACGCCATTCCGACCAAGTATTCTAAGATATTGGAACTGGAACTTTGAATAGAAGAACGTGAATGATCAGAAATGGTTTGAAGCCCATACAGAACAATTTCACTCTGTATTTCATCAATACATCTTGAGGACAATAAAATTTGCAATATAACTTTCTAAATGTTAATCACAAAATCTTTGTAACTCAACCAAGTTTCAACGGATTCAGATAACTAAACATGAAATCATCCCTCTAAAATACAGGGATCTTGTCAGACATGAATTCAAATTCAATTCAATATCCCAAGACTGACTTTATCTCTTACAATGAACCGGAGACGTTATTTTTACCAAGTGTTCTAGGATATTGAAACTGGAACCTTAATTAGAATCATGAGAATGATCAGAACTGAATAAGAGGCCCGAACAAAACACTTACATTCTGTATTTGTTCAATCCATCTTGAGTACAATGAAATCCACAAACTAACTTTCTATTTTTTTCACAAAACCTTTGGAACTCGAGCCGATTCCAACGGATTCAGATAACTAAACATAAAATTATCCCTCTGAAATGCAGGGATCTTAGCAGACATGATTTGAACTCCAATTCAATATTCCAAAACTGACTTTATCTCTCAAACTGACCCTGATACGTTATTTTCACCAAGTATTCTAGAGTATTGGAAGTGAAACCTTGATTAGAATCATCAAAATGATCAGAACTTGATTAGAGGTCCAAACAAAACACTTACATCCTGTATTTGTTCAAAGGCTCGTGCATGCAAATTTGCAAATTTGATGTTGCACTGAGCTCTCTGCCAATAGATGCAAGAAGATGCATGTCGCAACGGACGGCTATCAAATTCACCACCATGCCTGATCGCAGGAATCTCGCGCGACAAAGGACCCGGGTCCGGTCGATGATGAGATATAATGTCATCAGCTGGGCCGTCGCTTCCCACCGGAAAGTCGCGGCTTACAAGTCTCACATCCGCGATGGCAACACACGGGAACGTGCATGCCCTGCTGCAAAAGATCGATTGGGATAGATTGAAAACCAATCGAATCCTATCAGGATAAATACATTTCGATCGGTTCTATCATTCAACCAGCGAGAGCAGTATTGGAATTCAATGCAGATCAATCGAACATAGACTCAATCTAGCTGAATCCTGAATTGTAAATTTGAGATCACAATTGCCAATCGAATTCTATGCTGTTGATGAGGATTGATGTAAGCGAATATAATCCAGTACTAGTATTCAGCATAGGATAGGATCCGGATGGACGGATGAAAGATCTTTGCTGGTTTTATATGTTTGAATGAACCAATATAGTATTGAAATCAATCTAATTGAATGATGGATCCCGCCTCCCACTGCTCGATCGAGATCAATGCTTCAGAAACTGATTCAATTTGCGGAACGATACTGATTGTCTATCCTAACCAATACCGAATGACAGGATTGAATTTAACCTTTCGAACACTATTGTTGCAACATTCCGCAATCGAACCAAATACTTCTCTGCAGTACTGGTGTATGATAGCCTGGCTCATTCCTATCTGTCTGAATCATGAATGGAAAGATTCGAGTCATTAGCCCTGGATCGATTCCAATCATCCCCCAATCACCTATTGCGTGATTGACCATTCGAGATAAATACTACAGAATCGAATTGAAATCGTGGGTGCATGGTGATTCTGTCCCTCTCAATACTCACAATCAGTATTGAACTCCTCTAGATTTCATATATTTCAATCGAATTCAATACTGCTGAGTAGGATTGAAACAGCCTGAAGATGAGTTTTGCTATCGGTCTCAATCCTGCCAGGGAGCATTGAGTCGACTGCGTCAATCGATTCCAATGATGACCCAATCACTCTTTGCGTCATTGACTAATCGAGATGGATACTACAGAATCGAATTGAAACCGTTGGTGCATGGTTATTCTATCCCTTTCAATACTGACAATCAGTATTCAACTCCTCTAGATATCATATATCTCAATCGGATTCACTACTGCTGAGCAGGATTGGAACGGCCTGAAGATGAGTTCTGCTATTGGTCTGAATCCTACCAGGCAGCATCGAGTCGTCTGCGTCAATCGATTTCAATAATGACCCAATCACTCATTGCGTGATTGACCAATCGGGATGAATACTACAGAATCGGAATGGAATCGCGGGTGCATGGTTATTCTATCCTTCTCAATAGTCACAGTCAGTATTCAACTCTTCTAGATTTCATATATCTCAATCCAATTCAATATTGCTGAGCAGGATTGGAACAACTTGAAAATGGAATTTACTATCGGTTTGAATCCTGCCAGGTAGCATTGAACTGACGGTGTGAATCGATTTCAATGATAACCCAATCACTCATTGCGTCATTGAACAATCGAGCTGAATACTATAGGATAGAATTCAACTCGTGGGAGCATGGTCTCTATCGTGCTCGATACTAACGATCAGTATTGAACTCCTCTAGTCCTCATATATTTGAATCGGATTCAATACTGCTGAGCAGGATTGGTATGGACTGAGGATAAGTTTCGCTATTGGTGTGAATCCTGCCAGGCAGCATTGAGTCAACTCCGTCAATCAATTTCAATGACGGCCCAATCCCTCATTGCGTAATTGACCAATCGAGATGAATACTACAGAATCGGATTTGGATCGTGGGTACATGGTCAACCTATCCTTCTCAATACTCACAATTAGTATTAAACTCCTCTAGGTTTCATATTTATCAATCAAATTCAATACTGCTGAGCAGGATTGGAATGGCTTGGAGATGAGTTTTGCTTTCGGTCTGAATCCTGCCAGGTAGCATTGAATTGACGATGTGAATCGATTTCAATGATAACCCAATCACTCGTTGCGCCATTGACCAATCGAGTTGAATACTATAACATGGGATTCAAATCGTGGGAGCATAGTCTCTATCCTCCTCAATACTTGTAATCAGTATTGAACTCGTCTAGTTCTCCTATAGTTGAATCGGATCCAATACTGCTGAGCAGGATTGGGTTGGACTCAGGATGAGTTTTGCTATAGGTCTGAATCCTGCCGGGCAGCATTCAATCGACCGCGTTAATCGATTTCAATGATGACCCAAATTTTTTTTGCGTCATTGACTAATCGAGTTGAATACTACATAATCGAATTGGAATCGTGGCTGCATGGTTATTCTATCCCTCTCAATACTCACAATCAGTATTGAACTCCTCTGAATTTCATGTATCCGAATCGAATTAAATACTCCTGAGCAGGATTGGAACGGCCTGAAGATGAGTTTCGCTATCGGTCTGAGTCCTGCCAGGCAGCATCGAGTTGCCTGCGTCAATCGATTACAATGATGACCCAATCACTCATTGCGTGATTGATTAATCGAGCTGAATACTATAGGATGGAATAAAGATCATGGGAGCATGGTCTCTATCCTTCTCGATACTCACAATCGGTATTGAACTCCTCTGAATTCCATGTATTTGGATCGAATTCAATACTGCTGAGTAGAATTGGTGCGCTCTGAGGATAAGTTTTGCTATCGGTTTGAATCGTACCGGGCAGCATTGGGTCGACTGCGTCGATCGATTTCAATGATAACACAATCACTCATAGCGTGATTGACCAATCGAGATGAATACTACAGAATCGGATTGGAATCCTGTGTGCATGGTTAGAATAACCATGCACACAGATTCCACATGCACATTCACATCGATGAAATCTAGAGAAGCTCAATACTAATTCAGAGTATTGGGAAGGATAGAATATCCTTCTCAATACTCTAAATCAGTATTGAACGTCTCTAGATTTCATGTATTTGAATCGAATTCAATACTGCTGAGCGGGATTGGTAAGGCCTGAGGATAATCTATGCTATCGATCTGATTCCTGCCAGGCAGCATTGAATTGACTGCGTCAATTGATCTCAATGATGACCCAATCACTCATTACGTGATTGACCAATCAACATGGATACTACTGAATCGGATCGAAGTCGTGAGTACATGGATATCCCATCCTTCTCAATACTCACAATCAGTATTGAACTTGTCTAGATTTCATATATCCGAATCGGATTCAATACTGCTGAGTAGGATTGGTACGGCCTGAAGATGAGTTTCGCTATCGGTCTGAATCATGCCAAGCAGCATTCAATTGACAGCGTCAATCGATTTCCATGATGATCCAATCACTCTTTGCGTCATTGACTAATCGAGATGAATACTACAGAATCAAATTGAAATCGTGGGTGCTTGGTTATTCTATCCCTCTCAATACTCACAATCAGTATTAAACTTTCCCTGATTTCATATATTTAAATCGAATTCAATACTGCTGGGAAGAACTGGAACGGCCTAAGGATGAGTTTCGCTATTGGTCAGGTGAATGGGTTATGAGGTCTGCAATGCTGAAAATCAATATTGAGACCGATTGGAGTGGATTGAGATTCGAGGGTTTCCAATACTGGGAAACAGTATTGGAATCGACTGAGGCAGATAGGATTCCAAGTCTTCAGTACTGACGTTCAGCATTCAAATCGATTCAGGTAAAAATGATATAAGGTCTGCAATGCTGAACATCAGTATTAAGATCGATTGAAACATATCGAGATCCCGATATTCCCAATACTGAAATACAGTACTGGAATCAATTGCGGCAGATAGGATTCCGAATCCTAA
Source organism: Eretmocerus hayati (assembly GCA_029851415.1). Taxonomy (NCBI): domain Eukaryota; kingdom Metazoa; phylum Arthropoda; class Insecta; order Hymenoptera; family Aphelinidae; genus Eretmocerus; species Eretmocerus hayati. The sequence goes on along the minus strand of CM056744.1, from coordinate 69,462,867 downwards.
ATACTGATGCTCAGCATTCAATCCTACCCAGATGAATATGATATATGGTCTTCAATGCTGAAAAGCAGTATTGAGATCGATTGAAGCGGATTGAGAACCCGATCTTTCCAATACTGGAGAACAGATCTGCAATCGATTGGAGCAGATAGGATTTCAAGTCCTCAATACTGATATTCAGCATTCGATTCGATTCAGGTAAATATTATAAAAGGTCTGCAATGCTGAAGATCAGTATTGAAATCGATTGAAACTGATCCAGATCTCGATGTTTCCAATTCTGAAAAACAGTACTGGAATCGATTGGGGCAGATAGGATTCCAAGTCCTCAATACTGATATCCAGCATTCAATTCGATTCAGATAAATATCATGTAAGGTCTGCAATGCTGAAAATCAGTATTAAGATCGATCGAAGCGTATCAAGATCCCGATATTCTCAATACTGAAATACAGTACTGGAATCGATTGGGGCAGATAGGATTCCAAGTCCTCAATACTGATATTTAGCATTCGATTTGATTCAGGTAAATATCATAGAAGATCTGGAATGCTGAAGATCAGTATTGAGATCGATTGAAGCTGATCCAGATCTCGATGTTTCCAATTCTGAAAATCAGTACTGAAATCGATTGGGGCAGATAGGATCCCAAGTCCTCAATACTGATATTCAGCATTCAGTCTCACCCAGATGAATAGGATATAAGGTCTTCAATGCTGGAAAGCAGTATTGAGATCGATTGAAGCGGATTAAGAACCCGATGTTCCCAATACTGAAAAACAGATCTGCAATCGATTGGGGCAGATAGGATGTCAAGTCCTCAATACTGATATCCAGCATTCATTCCGATTCAGGTGAATAGTTTATAAGGTTTCCGGTGCTGAAAATCAGTATTGAGATCGATTGAAGCTGATTAAGATCTCGATGTCACCAATACTGAAAAACAGTACTGGGATCGATTGGGGCAAATAGGATTCCAATTCTCCAATACTGATTTTCAACATTCAAATCAATCCAAGTAGATAGGATATGAGGTTTCTAATGCTTACTTTCAGTATTGAGATCGATTGAAGTGGATTGCGATAGCGTCCTACCTAATACTGAGAGAAGGTATTGAAATCGATTCAGGTTATTAGGATATAAGTATTGACATCGATTAAAGTAGGTTGAGATCTCGATGTTCCCGGTACCGGAAAACAATACTGGAATCGATTGGGGCTGATTGAGATCTCGATGTTTCCAGTTCTGAGAAACAGTACTGGAATCGATTGGGGCAGATAGAATTCCAAATTCTTAATACTGATATCCAGCATTCCTTCCGATTCAGGTAAATAGTTTATAAGGTTTCCGCCGCTGAAAATCAGTATTGAGATCGATTGAAGCTGATTAAGATCTCAATGTAACCAACACTGAAAAACAGTACTGGAATCGATTGGGGCAAAGAGGATTCCAATTCTCCAATACCGTTTTCCAGCATTCAAATCGACCCAAGTAGATAGCATATAAGGTTTCTAATGCTTACTTTCAGTATTGAGATCGATTGAAGTGGATAGCGATAGCGGTCTACCTAATACTGAGAGACGGTACTGAAATCGATTCAGGTTATTAGGATATAAGGGCTAGAATACTCAAAGTCAGTATTGAGATCGATTGAAGTGGGTTGAGATCTCGATGTTTCCAATACTAGAAAAAAGTACTGAAATCGACTGGGGCAGATGGGATTCCAAGTCCCCAATACTGATATTCAGCATTCAAATCGATTAAGGACGATGAACAAACTCGTCAATGCTCATAGTCAGTATTGAGACCGATAAACGTAGTGTGAGTTATTGAAATCCCCATCCCTGAAAATGAGTATTGGAATCGATTGAGGCCGATAGAATTCGAGTGGCTGACGCCAGGTGGCGTTTCAATGACCATCTCAGTTTGCATCCAAATATCATGGGATTGCTTTCTCGCAAGCGACGAACCATCTCTCCTGTTCCTATATAAGACTGATGAGTGACAGAACCTCCAAATAGCGTTTAGTTATGTCATGCGATGATATGTTTATGCGATCATGATTAGAATAAGTATTGGCTTGTATTGAAACCTTAGCTGTAATGTGAGTGATGTATACGTAAGACGGAGGTTTGTAATAATGACTGAAAGTCAGTGTTGAGGTCGATTGAGGCGGATTGAGATCTCGATGTTTCCAATACTGGGAAACAGTATTGCAATCGATTAAGGCAGATAGGATTTCGGAATTCCAATAATGATATCCAGCATTCAAATCGATTCAGATGAGTAGGGTTTGAGTTCCCCAATGCTTCCAGTCAGTATTGAGGTCGATTGAGGTGGATTGAGATCTCGATGTTTCCATTACTGAAAAAGAGTTTTGGAATCGATTGAAGTAGATAGGACCTATAGCATGTCAATGCTTTCTAATGACATTGACACAGAATGGAATCGCGATATTCCATCAAGGGAATCAGCATTAATACAGATAGAACATCGACTTCCGAATACTGGCAGTAAGTATTGAGATTGATTGGCAATCTCACTTTCAATGCGAAAAGTCTTTATTGGTGGAGATTGGTCTATACTGTTCGAATCATGATCAACATCATTGATCGTTATTGAACTCCAATCTTCCTCAATCCTGGGAGTCATGTTTCAAATTCATCATAAGATTCTAGATCCAGAACGATTGGATGTATTTCAATCGAATGCAATCGAACTTTTGCAGCAGGGATATTAAGGTCGATTGAGGCGGATTGAGTTCTCGATGTTCCCAATACTGAAAAATAGTATCAGAATCGATTGAGGCAGATAGGATCTCAAATCTCCAATATTGATATCCAGCATTCAAATCGATTCAGATAAATAGAATATGAAGACTCCAATACTTCCACTCAGTATTAAGGTCGATTGAGGCGGATTGAGATCTCGATGTTTCCAATACTGGGAAACAGTATTGAAATCGATTGAGGCTGATAGGATTTCGGAATTCCAATACTGATATCCAGCATTCAAATCGATTCAGATTAGTAGGGTTTGAGTTCTCCAATGCTTCCAGTCAGTATTGAGGTCGATTGAGCCGGATTGAGATATCGATCTTTCCATTGAGTATTGGAATCGATTGAAGTAGATAGGACCCATAGCATGTCAATGCGTCTTTATGGCATTGACACAGATTGGAATCGCGATATTCTATCAAGGGAATCAGCATTCATACAGATAGAACATTGACTTCCGAATACTACCAGTAAGTATTGAGATTGATTGGCAATCTCATTTTCAATGCGAAAAGTCTGCATTGGTGAAGATTGGTCTATACTGTTCGAATCATGATCAACATCATTGATCATTATTGAACTCCAATCTTCCTCAATCCTGAAAGTCATGTTCCAAATTCATCATAAGATTCCAGATTCAGAACGATTGGATCTATTTCAATCGAATCCAATCGAACTTTTGCAGCAGGGTGATCGAAGCAGACGGTTTTCTCGCGCTCCCTGATCAGTCTGACCACTTTGAAGAAACGGAAAATTATGGTTGTCATCATATAACTGATCGCCGTTCTGGATTTATCTCAAGTTTTATAGGGAATTATCAACAAATACGGGTTTTACTATTATCTACGAACTTGAGAAGATTGCGCTATGGAGTGAAAGTGAGAAGAAACGAGCTGATCATAAAATTATAGAATGAAGTATGCCTTACCACCACAGGAGCAGACGACATCTGTACATGTCTGTACAGCGCTTATCATGAAAGTTTTTTCGTCTAATTTTGTGGGATTCCGCTCTATAGCGCAATTCTTACATGCATTTTATTGACGCATACAAAATATGAAGGGATTTGGTTAAGTAAAATCCGAGATATTCGCAGAACGGATTCGGGCCAATCTCCCTAGCTTTTTCAAGATGGCAGCGGACTACGGCCTCGCCTCAAAATCGCGCTTGACAAATGTGGTTTCCTGGTGATTAGGGGGTAGAAATTTTATATTGAGGTCAATTCTATCGTGGCCGAAAGTGAGAGGGGTGTCAGATTTATGATAGGAATCAATAATACAGGTTGAGTTCACAATAAATGGATGAATACAGGTATGGGAAAGTTGCCTCTGAGCATTTATCGTATGGTGTGTGGGGTCTTATTCGACTATCTTAAGTGCCAGATTCTCTATGTGCCTCCGGATGGATTTAGACTCTGAGTCTACCGCACACATATTTATATTGAAGTCCCCAGTTAAGATAATAAATTGACATTTTAGGAGAAATTTTGACAGAACATCAAAAAACTCTACTGGCAGAGGGCCATGTGGGGGATGGTAAAAGACAGCAAATAGTAGGCGGATATTCCTCACCATGATCTCGACAATTAAATATTCGGGCTGCTTCATGCGAGAGTTATCAGATTTAACCAAAACTTTGAATGGTAATGTTTGATGAATGTATACTGCAACTCCACCACCAACACGATTTTCTCGATCATTGCGAACAATAGTATAGTTTGAAAGGTGCACAGATGTGTCCGTGTCTTGCATAGAGAGCTTGCTCTCCGTTACTGCAAATACGTGCTTAGGATTATCGAACAAAAATAATTCTATTTCATCAAAATGCGTTAGTATGCCGTTAACATTCGCATGAGAAATATTGAATGATGAGTTATCACGAGGTGGATGTGAAAATTATTGACTACACTTGTCAGGAATGGAGTGTGGCAAGATCTAGATCAGATCTGATTGGAATCTGAGGCGAGTTGAGATCTTTGCGCATGAAAATAGTATAGTCGATGATCCACGGGGACATATATTTGAGTTCAGTCGCTTTGGCTCTAGCTTTTTTTGATAATTCGTAAAGAGGCTTTGGATGAAGAGGACGAATGAAAATTTTGCTGGAAGATGCCTCTCCAAAAGCTTCGGCAGCAGTGAATTAGCTGGTGGCCATGCGAGTTGAAACAATATAGTCCCGAATCTGCGCAGATTTGAATTTTACAACTATTCTTTTCGACGATTGGCTGGACGTTGAGGCTGAGGGTGGACCATTGTTGCCTCTTTTCAATGATTTTCGTGGAGAAACTCTCGCATCAAGTATATCACGAACAAGGTGTGCTAGATTCAACGCTATCAGAATGGATTTGATTGAGTTAAAAGGGATTTTATCGTTACTTTTTGGGATACCAGATGCAATTATCTCTGCTTCTCCCTTGGAGACAATGTTAGAGGTGCTCACAGCTGGCATATTAGATGGGAGAACCTTGTTCTGCATAACTCTCAGCTCATCACGCATTGAGGAGAAATTTTGATCCATCTTTTCGCTCAAATCACTGTTGATCATGCTCTGCCAGTTTTGTATTAATGGCACTCAAATCGTCAACCCGCTTATTCGAGGCTTCAATCGATGTTTGAAAGTTCGTTTCCATCACATAGAGCCATTCTTCTTGGCGTATGGATAATGCCTTGAATTGCCGTTCAATTAAAGCAGAGATAGAAGCAAGTGCAGGATCAAGCTCTGGTGGCTGCTGCATGCCAGTGTATAGAGGCGTAGACGGGCTGGTGCTGATAGCAGCTGTGGTATGAGCGCTGGCAAATGTGGTAGTGAGGAGTGACGTGCCGGGGGGGGGGGCAGCTGTTGCTGCTGCTGTGAGGCTCCCACTACGGGAGGTAATTGATTCTGCCCAGTTTCGTCCATACCGACACTCTTCTGGTAATGTTTGGACCCAGTGATTGTGAGCGCACAACAAGGTTTGGCCGAGCGATAACTCGCGTATGCACGAGCAGAACCCGGGTGAAAAGTGAGTCTACAATTGTGCGGTGCACATAGTATAAGCTCTCCCGCTATGGGTTTTTGGCACTTTGCACACGTAGGCATTCGGTGGATGTGTGTGTCGGTGTGAAATATAGATAGTCGAGAGCAGTCTCGAACAGGCACCCAGTGCGCATGCGCGCGGAGCATAAACTTTGTGCAGATTGACTGGCTCAGCAATGGTCTGCTATTAACGTAATATGATGTGACACTGCACGCTCAGACACTGGAAGAGTCACCGCTGATGGAAGTTATCAGAGTTGCACATCACTCCACAACACATGCACCGAACTGCCTCTGAGTAAAACGGCACGACGTTGATGGCAGCGAGATGCAGGGTCAGCTATATCAGGTGTTCAGGCTCGCGCTCATCACAGCAGACTACAACAAGCAGACGCCTGCCAGAGCAGAAAGCAAGATAGATGAGGCATGCGGGCGGGCATGCGCTGTCGCATCAATCCGCACACAAGAAATGTCGGCACTTTCAGCAATGTCGAGTATTTAGAGTTGATTTCCAGAGATGGATAGTACTCCCAGGCTCGATAAAGGAGCCAGGCAGAGCCTGCAGGAGATGTCCACCCTGTAAGAATATCCCACTCAGGGACGTGATATTCATATTAAAATTGTGGTTCTCTGAGGAGCGACATGGGATAGGTGTGATCTAAACTCACCAGCGCCGCAGAGAGAGAGAAAGAGAGAGACAGAAAGAGAGAGAGAGAGAGAGCAGAGGAAGAGAGAGAGAGAGCAGAGGAAGAGGTGTGGTCCCTGGCAGTGTTAGGAGCTGAATGAATGACAAAGTGGTTTTACGAACTTTTTATACATGTGACTCCGATATTGACTTTGTAGTAATAGCGTCATTGGAGGCTGGAATTATCTTCCCGAATTCATTAATGCTCATTATGGAATCGTAGGATAGTGATGGATAGGTGACATGAACCAAGAAATATATTCAATAATATTCTACTTTTATTCAAGACGAAATTCTCAGTATGTACAATGCAAAGGTACTCATTATCATATTTTTTCTTAATGCTCCGTTTGCGTCCATGAATTCGAACAGATCGTTTGCAAGGTTAGACATGCCGAATACTCGTAGCTCAGCGAACATTGATTTCGAGTTACTATCACCAAAAGTGTAATCCAGTCTTGCCACTACATCAGACTTCATGGCCTCGGAATTTACTCGAAAATAATGTCTAAAAGATATCACGTCCTTCAAGATATTGATTCAAGTCTCGACAGGCTCTTAACGGATCGAATCGTCCAAGAAATTAATCACGTAACCGATTGCGTGGTTCACGAACACACACAGTCCCTCGCATTTTGTTAGCTGCGTGGAAAGGCATTCACGTAACCGCCTCAAACCTTCAAGAGTGGCATATTGCATCACGAATCCAGCGTCGTGCTCCCTCTTCTTCTCCTTCTTGCATGGCTCCCTGTCACGGTCCTCATCCTGCTCATCCTCAATACTTGATAATCTCAAGACCGGCAGTTGTGGACGCTCGTCGATAAAAATCGTTCTTGATCCGTATGACATAGTGAAATTGATGTCGTGATTTGGTAAGTAAACCTTAGAGCCGTTGGAATTTTGTGAAAACGAGTATGCATTCTGGAGATATCCATCCATAACTTCCATTTGATCAGTGAAGAGCTCCCAGCTAGTCAAGTCAAAAGACATGCTTGAACGGTGAAGCGTGACTCTCCAACTGGACGACTGCCCTGTAAGTTCCCCCAAAATACTCCAAACCCACAAGAGCTCTCTTGGAGTCGGACTCATTCTAGGTGTGGGTAGTTGAGAACAGCAGATTTGGTAGATCACGTACCAGTCTTATACTTCTGGAACCACTCCGAGATGACGGGGCAGCAGGGAAGTCAGCTACGGTGATGACGTTGTTAGAACTGGCGTCAGGAGTAGTATGGACTCCCACGCTATTGGAGACGTTGTCGAAGGCCGCAGCCACGGCTGCGAGAAGACTTTCGTTGACACCATGGACAGTGGACAGTGTCTTCGACTCCGGCAGCAGCGGTAGAAAGAGATACGGTGTTGGCCGTCCTGAACTCAAGCTGGAGTATCCTCAAAGGCTCAAAAATGTTGATTGTGGTACCCGCAGCACTCGCGCTCACTTTCTTATACCGTATTAACCCCAACCTTTACTGCGGAGGAGTACGAGGCTGAACTCGTACGAGTGGGGGTATACTGAGTCGTTGGCGTCAGTCTGCATAGCAACAAAATGTTTGGAACCATCAATAACGACCGTTGCCTGAGTCGAGAGGGGCGGAGCTGTTCTTTTGGTGTAAAATCCCACGAGGTTGCGGTATTGTTCGATGTTGTTCCTGGTAACTATTCAAGCATGACCTGACAAGGCTCGGCAATAAAGAAAAGTATAACGTCACCGAGTTATGGATTTATGACCTCATTTCTAGGGAGGAGTGGTTGTACATCCGCCCCCACGTTCCGGCTCAATGACTATGACGGTCAAAATCGGTCGCCACTTTTTTTCTCACACGTGGAATTCATTGTGTGACCTTCAATCCGATGGGTCTGGCAGGCGTGGAGAAATTCTACTCCGTAATCTTTCGGTGAAGCAGTGATAGATTGCGGCACCGTTCCATGTTTTTTACGACCTGTGAGTTCATGATCAGACACTTTTGGCTTGGGAGAGATGTGTGAGAATGTTGCCGTTGACTATAATTTTAGTATGAATGATGCAACCGTCAAAAATCTTTGCAATGAGTGACCATAGAGTTACCGTTGCCGGGAGAGGAGATCATCTAATCCCCCTTCTTCTTCTTCCCATGCGTAGTATCTGCATGTGTTCTCGCCTGCGCATGCTCACGCCTTCTTCTATATACTCACGAAAGCCTCCATTTTGTCAGCTGCGGCTAGTGGGGTTATGGTATCTGAGAATTGATGTAAGGAAAATGTTTGGGATTATATTGCGATCGAAGCTATGATTATTGCATCGTGAACAAGAGTTCAAGAGATGAAGAAAAGATGAGGGGTGAGGTTTCAGGTAGGGCAATGACAAATCATACGATCTTCTCTTTTATTTACACTAATTTTGATTATCGAATCCTTCTCTCTTGATACAAAGGCTCTCAAGTCAATCCACTAATCACTAACATCTCGAGGTACATGCTTGTATATGGGAACCAAAGTCGGTAACATTTTTACGAGGAAATACAGCGACTTTGTTCTTCTTCACTCTCTTCCGTAATCTTTTCTTGATATCTCGTTTAAAACGAGTGACGATTGATTCGTTCGATCCAGTGTTCGAGGTAAAAATGCTGTAAAACGTGCTTAAACCACTACCACAGCACATAAAATACAAAAACATAATACATTTTTCACCACAAACTTCCGAATGAAACCTCTGTGGCGTCTCCTTGTTCCAGTCGTAGCGAGTAGAGTTTCTACTGAGACGTTCGAGATGAAAAGGCGAGGTGAGTGGCTCTGCGTAACTATCGAGATATTGTCCATATCTATTCCTGTTGATATAGATTGCGATCCAGTGAGACCCGGGCTTATTGGAGGTATCGAGATCTGATACAATGGCCGCAGGCAAGTTCAAGATCGCCGGCACGCAATCAGCTGCGTACACACCAATTGAGTTTGCCTTCAAACCGCTAATGGCTTGCATTAAATGATGGGTATTCATAGTCGACTTCAGATGTGTTGATAATCATTGAAGCGTGGACTTCATCCTCTACACCTTCTGTACCCAATGGTGTTGTTTGCGGGGCCTTATTCCTGTGTTTGGCAAAATCCACAGGGTCACGCCCAGCAAACTCAGCCACTTTCCTCGCGAGTATTCCGTGGTTCATGAGAACTAGTCGCACTCCATCTTCTTCAATATCGTGTCGCTCTCGGAGTTCAATGGGTAGGATCGAACGCAGCCATTTCCTGAGCTGCTCAGCTCGGTGCGACGCGCATCTATTCTCTATTCCCCCAAATTCTTCTCAAATATCTTGAAAGCGTGGTAGATGCAAGTATTTCCCCCGGGGTTTTTTTGTTGAGCTGCTAGATTGCTGGGCTACTACAATCCAATGTTCACGATCTTTCTGCACATTATTGACTCGAGATATCTAGCTTTAACGTGTCCGTTATCGAAGATATTGACCTAATTCTCTGCTATCTTGACCGATCGCTAACGTAGGTCCTCGATCGATACGTCCCCGCCAAACCACTCCAAGCCGTGTATACGAGTAGTGCAGTAATTATTGCTTGTTTCCATAGCTTCTAGTAGATAACTGAAGGGGTGCGGTGGTTTCGCCAACCAATGGGCACTGTTGCCTTCTGGTAAAGATATCACAGCAATCTCCTTTGGTATATATTTTTTGTCTTTATCGCGGAATATCTATAACAAAATCCATTTTCTCGGAGAGCGCGTGGTTGAGCCACTACATCGGAGAAGGACCAAATGACGCTCTGAGAGCTCGCATCGCTTTCCTTATACTCTTCACCCCTCCGATCCTCCTCCACCCCCTTCTTACACGCCGAAATTGGTCACGATCTGTCTGCTCTAGAACATTGTCGTACTCGGCGTATACGATACAGTTTATGGTTTGTGTGAGCGCTTCATCGAACCGTACCTCTATACGAACACTACTATTGCGAATAAGATTCCAGTGGGTTGCGCAGTGTGCTGATAGATCGGCTGTAAGATCAAAAACCGTGATAGAGCTTCCTCTCCTATAGTTGAGGCGATCAATAGCAATATTTTCGTTGGCGAAATGTATGCCTGTACCGCAGAACAGGATCTGGAGAGTATCTACGTAGAGCTGATTATTCCCTGTGAATTTTGGCTGCAGCGGTTTGCAGGGACTTGTACACTATCTATGTATGATGAGAGGTGATTGATCCCGAAATGTTAGAAATTGAAAGGGTTCATCCGACGGTTTCCATTGAAAGCCCTGTCATCAACAAAGCCAATGATAATCCTCTTCGGGAGATGTCCAAGAATAACGTTGTCCAGCGTATCGTCAAGGATCCTTCTGTGCAACATGAACGATTTTACTTCAACTCTCGTTATCGAATATTTTACCGTAGCTCTGGACAGCATGTTGGCGTGCGCTAGTAATACCCCGGGGTTGATTCCCACGCGTCGAAAAATTAGAGAAACTTCTTCAATTTGAACGCTGAATATACCATCTTCGAAAATATCCATGAGACAGAACGCATCTTTCCTCCGTACCAGCCGGACTTTCATCTCAACATCGTTGATGAACATACGATCTTGGTTGAAGACATTGCTATGCAGATGCCCTATCATGTCAACAGTTTTACCATCCAGTAAGGAATACTGTCTGTATGCGAGTCCTGTTTTGGCCGCTTCCCTTTCAGCGTTTGGAGCAGCGTCGAATTTGTTGCTCGTATCCCCCCGCCGTAGACAGAATGTCAAATGAGACTCTTTCGCTGCTGGGCTGTAGTTGAGCAAAGACTCTAGATAAGCTTGGTACAGATAGACATTATTTGGTGGGGAAACAGTTTCTTGATTGAAGAGGACGTCTATTTGATGGAATATCGAGTGTGAGAAATTATTGACGGGTCCAACCTTGCGGTTTTCGGCGTCCACTGCTACGGGTATGATTTTCGCTTGCACGTGTAGCATGGTATGAGCAAGATCCAAATAGTGCTCGCTAGCGCTTGGAACAACGAATTTGATCGGGGCATCATCTTTGTCGGTTAGGAAGGACACCGGCTTATCATGCAAGGAACTGCTGGTTTCGATCGATGTTTGTACCGCAGGAAGGGAGAAGATATCTAATTCGCTCGACATACACTCATTATAGTGAGTGTGTAAGAAAGCCATCTTACTGCCTACCCAATATTATATTCCTTGGGGTCCAAAAATATCTGTCAAATTTCTTAGCTTTGCTGGTTTCTCACTGCTCGTCGATTTACCGCTTGTCTCCTTCTCCTTCTTCCTCTGACCTCCTGTCACATTCCTCTTGGTTACTTTTTTACGGGACAAGACGGTGCGTATAGACCCGCGCGCTGCACGAGACTGACGTCGTCGTCGCTTTACTACGCGCGATTCATATACCGATCCTTTTATCATATCAACCAAGTTTTCAGCTGCCTTCCTCTTGAGATTCTTACCGGATTCTTCGACACGAATTTGTAGAGAATCTGTCGAATTCATACCGTTGTTAGCCACGTCATCCAATACGTTGATAACAGTGCTGACTGCTACCTTTCCCCAAGCTTTTACTCCCCTTGTGACGTAAGGTAGAATCCGCCTCGCGAGTCCTCCCAACCAAGCACCAACTCCCCGTCCACGTTGATACGTTGACTCAACAAAGTATCTCTTAGATCCACCTCCTGTTTGATCCTCGTAGTATTCTATGTAGTGGCTCATAGTAGCATTTTTTATCCAAAGATCACGCTTGAAATGAAGCGTAACTGTCAGCGTACTGTACTCGAATGGTATGGAGCGACCGTGTTGATCTCTTATATCTATCTCTATGCTCTGAATACCATGTTGTATCAGGGGGATGTATTTGATTGGAGCAAATTGCTTCGTGATTCTGCTTCCAAAATCGTATTTAGAACCATCCAATGAATCAATTCGTAGTAAACCGGCGTGTGTATCAACCACCGTATTCGCTGTGTCCAAGTTGCTCGCAAGTGCCGTCTAGCGGCTCTGCCGTGCATTAGAGAACGGGGGCACAAGAACACGACCAAGAGATCTTACACACACACACACACTCACTTACACGTAAGTGTCGCGTCACCTTGTCGACCAATTGTCGACGACTCCACATGCTTTGCTTCTCTGCAGCCCTCAATTTTTCGCAAAATTGAAATGATGTGAACCCGTTGAAGACTCTGCAATGAGTTTGTAAACTCTTAATCAAGCTTAAATATAACAAAACTCGTAAGTATCATTGAATGTCGATAGGTTATGAATCTCTGCTTCTCAAGCAGTAGTTTGATCTAACTAAAAAAACTACGTCCACGTTGTTTCAAAACACAAGTTGCTTATGTGACTGGATGGGAAGTGGCGTGGAATATATAGATCCAAACAAACAGCCATCGACAGGCAAAAACACATCAGCTGTTGTCAGCTGTCGCGGCTCGGCGGCTCACGATCCTGCGTGATCCCTCCCACCCGTCGCTGGCCCCCATTTTTTGTGTCGTATTCGGCCACCGCAAGCGCTTCAGTCAGAATCTTTCACGCTAAATATAGGTGGACACAGCGAATAGGGCTCACATATATCTGTATAGACGAATAGCTGGTCGGGTATGGCTCGAGATGAAGAGGCGGGTCTGATACCTGCAATATTGTCGTCGGTGTCATGCGAAATCTTGAAGATGCCTGTTGTACGCTGCTCCGCGTCTTTGGAACCAAATATACGTCTAAATTCCTCATTCAGAATCGTATAATGAGTTCTGTCACATTCGCATTTCTGTCTGAGAACGTAGAAACCTTCCTTGAAATCAGCGGGCTCGAGTACATGATGCTTTCTCGATACTGTCTCGCTATTCATTCCACTGACCATTTCTTCGATCGTGTGATATACACCAGAAGGGTAGTAGTGTTTGATATCATCTCCTGGGGACCTCTTTCCAATATCACCAGATTTATTGAAAATGAACGAATTTTTGGTATCTTGAATATGCATCATGGTAAAGGGTATGTGGATCTCGGCTAATCCAATCCTCCAATCACCAGCCAGACGGATCTCCCAGGATAGATGCATCGAGAAACAACGAGTCGCATTTTCTGGGAAGCACTGCATGCTGCTGTTACTCGGAAGAACCAGATAAGAGTCGTCCTGGTGATCCATTTCAGCGACTCGTGGTGGTTCAATATATTGGAGATCGTCAGCCTTCAACTACCTGTCGAACTTGGATGGATACACCAAACACTTTACAAACACTTCTTCTTTCTCACCACGCCCCCTCGATTCTATTATCCGCTTCATCTTGAAGTCTTGATCATTTGCCAAGCGTTTCTTCCCGGCCGGAGCGAGCTTTTCCGTGTAGAAAAATCTGTCGATGATCACCTCGTTCAGATCCTGAAGCACATACGTATGTAAGTCTTGTCGGGTAGAGACCCTATTGATTTTAGATATTTCTTCGCTCTTATTCTCCTCATAACCATTCTCAGAAGTATTTTTCGTACGACTGATGCGCACGTGATCTCCGACATTGTATTAAGCTGGTGCTGAGATAACTCCCTTCCTCCAATTAACTGTCTGCTCCGGAGCGCGACGTTCCAAGTTCTCTGTAACCATTCGGGCATTGTGAAGTGCGTTACATTGCATGGTCTCATTCGTGTTCCGGTATGTAGAGTATGGTTATAAGCATGGAGTATTCGATGTATTACATCAGCGTACCACTTGGTATTTGTATGAGGAAAATAACGCCAAATGCAATCATTGAGTGTCCTCAAGAGCCTCTCTATGCACGCGCATTTGGTATCCGGATTTTTTGCGACTCTAAAACTGATATCGTGTTCCTTGAAATACGTTTGGAACGCGTTTCCGAGAAACTCTTCACGGCGGTCCGACTGTAAACGAATAGGGTGCCTACCTTTGGCGTTCCCTGAGATACCGTTGAAAAAAGCGGTCACAGCTGACGCAGTCTTATTGCGTAGTAGTCCGACCCATGCGTATTTACTTAGTACATCGACGACGACGAGGAGATGATTGTCTCCGTCGTTGTATTCCTAGACAGAGGTGAGCTGCATCAGATCGCATCCCCAGATATCATCTACATTAGTTACATTATATCGTAACCTTGGAAACCTCCTACGGATGGGTCGATGTAACGTATACGCATCTTGATTTTTCAGCCATTCATACACGCGTTTTTCCTTTTTCTCGTTCGCGAGGGTATCACCTCTCTTATCCACTCGTAAGAGATTCCGGGCACCAGCATAACCAGCCTCGTATGAAGGGTCGTCATATTCTCTACTGTAATCATGAGAATCAGGGCTCAAAGATCTATTCTCAGCCATTTCTTTTTGGTTATCCTGTTCGACAATGCTTGTGACACGTCTCGTGCTGAGCTGTCGTTGAGAGTTGCGGCTGCCTCTCCCCAGCCTCCTCCGACTGACGCACTATAGTCGTCACATTCCAACTCTGGCTAAAAATCGCTTCAAAATTTGTTTCAAGCTATCGGGATGAGCCAAACGGCATTCTCTTCGTAATCGACAGGGCTAGGAGATGTGCTAATCTGATTTTGTCTCAGACAAAGGGGGCAGGGGTGGGGGGGGGGGTGTTGAACGCGAAATGGGGTTGAAGATCGATATACCGCCGGAATGAAACTCACGCGTGGCGAGTCAGTAGTTCTACTGCCGATCCGCAACCACTTGGAGTACCTTCTAGAGGTAGATGGCAGTATTTTAAACTCAACCCCAAGTCTGAGAATCACCGCAATCAGCTCTGAGGTCGATTCTGAGCTGAGAAGAGGTGATAAATGCTGCGAACTAGTCGATTGTACTGGATTCTGAGTCGAAAATGACTTTACTGCCAACTCTCAACTTTTTTCAAAACATTCCTCCATCGATCCTCAGAATTTTGAGTCTAGGCACAGCTCTAAGAATTGCTGCGGGGAATTTTGAGATCGGTTCAGATTTATTTTGTGGCGGGATTGTCTCTTCAGATCTGAAGGGACATTCGAGATGGTCGATTTTAGCTCAGAATGCGATATGCTGCCAGATGAAAAAGACTTTGGGTGTATTTCTAGAGCATTAAACATAATTTTCAGCCTGGTCTCTGGTCTGGGAATTGCCGCAGAGGGATTTGAGATCAATATTCGTCCAGGGAAGGCTGTCTGGCCGAACAGAATATTAGATAAATCGTTACTTCTAGGTGGAGAAAGAGGGTACTGCCGATCTGTAATAACTTGGAGTACTTTTTGAGAGTGGAAAGCAGTATTTTAAGTTCATCCTCATGTACGGGATCCAACGCAATCAGCTCTGAGGTCGATTCTGAGCCGAGAAAAGTTGGCGAGTCTTGATAATTAGTCGGGAATAGAGTACGTCCATGTCAAATTCAAACGGTTTCTGCAGCTATTTCTTTAAAATTCCCATACCATTTTTTTCGACGTGGGGTACCAAAACTAGATGTTTCCTATAGTTTGTAGGTCCAAAAAAATTTTTTCGTCTCAGATAGGCCTACAAGAGTGATTTTACCGAAAAATCAAAAATTGAAACTATCCTACCGTATTTTGCTCGTAACTTTTGATTGCTTTGACCAATTTGGATTTTCCAAAAAGCATTTGAAAGGTGACTTCGAGAGCTATCGATTAACCACTAGTAAAATCTCTCCCAGTTGTTTTTTGAGCATCCGAAAACTGAAATACTCAAAAATCACTGTTTGGCTCATAACTTTTTTGACGTATATTTTGATTTTTTTTATTTCATTTTTTTTCGATTTGTATAGTAATAAACTACCTGCAAAAAACTTTTCAGCCATTATTTTTACTCTTGGGGCCTCCTAGAGCTGTTTGAGTGCGCAAAACCATCTCAAAAACTCGAAAAATGCGTTTTTACCTCGTTCAACTTTCTCGGGGGACCTCGCAACTAATTTCATTGTGTTTGCAAGACTGTTTTACCTCAGAAATGACTGTTCTGAGTATTTTTTTAGTGTAACAGATGCTCAGATTCGTAGAAATTTATTTCAAAAGCAAGTTTTTATTCAATAATTAGCATCTCCTGCGCATGCGTTGTTCTCTACGTCTCTGAAAATGTTTTCAATCGATAGCTGGTTCAATTTTGTTCAAAAAAACCTCTTGCTGAAGTCAATTTCATGCAGTAGAACCGGAGCTACAGCTGTCAAACTAAAAAGAAATGTCTTAGGTATCAAACCCGTGAGCCTGGAGAAAGATTGTCGGTCTCATCTGCCGGTTGAAGCGTGTATTTCCGCTTCTACTCCATCAAATTAACTTCAACAAGGGGTCATTTTGAAGGAAATTGAGTCAGCTATCGATCTGAATCGTTTTTGAAGCACCAAAATCATTTGCCTGCGCAGAAATTTCACAATCGTCTGATCAGAGTCGGAAAAAATTGCTGGCAATGATTCTTTATATTCGAATTTCTCGTGCATGCAAATGACTTTAGAGCTTCAAAACTGATTTAAATCGGTAGCTGACTCAATTTCCTTCAAAATGACCCCTTGTTGAAGTTAATTTGATGGAGTAGAAGCGGAAATACACGCTCCAACCGGCAGACGAGACCGACAATCTTTCTCCAGGCTCACGGATTTGATACCTAAGACATTTCTTTTTAGTTTGACAGCTGTAGCTCCGGTTCTACTCCATCAAATTAACTCCAACAAGGGGTTTATTTGAAGGAAATTGAGTCAGCTACCGATTCAAATCAGTTTTGAAGCTCTGAAGTCATTTGCATGCACGAGAAATTCGAATATAAAGAATCATTGCCAGCAATTTTTTCCGACTCTGATCAGACGATTGTGAAATTTCTGCGCAGGCAAATAATTTTGGTGCTTCAAAAACGATTCACTTCGGTAGCTGACTCAATTTCCTTCAAAATGAGCCCTTGTTGAAGTTAATTTGATGGAGTAGAAGCGGAAATACACGCTTCAACCGGCAGACGAGACCGACAATCTTTCTCCAGGCTCACGGATTTGATACCTAAGACATTTCTTTTCAGTTTGACAGCTGTAGCTCCGGTTCTACTGCATGAAATTGACTTCAGCAAGAGGTTTTGTGGAACAAAATTGAACCAGCTATCGATTGGAAACATTTTCAGAGACGTAGAGAACAACGCATGCGCAGGAGATGCTAATTATTCAATAAAAATTTGCTTTTGAAATAAATTCCTACGAATCTGTTCATCTGATACACTAAAAAAATACTCAGAACAGTCATTTCTGAGGTAAAACAGTCTTGCAAACACAATGAAATTAGTTGCGAGGTCCCCCGAGAAAGTTGAACGAGGTAAAAACGCATTTTTCGAGTTTTTGAGATGGTTTTGCGCACTCAAACAGCTCTAGGAGGCCCCAAGAGTAAAAATAATGGCTGAAAAGTTTTTTGCAGGTAGTTTATTACTATACAAATCGAAAAAAAATGAAATAAAAAAAATCAAAATATACGTCAAAAAAGTTATGAGCCAAACAGTGATTTTTGAGTATTTCAGCTTTCGGATAATCAAAAAACAACTGGGAGAGGTTTTACTAGTAGTTAATCGATAGCTCTTGAAGTCACCTTTCGAATGCTTTTTGGAAAATCCAAATTGGTCAAAGCAATCAAAAGTTACGAGCAAAATACGGTAGGATAGTTTCAATTTTTGATTTTTCGGTAAAATCACTCTTGTAGGCCTATCTGAGACAAAAAAATTTTTTTGGACCTACAAACTATAGGAAACATCTTATTTTGGTACCCCACGTCGGAAAAAAATGGTATGGGAATTTTAAAAAAATAGCTGCAGAAACCGTTTGAATTTGACATGGACGTACTCAATAGTGAATTCTGGGTCGAATCTAATCCTACTGCCGACTCAGAACCCGTTTCGATACATTCTTCCATAAATTTCCAGAATTTTGAGCCGGAACACAGTTCTGAAAATTGCTGAGGGAGAATTTGAGATCGATTCTGATCTATTTTGCGGCTAAAATATCTGTTGAGATATGGCAGTCATCCGAGAATGGTCGATTTTACCACAGGATTCGATATGCTGCCAGGTCAGGAACATCTCGAGTGGGATTATAGAACATTTAAAAGAATTTTGAGCCCAATCTCAAGTCTAGAAATTGCCGTAGAAGAATTCCAGTTCGATATTCGTCAAGAAAAAGCTGCAGAACAGTGCAGATTATTCAAGAAACGGTGAATTCTAGGTGACGAATAAATATACTGCCGATCTACAATGACTCGGGGTACATTCTAGGGATGCGAAACAATATTTTGAGCCAAAGCTCAGGTCAGAGAGTCACCGCAATCGGTTCTGAGGCCGATTCCAGAGCAAGGAAAAGTGATGAGCGCTGCGTATTCGTCGAGAATAGTGGTTCCCAGATCGGAAACCTCTCTGCTGCTACCAGAAGAAGCTTTCTCGTGCGTTTTACCATCACTCACCAGGATTTTGAGCCCAAGCACGGCTCTGAAAATTTCCGTGGACGAGTTTGAAATCGAATTCGATCTCTTCCGAGTCGGGAAAGTCTCATTAGCACAGGTTTCGATCAAGAGTGACCGATTTCAGCTCGGATTTTGATATGCTGCCGAGTCGAACAAACTTTGATTGAATTCCTCAAGTGCTGATCAGAATTTGGAGCCCAATCCGATGTCGAGAAATGACTGCCGAGAGATTTGAGAACGATATTCGTCCAGAAAAAGCTGTTCAGTAATGCAGATCATTCAAGGAATGGTGATTTTTCGGTGGAAAAAAATTATACTGCCGATCAAAAAAAACTTGCAGTACATGCGGAAGATGTTAGGCAATATTTCAAGCCCAACTCCGTGTCTGAGAATCACTGCAATTAGCTCCTGGTTGAGTCTGAGCAACGAAAAAGCAATAAAAGGCGCGTATCAGTCGCGAATAATGTTTCATGAGTCGGAGACAGTCCTGCTGCCACCCCAAGAACCTGTTTCATGCATTATACTTCAAATCCTCCGGATTTTGAGCCGAAACACGACTCTGAGAACAGCCGTGGTTGAGTTTGACATCGATTCTGATCCGATTTCCCTGTCAGAAGCGTATCTCCAGTACCAACATGAATCAAATATAACCGATTTTAGCTCGGAAATCGATATGCTGCGGCTTCGAAAACACTTGAAGTGAATCTGTCCAGTATTAAACTGAATTTTGACATTAATCCATATGCCAGGAATTGCCGCAAGGAAATTTGGGAACAACATTCGTTCAGGAAAAGCTGTCGAGTAATGCAGAAAATACTGAAGCCCATAACTAATACACAAGGACGGATAATACAACAGTGTTTAAAAAGTAGGATTGGAGTAGTAGTCAACAAGCCGAAGCAAGGATTCGGCAACACTAACAGTGGAAATACAGCCAGGAAATTTTTCAAGATCACTGATATCCTTGCAGATATTACAGGTAAATGTACTGCAGGAAGCTCGTAGATTGCTTCGTCTGTGGATCAGAGGGGAGCATTCCAAGAAGGCAATATAATTCATCATATAATTGATTCCGCAGGATTCAGTGTTTGCTTGCTGGTCAGAATTGCAACGATTTTGGGTGTGATTTCATGTCGAGAAGCTGTAAACATTGGGGCATTTCGGCGATATTGCATAGATACTGCAAGGGAATTTGTAAGGCTATACCCATGGTATTACATCCCTACAACCTTGCATCTCTTGCTGATTCATGGGTACCTGTTCTTGAGAAAGTTTGATCCAGCACTAGGGTTGTACTCAGAGGAGCCTCTAGAAAGCAGCCACAAGGTTCTCAAATTCCACAGGGATCATAGATCTAGGAGGTGCGACAGGTGAGAAAATCTCATTACGTCAACAACATATGTAGTTAATAGTACTCGCAGGATGTAGTACTCGACTATGGGAAACTCTAATTGCATTAGAATACCACGCATTCCACAACTTCAATCCGACTCGTGTCCTATCGAATGTTTGATTCTATGACCTATATTAAAAAAATGTAAAGCCGATCTAAGAAATGGAATATTGAGGCGATGCAGTCACCGGGCACCGGGCACACTGAAAGTTATTCGCATTTCTATCCGATACACTTACAATTTGGACTAAACGAGGAGTAGATGAATACGTATTATCGTACAACTTGAATTCGTCTTCTCGTCGTTTTGCTCAAATCGCAAGAGAACTGTAGAAGAGTGCGAATAACTAGAGTGCAGGCTCCTCCTAATCTATAATATAGGGACTTTGTAATTCTCACTTTTATTCGATACTTTTGAGATTTGAGCTAAACGACGAGAAGACGAACTCAAGTTAGATGATAATAAGTATTCGTCTTCTCGTCGTCTAGTCCAAATCGCAAGAATATCGGAGGAAAGTGGGAATAACTTTCAGCTTGGACGGTGACCACATCGCCTTAAGCACTTCAACTCACTTATAATCACGATTCATAAGACTTCATCTTTTATGACATCAGTGATCGATAATATTGTTTCTTGGGTCAACGGTCATGTTGAAAAAAAGTCTCTCATTTTTAAATAGTGGTGAAAAAACTTACCATCAATATTTTTATCAGGAAGATGAAAGTTTATCAAACATTCGAGATTGTTGATAAACGTTGAACTGCGCACACCGTAGATCTTACTAATCGTAAGTTCAGCACACTTCTGTGTTGGCTCCAATAGTCTCATTATTTCAACTGTTCCTATCAGCGTAAAAGCTCTTTTTCAGTGCTCATGATGCTTGTATCGAAAGTACTAGTTCCAATATAATGCTACATCTTCACAGTTAGTGCCAAGCTCTCAAAGTCACCATCGCGTAGTGTTGGAATCGTATCTGCTCGCCATAGCAGATGTGCAAATCCGAATTTTGGCAAATTTTTGATCGTTATAATCGATGTCTCGCTATGACCGAGCTCGTTATAACCGAGGGTGATTCCATTTACTTAATATCGAAACCAAACAAATCTTGAAAATTTGCTCGTTATAGCCGAGTTCTCGTTATAACCAAGTTCTACTGTATTTTTGAATCATCCCTAGGGTCTCAACTAATGCGGATGTGTTTCATCGCTTACTCTTGAATTCGGATCCTAGTATGAGCCTGAAGAGAAATGTCAAGGAACACAAAAAGTGTCCTCTAACCGACGAAATGAAGTCACTCATCCAATCACGATCAGACGTAGATATAGATGACATCGAATATGCTGACGAGAATCCAACTCATGAATTTCCATTTGTTGGTGGAGGCTCTTGCAAAGAAACTCAAAACGATGATGACACTGACTCCAACTCGGACGAAGATGTGTACAACTGGGAAGAGAACTTAGATAGCGATGATACCAGTGAAGAAGAGTTTGATGAAGAAAGTGACGATGAGTACATAGATTATGATTGATGACGAAAAATGCATTCTTCTACTGTACGTCTAGACTCATTTCGTCATCAAGGCTGTGAGTCCCGAGATAGGGACTTCTGGATTCCATTATTCCATTCATGCATATGACTCTGAATCTCAATTACTCCTAGTTCCTAATGGAAACGAGCGCGCGTGCGCGTGCGGCTCGCTTATAACTTGGCCTGTGTAGCCTACGCTCTTATGGGATCCCTCAGGGTCGAAGGGTGTATTTCTCACACGATTCCATGGGCATTCGCACATACCACTATATGAGCATGGGGATATTCCTTGGGCTGTTTAATTTTCCATGTCAAAATCGATGAAATGGGTAATTACCTCTTGTGAATCGCCTTGTAGAGCATGTGAATTTATATACATTTCTTATCAAGTAAGATGACTATCAAGTACTACGCCGAGTAAAAAATTTTGGTCATATGGCCATGCGTTTGGCCATACGACCAAAATGGTAATTTTCCGGCAGACCTATACCAATTCTGTTATCGCATCAATCCAGGGGAACGTTTTGACGATCTGATATTACTGACAGGATGAATGGATTGAACCGAGATGTTCCAATTGCCTCAATACTCGATAGAGTCACAATCGCATGACGAGAATTTTCCCACGAAAGCTACCGACTTTTTGCTCGAAATGACACTGATGATTGGATTATAATGATCCAAAAATTTTTTGAGAATATTTATACAGATTGATACAATAAAAAGGTCATCCATGTGAGGTCTGACGGCGATACCACGTAACAATCGAGTCGTATTGATCGAAAGGTAATTTTATTCCCAGTATAGGTTATGTTGCAATATTATGAAATTGAGCCAAATCGTCGCACTATACGAAAATCCACCCGATACTTATCAATTTCCTCTCACTAGTACATGGAGATGGAACAATTCGACGTTCTCTTTGAACTGAAGGAAATTTGATATTTAGAATCGGGGACGTATACAACGGAACCAACTGCCCGAACCAAATTTTCATACGGTATTGAGTTTACCTATGACATTTTATGTGGATATACGTTTATGTTCCAGTATATACGTTATTTGAGAGCTGATGAGGCCTCACATGTAGTTGAGTCAGCTCATGTCTATAAGCTTGCACTCCTATGTACGGGCTCGGTCCCTCAATCCGCAATTCACTGATGTATTGGGACTTGAAATATATGGGAATGTATCAATGAGCTGTGAAATAATGTTATTAATCACATGATTCCTTTCCGAAGCCCAAAATCCATTATAGAACATGGCCGAAGTCTCGATTTCTTGCGTAAACTTGTGTGTTTTGAACACTGATATTTTTTCGATCAAGACTTCGGCAACCCCCACTTGATTGACATTGTTCTTCAGTTCTTTCAGGCTGAATATTTATCTTGAATCTTCCTCTGGCAATTTTCGCACCGTATTTCTAGCTTAGACATCTGCTGGACAGTCCCGGATCGAAACGTAGATGATCTTGGATGGCATGGAAAGTATTTTACACTGCTACTCATGGTTCTTCAGCGGATTTGCACCACTCAACATCTTTCCATCGTCCAATGTCGATCTTGCAACTCTCTACGGTGATGCTCAGAGTTGCGTTCAAGCTCGATATTTTGGGAAATTATATCAGAGCCCATTCGAATGATTCTTGGGGTGGCAGTAGGACTGTCTCCGACTTATAATCCATTATTCGAGAATGATACGCACCATCCACCGTTTTTCCTTTGCTCAGACTCAATCCAGAGCTGATTGCAGTGATTCTCAGACACGTGGTTAGGCTTGAAATATTGCCCAACGTTTCCCGCATGTAGTGCAAGTATTTGTAGATCGGCAGTATATTTTTTCTCCACCTAGAAATCACCATTCCTTGAATAATCTGCATTAATCGACAGCTTTTCCTGGACGAATGTTGTTCCCAAATTTTTTTGCGGCAATTCCTGGCCTACGGATTCAGGTCAAATTTCAGCTAAATACTGGAGAGATTCACTCCAAGTGTTTTCGAAGCGGCAGCATATCGATTTTCGAGCTAGAATCGGTTATCTCTGATTTATGCCAGTGTTTGAGATACGCTCCTGACAGGGAAATCGGATCAGAATCGATGTCAAACTCAACCACGGCTGTTCTCAGAGTCGCGTTTGGACTCAGAATCCGGGGGATTTGAAGTATAATGCATGAAACAGGTTCTTGGGGTGGCAGCAGGACTGTCTCCGACTTATAAAACATTATTCACGACTGATACGCGCCTTTCACTGCTTTTTCCTTGCTCAGACTCAATCCAGAGCTGATTGCAGTGGTTCTCAGACACGGGGTTGGGCTTGAAAAGTTGCCTATTATCTCCCGCATGTAGTGCAAGTATTTGTAGATCGGCAGTATATTTTTTTTCACCTAGGAATCACCATTCCTTGAATCATCTGCATTACTCAACAGCTTTTCCTGGACGGATGTTGTTCCCAAATTTTTTTGCGGCAATTCCTGGCCTACGAATTGAGGTCAAATTTCAGCTGAATACTGGACAGATTCACTCCAAAAGTTTTCGAAGCGGCAGCATATCGATTTTCGAGCTAGAATCGGTTATCTCTGATTTATGCCAGTGTTTGAGATACGCTCCTGACAGGGAAACCAGATCAGAATCGATATCAAACTCAACCACGGCTGTTCTCAGAGTCGGGTTTGGGCTCAAAATCCGGGGTATCTGGAGTATAATGCATGGAACAGGTTCTTAGGGTGGCAGCAGGACTGTCTCCGACTTATAAAACATTATTCGCGACTGATACGCGCCTTTCATTGCTTTTCCTTTGCTCAGACTCAATCCAGAGCTGATTGCAGTGGTTCTCAGACACGGGTTTGGGCTTGAAATATTGCCTATTATCTCCTGCATGTAGTGCAAGTATTTGGAGATCGGGAGTATATTTTTTCTCCACCGAAAAATCACCATTCCTTAAATAATCTGCATTACTGAACAGCTTTTTCTGGACGAATATCGTTCTCAAATCTCTCGGCAGTAATTTCTCGACATCGAATTAGGCTCTGAATTCTGATCAGCACCCGAGGAATTCAATCAAAGTTTGTTCGACTCGGCAGCATATCAAAATCCGAGCTGAAATCGGTCACTCTTGATCGAAACCTGTGCTAATGACACTTTCCCGACTCGGAAGAGATCGAATTCAATTTCAAACTCGTCCACGGAAATCTTCAGAGCCGTTCTTGGGCTCAAAATCCTGGTGAGTGGTGGTAAAATGCACGAGGAAGCTTTTTCTGGTAGCAGCAGAGAGGTTTCCGATCTAGAAACCACTATTTTCGACGAATACGCAGCGCTCATCACTTCTCCTCGCTCTGGAATCGGCCTCAGAACCGATTGCGGTGACTCTCTGACCTGAGCTTTGGCTCAAAATATTGTTTCGCATCCCTAGAATGTACCCCGAGTCATTGTAGATCGGCAGTATATTTATTCGTCACCTAGAACTCACCGTTTCTTGAATAATCTGCACTGTTCTGCAGCTTTTTCTTGACGAATATCGATCTGGAATTCTTCTACGGCAATTTCTAGACTCGAGATTGGGCTCAAAATTCTATTAAATGTTCTATGATCCCACTCGAGATGTTCCTAACCTGGCAGCATATCGAATTCTGTGGCATCCTCGGATGACTGCCATATCTCAACAGACATTTTAGCCGCAAAATAGATCAGAATCGATCTCAAATCTTCCCTCAGCAATTTTCAGAACTGTGTTTTGGCTCAAAATTCTGAAAATTTATGGGAGAATGTGTTGAAATGGGTTCTGAGTCGGCAGTAGGATTAGATTCGACCCGGAATTCACTATTCCCGACTAATTATCAAGGCTCGTCAACTTTTCTCGGCTCAGAATAGACCTCAGAGCTGATTGCGTTGGATCCCATACATGAGGATGAACTTAAAATACTGCTTCCCACTCTCAAAAAGTACTCCAAGATATTACAGATCGGCAGTACACTCTTTCTCCACCTAGAAATAACGATTTATCTAACATTCTGCGCGGCCAGACAGCCTTTCCTGGACGAATATTGATCTCAAATCCCTCTGCGGCAATTCCCAGACCTGAGACCAGGCTAAGAATTATGTTTAATGCTCTAGAAATACACCCAAAGTCTTTTCCATCTGGAAGCATATCGCATTCTGAGCTAAAATCGACCATCTCGAATGTCCCTCCAGATCTGAAGAGACAATCCCGCCACAAAATAAATCTGAACCGATCTCAAAATTCCCCGCAGCAATTCTTAGAGCTGTGCCCAGACTCAAAATTCTGAGAATCGATGGAAGAATGTTTTGAAAAGAGTTGAGAGTTGGCAGTAGAATCATTTTCGACTCAGAATCCAGTATAATCGACTAATTCGCAGCATTTATCACCTCTTCTCAGCTCAGAATCGACCTCAGAGCTGATTGCGGTGATTCTCAGACTTGGGGTTGAGTTTAAAATACTGCCATCTACCTCTAGAAGGTACTCCAAGTGGTTGTGGATCGGCAGTAGAACTACTGACTCGCCACGCGTGAGTTTCATTCCGGCGAGATATCGATCTTCAACCCCATTTCGCGTTCAACACCCCCCCCCCCCCACCCCTGCCCCCTTTGTCTGAGACAAAATCAGATTAGCACATCTCCTAGCCCTGTCGATTACGAAGAGAATGCCGTTTGGCTCATCCCGATAGCTTAAAACAAATTTTGAAGCGATTTTTGGCCAGAGTTGGAATGTGACGACTATAGTGTGACGTAGTCTATCGACGTTTCGCTGTATTTATCGGATCCGTCAACCTTCAACCGATTTTGATGATATTTGCATCACCGATTAGCTTACTTGTTGTGTCCGTGACTTTTATGAATTTAGCAAACTCTAGTTGACCTACGGGTGCATCACTGGCCTCCTCCTCTTCACGCCCATCCCTCTCCGCTGCTTTCTTCCTAACTACGTCGAACAATAGTTCGATTATGCTGGAAGTTTCAAGTTTACGCCCATCAATCTTCACCGTTCCTGTATCATCCCACTCGATCCGATTGGGAGCCGCGTTCTTCCAATGTTGTAACAGCAATTTGGCTTGATTTTTGTACATTAGCGGTATGTGATTTAGAATGGTCTGTTCATCTAGGGGAGGGGATTCGATCCTGTTCTATAGATCTATAGCCTTATTCATATCGCTCCTACTTCCCGCATCCCGATAGATGAGATACCTACGCGAAACTTGCAAATATCGCTTGCACTGTTCGTCTACGGTTCTGTGTGTCTTCAAACAGAGGATCTCGAACATTTCGGAGTCGAGTCTCGTAAGCGGATCACCCGGATTTTGCACTGACTCCAAGCTCGATGTCTCACCGCTACCCACTTGAGGAGTTTCAATTGGTTGTGGTCGCGCAGGTTGACGATATGCTCCTGCTGCTGAATTCGCTCCAACATCATCCCTGGCACAACAACCATCTAACGGATCCTTTCTATATCATTGGAGGATTTTGGTTACCAGAGTGGATAGAACTAGGGCTAGTAGTACAGGGATGAAAGATCCCCCGCTTTGTAGAGGCGACGTTTCTTTTCTTGTCAGTCTAGTGAAGACGCGTCCCTGCGAGCGAGTTGACGCAGCACGTTCTTATGTTTTCTCAATCGTTTTTGCTCATCCTCCTACAGAGAGACTACACCGCGTAACACGTTCAGGGCGCACTCGCAAATGCAACGAAGATTTTCTCCGCTTCGCGTGAGAGTATGTCGAGTTGACGAGCATTGACGTGACGCAGTGCGTTAGGAACAGCTACGCGTCTTTGAGTGAAATGTTTGCCGGGCAAATTTGCGGTCTCCGAACCTTTCGCGACCATTGTTCAGGACTGACTGTTCAATCATAGCTCAACTTTGAGTTCTAGCTCTTAGTCAGCGATGATTACTCCTCTCCCTCCAGGATAGTTTGATATTCATGTGTTTTGGTTCACAAGCGTAGTGCACTTTATCATCGGGGAAGATACCCGTGTGAAAACGAAATTCATCGAGTGCACTCTTTGAAAGATCGAGGAAAAGATAAAAATGTGGCTGCTTCGTTGCATTCAAATGAGCATCCCATGAAAACCGAGGATCTTCAAGGCAAACTCTACGGCCTGAATGTTGCACTCACGCTCCATCTTGGGGGTTTTTGAAGATCACCAAGTACTTTGTGTTCAAACTTATATCCCTCTGTGCTTTTCCCAGATGGAATATATTTTTTGTTAAGGAGGTCACGCTAATATTCTTATGATGACTACCTTTTTCAAACAAGTCCAGAATCAGATCGTTTGATGATTCTTGCATGGAATCTTCGAGAATCAACAATTTCTTTCGACCGTTATCGTTTGAATAGTTACTCGACTGTGGCAACCCCTCTTCTAACTCTTCATGGATGCCGGGCAGACCCGCTTTCGAGTCGGAGATGTATGTCTCTTGCCACTCGGCATGTTAGAAGAGGATCCGATCGAAATGTGTGTCGCAGATTTCGGGTAAGTAAGCGAGAAATTTCCGAACAAATTGTGTCTTACCACATCCAGTAGGACCACATAAGCAGGAAGTGGAGGGATGCTCCCATCGAACATCCATACTGACAACTGATGGTGGAAGTTGACCGACCTCAATTTATATGGTGTGGAAAAACCCTTCTTATACCCCTCGCAGTATCAGCTGACACTCACAACGCGGTGGTGGCGGCGCACAGTGGGAAAAAACGAAATTTTTTAGCTGAAAAGTTAACATGCTAAAGCCATTTGACTTTTGAGCTAAAAAATTTCGATCTCTCCCACTGTGCGGCGGCGGCGGCGGTGGACCGACGCAATTATCAGCTTCAACCCACGCGCACGTGCGCGGTCATCTGTTTCCTTGCAAGAATGAGCTGACTCACATGAAGGTGGAAAAATAGGGAGCCAAACTCGTGAGTTGATATGGAAACTAGGAACTCTTCACGCGCGCAAGCGCAATGACTTACAGAAATGGGTGAGGGAATTTACAGAATTCATTACCGGATGGATTCCATTTGAAAACGACACATGGAAAATAGTGATGTCTCGGATCGGTTTCTCGTAGTTTTGATTCGATTCTGTAGTCCAAAATATGAAGTTTCCACCCACTGGGAGGCCCCAAAACATTTCAGAGTCACCCGCGGAGCCATTTCTGGAATTGAAGGAAATTTCCTCAGCTTTCGATTGGAACTACTTTGAGATCCGGTGAACCACGCGCATGTGCAGAAATCTCTGTTTTCTGATTGGTCGGAGAATGAAAAATTGGAGAACTGACCCAAAAACGCATTAAACCGTGAAAAAACAACTTCGGATCGGTTCCATCCCAAAGATCGTGCAAGTTTGTATGAGAAATCATATTTTTGAAGGATTAAAAAGAATTGCTTTTCGAGATAATCAGGTTAGCCTGATATTCGCGGATTTCGCCTGATCAGGGCCTGAAAAGGCTAAAAAAAAGTTTTCAAGATTACTCTTGATAGGTTTTTTCAGGATCTTCTGAATGGCGCAAACCGCGTTGTATTATCTTGAGCCAAACTCGGAATACATCCAATTTAGTAAGAAAAGATTATGATTCTGACGCTCCGGTGGAATCAAGAAGCGAAATAAAAATGGCTCCGCAGGCGACTCCGAAATTTTTATGGGGCCTCCCAGTGGGTGGAAACTTCATATTTTGGACTACAAAATCGAATCAGAACCACGAAAAACTGATCCGAGACATCACTATTTTTCATGTGTCGTTTTTAAATGGAATTCATCACTTAATGATTGATCTTATGATGTGAGATTAATTCCTGATTACAGTTCAGAGATGTGCGACTAATGGTGAGCAACTTGGAGGTCCAGACTGCATATACTCTGATCTACAATTCGCAACTTCAAAAACTCAGGAGCATATTCGATATAGCAGTTTACAGTATTCGCCACTGTCAAAACTCTGGCTCTTACTTGAACAAAGAGAAAAAGGCCCAAACATTCCGAACAACTTGAATAAATCTCAGAACTTGCAAATTTCATCGAACATTCGCACGGATTACGCGCAGTTATCATCAGCTGTTTTCGATCAGATTTTCATATTGTCATCCCATTCTTCTAATCTAGTAAAATTACAGATAGCACAGAGAGTCCACTTCTTGTGTTATCTGTAATTTTGGAGTCCGGAGTAATTGGAGTCCGGTATCTATTGGTAAACATGAGAAGGATGGAAGGAAGAAATGCACGAGCGTCATACGTCCCTATACATTTTCATCGAGTCTTCTCCAATAATGTTGAAAATCAAGGATCACATATCAGCGCATGATGCCTTAATGGATATGATATCATCTACAGGAACAAATTCATAGCATCGCACTGCGTTGCGTTGGCATTTGAGGAGTGAATGAGGATGCAAAATTGCAAGCTCGGATATTTTCGGGAGTAAGCTCAAATTCATGACGATCATTCATGATAGACGTTCTCATTTTTGAGACAATATTGGGGCTTAAAAAGGAACTGAATCCATTATTGCAACAGTCCATTGAAAGTACCATTACCTCTCACGATTTCACTCCAGGAATATAAAAAAATACACTGTAAGAAATTGTCTGAATTTTTAACCAGACTGGTTGAATTGTCATCCAAGCAATTATATCCCGAGATAGATGCAGGCGCGGATTCAGCCGGGGGCCATGGGGGCCATGCCCCCCCTCCCCAAGAAATTTTTGAAAGTTGGAATTTATCCCTAAATGCCGTTAGAGAGAGATATCTGGTGTGTGTATGTGTGTGTGCGTGTGTGTGTGTTGTGGGTGGACGTGTGTGTGTGTGCGTGCGTTCATATACGTTAGTTAGTCACACTCCACTCTCGCCACTAACCGTGCCCCCCCCCCCCCCCCCCCCCAAGCGACACCGCTGGATCCGCCACTGGATGGATGGATGGATGGATGGATGGATGGATGGATGGATGGAAGGACGATGGATGGGTGGATCGATGGACGGATGGACGGATGGAGGATGGGCGGATGGGCGGATGGATGGATAGATGGGTAGATGGATAGATGGATGGATGGGTGTTGGGTGGACGGATGGGTACATAGACGGATGGATGGATGGTTGATGGTTGGATGAGTAGAGAAGAGGGATGAAGGGTGGATGGGTGATTGGAAAGATGATAGATGCATGGTGGACGGATGGATGACGGATGGATGGATGGATGGACCCATCACCCATTCATCCATCCATCCAACCACCACCAATCAATCCATCCATACATCCATCCATCCACCCAACATCCATTTTTCGATCCATTCATCGATCCCACCCATCATCCATCCATCGATCCATCATCCATCAGTCCACCCTTCCATCCAACCTCATCCACCCTCATGACCATCCACCATATTCTACCCCCCCCCCCCCACACGTAGGCAACATGATATGCAGGAACCCACGGACAGATTGTGATAATCCACATTGGTTGAATATTAAATAAAACTGGTTGAATGAAAACTTCAACCAGTTGGTTGTAGTTTCTCGGAGAAATTTCTTACAGTGTACATGCACGACATAGAATATCCATTGCACCAAGATGACCACATCATATCTAACCATTTCTGATTCTTCAATGATTCCACGCGCTGTAGTACACTGCGCGAACCCACATCAGACAAATCATCCTTCGGCGTTGTACTCACTCCATTCATTTTTTGATCCAACTATTCTACAATTTTTCTCGGAGGGTTAGTCGTTAGTTATTCAGAAAACCAAATCCTCAGATGCTGATTTTCTAACTTACCAAACCTCAAAATGTTTCATAATAACAATAAAAACAAAAACACCAGTATTTGAATAGATAGTCTGACCCAATTAACCATACTCACATCTGTGTTCATATGAACATTAGAAATTGAAAAATTCGAGATATGCCATCTTCTCGATTAGCCTGCGGATTGATAGGAGGGATATATGTCCTATTATTGTCATTATTTCACTCGCATTCATGTACATGAGTTTTTTGGTTTGTCAATTAAATCATGTCTTAAAGACTACGATATCCAAGAGGGAGAGAAAGTGTGCGGGGAATGTATCGCCTCTTTTGCAGAACCATGCTCCAAGTTTTGAACTCATCACGCGTCACAACATCATGTAATCGAGTTCTCCTAATTACTCTGAATTCTAGTCTCATAGACTCGTTCTCGCGATCACGTTCGTCGTCGTCGAATACTTGGTCCACGAGGCGAGTGATACTACTGGATTGATCTTTACAATATTCGCAGAATTTAATGAAATTCCTGTGACCTCACAGTCTTGAAATACCTCGCCGGTGCCGGGAACTACGACCTCGTATCCGTAGAATTTCGGGCCACCGGAGACAAAGGACCGTATGAGAGCGTTTTCATCATAGGTTTCCAGTTCGTCCGTCATATCACCGAGTGAAGTACTGACTCGGGGTTTGTATTCATGTGGAGCGCTCTTGCGGGTAATAAATATACATGAATCCGTATCAAAATAGAGGACTCTCCGCTCAAGCCTCTCGAGATCGTGGTACAACCTCAATCTCGCCTAAGCAGTAGTGTAAGCCGCGATGACAACATTGGTGTTTGGTGCGCGATTGACGGCATCGTCTTTGAAACGCCAGTTCACATGCAGGGTCTTGTCTTTTACAATCATCATGTCACACATTTCTTTTCCTGGAGCGACTAGCAATTTCAACAAATCTTGCCGCGTGTTCACGACCTCTGTTTGTAGCAAGTTATCCCTCTGACCAAATTTCCCCAAGAAGGAGTCCGAGGCCAGTTCTGCAACTGAACGGAGACCAGCGTTGAATTCGATCTCCTCCGGGTCCGAGCGGATACCTCATAATCTCTTATATAATGAGCCTTAGTCCCTTTGTCTACGCACCATGATGGCCACCCGCTAGCTCCTTGCTTATTTTTCAGGAATGTGTTGATGAATTTCAACAAACGAACCCCCCTCACCCATGACGAGGTCATAACATGTCATTTCATGCTGCCATATTATGTGAATATCAACTACACGATACCCAAGTTCAACCACTCTTCGGAGCTCATCGGCTACCCATGTTCCTTCAAAAATTCGCTCCTCCTCTTCGTTGTGATTACAATCGTCTTGACGCATTTCCTCGCAGCATGACCGACAGAGAGGGAAAACGAGCCGACCGTGCATCTCCACGGGGAGGAGCGGTGAGAAGAGATCGCAAGGTGGCAGAACACGACACTTAATCAAGCCCTCGACATGCTCCAGATTGTTGTATTTGCCACCCGTGAGAGCGTCCGACTCCTTCCCGACGTATATTCGCGGATGACCCATGGAAAATTTACCCGTCTTGCAGATGGAAGGATATAAAGAGCATATGTCGAAGTAATAAATTTCCTCTTCATCATCAACATCATAGTGCGTTACAATATTCTCAGTACGGCCACCAAAGAACGGGTCTCTGGAGTTAAGAGGGATTTTACTCATCAAAGGATGATTTCTTACGTACGTTCGGATCTCGCTGTTATTTTTTGTTCAATATCGTCAAATTCACATTCCGACATCACCCGCACTGTGTAACCCAAGTCTTATATTCGTTTGATTTTGGCTTGGGTACTCTCGTAAGCCTCATTGAACGATCTGCCATGAGAGTTTTTTCGTGCGATCGCCATTAAATTACTTGGGGCAACCGTGGTAGAAGCATCCCTGGTACTCAGACACTGTACCCTTTGGATCATTGATCGTCGTTAGGAAGATAACCATCCACAAGAAAACCCTCGGGTAACCTGAATTTCCTTGCGCGTGGATTATATCTCGATCCAACTCTCGCTTGCAGGTCACTAACCATTCCAGTGACTTTTGTAAGTGTTTGTGACCTCTTCGGTAGCCACCCGCCGGAATTATTCCAATGGTGTCGGGCTTCGAATAATTCTTCTGATGAACGTGTAAACAAGCTGACGCGATAGTGACGGCCGAAACAAACGAGTCCGTATCGCCAACTTTGAGGAAAATGTTCTGGGACTCTATGCAAGCCCGCCGCAAAATTTCGACATCCATTTCACAGTATTCCACAATTTCTTCTGCGAAGTCGAAATAATAAGTGTCTTTAACGGAGTGATACCACTCGAAGAATTGCTGTCCTTCACTCGTAGACATCATGTTCAGAGAATAATATTTTGCTTTCGGGAGTTCCCCTGTATAGCTCTGGTTCCCGAGTGTATTGAGTGAATGAGGGGAATAACTTTCTTTACTACTCTCCGGCAAACCGAAAGTTTTTGGCGATGAGCTCAACCTCATATGGGAGTGATTCAGACTATCGATGGATTTCGTATTCCCGACCTGTATACTGATGATATTCTGACCAGTAAGAATGACGCTAGGTAACGGGTACTTCGAATTTGTGGCCAACTACTTGAGAATGAATTGCTCGTCGTATCCACCACCATTATGAGCGATACAAATCATCTGCTTGAAGTCTGTTTCTCTGCAAACACACAACTCAAGTAGTTTCTTTATAGAATCTCTTCTAAATTTTGAAATGTCTCGGCCCACACGTAGGACAATCGATATTTATATCATCACAATTTATACAATCAGTACACACCTGATGCGCAATACACAGCGTGGGTACGTGTTCTTTGGTTTTTTTGACCTTTATATTTTTTGTCCTGACGCGTCTCGACATCGTAGAGGATATAACAATACTGCGTCGGTTCAGTGCTGTCTGGATTTTTCAGCGGTTGCATGTAGCATAAATCATTTGGTGAATGCCTTGTGTAGCAGCGATTGCAATAGTGTATTCCGCACTCGTGTGCAGGGTCGTAGCAGTTGACAGTTTTCAGACATACCTGACACATTCTCAGTACCTCGCATTATTTTTTTTCTTCGTCTTGTAACTACCGTCCTGTTCATGGTTTTCACGACATTCGCGACCATGAAATAATCCATGACAATCATCGCGTTTGATCATATCTGCATTGTCACTCTCGCATTTGGGCGTGACAAAACAACGTGAACGAATTTTCTTACATTTATGCTGATTCACCCGGTAATAACGAAAATCGCAACGTTCACAGAAGAACTTTGCTTGAGTAATATCGGTTAGATTAAGAATGGTATCGTAGTGACGACTCCGCTGGTTATAAAGAAGGTTGATGGTACCGGAAGGAGCTTGACGGAATTCCACGTAATTCCCACCGTCAAAAAACGCGGGCTCGCCACTTTCAATATTAAAAGCGTCGAAAGCTCTGATGACTATCCCTTTCGTATCGTGATATCCTTGGAATACTTGTAATTGAGAGACCCCACAGCCACCCAGAGGTACATCCACACCCGCTTCATGACACAGACGCTGGGCTAGCTCTTTTTGGAGCGGTCGTCGACCATCCCGAATGTCATTCCAAAATTTTATAGTGTCCGGTGTTCCTGTATTTTCTTTTGCCACGTGCCCTTCTTCTACAACGAGAGCCTCTCGGTAGACAGAGATCATCCTCATCGTTGGAGATGGATACGCAAGGCTTTGCCCTCACTACGTCTATCGTCACAGGCTTTTCCTTGCCCGCCCTTACAGCCGTGTCAACATAATCTACGTTCAAAGTAAAGGAGTCGTCGAATGCGAGAATTGAGCAATCTGATGGATGAGATTCTAAAGATCAACGTACGTGAAACTATCACGGCTGCGTAAGGACATCCCACCGGGTCCACGGGAGAATTGGTCGCTTCGTATGGAAACGCTGATGAAGTCAAATTCATTCGACATCAAAGAGATCAGATACGCGTGAGTGTCTCGAATAGCCATTTTGAACCAAATCAATGGATTGATGTTCACTTGCGGACGGTCTCTTACTCGGAATCAAAATTGTCTTCCCTGAATTCGGAATGTAGGGTCTAGATCTCCCATGGGAAATCTAATTCCGGGAGGCTGTATATCAAAACTATCCCCAATTCCGCCATGACCATTCCCTGCTCCATCTATTTCAGACCCATCACTCTCCTCGTCCCTGCTACTGCGCGATTCATTGTCATCGTTATCTGTATCAGGATCATTTTCAATGGAATACTCGCCATAATCGCTATCACGCTCGCTAATTCTATCATCATCATAATCATCATCGTCATCGTCGTCGTCGTCATTGAAAACTACATTCCCATCAACATCATTATCACCGATCGCGCCAGCATTTTCGTGGTATCAATCCGTCTCATTGGAAGACTCCATATCGATATCTCTGTTGTTCTGAGCGTCACTCCCTCCTCCGACATGCACAGGTGGCGCATACATAATTGACGATGGACGCTGCTGCTCCTGCTCCTCCTCTCGTCACTCG
Source organism: Eretmocerus hayati (assembly GCA_029851415.1). NCBI lineage: Eukaryota > Metazoa > Arthropoda > Insecta > Hymenoptera > Aphelinidae > Eretmocerus > Eretmocerus hayati. The sequence goes on along the minus strand of CM056744.1, from coordinate 69,426,829 downwards.
CTTATCGTAACAGGTGGCTGAAGTGCTGCAGAAAAAATGGAAGAGAAATATTCTTCTGAGAAATGTTCTTTTTTTGATCGATGAAAATATCCGTAACTGGATCATTTATTGTCATTCGGCCATATCCATCGACATTTCTTTCCCTTCTTCGTATCAATAGAGACAGTGTTGGATATATACAACTTATTCAACGAGGACTGGATTCATAAGAACATCATATGTACATTATTTACACGAACTCGAATAGGGAAGAAATGAAAGTTATCGTAAAAGAACCATAATAGAGAGTTTGACGTATCTTTCATCAGATTCAGAACCCGAATTATGTTAAGCTCTGTATTGACTTCGGAATCAGGACGCTCAGCTTGGGTGGGGGAACCATCGTATCTCCAGGGCTCTTGCCGACAACATAATTCTATCCGTATGAATGTAAAAGAACTCGTGATCAATTGCCTGCGGGGGTGCCACCCCGTATGCGAGCATATTTCTCCGTTTAGGGAAAGATTGGGCTGGTTGCGTACTGATTCGCGGTGAATATACTTTGCAGCCATCATCATGTACAAGATCATGCATATGGGAGAACCTGGCTACCTAGCTGCAATATTCAGCAGGTACCAGTCCAATCGCCCCTCTCGGGGTAATGCCGAAGAGCAAGAACTCCAAGTTCCCAGGATGGGACTCGAATATGGCCGAAGATCGTTCCAAGTTCAATGTGCTCGTCTGTGGAACTTTCTCCCCTCGGGTCTACGGCAGGTTCATAAAATTTCATTGTTCAAGGAGGCAATCAAAGAATTCTTGTTCGAGCAACCTCCACAGAAGATTGATGTGAACGGGATGCAACATTTCAATCTTCAAGCGACCTGGGCTTTTTCTTATCTGTTCTTATATTCTTCCCTTTTGACTAAGAGGATTACCCTTCATACGTGACTTTGCGTCACGAGCCTCATATATGACTGTGATATTTTTTGCGAGCTCTTGTCGACGTTATTGTATTGTACCCTATGGAGTATCCACCCTCGGTGCTATTATCTTATTCTTATGGATAACTACTGAGTTGAAACTACTCATAGTCAAGCGAGAGGCAACACGTCAGCGCTGTGAACGTAATGAACGCAATCAGCACTCGTATCCCGAGCTGCAAGCTGAGTATATTAGACTCAGTGAAGAGGTCGACACACGGTTGCAGCAAGCGCGAGTCTCACTTCTTCAAAAACAACTTCCTGATGCTCTCAACCAATACAAAAACATCTGGAAGGAACTGCGCAATCTTGGCCTCTTACCAAAGAGCGAAGAAGAGGAACTCTACGGTTTTACGCCAGATAACCTGAATGCTTACTCTTCAAGGGTTTCTGTCTCTAAATCCCCTAAACTCATCGATTGAGCATTCTTCCCCTCCTTTGTGAATTTCATTCAAAGCTAGTCACCTGAATTATATCAATGTATTTTCATACAACTACTTTTATTATATTCTCCATGTATTCAGACACCAAGAGCGAGGCTGATGAGTTATTCTGACAGATAATGTGACAGCGCGCATCTACTACCACAGATATATATATATATATATATGTTTTTATATCTCTCTTTCATATTATGTATTCAATCACCAAATCATGTATTCAAAGTTTGTTCTTACAGAACAATGAATTGGTATCTTTCTTCTCTTTTAAGTGGAATATAAGGAGAAATCCGATGGCAGGCTATCCCTGAAGGATCTCCCACCGGCAGACCTTGAGCGCTTCCATTTTGCTAACCCGACGAACCGGATGAGCATGAATCCAACGCCCGTGTGCCCTGGGGGCTGAAACCTTCTGCTCTCAGCCCTACAATGTTGGCAAGCCATCATTGCAGAACTAGGGGCAGCTAACCGCTATCTAACCAACCCACCCCGGAATCGCGTTAGCATTACTTCAGGGTGGGAGGCGTATCGCGTGCCATGGGGCGTTTTCTTCGGTGCGTGCGCTCTTCTGTCTTCTCTCTTCGTCGTCAATGATTACTTCTCAAGTCGTCGTTGTTCGCTATGCAGCGCCCCTTGCTTGGCGCGGCAATGCCCGTTCTCGCTCTTCTTTTTGGGTGATCACCGTCTTGATATAGGCGGCGATCTTATCCCATGTCTCAGGGGTGATCTGATCTCCAAGCAAGTTCACGAGCTCCGCTCTCTCCACAGCTGTGTTCATGCACTGGGAGAGTGCATGCTCCACGTCGTCCCAGTCTGCCGCACACATCTGACAGACCGGGGTCTCCCTCTTCTGGAACCGCTCCAGGTACCCTCCGAAGCAGCCATGCCCGCTAAACGCTTGCATCAGCCAGTAATCTAGCTCTCCATTCAATATCATCCACCCAATAAATTGGTATCTGTCTATCTATCTATCTCTCTATCTCCACCGCACGCGGTGCGTGCTGCCGAAAAACAGGCAAAAATGCAAACGCGCGCGTATACACACACACACAAAACGCATACACATACATGCGTACACATACACACACACGTATGTAATAATAAACATGAACAATGTTATGTTCACACCACCCAGCATCACCTTGACCTTGTGACGTCACGATGGAAACAAACCGCTGACTCCCAGACGGTCAATGATCCCGGCCCCTGCCCCACCAGACGCCCCCACCCCCTATGACGTCATTCGTTGTGTCTCGCTACACCAGCTCATATACTACTTTCGGATTCAAAATGACAACTTGAATATCATCATCTTCACATGAGGACAACTTTACGCAAGAAAAATGCTTCAGAATTGTGTGAAGAGCTTTTCAGTATGATAGAAGTATGGATGAATTTGTCGATTGATGAGGACGAGGGCGAGGGAATACCACTCGATTTTGCAGAATATTGTCTTTTTATTCTGCAAAGTTTCGTCAACTCGTGAATTGACCTCATCAGGTTACCTTTTCAGCATGATCCATCTGAATAATCCTGAACGAGGAATCACAACATCAATTGTCCCTTTCTCAGGATCTATTTAGGGTCCCATACCCAGTGGAGGCCTTGGTGCCAAGCAGATGATACGCCATATTATGAAAGTCATGTTTAGGGAGTGGATGAGTTTGGTTCCGGAATCGTTCTTGACGTGGGCTTACTTATATTACTTCAGCGCACCTTTCCTCTTCGCAAAAAATATTCCGAACTCTGCTGAAAATGATCCCGTGGGACCGTATGGGATCCCATTAAACTTCGTGAGATCTGGTCCTAGGAAAGAACCTGATCTTGATATTTGCCAAATTTGGCGTCGAAGACGTGCAACATGCAGATGTTGACCATCTTCCCTCCGAAAATAGTGGAATTTGGTCGAATATGGTCAAAATATGTATGTTACACGTCTCCAATGCCAAATTCTACAAATATTAAGAGTTACAATTCCCCTAGGACCAGGTCCCATGAAGTCCCGTGAGAACAGGTTCCACGGGATCGTTCTCAGCATTGGACAACAAACAAAGAGAAGGGCCCAGCCAGGGGTTTCAATTTTTCTTGAAATACGCTCCAAAAAGAAACTTGCAGAATGCTTTCTCGTGACATGTGGATCATTTGAATATCAAAATCCATGAAAAATTGTATCAATTATCATTTTGCATAGATTCCAATCCAAATCCAGTTTTTAGACGTTTACATTTATTGCACAAAATGATTCTCTCAATTGGACGATAACAATTCATCCATAGCATTTCAGAATCAAAAGTGTTCTCCGAATCATTTTTAACCAGAAATTCAATAATATATTACTTCGCTAAGACATATATCTGATTCGTACCAATTACTAGCATGGTAATCCATCCATCACTCTGGATTCTACCATTTGCATGAAGTGACGACGTATTAATTGTACATTTACTATTGAGTTTGAGGCGGGTTTTTCCCACACGCAATGGTTACAGCAGTAGCTGAGCAAAACTCGGCAAGAATTCTGATCATTCTGTTTCTATATGTAGGATAAATTTATTGGTCTTCCCTGCGACTTTATAAGATGCTCCAAAAAGGCTTTTTTGCAATTGTGTGCGCGAAGTTGTGAAAAAATGAGACTTCTCTTCACTATTTACAGTGCGAGAAGTGATGGGTGAACGACTTCTCGCACAGTTTTACATTTACGCACTGGTGGAGTGTGCGTGAATGTAACTGCTCGCTCTAATGCATTTTCATCCACGCACAGTTCCAAAATATGATGTCACGTCATCCCTCTGAATTCGGCCTTTCTTGAAAACTCCGTTGTCAAGATAATCTTGCTCGGACAGTGGTGCATTTAATTACAACTTCGCGCACAGTTGCAAGAAATAGTATACGCAACACGTGCGAGAAGTTTCCGCACACGTTGCCAACTCGCGCGAGAAGCAACATTCACGTACACTTCGAAACTTCTCGCACAACCAGAAGTACATATTCGCGCTCGCTTCGCGAGCGCGCGTAAATGTGTTCTTCTGGCTGTGCGAAAAGTTCCAAAGTGTGCGTGAATATCAACTTCTCGCACTTGTTGCGTAATATACAGTACCCGTCAAAATTAATGGATCATGCATAGTCTCAGTCAATCAGCGATAACTCTGGCCCATTTGGCCGTAGAAAAATTCTGGAAAAAGGGAATTGAAGATCAGGAAGAAACCTATCAATTCATGGGTTCAAAATATCTTTTTCACTTTTTTCATGGGGTCGTAAGTGGCGACGAAAAAACGGTTTTTTTTCTTCAATCAAACACCTGTAATTTTGACGCGCATCATCCGATCGTAAAAAGCTCAACGGGATTTTGTAGCTCTTTTCAAGACCTTCAAATTCCTTTTTCTGAAGTTTTCTCTGCAATTTTTCCCGTCCGAATGGCGAGCTTTAGAAGCATACTTTTTTAAGCATGTGTTCTTATGGAGGCATGGAAGCTCGCGCGGACTTGATTCCTCAATGCTTGTGGTTGATGTAGAAAGTCATCTAAAAAAATCTTGTCAGGCATGATTTCGACGTAAAATGTCCTGATCTTTCAGAATATGCTATCAGATTGCCAGTTTAATGAGCCCCAAATGTCTTTTTTCATCTTGAACAAGACAAAAATCATACTAGACGAAAAAAGACATTTGAGGCTCATTAAACTGCCAATCTGATAGCATATTCTGAAAGATCAGAAAATTTTACGTCGAAATCATGCCTGACAAAATTTTTTTAGATGACTTTCTGCATTGACCACGAGCATTGAGGAATCAAGTCCGCGCGAGCTTCCATGCCTCCATAAGAACACATGCTTAAAAAAGTATGCTTCTAAAGCTCGCCATTCGGACGGGAAAAATTGCAGAGAAAACTTCAAAAAAAGGAATTTGAAGGTCTTGAAAAGAGCTACAAAATCCCGTTGAGCTTTTTACGATCGGATGATGCGCGTCAAAATTACAGGTGTTTGATTGAAGAAAAAAAAACCGTTTTTCCGTCGCCACTTACGACCCCATGAAAAAAGTGAAAAAAAAATTTTGAACCCATAAATTGATAGGTTTTTTCCTGATCTTCAATTTCCTTTCTCCAGAATTTCTCTATGACCAAATGAGCCAGAGTTATTGCTGATTGACTGCGACTATGCATGATCCATTTATTTCGACGGGTACTGTACTATTTTTGAAGCATTTGTCTTTCCTGCCACTTCATGAAATGCTTCAAAAGAGCTGTTTTGAAGCGTTTTATCGAGTGGCAGGAAAGACCAATAAATTCATCCTGCATATTCCGGCGAACATCCTGCAATAAGATGCTAAATATCACTCTTGTTCTAGACTATTGTGGTGTAGATGGACTCTTCCTTTAGACATGGAGATGTCTCTCTTCATTTGGAAGCTAGACCGTTCATTCAAACATTGTGTAAAAACATGTTGGATTTGTAGTCATCAATTGAACGTGAAACAGGGAGTATTGAGAGCAAGGAGCTGATAGTGGAATGTGGACATTGAAGATCAATTGAGAACAAACTCTCAAACTTTCATGAAAATTGATCGAGGGGTTAAAATCTAGGATGACCAATAGGAAGACAACATGTATACTTCAGAACATACACAAGGCGTGGCTTAGAATATTTTACAGACAGCGTTTCGTGTTAGGGGGAGATTGTATAGGGGTACTATCCCATAGAGCTCGGTAAGGAGGATGAGGTGGATTTGCTTTCATTTGAATGGATGTGGAATCGAGAGGTGAAAAATGAGGCATTTGAAGAATTATCATTAAAAAATTGAGCTAGAAGAAGAACTTCACATGAAGAACATGATTACTATCAATGTGAATAGATGGATAATGTTCCGGAATAACTGGGCCCATTGTTCAAGGAAACAGAACAATGCCTTGGAATCTGGGAGAGATCCATTGGCGTTCGCCAAATTCTAAGTGACATAGAAACTGAAGTTTTTCTGTTAAGATGGGAATTTCTATGGAAATTCCGTTCCAACGAATCTCTCCAAAATGACCGAGGAATATCTTCAAATGATATGAGAAATATCCATGTGCTGAATATTCGATGATATGTTGTTTGAACAATTATAGAGTGGAAATGTTGATGAATTTTAGGTAATAAGTCAACCACGGATAAGGGAATATGAAGAGTATGAAGCTAGTAATCAGATAGGCTCATGACTCATCAATCTCAAGGACCAGTATATAATGAAGGGGTCAAAAATGAAGAATTCGGAGAAATTTCCACACCAATACGATACTTTCGCTTTGAGAGAGCGAAATCGTGTAAGAGCCATGTAGGAACGAACCTCGAAATCATCTCGAAGTGCTCAGCCCTTCGGGAAGAATCACAAACTGGCTCACTGTATGCTGTGCATGTACGGAAGATTCTCTAGATCTTTCTGAAAATGAATGAGTTGTTAGCTTGGGGAGAAATCAGATGTATAGGTGGGGATCAGTCCATCGACGTTGGCAGTGGTCGGTCATTAGGGAGAGAGAGAATTGGATTCGGAAATGGAATTTCCCTATCATTCCTAGAGCTGCACGATATCGATATCGATATAATACGACATGTGACGGTCTCGATGACTCGTCACTTGCAGGCAAAGCCTGCTTTCATTTGAGAGGCTCAGGGAGTGAGCAATTGTTCAAGAAACCAGGAGAGGGGAGCACTGAATGAGCACACACTCGATTGAAATTGAGAATGAAAGGGCATATATCCAAGAGAAACTATTTACAAATCGGTCCGCTGACCATTCGGGTGGATCGAGTCCGAGCACGATTATCGAGGGCGCATTTGGGGTAATACAATCTATAAGCCCAGAAAGAGGAGAGAGAGATTTGCTCTCGCATTCTCGTCAAGGTCATTCATATTGTAAGTGCCGAGAGGCCTCACAATATATGACCTCTGACCTATTTATTTAGGCTGTGACCTTTACGCAGAATGATCACTCGATTTCAAATCAGGCACCGGCCTTCGCAGCTCACGGCGATCAGGCTGCTCGCAATTGTCCCAGACGATGATGATTTTGGTCATAGACCACGGCACAGAGTATATAAAATGCACGCATCAGAGCCCCGGCTAAATCATGCCAAGGACGGACTCCGGGCGGCGTGGACAATGCACACAATAAGCTCGACAGGCGCGTGCGAGGGCTCCAAAATGTCATGACGGAATGTATAGTAAAAGGCTGCTGGCCGGAGCAGCATTGATTTGTGCCAAGGACGGCTCAAAAAATGGGGCACGCGGGCCCTACTACGGTGCCATCTCCCTGTCTCTCTCCCTCTTGCTAAATCTGTGCTGAACTATGCAGCAACTTTTCTCGTGCTCAAGCTGTAACAAAATCTTATTATTACAATATTCGGTCCAGGGGAAGAGTCCTACCTTTCTCAATCTGGGCCGAAAACTGAAGGGATAGAGCCATTTGCTCAGTATATTTGAATGAGAAGTGAATTATTCTGATCAAAGAGATCATAAATCAATAACAGAGATCAAACATGACTTAGAAAATATGAATTTCAGAGGAGAGTAGATTGTATTCCCTGGAAAATAATTGAAACGCGGTCACTCCTACAGACATACAATTTGTTCCATATCAGTTCATATAGAATCCATAGTTCTTTTGAACTCCAAAATTCTTCATGGAAGCGTTCATTTCACTGTACTGTTTTCGCACTTGAGGCACATTTCGGGCGATTCCACCTCATGGTTTCCACCAATTCACTCGGTCTCTTGGATTGACCATTGGGCACTTATGGAGAACTTTATCCATACAATATACAAATCATACTCTTGGACATTAGTCCCATAGCCCATACTTTAACGTTAGACCATACTGCACTCCATACATACTAGGCCTGATAAATACTTATAAATTCATACAAAAATAAGATCATACAATAATATCATGGTCAATTGACCTCATTCATCATTTTCTATGGAGAGAGTCCGCATGTCTTTCATTGGCCAATGATCTATTGGAAATATCAATATATCTACTTATGAGCTAGATTTACATGTAATAATTCGCGTTCATATACGTAAGAACGTCTAATTTTCTAATCACGCTTAGCTCGCACAAAACAGTTCGAACACAACCTAATCACTGAGTGAGACTGGCGCGCGCACATCCTTCGCTGTCCATCGACGAATCTTCCTCCGGAACGATGACGATCCTCGGCTGCAATCAGTAGCACGTGGTTATTTGCTACGGGTACTAGGATGCTCCTGCGCCTATGAAGTCGCTATGCCCACTCCTGGGCCAGTCCCTCGGTCTAAATTTGTCGTATTGACCTGACACGGTTGTAGTGACCGCATTGGCCTCGAGTCAATTGAGAGAAATCGATCAGCTGATCGATGGCCATGGGCTGCATCAAATAAAAGTATACTGTTACGACTAAGGAATTTCGGAAATAGTTCGTCAAAATTGGGGTTGAATTGCTCAAGCCACGTGGACAGCTGCGTCTTGTGCGGTAAGTTAATGAATTTCAAATGATAGGTCAGTTCTCCATGACCAAAAAATTCAAGAGTCTCCGCTAGGCTATTGCACACTGAATCCTGCAAACTATCGCATTCAGGCAAGAAAGGTACCATATCAAATGAAAGTACGTGCCGAGACTCTACTAACATCAAAATTGGGAATGGTACCTCAAAATGGTACTGGGGTACTCGCACAATGCTCGTGCATTGGTAAAAGGAATTGGAATAATCATTTTCTAGTATTTCCTGAACATGAGCATGAGGCTCGGCCTCGATTTCAGTCAAAACGAGGTAAAATGCTTCATTGGTCGGTCGAGATTGGTCGAACACGACCTTATACTCAGACCAGTATTTGTGATCGATCCTGCGACTATCAAGTGTTTTATATAGGTCCCAACGAACTTCAAACATGATATATTGCGAGTCGGTACGAGACAAATTCAATTGCCTGGGAAATATCACATTTTTCTGAAACTAAGAGGCAAAATTGAAAAGACCAGGGTTGATCAGGCCCATTTCTAATCTTGATGCATTTCCAGATTCAAGAAACTTGACAATCTCATTAGGCAGACAAGTTTGCACTACAACTCGCGCGTGCTTGTCATATTTTACATTTTCAACTGCACTCATCAAATGGGAACCGGATGGTCGTATAAATGATCGGTATGAATTAATGTTGAAGAGATTCAATGACTCAAAAGGGCGATACAAATCAATGACATTCAGAGGATTTGTGAAAGACTCAGAAGGTGTACCTTCTCCTGGAGTGCTGCCATGTTTTTCTGCCCTAATGAGATGGGGAGATTTTATTTCTCGGTTCAATTGAAAAGATGCCAAATCAAAATGATTATCTGAGCAGAGCCACTCTTGCTCGTGCAAAATTTCGTGCCCGAATTGGCTAAATTGAACAGACGTCATGCCTGGCAACGAAGAATAAGCACAAGATTGAGCCATGTGGACATCCATCAATACAGACGAGTAATAATCTTGCCGATAGAAATCAATATTTGACAAAAGGTTATGATCTGGTGATATATTTTGGAATAGATCCAACGATACGCTTGATTGTTCATCAGACTCAGAAATTTGGGACGAGAAGACCTGCACCGACTTTGCGATCTGAAATGGTCTTGGTGACACAGAAATCTCATCAGAGAAAGTGTAAAGATTAGCGCTCTCAGGGAATTCATCCGAATCATCCGAATTATTCGATGAAAGGGGATGATTAGTCTGAATATTGCTATCGATCTTGTGATCGGAAAATAGAATTGAATCCGAAATGACAAGCTGCGTGCTTGGAGAAACAGGCGATGATGACGCTGAATTCCCGTAATTGAGCATATTGCGAGTCTTTTCATTATTGACAGTAGCACAACGTATATTGGACTCATTGCTCGCTTTGAAATCTTGCTCGCAAGTTGCAAGTGCTAAAGTGTCATCTTTCCACCTTTCGATATTGGCAGAAGTGGGTAAATTCTGACATCCATTGTTAGCTGGATATGTGACATTGGAACTCTCCTGCTGCACGGGGACGGTGCTGTTGGGTGCGCGCGCGTATGTCTCACCTATTTCTTTAAGAAGTAACGCACTTTGGACATTAACAATAAAGTCACTACGTATAGCGTCACGGTGTACTTTCAGCGCAATATCGCACATGGAACTCTCATTCTCTACAAAATCATCCATCACATACTGGCTACTCAAACGCCGCATCAATTGCTAATGATTGTTGAAAACAACTATCAAATTTTAGTTCAAGCTTTGCGAGCGCAACTCGAATTTTATCCTCAGAGAGGTTACAAATCCAATTGGACCACGTGAGAACTTGATTACTCGAAAGATTATTAGGAGACATCATGGAAGTATTTTTAAGATACTCCTTCAATCGAGAAAGAGAGAATTGAAATTTTGACATTTTCAAAATTAGTTTTCTGAATGTTTAATCACTTGAACTGTTTGCTCTAAATTCGACCGTGCTCCTAGCATCAAACAAAATACGAAGTCTATAGTCAATGACTAAGGGCAGAACTGCGCCCACGGATGAAGTCCAAATGAGCTGTATAATGACACGGTACAAATTTGGAGCTAGCAGTCAATTGATTCAACTAAGATTTTTATAATCGAGGAAGAAATGAACAAACTTGACCAAGTATTGGTTCATGTCATGCACAGAATTAGTCCAAAATTGAGATTCGTTCTACGGGAAAGAATCGTGAGTTCATTATCAGGAAGTTCTTATAGTCATTAGAATTTGAAAAGTTAAGCCTATAATAAGTATGAGCCTTCTAAGAGTCAGTTTGAACAAAAATTTGCTAAACTTTGGAAACGTCCGATTATTTGTGATTTTTCCAATAATTTTTTCTGAAAAATTTACGCCGGTCAAATTCCTATAGAGCTACGTAATTTGTCAGAATTTTTCAAACAGTCAGATGAGAAATATTGCGTGGAAGCACTCAGCGCAGCTCATCTTATCAAAACCCACGCTGATCCAGGCATACACACGATAGTGCAATTCTAGACTCCATGATAGTCATTATATCTATATACATCCAGTTTATTCCAAGGAAGACCATTTTAATACACGAAAAATTATTACAGGTCAACTATACAATGATTCATGATTTTTAAGAATTTTCAGGTCAAAGCGACCAATTTCCCATGATAAATAAAAAATTTGTTGACAAAATTGTCATGAACAATTCAATTTTGCGATGCTTAAGTGTGCAAAAATCATCGATATTTCACTGAATTCATGGGAGAAATTTCAAAATTTTATACATTCCTCAGAAGGAAAAAACGGTCAAGTTACGACCAAGTGATTCAATTTGCATAAAATATGGTCAAATAGACAGAATGAATGATTATAATTGTACACAAAAAAGAACGAGGACGATGTCCAGAAGTTTCTAGCCAGGGCCGATTTGTCCAGATTTTCAAAAAACACAAGAATCGCAATCAGTATCTAAACACCCATCGCAACATCTTTGTATATCTATATACATCACTGACAAGGAGAACACCAACCTTGTGGGTTCTGGATCTTGACAAAACTCTGGGAATCTCCTTGTTCTGGTGAGAAATGAAAGGACCCAGGAGGGTTTTGTCCAATGGGCCTCCTATTCCTAGATACACCTATGGAAATTAGCATTGTCCATATAGACTCATGTAAAAATGACACATAAGGTAAGTGTACCCAACTTGCCTCTGTACCCAACTTGCCCCCATATGCTGATCTCGGGGATGGGCACTCCTTGCTTCCCGGCAATTTTTTTTTACGTTTGTTATGTTGAAATATGAGAAAGTGAATAGTTTGCGTCGACCCCGAATCATTCCTGCGTTCTTCAGAAAATCTAAAGTGATTTTTCTATTTTTCGTGATTGCTTAGCTAAGAAAGCACCGAGGGAATCGCCTTCAGTAAAATCGGTGCCAAATTCTTTGAGTTCAACCAATCTTAACGTACCTTAGCGCATTCGATTCCTTGTTTCAAGACCTTCAAAATCCATTTTTCAAAATTGCAAAACTTGAATATGGAGCTGTTTTATATGCAATACACGGAGACGATTTGTAAACAAGGATGCCAACATCGGAGTGTACCCAACATGCCCCCATACGTTTATCTCGAAAGGGCGTGCAGAACGACTTTTTTTACCACTCAGAACGTGTTTATCACGTCAAAATGTGTCAGAAATAGGGTATCGAACCACCGAAAAGCTCCAAATGTGCGTGCACGGCGATAAAAACCCTTTATCGCCGATTTCCATCATTTATTTCGAAAGAATTGCGACAGTTCGGCTCCAATCGATCCAAATTGGACGTAGCTCAATGCATTTTGAAGGTCTCCAAACAAGCTTAAAAATGAGTTAAAGCGCGTTGAAAATCGTTGAAGTAAACCAAAGTTATTAAGGAAAAGGCTTAATGGGCGCAAGTTGGGTACACACTTTTGTAAACTCTCAAAAATCACCTTTTAGGAGAATTCAAACAGTTTGGCTCTAGTTGGTTCAAATTGAATGTACCTTAACTTATTTTGAAGGTCTTGAGACAAGCTTTAAAATGAGCTAAGGTACGTTGGAAAATATGGAGATGGGCCAGAGTTATTGAGAAAATGGCTTAATGGGGGCAAGTTGGGTACACTGACCTTATATAGATATACTGACAATGCTAACCTCCATGACTGTATCCCAGGATAGGAGTCCTATTGGACGAAACCCTTTTGGATATCTTCATTTCTCGCCAATGCAAGATAATTCCCAAAGTTTCGTCAAGATCCAGGTTGTTGCTCCCCTCGTAAGTATTTGATACGAAGTTAAATCTACAATAGAATCGAGGTCGTCGATGCATTCCAATTAGTACCAACGTGTTACAACAGTTCACTCTTCACGGAGTGCTGCGACACAAAGAGCAGTGATCTCCGATTTTTGAAGACGTGTAAAGATGAACTCCAGCTTCTCAGACGGTAACAGAATCAATATTCACTCCCGCGCTGTGAGACTGATAATCCGTCACAGCCGTTTTGTGGGGTATAAAGATCTCTCTCGTCGCGTCTCGAGCCAGCAGCCTCTGAACACGTATTTATACAAAAAATACGTCCCCTCTTCAAGATACGGCTGCTCGAGACAACGACGACGATGCCAAGTTCTCTGATGATCCATCTCCTGATGGATGCCGGGCAGGCATGCCTGGGGGCAGGCCACCCGTCTTGCACGTAAGTTAGCCGCAACCACCAGTCTATAGGAGGCTGGTGGTTGTCTCGGAGACAAGAACACCAGCTGATGAAGCCCAGGGCTGACTGCCCGGGCAATATGATGCTGTTCTGCCATATTAGGGCCCATCACTGCGTTCACATGACCCGCGGCACCACAGGAGGGGCCCTCGCCAGGCTGACAGCGGATGCGGAGTACTTGCCGAGGCCCTCGCTCCCGGGTGAGCAAGGGCGCCGGGCGTGCGTGATTCGCGCATGTGATTTTGCACGCATGCACTCACATGCCGTACCGGGTATGGAAAATGGTAACAGCCGGTGCCCGCAAGCACCGTGCTGCATCCATATCAAACCCCCAGCAGTCGTGCACGCGATGATAAGTGCGCTCGTTGCACTCATCATAATTATGCACCACACACCCGCATGCCACAAACACACTGCGCACTCATCGAAAGAACCGAAACACTGCTGCCGACCCGGGTGTGCCAGGGTGTGTAAAGGTGAACTCCAACTTCTCAGACGGTAACAGAATCAATATTCACTCTCACGCTTAACCAATGGGAGGAAAATAGCTGCACTCGTGTTTGAGATCTCGTGTGGACAATGTTGCTGATTGTTGCGTGGCCGGCTTCTACTCAGACGAGCTCGAACAGGTTATAAGCAATTCGCTCCAATTCGCGATGCTCGTTTTGGATCGTTCACTTGCACTTGAAGGAATTCTTGAAGCTGCATCAATCCCATATCTGGGCTGCCAAGATGGCCAAAGTGAGTAGGCGATCGATACAGTTTGAATAATTGAGCTTCATCAATTATATATCTCATCATGAATAGGATCACATGAGAGGTTCTCCAGAACTTTTGACATTTGGGTTACTGCAGAATAAAATTTTTTTTTTCATGGCACGTGTCCGGAATCAATTTGAGTGGTAACTAGAACCTCAAAAAGGAGTGGAAAAGTGCGTGCCCACTAATTTGGGGGAATGTTATTTCTGTACCAACCAGAAACGTTCACAGACGTCCAAAGGACTTTTAGATACTCTCAGTCGAATGTAAACCCATCGGATCATTCGCGCACTGCTAGATGTGATTATCGGTCAGATTTTTGAGTAATTCTGACTGAAAAGCAACGATTTTTCTGCCTCGCCAGCTCGTTATTACACCACGAGGGGTATTCAAGGAAAATGGTTCGGGAAACTAGAATCATTTCAACGCGTCTTTGTATGATTCGGGATCGTGATAATATATATATATATATATATATATATATATATATATATTTAAATACTAAGGTCCCAGAGTGTTTTTCGATCGACAGTATATGGGTGTTGCTGATGGCGAGAGTAGTGATAATCACGAGGTAGAGCTCCATATTTTAAGCAGATATGGCAAATGCTATTTTTTTTTCTTTTTTCTTCTCCAATTGCTCCTCTTGCTCTTCTCGTTTGAGTCTCGATTTCTCCCTCTTGACTCGAGCATTGTTTTCACTATTTTCCATGAATCAATAATATTGAATATCCTGTCACAATCGACGATCTAGCACCACGCAAGCTATTTCCCATGTATCTAATTTTAAAATCCTTTCAAAATGGTTATAATAGTCGATTTGCACAGAGTTGTCGTCAAATGCCCGAAACCAATATTGATAGTAGAGCTCAGAATCAGGAAACAACTAGTTGCGCGAATAACTACAAGCCCCCCCCCCTGCCGTACACAGTCGTCCAAAATTCTCTACAATGTTTACCAGTGAGCACAAACATACACATCTACAGCGTAATGCTGTGTCTATGTTTGATAAGCCTGTACGACAAGCCGGAGCTCTGAAATTCCTTCTGCTCAAGATCTGGCGCCTCGTCCGTAATTCTTCAATTGACCGTAAAACTTTTGAATAAAGTCTATGGTGGCATTTGAAGGTAGAATGGGTTCTCTGGTGTGATTAATCTGTTTCCAAGATGATATGAGCGATTGCAACTTCATAGAAGTGCTGAGACGGGCTCGATCACATCGACCCCTTCGATACAATTCTTGTAATGCTTCTCACTCAAATAACATTCCATATCAGGATATGAGAACTATGGGATATTGTTCAAAAATAGGTGGAGAAAAATGGGCAAAACATTCCAGGAGCGTGCCCCCCTTCTCCCCCTCGTGCCGTGGAAATTTGACCATTTTGAGTCGAGTGGGCGCATGAACTGACCCATCTCCTTGATGCTATCATTCAAACGCAATTGGTCGCACGCACCCAAACCAAACGGGATACTATTGGTGTTGTCTCAAGCTATTGAAATCCGTTTCGATCATGTAACTATCGCAAATGTTATTTTTTTTATAAGCTCAGTACGAGAGATCTCAACTTTTCGTGAAAACACGGTTACGCGACTTCGACGTTTGTTTATGAACGCCACGTTGAAGGCACACATCTGAAACCAATCTTTTCTCAATATACAGGGTGCCTAAAATGTCACTGAATTTTAGCAGAATTTTTCGAGCAATGTTATTTTTGCAGCAGGCTGAAGAAATCAAAAAACGGCGCGAGTACGCTAAGAGATACCCAAAAAATGAGGGTTGCGGGCCGTACTGTGGATAAACAGATTCTTTTGACAGAACAGCGAATAAAGTACACATTCCGAGGCCCTCGAACCTATTCAAATCAACTCCGACACTTTGATAATCTTTTGAAGGTTCAGAGATAGCGTGCAGTACGCCTAATGTCAAAAGTTCTGTAGAACCTCTCACATGCGTCTCTATTTCATCACCTCTCCGCAACAATTGCTGCTTCACACGCTCTCATCGAGAGATGTCGTGCCGTCAGCATGCTCACTCACACGCATCGTACACACACGCACCATGTATACTCTTACACAAGTGTCATCGCGGAAGGGAACTGTTGTGCACTAAATGATCATAGCACGCAGTTTCACTATATCACTATTCATTTGTAACTACAACTTTGGAGTGCAAGACTATAGGATAAGGGGTCTTACTTATACGGTGGTATACTGGCTGCGTCCAGATTAAGCATATAAGCGTGTGCCGTGCATGTGCCGTGCAAGTTTCTAGGGGACCCGCATGCAGACTAGGCCGGTACGGCAGATTGTCGTTTTTGTGTTTTCTGCTTCGCAAAGCTGCATCATTGCATGCAAATTATGCTAGGATAATAATAGACAGTTTAGCAAAATGATTATTCCCAAGACAGGTGATGAATTCATGTTTCAGCGATGACTCATTGATCATCGCATACGTAATCGACAGAGGCGATGGTCATGACGAACACTCAATCAAACAGCGTGCATTTAGTGTGAGGGGTTAGGGTATTTGCACCAAAACAAATCTCTACCTAATATATTGTGTGGCCCCACTAGTGAAACTCTTATAATAGAATCCCTTAAACTTTGTGTATGATTAATTTGTCACATTATTAGAAAGTCATAGATTTTCATCACCCATCGGTTCTGGAACAACCTTTCAAATATCCTGTTTTTGATCATTCTGAGACTGGAAAGGCTCTACAAGAAGCATTTTGGGTTTCTTAAGTAGTATACATATCAACTACACAATGATGCACTACTTGAAATGTTCTCTAGCGAGGAGCTACAATAAAGCAGGGGCTTCACATTGAGTCCAGTACAAAGAATTTCCCATTCATCTATCCTAGAACATAACTTGTCCCTATAATGTTGAAGTGCATGTATACGAATAAGTTATTAAAATGTAGAAATGGACAGTTCTCTGAATCCAGCAATACGAAAACCCAAGCTCTGATCAAGATCATACCAAATGTAGAGGGAGGATGGTTAAGAATGGTTAAAAAAGTGTAAGCGTGTCACTCATCATGAATCTTATCCTCTTCCGCAGTCAGAGTTGAAAGTAGATCTATCTCCATCTGGAACAATAGAACCTCAAATCATGTGCATTATTTAAAACATAAGGATTTTTCTATCAGTTCTGTATTCCACTTTCTACTTCAGACACCATGCAGAAAGTTCTCTGATTTATAATCTATGTGTGATATCACTTGGGCAAATCACAAACTCATTGGTTGCAACAAGTCATGAATAATGATTCAGGATGAAAACTGATGCTAGGGCAATGTTACTCCTCACATTCCAAATTATACATGACTTTCAAGAACAAGGATCTTCCTCAAACTGTCTTGGTTTTTCAAGATCTGTCAAATGTTGTAGTAAGAGTATTTAACGTAATTGATAATAATTCTGATGCTTAGAACTCATTCTTCCAAGACCTCTACAAGTTGATGCTCAAGTTCTATTGTTCCAGATGGAGATAGATCTACTTTCAACTCTGACTGCGGAAGAGGATAAGATTCATGATGAGTGACACGCTTACACTTTTTTAACCATTCTGAACCATCCTCCCTCTACATTTGGTATGATTTTGATCAGAGCTTGGGTTTTCGTATTGCTGGATTCAGAGAACTGTCCATTTCTACATATTAATAACTTATTCGTATACATGCACTTCAACATTATAGGGACAAGTTATGTTCTAGGATAGATGAATGGGAAATTCTTTGTACTGGACTCAATGTGAAGCCCCTGCTTTATTGTAGCTCCTCGCTAGAGAACATTTCAAGTAGTGCATCATTGTGTAGTTGATATGTATACTACTTAAGAAACCCAAAACGCTTCTTGTAGAGCCTTTCCAGTCTCAGAATGATCAAAAACAGGATATTTGAAAGGTTGTTCCAGAACCGATGGGTGATGAAAATCTATGACTTTCTAATAATGTGACAAATTAATCATACACAAAGTTTAAGGGATTCTATTATAAGAGTTTCGCTAGTGGGGCCACACAATATATTAGGTAGAGACTTGTTTTGGTGCAAATAACCTTATAACCCCTCACACTAAATGCACGCTGTTTGATTGAGCGTTCGTCATGACCATCGCCTCTGTCCATTACGTAGGCGATGATCAATGAGTCATCGCTGAAACATGAATTCATCACCTGTCTTGGGAATAATCATTTTGCTAAACTGTCTATTATTATCCTAGCATAATTTGCATGCAGTGATGCAGCTTTGCGAAGCAGTAAACACAAAATCGACAATCTGCCGTACCGGCCTAGTCTGCATGCGGGTCCCCTAGAAACTTGCACGGCACATGCACGGCACACGCTTATATGCTTAATCTGGACGCAGCCAGTACGTTCTGCTTTCTCAAGGCGAGCTTACATATGGGCATGCGCCATCATGCGGCGGTGGCAGCACTATGCAGGGATGCACTTTTACATACACATGTGCACAGCTCAAGCAGCTGGTGTGAATACATCACATTCCTCCACCCATAGCTTTGACATCTCCATTTCAATATTTCTATTACACATTGTATAATTGCCTTGGTTTGACTTGTCTAGTGGATCTTCTTAGAGGAACATGAATCTGTTCAATGGATTTATTCTTTGGAAGTGATTCTACGTTACTTTTGATGTTATGATTCTCAGGTGAATTAAAAATGTTGGGATCCACTGGAGGAGTTACATTGACTGTTCTTTGAGTTATATTTGTGTTATCAGAATCAGGCTCTATTACAGAAGTGTGACTTTTTGGATGGCTTGATTTGGTATTCGAAGGCTCTCGATTAGCTTCAATTTCATTCAGTTCTAAGTTACAAGATCTAATTTGATCACTATGTCTTTTCCACACTCTATCATCATCAGTACAGACAGTGTAGGTTACAGGACTGTGTTTATCAATTTTTTTTGCTTGTTTCCAATTTCCAGTGGAATAATCTTTTGCTATAACAACTTCATTTCGGTCAAAGCTTATGTTCCTATTGCCTCTGGAATATTTTTCTTGGTCACTTTGTTTTTTCTCAACTCTATCTTTAACTTGAGTCTTTGATAAATCAAATCTATTTCGAAACTTCCTACTTGCAGTTCTGATGAACTCACTCCAGTAGTACAGGAAGGCGTAGATCTGTAATGAAATAAATATTTGGCCAGTGCTTCTCTACGGTTCTTACATTTTTGTAATAGGAGCTTGAATTTTGACTTGAATGTCTTGACTGCATTCTCAGCAAGACCATTTGAAGCTGGGTGATATGGAGCTGTTCTATGATGTGAAATGCCATTACTAGACATGGATTTCTGAAACTCGGCTGAGCAAAAGCTTGGTCCATTATGAGTTATTAATACAAGAGGCAAGCCCCATGATGCAAAGTATTCTCTGAATACCTCTATTGTACTTTCTGTAGTTATGTCCTTCATTCCTCTAATCTCTATCCACTTAGAATAGGCATCTATTATTATGAGGTACATTTTACCATCAATGGGGCCACAAAAGTCAGCATGTAATCTGCTGTGAGGTCCCTCGGGCCAACTCCATACATTCAATGAAGATCTTGGTGGATTACTTGCATGTGTAAGACATGAGTTACATGATTTGCGATGATTTCCTATTTGATCATCCGATTTTGGCCACCAAATGTGTGAGCGAGCAAGTGCTTTCATCTTCACAACTCCCATATGTGCAATATGTAGTTCTTTCAGAAGATCATTTTGTAATGTTACTGGAATTACTAATCTGTGACCCCACATTATACAATCACTTTCTAACCATTTTCCTGGGCCAACCATTTTTTATGGAATTTTTGACTGAACTTAGAATTGGATCTTTGTCTGTTTCTTGTTTAACAAGTTCTATTGACAAGCTATTTACATTTTCTGACACATAATTTAAATATGTGTATTTTTCAACAAAACTGTTAACATTCTCAATGGGAAATCTAGATGAAAAATCTGCACTTGTATTGGTTGATCCTTTGATATAATTAATTTCATAATCATATCCACTTAAAAATACACCCCAACGCTGAACTCTATTAGCTGCCATTGAATGGAGACCTTTCTTATCTCCAAAGATATAAATTAGAGGCTTGTGATCTGTTTCTAGGATAAAATGTCTGCCATAAATGAATTGATGGGAAGTTTTCACTCCAAAAATTAAACTCAGGGCTTCTTCGTCCAATTGAGAGTATGATCTCTCTGCTACTTTGAGTGTTCTTGAAGCAAAAGCAATAGGTCGGACACGTTTATCTGGCATAATATGTAGAATGACTGCACCATATGGTGAAGCATCACAAGTAATTTTTACTGGAAATTTTGTGTCATAATGTACTAAAACCTTATGTGGAACTAAAGCCTCTTTGGCATTTTTGAATGCCTTTTCACATTCATCAGTCCACTTCCATATTGAATCCTTCCTCAACAGTTTGTAAAGTGGACTCATTATGGAGGCAGAGTTTTGAATAAATTTTGAATAAAAATTGATCATTCCCAAAAAAACATGTAATCCTTCAACATTCTTTGGAGCCTCTACTTTTGTAATTGAATCAATTTCCTTATCCCATGCATGTAAACCTTCTGAATGTATTGTATAACCTAAAAAATCAACTTTATCCTCTGCAAACTTACACTTTCTTTTCTTCAAAGTTAGCCCACATTCTCGGAATCTTTTGAGGACTTCCTCGAGGGCGATGTCATGTTTCTCAATTGTTTCACCAAAAACGAATATATCATCAAAAAATATGAGGACACCTTCTATGCCTCTCAACTTGACTCTATTTCACCCTGGAATTCTCCAGGAGCTGATGCTATTCCATCAAATAAGACTGCTTCTCCAAATAATTCTTTGTGAACGGAAAGTGTTAGGCACTCCTGCGAATCCTCATCTATTGGAAATTGTTGATATGCCCGGAGCAAATCTAATTTTGTAAATACTTTTCCCCGTTGGATTGATGCCATCAAGTCTTGGACTCTAGGGATTGGATGTCCATTCATTATCAGTTGGGGGTTGACAGTGACATCAAAATCCCCACATATTCTGACCTCTCCGTCCTCTTTCAAAATTCGCTCAATGGGAGTACCCCACTCACTGAATTTTACTGGTATCAATGACTTCATTCCCACTAGTCTATCTATTTCTCTTTCTATTTTTAGTTTCAGTACATGAGGCACTGGTCGAGGTTTGAATGAAACTGGTTTGGCATCATTTTTCAATTTCAATTTTATCTTTCTCCGGGTATATTTCCCTGGCTTGTCACTAAAAACTTCTTCATACTTTTCCATAATTTTTGGATAATTACTATCTTTTTGCTGACTGTTAATTGCATTTATTCTTCCACTGATTGAATCAATTGTCTTTTGAAATTCGTTCAAAATTTCGAAACTCTCCAACCACTCTCTTCCCATAAGAGGTAAACCTTTTCCTGGCATGAAGAGAAGTTCTATTTTTCTCATCTTACCAAAACATTTTGCAGTTACGTTTGCTTTCCCGACTGGAATCATTCGAACATCTGTGTGGCTCGTGAACTGTCTTCCCGTTTTTACTATTTTCAAACTACGTAAATTTCTTTTGCTTCGAAAATATTCGAGATAAATTGCTGTAATGGGTGATCCAGTGTAAACTTCAAAATCTATCAACGAGTCTTGGACTCTGACTTTCAAATAAACCGGTTTCACCCCGTTCAATGAATTGACTTTTTTCACCTCTTCAACAAAATAAAGATTTTCGAATTCTTCGCTTAAATCGTCCTCGTCCGATTCTACATCGTCTACATAATTTTGCCTATCAGAGTGATTTGAACGTTCACGATCGCCATTGTCATTTCTACTATTATTGCCTTCTTCATCATTTTTATCACTTCTTTGCTCACCTTTACTTCTGCAGACCCATTGGATATGACCTTGTTCGTTGCACTTTCTACACGCATAATCCTTATGACGAGAGTTTCTTGATTTATGATTGGTATAACCGCAACAGTTACATCGATCCTCACCACTCTTCTTGTTGAACGTTGAGTTTTCGCTGCGATGATTGTTGATCGCGTTGACTGGCATCGGCTGTGTTGCTGTTTTTTCCATCGAATCTGCATTTCTGTTGGCAGTCTCTTGAGCAAATGCAATTTGAACTGCTTCGTCGTATGCTAGTTTATCAGCTTGTCATAAGAATTTCGTTCTTGTAACTTTATTCGCAATACCATAGACCAGTTGGTCATGAAGATTTTCTTTGATGTTCTGTCCAAATTTGCAGTGCATGGTTTCTTTCTTCAATTTTGCAATGGAGGCTCTCACTGTTTCTCCTTTCTCTTGTCGGCAGTATTTGAACTTATACCGCTCACCAAGTAAATTTCGATTTGGCTCAAGATGTTCTGACATTTTTCCTGTCAGCGTTTTGTAATCCAATTTCTTTGGTTCATCTGGAACACATAACTCTTCCATCAACGCGTATCTCTTGCTGCCTATCAGCAAAAGGAGGAACG
Source organism: Eretmocerus hayati (assembly GCA_029851415.1). NCBI lineage: Eukaryota > Metazoa > Arthropoda > Insecta > Hymenoptera > Aphelinidae > Eretmocerus > Eretmocerus hayati. The sequence goes on along the minus strand of CM056744.1, from coordinate 69,403,970 downwards.
CTACTTTCTTCTCGGTTATCTCATTCACCTCGAAGTTCTGCTCTAGTCTCTCCTGCCACGAGGACCAGTCGTCAGTTGATGAGTCAAATTCATTCATGTGTCTTATATATGCTTTGGCCGCCATATTGGTATTTGCTGTTTCCTGGTTCTCTATCTCTGCACCTTCTATTTCGTTCGCGCTCTCCTTATTGTCTGTCTCACCCGCACTCGCACTTGCTACGGCCGCTGCACGTGTCGAGGCGGTTGATTGTTCTTCGTTAATTACTCGATGAGAAGAGTCGTCGAGGTCAACAATAGTATTCTCGAGATCACCTGATTTTTCTAACGATTCTAATGATGATGGTCCAGATGACATCTGCTTTCTTCAGATTCCCTTTCCTCTTAGCGTGGAGCACGCGGTCGGGACATATATCAACTTTTGTCTTCTTCGGCCGGCTCTTGGAAAACTTCCCTCACGCTATGAGTACTCACTTTTTGTTACTTCTTATCCTCGTCACCAATTGCTGTCTATTAAATGATCATAACACGCAGTTTCACTATATAACTATTCATTTGTAACTACAACTTTGGAGTACAAGACTATCCGCTGTGTCCGAGTTGCTTGCGAGTGTCGTCTAGCGACTCTGCCGCGCATGAGAGAACGGGGGCACAAGAACACGACCGAGAGATCTCACACACACACACACACTCACTTACACGCAAGTGTTGCGTCACCTTGTCGACCGATTGTCGACGATTCCGCATGCTTTTCTTCTCTGCAGCTCTCAATTTTCCGCAAAATTGGAGTGATGTGAACCCGTTGAAGACTCTGCGATGAGTTTGTAAGCTCTTAGTCAAGCTTACATATAACAAAAGTCGTAAGTATCATTGAATGCCATAGGTTATGAATCTCTGCTTCTCGAGCAAAAGTTTGATCTAACTAAAAAAACTACGTCCACGTTGTTTCAAAACCCAAGTTGCTCATGTGACTGGATGAAAAGTGGCGTGAAATATATAGACTCAAACAAACAGCCATCGACAGGCAAGAACACATCAGCTGTTGTCAGCTGTCGCGGCTCGGTAGCTCGCGACCCTCGTGATCCCTCCCACCCGTCGCTGGACCCCGTTTTTTCGTGTCGTATTTGGCCACCGCGAGCGCTCCAGTCAGAATTTTCCGCGCTAAATATAGGTGGATACAGCGAATAGGATAAGGGGTCTTACTTATACCGTGGTATAGTACGTTCTGCTCTCTCAAGGCGCGCTTACATATGGGCATGCGGTATCATGCGGCGGTGGCAGCACTATGCAGGGATGCACACTTACATACACATGTGCACAGCTCAAGCAGCTGGTGTGAATACATTACGGGAACCTCACTCACGATCGGGCTTGACTTGAATTCATGAGATCGGGGATGTATTTACGCATAACATGGGGATACAGTATGCTGACTCGACCAAAAGATGAGACCGATATCCGTGTTATCATAGTCAAGGTTGCATATCAGAACCTATGAAGAATCTTTGAAGCATAAGAGAGGGGTTTAGGGGAGAGTGTGGGAGATTGGGCACCGTAACATTACGAGACTTTCAGTAATTTTGCATGACGTTGCATTTCTCTGCTGTTACTCCGCACGATTCATTGTTATAGTCCCGCATTTTTTCATCAGGTTCATCACCTTGATCATATAGAAGAGTAATCGGCATCCCCAAGACCACTAAACGCCACACAGCTTGGGAACATTCCAGAAACATCGTAGAAAAAGTCTCGGAAATATTTCAACAAGACGTTTCTGGTCCGTGGCTGGAAAATGTTTCTGGGATTTCCATCGGAATATTTCTGTGAACCTTCAAGAAATGTCCCAGAAATGTTTTAAGAACGTTTCAGAGACGTCACATTGCAAAATTTGCGGGAATTTGAGATAACGAATATTGCCACAATTGAACGAAAAAAAGCATTCCATATTGGAATCATGGGTATTCATATTCAGATCTGTTCTTTGATTATTGAACATCTTGGAATATTGTTATTGGAGTAGTTATCAACATTGTATGATACAATTATCACATGAGTGTCCCCAGTAGGATTTAAACCTGCGATCTTCAAACTACTAGACTGCGACGTTGTCCACTGAGCTATCGACGTATGTACACGTCGTGGCTCAAAACATCTATTTAGCCAAACGCAAGTGTCTGTGATGTGAAAATGAGTTTATGCTTGAACTTCAATCGTTTCTGACGATTTGGTCCATACAATGAGGATTTCAATCCAAGTTATCCTTTCCGTTCTTATTTAAGCAATTTCAATATCTGAAAATCCAAGTATTTGATATGATAATGGTATTTCGTTCTCTCAAGAACTTTGTGGGTAAGAAGACTGTCTACTGGGATATGGAATGGGGATTTCAAGGAGGAGAGAGGGAAAATGAGATGGAACAAGACTTCAAGTCAGGAGTCACGCAAATATTTTCATCTAACCAGAACAAATCATGTAGATGCACCATAATTCCGTTCTCCGGGATTTTCATTCTTAACAATAGACATCCGGCATTTTCTTCGACCACCCAAGAAAAAGGTTTGGCAAATTCGAACAAATCGAGATCAATAAGGTGCAATTGGGAAGAAATTCCCAAAAATTGTTTACAACTTGCGCAACTTGTTTGAGAGTCAGACGATTGTGTCACACGGTGCAAGTCATCCTACTGTGCATTTTGCGCGAGACAAAGGAAATTTTTGGAATTTTTCCTTCAATTGCCCAATACTTGTCTCGATTCGCTCGAATTTGCCAAATCTTCTTCTGGAGGGATCAAAGAAATTGCAAGACGCCATACAATAGCGGCAGTCGACGACTTTGTCGGAGTGACGTCACATAGCGCAAGTCATCAGACTTTCAAACAATTCGCGCGAGATGGAAAGAATTTTTGGGGATTTTCTCTCCCATTGCACCCTACCTATCTCGATTCGCTCGAATTTGCCAAACCTTTGTTCAAAAAATGCAAGATCCCTATTTCGCACTGCTAACCGTAATATCAGGCGTATACAAGTAAAAATTCACTCAGAACACATTCGAATATTGCAGTTGGTTTTCGAAAAAGATTCAAACCGCTTAATCGATACTGCTAAGATATTGGCATGGGAATTCAACGGGAAAATCTGTTGAAGTGTTATTCGCACCAAAAAATCCTCCAAAAACGTCCGGCAACGTTTCAGAAACACTCCAGAAACGTCTCAGCAATATTTCAGAAATGTTCCAGAAACGGTACAGGAGTCATATAGAAACTTCTCGTAAAGCTCAAGGAACCTTCCGAAAGTCTCTCAGGGAACTTTTAGACATTTTTTAATGCAAGATTGCTGAAGATTTAGTAATGAGAAATCGCAGAAACATTTCAAGGTTAGATTTCTGTTATGTCGCATCGAAATCTGTCAGAAACATCCCAGGAAGTTTCCAAAAATGACTCATGGAAGTTTCTGAAACATTCCAGGAATGTCTGAAAAACCTTCCAGAAACTCCTCATAGAGCTGAAAGGGATATCTCAGACAGCATCTAGGGAACTCTCAAACATTTCCCGAAGCAATATTGCTGAAAATCCTTATGAGTAGAGTATCGCAAGAATAATTGGCATTGGAATCTTTGGAGCATAGCTTCGAAGGAACCATCAGAAACCTGTCAAAGATCTCTCAGAAGGGTGAAAACTTATTTGGCAGTATTGCAGAACTATTTCAAAGCCAAATTTTTGGAATTCTGCGCCGAAATCTTCCAGAAACATTTCGAACACGTTCCAGAAATGTTTCAGAGACATCCTAGAAACGTTTCAAGACCATTCCAGAAATATCTCAGAAACTGTCCAGCAATGTTTCAGGAACATTCCAGACCTGTCCCAGAAACCTCTCAGGAGTCTCTCAGAAACCTCTCAAGGAGTTCTTAGGAACCTCTCGAAGAGACTTCAGGGAACCCTTCAAGAATGTTTGAAGTGAGTTTGCTGGAGGATTGTATATGTGGAGAACTCCAGGAATATCTCCCGCCTTTTTCCACGGGCCCTTGAAAATCTATGAGGATTTCCACGCGCAAGGTTGCTGAAAGATTGTCAAGGAAATAATGATGGGATATTCAAAAGTCATTCTTTTTGGATTATTGCTCTGAAATCTACTCTCTCCGCACGAACCAGCAAATATTGATCCCATTTAGTGCATTTTCACTAATTCACAGTGAAACTCCACTGAATATAAGTGAAATTTTACTGAAAATAAGAGAAATCCTCTCATTGGGATCAATTTTTACTGATTCATGCGGAGAGAATACTAGCAACTTTTCATACACCTCACAAAAATTTCTCCGAATCAAGATTCTTGACAGATTGCCGGTGGAATATTGCAGGAAATTTCAGAAGAAGCTTTCAGTACGTCCCCAAAAGTCTCCTAATGATTGCTCCAAAATTGTTAAGCAAGATTCCAGGACCGTTTCGAAGTCTTATCCATAGAATATTGCATTGGAATATTTCGAAAACCTTTCAAATATCTTTCAGATAAATATTTCTGGAAGATTTTCAGTAATGTTTCATGCAATGTTTTGAGGAGCTCTCCGGGAGACATTAATAATATATTGCAATAGAATATCACAAAAACATCTTTCAAAATATTTCTGCGAGGTTTCTGGGAAATTTCATCGGAAAATTGCAATGAAATATCACAAAATCCTCTCCTGGAATGTTCCTGCGAGGCTTCTGGAAGATTCCATGAGAATATTCCACTGGAACGTTTCCCTGACATATTCCCGTGCTGTGTGAGCGTCGTGTGCATGCGTGAGCCAATGTTGGTGGGCGTGCTGCCCGGAGCTGAGCTGTCAACAAAGCTGACCAGAGTCATCCGCAGCTGTTTATCATCTGCGTGTTACTGCCTATCAGCACTCAGCGTAGCGGCGTGCGTCTCGCTGTGACGACTGCATTGTGTCTCCGTGCGCTTTAGCAGCCGATTCGATGCAATACGTCACAAGTTTACAGCGCACTCCATCATTGGCTCCGACTTTCTTGGGTGTCGTCCATCAGTTGCTGAGATGGCAGTTCAAGTGAAATATAGGTTATGATTATGAGATTATGTTGTTGATATTCGGATTATGTTCTAGCATGATTGCAGGTCACTTCAAATTGCCTTCTTGAGCCTCCTAACCTCAAAATATTAATTGCAGAAATTTGCGTCACTTCTAAGGTTGCTTTGTGTATATTTGTGATTGTCTTCTGGTACGGTTAGGAGTTAATTTGATCAGAGCTCCCATGAAATCTGTGAGTAAGGCCCGGATGCGAGTATGAGCAGACAAAAAAAATCGAGCGAGGGGCTGTGCCTATCTACCCTGCCGGAAAATATCAGGTGATATATCTCTTGACAAATCAGTTGATATGTCACTTGATGAATCAGTTGATATATCACTCGATTTATCAGGCCAAATTCACATGTGAAATTTCTGTAATATAGAAAAAAATTAATTCCGCTTTATCATCTTCGACACTCGAGTCAATGTCTTCAGATTTAGATGGATCAATCGTCGTAGCTACATCGAGAAAGAATGTAATTTGAGAAATAAAATTTTGGACTTACGAGGATTTGAACCTGGACCTTCGAGCTTGTATAGACAAAACACTTAACTGCGCCATCTCAGATGTGTCATGGGAATGCGCAGAATACGTATATGTGGCATACTTTCTTAGAGCAAACTCCATCTCCTATCAACAAAGCTTAGAGGGTAGTTAAATTCCTTGTCAAATGAGACGCGCTATTATTTTTGTAATGCTAAATTGAGTTCCATCCATATTTTAGAGAAAATGACGATGCAAAACTAATGAGAAGGGAGAATCTTACTCATCACTCGATATCACTTCATTTCCCTCCGTGTGAAGCAGGAGAGTCAACTACTGTCTAGATGAGCTCCCAGCCTCTCCCCCTCATACAAAATTTTATGGCCGTATGTGCGAAGATTTGCTATTGAGTTTGTACCTCCGCCGTTTTAAGAATCTCATAGTGCTGCTCGAGAGTCACTAAATTCAACGCCGGAATTACAAGGTATACCTTTTTTTGCATGGATTCCTGCATATAAATGAAGCCTGGGCAATTCACTTGGTTTTGGCTCGGTGTATAAGATAAGTGTACCCATTCACCCCCTCTGTACCCAACACGCCCCCACCCCATATGCCGAGCTCAGACATGGGCACTCGCTAGCGTCCCCGCATATTCTTCCTACGTTTTTTATATTAGAATATGAGGAAACAAGAGAGATGTACCACCCTTGGATGATTCCTCCGTGTCCTAGAAGATTCCAAAGGAGTTTCTTCACTTTTCGCTTCTGCACAGATGGAGGGTCAGAGAATGAAACCAGTTCCAAACTTTTTGGGTCCAACCAATCTCAAGGCAGCTTGCCCAGGGTGTCTACAGGAGGAAAAACCGGAAAAAGTCGGGAATTCATCGGGAATCCGTCATGGTCGGGGAAAAGTCGGGAAAACATCGGGAATGTCGGATAAATGTTCCAACGAGTCAGGGATTCCAGTCTCTCACCTTCGAATCAGATCAGGATTGAAGAACTGATAATCAGACCAAAATTTTGGCTCTAGAATAATTGAGGTGAAGATTTTGTCACATTTGGACGGATGCAGAATTGGCGTCCCTGAAACTAGCCCAGGCAAGTCATGCCAAACCGGGAATACCTATGCGAACAATCATTAATTTTTTATCGCTAATTTATTACCACGCAGCGGATTCTATTGCTCTTCCCGTTCTCGAGAAATCGAGTCCTGGGCTGACGGAAGCTGAAGCTAGCCCAAACATTGATGAAAGGGCCGTGTTGCGGGATTTAGTTATGACTCATTTTTTGTTACTTTTCTATTGCTCTAATAATCTACGAACAAAATGGCATTAGGTTCGGAAATGGCGGAGTTATAACGATTTTGGGCTGAAATCATATAAAGCTAGCCTAGGCATGAAAAAAAAGGATCCTGCAGATATGGAACTAGACTGATATTTTATTTCATTTCATCGCTCGAAGAATACACGAACAAAATGGCGTCAAAGACAAAAATGGCCGAGTTATGGCGGACAGAGTGGACGGGAATCAGCGAGCTCGGGAATATAGTCGGAATACTCAGTTTGGGATACGGGGAGTGGTGGATTCATGACCAATTCTGTGAGCCACACGTGCCAGACAACCACAACAGGACCATTGATGTGGAGATTGCCCCCTCTGAGATTCCTAGAACCCTCAGAATTCATTGCCACCCAATAAAGGGCCAGGAAACGGTGCAGAGCATGGGAATCATCGAGTTATCGAATTCTGGGTCGATTCGTAACGAATTCTGACATACAGACCCGTGCCAAACATCCACAAGATGCTCATTGATGTATTGGATGCCTCCCCTGAGATTTCTGGAACCCTCGAAATTTATTACCGCCCTAGGAAGGGCGAAAAAACGGCGCAGAGACCGGGGAACATCGAGTTATCGAGTTCAGAGAGGATTCATAACGAATTTTGACAAACGCATACGTGCCAAACGTGCACCAGGTGCTTATCGATAAGGGGAATGCCTGCTCTGGGATTCCTGGAAACCTCAGAATTTATTATCGCCCGAGAAAGGGCCAAAAAACGGTGCAGAGCCCGGAAATCATCGAGCTATCAAGTTCAGAGTGGATTCATAACGAATTCTGACAGACACACGTGTGCCAAACATCCACAAGATGATGATTGATGTGGAGGATACCCTCCTGTGATTCCCGGAATCATCAAAATTTATTACCGCCCGAGAAAGGGCCAGAAAACGGTGCAGAGCCCGGAAATCATCGAGTTATCGAGTTCAGAGTGGATTCATAACAAATCCTGACAAACACACGTGTGCGAAACATCCACGAGGTGCTGATTGATGTGGCAAACGCCTGCTCTGAGATTCCTGGGGCCTTCAGGATTTATTACCATCCGAAGAAAGGTCAGAAGACGGTGCAGAGCCCGGGAATCACCGAGTTATCGGAATCGGAGTGAATTCATAACGAATTATGCCAGACTGACACGTATCAAACATCCACAAGATGCTCATTGATGTGTTGAAAGCCTGCTCTGAGAATCCTGAGACCTTCGAATTCATGACCACCCGAGAAAGGTCCAGAAAACGGTGCACGGCCCGGGAATCACCGAGTTATTGGGTTTGGAGTGGATTCAGAAGCAATTCGGACGAATGACTCGTGCCAAATATCTCGAAGATGACCTTTAATGTAGAGATTGCCCTTTCTGAGATTCCCGGAACACACAGGATTTATAACCGTCCGAGGAAGGGCTAAAAAACTTTGCAGAACCCGGAAATCATGAAATTATCGAGTCCGGGGTGGATTCATAACGGAATCCGACAGAAACACGTGTGCCAAACATCGACAAGTTGCTGAGAGATGTGGAAAATGCCTGCTTGGAGAATCCTGGATCACTCAGAATTTATTCCCTCCCGAGCAAGGGCAAAAAAACGGTGCAGAGCCCGGAAATCATCGAGTCATCGAGTTCACAGAGGATCCGTAACGAATTCTGACGGAAGCCACGTACCAAACATTCACAAGATGACCATTGATGTGTTGGATGCCTCCTTTGAGATTCCTGAAACCCTCAGAATCCATAACCAACCGAGAAAGTGCCAAAAAACGATGCAGATCCCGGAAATCATCCAGTTATCGAGTTCAGAGAGGATTCATATCGAATCCTGACAGACACTCGAATGCCAATCATCCACAATGTGCTTACTGGAGTAGAAAACGCCTGCTCCGAGCTTTCTGAAACCCGCAGAATTCATTGACACGCGAAGGAAGGCCGGAAAACGTTGCAGTGTCCGAGAATGACACAATTTTTGGGTCCGGAGTAGGTCCATAATGAATTCCGACGGACTGACACGTGTTAAACATCGAAAAGGTGACCATCGATGTGGGGATTACCCCCTCTGAGATTCCTGGAACCCTCAGAATTTATCACCGCCCAAGAAAGAGCCAAAAACCGATGCAGAGCCCGGTGATCATCGAAGTATCGAAATCAGAGTGGATTGTCAACGAATTCTGTCGAACACCCGTGTGCCAAACGTCCACAAGACGCTTCTCGATGTGGGAGATGCCTGCTCTCAGATTCCTCCAACCCTCAGAATTCATTACCGCCCGGGAAGATGCTACGAAGACGGTGCAGAGTCCAGAAATCATCGTGTCATCGAGTTCAGAGTGGATTCATAACGGATCCTGACAGACATGCGTGTCCCAAACATCCACAACGTGCTGCTTGTTGTAAAGAACGCTTGCTCTGGGATTTCTGGAAACCTCAGAATTCATTACCACCCGAAGAAAGGTCAGAAGACGGTGCAGAGCCCGGGAATCACCGAGTTATCGGAATCGGAGTGAATTCATAACGAATTATGCCAGACTGACACGTATCAAACATTCACAAGATGCTCATTGATGTGTTGAAAGCCTGCTCTGAGAATCCTGAGACCTTCGAATTCATGACCACCCGAGAAAGGTCCAGAAAACGGTGCACGGCCCGGGAATCACCGAGTTATTGGGTTTGGAGTGGATTCAGAAGCAATTCGGACGAATGACACGTGCCAAATATCTCAAAGATGACCTTTAATGTAGAGATTGCCCTTTCTGAGATTCCCGGAACACACAGGATTTATTACCGTCCGAGGAAGGGCTAAAAAACTTTGCAGAACCCGGAAATCATGAAATTATCGAGTCCGGGGTGGATTCATAACGGAATCCGACAGAAACACGTGTGCCAAACATCGACAAGTTGCTGAGAGATGTGGAAAATGCCTGCTTGGAGAATCCTGGATCACTCAGAATTTATTCCCTCCCGAGCAAGGGCCAAAAAACGGTGCAGAGCCCGGAAATCATCGAGTCATCGAGTTCACAGAGGATCCGTAACGAATTCTGACGGAAGCCACGTACCAAACATTCACAAGATGACCATTGATGTGTTGGATGCCTCCTTTGAGATTCCTGAAACCCTCAGAATCCATCACCAACCGAGAAAGTGCCAAAAAACGATGCAGATCCCGGAAATCATCCAGTTATCGAGTTCAGAGAGGATTCATATCGAATCCTGACAGACACACGAATGCCAATCATCCACAATGTGCTTACTGGAGTAGAAAACGCCTGCTCCGAGCTTTCTGAAACCCGCAGAATTCATTGACACGCGAAGGGAGGCCGGAAAACGTTGCAGTGTCCGAGAATTACACAATTATTGGGTCCGGAGTAGGTTCATAATGAATTCCGACAGACTGACACGTGTTAAACATCGAAAAGGTGACCATCGATGTGGGGATTACCCCCTCTGAGATTCCTGGAACCCTCAGAATTTATCACCGCCCGAGAAAGAGCCAAAAACCGATGCAGAGCCCGGTGATCATCGAAGTATCGAAATCAGAGTGGATTGTCAACGAATTCTGTCGAACACCCGTGTGCCGAACGTCCACAAGACGCTTCTCGATGTGGGAGATGCCTGCTCTCAGATTCCTCCAACCCTCAGAATTCATTACCGCCCGGGAAGATGCTATGAAGACGGTGCAGAGTCCAGAAATCATCGTGTCATCGAGTTCAGAGTGGATTCATAACGAATCCTGACAGACATGCGTGTCCCAAACATCCACAACGTGCTGCTTGTTGTAAAGAACGCTTGCTCTGGGATTTCTGGAACCCTCAGAATTCATTACCACCCGAAGAAAGACCAGAAAACGGTGCAGAGCCCGGGAATCACCGAGTTATCGAAATCGAAGTGGATCCATAACGAATTCTGACAGAGTGACACGTGCCAAGCATCTACAAGATGCTTAGTGATGTGTTCAATGCCTACTCTGAGATTCCTGAAATCCTCAGAATTCATTATCACCCGAGAAGTGCAGAGTAACCAGTGGACCTCGCGGAATTCAGCGAGATATCGAGTTCGGAGTGGATCCATAATGAATTCAGACAGACAGACACGTGCAAAACATTCTCAAGATGACCATCAATGGAGAGATTCTCGCCTCTGGGATTCTTGAAACCTCTCAAATTCATTACCACCCCAGAAGTAGACAGAAACCAGTGGATTTTGTGGAAATCAGCAAGATATCGAGTTCGGAGTGGGTTTATAACGAATTCTAACGGACAGACACGTGCCGAACATCCACAAGATGACCATTGATGTGGAGATCACCCTCTCTGAGATTTCTGAAACCATCAGAATTTATAATCACCTGAAAATGTCAACTAAATCGGTACAGAGCCCGGGAATCATGGAATTATCGAGTTTTGGAGGTCCTCAATGCTTGTGAAAAAATAGCCAATTTAAAAAATCTTCACCCCCTCTGATACACCTGCAGTTGTAATGCAAATGGAGATACGGCAATTTTGGAAGAAACATCTTGTGGAGCGCGTTATAAATTTGTGTAGCTATGTTTCAATTATTTCCTACATCTCGCGTGTCAGAACGTACAAACTGCCTAGATATCCTGAATGACTGTTCATCACCGGAAATGGCCAAGAAAACGGTAAAAAACCATGATTTTGGAGATTTGGACAGCTATCACGTCTTAATACACGGGACGTAAAGAAAAATCGAAAAAAGGCTCCATCCAGCATTTTTGCCGCTCTACAAGATGCCTGTTCCAAAATTGCCGTATCTCCATTTGCATTATAACTGCAAAGGTCTCAATTAGAGTGAGGAAATTTTGAATTTTCTATTTTTCTTACCAGCGTGTGGGACATTCAAAATTATTCGATAAAAATCATCCGATCTCTCTTAAAATTTGTATTTCATCTGTTCTTTGAAATGCTGTCGTGAGAATCCTCCTACGACGCGTAGAACTCGACTTATTGCTGTTGCGATTCATGGTATTTGAATGCTCACCCATCAAGAATTTTTGAATGGTACTCTAACGTTGTTGTTTGAAAGTCATGGAAGGGGTTCTATACATTCCTCCATGCAATTCTTTCACAAAAATTCCACGGAAACATATAAGTCTCCCCATTGTAAGCTATGGTTCCATGGACTAATGGCGAACGAATGACAACTCTCAACTCCCAGGATGATTGAAATATCTATTCTTTTGTGTGGAAGAGAGATCTAGAGATATCTGCAACAATTGTTGATAATAGTTTACTCATCCAAAGGTGATGAATGATGGGGTCTATCTCCATGCTCAGAAATAGTATCATACAAGATCTCAGGTTAGAACTCACTGTTGGCTTCCACTGAGAGTGCGGGGGAGGGATCGGGTCCGTCAATAAAGTGAACTTACCTGCTGCCTCATCCCTCCGACAAAAAAAATCAGGGCTATGATCCACTCCACACCTGGTGATGGATGATGAAGGACTCAGGAGTCCCAGGGAAAGGGAGGGGGACATGACATTCCGAGAACTGGTGTGAGACCTGGTGCTGATGTTTAGCATGAGTCAAGGAGGGGAATTGCGCATAATTCTCGCTCTGGACTAGGTATTCCCATGATATTCGCGAGCTGCACTGTTTTTTGGCCACTCCCCGGGCCGTAATGGATTCTGACCCACACAGCATGGGAATATTTCAAGAAAATATTTCACTGGAATATTTCAATGGAATCTTTCAGAAATCTTCCAGGAATATTCCAGGAAATATTTCATAATATTCCGTTGGAACATTCCATAGCAATCCCCCAGGAAGCTCCCAGAAATATTTCATGAAATATTACGAACAATCTTTCAGAAACCTTACGCTGAAAGATTTCTGAAAGGTTTCTGAAAGATTTCAGTGCAACATTCCAAGAGTTTGACTTGGAAATATTTCTGCAATGTTGCACGACACTTTTGCAGCAACCTTGCACTGGAAGGTCTTTGGGAGGTCTTTGGGAGCTTCCTGGAAGATTTTTGAGAGGTTTCTGAGAGCTTCCTCGATAAGATTTCAGTGCAATATTTGCAAAACATCGTCTTCAAACATTCTTGCAATATTCCTGACAATCTTTCAGCAATATTGATTCGGAGAAATTCTCAAGAGGTTTTCCAATATATAGTCCTTTGAAGAATTTTTGCAATCTCCCAAAAGTATGGCTTTCATATATTTCATCAATTGACAATTTCTCAGCAATTGTGATGGAGAAAATTCTTGAAAGATTTCTAAAAGCTTCCTGAAAGATTCCAGTGCAATATTCTAGCGATATTACTTCAAAATATCCCTGCAATATTCTACAAACAACATTCCAGCAATCCTGGTCCGGAAGATTTTTGGAAGATTCCTGAAAGATTACTGAAAGATTCCAGTGTAATATTGCAAAAAAATGACTTTTGAATATTCCTGCAATATTGCACGACAACATCCAAGCAATCTTGCATCGGAAGATTTTCGATAAAGTTCCTGAAAGCTTTCTGGAACACTGTTGATCGGTACCTGAGTGCTCTTCCAAAGATCCCAGTGCAATACTCCAAAAACATCTTATTATGCCTGCGATGATCCACTGGCAGTCTGTCTTCAATTTCCTCCCAATAAAATATTCGGGCCAAGTTCGTGGAGGTTTGCTGAAAGATTCCAGTGGATCTTCCAAAAGTAGTATTCCGAAGTTGTTCTCAAAAATTTCATTGTAAATATTCCAGCAATCTTATTCCGAACGATTTTTGAATGCTTTCTGACAGATTTCAGTGGAATATAATGTTTCGTGAATCTCATCATCTCCATATATTCCTGCTGTACTGTGAGAATCTTTGGGAAGATACCAGAAAGGTTATCCAGTGCAATATGCAATTGATATTTCTGAAAGATTTCAGTGCAATATTCCATAAATATCTTTCTGAAATATTTGTGCAATATCTGGTTGAGTCCAGATCACATATGCCTCCACGATATGCTCAGGTTATCAAGTGATCTGGATTCTAAGGCTCTTGAACAATAACCGAAATTATTAATAACCGTATGGAGGCTTAGAATGGGAGTCCTGGAAGGTCGATCCTCTTCAAGCTCAGAAGAGTATTTCTGAGACGAAAATGCATCGCTATAATTGGATTTCAAGGTGCTAAATTTATCCAACTATATACTGTGGCTCCGCGAGGGTTAGTTCATCATTCATAGCCAGACATCTTGAGTATTCCAAAATTCTTCTAATGAGCAAATTTGGCGTTATTGGGATCTTTTACTAATTCGATCCTCTGGTGAATAATTCTCGAGGATCTCGTCCTCCCGGTTAGAAATCGAGTGTAGGGCGCCAATAGGGACCCATCTGGGAAACTGTCAGTACGGAAAGGGGCCCTATAGGGCAATTCTACCCGGCGCGTATAGGGCCCCAAGCGTTTTCCCAACAGGTTCCCTAAACAAATAGGGCGGGAGTACGGCAGCTGTTGGGTTAGGATAGGGATTCATGCAGCAGAAACCACGCGAACTACACAAAAACTACACAAAGCTTTTCGAGTATTTGTCTGGTTATAATGTGAAACCCATCGCAATAGCTATGGAATAATGAAGTATCAGTCGTGGGATGAAATCAGATGAAATATATTTGCTGATTTTATCAATCATTTAGAGTGTCGGATATTTGTCTTAATAGTAAATAACCCATCCTCGGTTTCCCACCGTAAAAGAGAATACATGCTATTTTTTCTACCTCGATTATTTTCTTGGCCATCAGCAGGAGCTTATTTCTCTATCCTCATTCTTTCTGAACAACTATTTTCAGTATATAATATTGACAGCTACAGCTGAGATAAATCGATCCGCCATAACCTACGATATTTTTCGAGATGACATATGGATGCATTATGAATGACATTAGTTCCCGTCCTCCAATCAACTTTCCTCTACAAATTATAATCTCTTTTCCCCATTTGGTCACTCCGAGAGGCCCTTAAAAATTTTTGGAGTGTAACATTTCGATTTTGACTCAAAAAGCAAGGCTGATGGAATCTGACAATATTCAAATGCGCTGCTCCAAATCTGTTTAGGGAAACCTGAGGGCGCCGATAGGGGAGCTGAACGGCAAACGTAGAATAGGGAAAATATCGGGAAATTCGTTGGGGCCCTGTTCGCGCCGGGTAGAATTGCCGGGCTGTTTCCCGTAGTTTCCCTACGCGCGCCGTAAAGAATCCCAGATGGGCCCCTATATTTTTGTCAGGCAAACCCTATTCAATTTCTGACCGGGCTGGCCACTCGAAGCTGGTCAGGTCAGGTTAGCAAGTCAGTGCCATCAATTCAGTCAGTGCAGTCAGTGCCAGTCAGTGCCAGTCAGTGCCGTGCAGCATTGTCCGGGACCAATCTCTGCACGCCGAGCTGAATATCATCAACTTGTGTTCTTCGTGGCGAGTCGTGTATAAAGGAAATTTCCATGTATTTCCCAGCGTTTCCTTGTTACTCATCTCGTAGTGATGCATCAAGTATTGTCAACCTTATGGAAAACTTTACGAACTTGCGGTCTTACAGTTTTCAAGTGACCGGCATGAGCAACCATAACCTATGCCCTCGTTGTCGGAACTTTCTTAACCCATAGAGCTGATCTGTATTCGTTGCTGATACCTTGTAGATCAGATGAGTATTTCTGCCCAATAATCTTTTTGAGTGCTAGTGAGCAAAGAGCTAGACACTTTGTGTTCAGTCAAAGATATATTTGCAGGAAAATGGGTGCGAGCAAATGGACGAAATGCTATTTAAAGCAGGATCACTGATGACATCATCATTTGTCACTGTAAGATAGAGATAAACCATCAATTATGATGAGAAAAATTATCTCAACATATACAAGCTACCCACACATCTTCTGCAACTCTTCATCCCATATCTGTAGGTGAGATTCTATCCTCAACTAGATGGTGATTGTAGGATTCTGTAGACACGAGTCGTACACATTACTTCTCCAAGTCAAACCAATTGGCGGGAATGGGTTTTCATCCAGTTCTTGAATATTTCAATCTACATATTAGGTACATGACAATGGTCATCAAGAATGGCGATTGCATAGACATTCTTAAGCGTTGGTTGACAGTATTTGTAATGAAACAAAGAGACATCTCTTGATCTTGAGCGTATGTTTGTGCAGCATCTGTATACCCAGGCTATGTTCAAGGTCCTTCCTTGATGGACGTATTGGATAACCAATCAATGGGATTCTGATATCAGTAACAGTATCAATTGGACACCCTATGAGAGCTTGGAGTATTTCAGCCATCAGACTAAGTAAAACATTAGGTAACCATACAATCCTTTGGATGGAAACGAAGTAGAGTTTTGGGGATCATAACTTTCAGATTTCAACTTAATATGACCATGAACAGACAACTTTTCTAAGAGAATATTCACAAGAATCGAATGGAAAAATTCCTCATCAAACAAAATTATATTAGAGACTTTGCTGTGAAACTCTGCATTGGTTTCTCATCTCACTTTTGAACCCTCCATACAGTTATGAATCCTCCATCTATCCTACGTGGAATCCTGGTTTGTTTTGTTGAAGCTGATCTCATCAAATTCTTCATTGAGGATGAGATGAACGAATCCAAAATAAGATTAGTTTTCAGAGAAAATGACTCTATTACCGTGCACTAATATTTCCATTTAATATAGAAAAGTTTTGTTTGAACCGAGGTTGTCAGTCCTACCAATTTGAACAATGAATTAGTTCTGAACTAATGAAAGCACACTGTGAATACACTTTACATTGTTCATTCTACTCAGATGACAACTGTTGAGTTGAGAACAAAATTAGGTGTTACTCGCTGGCTCTTGTTTCAGATCAGACATGAGATGATACTTCTCACTCAGAGGTCTTTCTAGCCCGGTTCCTCAAGGAAACTACAATAAATTTACTACTAAGCTATTGGTAGGAGATTTTAGGAAACATAACTCTACTGTGAGGAATCCCATGAAATTTTTCAGGAACCCAGATGGAACATGATTGAATCTTCAGAGAAAAAGGAAACTTGTGAGACATTCGAACAATACGCTGATTTCTCACTTGTCTCCAATTTGGAGTAACCAAACGTCCCTTTTTTTCGAATGCTATTTTTTTGAGCCTCCGATGGTAAGTTTAGCGTGAGTTCTGGAAAGAGTTTTCCAACGAGATTCTGTATTATCTCCAACTCGTATCTTTGGATATTACCTTATTTAATTTATGACCTAGTTTAGGTTATAACCTGAAAACATCTGGGATTTCCTGTAAAAAATTTATCTGTGAGTGAGTAAAAGTTCTTCAAATTCGTACAAGTTCCAGAATCTTTCCATCCTTTTGTCTGCAAAAAACTATACTGAATATCATTGAATGTTTTCGAAGTATTTCAGAAAAATGAGACTACAGTAAGAGACCCCGGGCAATCTGCCGAAGAATCCAGATGGAATGTACCTATATAGTAATCAACCTGAAATATTTTAGAAATATTGTCAGAAATCTTTTATGAAAGATTCCAAAAATCTTCCACCAAAGATTCCAGAGATATTTCCAACCACAGACATAGTACTGCCAGGAATCTTTCATGAGATATTTCAGAAATATTTCATGGATGATTCCAGGAATATTCCCGACCGCGGACATAACTATATTCCCGAGAGGTTTCAATGAAATCTTCCAGAGATCTTTCATTGAAAGATTCCTGGAAGATTCCTGGCAATGTTATAGAAACGTTCCAGTGAAATATTTCAATGTAATATTTCTGGAAGATTTCTGCAAGATTCCCTGGAATCTTCCCATGAAAGCTTCCAGGAAGATTCCCAGCCGCGGACATAACTATATTCCAGGAATATTCCAGACTAATATTTTTGGAATATTCCAATCTTTCAATGTAATATTCCTGGAATATTCCTGAAAGATTCCCATGCTGTGTGGGGAGGGTTTCAGTAATCTCAGAGGGGGTATTCGCCACATCAATGATCATCCTGTGGATATTTGGCACGTGACTGTCCGTCAGAATTCTTTATAAACCCACTCCGGGAACGATATCTCGCTGGTTCCCGCGAGATACACTGGTTTCTGGCACTCCTGAGGCGGTAATTGATTTTGAGGGTTTCAGGAATCTTGGGAAAGGCATTTTCTTCATCAACGAGCATCTTGTAAACGTTTGGCACGTGTCGATCTGTCAGAATTCTTTATAAACCCACTCCAAAGTCGATATCTCGCTGACTTCCCCGAGCTCTACTGGTTTCTGTCCATGTCTGGGGCAGTAATAAATTCTGAGGGTTTCAGGAATCTCAGAGGTGTCAATCTCTACATTAATGTCCATCTCGTGGATGTTTGATACGTGTCTGTCAGAATTCGTTATGAATCCACTTCGAACTCGATAACTCGCTGATTCGCGCGAGATCCAGTGGTTTCTGTCAACTTCTGGGGCGTTAATGAATTTTGAGGGTTCCAGGAATCTCAAAGGGGGCATCTTCCGAATCAATGGTCATCTTTTGGATATTTGGCACGTGTCTGTCTGTCAGAATTCCTCATGAATCCACTCCGAACTCGATATCTCGATGATTTCCGGGCTCCGCACCGTGTTCTGTCAACTTCTCTGTCAGTAATGAATTCTAAGGGTTCCAGGAATCTCATAGAAGGCATTCCCCACATTGATGATCATCTCACACATGTTCGGTACGTGTCTGTCTGTCAGAATTCTTCATAAACCCACTCCGAAATTGGTATCTTGCTGATTTCCGCGAGATCCACTGGTTCCTGTCCACTTCTGAGGCGGTGATGAATTCTGATGTTTCCAGGAATCTTAGACGAGGCATTCTTGACATGAATAAGTATCTTTTGGATGTTTGACACGTGTTGGTCTGTCAGAAACTTTCATAACTCTACTGCGAGCTCGATATATCGCTGATTTCCGCGAGATCCACTGGTTTCTGTCAACTTCTGGGGCGGTGATAAACTCTGAGGGTTTCAGGAATCTCAGAGCATGCATTCTCCACATCATTGAGCATCTTGTGCATGTTTGGCACGTATGTGTTTGTCAGAATTCGTCACGAATCCACTCTGAACTTGATAACTCGATGATTTCCGGGCTCTGCACCGTTTTTTGGCCCTTACTCGGGCGGTAATAGATTCTGAGGTTTCCAGGAATCCCAGAGCAGGCATTTCCCTTATCGATGAGCACCTGGTGCATGTTTGGTACGTATGCGTTTGTCGGAATTCGTTATGAATCCACTCTGAACTTGATAACTCGATGATTTCCGGGCTCTGCACCGTTTTTTGGCCCTTTTTCGGCGGTAATAAATTCTGAGGGTTCCAGGAATCCCAGAGCAGGCATTTCCCTTATCGATAAGCACCTTGTGGATGTTTGGCACAAGTGTGTCTGTTAGAATTCGTTATGAATCCACTCTGAACTCGATGACTCGACGATTTCCAGGCTCTGCACCGTCTTTTGGCTCTTCCTCGGGCGGTAATAAATCCTGAAGGTTCCAGGAATCTCAGAGCAGGCATTTTCCACACCATTCAGCACCTTGTGGATGTTCGGCACAAGTGTGTCTGTCAGAATTCGTTATGAATCCACTCCGAACTCGATAACTCGGTGATTTCCGGGCTCTACGCCGTTTCCTGTCCCTTTCTCGGGCGGTAATAAATTCTAAGGGTCCCAGGAATCTCAGAGGAGTCAATCTCCTTATCGATGGTCATCTTGTAGATTTTTGGCTCGTGTCTGTTTGCCATAATTCGTTATGAGTTCATTCCGAACTCGATGATACCCGTGCTTTGCACTATTCCCTGGCCCTTTCTCGGTCCTTGATAAATTCTGAGGGTTCCAGGAATCTCAGAGAGGGTAATCTACACATCGATGGTCACCTTGTAGATATTTGGCACGGGTTTGGCTGACAGAATTGGTCATCAATCCACCACTTCCTGTCTCCCAATCTGAGTATTCCGACTATTTTCCCAAGTTTTGCTGATTTCCGTCCGCCCCATCCGCCATAAATTGGCCATTTTTGACTTCGGCGCCTTTCCGTTCGTGTATTCTTCGAGCAATAACAAAGTCATAAAATATCAGTCAAGTCCCATATCTGCAGGTTCCTCTTTTCCTCCATGCCTGGGATAGCTTCATATGATTCCAGCCCAAAATCGTTATAACTCCGCCAGTTTCGAACCTAACGCCATTCTGTTTGTAGATTCTTGGAGCGATAAAAAAGTAACGAAAAATGAGTCACAACTCAATCCCGCGACACGGCTCTTCCATCAATGTTTGGGATAGCTTCAGCTTCCGTCAGCCCAGGACTCGATCTCTTGAGAACGGAAAGAGCATTCAAATCCGCTTCGTGGTAATAAATTAGCGATAAAAAAGTAATAATTGTTGGCATAGGTATTTTTGGTTTGGCATGACTTGCCTGGGCTAGCTTTAGGGATGTCCGAAATTGGATAAGTGAAAAAGCTAGGCCAGGATAGATTCTAGGCTCTCCTCGCGTGGATTCTTTTTAATAGCATCACAGACAACGGTTCTCATGGTGTTCAGACCTCCTGAAACGATACTGGTAGTTCACGCTGACATAGGGACGTTTTCCGAGGGTGTTGCGCGGTTTATTTTGGAAATGCGGGAGCTTACGCTGCTCCGGCATAAGTGGATGGACTCCATCGCCATTCGGGAGTCGAAAACTACATCACAAATCAAAGATTTTGAGCCATTGTGGGCTGAAATTGGTTCAATTGGACACGAGTTATCGTAATTTTGCGGAAAAAAAGGTCGGGGGCATCTTTAAACAGATTGGACGGTGCGAATTCAGACAATGCTAGATCCCATCTAAAATCAGTTGACCGATCGCGTGTCCGTGTTTATCGAGGCACGTATGCATTTGTACGAATTTTTCGAAGCGCGGGAGGTTGAGGGTGAACATGATGATTGAAAATGGGTGAGAAAAAGAAGTTTTGATGTCCCATGGCCGTCTTAGGAGTCAGATTAGAGCCCAGAAGTCGCTTTCAACGTGTTCCAAGATAGTAGTATAGCTAAGTGCGTTCTGGTGCAGCACTAGAACGCACAGTGCATTCTAGTGCAGTTGCACCAGAACGCACTTAGGCTTTCTGATGCAACGCATTCGAAGTCTCGCAGGCTTTCTGGCGCATTCAAAGTTCCGCGGGCTTCTTGGTGTGAGATAAGAACGATCCCTGACACGGTCGGTAACTATCGAGAGCGAGCGCTGCCCGCGCAGCTGTGCCACAGTTTTGCCGGCCGGCAACAGGCAAAGGTACGGTGTAGAACAAGGAGCTCCTCTTCAAGTGCATCGCCGAGGAGATGAGCTGCACCTCCTGGACGATGTGCTCGAGGAGGTCTCGCGGGTGTAGTACGTGTGTTTTGGGAATTTGTCATGCTCTTCGATGGCAATTCATCAGCCGTCACGCGCCATGCAAATTTTCACGTGTTCGCGTGACACCCGCGCCTGTTGCCAACCGCGAGTGTATATTGCACCCGCGGCCCGGACGATGCTCTCGAGAGCATCACATCGCGTAGGAGTCGTCGTTGTCGAAGTCTGTATCGTCGCCGAGGAGTGTAGCGTGACCTGGTTTTACTGTGCTGTTATTCGGCGACAGTGAATAACGACCCGCGCAGACTTTCCCGCCACGCGATTTTTACACCTCGTGGATGCTCTCGAGAGCATCCCCGTGTTCCCGGTGTCTAGAGACCTAGTGCGGGCATAATTAACGAGGGCACGAGATCAGGAACTTTGTGAAATATTTTGTGGACTAGTAAAGTGAGTGTCATGGTGTAATAGAGCGCGAAAAGTATTGTCACGCTTCTCGCGAAAAGTTTTCCCGCCCAGCGTGACATCAAAGCTATTTAAGCAGCAAGGGTTGATGGGCTCGCGCCATTTCGCAATTAGTGCTGAGACTAATTAGGCCATCAAACTGGTCCACCTGGTGCATCTGCTGCTGCTCCTTGAAGTAGCTGTCTGTCCTGGTGAAGACCAATGTAAAGCAGTCCAGCTGATTAATTCCAGAGGAAGTCTCACCTGCTGGAGTTACTGATTGTGGTGAAGAAAATTTTTGTGCCTCCAGGTTAGTAAAGAGATTAGTTGGTGTGAATGTAGTAGTAATTATCAAGTACATGTAGGTATAGTACTACTACATCCAAGCCAAAGCTTCTTATGATATTTTGAACTCTATTCTACCCTGAGCTTTGGTAGCGCTTTTTCAGTTTTGGAACTGAATAAGCTTAGAATAGTACTTCTGACTATCTCGCTCAAGTTTCTTTTGGTTTCAACTGAATGTCCAATGTCTGATTGAACTCAATTCTTTGACTTTTAATCAATTCAATAGTTTTTGATTAAATCTTGGGTAACAGTTTTCCAAACTTGATACTGAATAAGCCTTGAATAGTGCTTATGAGTATAACGTCAAAGTCTCTATTGCCATTTACTCTCATTCTAGGCTTGATAAAGTTATGGAACTTGTTTGTAGGTGTTTGATAGCCTTTAATTATTGGATGTGATTGGGACATGTCTGAATGTGATCAATTCTCTAGTTTTCAATCTTTGCAGTGGTTTTTGGTTTGATCTTGGGTAACGGCTTTTCAGTTCTGACACTGAATAAGCTTTGAGTTGTGTTCATGAGTATAACGTCCAAGTTTCATTTGGCATTTACTCTCATTCTAGGCTTAAAAAAGTTATGAAACTTGCTTGTAGGTGTTTTATAGCCTTTAATTATTGGGTGTGATTGAGACATGTTTGAATGTACTTTATTCTTTGGTTTTCAGTCTCTGTAGTGCTTTCTGATTTGATCTTGGGTAACGGCTTTTCAGATCTGATCCTGAATAAGCTTTGAATAGTGCTAGTGAGTATGACGTCAAAGTTTTTATTGACATTTACTCTTTTTCTAGGTATGGAAAACTTATGAAACTTACTTGTAGGTGTTCCATAGCCTTTAATTATTGGATGTGATTGTGACATGTCTGAATGTGATCAATTCTTTAGTTTTCAATCTTTGCAGTGGTTTTTGGTTTGATCTTGGGTAACGGCTTTTCAGATCTGATCCTGAATAAGCTTTGAATAGTGCTAGTGAGTATGACGTCAAAGTTTTTATTGACATTTACTCTTTTTCTAGGTATGGAAAACTTATGAAACTTACTTGTAGGTGTTCCATAGCCTTTAATTATTGGATGTGATTGTGACATGTCTGAATGTGATCAATTCTTTAGTTTTCAATCTTTGCAGTGGTTTTTTGGTTTGATCTTGGGTAACGGCTTTTCAGTTCTGACACTGAATAAGCTTTGAGTTGTGTTCATGAGTATTACGTCCAAGTTTCATTTGGCATTTACTCTCATTCTAGGCTTGAAAAAGTTATGAAACTTGCTTGTAGGTGTTTCATAGCCTTTAATTATTGGGTGTGATTGAGACATGTTTGAATGTACTTTATTCTTTGGTTTTCAGTCTCTGTAGTGCTTTCTGATTTGGTCTTTAGGAACGGCTTTTCAGATCTGATCCTGAATAGACTTTGAATAGTGCTAGTGAGTATGACGTCAAAGTTTTTATTGACATTTACTCTTTTTCTAGGTTTGGAAAACTTATGAAACTTACTTGTAGGTGTTTCATAGCCTTTAATTATTGGGTATGATTAAGACATGTTTGAATGTACTTGATTTTTTAGTTTTCAATCTTTGAAGTGGTTTTTGATTTGATCTTGGGTAGCGGCTTTTCACTTTCAATACTGAATGAGACTTGAATAGTGCTTATGAGTATATCAACCAAGTTTCCATTGGTATTTATTCTTTTTCTAGGCTTCAATAATTCATGAAACTTGCCTCCAAGTATCCCATAGTTGCCCTTTATGTCTATACGTACAATTTTTTTTTCTTTTCAACTTTTTTTTCTGATTTTTGATCTGAGGATTGGATATCGCTGCTTGTTCAGAGTAGATTTTCTATGAAATAATGAAGCTGCGTAAAATTACAAATCCAATTTACCAGTTCTACGGGTTTCGTTTATGATTTGTTTGAATGGATGTGAGCGAGATTTGAGTAAAGCATTTGAGACTGGCTCTCTTAGCAATTTGAATTTCATCGGTGATAGTCAATGTGACTTTTTTTTCTCTGATTTCATTATAACATTTTTGCTAATTGATGAATTATTCTGATGTTCCTTACAGTGCAATGGCTTATCAGCCAATTTTCGCGAGATTCACTCAACTTACTGCTGAACAGCTGGAAGCTATCCAACAACCTCCTCACATAGTAGCATATCTTTTGAATGTTGACCTGCCATCACCATCAACTGACTCAGGCAGTTGGGATAGCAGTTCAGTCATTTGCTTGGATCCATCTGAATCATCGGAGACGGAATCAGTCATTTGTTTAGATACCTTCGATGATAGTGATTCAGTCATTTGTTTAGATACCTTCGATGATAGTGATTCAGTCATTTGCTTAGATACCTTCAACGATAGAAATTCAGTCATTTGTTTAGGGGAATTTCCCGTTCAAGTATCCGACAACGTCTCAGATATTGATTCTGTGATTTTTATGAATCAACCCACTGTCTCGCGATTTGTTCAGGGCATTGACACGCCATTTAGCCCTCAAGACTTGGAGGCTCTATCGGATTGGAGTTACACTCCTAGAAGAGGTGCGATTTTGAAACATGCCAAATTCTTTTGAAGTTAAATACATATCTTTTTTTTTTTTCTTACAGATCTAAGCCCAATCTCTTTTTCACCAGCCTCAGTCATAAGCAACGTGAATTCGCCAATAAGCCCAAGCTCTTTCTCAGCAGCCTCAGTTATAAGCAATGTATTGAATTCGCCAATAAGTAGTAGATCCAGTAGCACTGATAGTATTCGTCCAACCACGCGAAGAGTGTCTCGACGTCTTTTTGGAGAAGATAGCAGCAGCAATGAGGAAACTAATTGATGATGTCTCTGAGGATGCGGGGCTAGATTGGCTTGCAAAAGTCGTAAGTTTGACAATCTTACTTCATGTATAGCAATATCAATCTATTCTCACCTAATGATTTTTCTTTTAGGATCAATTCATGGATGAAAATGGAAATGTGAATTTCGAGCCAAATTTCATTCCTCCTATTTTTTCCCCTACTTCATTCATCCATGAACTTGAAAGTTTACCATTTCTCTCTCCGCTGCACCTTTCACCATACAATTCAAATAGCTCTCCGAATGTTCAAGGAATTCCTTATTTGAACGATTTATCCGCTGAGCAAAATGTTGAAGTCTATAATGCTAATGGAGATGTAATATTCAATATACCAATTGTTGTCGACGATACTCAGCAGGTTCAGCCTTCAGTTAATGATATGCCTATCATCAATGATGATATACAGTCAGCTTATTATGCCAAGCAAATTGATCATTATGAAAACCTCCAGCCACAAGCTAATGACGTGCCAATTATTCATGATGTTGATGATACACAGCCAGCTAGTCATGCAGAGCAAATTGATCATCATGAAATTCCTCAGCCACAAGTTGATGACGCACCAATTATTGCACAGCAAGTTGATCATGAAGATCTTCAGCCTCAGCGTAACGACATGCCAACTGGTTACGATGTACAGCCAGCTCTTCAAGTAGAACGAGTTGACAATCATGAAATTCTCCAGCCTGTACCTGATAATGAGTCTGCAAGTGTGAATGTAAGTGATGAAACGTCTTCGCGAGACAACAACGATATTTCGCTGGTATGTTAATTTCCTTTACATGACTGTCTTTTTACATAACTGTAAGCTCGCAATATATATTCGTAAAAACAATAATAAAATTCTGTCACTTTGCTGTTTCAGATCGATCTGGTGCCTCATGAATCATTGGTTGTGCAAGGTTGTCCGTATAAAAAAGCGCAGCATCCGATCAAAGTTCCGACTATCAGTCAAGGAAAACAATTAAAAATGGTTTGGGACCAGCTTTTCGAACAAAGTAGACATGAAATTGTGGTTGAAAGACAAAAATTTGCTAAGGAACAAGAGCGAAGTGAGATGAATGACCCAGTGAAAATTGCAGACAAGAAGAAAAGTCAAGCAGCAGAGAGAAAAAGAAGACAGCGTATGAGACAGAGAGAGAGTAATGGTATAGAAGAGAAGACGACGACGACAGCGATCAATAAGAGAAAAAGTGCCAAAAAGCGTAAATTAGAAGAAGAAGGATCGAGCGCTAATAAAATGGAAAATGAAGAAGAAGAAAAAGTAGAACAACAAATTCAACGGCCTCGACCGTCTCTGAAATTGAAGATTCCCCTATCAAAGATAAAACAAAAGCCAGCACCTAGTCCAAGTGATTTAGAAGACGATCAGCGCCCACGCATAAGTTTGAAATTGAAGAATCCTCTCGCACAGTTGCAACAACAACAAGTGTCAAGTTTAAAGAATTTTAAAATTCCTAAACTCACACCGCAGTCAGAACTTAAGAACTCATCAAATCACGCATCAACATCTTCCGGTGAGTGTCAAAGTGAAGATGAATTCGAGAACATTGATGTAGATCAACTCCTTAAATTTAAGAAGAAAAATTGATCCTAATTCGCCTGCGACCATAGTCGCTTTAGGGTCAAACCTGTTCGAGTTATGAGAATTTTTTTTTTGTTTACCCTTATTTTTCATTGAGTTGATGGATATTTTTGAAAGTTAAAATTGTATGACGACAAGATTCTAGAATCCAAATATGATGTGGATCATGTTGCTCTCTCGAGTTGATCTCGACATTTATAGCGTGTTAGAGAGAAAGTAGAGTTATATTCCTGATACACGTTCCTGTTTATGTACATAGAATTCATTGCATATTTGAAAAAAAAACTTCCTGGTGTAGTTCAAAGTGAGTTTTTCTACATTTGTAGGACATCATTGAGTTCTAACTCAAGATTTTATAGTTCTTTACTGTCGAGTGACAACACATTTGTAAGTCTTTTGAAGAATTGATTCCTCGGCCTTGAGTGGATCGCACCTGTTCATGTATGATTCATTGAATATATTAAACTTTCCAGTATAGTTCAAAGTGAGTTTCTGCACTTGCTGAATATTATTTAGTTCTGACTCAAGTTTCAAGTTTTTTACTGTTGAGTAACGATCACATTGTGATTCCTCAGCCATATTGATTTTGAGAGTTTGAATCTCGTTTATGTCAGAACCAAGAAAGAGAGAGAACAGTTTAGCATTTCGCAACATTTTTTGTTCATGTTCCTAGTAGAATAATTTCGTAGTGTGTCATAATCAACAAGATACCTCGAGACTTTTATGGTTCTTTATCGTTGAGTAACGACCACCGATTAGTTTTATGCAAATCCAGAGGACTGGTTCCTTAACTTTGCGCATGGTAATAAGTTCAGATTTAGGAGTTAAGAACATTTTATATTTTTTTATTGTATCAGAAGATTTGCATTTTTCATAAGAATAAATGATTCAATCATAATCAATTCTTCGTAGATTTCCAACCCCTTACCACTACTCGAATTTTTATAGTCGAATATGACTCTTTAATTGTTGATTCAAGGTTTTTTCCTGATCTTTAGCAATCGTAAAAGTTTTACCATATATATATCAAATTCATAAATCCGATTATCAATTCATAAAATAGAGATAATTCTTATATTTGGAAGAGAGGACAAGGCCCCAAACCACGCCTTGTCAGTGAAGAGCATTCCAATTCCTTGAGAAAATAATTGAACAAACTAACATTCTCTTCTCCATAGCTCTCTTCGCAATTCGCATTTCATTAATTATTTGTATTATTAGACTAATTATACATTGAAAGCAGAGCATAATCTAATGTAGCGGGCTCTTGTGTTCTGTTGGGGAGCTTTGAATGAGTTCCATGAGTATCATCAACTTCATCAATTCCTTCAACTACTTGCACGTCGAGTCGTTTGCATAGCCAATTTTTCAGCGCTTCAGCATTTTTTACTGCACAAACTCCCTGTCTTCGGAAGGGATGATGAGAGCAGTAGAGTCTCTTGTTCTTTTCTAACCTTTTCAAAGGAGGACAACGCAGCTCGTCCATGTCAACGATGGATCTAAAGGTATAGAACACTTTGTTTATCTTGCTAATATCAATATGATTTTGGAAACTTACATTTCGGGTAAGAGTTCGTTCAGCCAGCGTTTCTTCTCCAATCCTTTCACATATACTCTTTGTGCATCATCCAAAGCAGCTCGCAATACTGCCACTTGAGAACCTAGAGGGACTGAACCGGAATTCCAAGGGATTCCATGATGGTTCGTCACCAGCCACTGATTCGTCTTCCTCTCCTCTGACAAAAGCTTTGACCACTTGCAGGGCTCTTTGAATAGACAAATCGTCGGAAACCTTGTTTCGTCCAAAGGTACAACCGCTAATTCTTTCAGTTGAAATAAATTTGACGACCTCCGGAACCCTTGAATATCCACGACGTATTCCATTTCCCTAGGATGTCGGTTTGACCTGGTGCAGCTCCTTCTAGTACAATGCATAAAATCGACTACCTTCGTATCTGACCGTGGCTCTATTTATAAGGCCCAACATGAAATGTCACGCGGTTACTTGTGGTTCTACTCGAGAAGCTAGTTTCATTCTTTTCTTTTTCTCAACCTGTGTGACACACTGGAATCCCAGTCACACATTGTCTACTTTTCTCAATAATGTCACGCGAGCCAACGATCTTATAAATAGAGCGAATAAGCTGGTACTTCAGTCAGTTTATAGCTCAAGCATCTTCCAGAAGGAGCTGCCCTAGGTCTCTTCTAGGAATTGGTCCACTTGATCCAACTCTCTCCGAGATCTAGTACACTGTTAATTCCTGTAGGAGATGCACCAGCTTCAAACATCGAGACAAGGTAAATTCTTGCCCCATCCCACCCGGTAGACCTCCAATAATATTTTACCCTGTCCTTTCAAGATGGTCACTCTCGAGGACATCGAGTCGAATTATCAGCTGTTGGAACAATCTTTAGAAGGAGACATTGAATCAGATCTAGATCTGCAAGACTGTTTTCAGAAATGTTCTGAATTAATCTCAAGTATAGAGACATTAGTCACATCGACAAATCTCAATAGATATCAGAAACAGAAGTGTCTAACCCATTTGTCTAAGCTAATTAATATTAGAGACCGATTTGAGTGCCTTTTCCAGCGAATCGGTGGTGATTTGAATGCATCAAGTTCATCCCAAACCTCCTCACAGTCAGTCCGCTGGGATGACCTACCATCAATTTTCCAACGCAGGATCAGCTCAGGTCTGATAGTCAATCTATCACATAAAGACATCAGATCATTCCTAGAGGATGCTAGACAGCTATTCGAAAGGAAACTTTCTACTACTTTGGAAACTTTTACTGCTCTGAAAGTTAATATAGAACTCTCTGCTGAATATGTAGTTCTCAAATCTGAAATCGAAACACGTGAAATCAAATACTTCAATACTGCAAATCAGCCAATCTTCGCTACAACAAATCTGACCGAGTGGTATGATGAGTACGTAGTCGAGTCTATCCTATTCCAAATCGAAGAATTCGAGGGTAAAGGTTCCGGATGGACCTTGAAACAGGTTCTTAGTATGATCGTTAACATGAATCAATACCAGCCAATACAAGGTAGCGCATATATTCCTTTACCAGTTTCAATTCTGAGCAAGAAGGCTTGTGTCAATGTTCATAATAATGATAACAAGTGCTTCAAATGGGCAATACTCTCTGCTCTATACAAAGCACCTCATAATCCCGAGCGTCTAAGCTGGTATCAAAAGCATGCGGATAAACTCGATTTTACTGGTATTGACTTTCCGGTCTCACTAGGTCAAGTCAAAAAATTTGAAAAGCAAAACGATGTATCAGTTAATGTATTCCTGCTCAAGAAGGTCGGTAAAACTTATTCAGTATGCACTGCCCACCTCACAGACTCCCACAAAACTAGTCATGTAAACCTACTTCTCATACAAGATTACTATATTGACGAGGAAGAAAAGGCTGCAAATCATGAACGGACCCTCCTTTATCCACCGAAATTCCATTTCGTTTGGATTAAGGATCTCTCACGATTAGTGAAAAGTCAGTTGATAACACATCATGGAAAAATTCACATTTGTGACCGATGCTTGCACTATTTCTACACTGAGAATCAATTAAAAAGTCATCTCATTGATTGTGTTCAGATGAATAAATGTAAAGTCCAATTGCCGGCTGAGGGTAGTAAACTTAGTTTCAAGAATTTCAAGAACAAAGAGAAAGCGCCGTTTACCATGTACGCGGACTTTGAATCTTTTCTTGAGCCAACTGGAGATCCACAAGCATTTCAACAACATAAAGCGTTCAGTGTCGGATATTATCTTAAAAATACTTTTGATGAAACTAAGTCTTACTATCGAAGTTATAGGCAAGGGAAAGATGGAAATCAGACTCCTGCTGAATGGTTTGTATCAGAGCTCAAAACGATTGCCGCTGAATTAGATGAGCTTTACAAACATCCAAAGCCAATGATTATGACAGATGAAGATAGGAAAAATTTTCAGAGCGCTCAGTATTGTCACATCTGCGGTAAGGCTTTTAAAGAAACGGACAAAAAAGTGGCCGATCACTGTCATCTGACCGGTATTTATAGATCTGCTGCTCATAATGGATGCAATCTCAATTATAAAAACTCTAGATTCATCCCGATTTTCTATCATAACCTCTCTGGATATGACGGACATTTTTTGATTAGAGAGCTTGCTTCAGACGAAATCCTCAAAGGTCGTATAGCTGTTCTGGCAGAAAATAAAGATCGATACATCTCTTTCACCAAATACATCGAAGGTAGCATCATTAATTTCAGATTTCTTGACGCATTTCGATTCATGCCTGAATCATTAGACAAACTAGCAAGCTATCTCCCACATCATACCATCACATATAGTAATTTCAAGTTAGATGGATACAGTGATAATCAGATAAATTTATTAACTAAGAAAGGAGTCTATCCTTATGATTATACCAGTTGTCTCTCAGTTCTAGAAGAAAAGAGTTTACCAAAGAAAGAAGACTTTTATAGCAAGTTGCATGAATGCGAGATAAGCGATCAAGAGTATGAGCACGCAAAAAATGTATGGACAGAGTTGAAAGTTGAATCTCTCGGTCAATACTCTGACATTTACTTGAAAACTGACGTACTGCTCTTGGCAGATGTTTTCGAAAATTTTCGTTCCGCTTCTCATGAAGCTTTTGGGCTAGATCCTGCACATTACTACACCACGCCAGGTTACACGTGGGACTGCATGCTCTTGTACACTGGTGTCGAATTAGATTTGATATCAGACATAGATATGTTATTATTCATCGAAAAAGGTATACGAGGTGGCATCAGTCAATGCTCTAATCGTTACGCCAAGGCGAACAATAAATTCATGAATGACGGGTACGACCCTAATCAAGCAGAGAGCTATTTAATCTACCTGGACGCTAACAATTTATACGGGTTTGCAATGAGCCAGCGACTTCCATGTTCTAATTTCGAGTGGGTCGAGAACGTGGAGGAAAATCCAGATTTTTATATGGTCTCAGATGACAGTGATGTTGGCTATATTTTAGAATGTGACATAAATTATCCAGAAGATCTTCATATAAAGCATCAAGATCTGCCTTTCTGCGCTGAGCATTTGGCTCCCCCTGGTAGCAAACATAAAAAATTACTCACAACTCTCTACAACAAAGAACGTTATGTAATTCATTATAGAGCTCTAAAACAAGCTCGTGAGCATGGTCTAAAAGTGACGAAAATTCATCGAGCTCTTAAATTCACACAGAGTCCATGGTTGGAGCCATATGTGGCTTATAATACGCAGAAAAGAGCTGCTGCAAATAATCCCTTCGAGAGGGCGCTGTTTAAATTGATGGTCAATGCCGTGTACGGTAAAACGATGGAGAATGAACGCAAAAGAACAACAGTGAAACTTGTAAACAAGTGGTCTGGACGATATGGTGCAGAAGCGCACATAGCTAGTCCAGATTTCCATAGTGTTTCAGTAATCGATGATGACTTAGCAGTAATTCAGAAGCTCCGCACGGACGTTACGATAAGTAAGCCCGTATACGTCGGGTTGAGTGTGCTTGACATATCAAAGACTCACATGTACGACTTTCATTACTCGAAAATGAAGGAGTGGGCTGGTGCGCACTGTAAGCTCTTATATTCAGATACTGATAGCCTGATCTACTATATAGAGGGCGCTAATATCTACGAAATCATGAAAGAGCACTCTGAGTGGTTCGATACTTCTGACTATGAAGAATTAAATCCATTTGGATTGGAGCGGAAGAACAAAAAGATCGTGGGTTTGTTCAAAGATGAGTGTAATGGCTGGATAATGACAGAATTCATCGGACTCCGCAGTAAGATGTACTGCATCCTTATTCAGAATCAACCACCTGTGCTAAAAGCGAAAGGAGTCAAAACGGGAGTCGTGAAGAGGACTTTAACATTCGAAGATTATAGAGACTGCTTGTTCAATGAAAATGTTGTGACATGCGCTCAAAATACCATTCGTTCGAGGCTTCATACTGTCAGAACTGAGCGACAGACGAAAGTTGGGCTAAGTCCTTATGATAACAAACGTTATTTAATTCAGGGTGAGACCGACACTTTACCTTGGGGTCACAAGAACATCCCAATCGAAATTGAGACAGGAAGAGTGGGAGAACCTCCTCATATAGAAGCGTCATTAAAAGCAGAGCTCACTTCAGCTGCCGCCGAGTCAGAGAGAAGACCTCTAGAAGAGCCTCACCAGGTCGACCTTGTCCTAGACGAAGACCTCCAGGTAGAATTCCAAAGCGATTTCATAGTTGGAGTGGGGGAACCTCAACTTAACCAAGCCAGTCAGAAGATTGAGTTCAGTCATCCAGCAAACGAGCTGCAGAGCACATCACCTATTCAAGGTACTCCAGAATTACTCAACAACGATATTCTGAGTCTTTTCGACGAAGATATTCTAAATCTCTTCTTGGACGAAAGTCTCGAGAGAGAATTTGAAAGTGACTTCGAGACTGTTGAGATTCGTCGTCCTGAACACATTCGCCCTCACGAGCCCTCCGAGAGCGGAGCACCCCCAAATAAGAAAGTTCGTCACTGAATCACCATGTAAGTATTAAACACGTCTGATTGAGACGAATGACGCATACTCTTTTCTATAGGATGAACTCTATTTTTCTGCTCCCAGAACATGGACATCGATTCCTTGAACAATATCGCTTCCGAAAATGGGTTTCTACCCAAAAAGACATGGAAGGAATTGAAACTAAATCAGAGCTATACGATAACTGAAATAAGGAAAATTAAAACAAAAAAATTCGGCAAGCAAATGGTCTTCCACATCGATGATGTCACAGAGCAATTCCAAATCTTCGCACCTCCTAGAATTTCGAAAGCTCTCTACGACGATGAAGAAATGTTCGACTATCTGGACGCTAAAGCGAACAAACTCCAATTATCTATTCTGAATTTAGGTGATGGTAAATTTAAGTTTGTATAAGTACTTGTGAATATGTAAATAGAATTAAATAAATGAGAGAGAAAGCTTTTGAGGAAGAGAAACCGATCAACTCTGTAATTCGATTCACGAATCGAGTTTCAGAGTTGCTCTGCTGGTTGTTCTCTACTGGTAGGGGGCGCAGGAGGGGGCCCTCTCCCTTTCTCAATAAAAAAAAAAATTTAACTCATAGTTGATCTTTATTTATCCAACTGTTATGACTGCTATCAAAACCTAACCATTTAACGTACATCTGATTGCCACGTTTTTTGATAACTTTTTCAACCAAATATACATCCGGATACTTGACTTTTGAAAGTTCCTCTTCATAAAAACATCCAGATACTGGCTCATTCTGATAGTCCTTCAAATGATACGTCACTGGTTTACTCTTACGTATTTTATCGATTGTAAAGATTTCTGTTGACCAATTTGGCCAGTAAGCTTTGTCAAACACGCCTTTGATTCTGCTGACTCTAACCTTATCATTCACTTTGAACTTCGGTTTCTTCACAATTCGATTATCTGCTGGAAAGCATCTGAGAACTTGGGCTTCATTTCCGGCATTGACATCTTTCGGTTTCATTTTTATGGTGCGATGTTTTGTATCATTATACTTCTCAAGCAGATCGGGTAAAAACTGCAACCATTTATGATTACCTTGTAAACTGAATTGAGCCCACATTTTATTTTTCAATGTGCGATTGAGACGTTCACAAATAGATGCCTTCATCTCACTATACGTAGAGTAGAGATTGATATTATACTTCTTCATCAGACTCTGAAAAGTCTTATTGTAGAATTCTTTACCCCTATCAGTTTGTAAATTTTTGGGAACTCTACCCTGCTCAAGAATCGATTTCATCGCAGCTGTGACATCCTTCCCGTCTTTAGATTTAACTGGAACTGCCCAAGCATACTTGGAAAATACATCAATAACAGTCAATAAATATCGGAAACCTTTATTTTCTTTCGAATAAGGTTGCATCTCGACGAGATCAGCTTGCCAGCTCTCATCCAATCCACGAATATCAAATTTTCTTCGCGGATAATAACGTCGAGCGGGCTTGTGCAGCTCTTCGACGACTACGCGCTTTTGATTCATCGTTTCTTTCGTTTATCAGCTTTTGATCCCAACGCACGCTCCAACTCGTGTAATTTCGCATTTAATGTTAAAATTTGCTGGTCGATCTCGTCTCTGTGTGCTTCAACGAGCTCTGTCACGTACTTTGTATCTTTTTTGAATGTATCTTCGTCTGCTGCGAGGATAACGTTTACGTCGTCTATATCACTCCTTAGTTTTGACGTAATTCCACGTATACTTTGAATTTCTGGCTGGAAATAATCCTTGAGAGTTTGATAATTAACTGCGTCACTAGGATCTATCGGTCCCGCAAGGTTACAAAGTCTCTTGCCTTCTGCATCGAATTGACCATCGTCCGTGAATTTATACCCAATACCTGGAGGACCTCGAATCCCCTCCTCGACTCTCTTTCGCTTCAAGGCACGTCCGAACACATCGACGCTCATTTTGATACTGATGCGGATGATTGAAATCAGTTCAATATATAGCCAGCTTCTCTCAATTCGTCAATGATTGAATGAATCTCATTATCATGATTTCGATTACCCGCGGTCCTCTCTGCTATGAGTAATCGGAGACGATCGACGAGTTCGTTGGGATCATCCCAATAAACATAATCCATCCTTGAGTTAATTCGAGCCACTTTATACCGCGGCAGTATTCCAGAGCCATATACTCCAACAGAAATTTCATCTCCTTCCGCAAACAGAGGCTTTATAATTTCATTAAATTTTTTACTCGTTGCGGATGCTCGTAGAGTCTCCCGGGGATCGTGTTTCTTCCTATGAGCACTCGTAGTTTCCAGAATTTGACGATACAGAGATGTATCCTTTTCAGTAACAACCTCCATATTGGGTTGCCTCATCAATATCAGTTGTAGTAGTCCAGGCGTAGCTGGATATGAGACTTTATTTACTTTGATGTCATTATCTTCAAAAAGAATTTCTGAGTTACCAAGCTTTAGTTTTCCATTCTGATTATATACTCCATATAGTAAATCGTCCCCTTTTACCAAGACTGAATTCTTTAGAGGACTTTTATAGTCACCCGTCTCTGGTGCGTCAAAGAATGATGTATCATGACCTGACTCATTAGGAGATAAGGTACTGTCAGAGTCTTCCGAGCTTTTCAATTGAAAACTTTCCATGAGTTTGGGTCTCTTCCTAGCTTTGAGAGGAATATTCCGAGCAGTAGCTTTGGATGAAGACGTATCTCTGGTTTGAGTGACAATTTTCTCCAGTGGTTCAATTATTGGTTTGAAAGTCTCGCCCAAAGCTTTATCAACATTGTCTTTCTCATATTTCAGCAGATTATACTTCTGTCTAACCGCATTCCTCGCTTTCACGAGTTGTTGCAATATGTTTTTCTCTTTTTCCAATTCAGCCATGTCGACTCAATGACGTCTCGTGGTAGACTGAATGCGAGTTTGTTCAGTACGATATATTTGTAGCGAAACAATCGAAACCTTTCCTATAACGGCCATCATTGATTTCTCTATCTTTATCTATAACAAGGAAACCATGAGAATCGTTCCAACAAGCTGAACACAATTCTCGAAATGCCTGGAATGACATATCAGTATTGACATGATTGTCATATACATGTTTTTGATTTTTTTGATCTTGCTTAAATAACACTAATAAATTGACGTTATCTCTTACAAGAAGCTTAGGCACTTGAGCGTAGGATTGACAGAGATAGAAGCTATCTACTCCTTTATGTCTCCCCATGCAGAAGAAATTACGCAAATGATCTTGATTCTTGTCACAAGCAACATCATCAAAGATCATAATAGAATTTGACAGTGCCTTGTCTGGCGATATAACCTCTTCATTGTCGCTGAAAGGAAAATAGTTTAACCCTTCGATCGGCTCCAAAACATCCTTCAAGAATTGATACTTTGGCTGATTGAGAGATTTAGAATATAGATATACATTTTCATATTTCAACCCATTTGGATGTATCAAGAGAGCTAATAAGCTATTCGTCTTACCACAATTAGACGGACCGCAAAAGATTGCTCTGATTGTGTCTGGGAGTAGATCGCCGTGACGTTTAACCTTTTTCTCCTCTTTTACTATAGCATCAAAGTTTATCACCGGTAATTTTTTCGAGCTCTCTGAAAAATCCATCGTGACTGCTCGGAATCTACGATCAAACTGAGGAGATGGGTATAAATACTGAGCTTATATAGCCTCTAGCTCAGTTGCTCGTGGACTTCTGGAGAGTAATGATCATACATAAGAGGTCCCGTAAGCAGAAGAAACGCGGTCGTGGTCTAGTGAACAAGTTCATAAATCATCTCCCGGTAGAGCTCCACTTACCTGGATATCAATACTGTGGACCAGGGACTAATTTGAAGAAGCGTTTGGCTCGAGGTGATCCTGGAATAAACCTATTAGACTCCGCTTGCAAGGAGCACGATATCGCGTATTCTCGAAATCGAGACAATATTGAAGCAAGACACGCTGCAGACCAGGTTTTGGCAGAAAAAGCTTGGAATCGAGTACGTGCCAAAGACGCAAGTATTGGAGAGAAAGCAGCTGCTTGGGCTGTGACTACTGCTATGAAAGTGAAGACTAAAACCGGTATGGGTCTGAAGCGAAAGACTCTCAAGAGGAAGAAGGTGAAGGCTGGCAGGAGAAAGGTCGCTAGGAAGAGAAGAATTCCTAAGAGGAAAGTGAGTAAAAAGAGACGAACAACTTCTCTAAGCACAATCATCAAGGCTGCTGCAAAGTCAACAGTACATGATAAATCCGCGAAGAAGGCGATAAGTTCTGCGATGAAAGGTGCGCGAGCGGCAATCCGAAAGATCGGGGGGAAAATTCGGGTCAAGATACCGCGAGTGTTGCCAGTCTCTACAAAAATTGGCGGATTTCTGCCATATCTCATTCCTCTCTTCGCTGGACTCAGTGCAACTGGTGCTCTAGCTGGTGGAGCTGCTGGTGTAGCTAAGGCTATCAACCAAGCTAAAGCTGCGAAACGTCAGTTGGAAGAAAGTCAACGACATAATAAGACAATGGAGGCTATCGCTCTTGGAAAAGGTCTCTACTTGAAGCCGCATAAAAAGGGCTTTGGACTTTACTTGAGTCCGTTTGTGGGCAACGGTTTAAAAAAAAAAAGATCGGTTTAAGCTTACCTAATAGAGCACTATCCAATTTCGATATACTCGAGTACGCGAAAAAGAGGGGGATTCCCAATTTTCGAGGAGTCTTCATGCGAAATGCTTTACCACCAGATGGACCTCGCTATCGAGAATCGGCGATAGTCAATCTCGATGATGCAAATGGACCAGGGACGCACTGGGTCGCATACCGTAAGAGGGGAAATGATGTAGTATATTTTGACAGCTTTGGTGACCTTCAGCCACCATTAGATCTGATGTTATATCTTGGGGTCGATAGTGTAAAGTATAATCCAAAGAGATTTCAAAACTTTGGAAGTTTCAACTGCGGTCACCTATGTCTCAAATTCTTATGCAATGAGCTCGAGGGTATATAAGGGAGTAATTAGCATGATTCTCTCAGTCTGTTCTGAACAGTCATGGAGTCAAATACTCTGATTCTGTCTGGGACATCTTCAATTCTCGAAGCCCATTACAATCCTCCAATTGAGCTAAAGTCTGACAAAAATTACGACTGCGCTCTGATTGATTTCTTTTCTTATCATTCGTTTCCTAATATTCACGAGGGGCGGAACAATATCATCATTGGCGATAGAAAGATTACAATACCCACAGGTTGTTACGAGATCGATAATATCGAGAAATACATCCAAGGAGAGCTACTTGAGAGCGGTATAACATTCAGTCTGAAACCAAATAATAACACTCTTCGCAGTATAATCAAGTGTAGTGAACCTGTCGATTTTCGAGTTGAAGGATCAATTGGAAGATTGCTTGGATTTACCCCGCGCGTTTTAAAAGCCAATATAGAACATATTTCTAATTTACCAATCAGAATTCTCAAGATAAACTCATTGAGAATTGAGTGCAGTATCATCACTGGTAGCTATCTGAACCATCAAAGAGTTCATTCTCTCCACCAGTTCTTCCCAGCAGTCCCACCAGGCTATAAGATCATCGAAGTTCCGACTCAGAGGATTTATTTACCAATAATTCCTAAAAGAGAGATCACTCATATCCAGGTTGCAGTAATTGATCAAGACGGAGAATTGGTTGATTTTCAAGGAGAGGATATCACAGTAAGACTACATATAAGAGCACTCCAGTGATGGGGATCGCTTATCACGGCCGAGGGTATAAAAGCAGTGCACCATGTCACTCTACGGTCAGTCGTCGTCGAGCTCTCAAAGCGCTAACACGGCAAAACGTTCAGTTCCTCAAAAGCCACGGTTTCCGCGTAAAGCCTGGTGGAAATTAACGTGCATTTTCATCTGTTGTTTCAAAAAGAATGGAAGACATCCTAGACATTCACTCACCCGTCGTTTTCGACGATGATATTTCTCACTATGAAATTCACGCTCATCAACCTTACACAGGAGCGAATTATGGTAATAATGACGAAATTCGGATATCGATTCAACATCAAGATCTTTGTCTGTTACCTTCCAAAAGCTCACTCCATATGATTGGTCGATTGAGAGTAACGTCTGGTACCACAGCATCGCACACCAAGTTCGTGAACAATGCTCCATGTCATCTCTTTTCCAGCATCCGTTATGAAATTAACGCGATAGAGGTGGATCGCTGTAGAAACGTCGGTATCACTAGTTTGATGAAAGGATGGATATCCTTCAATCCGCGACAAAATATGGAGAACGCAGGATGGTTAGATATTGAGGAAACTAAAAGCATCATTGATGAAGATGGACGTTTTGATATATGCATTCCTCTGAATAAAATCCTAGGTTTCGCAGAGGACTATCGAAAAGTAGTCGTTAATGCCAAACATGAATTGATTCTTCAAAGATCTAATACTGATGTCAATGCTGTACTATCGACATCTTATAACGTCGGAACACCGGCAGTGGTGACATGGGATCAGTGGCAGATCGAATTGGATAAAATCGAGTGGCTTATGCCATACGTGACACCATCCAACCAACTCAGAATCAAAATGCTTAATCAACTACAGAGAAGCAAGGCGATGGCAATGAGTTTCCGATCCTGGGAACTCTTTGAGTATCCTACCCTCCCGACCACTTCAAAACACGTATGGACTGTGAAAACGTCAAATCAATTGGAGAAGCCACGTTTTATTGTCCTTGGCTTTCAAACAGCTAGGAAGAATAG
Source organism: Eretmocerus hayati (assembly GCA_029851415.1). Classification (NCBI taxonomy): domain Eukaryota; kingdom Metazoa; phylum Arthropoda; class Insecta; order Hymenoptera; family Aphelinidae; genus Eretmocerus; species Eretmocerus hayati. Next base: position 69,364,312 of record CM056744.1, on the reverse strand, counting down.
GAAGGACAAGAATGCGAGTCTTTTTGATCACTGTAATATCAGTGATGTCAAACTTTTCCTCAATTCTCAATATTATCCTTACGGTAATCTGAATTTGGACATAACGAGAAATCAGTATGCGATACTTTACGATATGTATGTCCACTTCCAAAGCGCGTACTATGGTAGAGATCCGGAACCCATTTTGGATAAGAAGCAGTTCATCACGAATGTCCCTCTCATAGTTTTGGACTGTTCCAAACAAAGTGAAACTCTGAAGAATGCACCAGTTGACGTTCGCTTAGAAATTGAATCGCGGGAGAACTTCCCAGACAATACGTCGGCTTATTGCCTGATTATACATGATCGAATTATCGAGTATAATCCCATGAGCGGGGATGTGCGCAAAGTCATCTAGAGCTGTTTCAGTTGCTCTCGAGATGTCGAGCAAAGAAGGTCTCTGCTGTAGGGAAACCAACTGTCGAATTCCAGATTGTCAATTCTATCCTGATTTTAAGAAATCACTCGAAGGTCTGGCATGGCAACGAATCATCCAGATGATCATCAAGTTCAAAGAACGAGATCATTCTGAATATGAATCACAGTACCTGGAGGAGATGATGAGCGTGATTGATCTATTGAAAGACGCCACTACCCTCAGGTTTTATGTGACTCTTCTAGGTTATTTCAGGAGAAAAATTTGCTTCCAGTCAATCGACTATATTTATAAGGTCTGTGTTGATCCGAAATGCCCCTATCCGCACCGTCTTAATTGTGACTTCTGGGATGAGAAAGTCTATTACGATATTAGAGTTGCAGATCTTTTGAAGATCATCCTTGACAATGACATCTATCACATACGCTTTGGAATATCCAATGAGAGTGACCGTGATAAAAGATGCGAGTCTCACGATACACGATGTCCTAAACATTACAAAGTTCAAACTTTGAAATATAGAGGCTTCCATAATACTAGAGGTATCGGTGTATTCGATCATGATTCCGATTGTGAATACGCTCACCTCAATTATTAAGTGGAGCAACTTACTGCTCAGTATATCTTGAGATGGCGTTCGTCGTAGACATGCAAGGCTTCAAACAGCCTGTCAATGATTTTGTTTTGAAAGAGCTCGCGATAGCTCCTCTTAGAACCGATTCCGAGGCTCTTGTCTTCCTCTTCAAAGAGCCTTTTCCTCTGAAAAGATTGTCTCAGAAATATATAAGACAAAATTCGTGGCTTGAGAGAAACTATCATGGCATTCCTTGGCATTCTGGAGACGTCTCTTACACTCAAGTAGGTCACGTTCTCCGAGAGCTTTTACAAGACGCCGAGTCCATCATTGTCAAAGGTTCAATCAATAAAGAATGGTTGGAGCGCTTTGGTTTCAAAGTGCGTGACATCACGGAGTCTGGATATCTATCATTAGATGCTCTGTACAATCAGAAACATGTCACAGTCTGCACGCATCATCCTAAAGCTCGAAAAGCAGTTTGTGCACTTCACAACGTTGAACTCATCAAGAAATTCATCAGGGATCATTCTCAAGATTGGGTGGAGGAGATGGAGTGGGAGGATATAAATAGCGAGTGAGCTGGATATTCTCTTCATTCCATCATGGGGTGTGGCTTGAGTAAGGTCAAGGAGCGCAAGCTCTCAAAAGATGAGTTGGAAAAACGACTTCGAAAGTACACCAACCCTTTCGAAGCACCCGCCATACCCCGGCCAAGACACCCTTACTGTCGTCAATATGGCGAGAATGGCGAGGAATATGATGTTTGCGATTAAAACTATAAATTGATGATACATTGCTGTCTTCTTTCATTCCATCATGGGAAACGGAAGCAGCAACAACTCTCAGGAGCGAACTCTTCTTCTGGATGAAGAGCAGAAGAAAAGAGGACAGTCTATGTGGAAAGAGAAACCTGAGAAATCATCCTCCCAAAATTCCAACTCTTATACCAATTATAAGTATGATAAAATGAAAAAATCCGATAAAGGGAAAAGCACGTGGTATGCTGAATGATGAGACATCGTTTCACCTCATGGGGTTCTAAACAGAACCTTTGAGAAGAAGAAGCGAGACTTACAGTAGTTGGATGCATTGCATTAGAAAGCCTATGGGAATTTGAATGATCTGGGACTTTTTCTTGCGTTGCATCAGAAAGCCTAAGTGCGTTCTAGTGCAAGCGCCAGAAAGCCTGCGAGACTTTGAATGCGTTGCATCAGAAAGCCTAAGTGCGTTCTAGTGCAACTGCACTAGAATGCACTGTGCGTTCTAGTGCTGCACCAGAACGCACTTAGCTATACTACTCAAGATTGTGCTCGATTTTTCCAGTTTCACTGTCGCGTTCGCTGATACTGGGTTGATTGTCACACTCTATCATTCAGATTGTTTATTCAGGGCGAGTAAGGATACATCCAATTCGAAGAAGAGCGAATGAAAGTCGACTCTCAGACGCTGCGAGTCGATTGCTGATTGTTGAAGAGCATAGTGCATCAATGAAGCGCCTTTTCCAATAATGTCAAAGAATGATATAAAAATGGCCCGCTTGTTGAGGCTATAGAAGGATGTAAAGGTCACGGATGGGTCTCCTCTTGATTTTGGGTTATTGCCACGTGTTTCGGTGAATAAAAACGACTCAAATAGGCGGAGAATATTGCCGTATACCTCGATTCCGAGAGGCTGTCTAAATTTGCCCCCAAAATTCGTCAGAGGTGCTCCCAAGCGCGGGGCGAATTCGGAGAGATCTCTATTTTTGAACTTCAAGAATAAGTATGAACCCTGAGACCTAGGGGTCTGAAAATTGTTTTCGAATCTATTCAATAGTTGAACTTCAAAGTTCCACAGCGCGCCCAGCCGCGAGTATCGTCAGATAGCCCCACTGCAATATCCGTCGAATTTCGCCTCACTCTCCCCTATATGTTTAAGTATTAGAACCGAATACGCAGCCAGATAGGCCCCTACACGGCGAAACTTTTTTTAATTCCAAGAAGCAATTTACTAATTTTGCTTTGATACCATCCCATTATAGTGGGCCAAAAACTATGATTTCTTACGTACGCAGAGCTGCTGAACACGAAAGTGGAAGCTCTTAAGATAGAGTGCGTTCATGATGAGTGGCAAGCTTATTGAAAATAATTCCGTGGGATCCCATGGGACTTCATGGGACCCGGCCCTGGTGGAATATCTAATTTCTATATTTTGCAAAATTTGGCACGGCAGGCGTGCAGGATCCAAGTTTCGAACATCATTCTCCCGGCCCACGAAGTGGTTGATACATGGGGACTGAAGGATAGATGCTTCGTGGATTCTGATCTCGATCTCTGCATGATGACGGGTATGAATACTCGAAATCAACTGATACTCCAAGAGTGTAAGAAAATCGAGCATCGAGAATACATCCCTCCAATTCTCTCAAAATGTGCCTTTAGTCGAGAGAAGATGCCTATGATGTCGTCACGTGTCAACAGATCAAGTGAAGAACAATGCTCAGAGCGACACATGTCGTGGGTTTCATTTCGAGAACGTGTATATGTCGCAGGCTCTTGGTGAAATCAGCCTTTTCGTGGAAATCCTAGGCTCTTCATGAAGAGCCGGCCGATCGTGTCAGTGCTCATCCTTTCCACTTTGTCACACCATCTGCCTAGCCTTTTCGTAAAAAGGCTGGATCGTTCAGCCTTTTCATGAAAAAACCAAGTCGGGCTAGGCCCTTGGTGTACAGATGGGCAGAGTCATCAGTACCGGTGTCGAACAAAGTCAGTATCGCAGTCAAAGCTGTCGAATTAATTGAACTTCTCACAATCATATTAAATTGCATAATCTTATAATGAATGATCGATGGAATCGGCTTGCTCAGATAGGACTTTCAAAGATTAGACCATTAAAGCTGAAATGAGAATGTACATTGTTGCTCAGGGTGTGTGGAAAAACTGACTCTGATCTCACTTAGTACAAAGCTACATCAGTCGAATTTACGAAGAGAATCAAATATCCAATAGTTAATGAATTCACGTGAAAAATTTCGTCATATAAAAATCATTCTATGATTTAAAAAAATTGAATTCTAACTATGGGTATCACATTCGAGCCTACTTTGTGCTGATTAGAATTGACATAATTGATTAACTATAAGACATTTGATACTCTTCGTAATTTTCGATTAATGTAGCTTTGTACTAAATAAAATCAGAGTCAGTTTTTTCACACACCCCGAGCAACAATATACATTTTCGTTTCAGTTTCAATGGGCTCACCTTTGGAAGTCCTATCTGAGCAAGCCGATTCCATCGATCAATTATCATAAGATTGATATGATATATGAGCGTTTCTCTGGAACTTTTGCCTTTTGCTAATAACTTTTGCATATCGAGTAAGTGGTATCGTCAAAATCACGTTAAGGAGTCGAACAAAAAGTAGTTTTTCGCCGATTTTCCAGAATTTCCTAAGCAATCATTTGGCAAAATTGGCAATTTCAAAGAATGCCTTGGGCTTTTTGCAGCTTTGTAAGGTCAGGGTATCCGATCACAATTGGTTTTATCAACGTGGAGCTCGATCCGCCAATGTGGGATGAGAAAAACTGAATTTTTTTCGTGAGTCACGTTTATTCTATCTCACTTCAGAACGGTCGTATTCTAGACAAAAATATCGCACCAACATGAGACTCGTCGCAAAATATTCGCAATTGCATCCATTTTAGATACGCATTTCAAAAATTGCGTTCAGAGTCACGGCAGGAGCTTGGCGTAATCATCTTTGAGTTGAACGAGACATGATTGATTTTTTATTCCCAATTTTCGAAGTCATACAGTTTTGGCTGAATTGGTAGCACACCATCGCGTCTTGGGGTCATTTCTCTTCAATATATCCTCCACCAAATGCAGCTTGAATCAACCCGAAAAACAGCGCGGCATCACCAGAATATCCGTGAGACTGCACGAGAGTACCAAGTATTTCCACAGGATTTTCCCCACATTTTCTCTCTTTGAGTCAGCTAGAACGAGTCAACTTTTTCTGATCATACAGAGGCCAAACATATCTCATATTGAGACTTGAATGATGATATTTCTACTTCGATTGGGACCGATAGATTTGATTGTTCTCTTATATCATCATCCATAGCTGTATTCCAGCCGGTGTAAAAGTTCCAGAGAAACGCCCATATAAGGCTCTCGAAGACTCGGTGGTCTTATGGCCGCAACCACGTCCCTTGGCCACTGGAGAGTTGGATGGAAGCAGCCAAGGGGGTGGTCGTGTCTAGGCGAAATTGAGGATTGGTACGCAGCTGCATTCAAATGTTCTTGATGGAGAGGCCCGCTCGCCACGCATACGCTCTCGCCCCCGCGACCATAGAAGGGGAAACGGGTTTTCAGGTTGTTCTTCTTAACGCATCGACGTATTGTCGCCATATAGACCTGTTTCGTGCTTGTGCTGTCCACTCCCTTCTGTTGCACCCTACTTCCGCCATGTCTTCCCGTACCTTATCATTCCATCGTATCCGGGGTCGACCCGGTGATCTTGGAAGTTTGACATGACTTTCCATGACTTCGCGAGCCATTCTACCCTCACCCATCCTGGCTACGTGTCCCGCCCATCTGGCTCGTTGAATTTTGATCATTTGTACTATTCGCGGAGTTCGGTACAGTCTGTCGAGTTCATTGTTGTGTAGTCTCCTCCAGTGACCAGTCCTCGTGTCTAATTTCATTCCGAAAATGCTTCTCAGGATTTTATTCTCGAAGGACGCGAGTTCGCACATTTGTCCCTTTGTTAGTACCCATGTTTCGCACCCGTATAAAACCACCGACCGGACTATGCTTTTGTACAAGGTGAGCTTTGACTCGCGTGTCAGTAGCTTATTTCGCAGTAGTTTTCGGATAAAGTTGTAGCTCTTGGAACCCGCGTTGATTCTATTGGCGACTTCTTCGTTGATGTTGTTATTCTTATTAATTATCGCACCGAGATATTTGAAGTTTGGTAGGGCTCCAAACGGGAAGTTTCCGGCCTGTAAAAATTCAGTGTCGTGTATGTCTGGGTTCCTGTCTGATCCCATGAATTTTGTTTTGTCTTCGCTAACTTCCAATCCGAGCTCTTTCGCTCCCTCGATGATAATCTCAGCGTTATGTGTCACGGCTTCTTTACTATCCCCGATAACGTCCAGGTCGTCCGCGTATCCTAGGACCTGGATGAGCTGGTGAACCCCGATCATTGGGAGACCTTTCGTGCTTTGTACTAGCTGTCTGATAACATATTCTAGGATGAAGTTGAACAATGGAGGTGAAATCGCGTCTCCCTGTTTCAGACCGTTCTCAATGATAAATGGCTCCGATAGGCTTTGCCCGATCCTTACTCTCCCTTTTGTCCCCTCCAGTGTAGTTTCTATCATTCTCACTAGCTTACTCGGTATACCCAAAAATTTGAGAATGAAGTATATTTTGGATTTGTCGACCGAATCGTACGCTTTCTCAAAATCGATGAATAAGTGGTGCACTGGTTCTCCCCCCTCCCACTTCTTCTCTTGGATTTGTCGTATTGTGAAGATTTGGTCTGTTGTCGATCTGTTTTGTCGAAAGCCTGCCTGGTAGTCCCCTACTACTGAGTTGACGTACTGAGTAAGCCTTGTTATGAGAATATTGGACAAAATTTTATAGCACGTGATGAGAAGTGACATGCCGCGGTAGTTGTTACAGTCTCTTTTATCGCCTTTTTCGAAGAGTGGGATTATGATCAGGTTTTTCCACTCTTCTGGGATTTTTTCTTCCTCCCAGATCCGTTGAATGAGTACGTGTACTTGGGTTGCAAGCCGGATGCCCCCGTGCCTAAAGAGTTCTGCAGGTATTGAGTCGATTCCCGATGCCTTGTTATTTTTCAGTCGACGTATTGCATTTCTAACTTCTGCTTGGGATGGGGCTGGGACTAGCGGTTCTACCGTGTGGACTTTCGCATGGATCTCGATTCGGCTACGGTTAACGTTGAGAAGACGGTCAAAATATTCTCTACACTGCTTGAGTATTTCCGATTCATTTGTGAGTGGTTCTCCCGCGTCGTTTTTTATGACTTTAGTGTCCGATTTCCGAGAGTTCCTTAAATTATCTAGCTCCCGAAAACCTAACCACGTGTTTCTCTTCTTGAGGTGTTCTTGGATTCTCGCGATTTTCCTCTTGAGATGGCTCGCTTTTTCTGTTTGATAAATTCATTGTATTCTCTCTGTGTTATTGAAGGTTGGACGTGATCTGTTCCGTTTCGATTTCCTACCCGTTTTCGCCACGCTTCACTGAGTTCGTTCCGTTGGGCTCTACACTCATCGTCTGGCCAGGGCTGTTCTCTTACCTTTCTTGCCTGGCCTATCGTGGATATTGCCGCATCTAAAATGACCTTTTTGAGAGAGTCATATTGATGGTCGACTGTTTGTACCACGTTGTGAGGGTTCTGTTGTTCTAATGTTCGCGATTGGATGTTTTGTGTGATCTTATCTCTATATTCTGCCCTGACTTCCGGTTTCTCTAGGTTTTCGAGGTCGAATTTGATGGGTTTCACGCCATTATCGTTCTGTCTTTGGTGTTGAACTTTGTCTCTCATGTCAACGGCGACTAAATAGTGGTCCGAGTTACCGAAAGCTTCGCGGTATGATCTTACGTTAGTGATGGCTGATTGTCGCATTCTATCAATCATCACATGGTCTATTTGATTCGCGTCTCTACCATTTGGGCAGGCCCATGTGTGATTATGGATATCCTTCCTGCCAAATGCTGTGCTTCTCATCACTAAATTTCTAGTAGTTGCAAATCCAATAGCCTTAATCCCATTTCCATTACTTATGGCATGTAAACTTTGGGTGCCTGTGACCGCTTGATATAGAGGTTCCCTGCCAATTTTAGCATTGAAATCTCCCAAGACGATTTTTGTATTTAGGCTGCCACGAGTGCGATCGAAGTGTGCCGCTAGGTCTGTGTAGAAGTTGTCTTCATCCTCCTCTTCGGCACTCTCGGTAGGTGTGTGAACATTGGAGATAGTGTGATTAAACGGCCTGGTTCGCAACAGGAGGGCAGATATGCGATTGTTGATGAAGGAGTAGTCTTCAATAAAGGGAAATAGTGTGGTTTTGACCAAGAAACCTGTACCCAGAGCGCGCTTTGTTGTACCCCCACCAAAGTATGTGTAGCGTCCTACTCTCAGTTCTTCCTCATCAGGTCATCTCGTCTCCTGGATAGCTAGTACATCGATATTATACTCTTCTGGCTCGATAGCCAAATTGATAAGCGCTTCTTCGCTTCCATTCCAAGTACCGATTCGGAATGATCGAAGGCGGAGCGGTCTCTATCGGGAGGATTAGTCATTTTACTTTTTTTTTTCTTTTTTTTTTTATCTCGAAGGGAGGGAGAGGGGTCTCGCTGCAGTTGGGTGTAATCGGAATAGCGCGTGGGGAGCAAACAGGGGTTATCACTCGTGAACAATCATTGCCTGCACGTCACTCGCGAATTGCACTATTTGTGGGGATCGGCTATTGCTTGAGCGGCTCGAAAGTGTGACTTTCTTGTTGATCGGCTGTCGCTCGACTGATGCGGTATGACCGCGATGGGACGCACGTGCTCGCGTTTTGGAGGAATAAGCGACTCTATCAATGGGTTTGGATGTATGGGCGAGTTGGCTTTTATTGCTTTTCCTCGGTGCCACTCAGATCGGCTCGTCTCAAAGTGTGAAAAAAAGTGTATCGATGGTCTCGTTGTGGGACAAGGGAGCTATGTATGATGACGAAATAATATTTCAATGAGGTGTATGAAATCTGAGCCTATGGAATTTTGTGCGAATCGTGAGGCCGGAAATCTTTATTATATTCTGTCTTTGTTCAATTTGATATCAAACGCAAAACTTCCTGCGAGCTCACTTTTTGACTTTTAAAGATCAGTCCTATACAACTCGAGATTTTTTATTGAAATAACTTGATTCCATCTGAGAGAATACACCCAAAACTCACCCAAAATTAGCTCAATTCAAGTTCAAAAGAAATTGTGAAGCTTTCTGCAAGCTCACTTTTTTGACTTTTGAAAATCAGTCCTATAAAACTTGAGATTTTTTATTGAAATAACGTGATTTGATCCGAGAAAATCCGCGCAGAACTCACTCAAAATTAGCACAATTCAAGTTCAAAAAAATTGTGAAGCTTTCTGCAAGCTCACTTTTTCGACTTCTGAAAATCAGACCTATAAAACTCGAGATTTTTTATTGAAATAACGTAATTTTATCCGAGAAAATACGCTCAAAACTCACCCAAAATTAGCACAATTCAAGTTCAAAAAAATTGTGAAACTTTCTGCAAGCTCACTTTTTTGACTAATCCAATTTAATATGATTGTGAGAAGTTCAATTAATTCGACAGCTTTGAATGCGATACTGACTCTGTTTGACAACGGTCCTGATGACTCTGCCCATCTGTACACCAAGGGCCTAGCCCGTTTACCTTTTTTCATGAAAAGGCTGAACAATCCAGCCTCTTCACGAGGAGGCTAGACAGGTGGTGTAACAAAATGAAAAGGATGAGCGCTGACACGATCGGCCGGCTCTTTATGAAGAGCCTAGGATTTTCACGAAAAGGCTGATTTCACCAAGAGCCTGCGATATATATAATGAGTCATCTAATAATAAGGACTCGTAAAACCGATGTGACGTACATGGACGTTTCTTAAGGGATTCCTTAAGATCTAGTATTAAGCAACTTCGAAATTCATAATGTCCCCTGCTGTATACATCGAGTGTTCCCTCTTTGCAATTGAAGCTTCATATCCAAAATCCAACGGAATGTTCAACTCTCAACACTCAAGTGACAAGGTGATACATCATTCTAGGAGGATGAGGAGGTCTCGGTACTCACATACTGGTAATTAGTGACCACCCATCCCCGAAAGTATTTGTGAATGAGGGTTCTATGATCTTCATAAATGATCGGGTAGGATAAGTAGTTCCGCAAAGCTCTCTATATTTCATGTTCATTCACCCCTCATACAATAAATTTGCTTCAAAAACCAGAGTCCATGGGATTAGGATTCAATATTGTCTTTGTTGTTAGCAATTAGTACAGCTACTTGATCAATACTGTACATCGATCAAGATAATCAGACGGAAGTGAACATAGGAGAATATACATATGATTGTGAATAAACCAGATCATGGAAGATAGTTTGAATTCTCTCTCCAATCCCATCATGAGACCTTGTTTCATTCGCGTGAAAAAATTCTCAAGAACCTAAGATTATGTATAAAACATCATTGCTACGAGTCCTTATCATTAGGTGACTCAGTACCTACACGTTCTCGTGATGAAATCCACGTCAGGTGTCACTCTGAGCATTGTTCTTCACTTGATCTGTTGACACGTGATGACATCATAGGCATCTTCTCTCGGCTGAAAGCACATTTGGAGAGGAGTGAAGGGATTGGTCCTCGATGCTTGATTCTTCTACACTCTTGGAGTATCAGTCGATTTCCAATATTCATACCCGTAATCATTCAGAGATCGAGATCAGAATACACATAGCATCTATTCTTGACTTCCCATGTAAGTATCAACCACTTCGTAGGCCGGAGGAATAATGCTCGAAACTTGTATGCTGCACGTCTGCGGTGCCAAATTTCGCAAAATATATGAATTAGATATTCCACCAGGGCCGGGTCTCACGAAGTCCCATGGGATCCCACGAAATTATTTTCTGCAGGGTAATCCATCGTCTATCAGGCATCTTCCGACTATCGCCCTTCGATATCGATGTTATCTGGAGGAATGAGCTGGGTTCCAACCTCGAATTCTTCGGAAGATGAATCACTGACGACTGAGAGAAGACACATCCATTGATCGCTTGATTTTCCAACCCATGCTCAGGTTCAGGTGGCCACCGAGTGAGGCGGAGGGTTTCTTTGTATCCAAGATAATTCGCTGATTTCTTCAGGCAATCACTGCTGGGGAAGAAAAATGATGCTTGGCCCCACGCTCTCCTCTCGCATCACTGCAGTTTTAGCTATTGTACAAGGATTTGGATTATCTGCTTTTGGTAATGTATCCCCATTGTCTTTCATGATATTGATGCGCAAAATAATCACTCCAAATCCAACATTCTTTCAAGGATCACCTCTTGAGCTCATTGCACAAGGATTGAACAATAGTTTGAAACAGACTGATGAATGGAAGAGATGGCAGGCTGATAATTGGAAGGGATGGCAGACAGATGAGATGCATGAGGAGGAACAAGTCTTGTTGCCAACCAATACTAGAGTACATCCATTACCTTCAGGAGCACAAAACTCCTGGTCGGATCAGGTCGGCTCAAACTACCCTAATACGGTGAGCTAATCCTTAAGATCCGGAATCCTTCTCCTTTGTCACCACGGCCTATGATAAAGCTGCATATAGTAACTCCGTATCGACGATGTTATCGAGGATGAGTGGTCGTGAAGTATCCTTCAAGACTGAGCAGTCTGCAACTCCGATATTCGGGTAGAGTATTCTATCGCCATATTTAGGAGGGTTTAGAAGCAAATCGATACACCCATCAAGGTATTTGAATATCCGGTATTTCTTCGAAAGATCCTCACAGCTCATCCCAAAGTATGAGGGGTGTGAGAAAACTGATTCAAGGATCTGACTCAAGAGTACTTCTCTGGTATTCATCATGAGAGTGAAAACAACGGAGTTGAAAAATTTGACACATCTCGGATTCGATTTTTGGGTTCATATTCGAACTTTTGAATACTCTGAACTCGCAACGACCGGGCGATATCGGATGAAAAAATCGGAAACTCAAAGCTGGTATGGCGAGTAAAGAAATAGCAGCTCGTAGAGGTCGTTGTCAACGGCTCCCTTCGCAGAATTGGGACTAATGGCAACAAGTTGTTTCATAAATATTCCCAATCTCCTTGACTCCCAGGCCAAACAATCCAACAAGACTTCAGTACATGTTTGGCAAACTAGGGTTGGGGAAATTTATGTCTGCCGATCTATTCCGAAAGACCGGTGGCTTGCGGTTCTTGTGGTAATGGCTAAAGTAGGCACAACAGAACAATTCTGGATTTAAACGATAGGTGGCACACCCAATGGTCGATATTGATAGGCAGGATATTCAACGGGATCCATTTTGACATTTTGCTCAATTTCGTTGAATCCTATCAGATGACCTATTTTCGAAATCCCACTCCCAGAATCATTATCATCGTTTTATGACGATCATGATTCTTTGAGTGGGATTTCGTAATGAGGAGTTCTGTACCTCTCCGTATTTTGTCATTTTTTTCTGACGCAAGTTGCGTGCGGGTTCTTTTTTGAAGAATCTTGCACGCCAAATCTGGCAAGGGTTGGTTTGATTTATACATTTCTGTGGATCGAAGAATCTTGCGAGAAATCCATCAATTTTTCCATCAGCACGTTTCTGGTTTTGAGGTTAGAAAGTTAGTCTCCGAGCAACCAGAGCTTCATTTGCTGAATAGTCGGAGTTTTACCGCTAGATGCCAGATAGCAGCAACCTCAAACAGATCCCTGATCAAGCCTGCTGAAGCCACGTCCTTCAAGCTAGCCCAAGCAAGTCCATAGACATAGGAGTATTGACTACTGTTCCCGTATACTCGCCGTTGTCATCGAGACATAGACCTTCGCGTGAGAGTGAGAGAGACGGCATGCCCCAGGGCGCACGCTTTTAACACGCGATTCCTACGTTGCGTCTTTCTCACTCTCGATGCAGAGCCGCGATGTCAACGGCAGAGATACGAGACCGGCAGTCTATACTTCTATGTCTATGGGCAAGTCATGCCAAGCCGAAAATGACTATGTCAACAGTTATCACTTTTTTATTGCTAATTTGTTACCACGAAGCCGATTCTATTGCTCTTTCCGTTCTCGAGGAATCGAGTTCTGGGCTAACGGGAGCCGAAGCTAGCCCAAACATTGACGAAAGACGAGTGAGGCGCGATCAGCTCATGACTCATTTTTTGTAAATTTAAAATTGTAATTATCTTCAATCGATCTTGGAGGACTAGGTTTGTGTGGATGGAAATACACAATATTTTGCAAATTTTTTCTTATATTTGCGACGTTTCGTGCAGTGAAATTCACTGACCTCTTCAGGCTGGGAACATATAATATAACAAATTCACGATAATAATGACAAATATTTCATAGAAGGTCCTACGATATAAAATTATAATACATACCATAAAAGCCAAGTTCTTTTAAAAGATCACATATTTGATGATCAATAGGTAGAAAATCGTCCTACCATCACGTCAGGTGTTTGAACAGTGAGTGAGGCAACGAGCTAGATCGATGATCAAGCTTTCGTGTACCTATATATATAATACAGAGGTGGAAGAATGACTGTGTAGAGAGAGACAGAAAGAACGAGAGACTAGGAAAGGTATATTGTACTGCTTTCATGCTATTTTAGAATGGAGCTGTACAGTCTGTTGAGATTACGCGTATCAGTCTTGAGATTGATGTTGTTATCATCTGAATTGATGAAAATCATTTCACTGAGTAATCTCTTGTGAAAATGAGGTTCTCGGTCCAATACATTTACATTCGGCCAATCAAATTCATGACCAAGTTCTTTCATGTGTAGTGAAATGACTGTATTTGGGTTTTTCATTTTGATGGGTTCATTGAGTCTATTCGACAAAGGTTTTTTTGTCTCTCCCACATATGAAGCTGGACAGTTTTTACACGAGAACTTATGAATTAATTCAGTTGCCTCGAATTTGTTGAACGGATCTTCCCCGAGTTTTATGATGTTTTGGAGATTTTGACTGAGCTCAGGTAGAGTATGAATATTGTACTTTTTTAGTACGTTGGGACATTTTTGGTAGAAATCTTTGGAATATGGAATGCATACTTTTTGCGACAGTGCATAAAATCGTTTAGTTTGGTCATCTGAATGAGGTCTCTGTTGTTTTAAAGCATGGAGTCTATTGTTGATGCACTTGTTGACCAAAATATCAGGATAATTATTATTTCTAAGTAGATTTTTTATAATTTCCAGATTCTTTTTATGAAATTTTTTGTGAAATAGCTTTCATGGTATGTATTCTAATTTTATATCGTAGGACCTTCTATGAAATATTTGTCATTATTATCGTGAAGATGTTTTATTATATGTTCCCAGCCTGAAGAGGTCAGTGAATTTCACTGCACGAAACGTCGCAAATATAAGAAAAAATTTGCAAAATATTGTGTATTTCCATCCACACAAACCTAGTCCTCCAAGATCGATTGAAGATAATTACAATTTTATGTGCAAATAAGAGGACGATCCCAATCATCATCTACTTTATACGATTTTTGTAAATTGGTTATTGCTCTAAGAATCTGAGGACGAAATGGCGTCAAGTTCAAAAATGGCGGAGTTGGAACGATTTTGGGCTGAAAATATCTGAAGCTAGCCCAGGCATGATGTAAAATAGAGACCTGCCGGTATGAGACTCGAATGGTATCTTATTACTTCTCCATTGCTCAAAAAATACATGAACAGAATGGCACCAAATAAATGAATGGCCGAGTAATGGCGGAACGACTGGACCGAAATCGGCGGAGCTCGTATGTATACTCGGAATACTCACGTTGGGTGACTAACAGTGGCGAAATCTCCCTCGCTGAGATTCCTGAAATCTTCAGAATTTATTACCGTCCGACAATTGGACAGAAACCGGTACAGTTCACGGAAATCATGGAATTATCGAAAGATTTTGGATGAGCTCCAAAATAAGTTGAAGTACGTTGGGAAATATTGAGATTCATCGAAGTTATGGGATTTGGGAGCCGTTATTGTCTCGACAAGTATGTTGCTCAAAGAAGCTCCATCTGATTAACACGTAAAAATACGAATCAAGCTCGCATTCCAAAAAAGTGGATTGCTCCATTTCGGTTGAAACGGGATCTTGATCCTTGGGCATAGTTCTAAATCACCACGTGTTCAGTTTCTGAAAACAATTCTGTTCAAGCTATCGTCTTTCCCGAGCATCGAGCCTTATTTTGAGCTATGGTTCTATGGACTGAACACGAACGAATGTAACAAGAACCAGAACTTTGGAGACAGTCAAGGTGGAGGAGAGCTTTCAGACAGTAATCCCAAATGAGATATAAAAGTCAATTTATTGTTCCTGCTTCATAGAATGTAATACAAAAAGGCGCCTGTGAACATAAGGAGATATGACACTGAATACAAGCCGCACCGCAGTGCTATGAACTGTAGGATCTACTTGTACAGTAACATACCGTTCAGTCGTTGTTATCATTCATATATTACACAAGCAGTCATTAATTAATCAGTACATTATTGCTTCTGATGAAGCCAGACAGATTGGTACGTTACATTGCTTTATATCAGACTAAAAGTATATATGTATGCAGATCCTCCTGCCTCGTGGACCGGATCTGAACTATACAGAGTAGGGTATCGATATAGTAGGTAAACGCATTGCCGACCAAGTTGGCGTGACATTCAAACTTACATAAAATAATTATTATTCAACACTCCTCCTCAATTATTTCACCACGCAACTTTTGGAAGAGCATTTTTGGGAGTGTTTTCGTTAGGATATCGGCAAATTGGTTAGAGGAACTTACATGCCGCAAAACTATTGTTTTGTCCAAATGTTGTTGAATGAACTTCCTAGGAATTTCAATGTGATTCTTGCCTTTTATAACTTTACCTTCATGTGTGTTATGAAGCATATGAATCGCGGACTGATTGTCTACTCTGAGAATCGTTGGGGTTTTTATATCCAAGCAACTAAACTCGTGTCCGATGCGACGAATCCAACAGATATCGTCAATGGACGAAACTGCCGCTCTATACTCTGCTTCTGAGGTTGAAATGACCACCAATCGCTGTTTTTGAGAGTACCATACAATGAGTCCACCACGTGAAACTAGAACTCCACTAGTCGAAAGACGTGTAATCAAGTCTCCTCCATAATCAGAATCTGTGTATGCAATCAAATTTGTATCTCCATTGAAACTTATCCCATAGCGTACTGTTCCATTAAAATGAGAAAATATGCGTTCAATCATTTTCCAATGACTCATTTTAGGCTTTTCACAAGAACGACTCAAATAGTTAACAGCAAACGCGATATCAGGACGAAAAATCGTAGCTAGACAGTTAAGACTTCCAATAGCTTCGCGATAAGGTACTGAATCACTCACATAGGAATCATTTACCATGTTAGCTGCATATGGGCGAATCTCAGAATTCGGGCCACTTTCGTTGGAAAATTTGGAAATTTTCAATATGGCAGGACATACCTGGCAAACTTCTTTTGGGTAAAGTAGTACTCAAACATTGATAAAATAGTCGCGTAACTCATTTTGTAGCTTCGCTGCGCACTTGCGGTGGAATAACAAATAATCCTATGCATTCAAAGGGGGGCCTCGTGTTACAATAATTCTCGTGAGGATACTCACTCGCAGACATGAGATGACCTTAGTATCAGAAAAGTGAGAAAAAGTCATGATCAACATTATACGATGCTTCCCAATGGCCTCTGTTACGAGATAAAGCTACTCTACAATCACCAAAATGCACGATCCCATCAATTCTCAATTTTCATGAGCCTCGTATTCCTGCCGGGGTAGGTCTACAATTAGGGCAGTTCGTATATACGTTTCTGTTATCCTAGAGATCAAATTACACGTGGTTCAAGGTGCAACGGGGTCCACATTTTCATGTCCCATAAGAAATAGACATTTTCAAGGCTAAATAACGCAGAAGCAATTTTTCTTTCCATCGTGGCAACAGCCACCAGGATTTGATGACATCAATGGGACTTGGCTGAATTCATAGGTTTCTTCGAGTTGGATCAGATCCCGTCTCCAGAATTTCATTATTTCCATCGCCCCGATGACAGGATCGTAAGCAAGAGCGATTCTTCAAAATGACAAAAATTTTGTGACACACCAACAACCTCCATCAGATCTCGCATCTCGGCGAGGACGGCCGTGAGGCAAAGATGATTGAATTCTTCAAAGTGTAATCAATCACCAATCCAATTTCCAGGATGGTTGATCAATCGCCCTGGGACCTACAAGCTAAGGCGTGCACCTGAAAATCGTTGTGACAGCCGAAAAATCGAGTTTTCTCGCACAGAGTATCTTATATCGTTGGTCCAAAGCAAAATATGGACCTCAGAAGCATTCAAAAGTGTTGAGGACGAGCGAATTTTCGAAAATTCCCAGTGGAAGACCTCACTTGTCGACAACCATGTCTCCTAAGACGTAAAATAATTCGTAATCATAAAGTCGCCCGAATCCTGAGATTCGCCCATATGTAATCATAAAACATTCAATCGGTGTGGCTACTGGATAGCTATGCTCAAATCTTCTCAGCATCCTCAGTGTGTACTTAGGTTGACTTACAAAAATTTCACGCTGGCTACTTCGTATTTCCATACCAATATACGTTAGGCGCCCGTCTGGTGCCGTATCAGAAGTAATTTGAAACTTGCTGTTAAGTGATTTTAAAACATCTTCCATTTTCCCTTCATTCTTCCTTGCAATAAGTCCGTCATCAACGAATAAAATAATAATCATCTCCTCATTTTTGCTGTAATAGATACATGGATCATCATCAGTACTAGTGAACCCTAAGGATTCCAGTTCTTCGGAACATTTTTCATTCCAATCTCTGAGAGCTTGTTTGAGACCGTATAAGCTCTTGTTCAATAGACAAACATAACCACCACCGTCATCATAACCTTCTGGTTGGAACATGTAGATAACCTCTTTGAGGTTACCATGTAAGAAGGCTGTCGTAACATCAAAGGTCATTAGCTTCATTTTACGTGAGGCAGCTATACTTAAGACTAATCTAATTGAAACATGACGAGCTACCGGACTGAAGGTCTCTTTATAATCAATTTCATACTTTTGTTAACAACCTCTCACTACTAATCTAGCTTTGAGGCGACCATCTTGCTTTCCGGTCAACACCCATCGACACGACAATGGCTCCACTCCAGGTGGCAATGGAACAAGTGTCCACGTTTCCATTTTTATCAAGGCATCATACTGTTCATCCATGAGTCTTTGCCAATTTTGTTCTTTCAAGGCTTCTGCGACAGAAATATTTGGAGCCTCCGCAAACATCATATAATCTTGATATCTCGCAGGTGCTTCCAAGGTCTTTCTGTTACGCAGATTTTCATTAATTCAACTTTCAGACTTGACCGACGGGTCATCAAAAGACTTTGGAGCAGACTCATCTTCAGACTGTGAGGACTCAGGGACCAAATTTTCATTACCAGACTCAGCTGACTCGAAGGTTTCATTTTCAGACTCAACAATGTCACTTTCGGACACCACAGACTCTCCCCCTGAAAATTTTCCCTCATGATCGATAGAAGTTACAATTTCTACATATCCAGACTCGACTCCGATTTTTTCATCAGAAACTACATCACCTGAACTCACGACATCTTGTTCTTCCTCAATGTGAATTCTATAACTTGGTGATTGAAGATCATACCCGACAAAAATACCTTTCCTTGATTTTGGAGCTATCTTCTTACGTTTATGGTCATGAATAAGAACGTAGCATTCACATCCGAAAATTTTCAATTTCGTCACATCCACTCTGCGACCATACCATAGATCAGCATGACTCATACGGTCTACTGAGCTCGTGCCAGTTTGGTTAAGCGTGAAAACTGCGTAATTCACAGCTTCAGCCCATAAATTCTCATTCAGTCCCGCGTCATGTGAGGACGATCTTGCTGACTCTACTACAGTTCTCATCTCCCGTTCAATCCTACGATTCTGTTGTGGTGTATAAGCATTTGAAAAAGTGTGTCGAATCCCTATTTGATTCAAGATATTTTCGACTTCACTATTCTTAATCTCCTTCCCTTGATCTGACTTCAGACTTCTGATAGTTTTTCCGAATTGATTTCCAACCATCTTCAAGAATTGTCTCAACTTTGAAGGGGCCTCATCTTTCGATTTTAGAAAATACACTGTCCTAAGATGGGAGTAATCATCTTCGAATGAAAGAAAATACTTCGCTCCTCCCAAAGACCTGACATTCATCTTGCCCAAGCCGACATGAATTATATGCGAAGGTTCTGACGCTACTTCCGTATTTATAGGGTGAGATACCCTGTTCTGTTTGCCATACATACATCCCGGGCATACATAATCGTTCCAGTCGTCTACATATTTGATATCATTCTTCTTCAAAATATTCCCTACATACTTGACGTTTTGGTGAGCCAGTTCTTCATGCCATGTTTTGATTGAAGCTAACATCATACATTTTTGTGAATTCTCTTGACGGAATAACATTCTAAAAAGATTGCCATCTCCAGTTGCCATGGCTACGACTTGGCCATCTTTGGACTTGAAATATGGATATTCAGAATCTGCACACTGACTATAACCTTTGTCTAGAATATTTGTGACTGAACAAAGATCGAAACGCATTTTTGAAATATATAGCACATTTTCCAGAGTTATATCGCACCATGTTTCTCCATTGTAAGCTTTTAGTTCTATATCACCCATATCAATTCCTCCCAAATGAGTTGCATCCTCAAGTACAAATATCTCTTGCTCATCAAACTCGTTATAATCGACCATCCAGTCTTCATGTGCACTCATGTGCTGTGTAGCACCACAGTCTTGATACCATAATCTATCTGCATTTGCTTCGGAATTGACAAAATTTATGTTCGCTGTACTTAGACCTATACTCGATAATGCACGTTTACTTGCTTGTTTATTCTGTGATTTGTCAGAGCTTGACTTTGGATTATTGTTATAACTTTGTTCCCGACTTTTGGAGTTTGGACACTCTTTGGCAAAATGTCCTTTTTGCTTACAATTATTGCAGTTAAAGTGAGCCTTGCAAAATTCAATATACCTCGGCGTTACCTTGCCTCTACAGTCTCTTTTGTACCCTGCTGCAAAAGATCGATTGGGATAGATTAAAAACCAATCGAATCCTATTGGGATCAATACATTCCAATCGGTACTATCATTCAACCGGCGAGAGCAGTATTGGGATTCAATGCAGATCAATCGAACATGGACCCAATCTAGCTGAATCTTGAATTGTAGATTTGAGGTCACAACTGCCAATCGAATTCTATACTGTTGATGAGGATTGATGTGAGCGAATATAATCCAATACTAGTATTCAGCATAGGATTGGATCCGGATAGATGGATGAAAGATCTTTGCTGGTTCAATATGTTTGAATGAACCAATACAGTATTGGAATCAATTTAATTGAATGATGGATCCCGTCTCCCACTGCTCTATCGAGATCAATGCTTCAGAAACTGATCCAATTCGCGAAACGATACTCATCATCTATCCTAACCAATCCCGAATAACAGTATTGAATTTCACCTTTTGAATACTATTGTTGCAACATTCCTCAATCGAACCAAATAATTCTCTGCAGTACTGGTGTATAATAGCCTTGCTCATTCCTATCTGTCTCAATCATGAATGGAAAGATTCATGTCATTAGCCCTGGATCGATTCCAATCATCCCCCAATTACCTATGAGTAATTCCGCACGAAAGCGGACCACGATCTGCAAACATGTTTCAAACTCTCTTTCCGACATTCCTAACGATTCTATGGTCCAAGAAATGAACTTTTCACTCTCTATGGGGTCCAGGAAAAATTTTTTGTTTCCGTGGGGAATATCTTTGTGATAGTGTTTTTAGGAAAAAATAACAATCTTTTTTCAGTAAAATGGGTGTAGTTCCGACTTGAGGTAAGATACGACCACGCAAATAGTGGCGTTCGAAAGGTCTTCCAAAAATATATCTAAATATGATTTCAATTTTTTTTTTTGAGGCTACGGACGCCCCCTTGGAGCGAAAAGGTGGAAAACAGGAAAAATTCATTTCCTGGAAAACCTAATCTTTTAAAACTCTGGAAATCCATATTTCGATGTAAAATTGCGTGTTTTTTCAGAAAAAAAGGGGTCCCGATCTGTGTTTTTGGGTTCTACGCTGTTTTTTTCACGTTTCATCAATATTCTCAGCCTTTTTGGTTGAGAAATGAATTTTTCTGCGCATGCGCAGGAATTTAGACTGCTGAAACTAATTTCATTGAAAAGCCAAGGAAATTTCCTCTAAAATGACTACTTGGCGAAGTCAATTTTATCTACTTGGCCCAAAGTTACATCACATTGATGATGAAGCATCCTCAACAGGGGTAAATGCAGATCTTGCACGAATTCCCCATTACTATCGTGACTCGAGTAGAAGTGTCATCATTTCTTAGACCTTCTAACTTTGGTCCCAGTACATCGAATCGACTTCACCAAGTATAGTCATTTTCAAGGGAATTTCCTTGGCTTTTCAATGGAATTGGTTTCAGCAGTCTAAATGCCTGCGCATGCGCAGAAAAATTCATTTTCAACCGAAAAGGCTGAGAATATCGATAAAACGTAAAAAAACAGCGTAGAACCCAAAAACACAGATGGGGACCACTTTTTTCTGGAAGAACACGCAATTTCACATCGAAATATGGATTTCCAGATTTTTAAAAGGATAGGTTTTCGAGGAAATGGATTATTTCTGTTTTTCACCTTTTTGCTCATAGGGGGCGTCCGTAGCCTCAAAAAAATTTTTTTGAAACATATTTCGATAGATTTCTGAAAGACCTTCCGAATGCCACTATTTGCGTGGTCGTATCTTACCTCAAGTCGGAACTACGCCCATTTTACTGAAAAATAATTGTTATTTTTTCCTAAAAATCCTATCACAAAGATATCCCCCACGGGAACAAAAAAGTTTCTCTGACCCCATAGAGGGTGAAAAGTTAATTTTTTGGACCATAGGATCGATTAAAAATAGTGGAAAAACAGTCTGAGATATGTCTGCAATTCGTGGTCGCTTTCGCGAGGAATTACTCCTATTGCGTGATTGACCAATCAAGATGAATACTAGAGAATCGAATTGAAATCGTGGGTGCATGGTTACTCTATCCCTCTCAATACTCACTATCAGTATTGAACTCCTCTATATTTCATATATTGCAATGGAATTCAATACTGCTGAGCAGGATTGGAACGGCCTGAAGATGAGTTTTGCTATCGGTCTGGATCCTGCCAGGCAGCATTGAATTGACGGTGTGGATCGATTTGAATGATAACCCAATCACTCGTTGCGTTATTGACCAATCCAGCTGAATACTATAGGATGGAATTCAAATCGTGGAAGCATTGTCTCTATCCTCCTCAATGCTTACAATCGGTATTGAACTCCTCTGAATTCCATGTATTCTAATCGGATTCAATACTGCTGGGCAGGATTGGTACGCTCTGAGGACAAGTTCCGCTATCGATCCGAATTCTGCCGGACAGCATTCAGTCGGCTCCGTCAATCGACTTCAATGATGAACCAATCACTCATTGCGTGATTGACCGATCGAGATGGATACTACAGAATCGGATTGGAATCATGGGTGCATGGTCATTCTATCCTCCTCAATACTCACAATCAGTACTGAACTCCTCTAGGTTTCATATATTTGAATCGAATTCAATACTGCTGAGCGGGATTGGTAAGGCCTGAGGATAAGTTTTGCTAACGGTCTGAATCGTGCCAGGCAGCATTGAATTGAATGCGTCAATCGATACCAATGATGACCCAATCACTCATTGCGTGATTGATCAATCGAGATGAATACTACAGATTCGGATTGGGATCGTGTGTGCATGGTCATTCTATCCTCCTCAATACTCACGATCAGTATTGAACTCCTCTAGGTTTCGGATATTTCAATCGAATTCAATACTGCTGAGCAGGATTGGTACGCTCTCAGGATGAGGTTCGCTATCGGTCTGAATCCTGCCGGGCAGCATTGAGTCGACTGCGTCAATCGATTTCAATGATGACCCGATCACTCATTGTGTGATTGACCGATCGAGAAGAATACTACAGAATCGGATTGGAATCGTGGGTGCATGGTCATTCTATCCTCCTCAATACTCACGATCAGTATTGAACTCCTCTAGGTTTCGGATATTTCAATCGAATTCAATACTGCTGAGCAAGATTGGAACGCCCGAAGATGAGTTCTGATATCGGTTTGAATCCCGCCGGGCAGCATTGAGCCGACTCCGTCAATCGATTTCAATGATGAACCAATCACGGGTTGCGTGATTGACCGATCGAGATGGATACTACAGAATCGGATTGGAATCATGGGTGCATGGTCATTCTATCCTCCTCAATACTCACAATCAGTATTGAACTCTTCTAGGTTTCATATATTTGAATCGGATTCAATACTGCTGAGCGGGATTGGTGAGGCCTGAGGATAAGTTTTGCTATCGGTCTGAATCATGCCAGGCAGCATTGAATTGACTGCGTCAATCGATGCCAATGATGAACCAATCACTCTTCGCGTCATTGCCTAATCGAGATGAATACTACAGAATCGAATTGAATTCGTGAGTGCATGGTTATTCTATCCCCCTCAATACTCACAATCAGTATTAAACTTTTCCTGATTTCATATATTTGAATCAAATTGAATACTGCTGGGCAGAATTGGAACGGCCTGTCGAAGAGTTTTGCTATTGGTCAGGTGAATGGGTTGTAAGGTCTGCAATGCTGAAAATCAGTATTGAAATCGATTGGGGTGGATTGAGATCTCGATGTTTCCGATAGGCGACGGTGCTGGAATCGATCGGGGCAGATAGGATTTCAAGTCCTGAATACTAACAATCATCATTCAGGTATATTGACGTAGATAGAATATACTGTCTCCAATGTTAGAGGTCAGTATCTCCATCTATTGAGGCGAATAGGACTTCCCATACCCAATCTGATACACAGCATTCTAATCGATTCGGGCAAATGGGTCATAAGGTCTGCAATGCTGAAAGACAGTATTGAGATCGATTGAAGCGGATTAAGATCTCGGGGGTTCTCAATACTGGTATACAGTATTGGAATCGACTGAGGCAGATAGGATTCCAAGTCTTCAGTACTGATATTCAGCATTCAAATTGATTGGGGTAAATATGATATCGATACCTCCTACGAAGAAAAACACTTTCATAGTCGCCGGCGAAAAGTAACACGTACGCTTGTCATTCGCGAAGAGTAACACAAACGCGTACCCCCGGCGAAAAGTATCACTTGGCGCTTGTCGCCGACGAAAAGTATCTCATAGCGCGTACCACTGACGAAGAGTATCACTTAGCGTTTGACGCCGACGAAGAGTATCACATAGAGCTTGTCAGCGACGAAAAGTATCACCTCTGCTGACTCTTGAATGATTCTCGTAACATTTTAGTACCGCTTGAGCAAGTTACTATAGACTAGGGGCCGTTCACAAAGGACGTCCGCACTTGGAGGGGAAGGAGGGCTATCGGAAATGCGACAGTTTCGGACGTGGGGGAGGGGGGTGTAGATGCATTGTGACGTCCTATGAGAGTTATCCATATTTGAGGGTTGTTCTCAATTCTCGCTCAAGTTTTGATATCGTTCATCAGTTGAAATATTCTAAATCTGGCGCGAACGTCACAATTTTAAATCAAAAGATGAATATTATACATATGTACACTACCGGTCAAAAGTCTGAGGACTCCTGGGAATCAAGCTGATGATTTTCAGAGTTGAAACACTTTCGAAAAATGACAGGAATAATTTCTTGTTCAGATTGAAAGATTACATCGGATAAGCCAACAAAATATTTCAAGAATCAAGAAAAAATATCCCCAGGAATTCATATTATTATATATGTCAAATTTTTCAAATAAAAATTTTCGACTTCTGATTCTTCTTGTTCACAAGGCTGATGTAATTCTCCAATCTGAACAAGAAAGTATTTCTGTCATTTTTCGAAATTATCGAGATTTTTCGAGTTCTGAGGCATTTTAACAAGAAATTTCAGATTTTTGACCCGAAAAAATGTATGCAGTCCCACAGGAATGAGCGAAACGTCCTGAAAAATTTTTTGGGGGGATTTTTTATGATTTTTCACAAAATGTCGTATGGATTTGGTGATCCGACGGAGGGGACGTAAACCAGGACATAAATATGGTCAAAAAATTCTCTTTCCAAAAAAACGACTGCGCCATCGTTTTTAGATCGAAAAGATACATATAAATAAAGGTCTCCAGCCCCCCATGATTTTCCAGGCGAGACTTCAAAATCAGGGGTGCACCTCCCCTTAAGCTTGAAACCCGATATTTTATTCTTCTTTTCCAATAAAATAATATTTCTTTTTTTACATTGAATTATGAACAGTGATCTATACTACCTTTGATTACGTTCCAAAATAGAGTTAATATGAAGCAGATTTCTTCGAATACTCTTAACTTCACAAGTCTCCAGTAATTTATCGATTAATCTCAAGTTTAGGTGTCTTGCTAATATCTTACAAATTGCAGTAGTGTAATAGACTTTGTAATGAAATAGAACATTTGATATAGAACAAAAAAGTGAACTTCGGAATGAAATATAACTTCACAGGACTGATGAGGTAGATTACCAGTAATCTAGTCAGTCTGTGACTTTCAATTGAAGTAAAATAAATATAAGTAATTACTTTTTTTTTTCGTACCAGGAATAAATGGAGTACTCAGCATAGTATTGTACCATAGTATATCATCATCATCAACAATGATACCTCTTTCCATCATCGTTGTGATGTCTTTCTCTTTTCTAGCGGATAATGGTAGATTCCCGTCATAGGCTTTGTTAATGGGGCAACCCAAAATATTCTCCTTGGTGATGCCTTTTTTGTCATTTTAATGGTTCTCTCTTCATCTCCGTAACTGCAAAAAGCAATTCCTGGGTCCGAAGCTTTGACTGCAGATTCTTTTACAGTGGAAGTCTTGAGGTCATCTCATTTAAATAAGTTTGTTAGTGGAGTAAAATCATGAATATCATCTTGAGTCTTTTCTGTAACTATGTATGAGGGCTCCTCTGTCTTGGCTGTCCTCATTATGTTACACCACTGAGCTTGTGAATATATGTCCTTATGTTTTGCCTTTTTTTCGATCACAGTATGGACTGAGTCTCCTGGAGCTTGCGTATGGCCCACCTCAAGGAACCTGAAAAAACTGGATGTGTCTTCTTATTCGTCCAGGAATATTCAGTCACTCTTTCGAATTTGATGAGAGCATAAACTGAGTCACTTTTAGGCTATGCATTGGGTAATGTGAGTGGTAATCTTACTCTACAAAGGAACGCGAATAAAAATTGGGAATAACTGATGAAATTTGATGTGGAAAATAGGCTAAATATGGAATATATTTAGCCCATTCTGTGAGAGTAACATAACGGCACAGAAGAACAAGTGAGCTAACATTCACGTGAGAAATGAATTAATCCAACCTGTGATAGATGTCCAGATTGAACTCAATTGATGCTCGTATTTCTGTGGCGAATACATTTTTGTTGCGATTCTGGCCCCCACAATTGTCACTGTAAATGTGAACAGATTTCGCTCCTCTCTCTTTTACGTCTCGCAGATGATCGAATAGATATGAAGCAACCTCGTTTGAACCACGGTTTCCAGTGGCTTCGTTCCAAACAAAACAATACCCTTTGCTAGTGCTAAATTCATAGATTGTAAAGTTCCAAACACTGATTTTCGACATATAATACATCGTTCCGATCTCGGATCTAGGAGTGGTCAAAACTTTCTGTAAGTCCATGTGCATAACATAAACTGATTGATCTGTCTCTGCCAAAATAGCTGACTCATTCATACGTTTTCTGGCACTTTCAATGTCGTTCCGATGTTTTCGCATACTGTCTCGCTTTGGCGTTTTGTCATCCTTTGATAGGAGTTTGTAGGCTTCACATTTTTCACACCTGCAAAATGGACAAAAAACTCTTTACCGCCATGATGCTATAATAAGAGTGCGTCATATAGGTCATGAATGATTCTGACATTCCCATATGTGATACACATGTAAGAATGACCATACTAAAGCAAAGTGGTTCTAGGTCTATATGTATTAATTTCATCCGGCACAGCAAGTAAAACTGAGATAATTAATTCATAATCTTCTTAATACTCTTCAGGCACGAAATTAAATTCTCGGAAATATGCCGTGTGGATGTATCTTGACGGATTCCTATATGAACCATGGAGAAAGGGTGAATAATCACAAAATCACAGAGTAATAACCGTCACCAGCATTGCAAAGAGTAGTTGTACGAAAAAGGGTGACACAGGGTGTTATACATGACTGGAATGACTAAATTCACAATGAGCACTCCGCGACTGCTTAAGTGTGCTCTCTACCTTTCGAAAAGCGATGGTGGCGCCTCGAGCGGTCAATTTGGTATATTGCCAATAATAATTTTCAGAAACGAAGAGGGAAGAAATCAATAGTACCGCGCCCTGCGGACTATTTTTCTACAAATTTCAAGAAAAGTTTCGTCGAGATCGGTTGAAAATTGAGCTCAAAAATCTGCGGATAGATTTTTCAGTGTTGCTGAATTCTATCCGCGAATATTTGATCTCACTTCTGTCCCGGTGTGGATGAAAGTTGATCTAAGATTAGTAGAAGAATAGTCCGCAGGGCGCGGCACGATTTGTTTCTTTTCGGCTTCGTTTTGGAAAATTGTTATTGGCAGTATACCAATTTGACCGCTAGAGGTGCGGCCATCGCTTTTGCGAGGTAGAGAGCACTCTTAACACTTAATCATACTTTTCAGACGAGTGATATTTTTTAACTACATTTGCACACTCCATGAGCCAAGAAAGAAATTATTCGATTCCATACCTGTCTTTTTTGGGAATGAAGAACTCGAGATTATATTCCGTATTGAATAAATCTTTATACATGTGTTCTGAAACAACTCTTCCTATGTTGTTCTCCCGTGCTGATTCTATGTATAACTTATACATCATAGCCAAAGATTCGATGGATTCATCAAGGTAATTTTTGGCAGTTCCTTCTCGGCAGTAGTGCGATTCCATCGTAGGGAATGATTCAATGTGAGCTCTAGCAGTATCTTTGACGGATTCTGGAACTCGGTGGGGCCTGTTTTCCGTGTGTCTTCCACGTTTATCGGATGATATGACACCTGTTAGTCCAGACTCTCTTTTCCTCTTCAGTGCGGTTCTCACTCGTTGATAAGAGATACCTATCGAAAAGAGAACACGTAAGAAAACTGCAGTTCAACATTGCTAAATACTCATTTCTTTCATGTCTTTTGACGCAGACACAGAATGAGCAGCCTAATGAATTTTCCAGAGATCAAATTTTCCTCAAGAGAGGAAAAACTCACCCAAAGTTTTCAAAAACATTTTTCGGCAAACAGGAATTAATTTTCCCTTTTCATTTGGTAAATTGTATGATGATTTGCCATATTTTTTGCCTTTTCCAATCATTTCAAGGTCTGGCTCAGATTCTGAATCACTGGCCGGTGGCGTGCCGGAATCTTTGCCAACTTGTTTCATATAAATCCAATTACATAGTGCCTCTCATTGAAGTTATACACTTTCCAATTTGTACCATGCTCCAAAACATTTCTTCCTTGATGGCACATTGATATGTTCTGTGCATTTCATTGGACAATCAGGTCCACAACCCTCAATATCCATGGATTTTGGTAGGATGGGTTTATTCTTTCTGCCAACACCTGCTTCACCTGACACACGAGCTTTTTTTGCCTGCACATCGATCCAAGAATTGGGATCAGATTGTCTCTTCCTGGTCTTGGTCTTTGGAACGTAATCCCTGTGTCTCTTTTTGAGATTAAATATAGACGGAGTTGTATTCTGGCCGATTTCAAGAGCGTTTGAATTTCCGGATCGAGATGCAGAGTCTGTGCTGTCATTCACCCCGAGAGTGCTTGAATTTTCGGATTGAGATGCAGAGTCAGTGCTTTCATCAATCCTAAGAGTGCTTGAACTTCTGGATTGAGATGCAGAGTCTGAGCTCTCATCGAGCCCAACAGTGCTCGAATGCCCAAACTGGAATGCAGAGTCGTCGAAAGTACGCTGATGAACGCGACTATCTTCAATCGAATATTGAGTCACTGCAAGTGGCATATTCTCATTGAGCATAATTGTATCCTCATCGTGACTTGTGAGTATTGGACCATCTACTGGATGATGATTTGGGTTGTGAGCAAGACTGAAAGGAACCTGGTGTGATCTTGAGAGTCTTGCAACTACATCACAACTCTGCGGAGCGGCATTTTGTACTGTGGATGGTACATGTGAGTCGCACTGAATGTCTGCAACGAAAGAACTAGACGATTTTTCCCTGTCTGAAAGTGAGTTACTATTTGCGAGGTCGGCAAGAGTTTGACGGCCACTATCAATCTCTTTGCAGAGATTGACTTTCGATGAAGTTGGTGAACTAATTCCGACCGGCTCGTCAAATCGAGCTACCAATGACGGATAGTTCGGAATCGATGCAGGTGCGAGTGGAAATACAGCTGATGCAAAGTCAGTAAATGTTGTTTCGACCGTACTATCCGAATTTCCTTTTGCGGCACTTGCTCGGGAGTCTTCGCATGAATAAAGATCCCATTCTAACTCATTTTGCATCTTCTTATTCGTTAACAAAGCCTCTTGAAAACCATACCGTGAGTCTTTGTCCACCAGAGTAACTTCTGACCCCGCTGGTTGTTGACTATGGAAAGATTTCCCTGCGCGAATAAAGAATGATTTCATCATAGACGAACGCATGGGTAAATCAATTCTATTTCCAAATTCAGGCAGTGATTTTTCATCCTGAGGCTAGTTAAAATGTAATTCTTAGATAAGGATGAGAGAATCATGAATAGGGTAAAAGTTGCAATTTCGATGAATGAGGATATTTGGTCAAGATTGCCTTTCATTGAATGCTAAGTATGCCCACAGGTAGATGAACTAGCAACTAAGCTCACTATACATAGCTTACCATTCCATGATTCATTTGGAATGAAAGTATTCCAACTATCATTCGAAGGAAGGACAAATTCTTGAGTGATTCTTTGGTTAGCTCTAGGAGCAGCAGTTCCATCTTCATTCCAAATTTCTAAATCTGCAAAAGAATACGATACAGTGTATAGCGAAAACCACACCTGCTTGTACTAAATAAAGACAGGCCTACTTCCTAGATGACATTTTTGAGAGCATTAAGATATTGGAACTTTCTTTCAACTTGCCATACGGTATCGAATGAGCAATGTAATGGGAAGAAATGGACCACGACAGCTTTGGCAACAGATTGTGATGAATTAATGAAGAACCAGGAGATTCAATCCACATATGGATAAAATAGGCTCAATAGAGGGATTCTTAAATTTTTTCGCGTTTCAGATAAGTAATGGGATAAAAGAGAGCGACAAGGTTAGTAATGGTAGACATTTGACATAAGATCTCCCTTATACCACTTTTCTGTGATATGGAATTCTGTATCCAAATTTCAAAGCACCACTCAAAAATCGTGAAATAATTTTTATCCCTGATCTCATCAGGGAAAATGGAGACCTATTGACGCCCTTGACTATCCAGAACCTTCAATCGATAAGATATGTAGCTCCAAGCATTGCTAAGGTAACCGAAATTAGTTCAGAAGTCGATGGAACGTGTCTTGTGAATATATGTTACTTTTCAATACACTGTGCGTA
Source organism: Eretmocerus hayati (assembly GCA_029851415.1). Classification (NCBI taxonomy): domain Eukaryota; kingdom Metazoa; phylum Arthropoda; class Insecta; order Hymenoptera; family Aphelinidae; genus Eretmocerus; species Eretmocerus hayati. The sequence continues at coordinate 69,333,743 of CM056744.1, read as the reverse complement.
AAAAAGTACTTTGCGCACAGTTTGTCGACTTTTACTCACAGTTTATCGAAAATTGTAGTTCGATACACGGGAGTGAAACCTATTTTTCGCATCCTCGTAATAATCCCGACCCCCGACCTGCGGCTCGGGCCGGAAACTCATCTCCCGGGCACGGAAAAGTTTTTACACCCTTGTATCGAAACGTACTATACAACCTCATGTCGAAGTTTGAAATCAGATGGATAGATTGACTACATATCAGTTATAGCTACACACGGTACGGAAGAACTCTAAACTCACTCCACAAATATTTGGTAAAATAGAATTTTGTATCCAACTGTCGACGATTCAGTCACGAAGATGTTGAAAAATACGCTGCTAAACGAGATTAGCAGTATGCTTCCTCTCAACGGAATACTCTCATTCGTTCATTAAAATTAATGAAGAATTTGGAAAACTGATCTGATATCAGAAAGTAATCAATTTTGGATAATATTTCAATTGTGAATTCTGATTTTCTGTTCCGAGAAACCCTTCCAGGGGGGTTGAGATGACCTAGGGTGTGTTTTTTCTTTTTAGTGAAACACAATCGTTCTCGGTGAAAACATCTCACGTGAGATGGGTCATGATACAACGTAAGATCTCACGTCGGATCGATGATTGAATATCGTTTTTCTGCTCTAGCAATAATTGTTTTCGTGATTAAATGATCCTCATGGGCATCATGAGTGACCAGATGCCCCAAACCACCATGAATTTTGATATAATGTGAACTTTCAACAAATCGGCGGACTGCGGCGGGCGACACAGCGAGCGCGGACAGGTGACTACCACGCCACCGTGTTGCAGGCGTCCAACCTCTGGTCTCACCTGAAATCTCTCGGGGTCCGGGTCGCGAATCTTCCCCAAGATTTTTTCACGGTTTTGTACTATCGAGAAGATGAAGAATCCAGAGTAACTCCGACGAATGGCTCTCCTGTCCGAAAATACAAGTACTGGAATCAGCATTGTCTACATAGGCTCATGTTAGAAAGTTCCATAAATAGATATACTCGCAATGCTAACATTTTTGCTTGTAGCTCTGGACAGAAGGCCCATTCGACGGAGTCACTCTAGATTCTTCATATTCTAGATGGTACCAAACCGTGAAAGCATTTTGGGGATGATTGGTGACTCGGACCCCGTGGTCCCCCTTGTAAGATAGATTTGTTCTGGTCAGTTGAAATCAGACGTACTTCAGCTCATTTCGTAGGTTTTGGAACAAGCTCTAAGATGAGCTGAAGAACGTTGGGGAATGCTCGGATGCCCCAGAAATGCAAGGAAAGTCACCAGGAAAAAAGTTTCAAATTAGGCGCATTCCCGTTTAAGCCTGTGTTAATTTTAATAAAAGCTTGATGGCTCTTACTGGGACCTATAATCTCATCTTTCAGCGTCCAGCAAAATTTTTTCAACGTCTCTATTTACAAACACAATATTTCCACGCTAGGGCGTATTGATTTTCGAAAAACGCCCTTTTTTGGCCAAACCTGCTCTACAATCATCACACTTATACTCTTGAATCGCATTTTTATTCATTCACGCCAAAAAGTCTCCTTTAAGGCGATGCGGCCACCGTGCACCGTGCACGCTGAAAGTTATTCGCACTTTTTTCTGACATTCTCGCGATTTGGACCAAACGATGAGAAGACGAGTGTTTATTATCATCTCACTTGAGTTCTTCTTCTCGTCGTTCAGCTCAAATCGCAAGAGAATTGGATAAAAGTGGGAATAACTCGGCCGCGGAAACCTCCTAACCTATAATACAGGCACATTGTGATTCTCACTTTTATCCGATTCTTTTGCGATTTGAGCTAAACGACGAGAAGACGAACTCAAGTTAGATGATAATAAACACTGGTCTTCTCGTCGTTTAGCCCAAATCGCAAGAGTATCGAACAAAAGTGCGAATAACTTTCAGCGTGCACGGTGACCGCATCGCCTTAAAAAAGTGATTAGTGTTACAGTATCTAAGTAACAATTTTGGGATAATACTGTGTACAACAAAAGTATGATACAGAGATCTCACGTAGTATCCAACGTGAGATCCTACATGAGATTTTAGGTGAGACCAGAGGTTCGACGCCTGCAACACGGTGGCATGGTAGTCACCTGTCCGCGCTCGCTGTGTCGCCCGCCGCAGTCCGCCGATTGGTTGAAAGTTCACATTATATCAAAATTCATGGTGGTTTGGGGCATCTGGTCACTCATGAAGCCCATGAGGATCATTTAATCACGAAAACAATCATTGCTAGAGCAGAAAAACGATATTCAATCATCGATCCCACGTGGGATCTCACGTTGTATCATGACCCATCTCACGTGAGATGTTTTTACCGAGTTTGGTTTGGGCGGATTTTTTATAGATCTAGTTTATAGACGATGAAAACGTAGTTCTTGGAGAGAATTTCGATTTTTGCAAGAGAAATTGAATCCTAATCATATTCAAATGTAGTTGAATCGAATTCGGTTTCAACCAATTCGTGTAGTATCTCTTATACTATGAATCTCGTATACTAAGAAAGTATCTCTGTAGTTCATCAAATGGTTGAATGATTAATTAGACAGGGAGATATGAGCAAGAAATGAGTTTTAGTAGAATTTTTTTTCTCATATTGTGAGTTACTTTCACGAAATCACCGTTTAGGGGAAATCAGATGATCTGGACTAGGGTTTTTGGTCAAGATATATCGTCCAGTTGAAAGATGATCAAAGTAGAGTTTTTTTCAAAAAAATTGAATTTTTAAATAATGAACCCAATATATTGAAACGAATCTTTGAAAACTTTGTCTTCGCGGGACTATTCGTCATTCGTCACAATACGAAACTACTTTGGAGTGTTAAGGTCAGTCCGTAGTGCTTACACTTGCTCACTACTCCATAGATGGCGCCACGGTGATTTGCATAGTGTAATTCCAACGATACTTAATTTTTAAATAGTTGCAAACACTTTTCGGACCAAACCATTCAGGCAGCGCGCTTCCCAATGGAATTGTCAATCGTTCAAGCTTTGTTGCGTCTCAAAACTCGTGTTATATTTTGCGAGATTTGGAAAATGGCAATCGTGCTTGACAGCGTGGTTCCTACGATGAGGCAGCTCAGCTCAAGATTGCAGATTTCCAAATCCTGCAAAATATATCGCGAGTTTCGAAACGCATCAAAGCTCAAATGATTGGAAATTTCATTAGGAAGCGCGCTGACTCAATGATTTGATCCGAAAAGCGTTTGCAATTATTTAAAAATCAGATATTGTTTGAAAAACTACATGAACTCCGGTGCGTGTCTGGTTGCGGTATTGCGGGGACTACGGACTGGCCTTAAGCGACTTTTAACTAACACATACTACTCTCCATTAATCCAGGATATCGTACAGAGAGAATCGAGTACAGTAATATACACGCGAAAATACATTATGAAAATGTCTAGTACTTATATCCAATTGCATGAAAAATTTCGACAAATAAATCAATGTCCCGAAGTGAGGATGTCTGTATACAAGCCTCCAAAAGATTAACATTCTACTGCTCGTCAACATCTGCACTGCCTGCCGCGATTAATATTCCGGCTGAATCACGCACTCATTGCAGAAATAAGTACCTCGTTACGGGCCCGGGTGATGAGTTGTACGTCATCACCCGAGCGGTTTTTCCCCTCTGGTAAGTAAAAATCTGCTACAATAACAATATATGCTGTCGGAGCAGATGGATTTCTACTTTGGGCTAGCCCAGCGCGGCAGGCATTCCCTCATAATGGTCGTGCCCCTGACAAACGTTCACCCGTCAGACTACCATATACACGCAGCTTGTCGCTCTCCGCTACGCTGCCGGCTCCAAAATTTCTATATTATCAGTTTTCCGCGCGCGAGCTGAATCTCAACATAATACCTTGCACAGTACGAGAACTGAAGATTGAAAGACGGCAAATCATTTTTGGGGTCCTGAGTTTACGGGCATGGTTCCGTAGAGTTGTTACAACGAAATATGGAGCATGCAGTTGTTACAAGAGCATTTAATTACAAAAATGTGTTTCTCAATAGGAGCAACTATCAGTAAAATTGTATGACTGCTATTTCGATTACCTTGTCATAGTCCAATATCTCGGAGAAGAATAGAAGAACTATACAATAAATCCAATTCAGTATGCTATCAGAGGTAAACATTTGTCATTTGTAGCTCACACTATCATGCACCGTCGCAACCGTCTGACCAAAAACTTTCAAGGATAGCAAAGTCTCCCCCGACCAACACATTATTAGATAATCAGAGCAGTACTAGCTATGTACTTACCTAGGTCGTCGTCAGGCTCGTTCATTATTCCAACCGGTAATATTCGATTTCCCACTGCGTTGAAAAGGAAGTGTGGATCCAATGATACAAACACAGGTGCACGCAGGTTCACGACACGCAAGGCACGAGCACTACAAAAGACAGCGAAGTCAACTAAAGCGTGAAGTGCAAACTGCAATCGCGCCGGGCACGGGTGGAATTCGTGGAAGGCGGGAAAAACATTGGTCGCCCGGTTCGCCCGAACTATCTCTCTCTCTCTCCCCCTCTATCTATAAGCTCTCTCTCCGGCGGTAAGTGTTCCCACACGCATCTAACATCGCTCCGTGTTCGAACATCAATTTAACCATCAAAACGTCGTCCCGAGTGGCACTTTTTTGCAGATTGGACTTCCTCCTGCAGGCTCATACCACTGGAGCATCACTGCATGGCTCCTGCTAGAGCCTGGGAGGAATAATTCCAATTCTGCAACCTCAACAACAACATCGAATCAGCAGTGCCTGGCGCCGAAAGTGAGCTTTGTGCGCATGCTCGGAGGTCGTCTGCTACGCTAGCCTGCTTCGCTGTCTTGCTGTCTGCTGCATGATGAGCGACAACATCTGCTGTGTCTGCAACAACACCTGACGTGCAGGCAGCAGAGTATGTGACATCTGTAAAAAATCAGCACATGTCAAGTGCTCGAGAACATCCAGACGAGCAGTGACATGTGAAAGATGTCTGCAGGTGAGCGAGATTCCAGCCGCAAAATCAACATCAAGTGCGACGAAGCAGACGACTTCGACTTCCCGCCTCAGTATGCAAACAGCCAGAGAGAGAGAGAAGGAGAAAACAAGCCCACGAAGACGTGTGAGTAATCAGCCGTTCTCACACATGCGGCTCAGCTCGCGTGGCGCGTCAGGAAAGTCTCCCCTCGCCCCGCACCATACCACCACGGGCAGCAGCGCTGAGCTCCCCACCATCAGTGCCTCTCAAGCCATCGAGAGTCGACAGCTCACGCTAGCGGGGGGTATTCCGCCAGCTACTGCTTCGCCTCCGTTAAGTGGCGCCACCATCCACGAGTCCAGCAGAACAGAGCCCGCGAACATTCAAAAGCAGCAAGCTGATGCGCGGCTCACTACTGCCTCTCCGTCGCTGCTCAGTACATCACATGTGGATCACCCCGTCGGATCGGTGGAAAGCAATAGCCCCAACATCTCGGATCAACCTGCAGCAACAACCACGTCGACGTCGTCAAACTCTCCGGAATCAAAGTGGGTATATATACGGGAGAGTACTCTGGACCTTTTCTACAACCAAAATGCCTTGCTTCAGAACCAGCTTGACGAAATAAAATCCCTCGTGATCCGACAAAACGTTGCCACTACCTCTCCATCTTGCACACCAGCAGTAAGTGAGGTGGATGATCGATTGTTGGCACGTGTATCTTCTCTCGAGGGACTTATAGAGAAGCAAAGCTCCCAGCTGGAGGAGCTTCGCTTGGATCGACAGCTTCTTCTGGAGCAAAATTCCATCATGGCAGGCCAAATTTCTACCTTAACGGAGCTATTGTCAGGCTTCCAGAGTACTCTGCAGAATAGTAAATTTCGTAATGATGAGAATAGTAATGCTGAATCGACACATCAATCCTCGATTCCTAACACTGCCCCTAGGATGGACGAGTCCCCCCACTCATACGTTCGGAAGCAAGGGCAGGGACTGGGCAATGACGGACTTGAGCGCTGTAAACTGATTATTAATGGTGTATTAAAAGAAGATTCTAAGGCCTCACCAGCACAGATATCTGATATTTCTTATGCAGTGCTCAAGTCCATTCTCCCCTCATTGGAGAGGGCAGACATTGCTGATGTCCGTGTCCTGCAACCGGGGCGTGCGTCTGGGGAGAAGACTCCAACAGGAAATCGTGACTCGGTTCTATCTTCCCGAGCCTCAGCTGCTATCACGCGCAATTTACCATCATGTGTAGTCCAACTCTCCAGTAGCCGACTAGTCGGGAAAGTGATTCGGGCTAAACGTTCAATCACCAATAATTATTTCACGGCCAACAATATCCAGCCTGACTTACTCGACCCAGATACAAAAGCTCATGTGCCAGACCGTAAAATCTTTATAAATGAGGTGCTCCACCGTGAAAAATACAAAGAATTTATACGTTTAAGGTCGGTTGCGCGCGGTTTGGGTCTTAAATACGTCTGGCACAGAGATGGGCGTTTCTGGGTTAGACGGAAAAATGGTGAGCGAGCGCACACGTTCGAATCCCTTGCTGATCTGCAGGTCATTCAAACGACCTGTCGAAGTGGTCCGGAACGCACCTGTGCGTCCTCGAATAACACCCAGAGCTGCACTATCGTTCCGGAGCAAAATAAAGTTCCGGCAACAGAATCAGCAAGGACTCCCTGACTGGATACGGCTGCTGAAGAGCGACGAAGGAGGGGTAATTCTTTAAAAGCGGGATTTATCAACCTTAACTCCCTGACAGATAAGATTGAGCATCTACGCTTGCTCGTCGCTAACGATCCCTCCTATCATCTATTTGGGGTGGCCGAGTCGAAGCTAGATGAGTATGTGGATGACAGTCTCGTTCAAATTCCAGGTTTTTCGTTGTTGCGACAAGATCGCAACAGAGAAGGTGGAGGAGTTGCCTTGTATGTGCGCAATGACTTCAAAATTGAGAAGTTGGTTTCGTCGAACACTTTTGGGCCGGGGAAACCTGGCGTGCCCGAATTCCTTTTTTGTAGCGTGCAGCAAGGCAGCTCACCCCCAATATTAGTCGCGGTAATCTATAGACCCCCTAAAATTGCCATGCAGAAGGATGATGGGCTGTTTGGCTCGTTACGCCGGCTGTGTGGTGATTACAGTCACAAAATCATTATGGGTGATCTGAACGCTGACTTGTTGGATACTGCTCATCCCGACACCAAGACACTGACTGCACTGACAGAAGAACTAGCCTTGCAGATAGTGCAGCACGGCCCGACTCATCAACACAACCCCAATGTATCTCATACATGGATTGATCACATCTACGTAGATGACAACGACACCATTACTGACTTTCACAACAGACACCTGCCCAGTTTCGGTGGGCACTCGGTCATTGACGTCACCATCAACGTCTTCACCCCTACTCCGCCAAAAAATTCCTTCAAGTATAGGGATTTTCGTAACATCACCCCGGAGATATTGAATGACCGTCTGCTCCGCTGTGACTGGACAGCTCTTGAAAATGCCGAAACGAGTTTGGAAGACGCAATTCAATGCTTGAATGTAAATTTAATGATCGTTTTAGATGAATTAGCACCGGAAAAAACTATAAACCCGCGTAAAAATGATGCTCCTTGGATTGGTCCTGAGCTGAGGGTGCTCATGAAGAAGCGACACGCGACGCGCAGGCGTTGGGAGCGTATGCAACGCAACCAGTGCAAGTGTCCTGAGCTTCAAAATGAGTACTTTCGGCTTAGCGAAGAGGTCGATCTGCGCATTGAGCAAGAGCGTAATTCCTTCCTTCAAAACCATCTTTCAGACGCTCTTGATCAGAACAAGAATACTTGGAAGGAGATGCGCAATCTCGGCCTCTTGCCCAAGAGCAAAGAGGAAGAGCTTCACGGTTTCACACCGGATGAGTTGAACGCTCACTTTGCGGGGGTCTCTGTTTCGCCTCACGAAAATATCAATGAAGCAATGGACGATATTAACTCTGCACCGGAGGAGGGGTTTAAATTTAGGCCCACAAATTTCAATGATGTAGTCCTTGCTATCAAACATTTCTCCTCGCAGGCCCGCGGGGTGGATGGGATCCCTCAGAGTGTGATCGCGAAGGCTCTTCCGGCAATTGGTGATCTTATTGTACATATATTCAATTCCCCTTTCGCTCATAGCGTCTTTCCCGAGGCTTGGAAGCAAGCGCAGCTGATTGCATTGAAGAAGACTGCAGCTCCATCAACGGTCTCGGACTTTCGTCCCATAGCGCTGCTGTGCTTCCTTTCCAAGGTTCTGGAAAAAATTGCACATGACCAAATCACGGAGTATTTAAAAGTAGAGAAACTTCTTGATCGCTTCCAGACTGGTTTCAGGCAATACCATAGCACCTAGACAGCTTTACTAAAGTTGACGGATGACATCAGAGTAGGCATTGATAGGAAGAAGGTCACCTTACTCCTACTATTCGACTTTAGCAAAGCCTTTGACACAATAACACCGTCAAAGCTGTTGAGGAAGCTCCGAAACCTTGGATTCTCAAGGTCGGCACTCCTGTGGATAAAATCATACTTACAAGGCCGCACCCAAATAGTCACTTCAAAATCCGGTAGTTCTGATTGGCTCGAAACCAATCTGGGTGTTCCACAGGGATCCGTTCTCGGGCCCTTACTCTTCAGCTCATATGTTAATGACTTACCTGGTTTGCTAGATGGAAAGTCGGTATATCATCTATTCTATGCGGATGATCTTCAAATTTATCTCCAAGTCGAGAAAACTAAGATCAAGGAAGGCATCACTCGGCTGGGGGAAGTAGGACGACTAATTGCTGATTGGGCCAGAAGTTCCGGCCTGCGTCTCAACGCTGGCAAGACCAAGGCAATTTTCTTCAGCTCTGAGAGGAATATCAAAGACCTGAAGAGAATGGACTTGCCAGGAGTTGAGATACAGGAAGGAAAGTTCATTCCGTTCAGTGATGCGGTCGTGAGTCTTGGTGTTACACTTGATAGTGAACTGACGTGGAAACCGCACATCGACCAAGTAACTAAGAAAGTGAATAGAGCCCTATACGGATTGCGGTTTTTTAGGGCGTGTATCACCAGACCTCTCCGAATTCGCCTAGTCGAGTCATTAGTTCAACCGCATTTAGATTATTGCACAGTCGTGTACCTCGACGCCACGGACGAACAGCGGCAACGGATACAGCGACTGAGCAATTCATGTGTGAGGTACATTTTTGATCTTAGGAGAGACGAGCACATCACCCCGTTTAGGGAGCGTTTGGGTTGGTTACGTACTGATTCGCGGAGAATGTACTTCGCAGCACTTTTAATGCATAAGATCATGCATCTTGGAGAACCTGGCTACCTAGCTGCGATGTTTACCAGGTACCAATCTGGACGCCCCGCACGTGGTGATGCAGAAGAGCGGGTACTCAAAGTTCCCAATATGAGACTCGAATATGGAAGGAGATCTTTCCAGGTTCAATGTGCTCATTTTTGGAACTTTCTCCCTCCGGGCTTTCGGCAGCTGGGGAAAACACCCTTGTTCAAAGAGTCCTTGAAAGATTTCCTATTAACAAAGTCTCCTCAGAGGATTGATCCGGAGAAGCAGCATTACTTTAATCTTTGATGGGCTAGGGCTTTGTTCCTTTTCTTTCTATCTCTTTTTAATTGTAAGTGACCATCTGTCACCAGACCGAAGAAAAACTGTGATATTTCTGTGAACCCATGCCCTTTATCTTATTTTCTTTCAAGTTAAATCGTAAAGTGTATGACTAGTCACAATTGTGATATATCTATCCTTGACCAAATTATCTCTTAATATGATTTTATCGGAATATTTATTAATTTTATATATATATATATGTGACACATATGAAAATATGTAGGTGTATTTTGTCGCATGACGAATAAAGGATATCTATCTATCTATCTCTATCAATCTCTCTCTTTCTTTCTCCCCCTAGCTTTATCCTCTCCAACTGTTTCTCTATTTCCTTCCGAGAATCCTGCTCATCATAATTTGGTTTTTAAGGTATTGAATATGGATTGTGTTCACATTTCGCATCGGTTAATGGCGAGATATTTTTTAAATGTTATCTCAACCTCTCTCTCGTCATCTATCTAAATGTTTTAATCATCTGCCGAAAGCATCTCAATATTTGAGAATCTTACTCTAAACATGAATAAACAGTTTAGGTAAATGCATCTCTCTGGCCAAGTCTACATAGACGCGCTCACCCTGGGCGCGCGCGCTCTCTTTGCTTGCACTCTTCACCCAAACATCGGAATTTGTACCGAAAATGGGATTTGAAAATCTTTCGACGAGTGTTCCCTCTCGATCAGAGTATCAGCACGGGTTTGTGAGATGCAAAACGGCCAGTCTATTGCGTAAATCAACCGAAGAATTGATTTGCATCGAATAGAGATCGAAAAATGAGAGACATAGATGTCAGCCGATGTGCACTCTAAATCTCTTGGAGGGGGAAAAGCCTTTAACTACAGCTTCTTTCCCTTCAAGCTTACAGGGATTTCGGAATGCCTCTAACTGAAGGCAAATTTGCCTCCAATTGAAGGGAAGTTCGGTTTTGCCTCTAAGGTGAAGTGCTAACCTCAAAATTAGTGCGAACAAAGGCGAGTTGTTTTGACACAACTCGCGGGAGTTCTTTTCCTTCTAATAGGAGAATCTAAAGGATGATCGTCCTTGATGAAATTCATAATTCAAATCAGAGTAATGTGGAATCGATGCGATGATATATCATATGCACATGGCAAGCATATGTTGAAACGTGTTGTGCGACTTATTGCTTCGTATAATTATAGAGCAGGCTATTCGGATAACGTGTACGAATTTTGAGATAAAACGTGTGTAGATGCTTGGTGGTCTCGCGGTAAACCTTTTGCCCGGCAACCTGAAGATCAAGAGTTCGCATCCCTCTTTCGTCGATTTTTTTTTTTTTTTAATTACTATCATCATTCCATTTTTTTTTTCTACTCTATAGATTTTTTTATATATGATTTCAACTTCATCGTATTCTATCAGTTCTTGGAATAGTTTGAATTAAATTGTTTTAAACATTTTTGCATCCTGCATGGAGTCTCCAGTTGAAGTGACGAAATGACGAACGCTTTTCAGAATTTTTTTCACGCGAAATCAAAGATTTTCAATCAAAACGTATATTATTGGGCTCAATGATATCGCGAATGTTGTATCATGGATTCTACGGAGTTATTTCAAGGAGTGATTGAATGAAGTCAATTTAAAATCATATGCAAATAATTATAGAGTAGAAAAAGTAATAATGAAATGATGATAGTAAAAAAAAAAAAAATTGCCCAAAGAGGAATGCGAACTCTTGATCTTCAGGTTGTCGGGCGAAAGATGAAAGATTTACCGCTAGACCACCAAGCATCTACAGTAGTATGGTCTCAAAAGTCGTACACGTTCATCGGCTTCCCGGGAGCTTGAGTTTTGGGCATTTTCGTTATTATCCATCATGTTTACCTCTAGATTGAGGCGTATATCGTCAAAGATCTCGATGTAGCCTGCTCTATAATTATACGAAGCAATAAGTCGCACAACACGTTTCAACATGCTTGCCGTGTGCATATGATATATCATCGCATCGATTCAACATCACTCTGATTTCAATTATGAATTTCATCAAGGACGATTATCCTTTAGATTCTCCTATTAGAAGGAAAAGAACTCCCGCGAGTTGTGTCAAAACAACTCGCCTTTGTTCACACTAATTTTGAGGTTAGCTCTTCACCTTAGAGGCAAAACCGAACTTCCCTTCAATTGGAGGCAAATTTGCCGTCAGTTAGAGGCATTCCGAAATCCCTGTAAGCTTGAAGGGAAAAAAACCTGTAGTTGAAGGCTTTTTTCCCTCCAAGAGATTTAGAGTGTACCTAATATCGCCACCCCCAACTTCTCAGACTACTAACTCGCGGCTTATTCAACAATATTCAACATTATCTTGGGTCTGCATCGAGACTTTCTCCAGAAACTGTGAAATAACCAAAGATGTGCGGAACTCTAGTTAAGAAGAATCGAGCTATTTCATGTACACCAAAGATCAGATTTATGTTAGAAGAGTCACTCCTCCGTAAATTTGGGACATCTTGGGTGTTCTCAATCAGTATTCCATACACTTTAGCTCATCATACAGCTTTTGGAATGAATACCAATGTATACCCAAGATGATGCTGAATATTGCTGAATGGTTTGCAAGTTGGAGACCTGATGAAGAATTGGGGGATGCTTATATAAGACACAACCACACCTCTCATTTTTCGATCTCTATTCGATGCAAATTAATATTTTCGGTTCATTTACGTGATAGACTGTCCTTTTTCATCTCACAAAGTCGCGCTGATACTCAAGTTGAGAGGGAACACTCGTCAAAAGATTTTCAAATCTCATTTACGGTACCTACTCCGGCGAGTACTCCGGTGTTTGGGTGGAGAGTGCAAGCGGAGAGAGCGCGCGCGCCCCGAGTGAGCGCGTCTATGTAGACTCGGCCTTTGGGTTTTCCAAATTTGTTAACTTCTACACCCAACCGGAAATCAGGAAAAGTCATCTGTCCGACGTGGCCAGCGCGAGGTGATAGTCTTCGTCTTTGAAAAATTACATCGGCCTTGTGAACAAGAAGAATCAGAAGTCGAAAATTTTTGTTTGGAAAATTTGACATATATAATAATATGAATTCCTGGGGATATTTTTTCTTGATTCTCGAAATATTTTGTTCACTTATCCGATGTAATTTTTCAATCCGAACAAGAAATTATTCCTGTCATTTTTCGAAAGTATCGATATTTTTGATTGATAGTGCTTGATATGAGCTACAAAATGCGACCACGCAGAGCTCTCTACGACCAATAGGTTCTGAGATATCTAACTCTGAAAATCATCAGCTTGATTCCCAGGTGTCCTCAGACTTTTGACCGGTAGTGTACATATATGTATAACATTTATCTTTTGATTTAAAATTGTGACATTCGCGCCAAATTTAGAATATTTCAACTGATGAACGATATCAAAACTTGAGCGAGAATTGACAACAACCCTCAAATATGGATAACTCTCATAGGACGTCACAATGCATCGACACCCCCCCCCTCCCCCACGTCCGAAACTGTCACATTTGCGATAGCCCTCCTTCCCCCTCATGTGCGGACGTCCTTTGTGAACGGCCCCTAGTCTATAGTAACTTGCTCAAGCGGTACTAAAATGTTACGAGAATCATTCAAGAGTCAGCAGAGGTGATACTTTTCGTCGCTGAAAAGCTCTATGTGTTACTTTTCGTCGGCGACAAGCGCCAAGTGATACTCTTCGTCGGTGGTACGCGCCAAGTGATACTCTTCGTCGGTGGTACGCGCTATGTAATACTTTTCGTTGGTGGTACGCGCTTTGTGATACTTTTCGTCGATGGTACGGGCTTTGTGATACTTTTCGTCGGTGACAAGCCCAAGTCATACTTTTCGCCGGAGGATATCGCGCAAGTGTTACTCTTCGCCGGCGTTTATCGTACGTGTTACTCTTCGTAGGAGGTATCGATATAAGGTTTTCAATGCTGAAAGTCAGTATTGAGATCAATTAAAGCAGATTGAGATCTCGATGTACTCGAAATTGAAAAATAGAACCGGAATCGATTGGGGCAGATAAGATTTCGAGTCTTCAATACTGATATTCAGCATTCAATCCGATTCAGGTAAATATGATATGAGGTCTGCAATGCTAAAAGTAAGTATTGAGACCGATTGAAGCTTATTGAGAACTCAATGTTCCCGATACTGGAAAACAGTACTAGAATCAATTAGGGAAGATAAAATCTCAAGTCCTTGATACTGATATTCAGCGTTCAATTCGCTTTAGATGAATACGATATGATATCTGCAATGCTGGAAATCACCATTGAGATCGATTGAAGCGGATTGAGATCCCGATGTTTCCATGACTGAAAAACAGTACTGGATTGGATTGGGGCAGATAAGATCTCAAGTCCACAACGCTGATATTCAGCATTCAATTCGATTCGGGTGAATAGGATTTAAGGTTCCCGATGCTGAAAATCAGTATTGAGATCGATTGAAACGGATTGGGATCTCAGTGTTTCCAATACTTGGAAACGGTATTGGAATGAGATGGGGCAGAAAGGATCTCATCTCTCCAATACTGATTTTCAACATTCAAGTCGATTTAAGTAGACAGGATATTATAAGGTTACTTATGCTTACATTTAGTATTGAGATCGATTGGAGTAAGTTGAGATAACGATCTACCGGATAATGAAGGACAGTACTTGAATCGATTCAGGTTATTGAGATATAAAGGCTCCAATACTTACAGTCAGTATTGAGATCGATTGAGGCGGATTGAAAACCCGATTTTTTTAATAGTGAAAAACAGGTCTGGAATCGATTGGGAAAGATAGGATTTGAAGTCCTCAATACTGATATTCAGCAGCCAATCCGATTCAGGTAAATAGGATATAAGGTCTGCAATGCTGGGAATCAGTATTGAGATCGATTGAAGCTGATTGAGATCTCGATGTTTCCAATTCTGAAAAACAGTACTGGAATCAATCGGGGCAGATAGGATTGCAAGTTCTGAATACTGATATCCAGCATCTATTTCGATTCAGGTGAATAGGATATAAGATCTGCAATGCTGAAAATCAGTATGTATCGAGATCGATTGAAGCAGACTGAGTCTCGATGTTCCCAATACTGAGGAACAATTGAATCGATTGGGGCGGATGGGATTCCAAGTCCTCAATACTGATCTTCAACATTCGAATAGATTTAAGTAGGTAGGATGTAATAAGGTCACTTATGTTTTCATTCAGTTTCGAGATCGATTGAAGTTGATTGAGATAGCGATCTACCCAATACTGAGAGACAGTACTCGAATCGATTCAGGTTATCGGGATATAAGGGCTCCAATACTTACAGTCAATATTGAGATCGATTGAAGTGGGTTGAGATCTCGATGTTCCCAATACTGGAATACAGTACTGAAATTGATTGGGGCAGATAGGGTTTCAATTCCTCAGTACTGATATTTAGCATACAATTCGATTCAGGTAAATATCATATAAGGTCTGCAGTGCTGAACATCAGTATTGAGATCGATTGAAGCATATTGAGATCCCGATATTTCCAATACTGGAATACAGTACTGGAATCGATTGGGGCAGATAGGATTTCAAGTCCTCAATACTGATATTCAGCATTCAATTCGATCCAGGTGAATATCATATAATGTCTGCAATGCTGAAAATCAATATTGAAATCGATTTAAGCTGATTGAGATCTCGATGTTTCCAATTCTGAAAAACAGTACTGGAATCGATTGGGGCAGATAGGATTTCAAGTCCTCAATACTGATATCCAGCAGTCAATTCGATTCGGGTCAATAGGATATAAGGTTTCCGATCCTGAAAGTCAGTATTGAGATCGATTGAGGCTGATTGAGATCTCGATGTAACCAATACTGAAAAACAGTACTGGAATCGATTGGGGCAGATAGGATTTCAAGTCCTCAATACTGATATCCAGCAGTCAATTCGATCCGGGTCAATAGGATATAAGATTTCCTATCCTGAAAATCAGTATTGAGATCGATTGAGGCTGATTGAGATCTCGATGTAACCAATACTGAACAACAGTACTGGAATCGATTGGGGCAAATAGGATCCCAATCCTCCAATACTGATTTTCAGCATTCAAATCGATTCAAGTAGATGGGATATAAGCTTTCTAATACTTACTTCCAGTGTTGAGATCGATTGAAGTAAATTGAGATAGCGATCTACCCAATACTGAGAAACAGTGCTGAAATCAATTCAGGTTATTAGGATATAATGACTCCAATACTCACAGTCAGTATTGAGATCGATTAAAGTGGGTTGAGATCTCGATGTTCCCAATACTAGACAACAGTACTGGAATCGACTGGGACAGATTGGATTTCAAGTCCTCAATACTGTTATTCAGCATTCAAATCGATTAAGGACGATGAATAAACTCGTCAATGCTCATAGTCAGTATTGGGACCGATAAACGTAGTGTGAGATATCGAAATTTCCATTCCTGAGAGTTAGTATTGGAATCGATTGAGGCCGATGAATCCGAGTGGCTGACGCTAGGTGGCGTTTGGATGACCATCTTAGTTTACATCCAAATATCATGGGATTGCTTCCTCGCAAGCGACGAACCATCTCTCCTGTTCCTATATAAGACTGATGAGTGACAGAACGTCCAAATAGCGTTTAGTTATGTGATGCGATGATATGTTAATGCGATCATGAATGGAATAAGTATTGGATTGTATTGAAACCTTAGCTGTAATGTGAGTGATGTATATGTAAGACGTTGATTTGTAATAATGACTGAAAGTCAGTATTGAGGTCGATTGAGGGGGATTGAGTGTTCGATGTTCCCAATACTGAAAAACAGTATTGGAATCGATTGAGGCAGATAGGATTTCGGAATTCTAATAATGATATCCAGCATTCAAATCGATTCAGATAAATAGGGTTTAAGGTCTCCAATGCTTCCAGTCAGTATTGAGGTCGATTGAGGCGGATTGAGATCTCGATGTTTCCATTACTGAAAAACAGTGTTGGAATCGATTGGAGTAGATAGGACACATAACATGTCAATGCTTTTTTATGGCATTGACACAGATTGGAATCGCGATATTCTATCAAGGAAATCAGCATTCATACAGGTAGAACATCGACTTCCGAATACTGGCAGTAAGTATTGAGATTAATTGGCAATCTCACTTTCGATGCGAAAAGTCTGCATTGGTGAAGATTGGTCTATACTGTTCGAATCATGATCAACATCATTGATCGTTATTGAACTCCAATCTTCCTCAATCCTGAAAGTCATGTTTCAAATTCATCATAAGATTCTAGATTCAGAACGATTGAATGTATTTCCATCGAATCCAATCGAACTTCTGCAGCAGGGTAGTGACCACTTCTCTCACATTTGTGACAAATAACCGACTTCAAATTGCCAGACTTTGAATATGAGTTTACACTTTGATTTCTTGATATAAAAGCATTTTGAGACGAAAATTCTTCTGACTGATCATTCTCTTTGAGTCTGTCTCCTTCAAGACGCAGGGGATCGAATAGATTAGCTAATGTTCTCTTCTTCTAAGGAGTAGTTTTCCAGCAAGGTCTAAAATAATAAAATTTTGGTGGCAGCATTCCCAAAATTTCAGTAACTGTCCATGCCTCTTTTATGTCCTCTCCTTCAGCATTCGAATCTTCAGCATACTGCTGAATTCGAAGAAAATTCCCTTCTCCTGATTTACTACTGTCAAGTCTATAATTAAAATATGACCTCTGAGAGCTTTCAACAGTTATTCATTACTTCTTTTCAAACATATCATTCAATTTCTTCAACATCGCTGATGAAGATTTACAGTTCAAAATTCTTTTTGCAATGGCATTACTCACATTCAGAGCAATAATAGTTTGTGCTTCCATATTCTTCTTCATCCAGCTCTTGACTTTGCTATCAGTCTCTTCTCCTGCAGGTTCCTGCGTCACTCTTGACGCCACATCATACAATTCTTTGGATTTCAGCATAAGCGTGAGCTTAAACTTCCAAGGCTCATAACTAATATTTCCTTGAGCATCCTCGCTCAATGTTTCAAGATGAATCTTCGCACTCTCCATCCTTCAATGTGTTGATTTCCTGTCTGCAGACATATACTCGCTCTTCAGCATGAATTGACCATGTGCTCTCCTAACCCTTGAAATCACACAACGACTGTACTCCAGTCTGGGCCCATAACCTGACAAGAACCAGAGATTTGGAGACAGTCAAGGTGGAGGAGAGCTTTCAGACAGTAATCCCAGATGCGACATGAAAGTCAATTGATTGTTCCTGCTTCATAGAATGTAATACAAAAAGGAGCCTGCGAACATAAGGAGATATGACACTGAATACAAGCCGCATCACAGTGTTATAAACTGTAGGATCTACTTGTACAGTTACACACCTTTCAGTCGTTGTTATCATTCGAGTATCACATAAGCAGTCATTGATTAATCAATACATTATCGCTTCTGATGAAGCCAGACAGATTTGTACGTTACATTGCTTTGTATCAGACTAAAAGTATATATGTATGCAGAGCCTCCTGCCTCGTGGACCGGATCTGACCTAAACACAGTAGTGTATCGATGAAGTAGGTGAACGCATTGCCGACCAAGTTGGCGCGACATTCAAACTTACATGGAATAATTACTATTCAACAGAATGCAACACTCAACCTCGAGGATGATTGAGATATCTACTCCTTGGTCTGGGAGAGGGATCTGGAGATATCTCCAACATTTGTTGATCATAGTTCATTCATCCGAAGTTGATGAATAATGAGGTCTTTCTCCATGCTCAGGAATAGTGTCATACAAGATCTGAGGTTGAGAATTATTGTTGGCTTCCACTCACAGCGCAGGAGAGGGTTCGAGTCCATCAATGAAGTGAACTCACTTGCTGCTCATCCCTCCAACAAAGTGAATCATGGCTATGATCCACCTCACACCTGCTAATGAGTAGTGATGGGGAGTCTCAGGGAGATAGAGAGAGAGAGGGGGGATGACATCCTGAGAACTGGTCTGAGACTTAGTGCTGATGTTTGGCCCGAGTCAGGAAGGAGAATCGTGCATAATCCACGCTCATGACTAGGTATTTCGATGATTTCCGCAAGCTGCACCATTTTCTGTCCATTTCCCGGGCGGTAATGAATTCTGAGAGTTCCAGGAATCTCAAAGGGAGCAATCTCTACATCGATGATCATCTTGTGGATAATTGGCACGCGTCTGTCCATCAGAACTTGTTACGAATCCACTCGGAACTCGATAACTCGGTGGTTTCCAGGCTCTGCGCCGTTTTTCGGCTCTTTTTCGGGTGGTGATGAATTCTGAGAGTCTCAGAAATCTCAGAGTAGGCATTTTCCACATCAATGGACATCTTGTGGATGTTTGGCACACGTGCGTATGTCAGAATTCGTTATGAATCCACCCTGAACTCGATAACTCGATGACTCCCGGGCTCTGCACCGTTTTTTGGCCCTTTCTACGGTGGTAAAAAATTCTGAGGGTTCCAGGAATCTCAAAGGGGGCATCCAATACGTCAATGAGCATCTTGTGGATGTTTGGCACGGGTCTGTTTGTCAGAATTCGTTATGCCCTATTTTCTCAACAAGTGTTTGAATATATTGGAAGCTGCATTCAATTTAGACCTTGAATACAAACACTCATTGAAAAACAAACTGTCGTGGAGCCTGTCCTTGTCAGACCTCTGCTCATAGCACTTCCAAACTCCAAGTCAGATTGTTTTCCAAGCAATATTTGTATTCAAGGTCTGAATCAAATTCAGTGTAATAGAGTTAGGGATACTAGTCAAAGGAGTAAGATACCTCAACCTCTAACCGGTGAACCAGTTGGAATCTGGATCTGCTCTGCTCACATCTCATTATTCAAAAAACATTAGAAAAGACGGCTCCCAAGTGATGGTGTTTTCAATCATTCAACAGATAGAGTGCTTCACCAGATGAAGATCGAGGTGCGCTACCTCCCTGATGGAAATGATTTCGTGGGATCCCTTGGGACCAGGTCCCACCGGATCCCACCGGATCCCGTGGGGCCCCATGGTATTCCATGGGATCCCATGGGACTTCGTGGGACCTGGCCCAGGTAAACATCTAATTTCTATATTTTGCGAAATTTGGCACCGAAGACGTGGGGCATACAAGTTTCGAACATTCTTTCTCCGGCCCACGAAGTGGTTGATACATGGGAAGTAAAGAATAGATGCTATGTGGATTCTGATCTCGATCTCTGAATGATTACGGGTATGAATATTTGAAATCGACTGATACTCCGAAAGTGTAAAAAAATCAAGCATCGAGAATCAATCCCTTCACTCCTCTCAAAATGTGCCTTGAGTCGAGAGAAGATGCCTATGACGTCGTCACGTGTCAACAGATCAAGTGAAGAACAATGCTCAGAGTGACACATGACGTGGGTTTCATTTCGAGAACGTGTAGATACTAAGTCATCCAATGATCAGGACTCGTAGCAATGATGTTTCATACATAATCTCATGTTCTTGAGAATTTTTTTACGCGAATTGAACAAGTTCTCATGATGGGATTGGAAGAAGAATAATTCAAACTATCTTTGATGGTCTGGTTCATTCACAAACATATGTATATTCTCCTATATTCACTTCCGTCTGATTATTATAATCGATGTAAAGTATTGATCTAGTAGCAGTACTAATTGCTAACAACAAAGACAATATCAAATCCGAATTCCATGGACTTTTGTTTTCGGAGCGAATCCATTGTATGAGGGGTGAATAAACAAGATATGTAGAGAACTTTGCGGAAAAAAGTATCCTACCCGATAATTTATGAAGAGCATGGAAGCCTCATTCACAAATACTCTTGGGGATGGGTGGTCACTGATTAACAGTACGTGATTACCGAGTTCTCCTCATCCTCCTAGAATGATGTATCACCTTGTCACTTGAGTGCTGAGAGTTGAACATTTCGTTGGATTTTAGATACTAAGCTTCAATTGCAAAGAGAAAACACTCGGTGTATGAAGCAGGGGACATTATGAATTACGAAGTTGCTCAATACTACATCTTGAGGAATCCCTTAAAAAAAAGTTCAGGTACGTCACATCGTTCCCTACGAGTCCTATTATCATTAGATGACTCAGTATATATGTTACCGGCAAAGTCCGGAATGCAGGCAAACCGCTGTTTGCCTGTAGCGTTTCCGGCAAAGTCCGGAATGGATGCTCCACTCCTAATTTTGCCTAGGCAAACAGCGAATTGCCTGTTGAGTCTTTAGGCAGAGTTTAATGCAAGCATGTCTCATATGCCGGGGGTCTCGAGTTGTCACTTTTGATGCATTTTCACGAGGATGAATGATGAGTGTAAGTCATCATTCACGTATCTCACATGAATGAGACTTTCTTGGTAGATAAACATGTACCAATGGAGAAGAAGAAAAAATCATCCTGATTTTCGGTCATCGTAACAATTCAACCTGATCGATTTAGAGTCAACGGGATAATTTCTGAAGAAAAATACAATAAGAGGATTGAATGCAAACGAAATTCGCGAGGCCAAATTTAGGTGTCAATATTTGTTGAAAGATGGACATCGAAGGAATAGAAGTTCAAATCGATATAGCAACTGACTGAAATAATGTGAGGAAGTAATCACTGTCTACTCTTGGGCAGAGTTGTTAGCAAAAGAAGGTTTCATCACTCATTATTCTACATAGTAGATAAATTTCGACCTGGATGCTGTATGTGATTCATGATTTTCGCTCACAATCATGATGCTACTTCAGACGGCGTTGCCAACTCAGCACAAAACCTACACTTCACACATAGAGAATACTATTCAGAGACTTTTGGTGTCGACGTGATCCACCAAGTTGCTCCAAATGCAGTATGCAAAGATGTTATCCTACACATTTGCTGCACTTAACTGTAAGGATTCTCAAACCGATCGCTCTTTTGCTGAGATTTATGTGTATTTGAATCGATTACTCTAAGAATAATGAACATATTACGAGGGGAGGTACAATCACGGGCATGCTTTTTCATAGCTTGGACAAAGTGGAACTTGCTCGACTCCAACCCAAATTCGAGTTGCTCCGTTAATTGATTTTGGAGTCAAGACAGTACTTTGAGCAACTCAAAATCTAAATCACCCATCGAATTTCGAACTAGAAAAGTAGGGGATATACGTAATCCAATGGTTGTGACTCTTGAAAGATTCTTGGGAACTCTTTTATTATATTCTGTTGAACTCAAACTTTCTTGGAGCTGACCAATGATTCTAGAGCAGTATCATGGGGCAGTATACTTTGATATATCATCCATAAGAAGGAGTACTTTGATTTGTATTCCATGGCACGCGTGGTACTACAAGAGGTTTTCTTTGACTCTACGCGCCCTGAATCTCATCAGATAAGAGCTCACACTTGCCTTACCGACGGAGTCCCTACTCTATTCTGGATTCTGGCGCGCGCGGGCAGCCATTATAGCCAGTGTGTGCGAGTAGCTATATAGTCACTATGGGCCGTCAAAACATTCCCCCACCACACACCCGCGCGGCGACGATTGGATGAATGATCACTGTACGGGCATGCGCGAAGGCGATGCAGACGACTCATAGTGACCCCACTCTTTTTCATCATTGTCCAAATCGGCATTCCTGATCTCTATCCGCCCCTTCCAGCGTCGTTGAATTATTTCCCGATCTATTGATTTCGGACCGCAAGTCCTTGGAATACGTTATACGAAAAAGCTGACTTTTCGCCCAGGATTCCTGCACTGAGGGTACTATTAGCAAGCAATCTCCACGAAAATTTGAGGGAATCTAACGAATGTTATTGTCTTGCTGACCAGATACTCATAATTTTCAAGTATTGGTCATAATGATGATTATTCGATGATCTCGATGGAAATATGTAATTTTTTAAATTTTTGATAGACCGAAAAAATGTGATCGATCGATCATGAACTTTCGGACCATGAACCGATCAATCTGAGGTTTTTTACACAAGTACTCACGTGTCTTGAGCAGCTATCAAACTTGACACCACCGGGATACCGAGTTTTTCCATCCTCGCACACTCGATGGAGAGACCAAAAGTACACGAACGCCTCCAGGACCACTCTAGCGCATCGCTCCCCCAAGTGGGCCCCAGGTCCGCGCCGAACTACCGGAGCTCGATGTTCACGACACAGCGACCAACGACTGACTGCCACAATAACGCGCAAGTTCCTGGATCACGAGTGTCGGGATGACTAATTACCTCGTGAGTATCAATCGTCGGAGAGGGGGTAATGATGAATATTCGCCGCTCTCGAGAATTGCTGAGCATTGCATATCACTCATCGTTTCCTACTGCCCCAAAGAGACGTATTTTCATGCATCGAAACGTGACTGGTAACAATTTTATGCGCAATGCTGACTCGACAGTTATGAGAAAAACATGTTTACGCTTTTGTCGAGTTTTCAGAATCGGCGCATTCCGTTGCGATGACTAGTATATCTATGGATTTCATATGGATGACTCATGTTGTGCAATGATGAATGTACGTCCATTTCATCGCTCTCGAGGATCGCAGAGTATTGCATATTGCTCATCATTTCCTACTGCGCAAAAGAGTTGTATTTTCATGCGCGCGCATTCACACGTGACTGGTGACTATTTCATGCGCAATGCTGATTCGACAATCATGAGAAAAACATGTTTACGCTTTTGTCGAGTTTAAAGAATTGGCACATTACTTTGTCATGACTAATATTTCTGTGATTTTCATATGGACGATCTATGTTGTGCAATGATGAATATATATGACACATTCGCCATTCTTGAGAATTGCTGAGCATTGCATATTACTCATCGTTCCCTACTGCGCAAAAGAGACGTACCTTCATGAGCATATATTGACACGTGACTGGTGGCGATTTTATGCGCCATGCTGACTCGACAATCATTAGAAAAACATGTTTACGCTCATGCCAAGTTCCAAAAATTGGCGCATTCCTTTGCGATGACTAGTATTTCTGTGAATTCCATATGGATGATTTATGTTGTGTAACAATGAATGTACGCCCAATTGGTAGATATTGAGAATTGCAGAGTATTGCATATCGCTCATGGTTCCCTCCCTCTACTGCGCAGAACAAAAGACGTATCATTTCATGTGCATACATTGACACGTGACTGGTGACAATTTTTATGTGCAATGCTGATTCGGCGAATCAGGTGTATGAGAAAAATGTGTTCACGTGAATACTGAGTTTCCAAGAACTGGCACATCCCTTTGTCATGACTAATACTTCTGTGAATTCCATATGGATGATTCATGTTGTGTCATAATGGATGTACACCTGATTCGTCGCATTTGAGAGCTGCTGCGCATCGCAAATTGCCCAGCGCTTCCTCCCCTCTGCTGTGCACAACAAAAGACGCCTTTTCATGTGCATGCATTGACACGCGACTGACGACAATTTTCATAAGATATGCTGACTCGACGAATTAGGCGTATGAGAGAAGTATGTTTACGTGGATTATAAGTTTCCAAGAATTGGTGCACCCCTTTGTTCATGAAAATAAAATATATCTGTTGATTTTCATGAATGATTCATGGTTTGCAATAATGAATGTAAACTCAATTCGTCGCTTTTGAATAATTGCTGAGCATAGCATGTTGCTCATTGGTACATCGCTATCTCCTATACTACACAAGAACAAGAGACGCATGTTCATACTCGCGTCCATGAGCATCGATTGACACATGACTACCGATGATCTTCATGCGCTTTCTGCTGACTTGACAAGTATGAGAGAAATATGTTTACATGAAAATAGAGTTTTGAGAATTGGCACATTTCTTCCGCGATGACCAGAATTCCTGTGGATTCCTTGCTATTAGAGGCAGGATGATACGTCTGATTCATACAGCTAGATTTTTCCGTTCTTTCACGCAGCAGAGGATGTGATGATGTAGCACTTAGCTATACACAGAGCTCAGCGATTTCCAAAAAACAGAAAATGTCCCATGTATAGTCATCTCTCCTCCTCTATCCGATGATATCTAATACTCACGTTGTGATAAGTCATACCAACAATCGAAATCATTGGACGAGTATGCCGAGAATTCACTCAATCGTCTCACTCGTTGTCAAGAATATTGTGCTCCATTGGTGTAGTTTGTAAAAGTGTCGGCTCGATATCCGGTGAGACGTGTCCAGGAGACGGCTTTCACATGTGCTCGAACTTTTATCCTCTCGAATGTGAATTTTTATTGGGCGAAAGTGACGAAGATGAAGTTTTGATGAAGATGGAGAGCCATCTACGCGACGATTTCCAATTGAATCATGAATTTCGATCAGTGAATCAGAGTACAGCAAGACGAAATGAAATTTTCACGCATCAGCAACCCGTTTCTCGGCCCAAGAGTTTTCATCTTGACATGAGTATACATTTTTTCATCGAGTGTGAGTGATGAGAATATGTCCTCCGCAACGGTGAGTGATTATCTGTACAAAATTATCTCCCATCGGAGCACGAATTTTGAGTCGTGGATCCAAGTGCGAGGAGACAAAGAGAGATCTTCTCGAGTACTCGACTCACAATCCGGCCTGAGATTTTCATCCTGACACTAATTTATATGAATTTTTACATCAATTGGGTGCGACGGATTAAGCGTACACTCATTATCACACAACATGAATTATCCTTATGGAATTCACAGAAATATTAGTCATGATAAAGGGATGTGCCAGTTCTTGGAAAGTCAGTTTTCACGTGAACACATTTTTCTCATACACCTGATTCGCCGAATCATAATTGCACATAAAAATTGTCACCAGTCACGTGTCAATGTATGCACGTGGAAAGATACGTCTTTTGTTGTGCGCAGTAGAGGGAGGGAACCATGAGCAATATGCAATACTCTGCAACTCTCAAGAGTTACGAATTGGGCGCGTGTTCATTATCACACAACATGAATTATCCTTATGGAATTCACAGAAATATTAGTCATGATAAAGGGATGTGCCAGTTCTTGGAAAGTCAGTTTTCACGTAAACACATTTTTCTCATACACCTGATTCGCCGAATCATAATTGCACATAAAAATTGTCACCAGTCACGTGTCAATGTATGCACGTGGAAAGATACGTCTTTTGTTGTGCGCAGTAGAGGGAGGGAACCATGAGCAATATGCAATACTCTGCAACTCTCAAGAGCTACGAATTGGGCGCGTATTCATTATTGCACAACATGAATCATCCATATGGAATTCACAGGAATACTAGTCATCGCAAAGGAATACGGCAATTCTTGGGACTTGGCACAAGCGTAAACATGTTTTTCTCATGATTGTCGAGTCAGCATGGCGCATGAAATCGCTACAGTCACGTGTCAATGTATGTCCATGAAGATACGTCTCTTTTGTGCATTAGGGAACGATGAGTAATATGCAATACTCAGCAATTCTCAAGATTGGCAAATGTGTCATATATATCCATCATTGCACAACATGGATCATCCATATGGAATTCACAGGAATATTAATCATGACAAAGTAATGTGCCAATTCTTAAAACTCTATTTTCATGTAAACATATTCCACTCATACTTGTCAAGTCAGCAAAAAGCGCATAAAGATCATCGGTAGTCATGTTTCAATCGATGCTCATGGACGTGCGTATGAACATGCGTCTCTTGATTTTGCGTAGTATAGGAGATAGCGATGTACCGATGAGCAACATGCTATGCTCAGCAATTATTCAAAAGCGACGAATTGAGTTTACATTCATTATTGCAAACCATGAATCATTCATAAAAATCCACAGATATATTTTATTTTCATGAACAAAGTGGTGCACCAATCCTTGGAAACTTATAATCCACGTAAACATACTTCTCTCATACGCCTAATTCGTCGAGTTAGCATATCTTATGAAAATTGTCGTCAGTCGCGTGTCAATGCATGCACATGAAAAGGCGTCTTTTGTTGTGCACAGTAGAGGGGAGGAAGCGCTGAGCAATATGCGATGCGCAGCAGCTCTCAAATGCGACGGATCAAGCGTACACTCATTATCACACAACATGAATTATCCATATGGAATTCACATAAATATTGGTGATGACAAAGGGATATGCCTGTTCTTGGAAACTCAGTATTCACGTGAGCACATTTTTCTCATACACCTGATTCGCCGAATCAGCATTGCACATAAAAATTGTCACCAGTCACGTGTCAATGTATGCACGTGAAAAGATACGTCTTTTGTTGTGCGCAGTAGAGGGAGGGAACCATGAGCAATATGCAATACTCTGCAATTCTCAAGAGCTACGAATTGGGCGTACATTCATTATTGCACAATTAGAATCGTCCATATGGAATTCACAGGAATACTAGTCATCGCAAAGGAATGCGGCAATTCTTGGAACTCGGCATAAGCGGAAACATGTTTTTCTCATAATTGTCGAGTCAGCATTGCGCATAAAATTGTTACCAGTCACGTTTCGATGCATGAAAATACGTCTCTTTGGGGCAGTAGGAAACGATGAGTGATATGCAATGCTCAGCAATTCTCGAGAGCGGCGAATATTCATCATTACCCCCTCTCCGACGATTGATACTCACGAGGTAATTAGTCATCCCGACACTCGTGATCCAGGAACTTGCGCGTTATTGTGGCAGTCAATCGTCGGTCGCTGTGTCGTGAACATCGAGATCCGGTAGTTCGGGGCGGACCTGGGGCTCACTGGGGGGAGCGATGCGCTAGAGTGGCCGTGGAGGCGTTCGTGTACTTTTGGTCTCTCCATCGAGTGTGCGAGGATGGGAAAACTCGGTATCCCGGTGGTGTCAAGTTTGATAGCTGCTCAAGACACGTGAGTACTTGTGTAAAAAACCTCAGATTGATCGGTTCATGGTCCGAAATTTTATAATCGATTGATCACATTTTTTTGGTCTATCGAAAATTGAAAAAATTGCATATTTTCATCGAGATCATCGAATAATCATCATTATGACCAATACTTGAAAATTATGAGTATCTGGTCAGCAAGACAATAACATTCGTTAGATTCCCTCAAATTTTCGTGGAGATTGCTCGATAATTGTATCCTCAGTGCAGGATTCCTGGGCGAAAAGTCAGCTTTTTCGTATAACGTATTCCAAGGATTTACGGTCCGAAATCAATAGATCGGGAAATAATTTAACGACGGTGGAAGGGGCGGATAGAGATCGGAAATGCCGATTTGGACAATTATGAAAAAGAGTGGGGGTCATTATGAGTCGTCTGCATCGCCTCCGCGCATGCCCGTACAGTGATGATTCATCCAATCGTCGCCGCGCGGGTATGTGGTGGGAGAATGTTTTGACGGCCCATAGTGACCTCAAAACTACTTGTGCGTTTGTTTTCTTTCCTCACGTGGTCGTGCTCTGCAGCTGGTTTGAAGGGTATATTGGTGAAGGGCATTCATACAGACCTGCATTCATACCCTCCAAAGGTGATTGTGGATTCGAACCCCTAGACGACTGGTGGAAGGTTTTCAAGTGACAATTGTAGACCAACGAATCCATCGCAGGTGAGTCGGTCTACTTCCCCCATGAGGGTCTGAGTTGTATCTGATTGCCCTCTACAATAATTGTGCCATTAATCCAATTAATAACACGATAATGGATGACATCTCGAAAGCTATTTCTCTTCTCAATGAATATCCCATTGACTTGATAGGTTAACTAGAAAATGTCGTCTAGAGTTACGGTTGATTCTCAGAATATCAAATCATTATCGATTCCACAAGCTCTTCGATCGTGAATTGACGACACATTTTGGTAATGGATTCCAGTGATTTTTCAATAGCACAGGAAAATGCAATAATAGAACGATGGTTTTCTCAAGTGAAGTCGATGTACCAACCTCCCTTCCGAATCGTTTTTCTAATATTCTGGCCTAGTTCATGTCACTATCTGCGTAGAACCACTTTGAGAGCTTCTCTATCAGTGAAATTAATTATTTTCGGCTTATTATGACGCGAAAACACATTCTGAGTGGTAAATGAAGGCATACTGTACACTTTTTCGAGACAATCAGGGGGGACCATATTGGGTACACTTATGGCGAGATTCATCTTTTTCCAAACGATCTCCGTATTCCATTCATAAAGCCACTCCAAATCAAAGTTTTATCACTCAAAAAGAAAGATTTTGAACTCCTTGAGACAGGGGTTTGAATGCTCCAAGATCGAGGTTAGAGCACGTTACGATTAATCGATTCAAAAATTTTCGGCTCCGTTTCAACCGCACATAATTCCTCCGGTAGTTCCTTCAGTTTAAGCGCAAGATATCCATGAGAACCTTCACATTTTCTAGGAAACGCAATAATCTCAATCCCTCTCTTATATTTTTACAAAATGAACTTGAAAAAGAATTGCGGGAATGTCAATGAGAATCTATTCCGGAGATCGGCATATGGGATCACGTTGGGTACACTTACTTTACTTTACATACTGGATAAGAGAGGTTTCATCTCCCTGCAAGATAATATTCCCCAATTGCAAAAAATGAAGAGTTTCCTTCCCTTGCATGAAGAATTTGCGATGAATTTTCAATGGGCTGAATTTTCATGTGATTTTGATTCGATATAATTAATCGTTGCATATCCCGTTCCTGTGCATGAATTTCAACTTTGCGGGTAGTCATTTTATAGGAAATTTTATCAGCTTTCCATTGAAAGTGGCGCCGAAAGTCTACGTTTGTGCGCATGTGCAGAAAATCGCCTTTTTCTGAAACCGAAAAAATCGAATTTTCAAAAAATGGCTCATAAGTCACTTGGATTGCCCCAAACTTTTCTGAAACCCATTTTTTTCGAAAGAACGCAGAATTTCACGTCAAATATATAATTTTCAAAGAATAAAAAGAATGGCTCTTTGAGAAATTAACATTTTAGTGAAAAACACTCTTTTGCCTCCAGGAGGCCTCCAAATCACAGAGGAGGAATTTTCGACAACGTTTTCGATAGGTTTTTCAATGTCCTTCAAGATGCCGCAACCCGCAAATCAATAGCTATTCAAAAACTCGGAATATTCCCATTTTCGTGAATAAAAGAGCATCGATTTTTACACGATAAATTTTCGGTCTGTTTACGGATGTGCGTGCAATGGAGAGGAGAAATTTCTTTTGGACCTCATAGGCGGTTGAAAGTTCCTATTTTGAGCCATAGAATCGAATACAAAAGGTTAAAAAAGAATCTGAGAGATGACCCCTTTCCATAGATCGCTTTGGCGTGGAATCCATCATATGCGACTGTAGGCTGCGAAAATCTGTCGAGTCGATTTCGTATGAGGAAAGTGGGTTGAAATCATGTTTCTCGCAAGCGCTCGCGCATGTAAGACTTTCATATATGAAGCCGTTCAAGAGCTCGACGTTCGGCCCTTCAGGCCAAGTGCGTCGGGGGCTAACTTCGGCCGATTGTCTGTCCCCTTGACAAGCCAGATCTGACGAGGGATGGCGAAACGTACTGTAATCTAGCGTAGAGTCAATCCTTTTCCCATATGTCTCTCCTCACCTTTATACTTTCCATCAAAATCCTCCAAGTTCACCTTGCAACCATACGAGGCTTGGAGGTGCATAGTTCGAGTTGAAGTAATTCAACTCGATCTTCGACATGAGTCAGCGAAATTTGTTGACACAATTCTACTGGCAAAAGCCGATCAATTGACATTTAACCATTTGTCATCCTTGCCAGTGATGAATACAGTACTTGATCGTATCGATCGAGTACGAATATTAGTTTGATATACATATATCCGACAGAAGGCTGAAAACCTGTCAAGTCGATTTCATATGGGAAAAGCGGGTTGAAATCATCTTTCTCGCAAGCGCTCGCGCATGTAAGACTTTCATATATAAAGCCGTTCAAGAGCTCGACGTTCGGCCACTCAGGCCAAGTGCGTCGGGGGCTAACCTCGGCCGATTGTCTGTCCCCTTGACAAGCCAGATCTGACGAGGGATGGCGAAACGTACTGTAATCTAGCGTAGAGTCAATCCTTTTCCCATATGTCTCTTCTCACCCTTACACTTCCCATCAAAATCCTCCAAGTTAACCTCGCAACCATACGAGGCTTGGAGGCGCATAGTTGGAGTTTAAGTAATTCAACTCGATCTTTGGCATGAGTCAGCGAAATTTGTTGACACAATGCTACTGGCAAAAGCCGATCATCCAAAATTCAATAATTTGTCCTTTCAAACATTCCATTCACCTGGTAAGAAATTCTGTTTCCGTCCCCGAAAAATTGAGACAATTCTACTTAGAAATCATGTATCTCGGGTTCAATCCGATGATGATCTTTTGCATTAAAAATCTGAACTTGAGAATATCAATACCCTGCGACACTTATCGACTCTTATGAACTTGCATAGATCACATTTCAGCCGTGGAATGGCTCCATCTCGGATCGGGGAGGTCGTAGAAAATTTCTAATGAAGCAAATCGTAGGTCTTGCAAAGACCTAAGTAGGGTAGGAGAGCGGGGGAGACGAAGTAGGTCACACCTTTTCTCACTTTTCCCCATAAGAATAGCATTGTGCGCGGATCCTGACGAATGCATTGCAAGCATAGGAAACTGCACTCTCATGAGTTTGTCACGCATCGATGATTCCGCGCTCGGCAGTCCTCTCAGGTCAAACCTTTTTCTCACTTTTCCCCATAAGAAAAGCATTGCGCGCCGATCCTGACGAATGCATTGCAAGCATAGGAAACTGCATATCATGATTTTTCACTCATCCGCGCTCGCCTCTCATTTTCCCCCCATTGCGCGCGGATCTTTGTATGGTACTCCGAGCTCGGTTCTTCACTCCCGTCCATAAGAATATCATTGCCCGCGGATCCTCACGAAATACATTGGGAGGATAGGCAACTGCTCGTCTCCGTGCTCGACATAACGGGACTGGCCCGCACACATATCCATCAATAATATTTGAGAAATATCGAGCTCATATTTTTGAGAGATGAGCAGCATAGTCCTTTCACTCTTTCAGCTACTCTCTCTCTCCTTCGCGCTGCCTATACTTCAGTCCTCTCTCTCTCATACCTGGCCTTCGCTCGAAATATTATTTCCTGCGAGCAGCGGTCAAGCCCGTTGTTTGAGCATCGAGAGCAGCTGCTGCCCACCTTTACTCGATCCCTCGTCAGCAGTATACAGCAGTTTACCGTCGCTCACACACGACATTATTCTTCAAATTACTTGAAAATTATTCACCCTTCTTTTAATATTATTATTTCTGAATTTACACGTGTCTCATCTTTTGCAAAGTGTTTTTTGCGAGTGCTAAAGTGTAATACTACTTATTGTAGTTTGAAACATATGTGAATATATTGCTTATGCCGTGAGTGAAAGTTTTACCAGTTCGGTTTTGTGAGAATAGCTGATCACCCGCAAAAATCTGATGGTACATTATTCGTTCAAGATGAATGGTGAATTTTGGACGGCCAGTGAGAGTTTTTTCGTTTTGACTAGAACCTCAAACGGAGTAAGTACTTCAAATTTTTTCTTCCATGAAATAATTTTTGGGAGGGTATCCGAAATTGAAATCAAAGGCAATATTCTCATCCCCACACCCATTAATTTTTTTATTGTCGATTATAATTCTTTTTCCTTTTTTTTTCATCACATACTATACAAGCACACCATATTCACACTCTAAGCTTTACATTGCAGCTTTTCTTACCTGGGTAGCACTCAGCATACGTTTTTTTTCTCGTTATATCTATCCAACTTATGAGCTTTAACATTCATAATCACTCTCTTGAGTATCTTAGGCATATTGATGACTAGCATATCACACTCAGCATTATTTTTTAAATCTAGATGATTATTTTTTACCAACCAATCTCGTATACACATTGGTCGATTCAATTTGATCAGTTTCTTAAGTCGAGCCTCTGTTAAGATCTCAACGAACCAATCGATTCCGTTTTCATCCATTCTTCTTCCTAAATATCTATTGAATTCTGAATCGACAAAATACTTATTGATTAACATTTTCTCGAAGCTACTTTGACTTAATGCTAAAACTCTACCCTCTAGATTGCTTATTATTACAATTATCTTAGAGTCTATTTTTCTACAATTGAGTGTGATTCCGCGATACTCTGTTGTCTCTGTCACACCTTGCACTTTATCTAGTCGCAACCTTGTTATTTGCCGACGCACTCGTTGTTCATAAATCGCGCACATTTCATCCCACTCCATCTTGTTCAATGTTATCTTCTCAGTCATATCACTGAGGATGATCTCAAATTTCCCCCGTATATTATCTGCTTCCATGTACAGGGAAAACTCTCGTCCTCTGAAACATGGTAGAGAGAATTTTAGTCAATGTCTTCCCATTTTTTTTTCTTTTTTTAGAAACGCTTTTATAATTAGAAAGGTGGGCTACTCACATTGGAATTATTCTGCTGCTATTCTTGATCCATTCTCTACTCGTTTCTTCTTCATTGAGCGGCAGATCATTGTCCCCCTTTCTCATCCATTCATAAGCTTCAAGCTGATTGATTGTCGATGAGGACGATGCTGACAATTGTCGTTCCTCATTCACACTTATGTTCGCTTGTGGTGGTGGTGGTGGTGGCGGAGATGGATCTACCTCAGCTGTTGCCCCTGTTTGATCCATGATATTGAAAATAGCTAATCGTTCATCATTTGGATCCTGTTGCACTGTCTGTGATATAGCTTTTAGCAGAGCTTCCATCTTTTAAAGTTCATCTAATTCACTATCACTCCATTCAACATTGTACGAATCATCAATTACAACGTCTAGCATATCCCTCAGTACTTGCCAAATTGGGATAGACCCCGGGCACGGGGGGATGTCATCATCATCATCGCACGTTGTAGAAGTAATTAATGCAACTTGTACCGGCGCTGGCGTCTCATCGTCATCAACAACGATTATTAATTCATAATCAAAATCATTCCCATCGTTATCGTTATCGCTCGTCGATGATGTAACTTCATTCTCGTCGGCAGCGTCTAGGGGTTGAGGGTCCTGCTCCTTCATCCGGATCCGCTCTTCTTTTATGGGTCGCTACCTCATATGGTGGGGGAGGTGAAGGGGTTGTTGATCTCCGATTCCGGTCGGAACCTTCACCACGCGGTCTTTGCGGAACTGGTGTAGGGGGTCGTGGTTGTTGCGGCGGTGGTGGTGTTGGTTGTGGTGGTGGTGGTGGTGGTGGTGGTGCTACTCCTGCCACCGGCTCGCCCGGTCTCTGCAGCGGCGGCGTGTAGCCTCTATTTTCTCTCTCTGCTTCTCCCCACGACTCGTACAACCGCACTTTTCGTCTACCACCTTGCTCTACAGATGCTAGATATCTATATTCACTTCCCGTCGGATTGATTTGCTCAATATTATGTCTCAAATTTTGATGGAAAGCACTTGTAAATGCTTTCGGGGCAAAAACGTCAAATTTATCCTCTGACTGAACGTCCTCTAGTTCGAACACAACTGCTGGACCGTATCTCGTTGCTATACTTCTAACACCGAGAACTTTAAAACTTTTATTTAGCGGTAACTCACAAAATTTTTTAGTGTTAAAAAGATTTACTCTATAGTTATTCAGTTGATGGAATAGTGCCATCACACCCGTGGCACAACAACAACTGATTGACTGACTGCAAGGCTCATCCTTCCAGATGATTTTATACCTTTTACAGAAGAGGGGCTCGCATTATTTATAATTTTTCCCTCCCAAAGTCTTAGTATATAACAGTCCCTCTTTTCTGCGCACCTGCAGTGAGAAGAATTGTTGGTACACTTTATTTAATTTATTCGAGCGCGAAACCTGTACGTTCATCATCTCGTCACTGTCAAGTTTTTTTTTCTCCATTCCAAAAGAAAACGTATTGAACTTCCTCGTTGCGTGAGGGACAAGATTATCCAGAGCAACCTCACATCGTGCATATGTCATTGAAGAGCCGCATCTAATGCAAATCGCTCTCACAATTTTCACTGAACCGAGTAAAATGCGTTTTGCTCCTATTCGAGATGGTCTCCCTCTCTCTCTCATGACCTCTCCCCAACAACCGTATGTTTGCAATGTTTTGCAAACTTATCATTGTTACTGTTGTATAAAAAACAGCTTTCAATGAGAATTACAAGCAGTCAGTGTACCCCTTTGAGCAAGTATACACGTCCTGGTGAGTCTTGTGTTATGGCAAATGTATTTCTTTCCTTGAGCATCGAGTATTCTATTCTATTGCAGAAATGTCAGGCTTTCAAAAGATATCGGTATGGTAGGCATGTGAGACACATTCCTACACTCATTCAAGAATTTTCCGAACTTGCTCAGTGCATTACCAACATACTTTTTGCGCCAGAATTTACATCGCGGAGACATAGCCAACACGAGCTACGGAAATACGTCGAGTTACTCAACGACTGTCGATTGAACATCCATTTTTTGAATTGCATACCAATACAGCCCCGGTTTTTCCCTGCGTTGCCCAATAATGGCCAACGTTCTTGAATCATTAAGTATCGATTATTCAGAGCTTTTAGATAAATTCAATAGGCTTACCCGTGTTGGTTTGGAACATGTTAATCACGGACGTATCCCGCGACTTATTAAAAAATTTTCTCTAATCTCCGATAGAGTCTCGAGCATTCTATCTTCATCCGATTTTCATCGTAGAAAAAAATTGAAAACCGGTATTAAAGCGCGATACGAAACTATACTCGATGGTTGTCGCTCCAAAAAAAATATTCTAGATTATCTATTAACAAGGCAACCAGAGTCAAACATAGAAAAATTGATATTTTTCGAAGGTCAGAGTGCTTTTTTGAATCGCATCAGAACAGGTTTGATTGCAAACATTACCTACAAAGATCTCGACTCATTTCTCGAAGATGCTGGAGCAAAAGTGTTAACATTCATGAGACCCATTCTTAAGCAGTACAATACAGTGAAAGTGAACCTTATACTTAGTGCTCACTTTAAAT
The DNA here is from genome assembly GCA_029851415.1 of Eretmocerus hayati. Lineage (NCBI taxonomy): Eukaryota > Metazoa > Arthropoda > Insecta > Hymenoptera > Aphelinidae > Eretmocerus > Eretmocerus hayati. The sequence continues at coordinate 69,298,155 of CM056744.1, read as the reverse complement.
TATCCGACGAATCGTCGCAGATAAAGCACTTTCAAACACAGTACAAATTGATCCTTCATTCGAGCAAATTGAGAGATTGGTATCGCGACTCCGTTCTCACACTAATTACACAAATCTCTGAGTTTGACGGGGAGGGTAGTGGCTTAGCTCTTGACGAGATCTTAAATCTGAAAATCACCGTGATAAAATCCAATCCTATTCAAGCTTCGTCGAGAGTTTCCCCATTACCTAGATGGATTGAAAAGAAAAATGCGACGGTCAGCGTTTCAAGCAATGACGACGCATGCTTCATGTGGTCCATTATGGCGGGGACGTTTCCTTTGCCAAAGCATTTACGTCACGTTAAAGAGGCCTACCCGCACTATCAATATCATTTCAAGATTTCCAATATCAAATTTCCCATGCAGCTTAAATCAATATCAAAATTTGAAAAATTGAATAGAGATAAAATATCAATTTATGTATATGGAGTAGATTCATCCGATAATTCGTTTTACCCGCTTTATATAAGCAATAATGAGGGGGCAAAACCCATCGACTTATTACTCTACGAAGATCATTACTGTTACATAAAAGATCTATCCCGTTTGATAGCTCACAGTGTCTCTAGTAGAAAATCGAAAGTTCATGTATGCAGAAAGTGCCTACATTTTTTTACTCCTTTGAGAAACTCAATCGACATCGCGAACTCTGTCTAAAAAACTCTGATAAATGCATAACAGCTTTTCCCAAACAAGACTCACTTCAATTTGTGAATCATTATAAAAAACAAGAGATTCCATACATTTTGTTTTCGGATTATGAGTGTTACTTGGAACAGGTTGACGCTGGATATTTTGAAAACTCCCAAGACGCTCATATGAACAAATTGAAATATTCGAAGCTTGCTTCGAACGCTTATCAGCGTCATGTACCGTTCATGGTAGGATTTTATTTCCACCACAAATACGATCCGGACAAGTGTAGATATGGCTCATTCCGAGGGGCTGACTGCGTGCATCAATTTGCACTAGAATTGGAGAAGATTGCTCGTCAAGTTGAAAGTGTGAGTATGGGTATAGCTCTCTCTCTCTCTGTTTCACGTGCATCCATTTCAATAATTTATGCTCTTCATCCCCCCAAACAGGAACTTCAGAATCCACTACCTCTATATATGAGCGCTGAAGATGAGGACGCATTCCAACGAGCCACAAATTGTCATATTTGTGGTGACATTTTCACCGAAAGTGACATTAAGACACGTGATCATGACCATTTTTCTGGGCTTTTTCGAGCTGCTGCACACAGTCATTGCAATTTGGGATACCGTAAGCAGTATTTCATTCCGGTCGTTTATCACAATCTTTCTAGGTAATTGTTGTAATAATAATTGCATACAATGTTGAAATTTATGATGAAAATTAATAATATGCCCCCGCATTTTCCAGATACGACGGCCATTTTTTGATAACCCACATAGCAAACTCTTTTAAGGGTACAGTGAATGTGATTCCACAGAATATGGAGACCTACATTTCATTCACAAAGAATATACCCGAATCTAGGATCAGTCTGAGATTCATCGATTCGATAAAATTTTTGAGTGGGAGTCTGGACAAATTATCAGCGCTCTTGCCAGTGGACAAGAAAACCATCCTTTTTTCTCAATTCAGAGATCAAATTGAGAGGATATGCAGTAAGACGGGGGTGTCACAAGCTGATATATTTAGCCTACTCACAACCAAAGGATTCTTCCCCTACGACTATGTGGATGGCCTAGGAAGATTGGAAGAGCAAAATATACCGAGTAAGGACAAATTTTTCAACATTCTGACAGATAGTTCTATATCTGAGAAAAACTATTCACATGTCCAGCGAATCTGGTCCTTGTTTGAGATTAAGAATCTTTTTGAGTACGCAGAACTTTATATGAAAACAGACATTTTGCTACTAGCAGATGTATTCCAAAATTTTCGACACAGCTGTATGAAAAGTTACAAACTCGACCCTGCTTTCTTCTACACACTACCAGGCTATAGCTTCGAGGCTATGTTGTTATATACTGGGGTCAAATTGGAACTGATTCGTGATATTGATATGATCTACTTCATCGAGGCTGGGGTTAGGGGTGACTTTTGTACCGTTGTTAGACATTTTTCTCAAGCAAACAACAAATACATGTTTGACTTTGACGAAACAAAAGAAACCAAGTACATAACCTATCAGGACGTAAACTCGATGTATGGAAAAGCAATGAGCGAAAAATTACCATATCGCAATTTTCAATGGGTTGAAGACTTTGAAAATTTTAATGTCAATGACATTCCGGATGATTCCGACATTGGTTATATATTGATGGTCGATCTGAGATACCCAGCTCACATTCACGACGAGCATTCAGATTTCCCGTTCTGCCCAGAGAAAATGCTCCCACCTCGAGCCACTCACAAAAACAAAAATCTCTTGGCAACATTGCACGACAAGAAAGATTACATTATTCATTACAAATATTTGAAGCAGTGTCTAGCCCACAATTTGGAATTGGTAAAAATTTCTCGGATTTTGAAATTTGATCAGAAGGCATGGTTGGAGCCTTACATTACCGTGACCCTGAGGCAAGCTGCAAATTCCGAATTTGAGCGCAACTTGTTTAAGCTTTTGATCAACAGCATATTTGGCAAGACGATGGAGAACATTAAGGGTCATAGGGACGTCAAGGTCGTCAATAAATGGGGTGGGCGTTTTGGGGCAGAACGATACATTGCTTCACCACGCTGTAAACGGGTTGTAGTGTTCAATAACAACCTTATTGCGGCAGAATTGGAGAAAACTAAAGTCATTATGAACCGTCCGATATATGCCGGTATGACGACCTTGGATTTAGCTCGAACAATTATTTACAGTTTCCATTATGACTATATTTGCAAAAAGTTTCCTAATCAATTCAAGTTAATATATTCAGATACTGATAGCCTCATCTATGAGGGTCAAATTGACCCATACATTTGCATGATTAAAAAGGATTGTGAGCGGTATTTCGACACATCAGGTTTCCCGAAAAATAACAGATACGGCATTGTGCCCATGAACAAGAAATTTTTAGGCTTTTTCAGCGATGAATGTCCAAATCACATTATTCGCGAAGGTGTTTTCTTGAGACCCAAGCTATACAGCTTACTTTTGGGAAATGACATAGATGGGCGAGTAGAAGAAGAGCGTAAAATTGGTAAAGGTGTTTCAAAAATACAGCTCAAGAATAGCATAACCTACAACGACTACAAGAGATGCTTTTTCGAAAAAGAAATTTTAGTAGGCGAGCAGAAAAGTATTCGCAGTTTGAATCACAATGTGTTTTCGGTGAATGAAAGAAAAGTTTTCATAACTTTTCTCGATGACAAGCGTGTCACAATGGAAGATGGTATAACAACACTACCTTATGGACATTATCGTCTTGAGGCGAGTACTAGTGAATAAGAATATGTATGATTCATGTATGATGGTTTTTTGGGAATAAATAAAAGCCGCGCTTAAATTTTGAAAAAATTTTTATTATTCCAAAAATGAGAGAAAAAAAAATTTAGAATCACATGATTAACTCCATTTATGTAATGTACATACTCTCGAATCAAAGCTTCATCTTGAAAAGCTCAAAATTGGGATGCCTGTGGAAGAGCATTGGGGGGGGGGGAGGAAAAAATCCACCACCTTTGAAGAATAACGACGATCAACTAGAACCTTTCTCAGCTGTTCAGTAATTTGATGTAGACCTCGACCATTGTCCTCAACTCGAGCCAAAATTCTCTGATTGTTGTCGGGTTCACGAGCAACTTTACCATCGATTGCCTGAACATTCTTTTCAATCTGATCGATCCTCGATGTGAGATCCTCAATAACATCATTATGCTCATCATCTTCATCATTCAACTCTTCACGATTTTGAGTCAGGCGGTCGTTTGTACGCTGAACTTGATCCATAATTTCATCAAGATATGCACGTGTATCCATTATCCCATGTTCACAGCTGTGTGCATTTTCAGTAACTAACTTTTCCAAATCTGCCAATCTCTGCTTCAATTGATATTGCTCACGCAATACACGTTCCTCGATTTCCACCCTATATTTTTGTAGCTCACCCTCGTTGAATTGTCGCATACAATCAATTTCTCCCCTCAAATTTCTATTTTCAGCAACCAGCGTCTCAATTTTCAAATTGCACTGATCAAATTTCTTCTCGAGCAATGAAATTTCATTTTCTGACATCTCTGCGTGATCTGCGAGCAGCTTTGCAAGCTCATTACAGAGACTCTTGTTGAAAACCACATCAGAACGACACTTTTTCATATCTTCACGAATTTGAATACAATTCTGTTCATACTCTGCGAGAGTACGTTTCATTTCCATCAGTTTTGCATCTAGAGCATTCTGCTGTGTGTTTTGTTCATTGCTCGTAATGTCATAATAGGCCTGATAATTTATAATCATCGATTTCGATTGACTCATTTCATTTTCAACTTTTTCGAGAGCCATTTGATGTTCTTCATATCTCAAATTTAACTCTTCGGTGACCGACTTTCGCGAAACATTGAGTAAGTCAATGATGGTGGTTATCAATTTTTTCTTCTCATCTGCTGATAGTTTGTTACTGATTCTCGAAAACACGTGTTCAAAGCAAGATGAAATCTTCTCCTCAATGTCCATGCTCGAATCCGACTCGATTGATTCATAATGGTCTGCAAAGGCTCGGAGCAGCGAATGACGATTTTCCCCAGTAACTGACTCATCTTTCAGAGTAGATTGCAGAATCAATCCAAAAGCATGATTCACCTTTGAATAGTACTGTCTATCTGTTCCTGCTGTAACGCATTTCAATAGAATTAGTTTTCCACAAGAATGATGTAGAGAGAGAGAGAGAGAGAGAGAGAGATTTACATACCTTTCACAGCATAAGACACTTGTTTTTCCTCTCCCGCTTGACTGCCTCCAGCTCGTCTGCCTACCCCTCCTGCTGGTATTTTTTCTTGCGACATTCTTTCCTTACTATGAGATGAATCTCCAACTTTAGGATTTTTAAGAGGATCAATAGATGGAGTACTTGTTCCAGTTCTTCCATCTACTCTCTCTTGGTCACCCACTAGTGGTGGTTTATTCTGAACTGGGTCCATTTTCCGTCGCAGATTCTGCGACTTCTGAACACAGAATGATGATCACCCATGACCGGCACTCCTTTTTATACTATGTACCCGTCCTCTCGTAGCTCCTCGAGAATGCTATGGATTTCATTCTGATGACTGGTGTTTCCCAAATCAAATTCGCGTAAAAGTAAATCCAAACGATTGACAAGCTCATTGGGGTCATTCCAGTAGACAATATCGAGGTCAGAATTGTTTCCATGGAAAGTCATAGCGTCTTTGTCCTTGACCTGTTTGATTACGTCATATAGCCCACCTCCTTTCATTCGCATCGCTTCATCATCCGAATTTCCCTCAGACGATGTGTTTGAGAGGAGTGGGGAAGGCTTACTCCCGCACAACACCTTAATGACGTGATTGTATTTCTACCCTCTGGAGCTGATCATTTTCCCTCCGGGCACATTACCAATTCTATGTGGTATGCTAATTAGCAAGAGCCTCTTGTACTCGCTCATGTCAGCATTTGTGAAATCACGTGGTTTATTCATGAAAATTAGTTCAAAGAGTCCACGTGTACCTTGGAAAACATGCTGTCCATCGACAACGATCTTATCTGTCGCTTTATCGAATGAAATTTTCGATTTTCCGATACAAAGTTCATTTCTATCGTTGAAGTTTAAACCATAAACGGAGTCTATTTCCTTTGATTTCGTGAAAAAATATGTCATGTACTGGGTGGTTAGCCCACCCAAATTTTGCCCTGTGAAATCAACGTAATTTTCCCATTGTTCCGGGTGTCTCATTGCACTTCTCACCGTCTCGTCCAAATTTATTCGAGGCGGTTCATCCACTTCCATTGCAGAGGTAGCATTCTGTCCTCGAGATGACGACGACGATGACGTTTGCAAGAGACTCTTGTTTTTTTTTTATTCTTTTTGGGCTTCTGGAGTATAAAGGGTGAATCTAAGAGCCTCTTTCTACTATTCTTGATTAGCGGTACACCCAATTGCTCCGCTCCGTAGCTAGATTTTCGAGGAATTTCCTGAATTTTTAATGAATCTGGTGGTATTTCGTACTCGTCGATCTTTTCAGCATCCTCATATTTCTCATCCTCGTCGTCGTCGTCGTCGTCTTTGTAGTACTCATTATCACTCTGAATACCACTACTATTCGAAGATTTCTCTCTCTTAATCTTCTTCCCACCCCCCACCACTACATGCTTGTTCAAGGAAATCAATTTTTCCAAAGGCTCAACAATTGGCTGCAAATTCTCCAGATTCATGGACTGATCGCTGACCCTACCCTGTCTGTAAGCCTGGTGTTTTTCCCGTATAGTCTGTGATGTGCGTTGAATCTGTAATTTCAGCTCCTCTTGTCGATTTTTTCCCTTTCTTTTCTTTCGATCACCCCCCTCCCCTTTTTTTCTTCTCTTGTTCGCTGTGGGTCTTACCATGTTGACGATTCAAACACGACTGACACGTTTAAAACACAACTGACGCGTTTAAAACACGACAAAGTCGTTGGACCCACGCCTATATCTGCCATTATTCATAGGATCATCTTTGATAATGGTTAGAAAATTGAATTTACCCCCACTCCAGCATGTTGAACATAGCTTCTTAAACTCGGGAAATGACATATCAGAGCCTACATGATTGCTATATATATGTTTCAAATTTCCATCGTCCTGATTGAATAGACAAATCAAGTTGGCATTATCTCTTATCATATGTTTCGGAATGGCTGCGTACGACTGTGAGAGATAGAACGTGTCGATGGCGAAATGGCGGCCCATACAATAATATTCCCCTATGGTTCTCTGTTTTTCCGGGCTAACATCATCGAAAATGAATATGCTATTCTTCAGAGCCTCGTGCGGCCTTACGATATCAGCATTTTCTCCATAAGTGAAGTATTTCATGCCAATGTCTGAGAATGGTTTCATCACTCCAGCGAGAAACTTGTACTTTGGCTGATGCAGAGACTTTGAATAGACATACGAATGATCGAAAACGAGACCATTTGGGCTGATTATGAGTGAAATCAAAGACGTAGTCTTACCACAGTTAGACGGGCCAATAATTAAACATCTAATTGTATTGGGTAGGAGCTTCCCATGACGCTTTTCTCCTTTCTCCAAAGCCTCATGATCCACATTGACCATGGAGATGGACTCGGGCTGTCTTATAAATCTCATGTTTGCACACTGCGTTTCACTCTCTACTGATTGAAATTAACCTCGAAACGAGTATAAATACCAAATCTCTCGAGCGATGACTTTCAGTCACTCTCTATGCTTGCCATGGAGAGCTCGTATGTTCAATGTGTACGTTAAGAGGTGGGGGACTAGTAAACTCCACAATAAATAACCTACCATTCGAACTACACTTGCCGGGATACAATTTCTGCGGTCCTGGCACAAATTTGCGCAAGAGGTTAGCCCGTGGTGACCGTGCGGTCAACGACCTCGACGAAGCTTGCAAACGACACGATATAAAATATTCACAATTTCGTGATCTCGAGCATCGTCACGCTGCTGATTTAGAACTTCAGACCGCGGCTGAAAAGCGGATAAAAAAAGGTGGGTTTTTTGAGCGATTAGCTGCTCGCGGAGTTGCCGCGGCCATGCGAGCAAAACGCAGATTTGGTATGGGTCTCAAGAGACAAAGAAGGAGAAGGAGACAGAGGAGGGGTAGAAGGGTTAATCCACGTACTTTGGCGTTAGCAAAACGAGGAGGATTTCTTCCTGCAATTTTACCAACTTTGGCTGCGCTTGGCGCAATTGCCTCGTTCGCCGGTGGAGCGTCAAATGTTGCAAAATCAATCAGTGCGATTCGTACAAATCGTAAGCAATTGGCCGAGCTGAAGAGACACAATCTGGCGTTGGAAGCAAAAGGTAAGGGTCTCTATCTATCCCCATCTTCTTGCTCACGACGTGGTGGTGGTGGGCTGAAGAAAAAAAAAACTTGAAAAAAAGAAGAGGGCGTGCAAAAAGAAGATAAGAGGTACAACTGGTCGGCAACTCGCACTAGCAGCACGGGACATCCCAAATTTTCGTGGAGTGTTTGCACTTGAATATCTCCCCCCACCCCCTGCCTGGGACACTGAAGCTACGATAGTGAATCTGAAAAACGCGCATTGGGTTGCATACTGGAAGAAGGGACGTCAAATTGAGTATTACGATAGTTTTGGTAATCTGAAACCACCTCGAGAACTGGTAGAGTATTGGAAAAAAAGTCGGCCAGATTGTGAGCTTACTTACAACCGATTGCAGCGCCAGACATTCCGCCAGAGCATTTGTGGTCCATTGTGTGTTAAATTTCTGAGAGATCGTATATAAATACGGGGTGCAGTGGTCAAACGTAGTCAGTCATGAGTGAGGTCTTTGTGGTGTCGAGTGCCTCCACATACATCGATCAAAACATCAAACTCAAGGAGCACCTGTCTCCCAATAAGATCTATGAATTGGGTTTGGTTGATCTAACGACATACCACGCAATTCCAAACATCGATTGGAGGAACAACCACTTCTACTGGGGAGATCAAAAATTGGAGATACCCACTGGGACCTATGAGATTGCTGACATTGAAGAGTTTTTGCAGGAGCATATACCACCGAGGGTGCCACTAAAGACCTACGCAGAAGAAGTGCTAGATGTTGATATCCCGCGAGGCTTGACTGAAAGATCAATTTTCATTCGTGTCAACAAGAACTCTCTACATTGTGAGATCTTTTACCATCACGACATTGATTTCACCCCTGAAAATAGCCTGGCACGTCTTTTGGGGTTTGAAAAATGCACATTACCAGCTTACAAGTGGCACACATCTAATCACATTGTGAAAATCAGTCGAGTGAATGTTGTGAGAGTTGAGTGCAATCTGATTCGTGGGACATACTTCAATGGATCCCCGTGCTACACAATCTATGAATTTTCACCCCATCAGGTGAAGGCGGGTGAGCAGTATACAAAAGAACCTAAAAACATTTTGTATTCGCAAACGCGAACGAATGATATCAAAAATATCTGCATAAGACTTTTGGATCAGAACGGTGACCTTATTAACAATCGCGGGGAAGAAATCACTATGAGATTTCATTTGAGGGAGAGAAAAAGGAGGGATGTACGTATATAATACAGCTGAAAAGTCACTCACGACTCAGTTGTCTGAGGTGAGTGGAGTGAAACACACGTTCAAGGGGTCCAAAAGACCCCCACTCACTCGTAAAAGTATCATCTTTTTACAATCTCTGGGCTATAAAGTGCAGAAGAATGGCTACCCGTTCCGACATCCTGGACATAACTAAGCCACCTGTGAAGGATGAGCGTATAACAAAACGCCTGGTTCGTAAATATCAACCCTTTAATTTCCAAAATCTGTCGAGGAATGATGAAATTAGAATCACCGTATCGAGCAATGACGTCTATTTGTTACCAAGTGAAGCTTATTTATACATAGCTGGTAATATAGTGTTTGACACCGAGGCAGATATCATTCTTGTCAATAATTTCCCGTGTTTCATGTTTGAAAGTGCTCGTATTGAAATTAACAATGTTATCATTGATGAGACTGAAAATGTTGGGGTTGTCACGCTTATGAAAAATATCGCATCACTTTCTGCTGATGAGGAAAAGAGCCTGTCGGGGGGAGCATACCATTCTGGAGACTACACAATCAGCACAGGTTATGGCTTCAACTTTGCACTGCCTTTGAACAAAATGTTTGGTTTTTGTGAGGATTACAAACGTGTGATTGCTCATGCAAAATTCGATATCGTTCTGCTGAGATCGAAAAACGATAATGATTGTGTGATAACGACCAAAGATGAGTGCAACCCAGTGATAAACTTGTCAGCGGTAACGCTTCACATACTCCATGTCTATCCAGCAGATTCAATAAAATTACGTCTTTTGAAAATCTTGGAACGTGGAACACCTATATATCTATCATTCAGATCATGGGATTCAGTTGAATATCCATCATTACCGGAAAATACTTCACAGTTGATATGGCCGATAAAAAGCACTAGTCAGATGGAAAAGCCACGCTACATCATAATCGCTTTTCAAACTGGCAGACGTAACAATCGCAAAAAGAGTGCAGTGAAATTTGATCACTGCAAGCTGACAAACGTTAAACTTTTTCTCAATTCCGAGGCCTATCCCTATGAGCACATGCATTTGGATTTTGAAAATTCGAGGAATACTTCAATTCTCTATCAGATGCTCAAATCTTTTAGACAGAGCTATTACGACACGGAAAATGCAAGTCTGTCCCTGAGTATGGCGAATTTTATCGATAAATATCCAATAATAGCCTTGGACATTTCAGAACAAGACGAATCGGTGAAATCGTCGGTCGTTGACATTCGTTTGGAACTAGAATTTAAGGAAAATATCCCAAAAAATACGACAGCGTATTGCATCATCATTCACGATAAGATTGTTAAATATAATCCACTGACGAGTATGGTTCAGAAGATAATTTGAGAGCTTTTCTACAGCATTCGGCAACAACAACAACAACAACAACAGGAGACGACATGGGGTCTGAAGTGGGGGGGGGGGGGGGGAAGAAGAAAAAATCCCACCCCACGTCTTACGACGTTTGTGGGCGATTCGACATGAGTGATCTTGAAAAGTCTTACCCTATGCGTGCAAATTACATCTTTATCGATATGCAAGGCTATACGATTGGATATGCTAAACAGGTGTTCATTCCCAAGGAAATTGCTCTGATCAATCAAGAGCTGAAAGAATGCATCACGACCTATGAGCCGCTGCACTATACAATTGAACCACCCTATGACATAAAAAATCTAGAAACTCGCGAGCTCAAGAATATGATCCATCATTTCAACTATGGGCATAATATACCATGGGGTGCGGGTTCCACGCCTTGGGATCAAAAAGTTGCTGGAATAGCACGAGAGTTGGAAACAGCACGCTCGGTATTTAGAATGAATATCGTCTATGTGAATCGTGATGAGAAAAAGTACTGGCTACGTCAACTTCTACCCGAATATTTCAAGCACAACACGTCATTTTGGGTGAAAAATATATACGAAGAGTGTGGTGGTGAGAGAGATGGTTACTTTGACAGGGATTATAACTACGCCCCCTGCAAATTCCACGATAATTCATTATTTAGATGTGCACTACGTAACGCACAACATATGTATCACTTGAAGAATAAAAAGCACGCAGACGAATAATTTTCGTCTCTCTCTCTCTCTCTATGTATCTATGTGCACATAAATAAAAATAAAAAAAAAATCCATGGAAAAATGGTGTTGTTATTTCATCTTAACTCCCTCCCCACTCCTTTCTTCAAAATATCTCACGAGGTATAAATTGATGAATTTGGAAGCTCTGAAAGCCAGTTGAAATTATCACGTCCAACACACACAATGGATCAGTTTAGTGCTGAAAAAGTGCGATTGGTGAACGAGTTGCATAAGCCTGCAAGGCGATTTTTCCCACGACGGAGAGTAATTGTTCGTTCAATAGATGATTGTTGGCAGATTGATTTAATTAGTATGTTACAGCATTCTAAATCCAATAAGGGGTACAATTATATCTTGGCTGTAATAGATGTTCTCTCAAAATATGCTTGGTGCTTACCGGTTAAGAGGAAAAATGCCTCGGATGTGTGTGAGGCGTTCAAATCAATTCTAGATACAGAAGGCCGTCAGCCTAAAAACGTGCAGAGTGATCAGGGCACGGAATTCTATAACGCTAAATTCAGTCAACTCATGAAGCAACGGAATATCAATCATTACTCGACATACTCTGTCTGTAAATCGTCCGTAGTGGAACGCTTCATAAGAACAATCAAGAGTAAAATGTACCGTTATTTCTCACTGAGAGGAAACTACAAGTGGTTGGATATAATTGGCCCTCTCTTGAAAGAATACAACTTTTGTGATAAACATAGGACAATAGGTATGCAACCGGCTCGAGTATGGAAAAGATCTGCTGAACAGCGAGAAATTGAAGCAAGTCTATTGAAAACAGTGTATAGTCGTAAACGCCGAGAGAAATGTGCTAAATTCAAAGTTGGTGATCATGTGCGAGTATCTAGATACAAGACAGTCTTTTCAAAAGGATATACAGCCAACTGGTCTGCTGAAATTTTCAAGGTTGCTCGTGTGAATAAGAGTGAATGGCCGGTAACATATCATTTGATGGATGGGCAAAATCAGCCAATTTTGGGACAATTTTATACTGAAGAATTGAGTAAAGTGCACGATCCCGATGTGTATTTAGTGGAGCGTATATTGCAAACCAAGGCTAATAAGGTTTTGGTTAAATGGTGGGGCCTTCCTGCATCTATGAACAGCTGGATCGATAGAAAATCGATTTTATGATGGGTTGAAATAAAGAAAAACATATATTTTCAAATTTTTAATTTTTATTCCCGACAAACCAATCTAAATCTCTACATTTATTACTTGTACATCTGATATTCGATACCTACAACACCAGAGAAAACCGGCAATTCGCGTTATATCACCAATCATATAGTGTGAGTAAGTTCTAGATCTATCAAAACCTTGGATTTCAAAAAGCTCATCCTCCCATTCAGAGTAGTGGTAGAGTGAGAAAATTGAATGGTAATTGGTTATGTTAAAAAACATCATAAAGTTGTAGCTCGTGTCGAGGTATGGAAATGCTATACAATAGTGTAAGAATGCGTCCCCGTAAATATATTCCGTCTGATGGTTCACCAGACAGTTGATGATCTCAAGCTGACCTGCAACAGAAAAAAAGGGGAGGGGGGGGGTTTAGATGGGTGTATTATAGTGTGAGTGGGGAAAAATAGAAAGATTTAAACTCACCGTCTCTACCTATAGAGAACATTTTGCGTCAGACGTGTTTACACCTGCGAGTGTGTGAGATATCTGGTTTAAAATTCACACTCGGTAGTGAACTTGGTGGTATCCCCAAGCACACCCCACTTTTGATATTCTCCCACTCTCTTCTCAAAGGAATTGGTCTTGCCTTCGAGAGAAATACCCTCAATGAATGTAAAAGGGTTGAATGAGTGAAAAGTCTTGGAGAAGCCGAGCTCCCCGAGCAGTCTGTCAGCAACAAATTCTATATACTGGCTCATGAGTTTGACGTTCATACCAATCAATGACACTGGCAGTGCATCAGTGAGAAAATTCAGTTCGATCTTCACTGCATCCAGAATAATCTCTCTTACTCGCTCTTCCGATGGTTTCCGCACAATATAGGAAAAGAGCAGGCATGCGAAATCACAATGCTATCCTTCATCACGTGAAATTATTTCGTTTGAGAATGAGAGTCCAGGTAGTAGATATCTGCTTTTCAGCCAATAGATGCTTGCAAAACTACCGCTGAAAAAAATTCCCTCTACAGCGGCGAATGCGACAAGCCGCTCAGCAAAAGTCACGGATTTGTCATCAATCCACTTTAAAGCCCATTCTGCTTTGAGGGTGACACATGGGAGATTCTTGATAGCGTTGAATAGAAACAGCTTCCTCTCGGGATCTCGTATGTAAGTATCAATAAGGAGAGCGTACATTTCAGAATGTACGTTCTCCATAGCAATTTGAAATCCATAAAATGATCGGGCCTCGGGTATTTGTACTTGCTGTGAAAAGTTCAATAGTAAGTTCTCATTGACGATCCCGTCAGATGCTGCAAAAATACAAGAACGTGAGATATAAAATGCTGTTCTGAATCGTTGAGCTTTTCCCAATCGCTCAAGTCTTTTGATAAATCCACTTCTTCGGATGTCCAGAATGACGCCTCGGCCTTCTTATACATTTTCCAGATCTCTGGCCATTTAATTGGGAAAAGGACAAACCGGTCTGGGTTGTCCTTTAACAATGGCTCATCTTTGTCGTAAAAATTGATACTTATATTGAGAGTGCTATGTGATGATACGAGTTGAGAGAGCCCACAAAATAACTTGGAAAAACGGCTTTAGTGTGAAATAGAAACTATGCTTTGTACGAGTCTGCTGCAAGAGAGTTACTGGTGAGCCTTTAGAAACGCATGGAAAATATAAGGCTCTAAGGGGGGCACAAGTTTCTATGATGCAGCATTCGTGCTTCGATGCATATGAGTGTGGAAAAACAATGAGAAGAGCTGACAGGTAAAGTGCTCGCATGACTATGACTGATCTACTGAACATATGCTTTGAACGACTTGGAATAATATATGGAAGGAGGGAGTTGGAAAGAATATTCTATGTTGTGAAAATGATGAATATTTATTAAAAATTCATATTTTAAACGTTACATATGTTTTTCTCTTGCGTACATAAAGAGAAATCATTCTAGGAAATATCAAATAAACAGCTCCGTTTTAGCATACATTGGAATAAAGAAAAAAAGGTGGGTGGAAAACCCGTTAAGCAAAAGTAGGCGACTCTAGTCGCGTGAAATTTCGTGGACAAAGTCCAAATGAAGAATATTGAAATTCCTTATAATGTGGTATATTTCTTGGAAATTACCACGATAAATAAAGAACTCTGTTACGGAGAAATGATGATGTCCAGAGTAATCAATTTCGATTGGCGATTCACAATATCGACGAGCACCAAATAATTGGAGCTCATCGCGATCGTCAACGTTTTGGAGCTTGAAAATTATGATGAAAGTCATGAAGTTCCCCGTTATCAGGACGCCAATAACGTCCCGTAGGCATTCGACGAAATATGCGACATTACGGGGGGAAGCTAGGCGTCTCATACCGAGACGCGCCCACCATAAGTTCATCAGGAAAATTTGCTGGACTGTGAATGAGAGAGAGAAAGAGAGAGATGTAGATAGTTGATATAACGTGACAATAGAGGGTATAAAAGATTAATTTCAAATTTGTTACTCACAGAGTTGGTGCTCGTTTTGTTGATACATTTTTTCTGTGGAGAAATATATGTGGAGATCTGGAACTGCTGTGGAACACGTTTACTTCACTCACGACAAAGTTGTATACTAAAGTCGAACATGCAAAACATTCGTATTTTTGCTCAAAGATACAGAATATTTCTCCCATTATTAAATATAATTGACTCAAATTTGAAATGTCTGGGTCGGGGTGGGGAGAAAAGTTCTTTTTCGAAAAGGTGAGCGAAGGCACAAGTGCAAAAAAAACGTGGTGGTGCAGAAACAGCGGATCGAGAGAAGTTGCTCGACCGGTGTTTGTAGAAATTATTTCAAAAGAAGTTCTCTGCGAAGTGAAGATACATTTTGAGCGAAGAATCGATAAATAGCTGGCTCGGGTAGAGAGCAACGGGCTTGACCGCTGCTCGCAGGAAATAATATTTCGAGCGAAGGCCAGGTATGAGAGAGACAGAGAGGACTGAAGTATAGGCAGCGCGAAGGAGAGAGAGTAGCTGAAAGAGTGAAAGGACTATGCTGCTCATCTCTCAAAAATATGAGCTCGATATTTCTCAAATATTATTGATGGATATGTGTGCGGGCCAGTCCCGTTATGCCGAGCACGGAGACGAGCAGTTGCCTATCCTCCCAATGTATTTCGTGAGGATCCGCGGGCAATGATATTCTTATGGACGGGAGTGAAGAACCGAGCTCGGAGTACCATACAAAGATCCGCGCGCAATGGGGGAAAAATGAGAGGCGAGCGCGGATGAGTGAAAAATCATGATATGCAGTTTCCTATGCTTGCAATGCATTCGTCAGGATCGGCGCGCAATGCTTTTCTTATGGGGAAAAGTGAGAAAAAGGTGTGACCTGAGAGGACTGCCGAGCGCGGAATCATCGATGCGTGACAAACTCATGAGAGTGCAGTTTCCTATGCTTGCAATGCATTCGTCAGGATCCGCGCGCAATGCTATCCTTATGGGGAAAAGTGAGAAAAAGGTGTGACCTACTTGCTTTCCCCCGCTCTCTTACCCTACTGACCTACAAGATGGTACAAGAATTTTCCTCATAGACTCATTACCGTCAAAATGACAAGTGATTGATTGGAGTTAATTATTTTTCCGTTTGTATTGCCGATTTGGACACACTGAAGAATTGGGAAAAAACGGTCTTACATGATTTGAGAGGTCTTTCCATGACCTTCAGGATTGTTTTCCAAACGCCCTTTCAGACCCAAGACGATTGGAGTTATCGCCGAATTAATACAGGTATGCATGTTCCATTATTTACGGTAGGGGCTGTATTTACAATCTTGATGGCGCTGTTCTTAGAAGTGAGTGACGTCTGAGAAGAATGAGTTGATGACAATCGAAAAATCTTCACCTTGATGAAAAAAACAGTCCATTTTGCATCAAACTCTTCTCCTTGGCCGGT
Organism: Eretmocerus hayati; assembly: GCA_029851415.1. NCBI lineage: Eukaryota > Metazoa > Arthropoda > Insecta > Hymenoptera > Aphelinidae > Eretmocerus > Eretmocerus hayati. The sequence goes on along the minus strand of CM056744.1, from coordinate 69,281,754 downwards.
AACAATTTGCTCCACCAGTGTATTGTCTCAGAGTTATAATTATAGTTATAGTTATAGTTAATCAAGTTAATTATCTTAGTTACAGTTTTCAACTGGTTCAGCGGTTGAAGGTTGAGGTGCACTATTTTCTCGCCTAGCATTTCTAAAAAAACTCGATTTGATTCAAACCTTGAATGCAAACACTGCTTGAAAAAAGATTACATGTAATAATGCAAATATCAAAGTCGGAAATAACCATTTCCGACTCAAAATTTTGCGATCTTTCTGATGGTGTGCTTGGAATTTCGCTCCGATCGATATTCGCCGAGATAGCAAAAACATGCTTGTAAGAATTCATTCACAATTCCGCAACGAAAAGAGATAACGTAATTTTGACCACGCCAATCGCTTTGCAAGGAATTTTCACGTTAGAAATGGGCTTTAGATACGAATATATACATCAAGATTCGTTGTAGAAGTAGAAAACGCTTACATCGGGAATGACATAGGCCCAAATCGAATTCGTATGCTGGCTCTCTTCTCTCGTGGAAGCCCCCAATCATAACCTTGCTCGCTGTGCAGCGTCTAAGCAATGCCCAGCAGTGGTCACAAGTTTTCTCTGCCCAGCACTGTCGAATGACATCGAGATTTCTTACAGTGTGCTTGGAAAATATGAGTTCAAGTTTGGATCCTTGTGGATCATGGAGATCGATTGTGAGCGAGTCATGGGTTTTGGCGATTTGGGTTTTCTAACGTGACTAGGAGGGTGCAAACCTGCAAATGAGACCTCATCCACAATCACAATGACGAGCATTGCACATGTTCCACACACTCGGCGATCAGAGTGTCAAATAAGGACTTGGATTTTCTGTCCGCGTTCCGGAACATGTATATCCACGTCCGGAATTGGGTAGTATAGGTCGAAAGAAAATCGACCCTCCAAGATTTGGAAGGGTGCAATCAAAGATTGTGATGGACTTCACCTAGAAATGGTGGAACGAGTGAAGAGATCTTGTTGAAGATTTGAGAGGACTGAATTCCATGAGGCAATCAGATCTTGTGTAGACAAATTGACAATCCACATGAGATCCCATCATACACTTGGACTATCTGATCACTCGACCCTTGCATCCATTCGCCTGGAATCCTTGGAATTCATCTTTGTAGTTTCCAGCAATAGCTTCTTCTTCGAGTTTTTTAGTCATATACTGGGTATCATCCTAACAGGTCAGTCTTGCTCGGATGATGTGGGACATGGAATCTGCTGAAGAACATGGACACCTCACACTCTTTGTTGATAAGACAATGAAATTACTAGATTTGAAAAGAGTGATGATGGAAATTGAGACTTCAGTAATGTCAAAAGTATCGTGCACAGCTTGCAAGATTGGGGCTGGTCTCTTACAACACTTCATAAAAACTGGCAAGAATGAGGATGAGATTATGAATAGCATCTTCCGATTCTGCGTATCTTTGAAGATTCAAAGTCCCAGAGTTTGCCAAGGAATCACGCTGCTTATGAGCGTGAGTATAGTTTCATTGTAGGGAACAAGAATTCTTCTGACTGTAGTGTGTTTCTCGATGTCACTTCAGGAGTGATATCAATGTCCCCCATGTGTGAGTGACCGTTCCTCCTATGTTTGATTAGTGATAGTCCAGTGCCCCTATTCTACAATCCAGGGGAGGATATTGAGCACATCGAGCTATCTTCTTCGACTGTCTCATGCTCCATGTTAGATCAGTGGAATGATCAGCCTGGCACATAACCATGCATCATTTTCTCCATTATCACCAGCTTTGGGAAGGATCATCACCGATTTTCGCCTTACTCTGAAGATATATTTCAGGACATGGAACGAGTTAGGAACTACAGCTCTTGAATTTCAAGAGTGATACGCGCAGATTCGGCACGCTCATCCATTCCTAACCCATTACATCCTAGAATGACACTCCTACTATCTATTCAACAAGATCAACCCCAGAAACAAATTTGACCACCAAAAGAAATCCGAAAACCGTGAACATTAGAACCTTCCTCAGTGGCCATCTCTCGGAAGCAGTCACCAACCTTAGCGGCCATGAATACAAGATCCCGGCAGAATTATATCGAGTCTCATAACTGTGAAACCTCCCAATAGCAGACAATCTGCGAGCAGCCACCTCTACTGTTGGAAAGATTCTCTCAGTCCCAGATATGACTTTCATGTTTAGATTGAACCCCCCAGAAGCAACCACTGTGATCGATGGTATTTCTAATATCCTATAATACAGAGAAAGAGGCTCCAACGAGTGTTGTAAAATGGTAACACACTCTGCATCGGCCCAGTTAGAGAGTAATGAAGATGGGGACGGAGCTGTGCCAGAAGAAAATCGAGAACCAAAACCAACCACGGGAGATTCCCTGATCCATCTGAACGAATAGGAATAGTTTTTTATGAGCCACAATGATCCCGATGGGTCAAGATCGGTTCGTGATTGATGAATCAAGTTGAGGAATGATCCGAAGAGAAAGCCCCAATCACGTCTCAATCTCAGATTTTTCCATGGCAGACAGTACTCAAAATTCTTTGAACATCTGTGACGAATTGATATCTCATCTTTGATCACATATGACCTTTGATACAGTAGTATACTTGATATTTCTTCATCTTTTCAAGAGTTTGTAGTTTGTTTTGATCTTTCGATCGTATCCAATCATCTCACTCATCATGGTTTGCTTGAGATATGACGCCAATATCAGATGTATTGAACTGCAGGAACGACTCTTTTCCGTTTCGGAATTATCAGAACCCCACCCCCCTCCCCCCCAAAAGCGTCCACCTCTCTCAGCGGTCAATTGAATCTGGGCACGCAGAGTGGCCGCCAAGGGAGGTTTTACTGTAGCCGACAGAGAATCGCCTGGGTTCTTTAGATGTGTAACTGAAAATTTGGAGGGAACCCTGACGAGCCACAACCAATTTTTCCACCGGAAAATATTCTTCCTCGAGACAACTCGGCGCACTATGCCTCTGAGGAGTCAACTCTGGCATGAAATCCCTTCACTCGAATTCATGAGCATTTGAGATGGAATAAATTGGGTCATCTTTGTAATCGTCTCGGCTAAAAGGTGTGCCTACCTGTTTTTCTCTCAAATGCGATGGGCTGGGTGTGGGGGAAGTTGAATGGAAGAAAATGAATAAACACGAAATGGCCCGAAAAATGAACTTACGGCGCGCAAGACACGGATTCTACTGCCACCTGGAAAATTCTTCACTTACATTTCGGAGGCGCATGACTGGAAGTTGAGCGCATTCTCGGGTTTGGACAGAGGTGGTTGGGATTCTCGAATCCGACTTTTGTCGACAATCGAGTATTGAACTATAGGGATTTGAACGAAACAACGACTTTCAGATGATTTGCGGTTCTACTGCCATCTTGCAGCAACTTGGAGTATATAATTTGATTGATCAGAAAAATTCCAAGCCCAATGAATTGATTGGCAGCTTTGACATCGATTTTCACCAAGAAGTGGCCATTGAGCCCTTTGGATATCAATATATGACAAATTCCAGGTTGGACTTTGACATGCTGCCAACTTAACGAGAATTGAGTCGTATCCTGGAATACTCGATCGGCATTTTGAGCCCCATCACAAATCTAGGAATCGATGCAAAGAAATGCCAGCTCGAGTTTGTGAAAAATGTCTCATGATTTTAGCTCGAATTTCATTGCGAATGCTCGATTCTAACCAAGAATTCGATAAGCTGCAACCTTGGAGACGATCCGATGACAAAGTGCATTAGTGGAACAAAATTTCTAGCCCAAGCATAGGTCTGAAAATAAGGGCTGGGATACTTGGGGCCAATTATTGTCGACAATGGAGTAATGAACTAGAAGGATTTCGACAAAACGACGATATTTACGTAGTTTGCCATTCTACTGTCATCTTGAAACCATTTCTAGTAAAAGTTGTAGTTGACCATGGGATTTCAAGCCCAAAAACGAGTCGGGGTGATGATGCTGGCAGATTTGACATCGAGTTTCTGCTAAAACTACCCCTTGAGTGCTATTAAAATCAGTATATGACAAATTTTAGGTAGGATTTTGATATGCTGCCAGCTCAACGACCATTCAGTCACTTCCTGGGTGGCTCGTACTGCATTTTGATCCCAGCCCCGGATCTAGGAATCGATGCAATAGATACGAGACCCATCTGATGCTGAAAATTACACGATTCCATTCCACATCTGACTGCTAATGTTCGATTCTAACGAGGAATTCGATATGCTGCCAACTTGGAGACAAATCAATCACAAAGTTGATTGGTTCCACAAAGTTAACAGCCCAAGTCTGGGTCTAAAGATAAATGCTGGGATTCTCAAGTCCGATTCTTGTCGACAATCCAGTGAAAAACCAAAGAAATTTGAACAAAACAGCGGAATACGGGTGGTTTGCAGTCCTACCGTCATCTTTGAACGACTCGGAGTGTATAGCGTGATTCATCAACGGGATATAATGCCGAACTTCGAGTCTGGGAATTTTCGCTAAACAATCCCAGATCTATTCTCCGCAAAAAATGATATATCAACCGAAATCTGATTGATTATGTTCGATTTTAGTTGGGCATCCGATATATTGCCACCCTGAAAATCATACCGTATCATTCTCGAACCTGTAGGCTAAATTTCGAAGTCAATCGCACTCCAAGAAATCGATGCCAAGAGATTCCAGGTCCATTACATGTGAAAATTGACGTGGGTTGACTCAAAATTCGATCGATAATGGTCAATCCTAGATGACCATTCGATTCGCTGCAAACTCAAGAATATTCTTGGCATTCTTTGTCATACGTTAACAAAATCCTAAGCTCAGTCCTGATACTGAAAAACGTGCCAACAAATACTGGATCCGTTCAAGTTGAGTAATGACATGAGTTGAGATCGAATCTGATACAGAAGCTTTGATTTTCCGTGAGAGTGCGATCAGCTGCCAACTTGAGAACTATTCCATAACATTTCAGTTCGAATGAACTGAATTTTAAGCCCAATCACGTCATGAAAATTGATCCCACGGATCCATTTTATGCTGGAAATGACAACAAATCAGTCAAAATCTGATCAATAACTTCCAATTCTGGATGGGAATTTGATATGCTGCCAACTTGAGAATCCGGGCATGAAAGCTTCGAACCCGTAGGCTAGATTTTGGACCCAATCCCAGCCCCACGATACGATGCCAAAAGATTTCAGATCCATTTCATGCGAAAATTGGCATGAGATCAGTTCCAATCAGATCGAGGATGGTCAATTCTGAATGAGAATTCGTTACGCTCCCAACTCAAAAACTATGTAGTTATATCTTTGGTTCGTGGATATGATTTTCAGTCAAAGCTCAGTTCTGGGAATAGGAGCCGCAAAATGACCGATTCTCTTCTTATATAAATGATAGAGATCAGTCCAAAGTCTTCCACAAACGTGTCCTTTTTCATGGGACTTTGAGTATCGAATGAGTCGAAATGTAATTGTTGAACTCGGGATCGAGATGGGAATCTTGTTATGCTGCCAACTCGAATAGCTCACCGTGACATCTCAAAACTAATGGAGGAAATCCTAAACCGAATCAAAGTTCTCAAAATCGGTGCCGAAGGATCCCAAGTCCATGGCTGGAATTCATAGTCGCTTTTCGAAGCAAACTTTTGCTCGGGCGGTAAGAGCCAATTTCCTACCTTTGCTAGAGGGACGCTATCATCAAATGAATAATCTGGTAATAGCAGACGACAGAACGTGGTTATCCGAACAAGCGATTTGACAACAGGGAAAAACATTTATTTTAATTTATTTTAAACATTTATTGAATATAAATATTAAATAAATATTTAAATATTTAATTTTTAAACATTTATTTGATAACAGAGAAAAACATATGAGTTTTCATGAGGTTTGCCTCGATTTTCAGATTCTGTGCGGTCGATAATGTTACTTTGTCGAACGAAAACCGTGAATCTCATATTTTGTTGGATCTGCTAAGCTTACATGAGAGAGCTTGAAGAATAAACTCTCTTCTATCTCTCCTACTAAAATTAAAATAGTCGTCATATATCAATCTATTTATTTTCATCAAAATTGATGAAAATCTCTGAATTTCTTGATGCAAATAATTTTGGTCTAGAATCGATAATTGATTGGGGTCAAAAACCGTAAGCTACACATTGCTTGGAAATGAAGCGTGCCCTTACTCCTCAGGGAATGTTTGTCTTAGCCACATGAAAAATGAGCTCTGAAGAGCTTTATGGAAAAAGTCTTCGAGCTCAAATTCATGGAGCGAATCAAAAACTGTTCAAACTCTTGGTAAATTCCATTTATCAAGAGTTTGAAGTAAAATCAGATGTGCCGGAGAAATTCACATACCACCTTATATTTCTCAATGTTCTGATGTTTATTCCTGGGTTAAACTTTGGCAAGAAGGTATCATTCAGAAGGTGTGAATTTCATTCCATCGCATGGCACATTCTTTGCTGTTCTTCACACTCAATTGAATAGTTTCTACTCAGAAATATTCTCATGCTTTATTGTAACTCAAAAGCTTGAAAGCTCCTACAAAAGACCAGACAGTGTTTGAAAATTCCTCTCAGGAATTAACCAAAACTAGGCGAGAATCTTTCTTACAACTCGCATCCCTGTCAGTACTCAAATTAATGGGGTAATCTTGTTGTAATCTTGTTACTGTACTTTCTGACTAACAGAATAGTGAATGATGGAACAGTATCGCTTCAGAATATTCTAACTCTTCTCTAGTAATCCCTGATCAAACATCTGTGTTGGAATTTAAAAACACATTGGTCTCACTACCATTACGATTGTTCCACCAATGGAGAAGTTGGTGCGACAACTCTCACAAAACAGCAAAAAATCAAAATAAAGTCATCAGATAAATTCATTTCCTATGAAGTCCTCAACAAGAATGCTAGTAGACGCCTTCATCACTCGAATATTTTCAGTCTCACCGTCATATGATCTTTTGAACATGAGGACTTTTTCCATAGAGCTCGTCAAAGTTCATTTTTGATAAGAGCATTCTCTCAAGGATAATCAAAGGTCCCATTTATAACCACACAATGTAGACCACACCATGTCTCAAGGCATCAATTATTATTATCCGTTCCTTGACAAAATATGTTAGGCATAAATAATATTAAATTTTCATCTATTTTAGTAGGGGAAAATAAAGAGAGCTTGTTCTCTCGCTCTCTCTCTGTCAAGACAGAGATATTAATGGTATTTTTTCTGGATTGAAAAGTAAATTGTCCACGCACAATCTGAAAATTGAGGAAAACTCATGAAAACTCATAACATTTCCCTGCTGTCAAATCGCTTGTTCGCATTCCCACGTTCTGTCGTCTGCTTTACCAGCTTATTTCTTTGATGATAGCGTCCCTCCAGCAAAGGTAGGAAATTGGCTCTTACCGACCGAGCAAAAGTTTGCTCCGAAAAACAACTATGAATTCCAGCCCACATTCCTAGAACAATGACATGAGATCAATTGATTATCAATTTAGAAGTCCCATCTCCGATATTATGATTCGGATATATCGGAATCTCAAGGGAACTCATCGAATTTTGGGGTAGATCATACAAAATATAAAGTCCAAACGCAAATCTGGGAATCGAAGCTGATAATTTTGCGATCAATATGTTGTGGATGGTGACTCAAAATCAGTTCAAATCTACTCGAGGATGATAGATACCCTACTCTGACAGAAATGCGATTTACGCCGACTGAAAAGACTTCTGATTATATCCTGGAACGATTGCAACAATTCACAATCAATGGAGGGCCATGCAATTGAAAAAACTCAGACTCTCCACTTTATTCATTCCACATTTACAAGGAACACCTAGGTGTTGTGGGACACGGATTTGGCTGAAACTCTGGGGACAGTCTCCTTGTACCACGAAAAAGTGAAACCCAGAGCCACACTTGCAAATGTCCAACCGTTTTCAAGCTATAGCCTATGATATTAGCATTGCCCATACAGGCCCATGTGTAAAAACTGACATATAGATATACTCGTTAAGGCGATGCGGTTGCCGTGCACGCTGAACTTTGTTCACAGAAATCTCAAAATCTTTTCCATTATGGCCTAAACCACGAGTTATCCAGGCTTTATTATCATCTAACTTTGCCTGGATAACTCTTCGTTTGGCCCAAATCGGACTAGATTTTGAGAGTTTTGTGAACGAAAATGTACCAATTTGTAGGTTAGAAAGTACCCGCGGGCAAGTTATTCTCGTTTATTAGTGATAGTCTTGTGATCGGTGACAAATAATGAGTTGTCCACCACAACTCAGGTGATGATACGTGATGGACAAATCGTCTCAGACTTCGTTTCGTGGAAATTTTTTGATTTACATCCAAATAAGATATAATTTCCGGGTTGCACGGTGACCGCATCGCCTTAAGCTAATGATATGAGCTGCAGTTCAAAAACGGTTCGGCATTTGCAAGTGCGGCTCTTGGTTCTATCTTTCGGCGGTGAAAAGAGACTTCTCCCAGAGTTTCAGCAAAATCCGTGTTCCAAACCCCTGGGTGTTCTTCGTTAGTTAAAGATATGTGTTGCGTGACGCATGGACTTTTCAATTTTGCCAAGTCGAGCTGTGGTGTCAAAGCAGGCCCAACTCGCGAGGGGTGGAAGGTCCATGCGTGGCGCATCTTCAGGAATGCGCTCGGTTACATGTGGTTGGGAAAATAGGGGAGGCTTGCTTGACCCTACTCCTACTCTCTCGAGTCGCCTGACCCCGAGAACATGATCGCCCCTTCCCCCTGGTACTATTAGTTTAGAATAAGTTAGAAAGAGAGAGTTAGAGACTAAGAGAGAGCCACCCAAAGTGAGCGCGCCGAGTTGGATGGATGGCTGGGTGCTCAACTAACACCCGAGAACCTCGTCCCGTACTTACTTCGCAACCAGGAGACATGGGATAGAGTCACCGGATACATCAAGCTGGTGATGACCCGTAAGGAGGAGAAAGAGAGGGAAGTGAGGCGCCTCGAAGCAGGCGAATCACAGTGAGTCTGCCGACTCAATCAGAAGAGGTCCAAATTATTCCAGGAGGAATATGATGAACTGAAGAGGGAAGAAAGAAGAAAGAAGAGAGAAGGAAGAAGAGAGAAGATCGAAGAAAGAAGAGTAGGAAAAGATCGAAGAAGGAGCAACAACACCTGCAAGTCGTGAGAGAAGAGAGTCGCTTGATCCCGAGCGCGATACGCCTCCCACCCTGAAGTAATGCTAACGCGGTTCCGGGGTGGGTTGGTTAGATAGTGGTTAGCTGCCCCCAGTTCTGCAGTGATGGCTTGCCAACACTGTGGGGTTGAGAGCAGAAGGTTTTAGCCCACAGGGCACACGGGCGCTGGATTCATGCTCATCCGGTTCACCGGGTGGGCAAAATGAAAGCGCTCATGGTCTGCCGGTGGGACATCCAATAGGGATGTCCTGTCATCAGATTTTTCCTTATATTCCACTTAAAAAAAAAAAAAAAAAAAAAAAAAAAAAGACTAAGAGAGAGCGAAAGTGCATTAAAGTAGAAGAGAGACGAGGGAAAAGAGAGAGAGGTGGGCGCAGGATAGCGTTAATTGGTCAAGTAGAATTGCGCATCGCGGAAAGCCAAGTCGCGCGGCTCGAGGGCATATAAGGCCGTTGCGGGACGGAGGTCGCTCTCTTTCTCGCGGGGCTTCTTCCAACAAAATTTCTGTCTAACCCGGGAAGGCGTGCCATGTGGCAGTTCCCCAAAATTCAGCACAAATGAGAGGCAGACATGATCCCAAAGGAAATGAACGAGCGAGCCGCGTCGCCCGGAGTCTAACGAAATTCTCCCACCTTTTTGGTAAAGTACCTATCCTCTGTTACGTAACGCAAAACCTTGTGTTTAGTTATATGATGAGGATTTTATTAGAATACTCGCTCTCTCTTTTCTCTCTCATTTTTCCAGAAGTTGAGTGTAAAATCAAATGAAAACAAAGATATCGGACCGATCAGATAGATTGAGAGAATAGCTGATTATTGAGTAGGCCATGCAATTTTGTAATTTGGATCTCATTATTCTGATTTTCTTCATTAAATTGTAGAATTATCTGAACGACCAGTGTTGAGATTATTCCTTCACAGAGCCTGTTAAGGGCGGTAGTTCCCTAAACGATTCACCCTCTTGGTTTTTACCAGTACAAATGTTGCCAACATCATAATTTTCCTTCACATGATGCATTATTTTTGAGATTATTTAACGGGTGTCAGGCCAGCCCAGGAGTGGCCTGTGGTAGCAGAGCCTGCTCCGGAAAAGCTTGTGAGCTTTTCCGGACCTAAAACCATTATAAGGCTTGGTTTCTCCAAGTCTTAACAATATGACTATTTCATTTTTTAGTTAAGATCATATCGAATTCTCATTGAGAATTGACCATTATTGATCTGATTGGAACTGATCTCATGTCATTTTCGCATGGAATAAAATCTAGCCTACGGGTTCGAAGTTTTCATGTTCGGATCCTCAAGTTGGCAGCATATCGAATTCTCATCCAGAATTGGAGGTTATCGATCAGATTTTGACTGATTTGTTGTCATTCTCGAGATAAAATGGATCCGCGGTTTCTTGGCATCAATTTCTATAACCGTGATCGGTCTCGGAATTTAGTTCATTCGGAATAAATGTAATGGAATAGTTCCTCAAGTTGGCAGCTCATCGGATGCTCACGGAGAATAAAGCTTCTGTATCAGATTCGATCTTAACTCATGTCATTACTCAAATTGAACAGATCCAGTATTTGTTGGCACGTGTTTTCAGGATCATGACTGAGCTTGGGATTTTATTCACGTATGACGGAGAATGCCAGGAATATTCTTGAGTTTGCAGCTGATCGAATAGTCATCCAGGATTATCGATCGGATTATCGATCAGCATTATCGATCGGATTTTGAGTCAACTCACGTCAATTTTTACATGTATTGGATCTGGAACCTCTTGGCATAATTCCTTGGAGTGCGATTGGCTTTGAAATTTAGCCTACAGATCCGAGAATGATACAGTATGATTTTCAGGGTGGCAGTATATCAGATCCCTAACTAGAATCGAACATAATCAATGAGATTAGGGCTGATATGATGTCATCCCCAGCGGAGAATAGATCCGGGATTGTTGAGCATCAATTCCCAGACTCGGGATCAGGCTTGGAATTTCGTTGATGAACTACGCTATACACTCCGAGTTATTCAAAGATTGTCGTAGGACTGCAAACCACCTACAACCCGCTATTTTGTTCAAATTCCTTCGGTTTCCTACTGGATTGTCAACAAGAATCGGCCTTGAGGATCCAGCATTTTTGGCTCAGACCCCAGCTTGGGCTGTGGACTTTATAAAACCAATCGATTTTGTGATTGAATCGTCTCCAAGTTGGCAGCATATCGAATTCCTAATTAGAATCGAACATTCGCATTTAGATGTCAGCTGGAGTCGTTTGATTTTGAGCATCGGAGGGTCTAGTATCTTTTGGCATCGATTCCTCGATTCGGGGCTGGGTTCAAAATACAGTACGAGCAACCCAGGATGTGACTGAATTGTCGTTGAGCTGGCAGGATCCCTGCCGAATAAAATCGGGTGATCAATCAGCTGATTAAGCATGCCAAAATATCACCCAAAAAAATCAGCTGATCAATCGGCTGATTAATCAGCCAACTTATCAGGGGATAGTTCACCCAGGATTGCAAATTACCGAATATCCATTTCACTCCCTGGAACGCACCTGGAAGAGTCTTGTAACGTGGGCTCGTTAATGCATTTCGGTATTCTAACTCCGAAAAAGAAAGCGACTGAAGGAATTCGCGCCGCGAGTGGGAATCGACCCCGAGCCTCTCGGGTAGAAGTCCGACGCTCTAACCACTGAGCTGAAGCCGCGCTGATCGTCCAGCGCACTAATTAGTCCTCACTTACAGATTTGAATGGGAACCCGCCCGCGCTCACGTATTTCTGGTAGCCAATCGACAGGGGAAGGCGATGACAATCGCCGTCACGAGGCAATGCCTCGTGACACTAACCGGGTGGGGATTCGAGATGTCCTCATCTCGAGTTGAGTACTGATTCAATTGCATCTATGGCAGTTTTACCGACCGGTATACTAATTTCTCTGTCATGGTACACGTCACCGATTTATTCTAATGGAATCCTCCTTCTAATCCCGGATTCTCCTCATCGACTGATCAATGTCCAGACTACTCTGCCTCATCTACGTCGGTCGATAAAGCTGTGAATTGATGATTATGGAGTGAGAGGTATCAGCACCACCTGGGATACTTCAACTCCGAGTGGTTGTGCCACGGCAAAGGCCGATTCCGGCGCCACCTCTTATCGTGAGAAGAAAGTGTGAATTTCGATTGAATTTCTCGATTTAATTTAATTTAATTACCGAATTAAAGTCAAGGCTATTATCCATACTATACGAAAGCGATATTAAGCGGGTCCCCACAAGGGATGCCATGTAACGTGGGCTCGTTAATGCATTTCGGTATTCTAACTCCGAAAAAGAAAGCGACTGAAGGAATTCGCGCCGCGAATGGGAATCGACCCCGAGCCTCTCGGGTAGAAGTCCGACGCTCTAACCACTGAGCTGAAGCCGCGCTGATCGTCCAGCGCACTAATTAGTCCTCACTTACAGATTTGAATGGGAACCCGCCCGCGCTCACGTATTTCTGGTAGCCAATCGACAGGGGAAGGCGATGACAATCGCCGTCACGAGGCAATGCCTCGTGACAGTCTGAAGGAAGAAAAAAAAGATGAGAACGGCCCAAAAATGGAGAAAAATTATCACCGGCCTTTCCACTGTCGACACTTATGGCGATACACGATGGTGGGACTCGAACCCACGACCTTCCGGTTAGGAGTCGGACACCTTATCCTCGTGGCCAGCGAGTCAGGTTACCGGGTAACACGTAAAAGCCATACTTGGAAGGGTTATTCCGATCAGACGACGATTCCAAATGGGACTGTTCTTCGATATTCCTTCCTGGTCTCGGTGAACAATAAGGAACCTTGAAAAATATATCCCAAAGCATCTGCATGAGGGCCGCTCAATCCAATGAAAAATTATTTTTGAGCTTGGTGAACAATGGAAAAATGCGGAAAATTATATCTCGCGTGTTTCAAGGGTCGCTGAACTTGAATCCGATGGAATTTTTCCTCTACAATTTGTTTAAACAAAGTTGTGTAAGCAATTTAAGCGGAAAAAATGTAATCGGCCTTGGTGAAAATAGGAAAAATCTGGATAAATATATTTTTGCAACTGTGTGCGCGAAGTTGTAAAAAAATGAGACTTCTCTTCATTATTTACAGTGCGAGAAGTAATGCGTGAATTACTTCTCGCACAGTTTCACATTTACGCACTGGTGGAGTGTGCGTGAATGTAACTTCTCGCTCTAATGCATTTTATACGCTTTTATTCTACTTCACTTTGGCCATATTGTTTCATGCACAGGCATCCGGTACTCAACTAGTCAGCAGGCACGTCTCTCGCCGTAAGAGCAAGAGAGAGAAAGCCTTTTCATACACGCGGTTCCGGTACCGAGCTAGTCAGCGCGCGTATGAGCTTTTAGGTTAGATTTGCTCTCTGAAATTTTCGCGCCCGTAAGCTCCATCTCTTTTTTTTGACTCTCTCTCTTTTTTTTTTTTTTTTTTTTTTTTTTTTTTTTTTTTTTTTTAAGGTGGTTGTAGGGCAAATACGCTGCGACGTACGAAGGAGAGGCACCGGTCAGCCAAACACGGCTGGCCAGCACCTCCCCAACAGTCCCGGGCTGGAATCCGCATCGATACGGCCATCCGAACCGGGTAAACACTCTCTTCCTTCCCCGTTGGCGCCGGCCATTGGACAAGGGAGAGATCCACCAACTTACCAATCCGGCCCCGGCACCGCGTGAGCATTACTTCAGGGCCGGCGGCGTCTCGCGCTCAGGATCGAGCGTCTCTCTTCTCACGACTCGCAGGTGTTGTTTCCCTTTCTTCGATCTTCTTCCATCTCTTCATTCTTCATCTTCTTTCTTCTCTCTTCTTTCTTCTCTCTTCCCTCTTCAGTGCATCAGATTCCTCCTGGAATCATTTGGGCCTCTTCTGTTTCAATCGGCAGAGTCACTGTGATTCGCCTGCTTCGAGGCGCCTTACTTCCCTCTCTTTCTCCTCTTTGCGGGTCATCACCAGCTTGATGTATCCGGTGAGTCTATCCCATGTCTCCTGGTTGCGGAGCAAGTACGGGACGAGATTCTCAGGTATTAGTTGAGCACCCAGCCATTCATCCAGCTCGGCGCGCTCTCTCCGGGTGTTGCTGCACTTGAACAGGGCATGTTCGGCGTCATCCCATTCGTCCCCGCAGAACTGACATGCTGGGGTCGTCCTCTTCTTGAACCTGGTTAGATAGGAACCGAAGCAACCATGATCGCTCAGTGCCTGCGTCGTCCAGTAGTCCATCTCTCCGTGGGTGCGTTCCGCCCACTTGGCTACGTCACGGATCAGCCGGTGCGTCCATCTGCCGTTTGCAAATGGCGAATCCCACTCAGTTTGCCAATGCTCAAGGGTGGTTTCCTTCTCGTTGTCGCGGATGATCTCCTTCATCGTCGGAGTGAGTACTCGTTCGGCTCCGATCACTTTCTGGCGGTCCCAGATCCTCACTCGCTCCGCGACGAGCAAGTGGATGGGCGGAGTACTCGCCAATACGTAAGCCGCATCTCCTGACACAGTGCGGTAGGCACGGATACTCCTCAGGGCCGCTCTTCGGTGGACAGGCCCCATTCTCTTCTCGATGATGGTCTTCTCTACTCTCTTCCCCCACACGGGTGCACCGTACAGCATGATGGAGGTAGTGACGGTGTTGAGAAGTGCGCGCCTCTTTTCCTTGGGTCCTCCGATATTCGGCATAAGCCGCTGGAGCGCCGCACCGACCCTGCTCGCCTTCTGGGCGGCTTCCTGGATGTGCTTCTTGAACGACCACTTGTCATCGAGCCATACACCGAGGTATTTCAGCTCTGTCTTCCGTGGAATCTCTTGCCCGTTGATATGAAACCGGGGTAGGTCAAACTTCCTACGCCTTGTGACCACGATTGCTTCGCACTTCTTGACAGCGAGCTCCAGAAGCCTGCTAATCATCCACTCGTAGACTCGGGCCAGCGCTTCGTTCGCGCGTCTACCCAAGAGTTCCTCGTTGTCAGCCCATACTATGAGTCCCGCGTCGTCCGCGAAAGCCACTATTATCACTCCTTCTGGCAGTTCGATAGACAGTAAGCTGTCATACTGGGTGTTCCAGTTGAACGGCCCGGAGACCGATCCCTGTCCGATTCCGGCGGACAGTACCCGAATCTCTTGTCCCTCGTCGGTGTCGTACACGAGGGTCCTGTTCCGCAGGTAGTCACTCGTGACGGCTAGTAGATAGGGGGGCACTTTACCTGCTTGGGATTGATAGACTCGCTCCCAGCTCGCGCAGTTGAATGCGTTCTTTATGTCCAACGCAATGATGGCACAGAATCCTCCTCTTCCTTGGTATGGGTTCCCTACCGACGCTTGAACCCGTTCTTGGACCGCCTCGATCGCGTGCACAGTGCTCCGTCCCTTCCGGAACCCGAACTGCATTGGTGATAGCCCACCGCCTTCTTCATAGGCTTTTTCCACCCTGTTGAGCACCATCCTCTCGTACATTTTCCCGATATTGTCGAGCATGCTGAGAGGGCGTTGACCTCCTTGACCCTTAGGTATCAGGACCAGCTTCTGGTGTTTCCACTTGTCCGGGAAAGTTCCCGCGCTCAGACAGATGTTGAAGAGGTCGAGGAGTAGATCTGGCTTGTATTTGAAGACCAGTTTTAGAGCCTCGTTTGGGATGCCATCCAGGCCAGGGGCCTTGCCGTTCGGCATTCTCTTCGCCGCTATGAGTAGCTCTTGCATAGTGAAGAGCGGGATGGGGTCTTCGCTCTCCGTAGGGAATGTAACTCTGGGTTCTCCTGCTGGGAAGAGGTCTTCCACGATGGTGCGCAATGTTGCTGCATCGGTCGGTGCTGGGTTGCCCTTCCGGGGTCGGACCTTTGACATGACCACGCGATATGGCGTGCCCCAGGGGTCTTCGTTAACCATGTCGCACAGTTCACCCCAGCACTTCTCTTTGCTCCTCCGGATGGCTAGAACGAGAGCCTTCTTTGCTTCTTTGTACGCTCTGTCATCTTCCGCCAGCGATGGTCGTTGCAGCTTCCTTGATCGCCATGCGGTCCTCCTTTTCTTGTTGCTCGTTCTTCGTAGAGCCTTGATCTCATCGGTGATCCAGTACTCTGGGTTCCTCCAGAAACATGGTGTTGTCCTGCGAGGCATCGACGCGTCGCAAGCTCTCGTGATGGCGGATGTTACCATCGCCACAGCTTCGTCCGAGGCGGAGTTCATCGGGAGATCTTCGACTGTTTCTATCGATTCCCGGAATTTCCCCTCATCCAGCTTGCGTACCTGCCACCCCGTCGGTCGCGGTCTGTGTGTCGTCTGTCTCTGTCCGTCAGTCCTAAGCCGAAACCGAATATGTCGATGGTCACTCAATGTTTCCGTGTCCAGAACCTCCCACGATGTCATACGTCCCATGAGCGACGGGCTCATGAACGTCAGGTCGAGGACCGAAGACGAACCTCCCTCCCTGGACCGAGTGTCGTGTCGGTGGTAGGTGATAACCCCCGTCTCGTTCGCGAGCACTAATCCCAACGCCTCCATGGCATCAGCGAGTATTACCCCCCGTCTATCACGCGGCCCCCCGCTCCAAGTCTTTTTTTTTTTTTTTTTTTTTTTTTTTTTTTTAAGGTGGTTAGAGGGCAAAATCTGCCTCAGGATCCCTCGGATCCGTCCCCAGACACCGGACTGGTTCAGCTTACGCGGACTACGCATAGCCCACGCAGGCCATACCAGGCGGGACACGGGTTTGGGTGGGGCCCACCGAGAGGTGGGCCCGGCCGTGTAATATCCCTCTCCCCTCGATGTCCGATACCTAGGGCATCGGGCAATCAAGAAGGAGATCCACCTGCACCTACCATCTCATCCCGGAACCGCGTGAGCATTACTTCAGGATGAGCGGCATGTCTCGCGCTCGATTGCGAGCGTTCCTCTTCTCCATCTTCTCTCTTCGGCCACTTGTCGGCATCTTCTGTCTTCATTCTCCATTGTTCCCTCTCTTTCTTCTTTCTTCTCTCTTCTTTCTTCTTTCTTCCCTCTTCAGTGCATCAGATTCCTCCTGGAATCATTTGGGCCTCTTCTGTTTCAATCGGCAGAGTCACTGTGATTCGCCTACTTCGAGGCGCCTTACTTCCCTCTCTTTCTCCTCTTTGCGGGTCATCACCATCTTGATGTATCCGGTGAGTCTATCCCATGTCTCCTGGTTGCGGAGCAAGTACGGGACGAGATTCTCGGGTGTTAGTTGAGCACCCAGTCATTCATCCAGCTCGGCGCGCTCTCTCCGGGTGTCGCTGCACTTGAACAGGGCATGTTCGGCGTCATCCCATTCATCCCCGCATGACTGACATGCTGGGGTCGTCCTCTTCTTGAACCTGGTTAGATAGGAACCGAAGCAACCATGATCGCTCAGTGCCTGCGTCGTCCAGTAGTCCATCTCTCCGTGGGTGCGTTCCGCCCACTTGGCTACGTCACGGATCAGCCGGTGCGTCCATCTGCCGTTCGCAAATGGCGAATCCCACTCAGTTTGCCAATGCTCAAGGGTGGTTTCCTTCTCGTTGTCGCGGATAATCTCCTTCATCGTCGGGGTGAGTACTCGTTCGGCTCCGATCACTTTCTGGCGGTCCCAGATCCTCACTCGCTCCGCGACGAGCAAGTGGATGGGCGGTGTACTCGCCAATACGTAAGCCGCATCTCCTGATACGGTGCGGTAGGCACGGATACTTCTCAGGGCCGCTCTCCGGTGGACAGGCCCCATCTTCTTCTCGATGATGGTCTTCTCTACTCTCTTTCCCCACACGGGTGCACCGTAGAGCATGATAGAGGTGCTGACGGTGTTGAGAAGTGCGCGCCTCTTTTCCTTGGGTCCTCCGATATTCGGCATCAGCCGTTGAAGCGCCGCACCAACCCTGCTCGCTTTTTGAGCGGCCTCCTGGATGTGCTTCTTGAACGACCACTTGTCGTCAAGCCATACGCCGAGGTATTCCAGCTCTGTCTTGCGTGGGATCTCTTGCCCGTTGATGTAAAAGTGGGGCAAGTCAAACTTCCTGCGTCTTGTGACCACGATTGCTTCGCACTTCTTGACAGCAAGCTCTAGGAGCCTGCTGATCATCCACTCGTAGACTCGGGCCAGCGCCTCGTTTGCGCGTCTACCCAAGAGTTCCTCGTTGTCGGACCAGACTATGAGCCCCGCGTCGTCCGCGAAAGCCACTATTATGACTCCTTCGGGCAGTTCAATAGACAGTAAACTGTCGTACTGGGTGTTCCAGTTGAACGGCCCGGAAAACGATCCCTGTCCAATTCCGGCGGACAGTTCCCTGATCTCTTGTCCCTCGTCGGTGTCGTACACGAGTGTCCTGTTCCGCAGATAGTCACTCGTGATGGCTAGTAGATAGGGCGGCACTTTACCTGCTTGGGATTGATAGACTCGCTCCCAGCTCGCGCAGTTGAACGCGTTCTTTATGTCCAACGCAATAATGGCACAGAATCCTCCTCTTCCTTGGTATGGGTTCCCTACCGACGCTTGAACCCGCTCTTGGACCTCCTCGATCGCGTGCACAGTGCTTCGTCCCTTCCGGAACCCAAACTGCATTGGTGATAGCCCGCCGCTCTCTTCGTAGGCTTTTTCCACCCTGTTGAGCACCATCCTCTCGTACATTTTCCCGATATTGTCGAGCATGCTGAGAGGGCGTTGACCTCCTTGACCTTTAGGTATCAGGACCAGCTTCTGGCGTTTCCACTTATCCGGGAAATTTCCCGCGCTCAGACAGATGTTGAAGAGGTCGAGGAGTAAATCTGGGTTGTATTTGAAGACCAGTTTCAGAGCCTCGTTTGGAATGCCGTCCAGGCCAGGGGCCTTGCCGTTTGGCAGCCTCTTCGCCGCTATGAGTAGCTCTTGCATAGTAAAGAGCGGGATGGGATCTTCGCTCTCGGGAGGGAATGTCACTCTGGGTTCTCCTGCTGGAAAGAGGTCTTCCACGATGCTGCGCAAGGTAGCTGCATCAGTCGGTGCTGGGTTGCCCCTCCGGGGTCGGACCTTGGACATGACCACGCGGTATGGCGTACCCCACGGGTCTCCATTAACCATGTCGCACAATTCACCCCAGCACTTCTCTTTGCTTCTCCGGATGGCTAGAACGAGAGCCTTCTTTGCTTCTCTGTACGCCCTATCATCTTCCCCCAGTGATGGTCGTTTTAGTTTCCTTGATCGCCACGCGGTTCTCCTCTTCTTATTGCTCGTTCTTCGTAGGGCTTTTATCTCGTCGGTGATCCAGTACTCTGGTTTCCTCCAAAAGCATGATGTTGTCTTGCGAGGCATCGATGCGTCACAAGCTCTTGTGATGGTGGTCGTCACCATATCCACAGCCTCGTCCGCGGTGATGTTCATCGGGAGATCTTCGGCTGTTCCTATCGATTCCCGGAATTTCCCCTCATCCAGCTTGCGTACCTGCCACCCCGTCGGTCGCGGTCTGTGTGTCGTCTGTCTCTGTCTGTCAGTCCTAAGCCGAAACCGAATATGTCGATGGTCACTCAATGTTTCCGTGTCCAGAACCTCCCACGATGTCATACGTCCCATGAGCGACGGGCTCATGAACGTCAGGTCGAGGACCGAAGACGAACCTCCCTCCCTGGACCGAGTGTCGTGTCGGTAGTAGGTGATAACCCCCGTCTCGTTCGCGAGCACTAATCCCAATGCCTCCATGGCATCAGCGAGTATTACCCCCCGTCTATCACGCGGCCCCCCGCTCCAAGTCGGTTCCTTGGAGTTGAAATCCCCCGCGATTATAACTGGGCCCCCCCATTGCCTCACATCCTCTTCTAGGTCATGGAGCTCGTCTTCGAATTCGTGTATCTTGAGCGACGGCGAATAGTAGCAACTGTAGACTGCTGTGCCCTCTATGGTCTTTCGAGCAAAACCGCGGCCACTAACAGCTGGTCCAGTCTCACGGATCGCAGGATTCATGATCTGGATTACGGCTGTCCTCCAGTGATCGAATGTGGATCGAGAAAATTCGCGCTTCCGCTCCAAGTCTCTCTCTCTCTCTCTCTCTCTCTCCGCCTTTCTCGTGCACCCTAACCTAACATGCATCAGCCGCGCGTTTCCACTCCGTGCAGCAAAAGACCGAAAGCGGCCCAGGGTTGGCTAAACAACCAAAGCAAACTCTACTGCAGGGCTTGGTAATCCATACGTCATTTTCGATGCATTTTTGCTGGCAGCTGGCGGCGCGCACACACACAGGCTCTCGAGATGAGATGACTACGGTTATTACAGTTTCATATTTTTTTAGTGACACGGATATGCTTTACGCATAACCATCCGACTAAAAAATATAAAATAAAAAAAGGTTAGAAAAAATGGATTTTTTACGATACGCTTTTATTCACAGCTGTAATATTTTTCTCAACAACTAAAAAGCATAAAATAATCTGAAATTCCATCAGTCATCCCAGTTCATTTTGAGAAAAATCTTATGACATGCCGTTGCCTACACCTGTTAGAAAATAATTTTTGAATTCGGTGTTCATCTATCTCTCGGGGATCCCTCTCAACCCATCATGATGAATCTCGGAGAACATTCACTGTACCATAATTACAGATGATAAAAGCGTGGAGTGCTGTTTTCCCATGATCCAGATTCTCGATTGCTAATGAGAAAATTTCCATAGATCATGCACTTCTTGCCCGGAAGTTCAGCACGCCACGCTTTTATCATCTGTAATTATGGTACAGTGAATGTTCTCCGAGATTCATCATGATGGGTTGAGAGGGATCCCCGAGAGATAGATGAACACCGAATTCAAAAATTATTTTCTGAGATAACAGGTGTAGGCAACGGCATGTCATAAGATTTTTCTCAAAATGAACTGGGGTGACTGATGGAATTTCAGATTATTTTATGCTTTTTAGTTGTTGAGAAAAATATTACAGCTGTGAATAAAAGCGTATCGTAAAAAATCCATTTTTTCTAACCTTTCTTCATTCATTCACGCACAGTTCCAAAATATGATGTCACGTCATCCCTCTGAATTTGGCCTTCCTTGAAAACTTCGTTTCCAAGATAATCTTGCTCGGACAGTGGTGCATTTAATTACAACTTCGCACACAGTTGCAAAAAATAGTATACGCAACACGTGCGAGAAGTTTCCGCACACGTTGCCAACTCGCGCGAGAAGTAACATTCACGCACATTTCGAAACTTCTCACACACCTAGAAGTTTCAAAGTGTGCGTGAATATTAACTTCTCGCACTCGTTTGGCAACTTGTGCGGAAATTGACCTTCTCGCACTTGTTGCGTAATATACTATCAAAGGGGTTTGAGGGTCGCAGAACTCGGATCCGATGGAATTATTACTCTACAATGTGTTTAAAGAAAGTTGTTTGAATTATTTGAGCGGAAAAATTCTTTTCGACAGAATCTTCCAGAAACCTCGCAGGAATATTTCGAGAAACGTTTTTGTAAAGTTTCAGAGCAATATTTCAATGGAATCTCCCACAAACCTCGCAGAAACAGTCGAAGAAATGTTCTTGTAATATTTCATTGCAATTTTCCATAAATACTTTCTGGAAACCTCCTGGAAACATTTTACGGAATATTACTCGGAATGTTTGAGATATATTCATCTGAATGATTTTTGAAAGGTTTCTGGAATATTTCAGTGCAATGTTCCATGGATATGACTTCCAAATATTGGAATACTGCTCAATGGTTTCACATCAATCTTGTATCTAAAGATCTTTGCAGAGTCACTGAAAGCTTTCTGAAAGATTTTCAATAGTTTCCTGACAGCTTCCTCGGGAATTTCGGCCCAATCCGAAATTTCAAAAATATTTTAAACTGATTCTACAATATTGCACCAGCAACCTGTCAAAAATCTTGATTCGGAGAAGTTTATTCCGTGAGGTGTATGAAAGGTTGCCAGAAGATTTCAGAACAGTATTCCAGAAGTATGACTCTCAAATATCGCATCATTATCCCCTTGAAAATTTGTAACGATTTCGCGCTTGAAAATGCTCAAAGGTTTCTGAGGGCTTCTGATAAAAATTCCAGTGTCGCATTCCTAATGAACCATTTCCAAACATCCTTGCAATGCTTTACACAAGGGTATTATCGCGATAACTTACCCGGAACATGTTATGACCTTGCCATTCAACGAGCAAGGTCCAAATCACCCCACTCAATTTTTTCCCTACACATATGGTATTAAATATACTTGGTTGTGAAGTTTCAGTTCGGCCCGTCAACTCATCTTTTCTTATTTATTAAGAATGAGTGTCGTAATGTTAATTTCGTGCATTCTTATATTCGCAGTTTGACGTATATCTGTGATGATGATCTCTGCATCTCTCTCGTAGTAGTACCCGGTGTCGAAATTATAGAAGAAATAATCATCAATCCATAAATTGCCATCCACTGTGTTGAACTCGAGTTTCGCCGATTCTACGCATCTCTCTTTCTCCCACGTGTGATAGCACTGCACGTGCTTGCGTCTTGTTTACAAAAACGTGGGAAAACCGGCACCGCTCTCGAATCTTCTTGCACATTATTTCATCCGGAAATCGATGTATAATATCTATGGGGCTCTCCGTTTTCATTTTCGTTTCAGACAACAAAATTCTCGAAGAGCCTGTCCGCAATGGTCGTGACATACCCGTGGTGGATGAGCATATCACAACTACTCTCTTCAGGCCCCGATTTGCGGGACCAAGGCCCGTAACTCAACGAATGAAACTAACACACATGATTGAGCGTCAGCCATCAAATTCACGTCTAGTAGGCAGCCGTCCAACGCTGCACGCATGCGCATATCGCGAATTCTTGACACGCCAGTGTAAGCCAGAATGGGTCAAGAGTGTATGACTTTTGATCATTCGGTTCTCGGTAACGAAATTTTTCCTAGATCACCGCACATCCCGACAACTTTTCCACACGGCGCGCGCAGACCGCGAAATGGATGCGGATCGGCATGCCATTCCTCATGAGCGCGATAGTTCCACTCCATCGCGTTCAATGTGGTGCGCGTAGGAATGCTCTTTCCCACAGTCAAGACTGTTGCTCATTTTTCGAACTAACTCATATAAAAAAAATAATTTTCGAGCCCATTTTATGGTTTTTCACCAAATATTGCATAAAATTACGTATTCCCATTCCGAAATATGAGTAACAGTTTTAAAAGGAAGAAATAATGTCTTGGAACCAAGAATATGGCATTCAGGGAGGAAAATCATGTAAATTCATAGCGATAACCCATATTTGAATGCCCGTATCTCAGTGAATGATGCCCAGAGAGGCCCCGCAACCGGTGCATTTGCTTCCCCGTAGGCCCTTCTTCAATTAGGAAAATGGTTTACCATCAGTCGGTAATGCAGGTTTCCTCCCTACCAACAGTCGGCAAAGTAGATTTTCTTCCTCATCATCAAGAGTTGAGCGGTGGTTTCACATAGCGGAGGTGATGCAGGTACTCTCTTCAGGTCCCGATTTGCGGGACTCAAGGCCCATAACTCAACTAACTTACACGATTGAGCGTCAGCCATCGAATCCACGTAGGCAGCCGTCCAGCAGCCGGACGTACAGCAGCCAGGCACCCAGCAGTCGGGTGCCAAGTGGGGCAATCCCGGTGCTCGCATCTTGATGCATGCCCTCTGGCGGCCTGTTCTGATTCACGACGTGGTGGCACTCAGCGCGCGGTGTTCGATCGGTACTCGGCTATACCGCACGGTATTCGATCGGTATTCGGCTATACCGCGCGGTATTCGATCGGTATTCGGCTATACCGCGCGGTATTCGATCGGTATTCGGCTATACCGTGCGGTATTCGATTGGTGCTCGGCTATACCGCGCAGTATTCGATCGGTATTCGGCTTTACCGCGCGGTATTCAATCGGTACTTGGCTATACTTCGCGGTATTCGATCGCTACTCGATCGGTATCCTCGTTCGAGTCGTCACGAACAGTCGGGAACTCTGATATAAAAGGAATGATTCTTAGGGAGGTACTCCAGTCAATCAGAGCACGTCAAACCGCGGACACGGAGGACTATATCAATCAAAGAGATGAACTCGTCGAGCTTATGGGAGCCAAAGGAGCTGTCAAACGAAAATATGTGGCGATACAGCGCCAACAAGCTGAGTTTGAGAAAAACATGAGTCATACATTCAAGCCCATCACTGATCCACTCGAAAGAATCATAGCCCATCAAAAAAATCACCGGGATCTCCAGAGAGAATTCGGACAACTGGACGATTTGGTCAAGGCCTCGCATATAGGCCTCGAGACTATAATGAATCGGAGCGTTTCAGAGGATATCGAGAGTCAAAATTCATCGGTTGCTTCATTCGAGACGGCTGATGATGAACTTAGCGAGCCTCAAGACTACTTATCTACCCTGCGTAGAGATGATCGTAATCTTGATAGGATATATGGAGTCAGACGGAATTGGAATTCCTTGGGAATCGGTAAATCTCGAGTACAGCTAACCAATGATTTCATCAAAGTAGATAACCAGCGGTTCCCAACCACAACTGGTTTGCCTGAATTGATCTTCAAAAGATCCCCAGATCAAAATGGGATATCTGAGGAAGATATGAGAAACCATTGCAAAATCTTGGATGTCTCGCATGTTCACCGTAAAAGATTCGTGCACGATGGAGAACTGCGCAAGAGCAAGATCCGAAAATCCAAGAACATAATCGCGCCACTATTTGACGTGGATAAACGAGGCGGATCACTGTCAAGTGGATTGATCACTATATATTGGGCTGATCCGAATAAGATAGTCGACAGACTTCGGGGTCTAATTGATAAAAAGTCAGCTAGTAATCGAAATAACGATGATGAGATAAGAGCTATCTTGGAAATTTTGTATATGGAGGGCTACATAAGTTCAACTCACTCTTGAATTAGTATTCTTGAGCAAGATTCAGTATAAATACAGATAAGAATGACCAGAGGAACATTACTCATTGAGCAGTTAAGCTGACGACATGGGTGAGAACTTTGAGGAAGCTCTCTCGAGAGCTGCTATGGCGGTGAAGAAGAAACTGCACCTTTTATGGGGAGAGCCCTCATATCAAGGGGACCTGGGCGAATCGAATCAGGTCCAAGTTCCGAATGGAAATGAGGAGCCTCCAGAGGCAGAAGAGATCGATGAATCGATGAAATTCATCAAGAATCGTCTTGGCAAGGATCAACTTGTAGTGAATGGGAGTCATTCCATCCGAGAGAAAGTCCATCGTGACGGTACAGTTCGATGGAAATGCGACGCATACTATGAGACCAAATGTCAAAGTACAGTAGTGACCCGTGGAACGAATCTGATCAGCGTTGGCGATCATAACCATGCCGTGGAGTCTATTCTACGAGCACAACCGTCTACGTATGAGAATGCAGAGAAAAGTGGAGCTCTGGACAATGTTGCGCCTCCGGAGAGTCGTGATCAGAACCGGTCGATATTCGTTGAGAATTCCAAGATTTTGGTGGAATCGTCTCCTCACGAGTCATCGAATAGAGAGGGAGCTGTCGACAGTGTTACTCCTCCGGAGGGTCGCAATGAGAGTCAGTCAATGTTCGATAGAAGTTCTGACAATCAGGGTCTCACCAGTTCACAGGGTAATGCGAAATCACACCCTAGCTCTGATATTTCGGACCCTAGCGGTATGCACGAAGACCTAGAAAGTATATCAGGTTCACAGGATGATTTCGGAAGTACCCGAGTATCCTATCCTTGCAGTTCGAGGGACGATTCACTGTCTGACTCAGATATTTCCATGCATTGATAACTGGGAGTCCAAACAAAATGAGTCCAATAAGCAATGGCTAACTCGCGATCATTGGCGACCCCATAATTACTCCAGAGGGTCTGCGACAGGTGACGTCACAGATGGAACATACGATAGGGGAACTTCTCCATACATGGATTTCCGAGCCCCAAAGGCCGGACCGTGGATCCCTCGGCGAGTTAACGGTTATTCAGGGAGGAGTCAGCAAAATTCAAGGTCCGGGGACAGAGATTCATCGCTTACATTCGCTCGTCAATCATTTAGACGATTTGGACTTCCGTCATACAAGACTCTCCCACGGACCATACATATTGTGCGGGGAATCAGAAGGCGTCATTATAATGGTAGATATTACTGGTCCAAACTTGAGCCAGAAATAGGGAGCTGAGCGTCTCATGTTTACATGGACTCTAAGACAGGCGTCTCTCGTTTGATGAGGTAAACTTAGTCCAAGGACTTCATAAGTGATTTTGGTAGATTTTTTCGTCCTTGATGGTTAATATACAAGTTGAACCTTTGGTCTCGTCGATCTTGAAGGACGGTGGGGAACTAAATAAATTCCCAAAATTTCATGATGGAAATTTTATTGCAACGTTTCGTCCACTAGGTTTTGTGGACCTCATCAGGCTTCAGGTTTCTGTTTCGACATATGTATAATGATAGGAAATATGAAAATTTTTTTACAAATGATGGATGTATAAATATTAAAGATGCGCAACTTACGTTATTCTTTAGATCGTCATGATATTTTGGACGATCTTGTAATAGAGCACAGACATAACGTCTGGCTCCTGTCAATACAAGTAAACAGAGTGAGTCATCGGTCTCATTTTTCACTCATATTTATATTAGCGCGATCGCAGTGTACAGTAGGTGACATATATATGAAAAGTAGTGCATGTGGGAGAGAGAAAGAGAGCGGGGGGTCAACGAGCTTTGTCAGCCGTTGCCCACAACGGGTTATATACTTGACTGAGATTTTGAATATCGTCTTTTCTATTGATGCAATTCTCATCGAATTTTATATGGATCATTTCAGAAATCAACCGTTTTTTCCAATTTTTCTCTGTGTCTGAAATTTTGGTTTGATCCCAATGGAAATCGTGTTTATCATTGAGTCTGTGAACAGAAACTACGGATTTTTTATCTTTGTTTGTAATATGATCTTTAATGCGTGTACCTAGTTGTCTTTTTGTCTCTCCCACATACGTTGCTGGGCAATCTTTACACTGAAATTTGTAAACAACACCAGTTTTGCTAAATTTATCTAGTTGGTCCTTACCTAATTTTACTATTGAGCTTAATGACTTGGAAACTTTTGGAAGAGTGTGAATATCGTTATGTTTGAACAGAGCATTACATTTTTCGAATAAGCGTTCGTGGTATGGAATACAAATTTTGTTCTGGCCAGCATATAGAATTTGGTTGCAACGTATTCTTTCTGCTCTGTTCATCAGATCTTTTGCACGATGTAATCTGGTTTTTATACATTTGTCAGTGAAATCTTCAGGATAATCATTGTCAGAAAGGAGTTGTTTTACAATTGATAAGTTGGAGGAATGAAATTTTTTATGTGAAAGTGACGTGGCTCTGTCGACTAAATTGAACACTATGTTCCTCTTTTGATTCATGGTATGATTGGATTTGAAATTCAAGATCCTGCCTGATGACGTTGGCTTTTGATACCAATTGGTGATGATTTTTTCATCCTCTCGGATCAGAGATATGTCAAGGAAATTGATGGTATTATTGTTTTCAATCTCATGTGTGAACTGTAAATGCTCATTGTAGCTGTTGAAAACATTGAGGACTACTTTACATATCTACCTGTTCTTTCTTCACACACATTAGAGTGTCATCGACATATCTATAATAGAATAGAGGAGTGCAATCGTGATCATTTTTCAATTTACGTAAACATGAAGTTTCCAAGTCATCCATAACAATGTCTGCGAAAAGTGGAGAAATGGGTGATCCCATCGGACTACCAAAAATTTGTTGATAAATTTTATTATTGAATTGAAAAAATGTGTTGTCAAGAAGGAACTCAGTGCATTTACGAATTTCATCAAATGGTATGTTGGACTTATTATGTATATCTGAAAATCTGCGGTCAAGCGCCTCTAGCACTAACCAGCATAGGATGTTTGTAAACAGAGAGCTGACGTCGAGAGAAAGGAGTATATGATCTTTTGGGATCGTTAAAGTCTCCAACCGTTTTTTTAATTCAAAGCTATTGTCAATGCGTGATGCAGGCGATTTAATACATTTCTTCAGCTCTTTATATAAAACGGAAGCAAGAAAATGAGTAGGGCTATTGACTGTAGAAATTATTGGTCTGAGTGGAACATTTTCTTTATGAATTCTTGGTAACCCATAACAACGAGATAAGTTGGTGTCCGTCTGTGTGAGAGCATTATTATGATATTTTCTTGACAAATAATTTAAATCATTCCAACTTCCTAGTATTTTATGTACTTTTGCCTGTAAACTTTTGAGTGGATTATTTTTGATCGGAACGTATACTTTTTTGTCACTCAACAAACCGTTCATTTTATTGGTGTAATCAGACTTATTCAAACAGACGGTGACATTGCCCTTATCTGCACGAGTGAAAAAAATATCTGAATTTTGTTTCAAGAAGTGCTTAGTGAAGCTCAATTTTTTTGCGAATACCCTGTCTTCAGGAGAAATGTGCGTTTGTTTATTATTTTCAGTGTATAGGATATTCGTAATCTTGTGACGGATGTTATTTTTCTCCCTATTATTCAAATCGAGGTTCTCTATGCACTTTTCAACATTTTTGACAGTATCTATGACATTCTTTAAACTGAGGTTGCCTTTTTGACTGAAATTGGGGCCCAATGAGGATATGTCAATAACATCTGAAGGGAGAGGAGTATTGCTGAAATTTTTTACCCAATTATTTCTATCTATCGTGCAAGGTGTTATGGACGGCTTGATTTTTTCGAATTTTTTCATATGTGTAGAATCACATTTTTTACGTAATTTGATAGATTTTTCATTTGTGAAGTTTTGGAATTGGCTCAAAATATTTGGATCAATATTCTCGTTTGATAATGATTGTGAGGTTACTGCTAAGTTCTTTTGAAGTCGAAAAATTTGATTATGGACGTCCCTAATTTCATTATTTAGGAGTCTTCGAAAGTAAACAGTAGTCCTCAATGTTTTCAACAGCTACAATGAGCATTTACAGTTCACACATGAGATTGATAACAATAATACCATCAATTTCCTTGACATATCTCTGATCCGAGAGGATGAAAAAATCATCACCAATTGGTATCAAAAGCCAACGTCATCAGGCAGGATCTTGAATTTCAAATCCAATCATACCATGAATCAAAAGAGGAACATAGTGTTCAATTTAGTCGACAGAGCCACGTCACTTTCACATAAAAAATTTCATTCCTCCAACTTATCAATTGTAAAACAACTCCTTTCTGACAATGATTATCCTGAAGATTTCACTGACAAATGTATAAAAACCAGATTACATCGTGCAAAAGATCTGATGAACAGAGCAGAAAGAATACGTTGCAACCAAATTCTATATGCTGGCCAGAACAAAATTTGTATTCCATACCACGAACGCTTATTCGAAAAATGTAATGCTCTGTTCAAACATAACGATATTCACACTCTTCCAAAAGTTTCCAAGTCATTAAGCTCAATAGTAAAATTAGGTAAGGACCAACTAGATAAATTTAGCAAAACTGGTGTTGTTTACAAATTTCAGTGTAAAGATTGCCCAGCAACGTATGTGGGAGAGACAAAAAGACAACTAGGTACACGCATTAAAGATCATATTACAAACAAAGATAAAAAATCCGTAGTTTCTGTTCACAGACTCAATGATAAACACGATTTCCATTGGGATCAAACCAAAATTTTAGACACAGAGAAAAATTGGAAAAAACGGTTGATTTCTGAAATGATCCATATCAAATTCGATGAGAATTGCATCAATAGAAAAGACGATATTCAAAATCTCAGTCAAGTATATAACCCGTTGTGGGCAACGGCTGACAAAGCTCGTTGACCCCCCGCTCTCTTTCTCTCTCCCACATGCACTACTTTTCATATATATGTCACCTACTGTACACTGCGATCGCGCTAATATAAATATGAGTGAAAAATGAGACCGATGACTCACTCTGTTTACTTGTATTGACAGGAGCCAGACGTTATGTCTGTGCTCTATTACAATATCGTCCAAAATATCATGACGATCTAAAGAATAACGTAAGTTGCGCATCTTTAATATTTATACATCCATCATTTGTAAAAAATTTTTCATATTCCCTATCATTATACATATGTCGAAACAGAAACCTGAAGCCTGATGAGGTCCACAAAACCTAGTGGACGAAACGTTGCAATAAAATTTCCATCATGAAATTTTGGGAATTTATTTAGTTCCCCACCGTCCTTCAAGATCGACGAGACCAAAGGTTCAACTTGTATATTAGTCCAAGGACTCTCGACCCGAGTTGCGGGATGATTCGAGAGAGAGAATACCGACGGAGTACCGACGGAATACCACGCGATGTAGCCGAGTACCAATCGAATACCGTGCGGTATAGCCGAATACCGATCGAATACCGCGCGTTACAGCCGAATACCGATCAGATACCGCACCGTATAGCCGAGTACTGATCGAATGACGATCGAATACCGCGCGGTATAGCCGAATACCAATCGAATACCGATCGAATACCACGTGGTATAGCCGAGTACCGATCGAATACCGCACGGTATAGCCGACTACTGATCGAATACCGCGCGGTATAGCCGAGTACCGATCGAATGCCGCGCGGTAAAGCCGAGTACCGATTGAATACCGCGCGGTATAGCTGAGTACCGATCGAATACCGATCGAATACCACGTGGTATAGCCGAGTACCGATCGAATACCGCGCGGTATAGCCGAGTACTGATCGGATACCGCGCGGTATAGCCGAGTACCGATCGAATGCCGATCGAATACCGCGCGGTATAGCCGAATACCGATCGAATACCGATCGAATACCGCGTGGTATAGCCGAGTACCGATCGAATACCGCGCGGTATAGCCAAGTACCGATCGAATACCGCGCGGTTTAGTTGAGTGCCGCACGGTATAGCCGAGTACTGATCGAATACCGCGCGGTATAGCCGAGTACCGATCGAATGCCGCGCGGTATAGCCGAGTACCGATCGAATACCGCGCGGTTTAGTTGAGTGCCGCGCGGTATAGCCGAGTACCGATCGAATACCGATCGAATACCGCGTGGTATAGCCGAGTACCGATCGAATACCGCGCGGTATAGCCGAGTACTGATCGAATACCGCGCAGTATAGCCGAATACCGATCGAATACCGCGCGGTATAGCCGAGTACCGATCGAATACCGAGCAGTATAGCCGAGTACCGATCGAATGCCGCGCGGTATAGCCGAGTACCGATCGAATACCGCGCGGTTTAGTTGAGTGCCGCGCGGTATAGCCGAGTACCGATCGAATACCGCGCGGTATAGCCGAGTGCTGATCGAATACCGCGCGGTATACCCGATTACCGATCGAATACTGAGCAGTACAGCCGAGTACCGATCGAATACCGCGCGGTATAGCCGAGTACCGATCGAATGCCGCGCGGTATAGCCGAGTATCGATCGAATACCGAGCGGTATAGCCGAGTACCGATCGAGTACCGCGCGGTATAGCCGAGTGCTGATCGAATACCGCGCGGTATACCCGATTACCGATCGAATACTGAGCAGTACAGCCGAGTACCGATCGAATACCGCGCGGTATAGCCGAGTACCGATCGAATGCCGCGCGGTATAGCCGAGTATCGATCGAATACCGAGCGGTATAGCCGAGTACCGATCGAGTACCGCGCGGTATAGCCGAGTACCGATCGAATAGCGCGCGGTATAGCCGAATACCGATCGAATACCGCGCGGTTTAGTTGAGTGCCACGCGGTATAGCCGAGTACCGATCGAATACCGCGGGGTTCAGTTGAGTGCCGCGCGGTATAGCCGAGTACCGATCGAATACTGAGCAGTACAGCCGAGTACCGATCGAATACCGCGCGGTATAGCCGAATACCGATCGAATACCGCGCGGTATAGCCGAGTACCGATCGAATACCGAGCAGTATAGCCGAGTACCGATCGAATGCCGCGCGGTATAGCCGAGTACCGATCGAATACCGCGCGGTTTAGTTGAGTGCCGCGCGGTATAGCCGAGTACCGATCGAATACCGCGCGGTATAGCCGAGTGCTGATCGAATACCGCGCGGTATTCCCGATTACCGATCGAATACTGAGCAGTACAGCCGAGTACCGATCGAATACCGCGTGGTATAGCCGAGTACCGATCGAATGCCGCGCGGTATAGCCGAGTATCGATCGAATACCGAGCGGTATAGCCGAGTACCGATCGAGTACCGCGCGGTATAGCCGAGTACCGATCGAATACCGCGCGGTATAGCCGAATACCGATCGAATACCGCGCGGTATAGCCGAATACCGATCGAATACCGCGCGGTTTAGTTGAGTGCCACGCGGTATAGCCGAGTACCGATCGAATACCGCGCGCTGAGTGCCACCACGTTTTGAATCAGAACAGGCCGCTAGAGGGCATGCGTCGAGATGCGAGCACCGGGATTGCCCCACTTGGCACCCGACTGCTGGGCGCCTGGCTGCTGGACGTCCGGCTGCTAGACGGCTGCCTACGTGGATTCGATGGCTGACGCTCAGTCGTGTGTGTTAATTGAGTTACGGGCCTTGAGTCCCGCAAATCGGGACCTGAAGAGAGTACCCGCATCACTTCCGCTATGTGAAACCACCGCACAACTCTCGATGATGAGGAAGAAGATCTACTTCGCCGACTGTTGGTAGGGAGAAAACCTGCATTACCGACTGATGGTGAACCATTTCCCGAATTGAAGAGGGGCCCACGAGGAAGCAAATGCACCGGTTGCGGGGCCTCTCTGGGCATTATTCACTGAGATACGGCCATTCAAATATGGGTTATCGCTATGAATTTACATGATTTCCCTCCCTGAATGCCATGTTCTTGGTTCCAAGACATTATTTCTTCCTTTGGAAACTGTTACTCATATTTCGGAATGGGAATACGTAATTTTATGCAATACTTGGTGGAAAACCATAAAATGGGCTTGAAAATTTTTTTTATATGAGTTAGTTCGAAAAATGAGCAACAGTCTTGACTGTAAAAAAGAGCATTCCAACGCGCACCACATCGGATGCGATGGAGAGAAACTATCGCGCTCATGAGGAATGGCATGCCGATCAGCATCCATTCCGTGGTCTGCACGCGCCGTGTAGAAAAGTTGTCGGGAAGTGCGGGGAACTAGGAAAAATTTAGTTACCGAGAACCGAATGATTAAAAGTCATACACTCTCGAGCCATTTGGGCTCACACTAGCGTGTCGAAAATTCGGGATATGCGCATGTGTGCGGCGCACAGTGGGGCCAAGAACGAGAATTACCGAAAAAATCGCCCTTACGCGAATTCATAACCGATTGATATGATTCGAAAGAAATTCTCTCCGTTTTTCGATGCAGTAACAGCTGTGTCTGCGCGAAATTCCATCAGAGCTTTTTCGGTGCCTCAGCATCATGATAAGCGCAAATATGAAATAATGCAAAATGACGAGTATCCGACTTGATTCACTGATGATCCATCCCTGACTGAATGGATGCCACATCATATTTCAAATGACTGAAAAGCATATTCGAAATATTGGGAAACTTTTTCGAATGATTTTCGAAAGCCCCTTTGCCACAAACCTTTCTTGGTCGGTAATCAAAGGAATACACGGAAATACGGTGAGTAAATAAGATATAACGTGATTCTGGGTGATAAATGTCATTTCTACGCCCCCCTGCGATCACCAGAGTATTTTTCACATGAGCAAATATGAGAGATTGAGTTTCAGACGATTCACTACAATTTTACACGTACGCGGATCACGGATACGATGAAAATCTTGATTTAAATCTAGGTGTCGCGATTTCTGCAGTAATGACAATCATTCTTGCTCATTGTGCTATCGATTATCTGACATTTGAGCCCAAGCAGAGCACTGTACATTCTTGCAAACGTGCAGCTTGCGACATTTTGCATTATTTCAAAGGGACTAGGCGGGTAAGCATGGTGAATCGGCCCTTGTCAGGTATGGCCCCGGAAGCAATTTCCCCCGGTTTCTAACCCCAAACTATGAGGAAAGCAATAGTTTTTAGGTCTGGAAGTCGCTTCTATGTTTTGGGGCAGCCTGGAAACCCTATAAAAAACGCTAAAAATCGATGTTCCTTGTATTGAATCGCATTCTGACGCATCTCAGTGAATCGTTCTGAAATTTTTTTGACATATTTTGGAAACATTAACAATTTGAAGGAGAGTGGTTTCATCTCGACAACTTTTGATTCAAGCCCCAAAAAAAATTGTTGAAAAATAAAAATCAATTTTTAACTCTGTTATCTGTAATTAAGACGTTAGTGAACCATTTCGTCGTATTTGTCGGCTCATTTTACGTCGGAAACCACTTTGAAATATATCATTTTTCGTGGTGGAAAGTGGTCAAAAACGTCAAAAATCAATTTCAAAGCAAATTTTTTTTCATAAACTAGCCCCTCCTGCGCATGCACGTTGATTTACGATCCTGAAAGTATTTTCAATCGATAGCTGGTGTAATTTCCTTCAAAATGACCCCTTGCAAAAGTCGATTTGATGCAATTACAGCTGAGATATGACTGGTGCAGAAAATGGAAAAACCCAAGGTATCAAATCCGTGAATCCGCGCTCCCTTCAATGGCCTTGAAAAATGCAAATTTTGAATTGGGCCCTTTCTAACATGCAAAAATGTGTTTTTGATGTATTTTTTGACGTAGAAACCGAATACGCGGTCAGTTTTGTTCCAAACCTTCAGGATTTCTCACCAGACTCATAAAACTGACTCGATAATGGATGCTCATCTTCAGCCTTTTTACACTTATTTGAGATGAATTGTCGGTGTTTGGGGAGGTTTGGGTGGATTGTGTACCAAATACAACTATGTCCCTTAACGTATTCTGACTAGCCGAAGACGATCCCGGTGGTTTTGAGGCTCGAGGAAGCGGTGGGAGTGAGATTTCTGGGAGTGAGATTGTTCGAGCTGGATTTTGTTGTTTAATTTCATATGAGAAAACTATATCGACCAGCTTATATGAGGACAGCAGCGCTTCCTCGAGCTTCGAAACCATCACCATTGTCATCAGCTGTTCAGAATACATTAGGGAACATAGTTGTATTTGGTACACAATCCACCCAAACCTCCCCAAACACCGACAATTCATCTCAAATGAGTGTAAAAAGGCTGAAGATGAGCATCCATTATCAAGTCGGTTTTATGAGTCTGGTGAGAAATCCTGAAAATTTGGAACAAAACTGACCGCGTATTCGGTTTCTACGTCAAAAAATACATCAAGAACACATTTTTGCATGTTAGAAAGGGCCCAATTCAAAATTCGCATTTTTCAAGGCCATTGAAGGGAGCGCGGATACACGGATTTGATACCTTGGGTTTTTCCATTTTCTGCACCAGTCATATCTCAGCTATAATTGCATCAAATCGACTTTTGCAAGGGGTCATTTTGAAGGAAATTACACCAGCTATCGATAAAAGATACTTTCAGGATCGTAAATCAACGCGCATGCGCAGGAGAGGCTAGTTTATGAAAAAAAAATTTGCTTCGAAATTGATTTTTGACGTTTTTGACCACTTTCCACCACAAAAAATGATATATTTCAAAGTGGTTTCCGACGTAAAATGAGCCGACAAATACGATGAAATGGTTCACTAACGTCTTAATTACAGATAACAGAGTTAAAAATTGATTTTTATTTTTCAACAATTTTTTCTGGGGCTTGGATCAAAAGTTGTCGAGATGAAACCACTCTCTTTCGAATTGTTAATGTTTCAAAAATATGTCAAAAAAATTTCAGAACGATTCACTGAGATGCGTCAGAATGCGATTCAATACAAGGAACATCGATTTTTAGCGTTTTTTAGAGGGTTTCCAGGCTGCCCCAAAACATAGGGGCGACTTCCGGACCTAAAAACTATTGCTTCCCTCATAGTTTGGGGTTAGAGACTGGGGGAAATTGCTTCCGGGGCCATACCTGACAAGGGCCGATTCACCATGCTTACCCGTCTAGTCCCTTTGCGCTCATCATGATCCTGAGGCGACGGAAAAGCTCTGATGAAATTTCGCGCAGACACAGCTGTCACTGCATCGAAAAACGGAGAAAATTCCTTTTGAATCATGTCAATCGGTTAAAAATTCACGTAAAGGCGATTTTTTTGGTAATTTTCGTTTTTGGCCCCACTGTGCGGCGTTGGACGGCTGCCTACTAGACGTGGATTCGATGGCTGACGCTCAATCATGTGTGTTAGTTTCATTCGTTGAGTTACGGGCCTTGGTCACGCAAATCGGGGCCTGAAGAGAGTAGTTGTATCATGCTCATCCAACAAGGGGATGTCACGACCATTGCGGACAGGCTCTGCGAGAATTTCGTTGTCTGAAACGAGAATGAAAACGGAGAGCCCCATAGATATTATACATCGATTTCCGGATGAAATAATGTGCAAGAAGATTCGAGAGTGGCGCCGGTATGCCAATGTTTTTGTAAACAAGACGCGAGCACGTGCAGTGTTATCACACGTGGGAGGAAGAGAGATGCGTAGAATCGGCGAAACTCGAGTTCAACACAGTGGATGGCAATTTATGAATTGATGATTATTTCTTTCATAATTTCGACTCTGGGTACTACTACAAGAGAGATGCAGAGATCATCATCACAGATATCAATCTATACATTCAGAGATTAATTCGATGGGAGACACTGTTCTTACGCAAGTTGAAAGCATGCGTAGATAAAATGAAAGAGTGCGGAATAGGTAAAGACGATCATGCATGGATGGAGGAGCTAGGTATCGAAATTGTGGAATAAGATAGCTGGATTTCCTTTTCGGATGACTGGACAATATTCCAGTGAACAGTCGGCCCCAGAAGAAAATGCGCATGCGTTGCGGTGGCTCGATGGAGGGGGGGGGGGCTCGACTATAAAGCAAGGCTACCAAGCGTGAGAGTGTCATTCAATCGCTTGCTCACAATGGATCAACAAAAGCTCCGCACCGAGTAAAAAAAACATTTGACGTACAAGCTGTTTGTCCTGCACATGTTGTGATCGGTTACCATCGGTCAAGCAGAGTTTTACCATCAGATGGTAATGCAGATCACTACCTTATCGGCTCAAGTGTGCCCCTTACTTACAGTAGGCAAGGTGCTAACCTACCAACGCGGGTTATGTGGTAGTCCATTCGGATATGGGTTGAGGAATTTCATCATAGATATGGGTTATGAAAATCTACACGAGTATGGGTTATGGGTTGTGGTACCAGATTCCTACTATACCGGTTTGGATCGATACTCGTCCACAGTAGATGAAGGTGGTGACCTACCTTACCGACGTGAGCCAGAACTTGCACACATGCTATTTCCCATTGCGCTAGAACCGTTGCGCCAGGAACGGACTAGTTCCACTACTAAAATATTTCACAGAGAGCGTTGTACATTGTAAAAGAATTTGATAAGGGTATCATCTCAAGGATCTCAGCGAGAAGGATAAGATGGATTGAATTTCATTTGGCTATTGCTGGAATTGAGGGGTCGAAAATGGGAAATTCGTGGAATTTTTTGGCAGAAATTCCCGCACCGATAAAATCTCCAAAAATGGATTTCGTCCACTATGGACCTGAACAACTCGTATGAGAACGACTGCCAACTGTGGGATGACTTCTGAGAACGATTGTAAGGCAATCTTAAGAAAAATCATGAAAAATGAACTCTACTATTCCTCCACTGCCACAAAACCTTCGGGTTCAGTACCCGAAGGTTTTGTGGCAGTGGGTTTAGTACCCATATTTTACCCTTGATTACCGACGTGGTAGACTTTTGGCATACGCAAAATTCCAATCTCATCTCCAAGTCGGAGCTCATGTTTTGGGGTTCTGGAGCCTACATGTAATTTCATAATCCAATATTAACTTTCAAATGGACCAATCACAGAATTTGAGAGGGAATTTCTTTTCAAAATATCCTCAAAATGGGTACTCGAAATCCATCACCGACAAAACTCAGAATTTCACTTCTGAAGAATATTCATTCAAACCAAGTGCCAATAGTTTTCTTTGGAGTCTACTCGTGATATAAAAATGATCACCACAACGATCTTAGCCACAATTGATATATTTTTTCTGGAATTTGGAAAATTTTCCATCGGCGTTGTTATATCTGGGACTGGGCTATTTGCAATAATCAACTCTTCAATATTCACTCACAGATGGTTATTTATTATCAATATGGAGCTCAAGTTATTCGAGTACAATTACGGCAATGCCGAAGTGCTGACATGTAGAGCTCGATACGTTACACGTGACTGACTCCTGTCCCATTCCACATCAACCACGCCGTGCTTCAGCGCAACGCAGACTCTCTCATACACATACATGATACCCAGTCGGCACAGAGGCACATTACTCCAACCACATACATCGCAGGCGTAACCCAGACAGAAGACAAAAAGATAAAATTTCTAGAATTTTTAGAGAAAATATGTGGTTTCCAAACCTGAGTTAGGAAATTTATATTGATTCTGAAATGTTTGAAGTACATGAAAGTAATTTCCAACCAGGATTTTCCACGAGAAAATCGCGGGAATAGAGCAATTTTCGTGATGTGTGCCATTTGGCTACCACGTGGGTTGGAGTGTTAGTAAATCTCACGTGGGTGACTAAGGGTTAAAGCAACTTGATTCTTCTCATGTATGTTAGGTGAGTTGATAGTTCTTTTACGGAGGGATAGAACCATTAGCTTGTAACGCGAAGCTCCTCCCGTCATTATAACTCACATACAACTCGTAAAACTCAGGGTTGATCGACTATCGATTAATCCCGAATTTCATCTCAAGATTTCTGACTCTTCTCTCTTTCTAAATGCTCCTACATGTATGCACACGAAATATGGCAAATCAATCGTTAATGGAACTGTTCTTGGAGTTTATATTGGAACCCTGATTAATTCAACAAAAATTCTACTCACAGAAGCTGCTCTTCTTCTGTCTCAAAAATCAGGAACGGGACAGCAAATAATCTCTGATTTCCCATCATCACAAGGGACATCTGGAATGTAGGAAATATTTTGTTCCTTATATGAGTTTTTATACGTTCAAGTAACTTTTGCAGCACACACAACTACTTCCCTTTCAATTTTGTACTACTATAATTCTTTACGCATGGAGTTGTATTTTTTTTTCAGTCATTGACCAGAAAATGTTACCGAATCAATAAAGCCGTGACTTCCAGATTCAAAGACATTATTTTATTATTGACCATCTATATATACCTTCTTATCCCATAGAACAGACGGTCAGATTAGTTTTGACCGCGATTTGATCAAGTTTTGGCCAAATCAGCATTACATTGTTTGATCAAAATTTGATTGCGCGAATCAAATGTTGGATCAAATTTTGATATTCATTAGAAGACGATTTCTAACAGGGCAGTCCCCCGGGTGAGCCGGATCTGTCGAGCAAAGGTGAAACGCACCAACATAGTCCAAAAGAATTTTCGTATTCCATCTCGTTTCATATATTCAAATATTCCATCAAAATCCTCCAAGTTGCGACACTCAAACTGTGAGGTGCCTTGTTGGTACAAAGTTAAATATCAGAGATATGTGATATTTGTCTATATCACTAATATCAGCAGAAGTGCGCTGATCAAAATTAATCGCATACGCCAATTCAAGCATTCAATATGATCTGAATTTTCCGCGATCGAGTGAAGTAGTTCACATTGTCATCAGAAGGGGGAAAGTACAAGTGTGAACAAGCAAGTTTTAGAGTATTAGGGCGTTTGTCTGGAACTTTCACACCTGCTGAAATGAAGCTATGGATGACAATCTGAGAGAACGATTGGATGTATCGGTCCCAATCAAAGTGAAAATATTATCATTCAAGCCATAAGATGGAATATCTTCGGCATTCATATGATTGAAATGAAGTAGATTCGTTCTAGCTAACTCGAAGAGGGAAAAACTACGGAAAATCGTCTGGAAATATCTCGTACTCTTGTACAGTCTTACCGATACTCTGGTTATGCCACACAACTTTTCGGGTTGATTCCAGCTGTACTTGATGGATAAGATATTGGAGAGAGATGGCCCAGGAGCACGATAGAGTGCTACCGGTTCAACCAGAACTGTGTGACTTAGAGAATTGGAAATGAGAAATCTATCATATCGAGATCGAGTCAAAGATGATCACACCAAGCTCATGCCGCGACAAGGGCGGCAACTCACAGAAGTTGCATGTGAAGTAGATATGGTTATGAAGATTTTAAACCAAACTACGTTGTTGTGCGATTCTCCAGTCTAGAATACGACCATCTTAAGGTCAAACGGAGAAAACGTGACTGATAGAGGAAAACAATTTGTCTCTTCTCACATCGATGGATCGAGCTCTATGTTGGAAAAATTAATTGTGATTGGATAGGTTCATCTTATGGAGCTACAAAAAGTCCAAGGCATTCGTTGGAAAAGCTCACATCGCCAAATTATTGCTTAAGAAATTTCTGGAAAATCGATGTAGAACTACTCAATGGCTATGAAACGATTTACATGGCATATTATGTTGTAGTGGGCATCCCGAATATACGATTTGCACAATATCGTTTGCTGCATATTTCGACAACGTACATATAAATACGTTGTGACTACAATGCGAAATCACGCAATGTGAGTTTGTAGCTATTGTAAGCGAGTGTCGCTCTCCTCTTCCCTCTCTCTTAGGGTATTGGCACCGCTTCCCGAAATTGAATAGGAGCAGTTCTGCGTGAACTTGCTCGAAACAGACTCAAGAATGGACGAAAGGCAAAAATGAACTTCTGGGCTGTTAAGGTGGATTTTTTTACCACTAATATCATCTAGATCGAGGATCAAAACTGAAAAGTATTGGAAGTTGGAACGAAATTCTTGCGTTTTAAATCCCATAAGAACTCAGCTCGATATCGTTATTTTGCTACGGAAATGACAGGTACGGAAATGACATTTCGTGTTTGATCAGTAAATATGGATTGGAAAGTTATCGGATCGCTTGTTCCGCTTAGCTTGGTCTTCAGCACACCAAATACTTGCAGAAAGTCGGACGAATAGTTAGATCATCGATATTTTAACTTTGTTGCGAGATGCGTACGGAAATGACACTCTCATTTACCACGGCATTTTTTCGAAGAAGAGCACGCCGCCACTTCTCGGAAGTGAAGTTATGGATGTTTATACCGCAACTGTTTGATAGTTTGAAGCAAGAGGATCAAAATGTGCCAATGAGCGAGTGCTTACAAGTTGATAGACGCTCTCATGCACCACATATTGTCAAAACAGTAATTTTGGCGCGAATTCGGAGACATGATGTACACACAGCGTGGAGCGGATGGACGATCTAGTCGCGACTTCCAAACTATGAAAACATGTTCAAAATATACCCAAATTTGATGTCTTTTTGTGGAGGAACCGTATATCTCGAGAAGTCGTATATCTCCATAGAGTGCCCTTGAACGTCGAATTTTGGGGTGCGGACATGGTACGGAAATGACATTTCAACCCCTAATTCGCAATTTTTGACCCTTAACCCTCGAGTCAGGTCAATATGACTTTTTGCTAAGAAAGAGCACAAAAAAATACACAAGAAACGTGTTTTGCACAATCGATTGAGAATGCGTAGACGCCGCGATAAACCGAGACACATTAGAAGCAAGTTTACGCAGAACTGCTCATATCCATAGATAATAGGCATTGTTGACGTCGAAAAGATAGACAGGTACGAGATTGATAATTTGCTCAAGTATTCAAACAAAGATTCGCTATTCATTTATTTAGTAGTAATCTTGCTATCCAAGATGAACCTTCGAGTAGTTTCAATTTGATTGACATATCGAGTGTGCTATCATGGATACAGCCAAAAAGTCTGAACTACTTCGTAAATGTCAAAAAATTCAAGAAAAGCGTCGAGAAAATACAGAGAAACGTTTCCGTGATATGGAGAGGAGACGAAACCTTGACAAGTTCCTGGTAAATTTCGTACATTTCCGTTGATCTAATCATGTAATAATCTAATGAGATGTAACAGACTGAAATTATTGCAGTTCGAAATTGCGAAGAACAATGCGGTGGTGAGCCAAAAAACCGAATGTCAATCACGTCCACTCAATGTGCAAGTGAAGGTATTCGATGCTGACACACATTCATCCATCGATCACCAAACTGCATCTGCGCCTGCACATGCCTCAAGGCTTTGGACCAGACAAAAAATATCATACAATCTGACGGTTTGGCCGGATCGAGCAAAACTCGCGTCGTCGGCAGTCACTGATACCACAAGTTCAGGCTCCCTTGACTTCATGTGAAATTGTTCTATTGATAGTGATGATCCAGCTGTTTCTGATCGACCATCCAAGAACAACAATCCTGATTTTAATATTGACGCGAGATTTTCAGTGACGAATAACCTTGTGAGTGATGGTGAATCATCGGGTTTTGTTCCAGATGAGAATTTTTCCCTCACTCCTGGTGCGAATGACTATATCACGAGATCGAACGTCCAAAGAAGAAAGAGATACCTGCAAGATACGTAAACTAATATGCATCAGAAGTTTCTCAGTGGACCGGGACTCCTTATTTCTCGAGCTGCATTCTCTCAACTTAAACCATTCTGGATTCTGCACCGACACGTTTCTCGGTGAGACACTTGTTTGTGCAAACACCATGCTAATATTGAATTGATGTTCCGAAAACTCGCTCAGTTGAAAATTATATGTAATCCAAGCTCGAAAGAGTTCATCAGCTCCGTAACTTGCAATTCTTCTCCCAGGGACTGCATGTATAGAGTGTACACTTTGTAAACATGAACGCGTTCCTCCTCCGACTGATGATGGAATGACATTCTACTATCAGTGGACCACTGATACTGTGGATGAACTGGGTGCTGAAAATTTGACGTATCATGTGAAGATCACGACGAGGAAGAGAATCAACTGTAAAATGAGCGATCTTGAAAGTGATTTAAACGAGAGGATTGTCAATCTATTACATCACGTTCATGATACTGGACATCAATATCGCTTTCTCCGATCTCCGCTACCAGCTTGGGGATAATGAGATCATGTTATTTATAATAATTGATCTTCCACAGGAGGCCCAATCCATGTGAGATCAGGCAGCGAAAAGAAATGGGGATACGGATATTCCTGCCGATGGAGTATATCATTCTTGAGACAAAATGAGGAGACACATATTTTTTTGTTTGGCCTAAATCGATTCCCTGTCAGAGCTAGGCTAATTTGGAGATCGGGAGCTCCGAAATCAATTTTAGAAAAACTGAAACTTTGAAATCAGTAAAGATACAATAATTCCCATGCGACTTTCAATATTCAGCTGAATTTTGTTGGATATAGTTACTAGGTAGATGTTGCATGCAAATTCACACTAACTAGGTTGAATTGCCATTCGGATCCGAAAGAACTCGTTTTTTACGAAAAATTGAAAATTACGCTACTGAATGTTGTGAGCAGGATGCTTCCTCAAAGCATTATCACCTGAATTTTCTCTCTCTTGATGGTGACTAACAATTGGATGAAAATTCTCTTTCTTTTCTTCCTCATGTCTTCGGAAACTTTGAAACGGTTCTGACGGACATGTGACACTTTGAATAGTTCTTCAACGTTCTTCTGTATTGAGTCTCATTCATTTTGCTCATTAGTTCTCCACCCCCACGGAGAGAAAATCATCATCAATTATTCCTTGTCTCATATTCCTGTTATATTTCTCTCAATTGAATCTATCTTTCCCGTAATAATCCTGAATATTCATCGACATACTAAAGTTTTTTTCGGTCAATTCATTATTTCATTGTTGCACGAAAATTTTCTTCGGAACTAGACGGTTGAGGATTTATGGTGAGAGATGTAACGAAATTGAAAAGCGAGATAGGATTTATCTTACTAAAATTTATTGAGGGTGACGAACTAATCGATGGAATGAGCTGGAAATAGACTCTGCTCACCGCTTACTGATTGTTTATAGTCCCTCACAATTTCAAGACAATCGGTGGAAACGCCGAAGAATTTACGAATGCCACAGACGAGGTGGATAGGGAAATCGATATTTGAAAATTAGGGGGGTGGATTGAAATTCAGTATCAACCAATCGCTTGGAAAGTGATGATAAATGATCGAGATACATTGCTAGATCTATATTTGAGAAAATTTTTGATAATATCTTGTCCCGAAAATAATATGAGAAATTAGATATTAATGATAGGATGAGTGGGATGAGCATTGGAGTGAGTATGGAGCTTGAAATACACGGCGATGTTTGATATAGTGAGAGGAAGGAGTTGTCCAAATTTGGTGGTTATTGAGTGGATGGTTGAGGATTTATGGTGAGGAATGTAATAAAATTGAGAGGAGAAATATGATTTTTTCTCATGAAGAGTATTGAGGGTGACGAACTAATGGATGGAATGAGCTCAAGATAGACTGGGCTACCTGCTCACTGATGTTGAACAGTCCCTCAGAATTTCAAGACGATCGGTGGAAAAGCCAAAGTGTCTCCAAATTCCATAGAAGGGGTAAATAAGAAAATCGACATTTGCATTATAGGGGGGTGAATTGA
The DNA here is from genome assembly GCA_029851415.1 of Eretmocerus hayati. NCBI lineage: Eukaryota > Metazoa > Arthropoda > Insecta > Hymenoptera > Aphelinidae > Eretmocerus > Eretmocerus hayati. The sequence continues at coordinate 69,237,007 of CM056744.1, read as the reverse complement.
AATCCCGTATCAACCAATCACTTCAAAATGGCAATAAATGACACGGAAAGAGACTCTAGATTTTTTAAGTGGACGAAGGCTGATGATATAACGTTTGGACGAACATTGAAAAAAACCATGTTTAATTCTTGGAGCAATAATTCATGTGGAAGTCCAGCCATCTAGTCGATAAGGCTCAAATTTAGTGTAGATAATCATGAGCTGATTTGAAATGAACACTCACAATTTCATGAAGATTTGACGAAGGGGGTAGGAGTGGTTGTATGGTAAGCATAAGACAACGAACACACTAACACACATACGGACATATGCACATGGCAATTTGAAATAATTTGTAGCAGACGTTGAATGTGTTCGGGGTAATATATGGGGTAATATATGAGGGTACTAGTTAATAGATCTCGTCGAGTAGAATAAGATAAAATGACTTTCATCCGCCAGAAAGAAATATGGAACGGTGAAAATTGAAAAAAACGGAAAAATTTTTAGCGAAAAACGCCGCACCATTACAAGGCTTCCTCTTCGAGAAAGCGAAATTAATCACTCAAAAACACCATCGTGGATTCCTTTGGCGAATTTTTTGGGGGTATTGGATGACATGATGTTTCAGAGAGTACTTTCAGAATTGGCGCTAAAAGCTCCAGATGACCAAAAAAAATATTTTTAGGAAAAAAAAATTTTATTGTCTCGAATAGGTCCCGGCATCCTTCGAATAATGAATACGCTGCTTGATGTTATTAGCAGAATGCTTCCTCAGAGCATTATCACCTGAATTCTCTCTTCCTTGATGGTGACTAACAACTGAATAACAATTCTCTTTCTCTTTTTCCTCATGTCATTCGAAATCTCCTCAACGGTTCTGACGATCATGTTACATTTTGAATGATTCTCCAACATTTCTCCGTGTTGAGTCTTGTTCATCTTGCCCATAAGTTTGTCAATCTAACGGAGAGTCATCATCAATCATTCGTTGTCTCATATTTCTGTCAAATTTCTTTGAACTAAATCTATCTTCTCCTCAAAAATCCTAAATATTCATCGACATACTATAGTTCTCTGCAATTCAATCAGTGAGCGGTAAGCAGAGTCTATTTTCAGCTCATTCCATCGATTAGTTCGTCACCCTCAATAAATTTCACTAAGAAAATCCTATCTCTCCTCTCAATTTCATTACATCTCTCACCATAAATCCTCAATCATCCAGTTCGGAAGAAAATTTTCGTGCAAGAATGAAATAATAAATTGGATTGCAAAAAACTGTAGTATGTCGATGAATATTCAGGATTTTCGAGGGAAAGATAGATTTTGTTCAAAGAAATTGAACAGAAATATGAGACACACGGTAGGGCTGAACCAACTTTGAATGCGACTAAGAGAAACTCCCGAGATTCAAACGGGATATTCAAGTATATGTCAAAATACGTCACCAAAAAAGCTTTTGTAGTAAGTTATGAAGCCGATTTCGAGATAAAGGATCATTGAGTCTCGGAAATCAGCTTCTATCACAAAAACCGTAAGGACTTGTGTGGTTCTGGATCACACGATGGGCTACTGTTTCAGCATTCTCAAATATCTGTTCAATCATCAGAAAAGAGACGAAGAAGATGGTAGTGCACTATGACATGCTCAGACGATGGACCGAAGTGAGACGAATGTTCGAGCAGAAAAGTTTATTCATCAATTCATGTGCAAGAGATTAATGATCGTCGAAGAATCCAAAATCCCAATCATTCGAAATATTGATCCGATTTTCTCAGGATGAAATGTATTACAGGGTTGAGGATGAACCGTTTACGTAAACAAACGACTCTCTTACTCACGCGCTCACAGGTACAATTCATCCGAATATCTTCTTCTAGTATTGTATCACGGCAATTTTGGTTACTTACACTACATTTTTTTGGCATAATCCATCGATTGCTCGATACCGGAAGTATGGTTTCTTGAAACAAAATTTATTATCCTCTTAATGCAGAATTTTGATACAATTGATTGGAAGATCATCAAAATACTGTCTTTGATGGGGCTCTTGATTTATTCAGAAAATTGAAGTTTGCACAGATTGGATAGCATCTCAATATCAACCAATCGATGGATAATGCCGAAAGAATGTAGTGTAAGTAACCAAAATCACCGTGAAATAATACTGGAGAGATATTCAAATGAATTGTGAGTGTGGGAGTCATTTTTTCACGTAAACGGTACATCCTCAACCCTTTAACAAACCTGAGCCTCAGGGAATCGAATAAATTTCTCGAAAAATAAGGATTTTGAATCCTTCAACGCTCTTCAATCTTTTGCACATGAATCAATGTAGAAACTCCGCCGCTCGAATATTTGTCTCATTTTGGACCATCGTCTGAACATGTTATAGTGCATTACCACCTTATCCGTCTGTATTCTGATGGTAGAACAGATAATCAAGAATGCTGAGACAGAATCCCATCGTATAATCTGAATCCACGCGAGTCTATACGTTTATCTTCGATAAAAACCGATGGACCATCGTCTGGAAATGTTTTAGTGCATTACCACTGCATCCGTCTCTATTCTGATGATGGAACAGATGATTCAGAATGATGAGACAGAATTCGATCGTAGAATCCAAATCCACACAAGTCTATACGTTTTCTTTTTCATAAAAACCAATGTTCGAGACTCGATAATCGTTTATCTCGGGATCGGCCTCATAACTTACGACAAAATTTTTTTTGGTAACGTATTCTGACATATACCTCAATATCCCGTTGGGATGTCGGGAGTTTCTCTCAGTCGGATTTGAAGTTAATTCAGCCCTACCGTGGACAACGGATGATTGATGATGATTTTCTCTCCGTTAGGGTGACAACCTAATGGGCAAGATGAACAAGACTCAACACAGGAAAATGTTGAAGAGTCATTCAAAATGTCACATGATCGTCAGAACCGTTGAGAAGTGTCCGAACGACATGAGGAAAAAGAGAAAGAGAATTGTTATTCAGTTGTTAGTCACCATCAAGGAAGAGAGAATTCAGGTGATAATGCTTTCAGGGAGCATTCTGCTGAAAACATTCAGCAGCAGAGGATGCCAGAACCTATTTGAGACAATAAAAATTCTCTTCCCTAAAAATATTTTTTCTGGTCATCTGGAGCTTTTAGCGCCAATTCTGAGAGTACTCTCTGAAACATCATGTCATCAAATACCCCCAAGAAATTCGCCAAAGAAATTCATGATGGTGTTTTTGAGTGATTAATTTCGCTCTCTCGAAGAGAAGGCCTTGTAATGGTACGGCGTTTTTCGATAAGAATTTTTCCGTTCTCTTCAATCCTCACCGTTCCATATTTTTTTGTGGCAAATGAGAGTCATTTTATCTTATCTTACTCGACGAGATCAATTGATTATTACCCCCATACATTACCCGAAACACATTCGACGTATGCTACGAATTACTTTAAACTGCCATGTACATATGTCCGTATGTGTGTTAGTGTGTTCGTTGTCTTATGCTCACCATACAACCACTCCTATTCCCTTTGTCCGATCTTCATGAAATTCCGAGGGTTTATTTCAAATTAGCTCATAATTATCTACACCGAATTTGAGCCTCATTGACTGATTGGCTGGACTCCCACATGAATTATTCCTCCAAGAATTGAACATGGTTTTTTTTCAATGTTGGTCCAAACGTTATATCATCAGCCTTCGTCCACTTAAAGAATCTGGAGTCTCTTTCCGTGTCATAATATGCCATTTTGAAGTGATTGGTTGATACGTGATTTCAATTCACCCCCCTATAATGCAAATGTCGATTTTCCTATTTACCTCTTCTATGGAATTCGGAAACACTTTGGCGTTTCCACCGGTCGTCTTGATTTTTTGAGGGACTGTTCAACATCAGTGAGTGGTGAGCCTAGTCTATTTTGAGCTGATTCCATGACTAGTTCGTCACCCTCAATACTTTTTATGAGAAGAAATCATATTTCTCCTCTCAATTTGATTACATTCCTTACCATAAATGCTCAACCATCCACTCAATAACCACCAAATTTGGACAACTTCTTCTTCTCACTATATCAAACATTGCCGTGCATTTCAAGCTCCATACTCACTCCAATGCTCATCCCACCCATCCTATCATTAACATCTAATATCTCATATTACTTTCGGAACAAGATATTATCAAAAAATTTTCTCAAATATAGATCTAGCAATGTATCTCGATCATTTATCATCATTTTTCAAGCAATTGGTCATACTGAATTTCAATCCACCCCCCTAATTTTCAAATATCGATTTTCCTATTCACCTCGTCTATGGCATTCGAAAATTCTTTGGCGTTCCCACCGATCGTCTTGAAATTGTGAAAGACTATAAAGAATTAGTGAGCGGTGAGCAGAGTCTAATTTCAGCTCAGTCCATCGATTAGTTTGTCACCCTCAATAAATTTCACTGGGGGAAATCCTATCTCGCCTTTCAATTTCATCACATCTCTCACCATAAATCCTCAACCATCCAGTTCCGAAGAAAATTTTTGTGCAACAATGAAATAATAAATTGACTCAAAAAAACTGTAGTATGTCGATGAATATTCAGGATTATTACGGGAAAGATAGATTTAATTGAGAGAAATATAACAGAAATATGAGACAAGGAATAATTGATGATTTTCTCTCCGTGGGGGTGGAGAATTGATGAGCAAAATGAACGAGACTCATTACAGAAGAATGTTGAAGAAATATTCGAAGTGTCACATGATCGTCAGGACAGTTTCAGAGTTTCCGAAGACATGAGGAAGAAACGAAAGAGAATTTTTATCCAATTGTTAGTCACCATCAAGAGAGAGAAAATTCAGGTGATAATGCTTTGAGAAAGCATCGAATGGCAATTCCAACCTCGTTAGTGTTAATTTGCATGCAACATCCACCTAGTAACTATATCCAACAAGATTCAGCTGAATATTCAAAGTCGCATAGGAATTATTGCATCCTTACTGACTTCAAAGTGTCAGTTTTTCTAGAATTAATTTTGAAGCTCCCGATCTCCAAATTCGCGTAGCTCTGACAGGGAATCGATTTAGGCCAAAAAAAAAAAACCGCATCTCCTCATTTTGTCTTAAGACAGATATACTTCATCGGCAGAAATATCCGTGACTTCAACTTTCCTCGCTGCCTGATCTTACATGGATTCGGACAGAACTATTATTGTAAATATGACAAAGAAATCCAGAGCGCCCACTTCGGCGCATCAAAAAAACAGATTTCTCTGCATACAGGAGTCCTCTTATATAGAGATCGCGAAACTAATGAGATCAAAAGTGTTTATTCTTGTGCGATTTTGGAGACCTTGCACCACGACGCATCAGCTGTATGGGCGCATTTACAGCCCATTTTTCCCCTCATCGAAGCTGTTCTGCCAGATTTCAAGAGAATTCATATACAAAGTGATGGACCGTCTACACAATACGATGACAAGGATACTTTCTCTCTTTTTCAGCTCCATTGTGACGAACTCAAGCTACGTAATGCATCGTGGAACTTTCCAACTGCTGGACACGGTAAGAGCTCCGCTGATTGCGTCGGTGATACAGTGGGAAATCAATGCGACAGAGCAGTCGGGTTCGGGAGAGATATCATGACAGTCCAAGACGTCATCGATACAGTGTCTTCAAACCCGGACTCGAAAATCCACAACTTCGCAGTAACAGAAGATGATATTAGAAATGGACAAATTACGTCCGATTCGGTTCGAGCCGGTTTCAAATACGACAAAAATACACCAGCTTATTTCGAGATCTTCAAAAGAATGAGTTGTGTTTAAACTTCTCATCTTCGATCAGTATGAAAATAATCCACCATGTAGTCATTATGCATTGAAGTCGAGTCATATCTCTATCAATCTTGAAGTTCCTCGTGGCTCCAAGAGGAAATTAGAGAGATCTATCAATCTTGAGGTCCCTATTATAATGGCCCCGCCGAGAAAATATTGAAGAAAGCTAATAATCTTGAAGTGGCCAAAGGCCCCAAAGAAAGAGTGGAGAGATGCGATGACATCAAAGAGGTGTGGTACGTGACGAAGAGAAGGATGAAGAAGGAAGGAACAATTGAATCCAAGAAACGTGTTCGCATAAAAGAACAACTGAAGATTTCGTGGATTTGATTTTTTTGGTGAAGTGCTCCTCTATGATACAAATAAATTTCAAGTTGATGTGTATGCTCAAAGCTTAGTTTTGAATGGATTTAATATTCTCTTGTTCAAGTTTTCGTTGAATAATGAGGTCATTGTATTCCTATTGAAATTTATGTCCACCAATTACTGAGTTATAATTCAGTGCATGTAGTAATTATCGAAGATGATATCTCCAACTCTTTTCCCTTCTCTCTATCCCCCATGACAAGATTGAATGTACATGGAATCGTTCACCTCTGTGATAAATGCAACAAACGCTGTCGAAGAGATTCATCAAGCATGGAAGTTTTGAGGTCATATTGGCGATGCCGACAACCTTATATGAGTCACAACGGTCGATTTGCAACCCCGAATACCACACCAACATGTGAGCAGAAAGTTACAGATGTGCGTTGAGTTTTTTTTCTGTTAATTTTTCCGTCGAAGTTGAAAAGTTCCAGAGAAACGTTCATTGACAGGCAAATACGTGGATCCAGATCGATGTCACAATGATATTGCAGTTGGAATGAAGACTGAAACCTTGAATTCATTCCAATCAAAATGGGTCTCCATTTTTGATTCAATTATCCATCACGAGACTAAACGTCTGAAGGGATTGGTTATACTGCACTTTCTCGACATCGACAAGTGATCCTGGTTTTCGCACTTTGACAGAACAACCTCATATCTCCGAGATATAGGATGATGGACAACACTGTCCGCAAGCCAAGCTATGCACGCTTGGATCACCGTGGCTCGAACCAAATTACGTATGGAAGGCGAGTGGAGACTTAGAAAATCTCAACAAAGAGATTAAAGACCCTGAGTGGAAGGTCTCAAGTGGAGACAGGGCCATGTCTGCGTGAAAGACGACGAGTTTTGAGGCTACAGTGTCACAGACCTTGTTGTTATCACGCCATGGGCTGAGTGTCATCGGGAACTAACCTAAGAGATCCCGTCAGTCCCTCTGAAGAGTCGGATCTGTCGAGGAAAGGTGAAACGCACCATCATCAGCGTAGAGTCCACAATTTTTCATATCTCATCTCATTTCATGTATTTGAATTCTTGATTGGAATCCTCCAAGTTGCGACACTCAAATTGTGAGTTGCCTTAGATATCAGAGATACTAGCAGAACTGCCTCGCTCGCGAGCTCGCTCGGCCATAATGCATAAAATCTCATTCGAACATATAAGATATCAATATTTTCTCCATAACATCGCTCAGACTGACTGTGAGGAAAAACTTGAATGAAATTTTTCTTATATCACCGGAAAAATAATCTGCAGAGGCGCTATTATTAATTTCCTACCCTTTATTTTTAAATTTTTTATTTTCAATCGCCCGATTTGATCGCTAGAGAAGCCACCATCGCTCTTCGAATAGTGGAGAGAACTCATAACACTGTAAATTTATAAATTTTCAACTTTTATCTTAAAAAACAACAGCAACAATAAGTAATATATAAGAAATTATTTCACTATAATAATTAAATTAATTAAGCGCCTGTCCAATTTTATCCGTCCGGATGCCTCGTATCGTGGTGGCGTCGTTGGTGCTGTTGGTGGGTCGGTGGGTTAGTGGGTCTGGTGGGTCGGTGGGTTAGTGGGTCGGTGGTCCAGTGAGTCGGTGGGTCCGGTGGGTCAGTGGGTCCGATGGGGGGGGGGTCCGTGTTGGTATAAAATAATTCAGCACACTATATTGAGTTACAATTCTGATTTCTTTATTGATTACATTATGTACACGTTTCACGAGCAGATTGATTCCCGATTGTTAGTAGAAATCATAAATTGTTGTGATGCTGTGGAGAATACATAAAACCTCAAATTCATCACTACACATGTTGAGAGATGATAGAAACTAAGAGATTCGACTTGAATTGATTTAAGAGCTATACAAAATTCTGTGTTAATCACAAAATATTTCTGGATATACAACATTCGTGGTATAAACCTGAGTTCCTGCGGAAGGCGTTTTAGATGGATTTTCTGAAAGTATTTGTTCTTTGCTCTTCTCAGCACTATTTTTCATAACAATTTTCAAATTTTTTTTTAATGTGACTCTTGATAGAGCAACGTATAATTGCCATGTGCAAATACTGGTGCCGGCAAATATATCCCAACGCTTTCAAATGATTGTCCTTGAGACTTATTCATAGTAATTGCAAATCCGATTCTGAAAGGGAATTTTCGACATACCATAGAGAACGAGATTTCATTCTTTGAGGATTTGACATTGATTCTTGGAATGAATATCGTATAGTTTCTATTTTTTCCGTTGATGATTTTTGCAAAAATCACGTAGGTTTAGGATAGTGTAGGTCGGTCCAATCCGGTGTAGTTCAATCTGGTATGTTCTTGTTTGGTTTAATTCACTCTAAGGGAGCCTAATTCGGTCTAGGTCTGATGCTAAGGTAATGACCTTATTATATTTCCAACGTATATTAATTTTATCTGTCCGGATGCCTTGTATCGTGGCGGCGCCGCAGGTGCTTTTGGTGGGTCGTTGGGTTAGAGGGTCGGCGGATCGGTGGGTCCGTGTTGGTGTTGCTGGTGATGGCTTTTGACTTATTCGTACGGATTGGGCAGTTGATTTGATGGTTCGATCAGTTGTTCTAAGATCCAATCAGTCAAAACTTTCCTTCTGGATCGATAGGCTGTGGCTGGGGTCGAGGCTGGGTCTGGAGCTACAGGTGGAGCTGAGGCTGGGTCTGTGGCTGAGCTGATGCTGGGACTAAGGCTGGAGCAGAGGCTGAAGCTGGGGTCGAGGTTGGGTCTGGGGCTACGGGTGGGGCGGCTGAGGCTGGGCCGAGGCTGGGTCTGTGGCTTGAGTTGGGGCTAAGGCTGAGGCTGGGTCTGAGGCTGGAGCTAAGGCTGAGACTGTGGCTCGGGCTGGAGCTGGGGCTGAGGCTAGGACTGAGGCCGAAGCTAAGGCAGCGGCTACATGCAGTCGTTTGAGGCGATTCTGAGACAGTGGGACAGCACCTCCATCAGAGGCTGCGGTGGTGTTTGCTTCAAATTACATGGCGAAAACGGCTTAATTACCACTGAAGGCGCTGCCCGCTGTCTCAGAATCACCTCAAACGACACATGTAGCCACACCCTAAGGCTTAGGCTGAGGCTGGGGCCGATGTTGGGGCTGAGGCTAAGCTGGAGGGTAGCCGCGAGGCTGAGGTTGGAGCTAACGCTGAGGCTGAGGCTGAAGCTGTGACTGTGACTAAGAGTGATATGGGGCTGGGGCTGAGGCTGGGGCTAAGACTGGGGGAGTGGCTAAGCCTAAGACTGACGCTAGGGCGGAGGCTGGAGCTAAGACTGGGCTGGGGTTGGACCGTGGCTGGGGGTGGACCGAGGCTGGGGCTGTTGCAGACTGGGGCAGTGGCTAAGCCTGAGACTGATGCTGGGGCGGAGGCTGGGATTAAAGCTGGGCTGTGGCTGGGACTGAGGCTGGGCTGTGGCTAGGACTGGCGCTATGGCTGAGGCTGAAGCTGGTCCTGTGGCTAGAGATGAGGCTGGAGCTGTAGCTTGGGATGAGGCGGGGCTGTGGCTGGGGCTAAGGCTGGGCCTGTGGCTTGGCATGAGGCAAGGTCTGTGGCTTAGGGCGAGGCTGGGCTGAGGCAGGAGCTGAGTCTTGGGCTGAGGGTGGGGCTGGGGCCGGGCCGAAGCGGAAGTTGTGACTGGGACTGAGGCTGGAGCCGTGGATGGGGCATGGCTGGAGCTGTGGCTCGGGCTGGAGCTGGAGCTGAGGCTGGGGCTACGTCTGGGGCTGAGGCCGAAGCTAAGGCTTAGGCTGGGGCTGGGGCCAATGTTGGGGCTGGGGCCAATGTTGGGGCTGAGGCTAAGCTGGAGCGTCGCCGAGGCTGAGGTTGGAGCTAACGCGGAGGCTGAGTTTGAAGGCTGTGGCTGTGACTAGGGGCGAGATTGGGCTGGGGCTGAGGCTAAGACTGGGGCAGTGGATAAGCCTGAGACTGACGCTGGGACCGAGGCCCTAGCTGAAGCTGGGCTGGGGCTTGAGCTGGATCTTGGGCTAAGGTTGGTGCTGAGGCTGAGACTGAGGCTGTGGCTAAGACTGAGGCTAGGGCCGTGGATAGGGCATGGCTGAGGCAGGGGCTGGTATTGGGTCTGAGGCCGTCGCTATGAGACTGGCTAACTGGGCAAAATTTCCAGATACTTACTGGAGGTTCAGGAACCTCACTATGCGCAACATTACACCAACTCAATAGTTCTCAATTATAGTTACTAGGTTACATCAAGGAAATTATTTTTTCCGAATCCACTGTATTATGAAATCTCAACGTTACATTGTTGAACTACAAAAGCATTTCAGGGGCTCATACCATATCAAATACATTTCCAAGCCGGACGAGCGTTAGCGAGGTAGGCAATAACACTAGTATATCAAATGAAATTATGATCTTATAAGTACATGCCTATGCTTGTTCCATTTTCATAAACACTTAGACTAAAATAAATTACTTGCATTTTCACAATCCACTTATACATCTATATAAATAAACGTGAAATATTTGCATAATATATACTCTTTTACTATACTATGAAATGAATAGAAGTGAATAAGATGTAATATAGGTATTTACAATTACATTCACCATCATTACCAGTCTCAAATCTTCAATCCAAGTTAACGATTTCAGTAATCCGTGTAAACTCATCAATCCAAATACAAAGTGATTCATAACCACGAATGAGATTCTCACATGGAGCCATGAAGATATATTCAAACTCATATTCTGCTCCTATCTGTAAAATTTCCAAATATTAATAACTTTGGCTCTGTAAGGGTTATAATCAAGTTATTGCATATTTACCTTCAACTTCGCGTAATCAGAGTACCTAATAGGACTTAGACACTTCCCACGATACCTCTTATTTTCTGATGTGAAATGAAATTTGAATGTCACAAGATACTCAGGACTACGTACAGGCAAAACATTTGTCAGTGATGTAATAACAACTTCCATTGACAATCTGAAAAAAATATCCAAATAGAAATATTATGTCAAATTTGCAATAATTCATATGTAATGATCAACTTACGTCGATAACCTATTTCGAAACCAGATATGCTGTTGTAAATTTTTCTTGATGAAACGAAACTGCTCATAAAATTCCGCATAAGAGCCATTAGAATCTCTCATTCTCATGATATCGTGCCTTTGATATAACGGGGTATTAGAATGAATATATCGATTCAGAACCATGCCATCAGCAATGAAGCTAAATCCAAGTAGAAGGATATCAGATAACTTCTGAACAGATACTTTATGTTTATTCGCCATGATGTTAAGAAAATATTCATCACGGATCATGTCATGATGTCGAAGAAATGCGACATCGGACCAAGATGAAATTTCCATGGCGTACTTTATTCTATTGAGGTATCCTGCCTCCATGATAACTAAGATAGATTCTCTAATCAATAGTGAGTCACTACAGCCACTTATTATTGAGCGGCCATTGACGAGATATACAACTTAAATAAACCTGATTTAAACCTTTTCAGGCGTCTTGAATGTCTCAATCACAATGCTCATTGAACCTAACGATTGAACATATGAAATGTCAATAAATTTTCCTATAATTATTATTATCGAAAACACTTATATCTTTGAAATTGAATAACATGTTATTTTTACGCCATGGTATGGAATCTCTGACTGCTCGCTTACCGCCCGTACCTGAGTACAACCTGAATGAAGACGGAAATGAATCTGATTTGGAATTTATCAGTCTTATAGCTGAAGGTATGTATTAAATAGTCATATTATGTATACTATCTAATCAAAAAATAAAGACAAATTGAAATGAAACAGTTTAATGAGCCAACTCAAATGCAGTAACGTTTAATAATGTTTTATATGTATCAATGTGTCATCAATAGTAACGATTCTAATGAGATGCGAGTGCGCACCATATTGTCTCTCACAAGGATGGACTATTGTGTTTGGTATGCTAATTACCTTCAAGAACTTTCTACAGTTTGGTACTATCTAGAATATGAAGAATCTAGAGTAACTCTGTCCAATGGGCCTCTTATCCAGGAATACATTCAATCATATTTGCATTGCTCATACAAGCCTATGTCAAACATTATATCTTTATATATCTAGCATGATACAGATATGAAGCAATGCTAATATTTTTGCTCATAACTCCAATATAAAAACCCATTAGACAGTGTTATTCTGAGCTCTTCTTGATCTAGGTACTACAAAACTGTAACAGAAATTTGAGAGTGCTCGGCAACTCGAACTTCATAATCCCCCTATGTTATGATAGACTCTCCAAATGTTAGAAGGATTATATTTGTATCTCTATGGATACTAGTTCATAACTGCTATTCATTTTCTTCATCCTCTATCGCATGCAATTTCACCAGCAAATCCACTTTCTGAATTAGTTATGATATCTTGATTGCATTTTGATCAATTTTACCCTCCAAGTCTGAAAAATTGGCCTTAATTATCCAAAATATGTAAAAAACAAATAATCATGAGTAATTATATGGGTTCCCTAAGAAACGTTGATGATACGTTCTTATAAAAGCAAGGTGCAGCTCTGGAATCAAATATATTTATATTACTTCCTAAGAAAACTTTTAATTTACACTGTATACTTACTTAAAAGAGAGTCTTTAATGGCCAATTTGTAAACATCTGCCAAATCATTTGAGGCCTTGTTAGGAGAGTCATAGCTTACATTTTTGGTCTCATTTTTATCTACAATGTCGATCCAAATTATGATATGGTATAGAGTATGGCATAGATATTAGCAAATTGAAGAAACAATTCACCACTACGAGTCTTATCATCGGAAGTAATATCTGTAGTGGAATCAGAGGTAGTGATGAGAATCTTTTCTTGGGGATGATCCATTGTTCATGATGATTTCGTTGTAATAGCACTTTCAACCACCCGGATCTTGTGACTTGTTTTCAATAATCATATACCTAACCTCATTTCACTGACTTGATTTTGTTTCCAGTCGGTTTAGATGATGTTAGACTCCTAGGGACTCTATTTTTCAAACCGCGGTAAAATTCGAAATTCAACCATCCATAACTGAGTAATAAATGTTATTCGTATAAAGAATTTATTGAGATAAAGAAACAAAGTGAATAACATTGAAAATAATATAAAATCCTGAAATTTCGTGATTATTTTGAAATCAAGAATTTCTTTTAAAAAAACATAAATATTCCTATTGAATATTAGTTATTGGAACAAACGTTGACATCTCAGGCTGCCTTTCCATGGCAGATGGTGTGGGTACCCTCTCAATGTGTAAGAGAGAGACATGGAAGTCGTGTCGTCTTTCTTGCACTCATTGTTAGGTTGGGCATTTTCAAACCTCGCGGGTTAGTTCTGGCAACCTTACAGATCCAAAGAGTCTTTATGCACTGTGGAACGACCGAGCTCGCGAACAACTTGTCCTATGTTTTACTATATGAAAATCTGGTAATAGAGGTTTTTGCAACCCGCAACTGCGAGCCCCGTAAGATGGTGTTTGTGCGACTCTTTAAAGTAGTATTTGTCAATCATTAAATTACATTTCTGTGATTTAATGATTGACAAAAGCCGAGCAAGCTTGGCGAGCGAGGCAGTCACGCTAGTTATATATATTATTGACATCTGTAACTTGTAGTTTTCAAATCAGTTTTATTTCCATCTCTCTTCAGGTTGTATTCAGGTATTCTATATATCAGGACATTTTATCACATCAATGATCAATCTCACTATATTTAAGTACATAAAATAGAGGAAAGACAGATATAGTTGTCATATAAAGAGATATCGCGCCGTATATCCCCACCGTTGAACGCTGTAAGATAGATCTTTGAGTGAGAGCGAGAAACAACATGTTTCAACGGTCAGCAATTTTCACACGCGTTGCCCATGTTGTCTCTTTCTTTCTCATTGTAGAGGTTAGCAGACAATGGCCAGTATACGGGAACGCAGTCTGTTTGGATCAGATTGGATGTATACACGACTTCATTTTTTTGGAAAAGTTGCTTCGAATCTAAAGAATCGGATTACGTCTGCTAAGAATCTACATATAAAATCTCTTGTAGTGATAAATCCCCCCCCCCTCATTAACTTTTTTTTCAAAAGTAAAACTAGGCGAGTATGAGGTTTAGAAAAGAACCATTCATCTCCAGTACATCAAAACTTCAAATTTTATACGACATGGTTTAAACTCTTGGAAGGAATGAGATCTAAAAAAACCATGTCGAGTATTTTTTGACCCGATTTGTCACGATCAACATATCATCACTGATGGAGACTAGAGCCACTTTCCTCCAATCAAATCTTTCTTTCAATTCATCCTAATGCTGGTGGTTTGACAATTTCTTACTAGCTAATTGTCGCTGAAATGACCCGAAGTTTAGGTGAGTAGAAGAGGTACAGGGGAATATCGAAATAGAGAGAATATAACTGACAAGGAGGGTGCCAGGCCTTCGGATCACCAATCCTCTTGGAACTCTAGGATATGTTTTGTTATACCAAAACATGTAACAAACCACTCTTATAACTTGCCAACGCTCCCTAGAATCAGCCTGAGGGCCAGGGTCAATATCCCAGCAAATAGGCCCTCTCCAGGTGGATTGATGCATCCATAGCTCTGCATAAGCTGGCTATTCTATGGCGTGGGACTTTTCTTTAGACAAATAAGAATAGTTACATGAAATAGAGACTAATATGAACAAATTGCAGCCATATAAGACTGGTATAGCTCGTCTTAACCATGGATGAGGGAAGTTGAGAATCAAAAAGTTGACAAAATTGAGTTTTTCAACGACGGAATGATGAGTCTGGGAGGATATAAGACTTTTCAATAAACATACGGTAATGAATATGATTTACTCACATTCAGAGACCATCACTTTCCCAATTAGTGTTGTCAAATAGCAGCTGCACTGTGTAAACTGCCAAGGCCAGCCAAGGAAAGTCACAACCAATAGCAGATCCTGCGACTGACCTGGAAAAATTTGACAACAAAGTATCGTGCTCAACTCACACTCTGACTCTGCATATTCTACACTGATTTCACATGTTTGTATCCACAAGTTGATTGAAAAAATTCAATCTGAACTGATCTGAAATAGCTCTGTTGACACAAAGTTAACCTGATTTTGACCACGTTCAGAACAATGTCACAAGGAAAGTCTTATTAAGCACCTCAAAATGAATACTTATCTGATAATTCCAAACCGCAGGCTGTCTGCCACGGACTGTCAGGATGGTTGTCGACGATTTTAGCGATGGAAAAGTGATCAAGTGCGAGTTCCTCTAAAGCTAAACAAGGAGTGAAAAATACGACACTTGTATGACTTTTGTCGTCTGCTCCTTTATAGCCCATCGGCAAACTCTGCTGGTGCAACAGTTTCTCGCAGACCATCACGCCTGATATTCATTAGTCTGCTTGAGAGAAATTCACAATTTACCATTCATCGTGGACAATTAAGCATCTTGAAAATCCGTGGCTGATTGCAGTTTGGGGTTTTCAGATGAGTACTTAATTACTTTTAGGTGCTGTAGAATTTGCTTGTGATGTTGTTCTAAACGTGGTCAAAATCAGGTTGACTTTGTGTCAACAGAGCTATTTCAGATCAGTTCAGATTGAATTTTTCCAATCAACTGGTGGATAAAAACATGTAAAATCAGTGTGAAATATGCATAGTCAGAGTGTGAGTTGAGCACGATACTTTGTTGTCAAATTTTTCCAGGTCAGTCGCAGGATCTGCTATTGGTTGTGACTTTCCTTGGCTGGCCTTGGCAGTTTACACAGTGCAGCTGCTATTTGACAACACTAATTGGGAAAGTGATGGTCTCTGAATGTGAGTAAATCATATTCATTACCGTATGTTTATTGAAAAGTCTTATATCCTCCCAGACTCATCATTCCGTCGTTGAAAAACTCAATTTTGTCAACTTTTTGATTCTCAACTTCCCTCATCCATGGTTAAGACGAGCTATACCAGTCTTATATGGCTGCAATTTGTTCATATTAGTCTCTATTTCATGTAACTATTCTTATTTGTCTAAAGAAAAGTCCCACGCCATAGAATAGCCAGCTTATGCAGAGCTATGGATGCATCAATCCACCTGGAGAGGGCCTATTTGCTGGGATATTGACCCTGGCCCTCAGGCTGATTCTAGGGAGCGTTGGCAAGTTATAAGAGTGGTTTGTTACATGTTTTGGTATAACAAAACATATCCTAGAGTTCCAAGAGGATTGGTGATCCGAAGGCCTGGCACCCTCCTTGTGAGTATGAAATGAGATTTTAGTGAATCATCATGAAAACCAAATTGAATTCAAATTTTCTCTATTTCGATATTCCCCTGTACCTCTTCTACTCACCTAAACTTCGGGTCATTTCAGCGACAATTAGCTAGTAAGAAATTGTCAAACCACCAGCATCAGGATGAATTGAAAGAAAGATTTGATTGGAGGAAAGTGGCTCTAGTCTCCATCAGTGATGATATGTTGATCGTGACAAATCGGGTCAAAAAATACTCGACATGGTTTTTTTAGATTTCATTCCTTCCAAGAGTTTAAACCATGTCGTATAAAATTTGAAGTTTTGATGTACTGGAGATGAATGGTTCTTTTCTAAACCTCATACTCGCCTAGTTTTACTTTTGAAAAAAAAAGTGAATGAGGGGGGGGGGATCTCACTCCTTGGTTATAAAAATCCAAGGGTAACCATAAATTTTCCAAGCACTTGTCCCCACCGCACTTGAGAATTCCTTACACACGGCTCCGTCATTTTTTCCATAAAAATACACTACTATCAGTGTATATTTTGTTCAGTTCAATCTGGAGAGCCATGCAGCTACAGGCAAGAGCAATATTGCGGAGCCGCGACGAACACACAAAACACAACAAAGCAGACGAATCTCTCCTCCCTGTCCTTCTCGCAATGGCGCTTTGATCTTCACGTCACCTCTACTCGTGGCTAGTTTCGAGTATCCACATCTGATGCAATAATTATAGAATCGAGAAATTCAGATAATTCGAAAATTCAATCATCCGCGATAACAAACCAGCTGGTCAGTGCCCGCGTCAGCCCGCGTTGCCCGGTACGCAGCAGACAGCCTGCCATCAACCGGAAACCGGACTGGAAGATCTTGCGCACGCGCTTCTATCTCTCTCTCTCTTTTTTTTTTTTTTAAGGTGGTTAGAGGGCAAAATCTGCCTCAGGATCCCTCGGATCCGTCCCCAGACACCGGACTGGTTCAGCTTACGCGGACTACGCATAGCCCACGCAGGCCATACCAGGCGGGACACGGGTTTGGGTGGGGCCCACCGAGAGGTGGGCCCGGCCGTGTAATATCCCTCTCCCCTCGATGTCCGATACCTAGGGCATCGGGCAATCAAGAAGGAGATCCACCTGCATCTACCATCTCATCCCGGAACCGCGTGAGCATTACTTCAGGATGAGCGGCATGTCTCTTTCTCTCTCTCTCTCTCTCTGCATCTCTCTCTCTCTTCCTCTTCCTCGACCATCTTACATACCCAACACATGTGTATAGCAGAGACGTTTCGATATTTCTCGAGTCGAAGTGCGGGACTGGTGAAATTGAACTGAGATGTAAAACGAAGGCATGAATTTTGCGGTGCTGAATAAAACGCGTCCAGTGCTCGGATTGAGAAAATAATCGTACAGAACTCTGAATCGCTTTAGAAAGGCTTTGTTAAAGCATTGCAGAGCTCTATGAGCAACGTTAAGAGGTTAATAATCCAAGTAGAAAAAAAGTGTGAGGTTAAAAAACCCCAATTCAAAGTATAGATAGGCACAGCGCCTCGCTCGATTTTTCGTCTGCACATACTCGCCAGCGAGGCGCTACCGCGCCTCTTGATTTGAATCATATAGTCATATGTGGTATAGCATTCCGGTATAGTTTGTTTACGCAATTTTGAGGTTAGGATCAACTGTAAATGTAAGTACCTCATTTCTTATCGATTTGTTTATACGCAATTCCAGTAACACATAACACTAGTGAAAGTAGTTTTCAAAATTCTAACTCAAAATTAATGACCAATTCACGTTACTTTCAAGTCCATAAACATAATTTATGATGCCGCACTCATTTCTGCATCCTGATTGCAAACTTATTTATATATCCTGTTTTAAACCTGATTTCATATCCCTATTTGAAACTGATTTCCTACAATAACTCATTACTTTCTATGTTCAATTGATTTTTCTCAAGAATATTTGAAATGAATACTGAATCACTACACAATTTTGACCTCACGATTGATCTCGCTAAAAATCATTCCATTAGATCGCTTGGGAGTTCTTAAGACCTCAATCAAGGAAAATTCACAATCTTGTTCTTAACAAAATTCGACATTGGAGACATGTAGCATAAGAACGTATTCAACTAAATTCAACTCTTTTCGAAAGAGAAATGGCGAAACTTCTCATGCTGCATGGCCTAGATGCCAAATTTCCCATGTATCGAAATGATAGGATGAGGTTCTATAGAGTTCCATGGAATACCTCGGAACTATTTCCAGCAAGTAACTGGAACTCTTTAACAATTTTATAGATGACATCAAAGGAAAATGATCCAATATATTTGATAGTAGATATATTTGAAGACATAGAAGAAGATTCAAGAAATGAAAATATAATAGCATCAACTACAATTACTGAAAAGTGCGTTCTAAAGAAAATCGATAGCCATATGGCTTATATCTTTTATACTCCACATTTATCAGGATAAATATTAGATATTGGATATGTTTTGGAAGATAACAATGATCCGATTCCCCAAACATGGATCGTATATCGTGCACGACTTATAATGAGATTTGGTAACACTTTTTTGTTTAAGACATCCACGCATTATTCAGATGAATAACATTAAATTTTTTGTAGGTAATATGGAGACAGCAAAATATTTTATACTTAATAGAGATTCATTGGAACAATATATACAAGACAATTCTATTGTCAATATAGATGATACTATTCTCATATTTTGTGATAAAAATTTTCAATCTATTGAAGATATTCAAAGAAATGATAATATTATGCCAAATACAGAAAATTCTAATGCTGAATGTTCTGAAACAATGGATACGACATCAGGTATAATTTTCAATTCTATTTTATAATAATTATTTAAAAAAATATAACAAATTGAAGATTTGCAAACAGATATGTCAATGACAAAAGTCCATCAATCTGAGGACCCACTTACTGTTAAAATGTTCATTGAACACAATAGAAAAATAACAGAAGGTACAACTTGAGCTTCTATGCATATATATCATCCATTTCAATTGCTCTTATTAGTAAAATTCTATTTGAAAACTCAAACCTGTAAGATTCTATTTGAAATTGCAGGAAAGAAGCTTCTATTTGAAAATTAGAGCAGTATGCTTTTATTTGATTGATCAATTGTATAACTTAAAGTGTAATTTGATTTAAAGTTGAATTTGACATTGGCCATATAGATCATTGATGTGAGTTACTTTTATTGGAAACTAAATTTCAATTCTCATCGTAATCAATTTCTTTCGAAATTCAACATTGAATCTCAGTCAAACATGAAAATTATTTGAAATATTGGGACAAATAATAAGTCCCTGTTATAAAACTTATTAATCATTTCATTTCAACATTCACAAATTTGTAACTGAGGATAATTTTTCAATTCAGCCTCTGAAGGTTAATCCACCAAGAAATATTCAGTTATGAAATCAAAAATAAAATGGCATATGTTATTCTGTGTACATGACTTTTCCACCACAAAATCTTGTAGCTTTAGTGACTGGTAGAATTTGACCACATGTGACCTGATTTGAAACTGATTTATATTATTCATACAAGTCTATGCATGATGATATAATATACTGATTACAAACTGATTTCAAAACCTTATTTAAAACTTAAAGTGTAGTTCGATTTGAAGTTGAATTTGACATTGGCCATATAAATCATTATTATATTGGAAACTAAACTTCAATCCTCAACGTAATCAATTTCTTTTGAAATTCAAATTTGAATTTTAGTTAAAGATGAAAGTTGTTTGAAATATTGGAACGAATGGTAAGTTTCTGATATAAAATCTTATTAATTATTTCAATTCAACTTTCGAAGATTCTTAACTGAGGATACTATTAAGGATGTAGATTCTAAAAAACATCTAGAAAAATACGCTGCTAAAAGAATTCAGCAGAATGCTTTCTCATTGCCATAGAAGAAGTCAACTAATCTCATATTATTCACTCGAAAATTCAAATACATTAATATGATACATTAATCAATTCTCCTCGTGAAATTTTTATTAAAATATTTATTCATCCAAAATATCAAATGTCTCCTAACCATGATCCAGAACATGAGATATTTTTCAAATTTCTTTATACTGACTTTCTGTAATATCAATTGGTAAACATCCATGATCCCTCATTTATCTTTGATCTTCATCTTCAACATCAATCAAATCCACAATATCCTCTTCAATGTTTTGTTCTTTACTATCTTGCTCTAATTCATCATCCTGTGTTTGACATTTTATTATGTTAACAGGTTCATGGTCTGATGAATATGACTCGTATACATTGAAAAGGGAATGAATCGGTTTGAAGAAAATCAAGTAAAATTAAGTATTTTCCTACAAATTAGTTATTTGAAGAATAAATTATGGAGTGTAAATTTCAATTTGCAGTAGGTGGAACAGAGTGATAATAACGTAAAGGTCTTCATAGATTTTCATTAATGCGAGGGATTGATTGATTGATACAAAATTTTGGTAAACAGGTGATTATGTTAGGAAAGAAAGCAATTAACTGTCGGTGAACGTGGAAATTGGGATAAAAATGTATCATTTGGAACGCAAAATTTCGAGATCGATTTGACAAAATCTTTTGAGACTTTGTAGGTGTATTTTAAAGACTGTGACGATGATGCTAGTGAATTTTGAGCATGATCGCATGAATATTTTTTGACTGTTGAATTTTTTAATGAGAAATTCGAAATTTTTCGGGAAGAAGCAAATCTTATGAATGATTTGTACTTCATTTGACTATATGAAAAAAATGTCAAGGAAGTACTTTAGATATTTTTCGGCGTGCTGGATCGATTCGTTGATACAGAATTTGGGTAAACAGGTGATTATGTTAGGAAAGGAAGCAATTAACTGTCGGTGAACGTGAAGATTGGAATAAAAATGTATCATTTGGAACGCAAAATTTCGAGATCGATTCGACAAAATCTTTTGAGACTTTGTAGGTGTATTTCAAAGACTGTGATGATGATGCCAGTGAATTTTGAGCATGATCGCATGAATATTTTTTGACTAGTGAATTTTTTAATGAGAAATTTGGAATTTTTCGGAAAGAAGCAAATCTTATAAATGATTTGTATTCCATTTTACTACATAAAAAAAATGTAAAGGAAGTAATTCAGAAGTTTTTCGACGTGCTGAATCGATTGTCTGATACGGAATTTTGTCAAATTGTGATTAGAGAGGTTTTATAGCCCAACGAAAGAGAGGTGTGTAAAAGATATAATAAAATGAGCTTCAATCGAAATTCCGTATCAACCAATCGATTAAGCACGTCGAGAAACGCGTAAATCAACAGCCTCAGATTTTTTGAGCAGGAAGGAGAGAATATTTTCAGTTTTCAAGATGAAAAAAAATTATACATAAATGAAAAAAAATTCATAAGTATAAAAGTAATCATCGGGGGGCACTCAAAATCTAGCATTCCCATCTAGAGACGCCTCCGAATATGGCATAAAAATTTCAGGACGATCTATCGAACCAGTGAGGAGTTTTGCTGAGCGACAGAAAACAACATACATACATACACACACACAGACACGGACAGAGGGCTCGAAAGACGGGGTTGTAGTAATTTTGTGAGGGGTTATAACGAAAAACTGTGACCTACATTCGATAGATTTTGGCGAAAGGAAGGGGACTGTATCAATTTCATGTATTCAAGAGGTTCACTGGAGGAGAAAAAAATTTTTTTAGAAAAAATTCGACGAAAATTCTGCTGGCACCAAATGAATGCTTTCTCTTTTGAGAAAGCAATATTGGATTTACAAATATATCATTTTTATTATTAACAGTAATAACAACAAACAAAATTCCACAAAAATTTATACTTATTACATGATGAACCTTTCAGTATGATTTACATTTATGAATGATACTAATATATCAACATATGTAATTCTTATTTTCCATGCAGTTTTTTAATCGATCCATATCAAAAGCAAATTCAATGTGAGCAAACATGTCTATGATTTTTTCAATCTCTGAAATACTTAGACTCAACTGAAATTATAAAGTCTCAAAACAAATTTATATAACGAAATATATATTGTTGAGAGAAGATAATTTCACAATCTTCTCAATTCGACTATTTATGAATAAATTATTTAACGATTTCCGAACACTAACTCCTTTCATTTGCCCTTGGATTTTGATTTTTGTGCACTTTTTTGCTGCTTTTGGAATCTATAATAAAATGATGAGATGAGTGAATTTTTTAGAATTTTCATGTAGTAATTCTAATTCAAAATACTCACTTGACAAATCGCTCATTGGTTCTAGGAATATCTATTCTTGAATCAGCAAAGAAGAATAATTTCTTCTCACCATCATATAGATCCATCTTGACATTGTGTAATACAAGGGCTTGTCCTTTCATTTTTTTGTTTACACGACTAATTTGATCATTCCAAAAAACTACAGTTATCTAAAATATACAAATTTATAACATTTTTCACATTAACTATTACATGATCGTGAATTGAGATTTTTACACACCTTTCTATTATTTTCGTCACGAAAGATTACGTCACGTATTGTGCTCGGTTTTATATCTTTTTTTCAAAAAAAGTTTGACACTAATATCGATCATTTTCTAGTACAATTTTTTAATAAGCTCACCTATTATAGTTCCTGCATCAGTAAGAGATATACTCTTAACACCATGAAAATTATAATGATCATGTATATTATCTAATTTTGCTCTACGAATTTCTTCAATTTCGGTTTTGGCATCTAAATGAAACTCATACATTTTTTTACCGTACCCAGGGTGAATAGAAACTAATCGTACTTTTTGGAGTTTGTATAGTTTCCCTACCTATAAAATATAATTATATTTCTACAAATCCCAATATACAAAATATAATTAAGGAGTATTCAATAATCTTGATTACGTTTTATTCTTACCTCTAACTTGTCATAAATTTCTTCTCAATCATCATTAAATACTTTTGCTTTTGTGGTATCAAATTCATCCAACAATTCTAACTCAAAAACTTTTCCTTTAGGGTATTTTGACTCTTCAATGGAACTCTTAGACTTGATCTTGACTTCGAAAGCTAATCTGAAAAATATTTCCTCCAATTTATCATTATACTCGCTGATATTAAGCAGCAAGTACTAGATTCATATATTTAAATGATACACATTACCTATCAACATAAGTTGGATTATCGCAAGATGGAATTGTGATAACTGGTAACCATTCTGAATCGCGGCTTGAGTTAGAGTCACTCTTTTTCTTTTCAGAATCACTCTCTTCACTAGAAGAATCTTCAGAAAAAATCTTACGTTTCCTAGGGATAATATTTTTCCATGAGTTATCTCGACGGAAATGATAATTTTGCCGTGGTCGCTCATTTCTAAAGATAATAATAACTACAAAATAATGAATAGCAAAAATACTTTCAAGTATATGCCTTTTTTCGTGTTTTGGCACTGATATACACGGTTCTCTCATATGATTTGACCCTTTGGCGTTGGAGCACCTATCTTTTGCAACAATCTTTACTGTCGAAAAACACGAGGAGAAATAAGTTTCTCATAAAGAATAACGGTTTGAACATTTTTTATACAGCGGAATTGAACTATAATTAAGTCCATATTCCTACAATCAAGTTGAACTTTTCCATTCGAATCAATTATCGCAGTATTACACGCATTTTTCATGGCAATTCGACATACTCAGAGCATCGAAATCGGGTTAAATGAAAACCATGTTCAACTCACAATATATCCAATTACAATGAAAAATATTCCTCAATTACATGAAATTATGTGACACGTGCTATTATCCAAAGAATTGTAAGGCACATCATAAATGAAAATGAAAAATAGCCGTTAATTTCATACTCAACGATGACTAAATTGTATTCGATACTCTAATTCATTGCTCAAATCTCGATGATTTTTCGTATGGACCCGTATGGAAATTACGAATATCATCACATCAAGGAAAATTTCATGTATACATTACACATCATTAAAATCTTACTAACCTTTCATCTTGGCTGATCGAACTCGTATTTGAAGAAGATTGAGATGAATAGGATGATATTTGGTCACTCCTATTTATATGCTGTTGTGAAGAATTGTTTTTCGATCGATTTCTATGAGTCAATTATTCTGATTAGAATCTGTGGCACAACGTTTCGGTGGTTTTTTTCCACCCTTATCAAGTGCCTAAAAATTTATTGTCCTAAATTTTTTACATGATCTTATGTTACAGTTTTTTTCGTCAAATCATCATCATAACATACCGATGTGTGTATATATGTATGTAAATTCATCACAGTTGCAATTCGTCAGTCTCCAATCTCTTCATTTTTGTGAATTTGAACATTGAGGTGCAAAACTGTAATTATGGTTATAAATAGTGTTACTGTGCATCTATTCTATTGGAGGTTATGTTTCACTTTTCATTCATCTGTTACCTTTCATTCTCACTTTTGTTCTTATCGTATATAGTAATATCACAGATATGTCTTGTAAATTTGTTGTTAAAGGGTACATTTTTGAAGTTCCATATCCAACTTTTTTCTTATTTCATTTTCGGACAATAGTATTTACTTAGCTGATGTTTTTGTCAGTGAATGCTATGTTCATCAAATCAGACTAGACAAAAAAACCAAATGTTTAGAACTATATTATTCATGAGCACATCACAAAAAACGATCACACATTCAACTTCAAAGAAACGGGAATTCTAGATATAGAAACAAATTGGAGGAAACGTAGAATATCAGAAATGATTCATATCAATTCGGAAAAAAATTCAATTAATCACATTAGAGACACCCAAAATTTGAAATCGATTTACAACCCACTCTTAGAAAAACTCAGAAAAAATTGATCCTAATTAACTATCCTCCATTTTCCCTTATTATGCTCAATATCATTTGAACTTTCCCGCAGTAACTCTCACACCATCTAAAGATTCATGCGTGTCCATATAATGAGCAGAAGACACTTAGCGTGACTAGTCTGATTTGATGAACATAGCATTTACTGACAAAAACATCAGCCAAGTAAATATTATTGTCCGAAAATGGAATAAGAAAAAAGTTGGATACGGAGGTTCAAAAATGTACCCTTTAACAACAAATTCACAAGACATATCTGTGATATTACTATATACGATGAGAACAAAAGTGAGAATGAAAGGTAACAGATGAATGAAAAGTGAAACATAACCTTCAACAGAATAGATGCACAGTAACACTATTTATAACCATAATTACAGTTTTGCACCTCAATGTTTAAATTCACAAAAATGAACAGATTGGAGACTGGCGGATCGCAACTGTGACGAATTTACATACATATATTCACACATAGGTATGTTATGATGATGATTTGACGAAAAAAACTGTAACATAAGATCATGTAAAAAATTTAGGACAATAAATTTTTAGGCACTTGATAAGGGTGGAAAAAAACCACCGAAACGTTGTGCCACAGATTCTAATCAGAATGATTGACTCATAGAAATCGATCGAAAAACAATTCTCCACAAGATTGAGATGAATTTCTGTCATTTTTGTCCTCTATCCTTTTCTTGTTTCTATATTCTTCGTTTTCAGAATCATGTAATTCTTCTTGAGATTTTTTCATTATTGAAGGTTTGGTCTCAAAATCGTTTACGATTTCGCTATCTTCCCTGTGAGTACTCATTATCACTCTGATAACAGAACGATGTTGCTTTGATGAGATCAGAAGCAATACTGCCTTCCTCTTTGATCCAACTCTTGAATATAAGTACTGGCTTATGGAATGACCTAACAATTTGACGACTATACTCTGTTTACGTATGACGAACATTATTCATAGTGTAAGACAGATAATCTCATAACAACAACATACAAGATATACATTACTTACCACTAGAGTATTGTCAACTAGTGTAAACAAAAGTCTCGCAAGTTTGAGAGTCACATGAACTGTTATACTTATATCATAACATTTGTAAATTTCATAATTTAACGTCAATGATAATTGTTGTGAACACTCTTCACATCTAATAGATCGAACGCAAAATGAACTATTAAAGGTAAATTCTAAATTCATGAAACACTCATCAAAGAAATGATAAAATCAAGAGAATCACATTTTCCATGAGTGACGAATGTCATAATGGATTTTCACTCGATCATGTTGAAACCTCTCCAATTTTTAATTTTTCTATAATTTTGATGTGCTTGAGAAAAATAGTGTCTCCATAAAGTATTCTTATGAGCATTTAACGTTATACGACATATTTTACAAGATGCCTTATAAATATCTTCGGCTCTTGATAACCAATCTACAATATATTCGGTCAAATTTTATATTCAGAGGATTCATTACTGACTTAATTATTAATGTAAACTTACCACGAAATTCTTCAACATCTTCCCATTCTTCCCTGTAGCATTGTCTGTAAAATTTCTTTTTCAACGAAATATCACATACTTTGAGCATACTCGATCCCGATAATACACTGAAAACATTGACGGTCATCATCTAAATTCAATCAAACATACATATAGTACCCACCAAAAATTATAAAACATCGTTACTCGCACAAGAACATCGACTGCTCAAAAACTATTAGTTGTAGGGCAATTTTGGAAAAAGCATCTCAAATATCGGCAAAAACACTAACTTTCCATGCAATTCAAAAAATTTTTAAAATTGTTGGCTTTGGAATCATCGTAGAAAACTTTCAAAAAATGGGAATTGAAAGTCTTGAAAAGCCCTATCAGATCCCGTTGAATTTTTTCCGATGAGTCCATGCCCGTGAGAATTGAAGTTGATTGACGCGGCTTGAAAATTTTCACTTTTTTATATTGAATATTAGATACGAAAAATTAATGGTAAACATTTTTGAGGTGCATGAAAAGTTAACATTTTTTCCGATCTTTGAGATGCTTTTTTCAAAATTGCCATATAACTGATATTTTTTAGCAGTCGATGTTCTTGTGCGAGTATCAATGTTCCATTATTTTCGGTGGGTACTGTACAGTAAAATATTGATTTTCAACTTTTTTGTAACTCTGGCAAGACTTAAGAGGCTAATGCTGTAAAATTTCGAAACGTTTAATATTCCGCACTGCCTTCTTATAGCACAACATTCACATGAGAGTGACACTTTACAAAATGAACACCTCGACCGATCACACCATCTAAATCCAATTTTTTTTCATATAACACACTGTTCATAAGGACATACTGATGTTGGATGTTTTCAGTTTGCGGTCACTCACGAGCCACAAAGCAGTGAAAGGTCTCCGAGTTCTGTTGGAAAATTGTGAATTTTATTAGTCTTTCGTGATGAATAATAATTCAGTTAAATGAATCATGCATATACTACGACTCTAAGATTATTATACACCAATGCAAGGGTGAGTGATTCAATTTAATTTGATAATAATTATGGGCTCCTTTCACATATATATTATATCATCTGAAATATTACAAATCAAGTCACATATATCCTGTTGCATTTAATGATATGTGATCAGAATATTGAAGTTTAGTTCTCTTGTGCTACATAAGACAAATTGATTCTAATGATGTTCCCAAAATTTATAAATTCCATTACATTTCGATGTCTATATACAGTATATTGGTTTCTGAGTTCAATGCATTCCCTTGTATCTGGTAAATTTTGTTATTTCAGGTAAAAATAGAAATGCTTTGGAATTAAAATAGTATATTACGCAACAAGTGCGAGAAGGTCAATTTCCGCACAAGTTGCCAAACGAGTGTGAGAAGTTAATATTCACGCACACTTTGGAACTTCTCGCACAGCCAGAAGAACACATTCACGCACGCTCGCGAAGCGAGCCTGCGTAAATATGTACTTTTGGGTGTGCGAGAAGTTTCGAAGTGTGCATGAATGTTACTTCTCGCGCGAGTTGGTAACCTGTGCGGAAACTTCTCGCACGTGTTGCGTATACTATTTTTTGCAACTGTGCGCGAAGTTGTAATTAAATGCACCACTGTCCGAGCAAGATTATCTTGGAAACGAAGTTTTCAAGAAAGGCCAAATTCAGAGGGATGACGTGACATCATATTTTGGAACTGTGCGTGAATGAAAATGCATTAGAGCGAGAGGTTACATTCACGCACACTCCACCAGTGCGTAAATGTAAAACTGTGCGAGAAGTCATTCACGCATTACTCCTCGCTCTGTAAATAATGAAGAGAAGTCTCATTTTCTTCCAACTTCGCGCACACAGTTGCAAAAAATAATATTCAACATTTAAAGATATTGTTGACATCAAGCCAATGGTTAATACCCAATGTTGAAGATTATACAACTCTTGTTGGACAATATCAAACTCCAGTCCAAGAGTGAGTAACTTGACATCCTTTAGTAATGATATTAGATCCCGATATCTCATTTACATTTATATACAATCAATTTTCATAAGGAAATTTCTTTTCTTCAATCCTGATTTGAATCTGATTTCATTTCGGAGTTAGAACTGATTTGACTTCCTGATTTTAAACTGATTCTGTTTTCCTGATTTCAACATGATTATATATTCTCTTTTGATAATGATTGCGTTACTCTGATTCAAACATGCTTATAAATTTTTTCCAAAATTTATTGATTTTTTTTTTTATTCAAGCATGCTTATAAAAGTAATTTCGCTAAGAGGGGGGCTTTTTTAGGGCCAAAATGGTCGTTAGAAGTAACTTGGCTCAAAAATCATTCCAACCCCAAGAGAGTTTTAAAGAATCGTCGCAGTTAGTTTTTGCTTGTTTTTACACAAAAATAAAAACTCTAGAGCTACATAGCTCAAAATTGAAACCAGAAAAATATATGTTGACTTTAAGGGATTGCAGAAGGGGTTGGAGAGGACAGAGATTGAAAGGATATCTCACATCAAAAATTATTCCCATGGC
Organism: Eretmocerus hayati; assembly: GCA_029851415.1. NCBI lineage: Eukaryota > Metazoa > Arthropoda > Insecta > Hymenoptera > Aphelinidae > Eretmocerus > Eretmocerus hayati. Next base: position 69,207,643 of record CM056744.1, on the reverse strand, counting down.
TCGACAAATAATCTCTTTTCCACAGAGATTTTTTCTCATCCTACCAAATACTTGAGAAGAATCTAACAACAAAACGATATAACGCTTCATTACAAAGCACAACATATGGACGGGGAGGACAGAAAATTTCATACGTCAATTGGAAACCATGTTTATACCATGCATTCGGGTGCAAATTCAAGTTTTAGCTAATGCAGAAGCATTGATCAAATGTACTTGGGCATTTACATAACAACCCTATTGATTGGAGAACATTATTGGGCAATTAAAAACTTTGTCAAGCTAATTATCGTCGTTCGCACAGTTTCGGTGTAAACTCATCTTCAAAATATTGAAAAACTGTGCGCGAATTGAAACTTCAAAATGAATTCGCAAAGTAGGTGATTATATCATCTGAAATATTACAAATCAAGTTAATAACTACATATAGGGGTTTTCAATTCTTTGTATGCATCATGATGAAAATTATGATTTAAAACTGAGTTACCTATAGAAAATAGGTAGGACATTTCGATCCTTCAAGAATATCTACAAAATATGGGGATGTTATAATCACTCTAAAAACTATGAACATAGTTGCCAACCAATAGCATACACTCCAAAACAACTCCTACAACGTATATTCCGACCCTTAGAAACTTGAAAAAATTTGGAACATGAAAAATCCCACTTTTGATGAAATAACTGAGATATATGTGATATTTGTTGATATTGATTTCATTCCAAAATGTTTTTAGAGAACAATCACACGAGATCAATTTTCATCACCAATTTATTTTCTTTACTGAAAATTTTACATTTTGGATAATCCAATATTTACGTACATTGATATATTTTCTGACCCATCTCACATGTTGATATAATTACTTAAAAATATCGATTTATTCAGTGAATATTGATTTCAGTTAATTTCAGTGAATATTGATTTATTCAGTAAATCCAATGAATGGATGTGAACAATGCCATCATTAACCTTGGTAACACAGAATAGTGAATCTATGATCTTCAATATCCAAAGGGATACAAGAGTCACCTGGTTAATAGTCCATACTGTGTAATCTCTGCATTTCCAAACACGTTAAATTCCAGTCCAGAGGTGAGTATTATATTACTATCTATAACCATTATAAGTCTTCTTAGTTGTGACATCTGATCATTTTCACCGGAATAAACATGTAAAAATTATTATAATTTGTATACTGATGAGCACTGTAAATTTAACATAAAAAAGTCATCACAACCTTATAACAGCTCAATCAAGAGTGCTCTCTACCTTTTGAAAAGCGATGGTGGCGCTTCTAACGGTCAAATTGGTATATCATCAATGACAGTTTTTAAAATCAAAGAAGGAGTAGACTAATAGTACCGCTCCCTGCGGACTATTTTTCTCCAAATTTTGAAAAAAATTCATCGAGATCGGTACAAAATTCAGCTCAAAAATTTGCAGATAGATTTGTTCAGTGTTGCTGATTTGTATCTCAAAATTCTTGAGCTCAATTTTGCACCGATCTCGATGAAACTTTTCTATTATTTGAAGGAATATAATCCGCAGGGAGCGGTACTATTGGATCCTTCCTCTTTGTTTCCAAAAATTGTTACTGGCAATATACCAATTTGACCACTAAAGGAGCCACCATCGCTTCTCCAGAGGTAGAGAGCACTCTCAAATAACCTCACAGGAATTTTACTACAATAGTTCTCTTTTACACTGACATCTATGATATAAATTAGAAACAAATTTGATTGCACTCCTCTCACACCCAAATTGGAACGTTATTCTTTTTTTATGGGATATGGAATCAATCATATATAATGAATCCCCCTAATTTTAAACTGATTACACTTGAAAATTATAATTTTCTTCATCCTGATAAAAGTCTGCTCACAACTGGTGATTTTGAATTCATTAAACATAGTGATTTGAAACTGAATGCCTTCCCCTGATTTCAAAACAATAATGAATTCATTTCAGAACTCATTCTACTCCTGATTCAAAACTAATTCGAATCTGATTTGAACATCTCGATCAATGATCTTATTTGAAACTGATTGTACTTTCCTTATCAACGTGAATCATATCATTATCTTAAAGTCGTGTATTCATTTTAACTACGGGATCTTAATTGAAAAAGAATTTGTTCCTCTTGATCTTTTATATCAATCAAGATTAATTTCATTCCAGGATTCATCAACAGAACAAATCAACACTTCCAATTTTTATAACATATTGTCATTGGATGGAAGTACACCAAACAGCCAGTTAACTGATGATCATGTTAATGAGATCAGGAACTTATTACCTGAAATTCACATGCAAAATGTGTTGTTCAGAGATCTGCTATAATTTATTGAACCTGTAAATGATCATTTCATTCAAATACTATTTACCGGTTCAAGGGAATGTGGTCACTGGACTTGTATTGAGTATAAAAATCAATGTCTATATGTATATGATAGTGCCCATCGAAAACTCGATAACGATCAGATGGAATTCATTCAAAATATATTACCTCGTGCGATTGAACTAAAAGTAATTTATAAAAATGTTCAGATTCAACAACAACCATATAATTGTGGTTTATTCGCGATTGCATTTGCAATTTCCTGTTGAAATGGAATAGATCCTTATGATCTCACTTACAACGAAAATTTAATGAGGAAACATTTGTTTGAAATCTTAGTAACTAAGAGGGTATCTCAATTTCCAATATTGAGAGATTTGCCAGAATGTTTCAAACGTAAAAGTAAGATCTTAACAATTGATGTGTTGCGTCTATCTCACATTGCAGTAAGTAACTCTCAATCACTCGATATTCATTGTGAAAATTATACCTCAAAAGAATCTATACTAACCTTAGAAGAAAAGAGTTTGAAGTCAAGTCCATCTGTCACTTCAAACATTAATAATGATATTTCGATGTCTGGAGAGAATAGTAGAAAACGAAAAAATACCACACTAAATAACAAAACAAGAAAAGAGAAAGAATTTGACCATATCAATTATTTGATAAGCACAGAAAATATTGAAAAAAAATTACAAATATGGAGAGAGGGAGATGAAAATCGGAAATCAAGAAAAAGAAAACACGATAATGGAATCTGAACAATGAATCCATTATTCATAATAAAGAACTTCTTATTCATCAGATAAATAAACAAGACATAAAGGAGCGAACCGAAAAAGAAATCAGAGAAAACGTAATACAAAGAAGAATGCTGAATTACTTAATACAAATATAATTTCCTCAACAACGTCTAGTACATTAACACAAGAGAGGCAAATTGACAGACAAATACATATTTCATTGGATTCTGAAGAAATTAAACAATATATAGAACAAAAACTACTTGAGAACATTAAACAATGTGATATCATAAAATCCTGCGAAATTACTGGGAAACGCATGAACAAGAATAATATCAAAAACTCCAAACTGGCGTGTCTCAGTCACGTTCACTTTGATGAAAATAAGATTTCTCCATATTACTTAACACCAATGGATGTAAAATGTCAATTTTGTGGAGCATTGCACTTTGCTGCAGAAAGACCATTTGATAAAAAATTCACTAAATGCTGTCGAAAAGGTACATTATTATTCCCTCCGGATCCTGAATATCCGAAATTTATTACTGACACTCTAGAAGCTAATTCAAAGCTTTCTAAATTTTTTCTATCAAACATAAAAGAAATGAATAGTTCATTCGCGATGGCAAGTTTTGGTGCTAAATTTGCACCCGTTAGAACAGTAGGACCACCTGTATTCAAAATATGTGGACAAACCTCACACAATAGTCATGATTTACATCCCGATCCCGGCGAGACTCCAAAATTTGATCATTTATACATATTGGACACAAAAGATGCTACTGATGTAAGAATTGATTATTTACAATGCCCTTCAGAATTTCGCCCCTTCCTAGATAAAATAGATGAACACTTAAAACAGGGAAATCCCTATGTGAAACACTACAAAATGATGTACGAACATGAGCAAAAAGGAAAAGAAACTGCCTCGACTGAAAATAGAGAGCCACGAGGAGTTAGAATGGACCTCGTTAAAGACAGGAAATCAAATAGGCCAGACAGGGTTATTGATGAAGTATTTCTCATTTATATTGGAAATGATGGAGTATGTAGTGATGATAGTGACTTCTGTGTATATCTCAAGGGTGAAAAACCTCAACGAATTTCGATCCTTAGTGAACATCTTGATCCTATGGTTTATCCATTAATGTTCCCATCAGGAAAATTCGGTTGGAAACCAACAGATACCGAACAGAAGAAGAAAAAGAAAAAGAATTACATTCGACTGAGAGTATCTAAGAGTCCTTTGGACGTCTGTGAACGTTTTTGGATGGTACAGAAATAACATTCCCCCTAATTAGTGGGCACGCACTTTTCCACTCCTTTTTGAGGTTCTAGTTACCACTCAAATTGATTCCAGACGCGTGCCATGAGAAAAAAATTTCATTCTGCAGTAACCCAAATGTCAAAAATTTTGTAGAACCTCTCATATGAGAGACGTTCTCCCTTTCTCAATCTTACTTGCTCTCTCAGTCAGCTGTTGAGCGATATGCGGCGTTGCACAATACTCGCTCAATTTTTGCGATTGATTTAAATAACGCTGCTGAGAGAGTGCTCACTACGCACATGCCATTATTATGCATGGCTTTTGGTGATAAACTGCTGCATGACTGCTTACGCTGAATTGCGATCCAGAGTCGTGGCTTCAACGCGCGACTATCCGATCAAGTTCTTCATCGTGTATGTTGTGTTGTCCTAACGTGTAGTTTACCAGCATGTGGGTTTTTGGAGCTTATGCACGTGATTAATTAGCAACCAATTCAATTTTTTCTGGACTTTCTGAACGGTTTGGCTTGAGAAAGTGCTCATACTTGTACATTTTTAGCATGATTGCCAGTGCTGAAAATATTGGTTGTGCATCACGGTGTGCCTTTATTCTATTCCTCGAATTTTGTTGTTGTGAATTTAAAGGAGGACTTTTTTACGCGCTCTGGCCCCTGGTTTCTATGGTTGTGCCTGTCTCATTTATGTAGAAGAATTCTTCACGAGTGTGCGACAAATCAATCACTTACTAGTCGATTACGAATCTCGGTCACTCCTCTATTGTTGTATAGTTGTTGTTTCGATCCTCAAGTAAATTGCCGATTGAAGTATGCCAGATCAGTTGGATTCTGAAATAGCTAGTTCGAATGGGGATGACGGTCCTAAAGAGGATGTGATGCAGATCCGGGTCGCTCCGCCCGCAAATCTTTCAGCGGAGGATGGAGCTAGGTTTTAGGCTGGACGTCTTTTAGTCATCGAGCAGTGGCACATCGCTGCGTATACAGTACCCACCAAAATGAATGGAACACGGATTCCTCCACTGAAACAGCGATCACTCGGACATCCTTGGGTTTACGCAATTTTGAGGAAAGCATTCGATAGATGAGAAAAGAATCTATCAATTCATGTCCTTTGAAATATTTTTTGCCATCAAATTCATGGTTCCAATGGGCTCCGCAAAGTGAAAAATTTTTCAATTCAATCAATTATCGATCATCCATCGGGAGATTACGATAGCGCAAAAAACCTTGCGGGATCTTGTAGCACTTTTCAAGACCTCTAAAATCCTCCTTTTATACATTACTCTACGGTTTTTTTCACCTGAGTTATGAGTGATCTGGCAAAGGAAAGTTGGTGCGGGTCGAGGGTACTGTTGATCTAGAGGTATGGGCTTTTTCTTCTTCAAGCTGTCTGAGGGCGTTCCGAGTGCGTTCTAGAACAATACTGATTCATATTCCATGAATTCTAGAAGATTCCACGTCGAAATCGTGGATCACGCATTTTTTGTATCTCCGCTTCCTTCAACGCGTGTGTATTTGCTCTCACTTGATCGCAACTCGGGTGCAAAAAACCGTGGACTAATGTATGAAAAAATGATTTCGAAGATTTTCAAAAGATTTACAAAATCCCACAAGAATCTTGACTCTATCGTGATTTCCTGATAAATGATCAATGATTGATTGGAATGAAGAATTTTTCACTTTTCGGAGTCAATCAAGAAGATGGATTTTGGGTTGGAAAAATTTTTGGAAGACATGAATGGATAATTTTTTCTGTCATCTTTCAAATGCTTTTCGTAAAATTGCCGTAGACCCAAGGACGTCCGGGTAATCGCTGTTTCAGTGAAGTAACCCGTGTTCCATTCATTTTGGTGTGTACTGTATTCAGAATTTTATTCTCAATACTACCTCCAAGAGAGGCGCGGCTAAAATCAATCAGTCGTATCTGAAAGCGAGAGCGAAGTTACTCGATAAGTATTGGGATGAATTTTCTGCTCAAAATAAGTTGATGATGTCACAACAAGACATATTAATCAACGATTCTTATATCACAAGGAATGCCTATTTGGTTCTTGAGGAGAGTTATACCGATGCTTTAGCTCAATTGAGTGACATATCAGTTCCCGATTGAGATTCATCTATTGTGAGCGATGCTAGCCGAGTAGCTTTTGGTGAAAATAATATGAATATGCACGCGTTCTTGAGAGCCACCACCGAGATGGATGAAGTCCCGCACTTGGAACCCACATCATAAGTGATTTTGGTAGATTTTTTCGTCCTTGATGGTTAATATATAAGTTGAACATTTGGTCTCGTCGATCTTGAAGGACGGTCCGTCCTTCAAGATCGACGAGACCAAATGTTCAACTTGTATATGGAACCCACATCCTTTTCGGGCAAACAATGTGATGAGGATTCCTTCAAGGAGCAATTCGACTCCATAATTATGAAAAAGAAGGGTCTTTCGGAAGTTCAAAAATCAATTTGTTTGCTCGAGGGCGTTCAAGGTTGTGCGGATCGTATGCTTGCTAGCACTAGAGTTAAGGCCTCAAATTTGCAAGTGGCGTGGGATAGATTGTGTCGGCGGTATGACAATCTGCGACTTCGACTTTTTTTACATTTGGAAGGACTGATCAATCTTAAGCCAGTTAAGTCAAAAAGTTCTAGAGAGGTTGGTGACCTTTTGAATCAAGCAGAGGAAGATATTCAAGGTTTGTGAGATCTCGAGTATCCTACGGACGAATGGGGCTGTTGGTTTGTGCATTGTATCTGCCGTCAATTGGACATCGATACTCGTGAGAGTTGGGAACAGAAGCAAGGATCACTTCAAGGGTTCTCAAAGTACGTCGATTTGAATACTTTTTTCGAAGCACGCATGCGTACCTAAATGGCCAGCCTAAGAATAAGAACTTATTCGTGCATATGTCCAATGAGTCGTCCTCGGACTCTGGACCCGTTTGTGTGCATTGTAAGCAAGCTCACTTACTTCATGTTTGTGAAGCTTCTGCGGCTTTGCCAACGCCAAAACGTGTCGAGATTGCCAAGTCTAATAAGTGTTGCATGAAATGTTTAAAGACTAATCATCCCACAGCCAATGTCGGTTACCTTTTCTCAAGCGCAAAAATTGAAAAGGCAACCATAATACCTTGCTGCATATAGAGAAGCCTCCTTCTGGTGATATAGTTCCAAGTGTACAATCGGTTGGTACTCACGCAGCAACAGCACAAGTGAATGTTGCTACAGGGAATAGTACGCGGTTGCTAGCGATAGCTATTGTCCGGTTAGAGTTTCCTTCGGGGCAATCTTTGCGTGCTCGTGCGTTGATTGATCCAGGTGCAGAGGGGTCTTTTGTGTCAGAGAGAGTTGCACATATTTTGTCACGTAAAGCTGTGCAGACCGGTGTGAATTGTGTTGGTGATACTCAAAGTCCTATGATTTATCATGCGGTGTCTTTGGTAGTGCGCTCAGAGCGAGATCGCTCTTTGGAGTGTAGTTTCGACGCGTACGTCCTTCGAAATTTGACTCAACGATTCCCAGCTGAGTCGATTGCGTGGTGCGACTGGCCGCATATCAAGGGTTTAAAGTTGGCAGATTAATTTTACTAAAGCTGCGCATATCAAAGCAGTATCCGATTAAACCTCAGAGGCATTTATAGCGGCTTATTGCCGATTTATTCCCCGCCGCGGTCATTGCAAGGATTTATATAGTGATGATGCAAAGAACTTTGTCGGAGCCGAAAAAGAGCTCAGTAAACTTTTTTCTCAAGCTTCTGCAATGTCCAGAGAAATTGCTGTCGAGCTTGCTCACGATGTTGTCACTTGGCATTTTATACCGCCCCGAGCTCCTGACTTTGGCGGACTTTGGGAGGCTGCCGTTCGTAGCTTCAAGTACCATTTTCGATGTGTGATCGGGGAATTTACTCTAACGTTTGAAGAGCTGTACACTTTATAATCGCAGATTGAAGCTCGTTTAAACTCACGTCATTTGAGTCCTATGAGTGATGAGGCTACTGATCTGGCAGCCCTCACTCCAGGTCAATTCTTGATCGGACGTTCAGTCACTGTAATACCAGAACCATTCAAGCCTGTAGATTTGACAAGCCATCCCTGTGCAAGTGGAGAATACTAACGCAGATGCGCAATGATTTCAAGCTGCGCTGGAGGCAGGAAGTTATGCACCAGATTCAACAGCGCAATAAGTGGTTGCGAGTTCGAACGCCAATCGACAATGGAGATATCGTTCTGATCATCGATGGGCTCAGCCCTCCAACCAGATGGCCATTAGCTCGAGTTGTCGCCTGCCATCCTGGATTTGATGGATTATCTCGAGTGGTAACCGTGAGGACAGCCAGTTTGGAATTGAAAAGGCCCATCATTAAATTGTTCAAGCTTCCGACCGAGCCAGATATTGATGAAGCTTTCGAGGCAATCCAAGTTGAAGAACCATCATAGTAATCATCACTGAAGAGCTCCTGAATTTTTTGGTTGAATAACATCGCGGAACTCCCGACAATAGCGACACTATTTTCCTCGCTCACGCCGTTTTTTTGCGTCATGTATGATACGATTCTCCTTATCTCCTCTTGATTTTCTCTGTTATAATTGGATTTTTTTGTTTGAAAATTTTTATTGTTATGCTGACTCACTAGTTATTTTGTTTGTTGAACACTGCGAGTGTTCAAAGTGGGCGGCATGTTTGATTTTAACATTCCAATTTTTATACATCTATATCGAGTCCGAGTCGAGCACGCGGTAGTTAGAAGAGAGACAGAGACGGAGCATTACTTAGATTCAAATGGTCGAATATTCGAGAAATCATCGTTCAACGCTTCTCCTCTATTCCGCTGCCTCGCGCTCGTCATCGGCTCATTATGCTAGCACTTGTCGCTGGATTGCCGAGGTGTGATTGCGAATGCGCCACCCCAATCACAATGGAGTTACCTTTCTACATCATCAACCAATTATTTGCCGTGTTCCAGAAGTGCGTAGATACACCTGCTGAACTCTGAAACCGGTTATAGCGAGTCTTGAGGTCAGAGTCCGTGCAAAGCTGTGTGAATCCGATCAAAATCATGAAATCTCGAGGTGTAATTGCGAATGTGCTACCCCAATCACAATGGAGTTACCTTTTTACATCATCAACCAATCATTTGCCGTGTTCCAGAAGTGCGTAGATACACCTGCTGGACTCCGAGAGTCTTGGGGCCAGAGTCAATGTACAGCCCGCCAAATCCCATGGAAAGCATAAATTCAATCTTGGGACTCTCTTTCCGTAGCACTCACTAGACCAAAATTCCACACACTTGTCCTTTCTTCAATCTCTTCCATGTAAAATGAGGAATGTGGGAGTGGACCAAAAAAATAGTTGATGCTTGATGAGGTCGATAATAATCGAATCGACCGACTCAATCCTCGAATTGAGAATGAGAAACGGTCATGCTCGGATGTTCATTGTGATTAAACCGAATGATCTAATCTTCGACCTCACTTTCACTGCAGATCACAAAAAAATCAATTGGTTCTATAGCGAAAGAGAGGACCAAGGGTGTAGAGATAGTTCGAGGTTTTCTGGTCCACTCATTTATCACATCAAATTTCACCCCTCATCACCCGCATGGAAATACTTCCCAACTCACTGGTAGGGAGCTCGCCATTCTCAGTTGGATTCACAAAAAAAGGATCATCATGGATTCTTCTTTCACATGGATATTTATTCGTTTAGCGAAATTTCAACATACAGGTATTCACGATTCCATGGATGATCACGAATTTCGGATACATTTGTGGTTGCTTTAAGCGATATCTGCAACATGCCCAAGTACGTCACGACCAGCTACAATACTAAACTAGTAAGGCATTGGAAACAAGGTTTATGTGACAGACTTGGGCACCATCGAGAATCGAGACTAAAAAGGGAAAATATCCGCAAATTCAAACGAAAGTCATTGTATGAAAGACACAGCCTGTTCTTGATTTACAACAGTAACCAAGAGAATTGTAGAATCTCCTACTAAATCTCCAAAGAATAACGACCAATTATATTCATCCCGGCAACTCGAACACATCAGTCACAATACGACTAGATAGTATTCTAATATTTGTACTCGATCGATACGATCAAGCACTTTATTCATCACTGGCGGGAATTACGAATGATAGAATTCCAATAGATCGGCTTTTGCCAGTAGCATTGTGTCAAAAAATTCCGCTGACTCATGTCATAGATCCGAGTTGAATCACTCCAACTCTATCTCTAACATGAGTCAGCGGAATTTGTTGACACAATGCTACTGGCAAGAGCCGATGAATTGAAATTTAATCATTTAGATAGTATTCTGTCCATCATCCTCACTGTTGACAACAATCAACTCCCTGAACTAGGCAATAGTGGGCTCACTTTCTTCTCCCTGATTTTGTGAGTCCGGGACAGGATAGGGTCTGACAACAAAAGCTATCGATCAAATAGGTCCTCTTTCGTCGCTTCCCTGGAAAATGATGCAAGAATTCATCAACGCCTTGATATTATACATCATACAAAGTCTAGCTAGAGATAGGCATAGCTCCACGGGCAAATTATTATAATGATTAAACACCCAGCCAAATTTTGTCCGTCCGGATCCTCTTATCGGGTTGTCTGTCTCCCAGGGGTTACATATCATGAGTGGCTGGATGGATGGATGGATGGATGGATGGATGGATGGATGGGTGGGTGGATGGGTGGGTGGGTGGATGGGTGGGTGGGTGGATGGATGGATGGGTGGGTGGATGGATGGATGGATGGATGGATGGATGGATGGATGGATGGATGGATGGATGGATGGATGGATGGATGGATGGATGGATGGATGGATGGATGGATGGATGGATGGATGGATGGATGGATGGATGGATGGATGGATGGGTGGGTGGGTGGGTGGGTGGGTGGGTGGGTGGGTGGGTGGGTGGGTGGGTGGATGGATGGATGGATGGATGGATGGATGGATGGATGGATGGGTATATGTCGAGATTAACGATATAAACAGATTCACGATCCTCACACGATCATTGCTGTTCTAACTCATGGGCTCTGGTGCAACAACAGTAACATTATTACAGCTTGGCCGCTGGGCATCAGATACTACTTCATCAGCATCGCTGATAGACTCTTTCGGTACAGCAACTACACCTTGAAAGCTTAACAGCTGAGCATCATCAGATATCACACCATCAGCATCGCAGATGCTCATCAGTCTTGCAGCAGTATCCTCCTTCAGCTCAGCAGAATTTGTTGACAACACTGTCTTGTATTGCACATGATCAGTAACCTGTAACATCAAAGAGGTTGAAGATACAGGATCTGAATAGATTTTTGCAGAAAAGTCTTGAATCAAAATCGATCATCAAAATTGTTCCACACACCTCTAATAACGGATTCTAATAATGGGAGCTTTGATCATGAAATCTACAGCTATTCGCTCATCAAAAATTTAAGTTCTCTTGTAATTATTACACGAGTCAACGTGCGCTCTGACCTAATAACAACTCGAAAATCGAGTTCTCACTCATGGTGTAATCGAGTTCTCACACATGGTGTAATTCACTTCAGAAGAGCCATCTCCATTAATTAATTCAATATTCACCAACGATTCACATCATTACTCAGCCAGGAGTGGAAAACTGCACTGGTTACCGTCACCTCTGAACCAAGATTGGAAATCTGAGGAAAAAATCTCACGTGTTTCTACCCACCTGGTTTATGTAAGACATGGCTTCCACCACTAAATGGGCGGAGAAGTGTCCAAATTACCAACATGGTTTGAGTGGTAATCCAAGTGGGTTATCCAAGTGGCGAATTTCCTACTTACTTCCACCACTTACAAGTGGGTGAATCCATGTCGGAAATTTTTTCAATACGGGTAACTAGTTACCGCTGTCTGTCAAACCAAAAGTAGAAAATTGAGACCTAACATTTCAAACATCACATATGGGCGAATCTCAGAATTCGGGCCACTTTCATTGAAAAATTTGGAAATTTTCAATATGGCGGGACATACCCGGCGAACTTCTTTTGGGTAAAGTAGTACTCAAACAATGATGAAATAGTCGCGTGACTCATTTTGTAGCTTCGCTGCGCACTTGCGGTCGAATAACGGATAATCCTATGCATTTAAATGGGGGCCTCGTGTTACAATCATTCTCATGAGGATACTTTCCCGCAAAAATGGGGTGACCGTGGTATCAGAAGAGTGAGGAAAAGTCATGATCAACATTATACGACGCTTCCCAATGGCCTCTGTTACGAAATAAAGATACTCTACACTCATTAAAATGCACGTTTCCGTCAATTCTCAATCTTTATGAGCTTCGCATTCCTCCCGGGGTAGGTCTACGATTGGGGCAGTCTGTACGTCCGTTCCTGTTATCCTAGAGATCAAATTACACGTGGTTTCAGGAGCAACGGAGTCCACATTTTCATGTCCCATAAGAAAAAGATATTTTCATGGTTGAATTACGCAGAAGCAATTTTTCTTTCCATCGTGACAACAGCCACCAGGATTTGATGACATCAATGAACTTAGCTAGATTCATAGGTTTCTTCGTGTTGAATCAGATCCCGTCCCCAGAATTTCATTATTTTCATCGCCCCGATGACAGGATCGTAAGTAAGAGCGGTTCTTCAAAATGACAAAAGTTTTGTGACACACCAACAACCTTCATCAGAACTCGCATCTCGGCGAGGACGGCCGTGAGGCAAGGATAATTCAATCCTTCAAAGTGTAGTCAACCACCCATCCAATTTCCAGGATGGTTGGTCAATCGCCCTTGGACCTACAAGCTAAGGCGTGCACCTGAAAATCATTGTGACAGCCGAAATATCGAGTTTTCTCGCACAGAGTATCTTACATTGTTGGTCCAAAGCAAAATATGGACCTCAGAAGCATTCGAAAGTGTTGAGGACGAGTGAATTCTCGGAAATTTCCAGTGGAAGACCTGACTTGTCGAAAACCATGTCTCCTGAGACGTAAAACAGTTCGTAATCATAAAGTCGCCCGAATCCTGAGATATGCCCATATAACACAGCTCATACTCAGTCTTAAGGCGAGGCCGTAGTCTGCCGCTATATCGAATCAGTCCTGGTAACTTATGGTGGCACCCCTGCGATCACCAAAGTGATGATCAGCAAGCGAGTCACCACCCGCACACTCTAACCTTTGTAAACATACACTGATTGTTGATGTATATGTGTGAACACACACAAACAACAACACTGTTTACAAAGGTGGATATATATATATATATATATATACCTTATGTATATAGATATATTGTACCCCTCTCGCATACTGATATTATCAGAGGTCTTGACATTGTGCCTTTCTCACATACATTAGGGACCTTTGGAAATAATGTGTTTCTATACTTGGAAACCACAGATGCAATTCAGTTGACTCGATGATGAAAATTGAATGAATACATGAACTTTTGGAGAATTAGTATTATCGAAGACCCCAAATTTCAATTTCAGGAATACTTCAAAAAATACAAATTCATCAATTCTCAACTGATCCCAAAATTTGGACATAGAATCATCCCTCTGAAATACAGGAATCTTAGCGGGCATGCTTTGAACTCCGAGTCAATATTCCAAGACTGACTTTATCTCTGAAAATGACCAGCATGCGTCATTTAGACCAAGTATTCTAGGATATTGAAACTGGAACATTGACGAGAATCATTAGAATAACCAGAACTGATTCAGAGGCCCAAACAGAACACTTACATTCAGTATTTGTTCAATACATCTTGAGAACAACAAAATTCATGAACTGAAATCCTAAATTTCATTCGAGAGACCTTTAGGATTCAAGTAATTCCCAACAGATTCAGATAACTGAACTTGAAATCATCCCGCTAAAATGCAGGGATCTTAGCAGACATGATTTGAACTCCAATTCAATATTCCAAGACTAACTTAATCTCTCAAAGTGACTCGGATACGCTATTTTTACCAAGTATTGTAGGGTATTGAAATCGGAACCTTGATGAGCATCATTGGAATGATCAGAACTGGTTTAGAGGGCCAAACAAAATACTTACATTCTGTATTTGTTCAATTCATCTTGAGTACAATGAAATTCACAGACTAACTTTCAAACATTTTTTCTCCAAACCTTCAGAAATCAATCAACTTTCAACGGATTCAGATAACTGAACATGGAATCATCACTCTGAAATACAGGGATCTCAGTTGACATGATTTGAACTCCGATTCAATATTCCAAGATTGACTTTATCTGTGAAAATGACCCGGATACGCCACTTTGACCAAGTATTCTAAGATATTGGAACTGGAACTTCGAATAGAGAAACCTGAATGATCAGAAATGGTTTGGAGGCCCATACAGGACAATTTCACTCTGTATTTCATCATTACATCTTGAGGACAATGAAATTTACACTATAACTTTCTAAATGTTGATCACAAAACCTTTAGAACTCGAGTTATTTCCAATGGGTTCAGATAACTGAACATGAAATTATTCCTCTGAAATCCAGGGATCTTAGCGGACATGATTTGAACTCCAATTTAATATTCCAAGACTGACTTTATCTATCAAAGTGACCCGGATACGTTATTTCTACCAAGTATTCTAGGGTATTGAAGTTGGAACCTTGTTTAGCAACATTAGAATGATCTGAACTGGTTTAGATGGCCAAACAAAATACTTACATTCTGTATTTGTTCAATTCATCTTGAGTACAATGGAATTCACAGACTAACTTTCTAACATTTTTCCTCCAAACCTTCAGAACTCAATCAACTTTCAACGGATTCAGATA
Organism: Eretmocerus hayati; assembly: GCA_029851415.1. Classification (NCBI taxonomy): domain Eukaryota; kingdom Metazoa; phylum Arthropoda; class Insecta; order Hymenoptera; family Aphelinidae; genus Eretmocerus; species Eretmocerus hayati. The sequence continues at coordinate 69,192,476 of CM056744.1, read as the reverse complement.
ACTGAACATGAAATCATCCCTCTGAAATACAGGGATCTCAGCGGACATGATTTGAACTCCAATTCAATAATTCAAGATTGACTTTATCTCTGAAAATGACCCGGGTAAGCCATTTTGACCAAGTATTCTAAGATATTGGCACTGCAATTTTGAATAGAGAAACCTGAATGATCAGAGATGGTTTGGAGGCCCATACAGAACAATTTTTCTCTATATTCCATCAATACATCTTGAGGACAATAAAATTTGCAATATAACTTTCTAAATGTTGATCACAGAATCTTTAGAACTCAACCAAGTTTCAACGGATTCAGATAACTGAACATGAAATCATCTATCTGAAATACAGGGATCTTGTCAGACATGAATTCAAATTCAATTCAATATCCTTAGATTGACTTTATCTCTGAAAATGACCCGTAAACGCCATTTTGACCAAGTATTCTAGTATATTGGAACTGGAACTTTGAATAGAAAAACCTGAATGATCAGAAATGGTTTTAAGGCCCAAACAGAACAGTTACATCCTGTATTCATTCAATACATCTTGAGTACAACGAAATTGATGAACTAACAGTCTAACTTTTGTTCACAAAACCTTTAGAACTCGAGTAATTCCCAACGGATTGTGATGACTGAACTTGAATTCATCCTTCTCAAATGCAGGGATCCTAGCAGACATGATTCGAACTCCAATTCAATATTCCAAGACTGACTTTATCTCTTACAATGAACCGGAGACGTTATTTTTACCAAGTTTTCTAGGATATTGAAACTGGAACCTTAATTAGAATCATGAGGATGATCATAACTGGATTAAAGGCCCAAACAAAACACTCACATTCTGTATTCGTTCAATCCATTTTGAGTACAATGGAATCCACAAACTGACTTTCTTTTTTTTCCACAAAACCTTTGGAACTCGAGCCAACTCCAACGGATTCAGATAACTGAATATGAAATCATCACTCTGAAATACAGGGATCTCAGCGGACATGATTTGAACTCCGATTCAATATTCCAAGATTGACTTTATCTGTGAAAATGACCCGGATACGCCACTTTGACCAAGTATTCTAAGATATTGGAACTGGAACTTTGAATAGAGAAACCTGAATGATCAAAAATGGTTTGGAGGCCCATACAGGACAATTTTTCTCTATATTCCATCAATACATCTTGAGGACAATAAAATTTGCAATATAACTTTCTAAATGTTGATCACAGAATCTTTAGAACTCAACCAAGTTTCAACGGATTCAGATAACTGAACATGAAATCATCTATCTGAAATACAGGGATCTTGTCAGACATGAATTCAAATTCAATTCAATATCCTTAGATTAACTTTATCTCTGAAAATGACCCGTAAACGCCATTTTGACCAAGTATTCTAGTATACTGGAACTGGAACTTTGAATAGAAAAACCTGAATGATCAGAAATGGTTTTAAGGCCCAAACAGAACAGTTACATCCTGTATTTATTCAATACATCTTGAGTACAACGAAATTGATGAACTAACAGTCTAACTTTTGTTCACAAAACCTTTAGAACTCGAGTGATTCCCAACGGATTATGATGACTGAACTTGAATTCATCCTTCTCAAATGCAGGGATCCTAGCAGACATGATTCGAACTCCAATTCAATATTCCAAGACTGACTTTATCTCTTACAATGAACCGGAGACGTTATTTTTACCAAGTTTTCTAGGATATTGAAACTGGAACCTTAATTAGAATCATGAGGATGATCATAACTGGATTAAAGGCCCAAACAAAACACTCACATTCTGTATTCGTTCAATCCATCTTGAGTACAATGGAATCCACAAACTGACTTTCTTTTTTTTCCGCAAAACCTTTGGAACTCGAGCCAACTCCAACGGATTCAGATAACTGAACATGAAATCATCCCTCTGAAATACAGGGACCTCAGCAGACATGATCAGAACTCCGATTCAATATCCCAAGATTGACTTTATCTCTCAAAATGACCCGGATACGCCATATCGACCAAGTATCCTAAGATATTGGAACTGGAACTTTGAATAGAAGAACCTGAATGATCCGAAATGGTTTGGCGGACATGCAGAACAATTTCACTCTGTACTTCATCATTACATCTTGACGACAATAGTATTTACACTATAACTTTCTGAATGTTGATCACAAAACCTTCAGACCTCGAGTTATTTCCAATGGATTCAGATAACTGAACATGGAATTATCCCTCTGAAATGCAGGGATCTTAGCGGACATGATTTGAATATTCCAAGACTGACTTTATCTCTCAAAGTGACTCGGATACGTTATTTTTACCAAGTATTCTAGGGTATTGAAGTTGGAACCTTAATTAGCAGTGAACGTTGCTACAACGTTGCAGCAACGTTGCTGTGCAACGTTTGCAACCAAATCCGCATTTTGCTGGGATGTTGCCACAACGTTGCTGCAACAGGTTAATGTCCGCCCACGATGGTTGCCGCAACAAAATTTGCAACTAACGGATGGTTGCAGGCTTGTTGTGATTCGGGCGCAGGGAAGTTGCAGAATGGTTGCAAAAACGTTGCTGCAACCTTTGTTGGGCGTTTTCCCTGGTTTCGGGGCTAAGTTTGGTTGCAGTTTTGGTTGCGGCAACCAAATCTCAAGCTTGGGGGAAAAAAGGTTGGACTGAAACGTTGCTGCAACGATTCTCCAACGTACTTCGCAACGCTGCCGAGAGGAGATCGGGTCAGTGTTGTATAGGAACTTGCAGGAACGTTGCTAAGACGTTGCTGCACCATTCATCGCAACCAATTTCTAACATTCACTGAGAATGTTGCCATAAAAAATTGCTAACGAGCCCTATCGGGGAAAATCATGTAATGCGCATGACGTCAATTCATAATGTCACGTCTTCTAGAAAACATGAGTAATAAACTTGTCAATTCGTGACATGAGTCGGAAGAAGTAACATGACAACATGAAACCTCGTCGTGAACATTTGGCATGAATTTTTGTCATGGTTCTCCGTATGTCCCGTGGCCTTGGTCGTGGCATGGGCAGCTGTTATGGGACTTTGTCGTGAACTTTTGTCAGGGATTTACAAATTTTCTACATACTTCGAGGCATGTCATGGGACCTCGTCATGATCTTCTGTCATGAATTTACACATTTTCACATACTTTGAGGCATATCATGGGATCTTGTCATGATCTTTTGCCGTGAATTTACGAATTTTCCACATGCTTTCCCTGCCTAAGGGAGCCAGGTTAGCTCAGCCGACTCGGCTCCATACATAATTTTCTCAGGATTTGTGTCTAGATCGCAACTGAAAAAGCCAGTTGTATGGACAAAAAGTCGATTAATGAGGGTATACCACGAAGAAAAGAAAAAAAGAACATGTGGGTCAAGTTTGTCCGAATTTGGACATTTCGGCCGGGACTGGATCACGAACCCATAAACTTTAAATAGTTCCGATCCGAAGTCCGACACCTTACCTTGGGGCCAGCAAGAAAGGTTAGGTGGCGAGCGTTTAAAAGCTTACTCGAAGTGTGGGTCACTATAGCTATACCTGAAGCACAATAGGAAATCCCATGACAATTGTCCATGACATGATTCAGGCCGCGGAAGATTATGACGAAAATTCATGACAAAACTTCGCGACAAATGTTCCTGGCAAGGTTTCATGATGTCATGTTATTCCTTCGGACTCATGTCACGAATTGACAAGTTTATCACTCATGTTTTCTAGAAAATGTGACATCGTGATTTTATGTCATGCGCATTTCATGATTCTTCCCAATAGGGAGTTGATGCAACTTCCCCTGCAACCAAATCTCAAGCTTGGAGGGGAAAAGTTTGGACTGAAACGTTGGTTTCCATAACGTACTTTGCGACGCTACTCGACAACGTTGCTGAGTGGATACAGAGTTAACGTTTCAGGAACAGTTGCACAACGTTGCTGTGACGTGGCTGTAACTTTTATTGCAACCAGTTCCCCGATCCGGTTGAGGAAGGTTGTACTGAAATAGTGCTACAACGTTCCTTCAACCAACTCTGCAACCCTGCTGAGAGGAGTCCGGGTCAACGTCCCATAGATAGTTGCCCAATCGTTGCTTATTTGTTGCTGCAACTCTTATCGCAACCAGCTCCCGGAATCTACGGAAGAAGTTTCACTGTAACGTTGCCGCAACGTTTCTACATCCAACTCTGCAACGCTGCTGAGAGAAGTTCGGGTCAACGTCGCGTAGATATTTGCCCAAACGTCGAAGACGTCTCCACAACTTCCCGTGATTGCTATGGATGCGTCCTCAGTACTTTTCGTAGTTTAGTAACCCCCCCCCCCTCTGCGCACAAAGCCGAGTACACTCGACCTAACTGAGTGTGTTGATTCTATGCTAGGACCCTAACCTTTTTTAAACAATCATTGACTCTTCAAGACACGTGCGATAGCGCAAATTGAAGCTGAGATGATTTTTTTGAGGATGGGATGAATTAAATTAACAGAAATGTATTGCTATGATGATGGAAAAGCGATTGAAAACTGGAAATCCATGAGATTTACGCATATCGTAGGTCAACCATTCCATGTACAATCGAAATTAAACACGCTTATATGATGCCGGTATACGTTAGTCGGGGTTCCTGGGGGTCGGAGAATCCGAACCCAGCCTCTAAAAATCGAATTTGGTTCCCTCAAGTAACCCGAATTGGAAAGAGTTTCAGTCCTTGACATTTCCATAAAAGCATGGAAAAGGATTTCGTTATCCACCCTCAGTTGTCTAAAGCTGCGTCTACATGCTGTCCACGTAGAGCACCCAGAATCCAATGTATTTTGGTGCACTTGGGGAATCATCTTATTCCAAGAATCGAGATCGCATTTTGAGTTATTTCTGAGAATGTATATTATGTAATAGTATATAAAGCAAGGGCATCGATACTCTACGCACTGGTCGGAAATTTCCACACACTTTACGCGACGTAGTCGTTGCCTATCCTAATTTTTGTAAAGAATGTGCGCAAAGTTAGGGCTCTACACACCGAAAAATGTTCCTTGCGCACTAACATCACGCACACGATCTCGAAATAGTATATTTCGCATCAAGTTATGAGTTTGCAGCTTGGTTTCGATCGATTCGTTTTTGAATTATGAGCTTGGAAGCGAGGAACCCCATGAGCGAGGCGCGAAACTTATTTTTCGCTATTCTGTAGGCACACAAACATTGGGAAATCGCAGAAGTGTGATTTTTTGAATTTTTTAAATTCTTCCACAGCTTGAGAGAAACACATTCTATTCGAAGACGTCCGGATCAACTTCTCGTGGATTTTTACAAATTGTCCAAGGGAAGTTCTCTCAGTTTTTCTTAAGCGTGGGAGATATTCGAGGATTTTTCTAAAGGAATGTATTCTCCAAATTCACTAGAGCTCCATAACTCTTATGGAAGATGTTGGTTCACAAAATGTGTACATCAATCGTTTGTACCTCAATAAAGAACAGACAATGGAAGGTTCAGTGACTTGTTATAGAACGCTTCCTGTTTTCGTTATTCGAGAATTCTCCGTCAAGATTTTATACTTCGATCATCATTTTTCTATCGAGAGAGAAAATAAGACAAACCAAAGATATTTTTGTATTTGTGAATAAACAAAGGATATAGACAAAAATCCTCGAGTAACGCGAACAGGATAGGTACTACGAGAAAAAGTACTCAACATTTCCTACCTTTGTTTGACTTATTACAAAAACAACTCAGAATGCGATTTTGATTCTTGTCAGAGACTGATCCTATGTGTGCTCAGGAACACATCGCACAGGAGTTTTGGGTGCTCTACTTTGACCAAATATGAACGAAATCCAAGGCCACAGTGCACCTTATCGGCTTACTCTGCCCAGCTCGAGATATTTGATTTCAAACACTTTTGAGTTTGAGTTTGGGTAATGCGATGAACCTAAAGAGTCCTTGGGAATTCTGCATCCTGAATGATACCCAAGCGGGAAATAGCTAATATTCCATACTGTAGATACTTGGCTTATAACTGTACGTACTTGCTCGTACCTGTCAATACTCGCAATAGTACTTCCTGCTACCTACACAGTACGGAATGGGTATGTGATGGATTTTGGAGAGGCGCTCCAAATGCACGCAACAGTAGTTGCCAGTATGTGACGGGTACTGAACAAGTACGTGACGGGTACTGAACAAGTACGTGACGGATTCTGGAGCCCTTGCTCAGCGCGCCGCATGGCAGTAAATTCGTGTATGTGCCGAGTACGGATCGAGTACGTGACGGACTCTAAGAGCGGGTCACGGGGTACCATGAGGCAGTACTTGCTAGCACGTAATAGGAACGGGACAAGTATGTGACGGACTCCGTGAGCGCACCTGGTCTGATTCAACCTACCTTGAATGACGGTGTCTCCTGCTACGTAATTATCACGCAGAGAATTAACTAATTTATTAATTAACTGACTAATTAATGAATTAGCCTGCTCGAATCTCACAGGAGCCTCACCGCGATGCTCTACACTCACGAAGGTCAAAAAAATGAAAAAACACAGCGCACGGAAATGAAATTTTGACCCCTTTTTCGATAATAATTTTTTTTGGCGACTCTGGATCGCTAAAGTAATAAGTGCGCCAATAATACGTCGAAAGTGACCATTTGTGGAAGTATTCGAGTGAAATTTCACTTGGATCGAGTTGTTTTTACACTCGATCCTCGAGATGCTTACAATTTTCAGTATAAAAAAACTAAATATTCATATACTGTGAAACGATATTGAGACTAAAATGCTAAATGAAAACAATGGAACTGCATCAAAAATGAAAAAACACTTTCAACAAAGTTTAGTATGAATTCATGATTGGTTGTCGCTGGGGTTTGAACCTGGTTCCCTTGCTTTATCTTCTCTGTTCGTTATTTATCACGCCAGACATCCAACCAACTGAGCCATCGGGGATATTGACGAGAGAGACTAATAAAACAGTGATGAGGGCCGTTATGACAACCAATCATAAATTTTTCGACGAAAGTGGTTTACTGTAAGTCTGAGTATGACTATTTTTCACTGCTCTACGTAAAATAGCCTGATTCACTGTTTTTCGTGTAATATGGCTATAGAAACCCGTATGAAATCCAAATCTCATGATTAGATGAATGATTCGATATGAATAATTGCTATCTACGAATTGAACCACAATGTTTGGGATGAAACGCACGGTGGAATTGAAGCACAAGTCCTGTTTGCATCAAATTGCACACCTTAATTCGTATCAAGAACGTGATAGTAAGAGTGTCAAGATAATGATGTTGTCTTAGGAGTAATTCCACGAGAAAACGATGTATCGTCGCCCCCGAAGAAGAAAAACACCTCCCATTGTTCTCCCAATGCATTCTTAAATGGGGACGTGTTTTTCTCCGTCGGGGGCGACGATATGGTCGACAGTTGGATCTCAGATTTCTTTCTAAGTGAACTTTTTCGATTTTATAGGTTGAAAAATGAACTTCCTTCACCATAAAAGAAGTTACAAAATTTTTTTTCGGACCCTGGTACACAAATCAAAATCATGTTTTCAACTTTTTTAGCAAAATTTCCGTAACTCTTTCACACACAAATCGTTACAGCTCAAAAATTACGGCAGATAGAGGGACGCGGTTCGGCGCATCTAAAAGGTGAGCGAAAAGCCTATCAAAAACCACTTTGGAGTTCTGGTTCCCATAGAACCTTGATTGTACATGGATGATTCCGTGAAAATCATCTTTTATTTTTTTTCTCGAAAAGCTATATTCTTGGAAGATTTGAAAGTACATATTTTCATGTAAAAAGTTGTGTTCTCCACGAATAAAATATTTTCACTCAGCATTTTCGGATTTCAAGCTGTTTTCTGGGCATTTTTTCGATTCCAATGACAGAAAACCTCAATTTCCTGCGCATGCGCGAGATTTTAGAATTCCATCACCGATTCTTTTGAGAAGCTAAGAAAATTTCCTTTGAAATGACCTGGTGTTAAGTTCAATTCCATCAACTAGAAGCGGAGTTACAGCGCCCGAATGATGAAGAACGATTCGAGCGAAAACATGAAGGCTTCCAGGCAATGACTGGAGCGAACATGGGGCCTTGCACCAAGCTGCTTTTTGTAGTGGCTGTCAAAAGTCACTGTAGCTTTGGTTTGAATCAACGGATTCAAGCTCACCAAGTAGTCATTTTGAAGGAAATTCTCTCAGCTTCTCAAAAAAATTGGTTCTGGAATTCTAAAATCTCGCGCATGCGCAGAAAATTGAGGTTTTCTGTCATTGGAATCGAAAAAATACCCAGAAAACAGCTTGAAATCCAAAAATGCTGAGTGAAAATATTTTACTCGTGGAGAACACAACTTTTTACATGAAAACATGTACTTTCAAATCTTCCGAAAAAATAGCTTTTTGAGGAAAAAAAATAAAAGATGATTTTCACGGAATCATCCATGTATAATCAAGGTTCTATGGGAACCAGAACTCCAAAGTGGTTTTTGATAGGCTTTTTGCTCACTTTTTAGATGCGCCGAACCGCATCCCTCAATCTGCCGTAATTTTTGAGCTGTAACGATTTGTGTGTGAAGGAGTTACGAAAATTCTGCTAAAAAAAGTTGAAAACATGATTTTGATTTGTGTACCAGGGTCCGAAAAAAAATTTTGTAATTTCTTCTATGGTGAAGGAAGTTCATTTTTCAACCAATGAAATCGAAAAAGTTCCCTTAGAAAGAAATCTGAGATCCAACTGTCGACCATATATCATTTTCTCGTGGAATTACTCCTAAGTCAACATCATTATCTTGACACACTTACTATCACGTTCTTGATACGAATTGAGGTGTGCAATTTGATGCAAACAGAACTTGTGCTTCAATTCTACCGTGCGTTTTATCCCAAACATTGAGGTTCAATTCGTAGATAGCAATTATTCATATCGAATCATCCATTGTAATCATGAGATTTGGATTTCATACGGGTTTCTATAGCCATATTACACGAAAAACAGTGAACAGGCTATTCTACGTAGAGCAGTGAAAAATAGTCATACTCAGACTTACAGTAAACCACTTTTGTCGAAAAATTTACGATTGGTTGTCATAACGGCCCTCATCACTGTTTTATCAGTCTCTCTCGTCAATATCCCCGATGGCTCAGTTGGTTGGATGGCTGGCGTAATAAATAACGAACAGAGAAGATAAAGCAAGGAAACCAGGTTCAAACCCCAGCGACAACCAATCATGAATTCATACTAAACTTTGTTGAAAGTGTTTTTTTCATTTTTTATGCAGTTCCATTGTTTTCATTTAGCATTTTAGTCTGAATATCGTTTCACAGTATATGAATATTTAGTTTTTTTATACTGAAAATTGTAAGCAACTCGAGGATCGAGTGTAAAAACAACTCGATCCAAGTGAAATTTCACTCGAATACTTCCACAAAGGGTCACTTTCGACGTATTATTGGCGCAATCATTAGTTCAGCGATCCAGAGTCGACAAAAGAAATCATTATCGAAAAAGGGGTCAAAAGTTCATTTCCGTGCGCTGTGTTTTTCCATTTTTTTGACCTTCGTGAGTGTAGAGCATCGCGGTGAGGCTCCTGTGAGATTCGAGCAGGCTAATTCATTAATTAGTCAGTTAATCAATAAATTAGTTAATTCTCTGCGTGATAATTCCGTAGCAGGAGACACCGTCATTCAAGGTAGGTTGAATCAGACCAGGTGCGCTCACGGAGTCCGTCACATACTTGTCCCGTTCCTATTACGTGCTGGCAACTACTGCCTCATAGTACCCCGTGACCCGCTCTTAGAGTCCGTCACGTACTCGATCCGTACTTGGCACATACACGGATTTACTGCCATGCGGCTCGTTGAGCAAGGGCTCCAGAATCCGTCACATACTTGTTCAGTACCCGTCACATACTGGCAACTACTGTTGCGTGCATTTGGAGCGCCTCTCCAAAATCCATCACATACCCATTCCGTACTGTGTAGGTAGCAGGAATTACTATTGCGAGTATTGACAGGTACGAGCAAGTACGTACAGTTATAAGCCAAGTATGTACAGTATGGAATATTAGCTATTTCCCCCTTGATGATACCCGTATCATCCAATCCATGATGTTGATCTGCTACTGCGCTCGGAGTTCTCACCAAATGAAGAAATATTAGCAAGCAGAATTTGGAACATCATAATCTAATAGTGTCAATAAGAAAACCGGTTATGGTCCGAGTTGCAACGGAATGATCTCAGAACTGCCTACTCCCAGGGCTACTCAATTTTACATCAGGATAAGTGGTCAAAATATTTTCATCAATTGGAAATTTTGAAGTATGATTGAACGTAGGATCTCGCGTCATTGTGTATTGATAGATCTTGTTGCTTCAAATTCGTATTCTTCCAACATATTAGAGAACACATCATTTACCTTCCATATGTGGCACATCGAATCTTGCCATCCTGTTGTATTTCGTGGCTATAAGGACCAAGAACTCACATGTTTATCGCTCTTTACTCAAATGCAGTGGAATTTGGAATCAATCGACTTCTGAAGCTACCAGTGGGACACTGGGATTTCCAAATTCCGGAGGTAATCTATGTTACACATCATACTCTGCAATCATCAAACTCTGAAAGATAGAATCGACTGCAAAGGAATAACAAGCCAAACAATGGTGGAATCGTCACTCACGTGGCATTTTCCAACTGTTTCATGTCACATTGCCGTATACAGCAGTTTTTCGGCGTGCTGATTCCGTTCCTGATACTCAAACAAGTTCAACCATTGCGTAACTGTGTGTACTTGATGAATAAATACTTAAAAATCGAGATGTATTGATACTCATATCGAAGATCTATGTGGCTAGTATTGTTTAAAATGACTCGTACGCTAGTTTGCAGACGGAATCTGAGAGCCGTTGATGTTCACTTTTAAGAAACCTTGACAAGTAATTACAAGACATTTTAATTCTTCCTTATCTCATGTACGTGGCACATGTACATCGTAAAGCATGGTGAATATCAGTAATCTTGCAGGAAATTGAAGAAAACCACTACGACGGAGAAAATTTCCAAACGATTGTGTCTGTTACACTAACGTTAGATAACTCTTTCAGATCTATGCGAACCAATGTGAAACCTGTAGGCCCAAAACTATTGTTCTCAGTCCTTGTTGGACCTTCCAACGACGAATCATAGCCCAAATGCAATTCAAGCTATTTTCATTCAAACTTGAGGGTTTCTTCGTGGATGTGATTATTTCTCAACAAAAATTTCTAGGACTAAAAATTGATATACATTGACGTGTGAGGGATAATGATGCAGATATTTACTTATGTTTTGGCTATTGGTTATCAGATCACAGTGAGAAAGTGAATACTCCAGCCAAACAATCTCTGTAACAACAGAAGTATAATATATAGAATAACAACAAGAAAGCGTAACTTCACGAGCTCATACGATGACGAGTGGGTGCTGAAATTGGCTGGTTTTATCCGTGAGATCTTATAAAATAGAACGTAATGTCACTGGAAGACAATAAGGGATCAGGGATGGAACATTCGATTCCTTTTCTAGTATTCTTGCGCTAATATTAAGGAGAGAATATTTTTTTCTCATCGTGGCTGTAGCACTTTTGGGAAAAGAGAGGTTCTGGTATGGCGCATTCTTCGTGACTAGTTGCCTACATCATTCTCTATCGATTCAATTTAAATTTATCCATAAAAAAATCTTGCTTGGTCGAAGAAGATCGATAGCTGGATTCCACTGTTTCTTTGGGAACAGTCACCATCCATCAGCAAAAGGTGATGAATGAAGCCGCAGGGATGTAACACTCAAGCGTTTGCAAGCCACAGAGTATGACCTATCGGCGCATTATTGCATACTCTATACGTGTATTTTTATATCCGTGGATGTGTATTAATACCCAGGTCATTCGCTGTAGACCAGAAGCGCTTGAGCACTAGACTCTGCGACCTTAGAGCGAGTCGATAAATGACGACATGCCATGCGACCGCGCAATGCTAACTCGCAATAACATGCCATCGCGGGATGCGGGGGCCACCCAACCTCGTATAACTTCACGTTTCTCGTTCGGTTTCCCATTGCAGCTCTTAGAAGGTGCAGAAATAAGATTTCCACTTTCCGTGAGATAAACATGGTGCCGCTCAAACTTGGCTAGCCCCGCATAGCGCTATCCAAAATGTAAGTAAGATCCACCAGCTAATTTTTGGATTGGATTATCATTTGTCTTCGAGTCATACAATGTTCGTGCTTGGAGCGGAAGTTTCAGGTGTGGCACTTCATCTCGAATTTTGTGCAATAATTTGGTCATGGCGTTCTGCGAAATATCACTTCCAATCGACCAATGTGTGAAAACTCCCTTCAAAGATCGGGGAAAAATCGAGATTTGAGCATTTATCTGCCCAGTTATGACGCCACTGTGGGATGTAGGATGTTTCAATGGACCCGAAACTCGACAGAACCTTAGATTAAGTGGTTATGTAGCATTAACGATGCCCAGAGAATTTATTACCAGTCAGCACCCTCGGCTATGGTGCGCAAGACGGGGCGGAAACGAGCTCTGACCAGATATCTGCCCAGTTACGACGCCACAGTGGGTTGTAAGATGATCCAATGGACCCGAAACTCTACAGAATCCTAGATCAAGTAGTCAAGTACTATCTCTGATCCCCAGAGAATTTATTACCAGTCAGCACCCTCGGCTATGGGACCCAAGAGAGGGCAAAATCGAGCTTTGGGCAGCTATCTGCCCAGTTATGACGCCACTGTGGGTTGTAGGATGTTCCAATGGACCTGAAACTCGACAGAACCTCAGATCAAGTGGTTATGTACCATTGAAGTTGCCCAGAGAATTCATTACTAGTCAGCAGCCTCGGCTACGGGGCCCGAAACAGGGAAAAATCGAGCTTTGAGCAGTTATCTGCCCAGTTATGACGCCACTGTGGGTTGTAAGATGATCCAATGGACCCGAAACTCTACAGAATTCTAGACCGAGTAGTCAAGTACTATCTCTGATGCCCAGAGAATTTATTACCAGTCAGCACCCTCGGCTATGAGGCCCGAAACAGGGAAAAATCGAGCTTTGAGCAGTTATCTGCCCAGTTATGACGCCACTGTGGGTTGTGGGATGTTCCAATGGACCTGAAACTCGACAGAACCTCAGATGAAGTGGTAATGTACCATTGACGTTGCCCAGAGAATTTATTACTAGTCAACACCCTCGGCTACGGGGCCCCAAACAGGGAAAAATCGAGCTTTGAGCAGTTATCTGCCCAGTTATGAAGCCACTGTGGGTTGTAGGATGTTCCAATGCACCTGAAACTCGACAGAACCTCAGATCAAGTGGTTATGTACCATTGAAGTTGCCCAGAGAATTTTTCTACTAGTCAGCACCCTCGGCTACGGGGCCCAAAACAGGGTAAAAACGAGCTTTGAGCAGTTATCCGCGCAGTTATGACGCCACTGTGGGTTGTAAGATGATCCAATGGACCCGAATCTCAACAGAACCTTAGTGCAAGTGGTTATGTACCATAGATGATGCCCAGAGAATTTTTTACCAGTCAGCACCCTCGGCTATGGGGCCCAGAAGAGGGCGAAATCGAGCTTTGGGCAGTTATCCGCGCAGTTATGATGCCACTGTGGGATGTAAGATGATCCAATGGACCCTAAACTTCACAGAACCCTAGATCAAGTAGTCACGTTTTATCTCTGATGCCCAGAGAATTTATTTAAAGTCAGCACCATCGGCTATGAGGCCCGAAACAGGGAAAAATCGAGCTTTGAGCAGTTATCTGCTCAGTTATGACGCCACTGTGGGTTGTGGGATGTTCCAATGGACCTGAAACTCGACAGAACCTTAGATCAAGTGCTGATGTACCATTGGAGTTGCCCAGAGAAATTATTACTAGTCAACACCCTCGGCTACGGGGCCCCAAACAGGGAAAAATTGAGCTTCGAGCAGTTATCTGCCCAGTTATGAAGCCACTGTGGGTTGTAGGATGTTCCAATGCACCTGAAACTCGACGGAACCTCAGATCGAGTGGTTATGTACCATTGAAGTTGCCCAGAGAATTTATTACTAGTCAGCACCCTCGGCTATGGGGCCCAAAACAGGGTAAAAACGAGCTTTGAGCAGTTATCCGCCCAGTTATGACGCCTAGATGGGTTGGAGGATGATCAAATGGACCCGAATCTCAACAGAACCTTAAAGCAAGTGGTTATGTACCATAGATGATGCCCAGAGGATTTTTTACCATTCAGCACCCTCGGCTATGGGGCCCAGAAGAGGGCGAAATCGAGCTTTGGGCAGTCATCCGCGCAGTTATGATGCCACTGTGGGATGTAAGATGATCCAATGGACCCGAAACTTCACAGAACCCTAGACCAAGTAGTCATGTAGTATCTCTAATGCCCAGAGAATTTATTAAAAGTCAGCACCCTCGGCTATGAGGCCCGAAACAGGGAAAAATCGAGCTTTGAGCAGTTATCAACCCAGTTATGACGGCACCGTGGGTTGTAAGATGATCGAATGGACCCGAAACTCTACGGAATCCTAGACCAAGTAGTCACGTAGTATCTCTGATGCCCAGAGGATTTATTACCAGTCAGCACCCTCGGCTATGGGGCCCAAAAGAGGGCGAAATGGAGTTTTGGGCAGTTATCCGCGAAGTTATGACGCCACTGTGGGTTGTAAGATGATCCAATGGACCCGAAACTCTACAGAATCCTAGACCAAGCAGTCACGTACTGTTCCGATGCCCAGAGGATTTATTACCAGTCAGCACCCTCGGCTATGGGGCCTAAAAGAGGGTGAAATCGAGCTTTGAGCAGTTATCTGCCCAGTTATGACGCCACCGTGGGTTGTAAGATGATCGAATGGACCCGAAACTCTACAGAATCCTAGACCAAGTAGTCACGTAGTATCTCTGATGCCCAGAGAATTCATGACCGGTCAGCACCCTCGGCTATGGGGCCCAAAAGAGGGCGAAATGGAGTTTTGGGCAGTTATCCGCGCAGTGATGACGCCACTGTGGGTTGTAAGATGATCCAACGGACCCGAAACTCTACAGAATCCTAGACCAAGCAGTCACGTACTGTTCCGATGCCCAGAGAATTTATTACCACTCAACACCCTCGGCTATGGGGCCCAAAAGAGGGTGAAATCGAGCTTTGGGCAGTTATCCGCGCAGTTATGACGCCACTGTGGGTTGTAAGATGATCCAATGGACCCGAAACTCTACAGAATCCTAGACCAAGTAGTCACGTAGTATCTCTGATGCCCAGAGAATTTATTACCGGTCAGCACCCTCGGCTATGGGGCCCAAAAGAGGGTGAAATCGAGTTTTGAGCATATATCTGCCCAGTTATGACGCCACCGTGGGTTGTAAGATGATCGAATGGATCCGAAACTCTGCAGAATCCTAGACCAAGTAGTCAGCTAGTATCTCTGATGCCCAGAGAATTTATTACCAGTCAGCACCCTCGGCTATGGGGCCCAAAAGAGGGCGAAATCGAGCTTTGGGCAGTTATCCGCGCAGTTATGACGCCACTGTGGGTTGTAAGATGATCCAATGTAGCCGGAACTCTACAGAACCTCAGATCAAGTGGTTATGTACCATTGAAGTTGCCCAGAGAATTTATTACTAGTCAGCACCCTCGGCTATGGGGCCCAAAACAGGGTAAAAACGAGCTTTGAGCAGTTATCCGCCCAGTTATGACGCCTAGATGGGTTGGAGGATGATCAAATGGACCCGAATCTCAACAGAACCTTAAAGCAAGTGGTTATGTACCATAGATGATGCCCAGAGGATTTTTTAACCATTCAGCACCCTCGGCTATGGGGCCCAGAAGAGGGCGAAATCGAGCTTTGGGCAGTTATCCGCGCAGTTATGATGCCACTGTGGGATGTAAGATGATCCAATGGACCCGAAACTTCACGGACCCTAGACCAAGTAGTCATGTAGTATCTCTAATGCCCAGAGAATTTATTAAAAGTCAGCACCCTCGGCTATGAGGCCCGAAACAGGGAAAAATCGAGCTTTGAGCAGTTATCAACCCAGTTATGACGGCACCGTGGGTTGTAAGATGATCGAATGGACCCGAAACTCTACGGAATCCTAGACCAAGTAGTCACGTAGTATCTCTGATGCCCAGAGGATTTATTACCAGTCAGCACCCTCGGCTATGGGGCCCAAAAGAGGGCGAAATGGAGTTTTGGGCAGTTATCCGCGAAGTTATGACGCCACTGTGGGTTGTAAGATGATCCAATGGACCCGAAACTCTACAGAATCCTAGACCAAGCAGTCACGTACTGTTCCGATGCCCAGAGGATTTATTACCAGTCAGCACCCTCGGCTATGGGGCCTAAAAGAGGGTGAAATCGAGCTTTGAGCAGTTATCTGCCCAGTTATGACGCCACCGTGGGTTGTAAGATGATCGAATGGACCCGAAACTCTACAGAATCCTAGACCAAGTAGTCACGTAGTATCTCTGATGCCCAGAGAATTCATTACCGGTCAGCACCCTCGGCTATGGGGCCCAAAAGAGGGCGAAATGGAGTTTTGGGCAGTTATCCGCGCAGTGATGACGCCACTGTGGGTTGTAAGATGATCCAATGGACTGGAAACTCTACAGAACCCTAGACCAAGTAGTCAAGTACCATCTCTGATGCCCAGATAATTTTTAACCAGGCAGCACCCTCGGCTAAGGGGGCCCGAAACAGGGAAAAATCGAGCTTCGAGCAGATATCTGCCCATTTATGACGCCACTGTGGGTTGTAAGATGATCCAATGGATCCGGAACTCTACAGAACCTCAGATCAAGTGGTTATGTACCATTGATGATGCCCAGAGAATTTTTTACCAGTCAGCACCCTCGGCTATGGGGCCCAAAAGAGGGCGAAATCGAGCTTTGGGCAGTTATCCGCGCAGTTATGAAGCCACTGTGGGTTGTAAGATGATCCAATGGACCCGAAACTCCACAGAATCCTAGACCAAGTAGTCAAGTACTATCTCTGATGCCCAGAAAATTTATTACCGGTCAGCACCCTCGGCTATGGGGCCCAAAAGAGGGTGAAATCGAGTTTTGAGCATATATCTGCCCAGTTATGACGCCACCATGGGTTGTAAGATGATCGAATGGATCCGAAACTCCACAGAATCCTAGACCAAGTAGTCAAGTACTATCTCTGATGCCCAGAAAATTTATTACCAGGCAGCACCCTCGGCTAAGGGGGCCCGAAACAGGGAAAAATCGAGCTTCGAGCAGATATCTGCCCAGTTATGACGCCACTGTGGGTTGTAGGATGTTCTAATGGACCTGAAACTCGACAGAACCTCAGATCAAGTGGTTATGTACCATTGAAGTTGCCCAGAGAATTGATGACCAGTCAGCACCTTCGGCTATGGGGCCAAAAACAGGCTGAAAACGAGCTTTGAGGAGTTATCTGCCCAGTTATGACGCCAGTATGGGTTGAAGGATGATCCAATGGACCCGAATCTCTACATAACCTTAGATCAAGTGGCTCTGTACCATCGATGATGCCCAGAGAATTTATTACCAGTCAACACCCTCGGCTATGGGGCCCAGAAGGGGGCGAAATCGAGCTTCGGGCAGTTATCCGCGCAGTTATGACGCCACTGTGGGTTGTAAGATGATCCAATGGACCCGAAACTCTACAGAATCCTAGACCGAGTAGTCACGTACTATCTCTCATGCTCAGAGAATTTATTACCAGTCAGCACCCTCGGCTATGAGGCCCGAAACAGGGAAAAATCGAGCTTTGAGCAGTTATCTGCCCAGTTATGACGCCACTGTGGGTTGTAAGATGATCCAATGGACCCGAAACTCTACAGAATCCTAGACCAAGTAGTCGAGTACTATCTTTGATGCCCAGAGAATTTATTACCAGTCAGCACCCTCGGCTATGAGGCCCGAAACAGGGAAAAATCGAGCTTTGAGCAGTTATCTGCCCAGTTATGACGCCACTGTGAGTTGGAGGATGTTCCAATGGACCCGAAACTCCACAGAACCTTAGATTGAGTAGTCACGTACTATCTCTGATGCTCAGAGAATTTATTACCAGTCAGCACCCTCGGCTATGAGGCCCGAAACAGGGAAAAATCGAGCTGCGAGCAGTTATCTGCCCAGTTATGACGCCATTGTGGGTTGGAGGATGTTCCAATGGCCCGAAACTTCGCAGAATCTTAGATCGAGTGGTTATATACCATTAATAATGCCGAGAGAATTTAATACCAGTCAGCACCCTCGGCTATGGGGCCCAGAACAGGGCGAAATCGAGCTTTGACCAGTTATCTGCCCAGTTATGACGCCACTGTGAGTTGTAGGATGTTCCAATGGACCTGAAACTCGACAAAACCTCAGATCGAGTGGTGACGTACCATTGAAGTTGCCCAGAGAATTCATTACTAGTCAGCAGCCTCGGCTACGGGGCCCGAAACAGGGAAAAATTGAGCTTTGAGCCGTTATCTGCCCAGTTATGACGCCACTGTGGGTTGTAAGATGATCCAATGGACCCGAAACTCCACAGAATTCTAGACTAAGTAGTCAAGTACTATCTCTGATGCCCAGAGAATTCATTACCAGTCAGCACCCTCGGCTATGAGTCCCGAAACAGGTAAGAATCGAGCTTTGAGCAGTTATCTGCCCAGTTTTGACACCACTGTGGGTTGTGGGATGTTCAACTGACTTGAAACTCGACAGAACCTCAGATCAAGTGGTGGTGTACCATTGGAGTTGCCCAGAGGATTTATTACTAGTCAATACCCTCGGCTACGGGGCCCCAAACAGGGAACAATCGAGCTTTGAGCAGTTATCTGCCCAGTTATGACGCCACTGTGGGTTGTAGGATGTTCCAATGGACCTGAAACTCGACAGAAGCTCAGATCAAGTGGTTATGTACCATTGAAGTTGCCCAGAGGATTTATTACTAGTCAGCACCCTCGGGTACGGGGCCGAAGACAGGGTAAAAACGAGCTTTGAACAGTTATCCGCGCAGTTATGACGCCACTGTGGTTTGTAAGATAATCCAATGGACCCGAAACTCTACAGAATCCTAGATCAAGTAGTGACGTACTATCTCTCATGCCCAGAGAATCTATTACCATTCAGCAACCTCGGCTATGAGGCCCGAAACAGTGAAAATTTGACCTTTGAGCAGTTATCTGCCCAGTTATGACTCCACTGTGGGTTGTAAGATGATCCAATGGACTCGAAACTCTACAGAACCCTAGACCAAGTAATCAAGTACCATCTCTGATGCCCAGATAATCTATTACCAGGCAGCACCCTCGGCTAAGGGGGCCCGAAACAGGGAAAAATCGAGCTTCGAGCAGATATCTGCCCAGTTATGACGCCACTGTGGGTTGTAGGATGTTCCAATGGACCTGGAACTCGACAGAACCTTAGATCAAGTGGTCATGTACCATTGATGATGCCCAGAGAATTCATTACCTGTCAGCACCCTCGGCTATGTGGCCCAAAACGGGGCGAAAACGAGCTTTGACCAGTTATCTGCCCAGTTATGACGCCACTGTTGGTTGTAAGATGATCCAATGGACCCGAAACTCTACAGAATCCTAGACCAAGGAGTCAAGTTTCATCTCTGATGCCCAGACAATTTATTACCAGGCAGCACCCTCAGCTAAGGGGGCCCGAAACAGGGAAAAATCGAGCCAATGGACTCGAAACTCCACAAAATCCAAGACCAAGTAATCACGGACTATCTCTGATGCCCAGGGATTTTATTACCAGTCAGCACCCTCGGCTATGAGGCCTGAAACAGGGAAAAATCGAGCTTTGAGCAGTTATCTGCCCAGTTATGACGCCACTGTGGGTTGTAGGATGATCCAATGGACCTGAAACTCGACAAAACCTCAGATTCAGTGGTTATGTACCATTGAAGATTCCCAGAGAATTTATGACCAGTCAGCACCTTCGGCTATGGGGCCCAAAAGAGGGTGAAAACGAGCTTTGAGGAGTTATCTGCCGAGTTACGACGCCACTGTGGGTGGTAGGATGATCCAATGGACCTGAAACTCGACAAAACCTCAGATTGAGTGGTAATGTACCATTGAAGATTCCCAGAGAATTTATGACCAGTCAGCACCTTCGGCTATGGGGCCCAAAAGAGGGTGAAAACGAGCTTTGAGCAGTTATCTGCCCAGTTTTGACGCCACTGTGGGTTGTAGGATGTTCCAATGGACCTGAAACACGACAGAACCTCAGTTCAAGTGGTGATGTAACATTGGAGTTGCCCAGAGAATTTATTAATAGTCAGCACCCTCGGCTACGGGGCCCGAAACAGGGGAAAATCGAGCTTTGAGCAGTTATCTGCCCAGTTATGACGCCACTGTGGGTTGTAAGATGATCCAATGGACTCGAAACTCTACAGGACCCTAGACCAAGTAGTCATGTACCATCTCTGATGCCCAGATAATTCATTACCAGGCAGCACCCTCGGCTAAGGGGGCCCGAAACAGGGAAAAATCGAGCTTCGAGCAGATATCTGCCCAGTTATGACGCCACTGTGGGTTGTAGGATGTTCCAATGGACCTGGAACTCGACAGAACCTTAGATCAAGTGGTCATGTACCATTGATGATGCCCAGAGAATTTATTACCTGTCAGCACCCTCGGCTATGGGGCCCGAAACGGGGCGAAAACGAGCTCTGACCAGTTATCTGCCCAGTTATGACGCCACTGTGGGTTGTAAGATGATCCAATGGACCCGAAACTCTACAGAATCCTAGACCAAGGAGTCAAGTTTCATCTCTGATGCCCAGAAAATTTATTACCAGGCAGCAACCTCGGCTAAGGGGGCCCGAAACAGGGACAAATCGAGCCAATGGACTCGAAACTCCACGAAATCCTAGACCAAGTAATCACGGACTATCTCTGATGCCCAGGGATTTTATTACCAGTCAGCACCCTTGGCTATGGGGCCCAAGACGGGGCGAAAACGAGCTCTGACCAGTTATCTGCCCAGTTATGACGCCACTGTGGGTTGTAAGATGATCCAATGGACCCGAAACTCTACAGAATCCTAGACCAAGGAGTCAAGTTTCATCTCTGTTGCCCAGAAAATTTATTACCAGGCAGCACCCTCGGCTAAGGGGGCCCGAAACAGGGAAAAATCGAGCCAATGGACTCGAAACTCCACATAATCCTAGACCAAGTAATCACGGACTATCTCTGATGCCCAGGGATTTTATTACCAGTCAGCACCCTCGGCTATGAGGCCTGAAACAGGGAAAAATCGAGCTTTGAGCAGTTATCTGCCCAGTTATGACGC
Organism: Eretmocerus hayati; assembly: GCA_029851415.1. Classification (NCBI taxonomy): domain Eukaryota; kingdom Metazoa; phylum Arthropoda; class Insecta; order Hymenoptera; family Aphelinidae; genus Eretmocerus; species Eretmocerus hayati. The sequence continues at coordinate 69,171,151 of CM056744.1, read as the reverse complement.
CACTGTGGGTTGTAGGATGATCCAATGGACCTGAAACTCGACAAAACCTCAGATTGAGTGGTTATGTACCATTGAAGATTCCCAGAGAATTTATGACCAGTCAGCACCTTCGGCTATGGGGCCCAAAAGAGGGTGAAAACGAGCTTTGAGGAGTTATCTGCCGAGTTACGACGCCACTGTGGGTTGTAGGATGATCCAATGGACCTGAAACTCGACAAAACCTCAGATTGAGTGGTAATGTACCATTGAAGATTCCCAGAGAATTTATGACCAGTCAGCACCTTCGGCTATGGGGCCCAAAAGAGGGTGAAAACGAGCTTTGAGCAGTTATCTGCCCAGTTTTGACGCCACTGTGGGTTGTAGGATGTTCCAATGGACCTGAAACACGACAGAACCTCAGTTCAAGTGGTGATGTAACATTGGAGTTGCCCAGAGAATTTATTAATAGTCAGCACCCTCGGCTACGGGGCCCGAAGCAGGGAAAAATCGAGCTTTGAGCAGTTATCTGCCCAGTTATGACGCCACTGTGGGTTGTAGGATGATCCAATGGACCTGAAACTCGACAAAACTTCAGATTAAGTGGTTATGTACCATTAAAGATTCCCAGAGAATTTATGACCAGTCAGCACCTTCGGCTATGGGGCCCAAAAGAGGGTGAAAACGAGCTTTGAGGAGTTATCTGCCCAGTTACGCCGCCAGTATGGGTTGGAGGATGATTCAATGGACCCGAATCTCAACAGAACCTTAGATCAAGTGTTTATGTATCATTGATGATGCCCAGAGAATCTATTACCAGTCAGCAACCTCGGCTATGGGGCCCAAAACGGGGCGAAGATGAGCTCTGACCAGTTATCTGCCCAGTTATGACGCCACAGTGGGTTGTAAGATGATCCAATGGACCCGAAACTCTACAGAATCCTAGACGAAGTAGTCAAGTACTATTTCTGATGCCCAGACAATTTATTACCAGTCAGCACCCTCAGCTATGAGGCCCGAAACAGGGGAAAATCTAGCTTTGAGCAGTTATCTGCCCAGTTATGACGCCACTGTGGGTTGTAGGACGTTCCAATGGACCTGAAACTCGACAGAACCTCAGTCCAAGTGGTGATGTAACATTGGAGTTCCCCAGAGAATTTATTACTAGTCAGCACCCTCGGCTACGGGGCCCGAAACAGGGAAAAATCGAGCTTCGAGCAGTTATCTGCCCAGTTATGACGCCACTGTGGATTGTAGGATGTTCCAATGGACCTGAAACTCGACAGAACCTCAGATCAAGTGGTTATGTACCATTAAAGTTGCCCAGAGAATTTATGACCAGTCAGCACCTTCGGCTATGGGGCCCAAAACAGGGTGAAAACGAGCTTTGAGCAGTTATCTGCCCAGTAATGACGTCAGTATGGGTTGGAAGATGATCCAATGGACCCGAATCTCTACAGAACCTCAGATCAAGTTGTGATGTACCATTGATGATGCCCAGAGACATTTTTACCAGTCAGCACCCTCGGCTATGAGGCCCAAAAGAGAGCGAAATCGAGCTTTGGGCAGTTATCCGCGCAGTTATGACGCCACTGTGGGTTGTCAGATGAATGGACTCGAAACTCCACAAAATCCTAGACCAAGTAATCACGTACTATCTCTGATGCCCAGGGAATTTATTACCAGTCAGCACCCTTGGCTATGGGGCCCAAAACAGGGCGAAAACGAGCTTTGAGCAGTTATCTACCCAGTTTTGACGCCACCGTGGGTTGTAAGATGATCGAATGGACCCGAAACTCGACAAAACCTCAGATTAAGTGGTTATGTACAATTGAAGATTCCCAGAGAATTTATGACCAGTCAGCACCTTCGGCTATGGGGCCCAAAAGAGGGTGAAAACGAGCTTTGAGGAGTATTCTGCCCAGTTACGACGCCAGTATGGGTTGGAGGATGATCCAATGGACCCGAATCTCGACAGAACCTTAGATCAAGTGGTTTTGTACCATTGATGATGCCCAGAGAATCTATTACCAGTCAGCACCCTCGGCTATGGGGCCCAGAACGGGGCGGAAACGAGCTCTGACCAGTTATCTGCCCAGTTATGACGCCACAGTGGGTTGTAAGATGATCCAATGGACTCGAAACTCTCCGTACCCCTAGACCAAGTTGTCAAGTACTATTCCTGATGCCCAGAGAATTTATTACCAGTCAGCACCCTCGGCTATGTGGCCCGAAACAGGGAAAAATCGAGCTTTGAGCAGTTATCTGCCAGTTTTGACGCCACTGTGGGTTGTAGGATGTTCCAATGGACCTGAAACTCGACAGAACCTGAGTTCAAGTGGTGATGTAACATTGGAGTTGCCCAGAGAATTTATTACTAGTCAGCACCCTCGGCTACGGGGCCCGAAACAGGGAAAAATCGAGCTTCGAGCAGTTATCTGCCCAGTTATGACGCCACTGTGGATTGTAGAATGTTCCAATGGACCTGAAACTCGACAGAACCTCAGATCAAGTGGTTATGTACCAATCAAGTTGCCCAGAGAATTTATGACCAGTCAGCACCTTCGGCTATGGGGCCCAAAACAGGGTGAAAACGAGCTTTGAAGAGTTATCTGCCCAGTTATGACGCCAGTATGGGTTGGAGGATGATCCAATGGACCTGAAACTCGACAAAACCTCAGATTGAGTGGTAATGTACCATTGAAGATTCCCAGAGAATTTATGACCAGTCAGCACCTTCGGCTATGGGGCCCAAAAGAGGGTGAAAACGAGCTTTGAGCAGTTATCTGCCCAGTTTTGACGCCACTGTGGGTTGTAGGATGTTCCAATGGACCTGAAACACGACAAAACCTCAGTTCAAGTGGTGATGTAACATTGGAGTTGCCCAGAGAATTTATTAATAGTCAGCACCCTCGGCTACGGGGCCCGAAACAGGGAAAAATCGAGCTTTGAGCAGTTATCTGCCCAGTTATGACGCCACTGTGGGTTGTAAGATGATCCAATGGACTGGAAACTCTACAGAACCCTAGACCAAGTAGTCAAGTACCATCTCTGATGCCCAGATAATTTATTACCAGGCAGCACCCTCGGCTAAGGGGGCCCGAAACAGGGAAAAATCGAGCTTCGAGCAGATATCTGCCCATTTATGACGCCACTGTGGGTTGTAGGATGTTCCAATGGACCTGGAACTCGACAGAACCTTAGATCAAGTGGTCATGTACCATTGATGATGCCCAGAGAATTTATTACCTGTCAGCACCCTTGGCTATGGGGCCCAAAACGGGGCGAAAACGAGCTCTGACCAGTTATCTGCCCAGTTATGACGCCACTGTGGGTTGTAAGATGATCCAATGGACCCGAAACTCTACAGAATCCTAGACCAAGGAGTCAAGTTTCATCTCTGATGCCCAGAAGATTTATTAACAGGCAGCACCCTCGGCTAAGGGGGCCCGAAACAGGGAAAAATCGAGCCAATGGACTCGAAACTCCACAAAATCCTAGACCAAGTAATCACGGACTATCTCTGATGCCCAGGGATTTTATTACCAGTCAGCACCCTTGGCTATGGGGCCCAAGACGGGGCGAAAACGAGCTCTGACCAGTTATCTGCCCAGTTATGACGCCACTGTGGGTTGTAAGATGATCCAATGGACCCGAAACTCTACAGAATCCTAGACCAAGGAGTCAAGTTTCATCTCTATTGCCCAGAAAATTTATTACCAGGCAGCACCCTCGGCTAAGGGGGCCCGAAACAGGGAAAAATCGAGCCAATGGACTCGAAACTCCACATAATCCTAGACCAAGTAATCACGGACTATCTCTGATGCCCAGGGATTTTATTACCAGTCAGCACCCTCGGCTATGAGGCCTGAAACAGGGAAAAATCGAGCTTAGAGCAGTTATCTGCCCAGTTATGACGCCACTGTGGGTTGTAGGATGATCCAATGGACCTGAAACTCGACAAAACCTCAGATTGAGTGGTTATGTACCATTGAAGATTCCCAGAGAATTTATGACCAGTCAGCACCTTCGGCTATGGGGCCCAAAAGAGGGTGAAAACGAGCTTTGAGGAGTTATCTGCCGAGTTACGACGCCACTGTGGGTTGTAGGATGATCCAATGGACCTGAAACTCGACAAAACCTCAGATTGAGTGGTAATGTACCATTGAAGATTCCCAGAGAATTTATGACCAGTCAGCACCTTCGGCTATGGGGCCCAAAAGAGGGTGAAAACGAGCTTTGAGCAGTTATCTGCCCAGTTTTGACGCCACTGTGGGTTGTAGGATGTTCCAATGGACCTGAAACACGACAGAACCTCAGTTCAAGTGGTGATGTAACATTGGAGTTGCCCAGAGAATTTATTAATAGTCAGCACCCTCGGCTACGGGGCCCGAAGCAGGGAAAAATCGAGCTTTGAGCAGTTATCTGCCCAGTTATGACGCCACTGTGGGTTGTAGGATGATCCAATGGACCTGAAACTCGACAAAACTTCAGATTAAGTGGTTATGTACCATTAAAGATTCCCAGAGAATTTATGACCAGTCAGCACCTTCGGCTATGGGGCCCAAAAGAGGGTGAAAACGAGCTTTGAGGAGTTATCTGCTCAGTTACGCCGCCAGTATGGGTTGGAGGATGATTCAATGGACTCGAATCTCAACAGAACCTTAGATCAAGTGTTTATGTACCATTGATGATGCCCAGAGAATCTATTACCAGTCAGCAACCTCGGCTATGGGGCCCAAAACGGGGCGAAGATGAGCTCTGACCAGTTATCTGCCCAGTTATGACGCCACAGTGGGTTGTAAGATGATCCAATGGACCCGAAACTCTACAGAATCCTAGACGAAGTAGTCAAGTACTATTTCTGATGCCCAGACAATTTATTACCAGTCAGCACCCTCAGCTATGAGGCCCGAAACAGGGGAAAATCTAGCTTTGAGCAGTTATCTGCCCAGTTATGACGCCACTGTGGGTTGTAGGACGTTCCAATGGACCTGAAACTCGACAGAACCTCAGTCCAAGTGGTGATGTAACATTGGAGTTCCCCAGAGAATTTATTACTAGTCAGCACCCTCGGCTACGGGGCCCGAAACAGGGAAAAATCGAGCTTCGAGCAGTTATCTGCCCAGTTATGACGCCACTGTGGATTGTAGGATGTTCCAATGGACCTGAAACTCGACAGAACCTCAGATCAAGTGGTTATGTACCATTAAAGTTGCCCAGAGAATTTATGACCAGTCAGCACCTTCGGCTATGGGGCCCAAAACAGGGTGAAAACGAGCTTTGAGCAGTTATCTGCCCAGTAATGACGTCAGTATGGGTTGGAAGATGATCCAATGGACCCGAATCTCTACAGAACCTCAGATCAAGTTGTGATGTACCATTGATGATGCCCAGAGACATTTTTACCAGTCAGCACCCTCGGCTATGAGGCCCAAAAGAGAGCGAAATCGAGCTTTGGGCAGTTATCCGCGCAGTTATGACGCCACTGTGGGTTGTCAGATGAATGGACTCGAAACTCCACAAAATCCTAGACCAAGTAATCACGTACTATCTCTGATGCCCAGGGAATTTATTACCAGTCAGCACCCTTGGCTATGGGGCCCAAAACAGGGCGAAAACGAGCTTTGAGCAGTTATCTACCCAGTTTTCACGCCACCGTGGGTTGTAAGATGATCGAATGGACCCGAAACTCGACAAAACCTCAGATTAAGTGGTTATGTACAATTGAAGATTCCCAGAGAATTTATGACCAGTCAGCACCTTCGGCTATGGGGCCCAAAAGAGGGTGAAAACGAGCTTTGAGGAGTATTCTGCCCAGTTACGACGCCAGTATGGGTTGGAGGATGATCCAATGGACCCGAATCTCAACAGAACCTTAGATCAAGTGGTTTTGTACCATTGATGATGCCCAGAGAATCTATTACCAGTCAGCACCCTCGGCTATGGGGCCCAGAACGGGGCGGAAACGAGCTCTGACCAGTTATCTGCCCAGTTATGACGCCACAGTGGGTTGTAAGATGATCCAATGGACTCGAAACTCTCCGTACCCCTAGACCAAGTTGTCAAGTACTATTCCTGATGCCCAGAGAATTTATTACCAGTCAGCACCCTCGGCTATGTGGCCCGAAACAGGGAAAAATCGAGCTTTGAGCAGTTATCTGCCAGTTTTGACGCCACTGTGGGTTGTAGGATGTTCCAATGGACCTGAAACTCGACAGAACCTGAGTTCAAGTGGTGATGTAACATTGGAGTTGCCCAGAGAATTTATTACTAGTCAGCACCCTCGGCTACGGGGCCCGAAACAGGGAAAAATCGAGCTTCGAGCAGTTATCTGCCCAGTTATGACGCCACTGTGGATTGTAGGATGTTCCAATGGACCTGAAACTCGACAGAACCTCAGATCAAGTGGTTATGTACCAATCAAGTTGCCCAGAGAATTTATGACCAGTCAGCACCTTCGGCTATGGGGCCCAAAACAGGGTGAAAACGAGCTTTGAAGAGTTATCTGCCCAGTTATGACGCCAGTATGGGTTGGAGGATGATCCAATGGACCTGAAACTCGACAAAACCTCAGATTGAGTGGTAATGTACCATTGAAGATTCCCAGAGAATTTATGACCAGTCAGCACCTTCGGCTATGGGGCCCAAAAGAGGGTGAAAACGAGCTTTGAGCAGTTATCTGCCCAGTTTTGACGCCACTGTGGGTTGTAGGATGTTCCAATGGACCTGAAACACGACAGAACCTCAGTTCAAGTGGTGATGTAACATTGGAGTTGCCCAGAGAATTTATTAATAGTCAGCACCCTCGGCTACGGGGCCCGAAACAGGGGAAAATCGAGCTTTGAGCAGTTATCTGCCCAGTTATGACGCCACTGTGGGTTGTAAGATGATCCAATGGACTGGAAACTCTACAGAACCCTAGACCAAGTAGTCAAGTACCATCTCTGATGCCCAGATAATTTATTACCAGGCAGCACCCTCGGCTAAGGGGGCCCGAAACAGGGAAAAATCGAGCTTCGAGCAGATATCTGCCCATTTATGACGCCACTGTGGGTTGTAGGATGTTCCAATGGACCTGGAACTCGACAGAACCTTAGATCAAGTGGTCATGTACCATTGATGATGCCCAGAGAATTTATTACCTGTCAGCACCCTTGGCTATGGGGCCCAAAACGGGGCGAAAACGAGCTCTGACCAGTTATCTGCCCAGTTATGACGCCACTGTGGGTTGTAAGATGATCCAATGGACCCGAAACTCTACAGAATCCTAGACCAAGGAGTCAAGTTTCATCTCTGATGCCCAGAAAATTTATTACCAGGCAGCACCCTCGGCTAAGGGGGCCCGAAACAGGGAAAAATCGAGCCAATGGACTCGAAACTCCACAAAATCCTAGACCAAGTAATCACGGACTATCTCTGATGCCCAGGGATTTTATTACCAGTCAGCACCCTTGGCTATGGGGCCCAAAACGGGGCGAAAACGAGCTCTGACCAGTTATCTGCCCAGTTATGACGCCCAGTGGGTTGTAAGATGATCCATTGGACCCGAAACTCTACAGAATCCTAGACCAAGGAGTCAAGTTTCATCTCTGATGCGCAGAAAATTTATTACCAGGCAGCACCCTCGGCTAAAGGGGCCCGAAACAGGGGAAAATCGAGCCAATGGACTCGAAACTCCACAAAATCCTAGACCAAGTAATCACGGACTATCTCTGATGCCCAGGGATTTTATTACCAGTCAGCACCCTCGGCTATGAGGCCTGAAACAGGGAAAAATCGAGCTTTGAGCAGTTATCTGCCCAGTTATGACGCCACTGTGGGTTGTAGGATGATCCAATGGACCTGAAACTCGACAAAACCTCAGATTGAGTGGTTATGTACCATTGAAGATTCCCAGAGAATTTATGACCAGTCAGCACCTTCGGCTATGGGGCCCAAAAGAGGGTGAAAACGAGCTTTGAGGAGTTATCTGCCGAGTTACGACGCCACTGTGGGTTGTAGGATGATCCAATGGACCTGAAACTCGACAAAACCTCAGATTGAGTGGTAATGTACCATTGAAGATTCCCAGAGAATTTATGACCAGTCAGCACCTTCGGCTATGGGGCCCAAAAGAGGGTGAAAACGAGCTTTGAGCAGTTATCTGCCCAGTTTTGACGCCACTGTGGGTTGTAGGATGTTCCAATGGACCTGAAACACGACAGAACCTCAGTTCAAGTGGTGATGTAACATTGGAGTTGCCCAGAGAATTTATTAATAGTCAGCACCCTCGGCTACGGGGCCCGAAACAGGGAAAAATCGAGCTTTGAGCAGTTATCTGCCCAGTTATGACGCCACTGTGGGTTGTAGGATGTTCCAATGGACCTGAAACACGACAGAACCTCAGTTCAAGTGGCGATGTAACATTGGAGTTGCCCAGAGAATTTATTAATAGTCAGCACCCTCGGCTACGGGGCCCGAAACAGGGAAAAATCGAGCTTTGAGCAGTTATCTGCCCAGTTATGACGCCACTGTGGGTTGTAAGATGATCCAATGGACTGGAAACTCTACAGAACCCTAGACCAAGTAGTCAAGTACCATCTCTGATGCCCAGATGATTTATTACCAGGCAGCACCCTCGGCTAAGGGGGCCCGAAACAGGGAAAAATCGAGCTTCGAGCAGATATCTGCCCATTTATGACGCCACTGTGGGTTGTAGGATGTTCCAATGGACCTGGAACTCGACAGAACCTTAGATCAAGTGGTCATGTACCATTGATGATGCCCAGAGAATTTATTACCTGTCAGCACCCTTGGCTATGGGGCCCAAAACGGGGCGAAAACGAGCTCTGACCAGTTATCTGCCCAGTTATGACGCCACTGTGGGTTGTAAGATGATCCAATGGACCCGAAACTCTACAGAATCCTAGACCAAGGAGTCAAGTTTCATCTCTGATGCCCAGAAAATTTATTACCAGGCAGCACCCTCGGCTAAGGGGGCCCGTAACAGGGAAAAATCGAGCCAATGGACTCGAAACTCCACAAAATCCTAGACCAAGTAATCACGGACTATCTCTGATGCCCAGGGATTTTATTACCAGTCAGCACCCTTGGCAATGGGGCCCAAAACGGGGCGAAAACGAGCTCTGACCAGTTATCTGCCCAGTTATGACGCCACTGTGGGTTGTAAGATGATCCATTGGACCCGAAACTCTACAGAATCCTAGACCAAGGAGTCAAGTTTCATCTCTGATGCCCAGAAAATTTATTACCAGGCAGCACCCTCGGCTAAGGGGGCCCGAAACAGGGAAAAATCGAGCCAATGGACTCGAAACTCCACAAAATCCTAGACCAAGTAATCACGGACTATCTCTGATGCCCAGGGATTTTATTACCAGTCAGCACCCTCGGCTATGAGGCCTGAAACAGGGAAAAATCGAGCTTTGAGCAGTTATCTGCCCAGTTATGACGCCACTGTGGGTTGTAGGATGATCCAATGGACCTGAAACTCGACAAAACCTCAGATTGAGTGGTTATGTACCATTGAAGATTCCCAGAGAATTTATGACCAGTCAGCACCTTCGGCTATGGGGCCCAAAAGAGGGTGAAAACGAGCTTTGAGGAGTTATCTGCCGAGTTACGACGCCACTGTGGGTTGTAGGATGATCCAATGGACCTGAAACTCGACAAAACCTCAGATTGAGTGGTAATGTATCATTGAAGATTCCCAGAGAATTTATGACCAGTCAGCACCTTCGGCTATGGGGCCCAAAAGAGGGTGAAAACGAGCTTTGAGCAGTTATCTGCCCAGTTTTGACGCCACTGTGGGTTGTAGGATGTTCCAATGGACCTGAAACACGACAGAACCTAAGTTCAAGTGGTGATGTAACATTGGAGTTGCCCAGAGAATTTATTAATAGTCAGCACGCACGGCTACGGGGCCCGAAACAGGGAAAAATCGAGCTTTGAGCAGTTATCTGCCCAGTTATGACGCCACTTTGGGTTGTAGGATGATCCAATGGACCTGAAACTCGACAAAACTTCAGATTAAGTGGTTATGTACCATTAAAGATTCCCAGAGAATTTATGACCAGTCAGCACCTTCGGCTATGGGGCCCAAAAGAGGGTGAAAACGAGCTTTGAGGAGTTATCTGCCCAGTTACGCCGCCAGTATGGGTTGGAAGATGATCCAATGGACCCGAATCTCTACAGAACCTCAGATCAAGTTGTGATGTACCATTGATGATGCCCAGAGACATTTTTACCAGTCAGCACCCTCGGCTATGAGGCCCAAAAGAGAGCGAAATCGAGCTTTGGGCAGTTATCCGCGCAGTTATGACGCCACTGTGGGTTGTCAGATGATCCAATGGACTCGAAACTCCACAAAATCCTAGACCAAGTAATCACGTACTATCTCTGATGCCCAGGGAATTTATTACCAGTCAGCACCCTTGGCTATGGGGCCCAAAACAGGGCGAAAACGAGCTTTGAGCAGTTATCTGCCCAGTTTTGACGCCACCGTGGGTTGTAAGATGATCGAATGGACCCGAAACTCGACAAAACCTCAGATCAAGTGGTTATGTACCATTGAAGTTGCCCAGAGAATTTATGACCAGTCAGCACCTTCGGCTATGGGGCCCAAAACAGGGTGAAAACGAGCTTTGAAGAGTTATCTGCCCAGTTATGACGCCAGTATGGGTTGGAGGATGATCCAATGGACCTGAAACTCGACAGAACCTTAGATCAAGTGGTTATGTACCATTGATTATGCCCAGAGGATTTATTACCAGTCAGCACCCTCGGCTTAGTGGCCCAAAACGGGGCGAAAACGAGCTCTGACCAGTTAAAAAGCCCAGTTATGACGCCACAGTGGGTTGTAAGATGATCCAATGGACTCGAAACTCTCCGGACCCCTAGACCAAGTTGTCAAGTACTATTCCTGATGCCCAGAGAATTTATTACCAGTCAGCAACCTCGGCTATGGAGCCTAAAAGAGGGCAAAATCGAGCTTCTGGCAATTATCTGCCCAGTTATGACGCCTAGATGGGTTGGAGGATGATCCAATGGACCCGAATCTCAACAGAATATCAGTGCTAGTGGTTATGTACCATACATGATGCCCAGAGAATTTTTTTCCCGTCAGCACCCTCGGCTATGGGGCCCAGAAGAGGGCGAAATCGAGCTTTGGGCAGTTATCCGCGCAGTTATGATGCCACTGTGGGATGTAAGATGATCCAATGGACCCGAAACTTCACAGAACCCTAGACCAAGTAGTCACAAACTATCTCTGATGCCCAGAGATTTTATTAAAAGTCAGCACCCTCGGCTATGAGGCCCGAAACAGGGAAAAATCGAGCTTTGAGCAGTTATCTGCCCAGTTATGACGCCACTGTGGGTTGTAGGACGTTCCAATGGACCTGAAACTCGACAGAACCTCAGTCCAAGTGGTGATGTAACATTGGAGTTCCCCAGAGAATTTATTACTAGTCAGCACCCTCGGCTACGGGGCCCGAAACAGGGAAAAATCGAGCTTCGAGCAGTTATCTGCCCAGTTATGACGCCACTGTGGATTGTAGGATGTTCCAATGGACCTGAAACTCGACAGAACCTCAGATCAAGTGGTTATGTACCATTAAAGTTGCCCAGAGAATTTATGACCAGTCAGCACCTTCGGCTATGGGGCCCAAAACAGGGTGAAAACGAGCTTTGAGCAGTTATCTGCCCAGTAATGACGTCAGTATGGGTTGGAAGATGATCCAATGGACCCGAATCTCTACAGAACCTCAGATCAAGTTGTGATGTACCATTGATGATGCCCAGAGACATTTTTACCAGTCAGCACCCTCGGCTATGAGGCCCAAAAGAGAGCGAAATCGAGCTTTGGGCAGTTATCCGCGCAGTTATGACGCCACTGTGGGTTGTCAGATGAATGGACTCGAAACTCCACAAAATCCTAGACCAAGTAATCACGTACTATCTCTGATGCCCAGGGAATTTATTACCAGTCAGCACCCTTGGCTATGGGGCCCAAAACAGGGCGAAAACGAGCTTTGAGCAGTTATCTACCCAGTTTTGACGCCACCGTGGGTTGTAAGATGATCGAATGGACCCGAAACTCGACAAAACCTCAGATTAAGTGGTTATGTACAATTGAAGATTCCCAGAGAATTTATGACCAGTCAGCACCTTCGGCTATGGGGCCCAAAAGAGGGTGAAAACGAGCTTCGAGGAGTATTCTGCCCAGTTACGACGCCAGTATGGGTTGGAGGATGATCCAATGGACCCGAATCTCAACAGAACCTTAGATCAAGTGGTTTTGTACCATTGATGATGCCCAGAGAATCTATTACCAGTCAGCACCCTCGGCTATGGGGCCCAGAACGGGGCGGAAACGAGCTCTGACCAGTTATCTGCCCAGTTATGACGCCACAGTGGGTTGTAAGATGATCCAATGGACTCGAAACTCTCCGTACCCCTAGACCAAGTTGTCAAGTACTATTCCTGATGCCCAGAGAATTTATTACCAGTCAGCACCCTCGGCTATGTGGCCCGAAACAGGGAAAAATCGAGCTTTGAGCAGTTATCTGCCAGTTTTGACGCCACTGTGGGTTGTAGGATGTTCCAATGGACCTGAAACTCGACAGAACCTGAGTTCAAGTGGTGATGTACCAATCAAGTTGCCCAGAGAATTCATGACCAGTCAGCACCTTCGGCTATGGGGCCCAAAACAGGGTGAAAACGAGCTTTGAAGAGTTATCTGCCCAGTTATGACGCCAGTATGGGTTGGAGGATGATCCAATGGACCTGAAACTCGACAAAACCTCAGATTGAGTGGTAATGTACCATTGAAGATTCCCAGAGAATTTATGACCAGTCAGCACCTTCGGCTATGGGGCCCAAAAGAGGGTGAAAACGAGCTTTGAGCAGTTATCTGCCCAGTTTTGACGCCACTGTGGGTTGTAGGATGTTCCAATGGACCTGAAACACGACAGAACCTCAGTTCAAGTGGTGATGTAACATTGGAGTTGCCCAGAGAATTTATTAATAGTCAGCACCCTCGGCTACGGGGCCCGAAACAGGGAAAAATCGAGCTTTGAGCAGTTATCTGCCCAGTTATGACGCCACTGTGGGTTGTAAGATGATCCAATGGACTGGAAACTCTACAGAACCCTAGACCAAGTAGTCAAGTACCATCTCTGATGCCCAGATAATTTATTACCAGGCAGCACCCTCGGCTAAGGGGGCCCGAAACAGGGAAAAATCGAGCTTCGAGCAGATATCTGCCCATTTATGACGCCACTGTGGGTTGTAGGATGTTCCAATGGACCTGGAACTCGACAGAACCTTAGATCAAGTGGTCATGTACCATTGATGATGCCCAGAGAATTTATTACCTGTCAGCACCCTTGGCTATGGGGCCCAAAACGGGGCGAAAACGAGCTCTGACCAGTTATCTGCCCAGTTATGACGCCACTGTGGGTTGTAAGATGATCCAATGGACCCGAAACTCTACAGAATCCTAGACCAAGGAGTCAAGTTTCATCTCTGATGCCCAGAAAATTTATTACCAGGCAGCACCCTCGGCTAAGGGGGCCCGAAACAGGGAAAAATCGAGCCAATGGACTCGAAACTCCACAAAATCCTAGACCAAGTAATCACGGACTATCTCTGATGCCCAGGGATTTTATTACCAGTCAGCACCCTTGGCTATGGGGCCCAAAACGGGGCGAAAACGAGCTCTGACCAGTTATCTGCCCAGTTATGACGCCCAGTGGGTTGTAAGATGATCCATTGGACCCGAAACTCTACAGAATCCTAGACCAAGGAGTCAAGTTTCATCTCTGATGCGCAGAATATTTATTACCAGGCAGCACCCTCGGCTAAAGGGGCCCGAAACAGGGGAAAATCGAGCCAATGGACTCGAAACTCCACAAAATCCTAGACCAAGTAATCACGGACTATCTCTGATGCCCAGGGATTTTATTACCAGTCAGCACCCTCGGCTATGAGGCCTGAAACAGGGAAAAATCGAACTTTGAGCAGTTATCTGCCCAGTTATGACGCCACTGTGGGTTGTAGGATGATCCAATGGACCTGAAACTCGACAAAACCTCAGATTGAGTGGTTATGTACCATTGAAGATTCCCAGAGAATTTATGACCAGTCAGCACCTTCGGCTATGGGGCCCAAAAGAGGGTGAAAACGAGCTTTGAGGAGTTATCTGCCGAGTTACGACGCCACTGTGGGTTGTAGGATGATCCAATGGACCTGAAACTCGACAAAACCTCAGATTGAGTGGTAATGTACCATTGAAGATTCCCAGAGAATTTATGACCAGTCAGCACCTTCGGCTATGGGGCCCAAAAGAGGGTGAAAACGAGCTTTGAGCAGTTATTTGCCCAGTTTTGACGCCACTGTGGGTTGTAGGATGTTCCAATGGACCTGAAACACGACAGAACCTCAGTTCAAGTGGTGATGTAACATTGGAGTTGCCCAGAGAATTTATTAATAGTCAGCACCCTCGGCTACGGGGCCCGAAACAGGGAAAAATCGAGCTTTGAGCAGTTATCTGCCCAGTTATGACGCCACTGTGGGTTGTAGGATGTTCCAATGGACCTGAGAAACGACAGAACCTCAGTTCAAGTGGCGATGTAACATTGGAGTTGCCCAGAGAATTTATTAATAGTCAGCACCCTCGGCTACGGGGCCCGAAACAGGGAAAAATCGAGCTTTGAGCAGTTATCTGCCCAGTTATGACGCCACTGTGGGTTGTAAGATGATCCAATGGACTGGAAACTCTACAGAACCCTAGACCAAGTAGTCAAGTACCATCTCTGATGCCCAGATGATTTATTACCAGGCAGCACCCTCGGCTAAGGGGGCCCGAAACAGGGAAAAATCGAGCTTCGAGCAGATATCTGCCCATTTATGACGCCACTGTGGGTTGTAGGATGTTCCAATGGACCTGGAACTCGACAGAACCTTAGATCAAGTGGTCATGTACCATTGATGATGCCCAGAGAATTTATTACCTGTCAGCACCCTTGGCTATGGGGCCCAAAACGGGGCGAAAACGAGCTCTGACCAGTTATCTGCCCAGTTATGACGCCACTGTGGGTTGTAAGATGATCCAATGGACCCGAAACTCTACAGAATCCTAGACCAAGGAGTCAAGTTTCATCTCTGATGCCCAGAAAATTTATTACCAGGCAGCACCCTCGGCTAAGGGGGCCCGTAACAGGGAAAAATCGAGCCAATGGACTCGAAACTCCACAAAATCCTAGACCAAGTAATCACGGACTATCTCTGATGCCCAGGGATTTTATTACCAGTCAGCACCCTTGGCAATGGGGCCCAAAACGGGGCGAAAACGAGCTCTGACCAGTTATCTGCCCAGTTATGACGCCACTGTGGGTTGTAAGATGATCCATTGGACCCGAAACTCTACAGAATCCTAGACCAAGGAGTCAAGTTTCATCTCTGATGCCCAGAAAATTTATTACCAGGCAGCACCCTCGGCTAAGGGGGCCCGAAACAGGGAAAAATCGAGCCAATGGACTCGAAACTCCACAAAATCCTAGACCAAGTAATCACGGACTATCTCTGATGCCCAGGGATTTTATTACCAGTCAGCACCCTCGGCTATGAGGCCTGAAACAGGGAAAAATCGAGCTTTGAGCAGTTATCTGCCCAGTTATGACGCCACTGTGGGTTGTAGGATGATCCAATGGACCTGAAACTCGACAAAACCTCAGATTGAGTGGTTATGTACCATTGAAGATTCCCAGAGAATTTATGACCAGTCAGCACCTTCGGCTATGGGGCCCAAAAGAGGGTGAAAACGAGCTTTGAGGAGTTATCTGCCGAGTTACGACGCCACTGTGGGTTGTAGGATGATCCAATGGACCTGAAACTCGACAAAACCTCAGATTGAGTGGTAATGTATCATTGAAGATTCCCAGAGAATTTATGACCAGTCAGCACCTTCGGCTATGGGGCCCAAAAGAGGGTGAAAACGAGCTTTGAGCAGTTATCTGCCCAGTTTTGACGCCACTGTGGGTTGTAGGATGTTCCAATGGACCTGAAACACGACAGAACCTAAGTTCAAGTGGTGATGTAACATTGGAGTTGCCCAGAGAATTTATTAATAGTCAGCACGCACGGCTACGGGGCCCGAAACAGGGAAAAATCGAGCTTTGAGCAGTTATCTGCCCAGTTATGACGCCACTTTGGGTTGTAGGATGATCCAATGGACCTGAAACTCGACAAAACTTCAGATTAAGTGGTTATGTACCATTAAAGATTCCCAGAGAATTTATGACCAGTCAGCACCTTCGGCTATGGGGCCCAAAAGAGGGTGAAAACGAGCTGTGAGGAGTTATCTGCCCAGTTACGCCGCCAGTATGGGTTGGAAGATGATCCAATGGACCCGAATCTCTACAGAACCTCAGATCAAGTTGTTATGTACCATTGATGATGCCCAGAGACATTTTTACCAGTCAGCACCCTCGGCTATGAGGCCCAAAAGAGAGCGAAATCGAGCTTTGGGCAGTTATCCGCGCAGTTATGACGCCACTGTGGGTTGTCAGATGATCCAATGGACTCGAAACTCCACAAAATCCTAGACCAAGTAATCACGTACTATCTCTGATGCCCAGGGAATTTATTACCAGTCAGCACCCTTGGCTATGGGGCCCAAAACAGGGCGAAAACGAGCTTTGAGCAGTTATCTGCCCAGTTTTGACGCCACCGTGGGTTGTAAGATGATCGAATGGACCCGAAACTCGACAAAACCTCAGATCAAGTGGTTATGTACCATTGAAGTTGCCCAGAGAATTTATGACCAGTCAGCACCTTCGGCTATGGGGCCCAAAACAGGGTGAAAACGAGCTTTGAAGAGTTATCTGCCCAGTTATGACGCCAGTATGGGTTGGAGGATGATCCAATGGACCTGAAACTCGACAGAACCTTAGATCAAGTGGTTATGTACCATTGATTATGCCCAGAGGATTTATTACCAGTCAGCACCCTCGGCTTAGTGGCCCAAAACGGGGCGAAAACGAGCTCTGACCAGTTAAAAAGCCCAGTTATGACGCCACAGTGGGTTGTAAGATGATCCAATGGACTCGAAACTCTCCGGACCCCTAGACCAAGTTGTCAAGTACTATTCCTGATGCCCAGAGAATTTATTACCAGTCAGCAACCTCGGCTATGGAGCCTAAAAGAGGGCAAAATCGAGCTTCTGGCAATTATCTGCCCAGTTATGACGCCTAGATGGGTTGGAGGATGATCCAATGGACCCGAATCTCAACAGAATATCAGTGCTAGTGGTTATGTACCATACATGATGCCCAGAGAATTTTTTTCCCGTCAGCACCCTCGGCTATGGGGCCCAGAAGAGGGCGAAATCGAGCTTTGGGCAGTTATCCGCGCAGTTATGATGCCACTGTGGGATGTAAGATGATCCAATGGACCCGAAACTTCACAGAACCCTAGACCAAGTAGTCACAAACTATCTCTGATGCCCAGAGATTTTATTAAAAGTCAGCACCCTCGGCTATGAGGCCCGAAACAGGGAAAAATCGAGCTTTGAGCAGTTATCTGCCCAGTTATGACGCCACCGTGGGTTGTAAGATGATCCAATGGACTCGAAACTCCACAAAATCCTAGACCAAGTAATCACGTAATATCTCTGTTGCCCAGGGAATTTATTACCAGTCAGCACCCTTGGCTATGGGGCCCAAAAGAGGGCGAAATGGAGTTTTGGGCAGTTATCCGCGCAGTTATGACGCCACTGTGGGTTGTAAGATGATCCAATGGACCCGAAACTCTACAGAATCCTAGACCAAGCAGTCACGTACTG
Source organism: Eretmocerus hayati (assembly GCA_029851415.1). Classification (NCBI taxonomy): domain Eukaryota; kingdom Metazoa; phylum Arthropoda; class Insecta; order Hymenoptera; family Aphelinidae; genus Eretmocerus; species Eretmocerus hayati. The sequence goes on along the minus strand of CM056744.1, from coordinate 69,153,330 downwards.
TTCCGATGCCCAGAGAATTTATTACCAGTCAGCACCCTCGGCTATGGGCCCCAAAAGAGGGTGAAATCGAGCCATGGGCAGTTATCCGAGCAGTTATGACGCCACTGTGGGTTGTAAGATGATCCAATGGAACCGAAACTCTACAGAATCCTAGACCAAGCAGTCACGTACTGTTCCGATGCCCAGAGAATTTATTACGAGTCAGAACCCTCGGCTATGAGGCCCGAAACAGGGAAAAATCGAGATTTGAGCATTTATCTGCCCAGTTATGACGCCACTGTGGGATGTAGGATGTTTCAATGGACCCGAAACTCGACAGAACCTTAGATTAAGTGGTTATGTAGCATTAACGATGCCCAGAGAATTTATTACCAGTCACCACCCTCGGCTATGGTGCCCAAAACGGGGCGGAATTGAGCTCTGACCAGATATCTGCCCAGTTTTGACGGCAGTTTGGGTTGGAAGATGATCCAATGGACCCGAATCTCTACAGAACCTCAGATCAAGTAGTGATGTACCATTGATGATGCCCAGAGAATTTTTTACCAGTCAGCAACCTCGGCTATGGGGCCCAAAAGAGGGCGAAATCGAGCTTTGGGCAGTTATCCGCGCAGTTATGACGCCACTGTGGGTTGTCAGATGATCCAATGGACTTGAAACTCCACAAAATCCTAGACCAAGTAATCACGTACTATCTCTGATGCCCAGGGAATTTATTACCAGTCAGCACCCTTGGCTATGGGGCCCAAAACAGGGCGAAAACGAGCTTTGAGCAGATATCTGCCCAGTTATGACGCCACTGTGGGTTGTAGGATGTTCCAATGGACCTGAAACTCGACAGAACCTCAGATCAAGTGGTTATGTACCATTGATGATGCCCAGAGAATTTATTACCAGTCAGCAGCCTCGGCTATGGGGCCCAAAACGGGGCGAAAACGAGCTCTGACCAGTTATCTGCCCAAATATGACGCCACAGTGGGTCGTAAGATGATCCAATGGACCTGAAACTCGACAGAATCCTAGACGAAGTAGTCAAGTACTATCTCTGATGCCCAGACAATTTATTACCAGTCAGCACCCTCAGCTATGAGGCCCGAAACAGGGAAAAATCTAGCTTCGAGCAGTTATCTGCCCAGTTATGACGCCACTGTGGATTGTAGGATGTTCCAATGGACCTGAAACTCGACAGAACCTCAGATCAAGTGGTTATGTACCATTGATGATGCCCAGAGAATTTATTACCAGTCAGCACCCTTGGCTATGGGGCCCAAAACAGGGCGAAAACGAACTTTGAGCAGTTATCTGCCCAGTTTTGACGCCACCGTGGGTCGTAAGATGATCGAATGGACCCGAAACTCGACAAAACCTCAGATTAAGTGGTTATGTACAATTGAAGATTCCCAGAGAATTTATGACCAGTCAGCACCTTCGGCTATGGGGCCCAAAAGAGGGTGAAAACGAGCTTTGAGGAGTTATCTGCCCAGTTACGACGCCAGTATGGGTTGGAGGATGATCCAATGGACCCGAATCTCAACAGAACCTTAGATCAAGTGGTTTTGTACCATTGATGATGCCCAGAGAATCTATTAACAGTCAGCACCCTCGGCTATGGGGCCCAAAACGGGGCGAAAACGAGCTCTGACCAGTTATCTGCCCAGTTATGACGCCCAGTGGGTTGTAAGATGATCCAATGGACTCGAAACTCTCCGGACCCCTAGACCAAGTTGTCAAGTACTATTCCTGATGCCCAGAGAATTTATTACCAGTCAGCACCCTCGGCTATGTGGCCCGAAACAGGGAAAAATCGAGCTTTGAGCAGTTATCTGCCAGTTATGACGCCACTGTGGGTTGTAGGATGTTCCAATGGACCTGAAACTCGACAGAACCTCAGTTCAAGTGGTCATGTAACATTGGAGTTGCCCAGAGAATTTATTACTAGTCAGCACCCTCGGCTACGGGGCCCGAAACAGGGAAAAATCGAGCTTCGAGCAGTTATCTGCCCAGTTATGACGCCACTGTGGATTGTAGGATGTTCCAATGGACCTGAAACTCGACAGAACCTCAGATCAAGTGGTTATGTACCATTGAAGTTGCCCAGAGAATTTATGACCAGTCAGCACCTTCGGCTATGGGGCCCAAAACAGGGTGAAAACGAGCTTTGGAGAGTTATCTGCCCAGTTATGACGCCAGTATGGGTTGGAGGATGATCCAATGGACCTGAAACTCGACAGAACCTTGTATCAAGTGGTTATGTACCATTGATCATGCCCAGAGGATTTATTACCAGTCAGCACCCTCGGCTTAGTGGCCCAAAACGGGTCGAAAACGAGCTCTGACCAGTTATCTGCCCAGTTATGACGCCACAGTGGGTTGTAAGATGATCCAATGGACTCGAAACTCTCCGGACCCCTAGACCAAGTTGTCAAGTACTATTCCTGATGCCCAGAGAATTTATTACCAGTCAGCAACCTCGGCTATGGAGCCTAAAAGAGGGCAAAATCGAGCTTCTGGCAATTATCTGCCCAGTTATGACGCCTAGATGGGTTGGAGGATGATCCAATGGACCCGAATCTCAACAAAATATCAGTGCTAGTGGTTATGTACCATACATGATGCCCAGAGAATTTTTTTCCCGTCAGCACCCTCGGCTATGGGGCCCAGAAGAGGGCGAAATCGAGCTTTGGGCAGTTATCCGCGCAGTTATGATGCCACTGTGGGATGTAAGATGATCCAATGGACCCGAAACTTCACAAGACCCTAGACCAAGTAGTCACAAACTATCTCTGATGCCCAGAGATTTCATTAAAAGTCAGCACCCTCGGCTATGAAGCCCGAAACAGGGAAAAATCGAGCTTTGAGCAGTTATCTGCCCAGTTATGACGCCACCGTGGGTTGTAAGATGATCCAATGGACTCGAAACTCCACAAAATCCTAGACTTAGTAATCACGTAATATCTCTGTTGCCCAGGGAATTTATTACCAGTCAGCACCCTTGGCTATGGGGCCCAAAAGAGGGCGAAATGGAGTTTTGGGCAGTTATCCGCGCAGTTATGACGCCACTGTGGGTTGTAAGATGATCCAATGGACCCGAAACTCTACAGAATCCTAGACCAAGCAGTCACGTACTGTTCCGATGCCCAGAGAATTTATTACCAGTCAGCACCCTCGGCTATGGGGCCCAAAAGAGGGTGAAATCGAGCCATGGGCAGTTATCCGAGCAGTTATGACGCCACTGTGGGTTGTAAGATGATCCAATGGAACCGAAACTCTACAGAATCCTAGTTCAAGCAGTCACGTACTGTTCCGATGCCCAGAGAATTTATTACGAGTCAGAACCCTCGGCTATGAGGCCCGAAACAGGGAAAAATCGAGATTTGAGCATTTATCTGCCCAGTTATGACGCCACTGTGGGATGTAGGATGTTTCAATGGACCCGAAACTCGACAGAACCTTAGATTAAGTGGTTATGTAGCATTAACGATGCCCAGAGAATTTATTACCAGTCAGCACCCTCGGCTATGGTGCCCAAAACGGGGCGGAATTGAGCTCTGACCAGATATCTGCCCAGTTTTGACGTCAGTTTGGGTTGGAAGATGATCCAATGGACCCGAATCTCTACAGAACCTCAGATCAAGTAGTTATGTACCATTGATGATGCCCAGAGAATTTTTTACCAGTCAGCAACCTCGGCTATGGGGCCCAAAAGAGGGCGAAATCGAGCTTTGGGCAGTTATCCGCGCAGTTATGACGCCACTGTGGGTTGTCAGATGATCCAATGGACTTGAAACTCCACAAAATCCTAGACCAAGTAATCACGTACTATCTCTGATGCCCAGGGAATTTATTACCAGTCAGCACCCTTGGCGATGGGGCCCAAAACAGGGCGAAAACGAGCTTTGAGCAGATATCTGCCCAGTTATGACGCCACTGTGGGTTGTAGGATGTTCCAATGGACCTGAAACTCGACAGAACCTCAGATCAAGTGGTTATGTACCATTGATGATGCCCAAAGAATTTATTACCAGTCAGCAGCCTCGGCTATGGGGCCCAAAACGGGGCGAAAACGAGCTCTGACCAGTTATCTGCCCAAATATGACGCCACAGTGGGTCGTAAGATGATCCAATGGACCTGAAACTCGACAGAACCCCAGAACAAGTGGTTATGTACCATTGAAGTTGCCCAGAGAATTTATGACCATACAGCACCTTCGGCTATGGGGCCCAAAACAGGGTGAAAACGAGCTTTGAGGAGTTATCTGCCCAGTTATGACGCCAGTATGGGTTGGAGGATGATCCAATGAACCCGAATCTCTAGAGAACCTTAGATCAAGTGGCTATGTACCATTGATGATGCCCAGAGAATTTATTACCAGTCAACACCCTCGGCTATGGGGTCCAAAACGGGGCGAAAACGAGCTCTGACCAGTTATCTGCACAGTTATGACGCCACAGTGGGTTGTAAGATGATCCAATGGACCCGAAACTCTACAGAATCCTAGACAAAGTAGTCAAGTACTATCTCTGATGCCCAGAGAATTCATTACCAGTCAGCACCCTCGGCTATGAGGCCCGAAACAGGGAAAAATCGAGCTTCGAGCAGTTATCTCCCCAGTTATGACGCCACTGTGGATTATAGGATGTTCCAATGGACCTGGAACTCGACAGAACCTCAGATCAAGTGGTTATGTACCATTCAAATTACCCAGATAATTTTTGACCAGTCAGCACCTTCGGCTATGGGGCCCAAAAGAGGGTGAAAACGAGCTTTGAGGAGTTATCTGCCCAGTTATGACGCCAGTATGGGTTGGAGGATGATCCAATGGACCTGAAACTCGAAAGAACCTTAGATCAAGTGGTTATGTACCATTGGTAATGCCCAGAGAATTTATTACCAGTCAGCACCCTCGGCTATGTGGCCCAAACGGGGCGAAAACGAGCTCTGACCAGTTATCTGCCCAGTTATGACGCCACTGGGGGTTGTAGGATGTTGCAATGGACCTAAAAGTCGACAGAACCTCAGTTCAAGTGGTGATGTAACATTGGAGTTGCCCAGAGAATTCATTACTAGTCAGCACCCTCGGCTACGGGGCGCGGAACAGGGAAAAATCGAGCTTCGAGCAGTTATCTCCCCAGTTATGACGCCACTGTGGATTATAGGATGTTCCAATGGACCTGGAACTCGACAGAACCTCAGATCAAGTGGTTATGTACCATTCAAGTTACCCAGATAATTTTTGACCAGTCAGCACCTTCGGCTATGGGGCCCAAAAGAGGGTGAAAACGAGCTTTGAGGAGTTATCTGCCCAGTTATGACGCCAGTATGGGTTGGAGGATGATCCAATGGACCTGAAACTCGAAAGAACCTTAGATAAAGTGGTTATGTACCATTGGTAATGCCCAGAGAATTCATTACCAGTCAGCACCCTCGGCTATGTGGCCCAAACGGGGCGAAAACGAGCTCTGACCAGTTATCTGCCCAGTTATGACGCCACAGTGGGTTGTAAGATGATCCAATGGACTCGAAACTCTCCGGACCCCTAGACCAAGTTGTCAAGTACTATTCCTGATGCCCAGAGAATTTATTACCAGTCAGCAACCTTGGCTATGGAGCCTAAAAGAGGGCAAAATCGAGCTTCTGGCCATTATCTGCCCAGTTATGTCACCTAGATGGGTTGGAGGATGATCCAATGGACCCAAATCTCAACAGAATATCAGTGCAAGTGGTTATGTACCATAGATGATGCCCAGAGAATTTTTTTCCCGTCAGCACCCTCGGCTATGGGGCCCAGAAGAGGGCGAAATCGAGCTTTGGGCAGTTATCCGCGCAGTTATGATGCCACTGTGGGATGTAAGATGATCCAATGGACCCGAAATTTCACAGAATCCTAGACTAAGTAGTCACGTACTATCTCTGATGCCCAGAGAATTTATTCAAAGTCAGCACCCTCGGCTATGAGGCCCGAAACAGGGAAAAATCGAGCTTTGAGCAGTTATCTGCCCAGTTATGACGCCACTGTGGGATGTAAGATGATCCAATGGACGCGAAACTCTACAGAATCCTAGACCGAGCAGTCACGTACTGTTCCGATGCCCAGAGAATTTATTACCAGTCAGCACCCTCGGCTATGGGGCCCAAAAGAGGGTGAAATCGAGCCATGGGCAATTATCCGAGCAGTTATGACGCCACTGTGGGTTGTAAGATGATCCAATGGAACCGAAACTCTACAGAATCCTAGACCAAGCAGTCACGTACTGTTCCGATGCCCAGAGAATTTATTACGAGTCAGAACCCTCGGCTATGAGGCCCGAAACAGGGAAAAATCGAGATTTGAGCATTTATCTGCCCAGTTATGACGCCACTGTGGGATGTAGGATGTTTCAATGGACCCGAAACTCGACAGAACCTTAGATTGAGTGGTTATGTAGCATTAACGATGCCCAGAGAATTCATTACCAGTCAGCACCCTCGGCTATGGTGCCCAAAACGGGGCGGAATTGAGCTCTGACCAGATATCTGCCCAGTTTTGACGTCAGTATGGGTTGGAAGATGATCCAATGGACCCGAATCTCTACAGAACCTCAGATCAAGTAGTTATGTACCATTGATGATGCCCAAAGAATTTTTTACCAGTCAGCAACCTCGGCTATGGGGCCCAAAAGAGGGCGAAATCGAGCTTTGGGCAGTTATCCGCGCAGTTATGACGCCACTGTGGGTTGTCAGATGATCCAATGGACTCGAAACTCCACAAAATCCTAGACCAAGTAATCACGTACTATCTCTGATGCCCAGGGAATTTATTACCAGTCAGCACCCTTGGCTATGGGGCCCAAAACAGGGCGAAAACGAGCTTTGAGCAGATATCTGCCCAGTTATGACGCCACTGTGGGTTGTAGGATGTTCCAATGGACCTGAAACTCGACAGAACCTCAGATCAAGTGGTTATGTACCATTGATGATGCCCAGAGAATTTATTACCAGTCAGCAGCCTCGGCTATGGGGCCCAAAACGGGGCGAAAACGAGCTCTGACCAGTTATCTGCCCAGTTATGACGCCACAGTGGGTCGTGAGATGATCCAATGGACCTGAAACTCGACAGAACCTCAGATCGAGTGGTTATGTACCATTGAAGTTGCCCAGAGAATTTATGACCAGTCAGCACCTTCGGCTATGGGGCCCAAAACAGGGTGAAAACGAGCTTTGAGGAGTTATCTGCCCAGTTATGACGCCAGTATGGGTTGGAGGATGATCCAATGAACCCGAATCTCTACAGAACCTTAGATCAAGTGGTTATGTACCATTGATGATGCCCAGAGAATTTATTACCAGTCAGCACCCTCGGCTATGTGGCCCAAAACGGGGCGAAAACGAGCTCTGACCAGTTATCTGCCCAGTTATGACGCCACAGTGGGTTGTAAGATGATCCAATGGACTCGAAACTCTCCGGACCCCTAGACCAAGTTGTCAAGTACTATTCCTGATGCCCAGAGAATTTTTTACCAGTCAGCAACCTCGGCTATGGAGCCTAAAAGAGGGCAAAATCGAGCTTCTGGCAATTATCTGCCCAGTTATGACGCCTAGATGGGTTGGAGGATGATCCAATGGACCCGAATCTCAACAGAATATCAGTGCAAGTGGTTATGTACCATAGATGATGCCCAGAGAATTTTTTTCCCGTCAGCACCCTCGGCTATGGGGCCCAGAAGAGGGCGAAATCGAGCTTTGGGCAGTTATCCGCGCAGTTATGATGCCACTGTGGGATGTGAGATGATCCAATGGACCCGAAACTTCACAGAACCCTAGACCAAGTAGTCACGTACTATCTCTGATGCCCAGAGAATTTATTCAAAGTCAGCACCCTCGGCTATGGGGCCCAAAAGAGGGCGAAATCGAGCTTTGGGCAGTTATCCGCGCAGTTATGACGCCACTGTGGGTTGTCAGATGATCCAATGGACTCGAAACTCCACAAAATCCTAGACCAAGTAATCACGTACTATCTCTGATGCCCAGGGAATTTATTACCAGTCAGCACCCTTGGCTATGGGGCCCAAAACAGGGCGAAAACGAGCTTTGAGCAGATATCTGCCCAGTTATGACGCCACTGTGGGTTGTAGGATGTTCCAATGGACCTGAAACTCGACAGAACCTCAGATCAAGTGGTTATGTACCATTGATGATGCCCAGAGAATTTATTACCAGTCAGCAGCCTCGGCTATGGGGCCCAAAACGGGGCGAAAACGAGCTCTGACCAGTTATCTGCCCAGTTATGACGCCACAGTGGGTCGTGAGATGATCCAATGGACCTGAAACTCGACAGAACCTCAGATCGAGTGGTTATGTACCATTGAAGTTGCCCAGAGAATTTATGACCAGTCAGCACCTTCGGCTATGGGGCCCAAAACAGGGTGAAAACGAGCTTTGAGGAGTTATCTGCCCAGTTATGACGCCAGTATGGGTTGGAGGATGATCCAATGAACCCGAATCTCTACAGAACCTTAGATCAAGTGGTTATGTACCATTGATGATGCCCAGAGAATTTATTACCAGTCAGCACCCTCGGCTATGTGGCCCAAAACGGGGCGAAAACGAGCTCTGACCAGTTATCTGCCCAGTTATGACGCCACAGTGGGTTGTAAGATGATCCAATGGACTCGAAACTCTCCGGACCCCTAGACCAAGTTGTCAAGTACTATTCCTGATGCCCAGAGAATTCATTACCAGTCAGCAACCTCGGCTATGGAGCCTAAAAGAGGGCAAAATCGAGCTTCTGGCAATTATCTGCCCAGTTATGACGCCAGTATGGGTTGGAGGATGATCCAATGGACCTGAAACTCGACAGAACCTTGTATCAAGTGGTTATGTACCATTGATCATGCCCAGAGGATTTATTACCAGTCAGCACCCTCGGCTTAGTGGCCCAAAACGGGTCGAAAACGAGCTCTGACCAGTTATCTGCCCAGTTATGACGCCACAGTGGGTTGTAAGATGATCCAATGGACTCGAAACTCTCCGGACCCCTAGACCAAGTTGTCAAGTACTATTCCTGATGCCCAGAGAATTTATTACCAGTCAGCAACCTCGGCTATGGAGCCTAAAAGAGGGCAAAATCGAGCTTCTGGCAATTATCTGCCCAGTTATGACGCCTAGATGGGTTGGAGGATGATCCAATGGACCCGAATCTCAACAAAATATCAGTGCTAGTGGTTATGTACCATACATGATGCCCAGAGAATTTTTTTCCCGTCAGCACCCTCGGCTATGGGGCCCAGAAGAGGGCGAAATCGAGCTTTGGGCAGTTATCCGCGCAGTTATGATGCCACTGTGGGATGTAAGATGATCCAATGGACCCGAAACTTCACAAGACCCTAGACCAAGTAGTCACAAACTATCTCTGATGCCCAGAGATTTCATTAAAAGTCAGCACCCTCGGCTATGAGGCCCGAAACAGGGAAAAATCGAGCTTTGAGCAGTTATCTGCCCAGTTATGACGCCACCGTGGGTTGTAAGATGATCCAATGGACTCGAAACTCCACAAAATCCTAGACTTAGTAATCACGTAATATCTCTGTTGCCCAGGGAATTTATTACCAGTCAGCACCCTTGGCTATGGGGCCCAAAAGAGGGCGAAATGGAGTTTTGGGCAGTTATCCGCGCAGTTATGACGCCACTGTGGGTTGTAAGATGATCCAATGGACCCGAAACTCTACAGAATCCTAGACCAAGCAGTCACGTACTGTTCCGATGCCCAGAGAATTTATTACCAGTCAGCACCCTCGGCTATGGGGCCCAAAAGAGGGTGAAATCGAGCCATGGGCAGTTATCCGAGCAGTTATGACGCCACTGTGGGTTGTAAGATGATCCAATGGAACCGAAACTCTACAGAATCCTAGTTCAAGCAGTCACGTACTGTTCCGATGCCCAGAGAATTTATTACGAGTCAGAACCCTCGGCTATGAGGCCCGAAACAGGGAAAAATCGAGATTTGAGCATTTATCTGCCCAGTTATGACGCCACTGTGGGATGTAGGATGTTTCAATGGACCCGAAACTCGACAGAACCTTAGATTAAGTGGTTATGTAGCATTAACGATGCCCAGAGAATTTATTACCAGTCAGCACCCTCGGCTATGGTGCCCAAAACGGGGCGGAATTGAGCTCTGACCAGATATCTGCCCAGTTTTGACGTCAGTTTGGGTTGGAAGATGATCCAATGGACCCGAATCTCTACAGAACCTCAGATCAAGTAGTTATGTACCATTGATGATGCCCAGAGAATTTTTTACCAGTCAGCAACCTCGGCTATGGGGCCCAAAAGAGGGCGAAATCGAGCTTTGGGCAGTTATCCGCGCAGTTATGACGCCACTGTGGGTTGTCAGATGATCCAATGGACTTGAAACTCCACAAAATCCTAGACCAAGTAATCACGTACTATCTCTGATGCCCAGGGAATTTATTACCAGTCAGCACCCTTGGCGATGGGGCCCAAAACAGGGCGAAAACGAGCTTTGAGCAGATATCTGCCCAGTTATGACGCCACTGTGGGTTGTAGGATGTTCCAATGGACCTGAAACTCGACAGAACCTCAGATCAAGTGGTTATGTACCATTGATGATGCCCAGAGAATTTATTACCAGTCAGCAGCCTCGGCTATGGGGCCCAAAACGGGGCGAAAACGAGCTCTGACCAGTTATCTGCCCAAATATGACGCCACAGTGGGTCGTAAGATGATCCAATGGACCTGAAACTCGACAGAACCCCAGAACAAGTGGTTATGTACCATTGAAGTTGCCCAGAGAATTTATGACCATACAGCACCTTCGGCTATGGGGCCCAAAACAGGGTGAAAACGAGCTTTGAGGAGTTATCTGCCCAGTTATGACGCCAGTATGGGTTGGAGGATGATCCAATGAACCCGAATCTCTAGAGAACCTTAGATCAAGTGGCTATGTACCATTGATGATGCCCAGAGAATTTATTACCAGTCAACACCCTCGGCTATGGGGTCCAAAACGGGGCGAAAACGAGCTCTGACCAGTTATCTGCACAGTTATGACGCCACAGTGGGTTGTAAGATGATCCAATGGACCCGAAACTCTACAGAATCCTAGACAAAGTAGTCAAGTACTATCTCTGATGCCCAGAGAATTCATTACCAGTCAGCACCCTCGGCTATGAGGCCCGAAACAGGGAAAAATCGAGCTTCGAGCAGTTATCTCCCCAGTTATGACGCCACTGTGGATTATAGGATGTTCCAATGGACCTGGAACTCGACAGAACCTCAGATCAAGTGGTTATGTACCATTCAAATTACCCAGATAATTTTTGACCAGTCAGCACCTTCGGCTATGGGGCCCAAAAGAGGGTGAAAACGAGCTTTGAGGAGTTATCTGCCCAGTTATGACGCCAGTATGGGTTGGAGGATGATCCAATGGACCTGAAACTCGAAAGAACCTTAGATCAAGTGGTTATGTACCATTGGTAATGCCCAGAGAATTTATTACCAGTCAGCACCCTCGGCTATGTGGCCCAAACGGGGCGAAAACGAGCTCTGACCAGTTATCTGCCCAGTTATGACGCCACTGGGGGTTGTAGGATGTTGCAATGGACCTAAAAGTCGACAGAACCTCAGTTCAAGTGGTGATGTAACATTGGAGTTGCCCAGAGAATTCATTACTAGTCAGCACCCTCGGCTACGGGGCGCGGAACAGGGAAAAATCGAGCTTCGAGCAGTTATCTCCCCAGTTATGACGCCACTGTGGATTATAGGATGTTCCAATGGACCTGGAACTCGACAGAACCTCAGATCAAGTGGTTATGTACCATTCAAGTTACCCAGATAATTTTTGACCAGTCAGCACCTTCGGCTATGGGGCCCAAAAGAGGGTGAAAACGAGCTTTGAGGAGTTATCTGCCCAGTTATGACGCCAGTATGGGTTGGAGGATGATCCAATGGACCTGAAACTCGAAAGAACCTTAGATAAAGTGGTTATGTACCATTGGTAATGCCCAGAGAATTCATTACCAGTCAGCACCCTCGGCTATGTGGCCCAAACGGGGCGAAAACGAGCTCTGACCAGTTATCTGCCCAGTTATGACGCCACAGTGGGTTGTAAGATGATCCAATGGACTCGAAACTCTCCGGACCCCTAGACCAAGTTGTCAAGTACTATTCCTGATGCCCAGAGAATTTATTACCAGTCAGCAACCTTGGCTATGGAGCCTAAAAGAGGGCAAAATCGAGCTTCTGGCCATTATCTGCCCAGTTATGTCACCTAGATGGGTTGGAGGATGATCCAATGGACCCAAATCTCAACAGAATATCAGTGCAAGTGGTTATGTACCATAGATGATGCCCAGAGAATTTTTTTCCCGTCAGCACCCTCGGCTATGGGGCCCAGAAGAGGGCGAAATCGAGCTTTGGGCAGTTATCCGCGCAGTTATGATGCCACTGTGGGATGTAAGATGATCCAATGGACCCGAAATTTCACAGAATCCTAGACTAAGTAGTCACGTACTATCTCTGATGCCCAGAGAATTTATTCAAAGTCAGCACCCTCGGCTATGAGGCCCGAAACAGGGAAAAATCGAGCTTTGAGCAGTTATCTGCCCAGTTATGACGCCACTGTGGGATGTAAGATGATCCAATGGACGCGAAACTCTACAGAATCCTAGACCGAGCAGTCACGTACTGTTCCGATGCCCAGAGAATTTATTACCAGTCAGCACCCTCGGCTATGGGGCCCAAAAGAGGGTGAAATCGAGCCATGGGCAATTATCCGAGCAGTTATGACGCCACTGTGGGTTGTAAGATGATCCAATGGAACCGAAACTCTACAGAATCCTAGACCAAGCAGTCACGTACTGTTCCGATGCCCAGAGAATTTATTACGAGTCAGAACCCTCGGCTATGAGGCCCGAAACAGGGAAAAATCGAGATTTGAGCATTTATCTGCCCAGTTATGACGCCACTGTGGGATGTAGGATGTTTCAATGGACCCGAAACTCGACAGAACCTTAGATTGAGTGGTTATGTAGCATTAACGATGCCCAGAGAATTCATTACCAGTCAGCACCCTCGGCTATGGTGCCCAAAACGGGGCGGAATTGAGCTCTGACCAGATATCTGCCCAGTTTTGACGTCAGTATGGGTTGGAAGATGATCCAATGGACCCGAATCTCTACAGAACCTCAGATCAAGTAGTTATGTACCATTGATGATGCCCAAAGAATTTTTTACCAGTCAGCAACCTCGGCTATGGGGCCCAAAAGAGGGCGAAATCGAGCTTTGGGCAGTTATCCGCGCAGTTATGACGCCACTGTGGGTTGTCAGATGATCCAATGGACTCGAAACTCCACAAAATCCTAGACCAAGTAATCACGTACTATCTCTGATGCCCAGGGAATTTATTACCAGTCAGCACCCTTGGCTATGGGGCCCAAAACAGGGCGAAAACGAGCTTTGAGCAGATATCTGCCCAGTTATGACGCCACTGTGGGTTGTAGGATGTTCCAATGGACCTGAAACTCGACAGAACCTCAGATCAAGTGGTTATGTACCATTGATGATGCCCAGAGAATTTATTACCAGTCAGCAGCCTCGGCTATGGGGCCCAAAACGGGGCGAAAACGAGCTCTGACCAGTTATCTGCCCAGTTATGACGCCACAGTGGGTCGTGAGATGATCCAATGGACCTGAAACTCGACAGAACCTCAGATCGAGTGGTTATGTACCATTGAAGTTGCCCAGAGAATTTATGACCAGTCAGCACCTTCGGCTATGGGGCCCAAAACAGGGTGAAAACGAGCTTTGAGGAGTTATCTGCCCAGTTATGACGCCAGTATGGGTTGGAGGATGATCCAATGAACCCGAATCTCTACAGAACCTTAGATCAAGTGGTTATGTACCATTGATGATGCCCAGAGAATTTATTACCAGTCAGCACCCTCGGCTATGTGGCCCAAAACGGGGCGAAAACGAGCTCTGACCAGTTATCTGCCCAGTTATGACGCCACAGTGGGTTGTAAGATGATCCAATGGACTCGAAACTCTCCGGACCCCTAGACCAAGTTGTCAAGTACTATTCCTGATGCCCAGAGAATTTTTTACCAGTCAGCAACCTCGGCTATGGAGCCTAAAAGAGGGCAAAATCGAGCTTCTGGCAATTATCTGCCCAGTTATGACGCCTAGATGGGTTGGAGGATGATCCAATGGACCCGAATCTCAACAGAATATCAGTGCAAGTGGTTATGTACCATAGATGATGCCCAGAGAATTTTTTTCCCGTCAGCACCCTCGGCTATGGGGCCCAGAAGAGGGCGAAATCGAGCTTTGGGCAGTTATCCGCGCAGTTATGATGCCACTGTGGGATGTGAGATGATCCAATGGACCCGAAACTTCACAGAACCCTAGACCAAGTAGTCACGTACTATCTCTGATGCCCAGAGAATTTATTCAAAGTCAGCACCCTCGGCTATGGGGCCCAAAAGAGGGCGAAATCGAGCTTTGGGCAGTTATCCGCGCAGTTATGACGCCACTGTGGGTTGTCAGATGATCCAATGGACTCGAAACTCCACAAAATCCTAGACCAAGTAATCACGTACTATCTCTGATGCCCAGGGAATTTATTACCAGTCAGCACCCTTGGCTATGGGGCCCAAAACAGGGCGAAAACGAGCTTTGAGCAGATATCTGCCCAGTTATGACGCCACTGTGGGTTGTAGGATGTTCCAATGGACCTGAAACTCGACAGAACCTCAGATCAAGTGGTTATGTACCATTGATGATGCCCAGAGAATTTATTACCAGTCAGCAGCCTCGGCTATGGGGCCCAAAACGGGGCGAAAACGAGCTCTGACCAGTTATCTGCCCAGTTATGACGCCACAGTGGGTCGTGAGATGATCCAATGGACCTGAAACTCGACAGAACCTCAGATCGAGTGGTTATGTACCATTGAAGTTGCCCAGAGAATTTATGACCAGTCAGCACCTTCGGCTATGGGGCCCAAAACAGGGTGAAAACGAGCTTTGAGGAGTTATCTGCCCAGTTATGACGCCAGTATGGGTTGGAGGATGATCCAATGAACCCGAATCTCTACAGAACCTTAGATCAAGTGGTTATGTACCATTGATGATGCCCAGAGAATTTATTACCAGTCAGCACCCTCGGCTATGTGGCCCAAAACGGGGCGAAAACGAGCTCTGACCAGTTATCTGCCCAGTTATGACGCCACAGTGGGTTGTAAGATGATCCAATGGACTCGAAACTCTCCGGACCCCTAGACCAAGTTGTCAAGTACTATTCCTGATGCCCAGAGAATTCATTACCAGTCAGCAACCTCGGCTATGGAGCCTAAAAGAGGGCAAAATCGAGCTTCTGGCAATTATCTGCCCAGTTATGACGCCTAGATGGGTTGGAGGATGATCCAATGGACCCGAATCTCAACAGAATATCAGTGCAAGTGGTTATGTACCATAGATGATGCCCAGAGAATTTTTTTCCCGTCAGCACCCTCGGCTATGGGGCCCAGAAGAGGGCGAAATCGAGCTTTGGGCAGTTATCCGCGCAGTTATGATGCCACTGTGGGATGTGAGATGATCCAATGGACCCGAAACTTCACAGAACCCTAGACCAAGTAGTCACGTACTATCTCTGATGCCCAGAGAATTTATTCAAAGTCAGCACCCTCGGCTATGAGGCCCGAAACAGGGAAAAATCGAGCTTTGAGCAGTTATCTGCCCAGTTATGACGCCACCGTGGGTTGTAAGATGATCGAATGGACCCGAAATTCCACAGAATCCCAGACCGAGTAGTCACGTAGTATCTCTGATGCCCAGAGGATTTATTACCAGTCAGCGACCTCGGCTATGGGGCCCAAAAGAGGGCGACATGGAGTTTTGGGCAGTTATCCGCGCAGTTATGACGCCACTGTGGGTTGTAAGATGATCCAATGGACCCGAAACCTCACAGAATCCTAGACCAAGCAGTCACGTACTGTTCCGATGCCCGGAGAATTTATTACCAGTCAGCGACCTCGGCTATGGGGCCCAAAAGAGGGTGAAATCGAGCCTTGGGCAGTTATCCGAGCAGTTATGACGCCACTGTGGGTTGTAAGATGATCCAATGGAAGCGAAACTCTACAGAATCCTAGACCAAGCAGTCACGTACTGTTCCGATGCCCAGAGAATTTATTACGAGTCAGAACCCTCGGCTATGAGGCCCAAAACGGGGCGAAAACGAGCTCTGACCAGTTATCTGCCAAGTTATGACGCCACAGTGGGTTGTAAGATGATCCAATGGACTCGAAACTCTACAGAACCCTAGACCAAGTAGTCAAATACTATTCCTGATGCCCAGAGGATTTATTACCAGTCAGCACCCTCGGCTATGGAGCCTAAAAGAGGGCAAAATCGAGCTTCTGGCAGTTATCTGCCCAGTTATGACGCCTAGATGGGTTGAAGGATGATCCAATGGACCCGAAACTCGACAGAACCTCAGACCAAGTGGTAACGTACCATTATTGATGCCCAGAGATTTCATTACCAGTCAGCACCCATCGGCTATGGGGCCCAAAACAGGGCGGAAACGAGCTTTGAGCAGTTATCTGCCCATTTTTGACGTCAGTATGGGTTGGAAGATGATCCAATGGACCCGAAACTCCACAGAATCCTAGACCAAGTAGTCACGTAGTATCTCTGATGCCCAGAGGATTTATTACCAGTCAGCACCCTCGGCTATGAGGCCCAAAAGAGGGCGACATGGAGTTTTGGGCAGTTATCCGCGCAGTTATGACGCCACTGTGGGTTGTAAGATGATCCAATGGACCCGAAACTCTACAGAATCCTAGACCAAGCAGTCACGTACTGTTCCGATGCCCAGAGAATTTATTACCAGTCAGCGACCTCGGCTATGGGGCCCAAAAGAGGGTGAAATCGAGCCTTGGGCAGTTATCCGAGCAGTTATGACGCCACTGTGGGTTGTAAGATGATCCAATGGAACCGAAACTCTACAGAATCCTAGACCAAGCAGTCACGTACTGTTCCGATGCCCAGAGAATTTATTACGAGTCAGAACCCTCGGCTATGAGGCCCGAAACAGGGAAAAATCGAGATTTGAGCATTTATCTGCCCAGTTATGACGCCACTGTGGGATGTAGGATGTTTCAATGGACCCGAAACTCGACAGAACCTTAGATTAAGTGGTTATGTAGCATTAACGATGCCCAGAGAATTTATTACCAGTCAGCACCCTCGGCTATGGTGCCCGAAACAGGGAAAAATCGAGCTTTGAGCAGTTATCTGCCCAGTTATGACGCCACCGTGGGTTGTAAGATGATCGAATGGACCCGAAACTCCACAGAATCCTAGACCAAGTAGTCACGTAGTATCTCTGATGCCCAGAGGATTTATTACCAGTCAGCACCCTCGGCTATGGGGCCCAAAAGAGGGCGACATGGAGTTTTGGGCAGTTATCCGCGCAGTTATGACGCCACTGTGGGTTGTAAGATGATCCAATGGACCCGAAACTTTACAGAATCCTAGACCAAGCAGTCACGTACTGTTCCGATGCCCAGAGAATTTATTACCAGTCAGCGACCTCGGCTATGGGGCCCAAAAGAGGGTGAAATCGAGCCTTGGGCAGTTATCCGAGCAGTTATGACGCCACTGTGGGTTGTAAGATGATCCAATGGAACCGAAACTCTACAGAATCCTAGACCAAGCAGTCACGTTCTGTTCCGATGCCCAGAGAATTTATTACGAGTCAGAACCCTCGGCTATGAGGCCCGAAACAGGGAAAAATCGAGATTTGAGCATTTATCTGCCCAGTTATGACGCCACTGTGGGATGTAGGATGTTTCAATGGACCCGAAACTCGACAGAACCTTAGATTAAGTGGTTATGTAGCATTAACGATGCCCAGAGAATTTATTACCAGTCAGCACCCTCGGCTATGGTGCCCAAAACGGGGCGGAATTGAGCTCTGACCAGATATCTGCCCAGTTACGACGCCACAGTGGGTTGTAAGATGATCCAATGGACCCGAAACTCTACAGAATCCTAGATCAAGTAGTCAAGTAATATCTCTGATCCCCAGAGAATTTATTACCAGTCAGCAACCTCGGCTATGGGGCCCAAAACGGGGCGAAAACGAGCTCTGACCAGTTATCTGCCAAGTTATGACGCCACAGTGGGTTGTAAGATGATCCAATGGACTCGAAACTCTACAGAACCCTAGACCAAGTAGTCAAATACTATTCCTGATGCCCAGAGGATTTATTACCAGTCAGCACCCTCGGCTATGGAGCCTAAAAGAGGGCAAAATCGAGCTTCTGGCAGTTATCTGCCCAGTTATGACGCCTAGATGGGTTGAAGGATGATCCAATGGACCCGAAACTCGACAGAACCTCAGACCAAGTGGTAACGTACCATTATTGATGCCCAGAGATTTCATTACCAGTCAGCACCCATCGGCTATGGGGCCCAAAACAGGGCGGAAACGAGCTTTGAGCAGTTATCTGCCCAGTTTTGACGTCAGTATGGGTTGGAAGATGATCCAATGGACCCGAATCTCTACAGAACCTCAGACCAAGTAGTCAAATACTATTCCTGATGCCCAGAGGATTTATTACCAGTCAGCACCCTCGGCTATGGAGCCCAAAACGGGGCGAAAACGAGCTCTGACCAGTTATCTGCCCAGTTATGACGCCACAGTGGGTTGTAAGATGATCCAATGGACTCGAAACTCTACAGAACCCTAGACCAAGTAGTCAAATACTATTCCTGATGCCCAGAGGATTTATTACCAGTCAGCACCCTCGGCTATGGAGCCTAAAAGAGGGCAAAATCGAGCTTCTGGCAGTTATCTGCCCAGTTATGACGCCAGTATGGGTGGAGGATGATCCAATGAACCCGAATCTCTTCAGAACCTTAGATCAAGTGGCTATGTACCATTGATGATGCCCAGAGAATTTATTACCAGTCAACACCCTCGGCTATGGGGCCCAAAACGGGGCGAAAACGAGCTCTGACCAGTTATCTGCACAGTTATGACGCCACAGTGGGTTGTAAGATGATCCAATGGACCCGAAACGCTACAGAATCCTAGACAAAGTAGTCAAGTACTATCTCTGATGCCCAGAGAATTCATTACCAGTCAGCACCCTCGGCTATGAGGCCCGAAACAGGGAAAAATCGAGCTTTGAGCAGTTATCTGCCCAGTTATGACGCCACTGGGGGTCGTAGGATGTTGCAATGGACCTAAAACTCGACAGAACCTCAGTTCAAGTGGTGATGTAACATTGAAGTTGCCCAGAGAATTTATTACTAGTCAGCACCCTCGGCTACGGGGCCCGGAACAGGGAAAAATGGAGCTTCGAGCAGTTATCTGCCCAGTTATGACGCCACTGTGGATTGTAGGATGTTCCAATGGACCTGACACTCGGCAGAACCTCAGATCAAGTGGTTATGTACCATTAAAGTTGCCCAGAGAATTTATGACCAGTCAGCACCTTCGGCTATGGGGCCCAAAAGAGGGTGAAAACGAGCTTCGAGGAGTTATCTGCCCAGTTACGACGCCAGTATGGTTTGGAGGATGATCCAATGGACCCGAATCTCAACAGAACCTTAGATCAAGTGGTTATGTACCATTGATGATGCCCAGAGAATCTATTACCAGTCTGCACCCTCGGCTATGGGGCCCAAAACGGGGTGAAATCGAGCTTTGGGCAGTTATCCGCGCAGTTATGACGCCACTGTGGGTTGTGAGATGATCCAATGGACCCGAAACTCTACAAAATCCTAGACCAAGTAGTCAAGTACTATCTCTGATGCCCAGAGAATTTATTACCGGTCAGCACCCTCGGCTATGGAGCCTAAAAGAGGGCAAAATCGAGCTTCTGGCAATTATCTCCCCAGTTATGACGCCTAGATGGGTTGGAGGATGATCCAATGGACCCAAATCTCAACAGAATATCAGTGCAAGTGGTTTTGTACCATAGATGATGCCCAGAGAATTTTTTTCCCGTCAGCACCCTCGGCTATGGGGCCCAGAAGAGGGCGAAATCGAGCTTTGGGCAGTTATCCGCGCAGTTATGATGCCACTGTGGGATGTAAGATGATGCAATGGACTCGAAACTCTCCGGACCCCTACACCAAGTTGTCAAGTACTATTCCTGATGCCCAGAGAATTTATCACCAGTCAGCAACCTCGGCTATGGAGCCTAAAAGAGGGCAAAATCGAGCTTCTGGCAATTATCTGCCCAGTTATGACGCCTAGATGGGTTGGAGGATGATCCAATGGACCCAAATCTCAACAGAATATCAGTGCAAGTGGTTATGTACCATAGATGATGCCCAGAGAATTTTTTTCCCGTCAGCACCCTCGGCTATGGGGCCCAGAAGAGGGCGAAATCGAGCTTTGGGCAGTTATCCGCGCAGTTATGATGCCACTGTGGGATGTAAGATGATCCAATGGACCCGAAACTTCACAGAACCCTAGACCAAGTAGTCACGTACTATCTCTGATGCCCAGAGAATTTATTCAAAGTCAGCACCCTCGGCTATGAGGCCCGAAACAGGGAAAAATCGAGCTTTGAGCAGTTATCTGCCCAGTTATGACGCCACCGTGGGTTGTAAGATGATCGAATGGACCCGGAACCCTACAGAATCCTAGACCGAGTAGTCACGTAGTATCTCTGATGCCCAGAGAATTTATTACCTGTCAGCACCCTCGGCTATGGGGCCCAAAAGAGGGCGAAATGGAGTTTTGGGCAGTTATCCGCGCAGTTATGACGCCACTGTGGGTTGTAAGATGATCCAATGGACCCGAAACTCTACAGAATCCTAGACCAAGCAGTCACGTACTGTTCCGATGCCCAGAGAATTTATTACCAGTCAGCACCCCCGGCTATGGGGCCCAAAAGAGGGCGAAATGGAGTTTTGGGCAGTTATCCGCGCAGTTATGACGCCACTGTGGGTTGTAAGATGATCCAATGGAACCGAAACTCTACAGAATCCTAGACCAAGCAGTCACGTCCTGTTCCGATGCCCAGAGAATTTATTACGAGTCAGAACCCTCGGCTATGAGGCCCGAAACAGGGAAAAATCGAGATTTGAGCATTTATCTGCCCAGTTATGACGCCACTGTGGGATGTAGGATGTTTCAACGGACCCGAAACTCGACAGAACCTTAGATTAAGTGGTTATGTAGCATAAACGATGCCCAGAGAATTTATTACCAGTCAGCACCCTCGGCTATGGTGCCCAAAACGGGGCGGAATTGAGCTCTGACCAGATATCTGCCCAGTTTTGACGTCAGTATGGGTTGGAAGATGATCCAATGGACCCGAATCTCTACAGAACCTCAGATCGAGTAGTTATGTACCATTGATGATGCCCAGAGAATTTTTTACCAGTCAGCAACCTCGGCTATGGGGCCCAAAAGAGGGCGAAATCGAGCTTTGGGCAGTTATCCGCGCAGTTATGACGCCACTGTGGGTTGTCAGATGATCCAATAGACTCGAAACTCCACAAAATCCTACACCAAGTGATCACGTACTATCTCTGATGCCCAGGAAATTTATTACCGGTCAGCAACCTTGGCTATGGGGCCCAAAACAGGGCGAAAACGAGCTTTGAGCAGATATCTGCCCAGTTATGACGCCACTGTGGGTTGTAGGATGTTTCAATGGACCCGAACCTCGACAGAACCTTAGATTAAGTGGTTATGTAGCATTAACAATGCCCAGAGAATTTATTACCAGTCAGCAACCTCGGCTATGGGGCCCAAAACGGGGCGAAAACGAGCTCTGACCAGTTATCTGCCCAGTTATGACGCCACTGGGGGTTGTAAGATCATCGAATGGACCCGAAACTCCACAGAATCCTAGACCAAGTAGTCACGTAGTATCTCTGATGCCCAGAGAATTTATTACCAGTCAGCACCCTCGCCTATGGGGCCCAAAAGAGGGCGACATGGAGTTTTGGGCAGTTATCCGCGCAGTTATGACGCCACTGTGGGTTGTAAGATGATCCAATGGACCCGAAACTTCACAGAATCCTAGAACAAGCAGTCACGTACTGTTCCGATGCCCAGAGAATTTATTACCAGTCAGCACCCTCGGCTATGGGGCCCAAAAGAGGGTGAAATCGAGCCTTGGGCAGTTATCCGAGCAGTTATGACGCCACTGTGGGTTGTAAGATGATCCAATGGAACCGAAACTCTACAGAATCCTAGACCAAGCAGTCACGTACTGTTCCGATGCCCAGAGAATTTATTACGAGTCAGAACCCTAGGCTATGAGGCCCGAAACAGGGAAAAATCGAGATTTGAGCATTTATCTGCCCAGTTATGACGCCACTGTGGGATGTAGGATGTTTCAATGGACCCGAAACTCGACAGAACCTTAGATTAAGTGGTTATGTAGCATTAACGATGCCCACAGAATTTATTACCAGTCAGCACCCTCGGCTATGTTGCCCAAAACGGGGCGGAATTGAGCTCTGACCAGATATCTGCCCAGTTACGACGCCACAGTGGGTTGTAAGATGATCCAATGGACCCGAAACTCTACAGAATCCTAGATCAAGTAGTCAAGTAATATCTCTGATCCCCAGAGAATTTATTACCAGTCAGCAACCTCGGCTATGGGGCCCAAAACGGGGCGAAAACGAGCTCTGACCAGTTATCTGCCAAGTTATGACGCCACAGTGGGTTGTAAGATGATCCAATGGACTCGAAACTCTACAGAACCCTAGACCAAGTAGTCAAATACTATTCCTGATGCCCAGAGGATTTGTTACCAGTCAGCACCCTCGGCTATGGAGCCTAAAAGAGGGCAAAATCGAGCTTCTGGCAGTTATCTGCCCAGTTATGACGCCTAGATGGGTTGAAGGATGATCCAATGGACCCGAAACTCGACAGAACCTCAGACCAAGTGGTAACGTACCATTATTGATGCCCAGAGATTTCATTACCAGTCAGCACCCATCGGCTATGGGGCCCAAAACAGGGCGGAAACGAGCTTTGAGCAGTTATCTGCCCAGTTTTGACGTCAGTATGGGTTGGAAGATGATCCAATGGACCCGAATCTCTACAGAACCTCAGACCAAGTAGTCAAATACTATCTCTGATCCCCAGAGAATTTATTACCAGTCAGCAACCTCGGCTATGGGGCCCAAAACGGGGCGAAAACGAGCTCTGACCAGTTATCTGCCCAGTTATGACGCCACAGTGGGTTGTAAGATGATCCAATGGACTCGAAACTCTACAGAACCCTAGACCAAGTAGTCAAATGCTATTCCTGATGCCCAGAGGATTTATTACCAGTCAGCACCCTCGGCTATGGAGCCTAAAAGAGGGCAAAATCGAGCTTCTGGCAGTTATCTGCCCAGTTATGACGCCTAGATGGGTTGAAGGATGATCCAATGGACCCAAAACTCGACAGAACCTCAGACCAAGTGGTAACGTACCATTATTGATGCCCAGAGATTTCATTACCAGTCAGCACCCATCGGCTATGGGGCCCAAAACAGGGCGGAAACGAGCTTTGAGCAGTTATCTGCCCAGTTTTGACGTCAGTATGGGTTGGAAGATGATCCAATGGACCCGAATCTCTACAGAACCTCAGATCAAGTAGTTATGTACCATTGATGATGCCCAGAGAATTTTTTACCAGTCAGCACCCTCGGCTATGGGGCCCAAAAGAGGGCGAAATCGAGCTTTGGGCAGTTATCCGCGCAGTTATGACGCCACTGTGGGTTGTCAGATGATCCAATGGACTCGAAACTCCACAAAATCTTAGACCAAGTAATCACGTACTATCTCTGATGCCCAGGGAATTTATTACCAGTCAGCACCCTTGGCTATGGGGCCCAAAACAGGGCGAAAACGAGCTTTGAGCAGATATCTGCCCAGTTATGACGCCACTGTGGGTTGTAGGATGTTCCAATGGACCTGAAACTCGACAGAACCTCAGATTAAGTTGTTATGTAACATTGATGATGCCCAGAGATTTGATTACCAGTCAGCAGCCTCGGCTATGGGGCCCAAAACGGGGCGAAAACGAGCTCTGACCATTTATCTGCCCAGTTATGACGCCTCAGTGGGTCGTAAGATGATCCAATGGACCTGAAACTCGACAGAACCTCAGATCAAGTGGTTATGTACCATTAAAGTTAGCCAGAGAATTTATGACCAGTCAGCACCTTCGGCTATGGGGCCCGGAACAGGGTGAAAACGAGCTTTGAGGAGTTATCTGCCCAGTTATGACGCCAGTATGGGTGGAGGATGATCCAATGAACCCGAATCTCTACAGAACCTTAGATCAAGTGGCTATGTACCATTGATGATGCCCAGAGAATTTATTACCAGTCAACACCCTCGGCTATGGGGCCCAAAACGGGGCGAAAACGAGCTCTGACCAGTTATCTGCACAGTTATGACGCCACAGTGGGTTGTAAGATGATCCAATGGACCCGAAACGCTACAGAATCCTAGACAAAGTAGTCAAGTACTATCTTTGATGCCCATAGAATTCATTACCAGTCAGCACCCTCGGCTATGAGGCCCGAAACAAGGAAAAATCGAGCTTTGAGCAGTTATCTGCCCAGTTATGACGCCACTGGGGGTCGTAGGATGTTGCAATGGACCTAAAACTCGACAGAACCTCAGTTCAAGTGGTGATGTAACATTGGAGTTGCCCAGAGAATTTATTACTAGTCAGCACCCTCGGCTACGGGGCCCGGAACAGGGAAAAATGGAGCTTCGAGCAGTTATCTGCCCAGTTATGACGCCACTGTGGATTGTAGGATGTTCCAATGGACCTGAAACTCGACAGAACCTCAGATCAAAGGGTTATGTACCATTAAAGTTGCCCAGAGAATTTATGACCAGTCAGCACCTTCGGCTATGGGGCCCAAAAGAGGGTGAAAACGAGCTTCGAGGAGTTATCTGCCCAGTTACGACGCCAGTATGGGTTGGAGGATGATCCAATGGACCCGAATCTCAACAGAACCTTAGATCAAGTGGTTATGTACCATTGATGATGCCCAGAGAATCTATTACCAGTCAGCACCCTCGGCTATGGGGCCCAAAACGGGGTGAAATCGAGCTTTGGGCAGTTATCCGCGCAGTTATGACGCCACTGTGGGTTGTGAGATGATCCAATGGACCCGAAACTCTACAAAATCCTAGACCAAGTAGTCAAGTACTATCTCTGATGCCCAGAGAATTTATTACCGGTCAGCACCCTCGGCTATGGAGCCTAAAAGAGGGCAAAATCGAGCTTCTGGCAATTATCTGCCCAGTTATGACGCCTAGATGGGTTGGAGGATGATCCAATGGACTCAAATCTCAACAGAATATCAGTGCAAGTGGTTATGTACCATAGATGATGCCCAGAGAATTTTTTTCCCGTCAGCACCCTCGGCTATGGGGCCCAGAAGAGGGCGAAATCGAGCTTTGGGCAGTTATCCGCGCAGTTATGATGCCACTGTGGGATGTAAGATGATCCAATGGACCCGAAACTCCACAGAACCCTAGACCAAGTAGTCACGTACTATCTCTGATGCCCAGAGAATTCATTCAAAGTCAGCACCCTCGGCTATGAGGCCCGAAACAGGGAAAAATCGAGCTTTGAGCAGTTATCTGCCCAGTTATGACGCCACCGTGGGTTGTAAGATGATCGAATGGACCCGAAACTCTACAGAATCCTAGACCAAGTAGTCACGTAGTATCTCTGATGCCCAAGGATTTTATAACCTGTCAGCACCCTCGGCTATGGGGCCCAAAAGAGGGCGAAATGGAGTTTTGGGCAGTTATCCGCGCAATTATGACGCCACTGTGGGTTGTAAGATGATCCAATGGACCCGAAACTCTACAGAATCCTAGACCAAGCAGTCACGTACTGTTCCGATGCCCAGAGAATTTATTACCAGTCAGCACCCCCGGCTATGGGGCCCAAAAGAGGGTGAAATCGAGCCATGGGCAGTTATCCGAGCAGTTATGACGCCACTGTGGGTTGTAAGATGATCCAATGGAACCGAAACTCTACAGAATCCTAGACCAAGCAGTCACGTCCTGTTCCGATGCCCAGAGAATTTATTACGAGTCAGAACCCTCGGCTATGAGGCCCGAAACAGGGAAAAATCGAGACTTGAGCATTTATCTGCCCAGTTATGACGCCACTGTGGGATGTAGGATGTTTCAATGGACCCGAAACTCGACAGAACCTTAGATTAAGTGGTTATGTAGCATTAACGATGCCCAGAGAATTTATTACCAGTCAGCACCCTCGGCTATGGTGCCCAAAACAGGGCGGAATTGAGCTCTGACCAGATATCTGCCCAGTTTTGACGTCAGTATGAGTTGGAAGATGATCCAATGGACCCGAATCTCTACAGAACCTCAGATCAAGTAGTTATGTACCATTGATGATGCCCAGAGAATTTTTTACCAGTCAGCAACCTCGGCTATGGGGCCCAAAAGAGGGCGAAATCGAGCTTTGGGCAGTTATCCGCGCAGTTATGACGCCACTGTGGGTTGTCAGATGATCCAATGGACTCGAAACTCCACAAAATCCTAGACCAAGTAATCACAAACTATCTCTGAAGCCCAGGGAATTTATTACCAGTCAGCAGCCTCGGCTATGGGGCCCAAAACGGGGCGAAAACGAGCTCTGACCAGTTATCTGCCCAGTTATGACGCCACAGTGGGTCGTAAGATGATCCAATGGACCTGAAACTCGACAGAACCTCAGATCAAGTGGTTATGTACCATTAAAGTTGCCCAGAGAATTTATGACCAGTCAGCACCTTCGGCTATGGGGCCCAAAACAGGGTGAAAACGAGCTTTGAGGAGTTATCTGCCCAGTTATGACGCCAGTATGGGTTGGAGGATGATCCAATGAACCCGAATCTCTACAGAACCTTAGATCAAGTGGCTATGTACCATTGATGATGCCCAGAGAATTTATTACCAGTCAACACCCTCGGCTATGGGGTCCAAAACGTGGCGAAAACGAGCTCTGACCAGTTATCTGCACAGTTATGACGCCACAGTGGGTTGTAAGATGATCCAATGGACCCGAAACTCTACAGAATCCTAGACAAAGTAGTCAAGTACTATCTCTGATGCCCAGAGAATTCATTACCAGTCAGCACCCTCGGCTATGAGGCCCGAAACAGGGAAAAATCGAGCTTTGAGCAGTTATCTGCCCAGTTATGACGCCACTGGGGGTTGTAGGATGTTGCAATGGACCTAAAACTCGACAGAACCTCAGTTCAAGTGGTGATGTAACATTGGAGTTGCCCAGAGAATTTATTACTAGTCAGCACCCTCGGCTACGGGGCCCGGAACAGAGGAAAATCGAGCTTCGAGCAGTTATCTCCCCAGTTATGACGCCACTGTGGATTGTAGGATGTTCCAATGGACCTGAAACTCGACAGAACCTCAGATCAAGTGGTTATGTACCATTAAAGTTGCCCAGAGAATTTATGACCAGTCAGCACCTTCGGCTATGGGGCCCAAAAGAGGGTGAAAACGAGCTTTGAGGAGTTATCTGCCCAGTTATGACGCCAGTATGGGTTGGAGGATGATCCAATGGACCTGAAACTCGACAGAACCTTAGATCAAGTGGTTATGTACCATTAATCATGCCCAGAGAATTTATTACCAGTCAACACCCTCGGCTATGGGGCCCAAAACGGGGCGAAAACGAGCTCTGACCAGTTATCTGCACAGTTATGACGCCACAGTGGGTTGTAAGATGATCCAATGGACCCGAAACGCTACAGAATCCTAGACCAAGTTGTCAAGTACTATTTCTGATGCCCAGAGAATTTATTACCAGTCAGCAACCTCGGCTATGGAGCCTAAAAGAGGGCAAAATCGAGCTTCTGGCAATTATCTGCCCAGTTATGGAGCCTAGATGGGTTGGAGGATGATCCAATGGACCCGAATCTTAACAGAATATCAGTGCAAGTGGTTTTGTACCATAGATGATGCCCAGAGAATTTTTTTCCCGTCAGCACCCTCGGCTATGGGGCCCAGAAGAGGGCGAAATCGAGCTTTGGGCAGTTATCCGCGCAGTTATGATGCCACTGTGGGATGTAAGATGATCCAATGGACCCGAAACTTCACAGAACCCTAGACCAAGTAGTCACGTACTATCTCTGATGCCCAGAGAATTCATTCAAAGTCAGCACCCTCGGCTATGAGGCCCGAAACAGGGAAAAATCGAGCTTTGAGCAGTTATCTGCCCAGTTATGACGCCACCGTGGGTTGTAAGATGATCGAATGGACCCGAAACTCCACAGAATCCTAGACCAAGTAGTCACGTAGTATCTCTGCCGCCCAGAGGATTTATTACCAGTCAGCACCCTCGGCTATGGGGCCCAAAAGAGGGCGACATGGAGTTTTGGGCAGTTATCCGCGCAGTTATGACGCCACTGTGGGTTCAAGATGATCGAATGGACCCGAAACTTTACAGAATCCTAGACCAAGCAGTCACGTACTGTTCCGATGCCCAGAGAATTTATTACCAGTCAGCACCCTCGGCTATGGGGCCCAAAAGAGGGTGAAATCGAGCCTTGGGCAGTTATCCGAGCAGTTATGACGCCATTGTGGGTTGTAAGATGATCCAATGGAACCGAAACTCCACAGAATCCTAGACCAAGCAGTCACGTACTGTTCCGATGCCCAGAGAATTTATTACGAGTCAGAACCCTCGGCTATGAGGCCCGAAACAGGGAAAAATCGAGATTTGAGCATTTATCTGCCCACTTATGACGCCACTGTGGGATGTAGGATGTTTCAATGGACCCGAAACTCGACAGAACCTTAGATTAAGTGGTTATGTAGCATTAACGATGCCCAGAGAATTTATTACCAGTCAGCACCCTCGGCTATGGTGCCCAAAACGGGGCGGAATTGAGCTCTGACCAGATATCTGCCCAGTTACGACGCCACAGTGGGTTGTAAGATGATCCAATGGACCCGAAACTCTACAGAATCCTAGATCAAGTAGTCAAGTACTATCTCTGATCCCCAGAGAATTTATTACCAGTCAGCAACCTCGGCTATGGGGCCCAAAACGGGGCGAAAACGAGCTCTGACCAGTTATCTGCCCAGTTATGACGCCACAGTGGGTTGTTAGATGATCCAATGGACTCGAAACTCTACAGAACCCTAGACCAAGTAGTCAAATGCTATTCCTGATGCCCAGAGGATTTATTACCAGTCAGCACCCTCGGCTATGGAGCCTAAAAGAGGGCAAAATCGAGCTTCTGGCAGTTATCTGCCCAGTTATGACGCCTAGATGGGTTGAAGGATGATCCAATGGACCCGAAACTCGACAGAACCTCAGACCAAGTGGTAACGTACCATTATTGGTGCCCAGAGATTTCATTACCAGTCAGCACCCATCGGCTATGGGGCCCAAAACAGGGCGGAAACGAGCTTTGAGCAGTTATCTGCCCAGTTTTGACGTCAGTATGGGTTGGAAGATGATCCAATGGACCCGAATCTCTACAGAACCTCAGATCAAGTAGTTATGTACCATTGATGATGCCCAGAGAATTTTTTACCAGTCAGCACCCTCGGCTATGGGGCCCAAAAGAGGGCGAAATCGAGCTTTGGGCAGTTATCCGCGCAGTTATGACGCCACTGTTGGTTGTCAGATGATCCAATGGACTCGAAACTCCACAAAATCCTAGACCAAGTAATCACGTACTATCTCTGATGCCCAGGGAATTTATTACCAGTCAGCACCCTTGGCTATGGGGCCCAAAACAGGGCGAAAACGAGCTTTGAGCAGATATCTGCCCAGTTATGACGCCACTGTGGGTTGTAGGATGTTCCAATGGACCTGAAACTCGACAGAACCTCAGATTAAGTGGTTATGTAACATTGATGATGCCCAGAGATTTGATTACCAGTCAGCAGCCTCGGCTATCGGGCCCACAACGGGGCGAAAACGAGCTCTGACCATTTATCTGCCCAGTTATGACGCCTCAGTGGGTCGTAAGATGATCCAATGGACCTGAAACTCGACAGAACCTCAGATCAAGTGGTTATGTACCATTAAAGTTGCCCAGAGAATTTATGACCAGTCAGCACCTTCGGCTATGGGGCCCAAAACAGGGTGAAAACGAGCTTTGAGGAGTTATCTGCCCAGTTATGACGCCAGTATGGGTGGAGGATGATCCAATGAACCCGAATCTCTACAGAACCTTAGATCAAGTGGCTATGTACCATTGATGATGCCCAGAGAATTTATTACCAGTCAACACCCTCGGCTATGGGGCCCAAAACGGGGCGAAAACGAGCTCTGACCAGTTATCTGCACAGTTATGACGCCACAGTGGGTTGTAAGATGATCCAATGGACCCGAAACGCTACAGAATCCTAGACAAAGTAGTCAAGTACTATCTCTGATGCCCAGAGAATTCATTACCAGTCAGCACCCCCGGCTATGAGGCCCGAAACAGGGAAAAATCGAGCTTTGAGCACTTATCTGCCCAGTTATGACGCCACTGGGGGTTGTAGGATGTTGCAATGGACCTAAATTTCGACAGAACCTCAGTTCAAGTGGTGATGTAACATTGGAGTTGCCCAGAGAATTTATTACTAGTCAGCACCCTCGGCTACGGGGCCCGGAACAGGGAAAAATGGAGCTTCGAGCAGTTATCTGCCCAGTTATGACGCCACTGTGGATTGTAGGATGTTCCAATGGACCTGAAACTCGACAGAACCTCAGATCAAGTGGTTATGTACCATTAAAGTTGCCCAGGGAATTCATTACCAGTCAGCACCCTTGGCTATGGGGCCCAAAACAGGGCGAAAACGAACTTTGAGCAGTTATCTGCCCAGTTTTGACGCCACCGTGGGTCGTAAGATGATCGAATGGACCCGAAACTCGACAAAACCTCAGATTAAGTGGTTATGTACAATTGAAGATTCCCAGAGAATTTATGACCAGTCAGCACCTTCGGCTATGGGGCCCAAAAGAGGGTGAAAACGAGCTTTGAGGAGTTATCTGCCCAGTTACGACGCCAGTATGGGTTGGAGGATGATCCAATGGACCCGAATCTCAACAGAACCTTAGATCAAGTGGTTTTGTACCATTGATGATGCCCAGAGAATCTATTAACAGTCAGCACCCTCGGCTATGGGGCCCAAAACGGGGCGAAAACGAGCTCTGACCAGTTATCTGCCCAGTTATGACGCCCAGTGGGTTGTAAGATGATCCAATGGACTCGAAACTCTCCGGACCCCTAGACCAAGTTGTCAAGTACTATTCCTGATGCCCAGAGAATTTATTACCAGTCAGCACCCTCGGCTATGTGGCCCGAAACAGGGAAAAATCGAGCTTTGAGCAGTTATCTGCCAGTTATGACGCCACTGTGGGTTGTAGGATGTTCCAATGGACCTGAAACTCGACAGAACCTCAGTTCAAGTGGTCATGTAACATTGGAGTTGCCCAGAGAATTTATTACTAGTCAGCACCCTCGGCTACGGGGCCCGAAACAGGGAAAAATCGAGCTTCGAGCAGTTATCTGCCCAGTTATGACGCCACTGTGGATTGTAGGATGTTCCAATGGACCTGAAACTCGACAGAACCTCAGATCAAGTGGTTATGTACCATTGAAGTTGCCCAGAGAATTTATGACCAGTCAGCACCTTCGGCTATGGGGCCCAAAACAGGGTGAAAACGAGCTTTGGAGAGTTATCTGCCCAGTTATGACGCCAGTATGGGTTGGAGGATGATCCAATGGACCTGAAACTCGACAGAACCTTGTATCAAGTGGTTATGTACCATTGATCATGCCCAGAGGATTTATTACCAGTCAGCACCCTCGGCTTAGTGGCCCAAAACGGGTCGAAAACGAGCTCTGACCAGTTATCTGCCCAGTTATGACGCCACAGTGGGTTGTAAGATGATCCAATGGACTCGAAACTCTCCGGACCCCTAGACCAAGTTGTCAAGTACTATTCCTGATGCCCAGAGAATTTATTACCAGTCAGCAACCTCGGCTATGGAGCCTAAAAGAGGGCAAAATCGAGCTTCTGGCAATTATCTGCCCAGTTATGACGCCTAGATGGGTTGGAGGATGATCCAATGGACCCGAATCTCAACAAAATATCAGTGCTAGTGGTTATGTACCATACATGATGCCCAGAGAATTTTTTTCCCGTCAGCACCCTCGGCTATGGGGCCCAGAAGAGGGCGAAATCGAGCTTTGGGCAGTTATCCGCGCAGTTATGATGCCACTGTGGGATGTAAGATGATCCAATGGACCCGAAACTTCACAAGACCCTAGACCAAGTAGTCACAAACTATCTCTGATGCCCAGAGATTTCATTAAAAGTCAGCACCCTCGGCTATGAGGCCCGAAACAGGGAAAAATCGAGCTTTGAGCAGTTATCTGCCCAGTTATGACGCCACCGTGGGTTGTAAGATGATCCAATGGACTCGAAACTCCACAAAATCCTAGACCAAGTAATCACGTAATATCTCTGTTGCCCAGGGAATTTATTACCAGTCAGCACCCTTGGCTATGGGGCCCAAAAGAGGGCGAAATGGAGTTTTGGGCAGTTATCCGCGCAGTTATGACGCCACTGTGGGTTGTAAGATGATCCAATGGACCCGAAACTCTACAGAATCCTAGACCAAGCAGTCACGTACTGTTCCGATGCCCAGAGAATTTATTACCAGTCAGCACCCTCGGCTATGGGGCCCAAAAGAGGGTGAAATCGAGCCATGGGCAGTTATCCGAGCAGTTATGACGCCACTGTGGGTTGTAAGATGATCCAATGGAACCGAAACTCTACAGAATCCTAGTTCAAGCAGTCACGTACTGTTCCGATGCCCAGAGAATTTATTACGAGTCAGAACCCTCGGCTATGAGGCCCGAAACAGGGAAAAATCGAGATTTGAGCATTTATCTGCCCAGTTATGACGCCACTGTGGGATGTAGGATGTTTCAATGGACCCGAAACTCGACAGAACCTTAGATTAAGTGGTTATGTAGCATTAACGATGCCCAGAGAATTTATTACCAGTCAGCACCCTCGGCTATGGTGCCCAAAACGGGGCGGAATTGAGCTCTGACCAGATATCTGCCCAGTTTTGACGTCAGTTTGGGTTGGAAGATGATCCAATGGACCCGAATCTCTACAGAACCTCAGATCAAGTAGTTATGTACCATTGATGATGCCCAGAGAATTTTTTACCAGTCAGCAACCTCGGCTATGGGGCCCAAAAGAGGGCGAAATCGAGCTTTGGGCAGTTATCCGCGCAGTTATGACGCCACTGTGGGTTGTCAGATGATCCAATGGACTTGAAACTCCACAAAATCCTAGACCAAGTAATCACGTACTATCTCTGATGCCCAGGGAATTTATTACCAGTCAGCACCCTTGGCGATGGGGCCCAAAACAGGGCGAAAACGAGCTTTGAGCAGATATCTGCCCAGTTATGACGCCACTGTGGGTTGTAGGATGTTCCAATGGACCTGAAACTCGACAGAACCTCAGATCAAGTGGTTATGTACCATTGATGATGCCCAGAGAATTTATTACCAGTCAGCAGCCTCGGCTATGGGGCCCAAAACGGGGCGAAAACGAGCTCTGACCAGTTATCTGCCCAAATATGACGCCACAGTGGGTCGTAAGATGATCCAATGGACCTGAAACTCGACAGAACCCCAGAACAAGTGGTTATGTACCATTGAAGTTGCCCAGAGAATTTATGACCATACAGCACCTTCGGCTATGGGGCCCAAAACAGGGTGAAAACGAGCTTTGAGGAGTTATCTGCCCAGTTATGACGCCAGTATGGGTTGGAGGATGATCCAATGAACCCGAATCTCTAGAGAACCTTAGATCAAGTGGCTATGTACCATTGATGATGCCCAGAGAATTTATTACCAGTCAACACCCTCGGCTATGGGGTCCAAAACGGGGCGAAAACGAGCTCTGACCAGTTATCTGCACAGTTATGACGCCACAGTGGGTTGTAAGATGATCCAATGGACCCGAAACTCTACAGAATCCTAGACAAAGTAGTCAAGTACTATCTCTGATGCCCAGAGAATTCATTACCAGTCAGCACCCTCGGCTATGAGGCCCGAAACAGGGAAAAATCGAGCTTCGAGCAGTTATCTCCCCAGTTATGACGCCACTGTGGATTATAGGATGTTCCAATGGACCTGGAACTCGACAGAACCTCAGATCAAGTGGTTATGTACCATTCAAGTTACCCAGATAATTTTTGACCAGTCAGCACCTTCGGCTATGGGGCCCAAAAGAGGGTGAAAACGAGCTTTGAGGAGTTATCTGCCCAGTTATGACGCCAGTATGGGTTGGAGGATGATCCAATGGACCTGAAACTCGAAAGAACCTTAGATCAAGTGGTTATGTACCATTGGTAATGCCCAGAGAATTTATTACCAGTCAGCACCCTCGGCTATGTGGCCCAAACGGGGCGAAAACGAGCTCTGACCAGTTATCTGCCCAGTTATGACGCCACTGGGGGTTGTAGGATGTTGCAATGGACCTAAAAGTCGACAGAACCTCAGTTCAAGTGGTGATGTAACATTGGAGTTGCCCAGAGAATTCATTACTAGTCAGCACCCTCGGCTACGGGGCGCGGAACAGGGAAAAATCGAGCTTCGAGCAGTTATCTCCCCAGTTATGACGCCACTGTGGATTATAGGATGTTCCAATGGACCTGGAACTCGACAGAACCTAAGATCAAGTGGTTATGTACCATTCAAGTTACCCAGATAATTTTTGACCAGTCAGCACCTTCGGCTATGGGGCCCAAAAGAGGGTGAAAACGAGCTTTGAGGAGTTATCTGCCCAGTTATGACGCCAGTATGGGTTGGAGGATGATCCAATGGACCTGAAACTCGAAAGAACCTTCGATAAAGTGGTTATGTACCATTGGTAATGCCCAGAGAATTTATTACCAGTCAGCACCCTCGGCTATGTGGCCCAAACGGGGCGAAAACGAGCTCTGACCAGTTATCTGCCCAGTTATGACGCCACAGTGGGTTGTAAGATGATCCAATGGACTCGAAACTCTCCGGACCCCTAGACCAAGTTGTCAAGTACTATTCCTGATGCCCAGAGAATTTATTACCAGTCAGCAACCTTGGCTATGGAGCCTAAAAGAGGGCAAAATCGAGCTTCTGGCCATTATCTGCCCAGTTATGTCACCTAGATGGGTTGGAGGATGATCCAATGGACCCAAATCTCAACAGAATATCAGTGCAAGTGGTTATGTACCATAGATGATGCCCAGAGAATTTTTTTCCCGTCAGCACCCTCGGCTATGGGGCCCAGAAGAGGGCGAAATCGAGCTTTGGGCAGTTATCCGCGCAGTTATGATGCCACTGTGGGATGTAAGATGATCCAATGGACCCGAAATTTCACAGAATCCTAGACCAAGTAGTCACGTACTATCTCTGATGCCCAGAGAATTTATTCAAAGTCAGCACCCTCGGCTATGAGGCCCGAAACAGGGAAAAATCGAGCTTTGAGCAGTTATCTGCCCAGTTATGACGCCACTGTGGGATGTAAGATGATCCAATGGACGCGAAACTCTACAGAATCCTAGACCGAGCAGTCACGTACTGTTCCGATGCCCAGAGAATTTATTACCAGTCAGCACCCTCGGCTATGGGGCCCAAAAGAGGGTGAAATCGAGCCATGGGCAATTATCCGAGCAGTTATGACGCCACTGTGGGTTGTAAGATGATCCAATGGAACCGAAACTCTACAGAATCCTAGACCAAGCAGTCAAGTACTGTTCCGATGCCCAGAGAATTTATTACGAGTCAGAACCCTCGGCTATGAGGCCCGAAACAGGGAAAAATCGAGATTTGAGCATTTACCTGCCCAGTTATGACGCCACTGTGGGATGTAGGATGTTTCAATGGACCCGAAACTCGACAGAACCTTAGATTGAGTGGTTATGTAGCATTAACGATGCCCAGAGAATTCATTACCAGTCAGCACCCTCGGCTATGGTGCCCAAAACGGGGCGGAATTGAGCTCTGACCAGATATCTGCCCAGTTTTGACGTCAGTATGGGTTGGAAGATGATCCAATGGACCCGAATCTCTACAGAACCTCAGATCAAGTAGTTATGTACCATTGATGATGCCCAAAGAATTTTTTACCAGTCAGCAACCTCGGCTATGGGGCCCAAAAGAGGGCGAAATCGAGCTTTGGGCAGTTATCCGCGCAGTTATGACGCCACTGTGGGTTGTCAGATGATCCAATGGACTCGAAACTCCACAAAATCCTAGACCAAGTAATCACGTACTATCTCTGATGCCCAGGGAATTTATTACCAGTCAGCACCCTTGGCTATGGGGCCCAAAACAGGGCGAAAACGAGCTTTGAGCAGATATCTGCCCAGTTATGACGCCACTGTGAGTTGTAGGATGTTCCAATGGACCTGAAACTCGACAGAACCTCAGATCAAGTGGTTATGTACCATTGATGATGCCCAGAGAATTTATTACCAGTCAGCAGCCTCGGCTATGGGGCCCAAAACGGGGCGAAAACGAGCTCTGACCAGTTATCTGCCCAGTTATGACGCCACAGTGGGTCGTGAGATGATCCAATGGACCTGAAACTCGACAGAACCTCAGATCGAGTGGTTATGTACCATTGAAGTTGCCCAGAGAATTTATGACCAGTCAGCACCTTCGGCTATGGGGCCCAAAACAGGGTGAAAACGAGCTTTGAGGAGTTATCTGCCCAGTTATGACGCCAGTATGGGTTGGAGGATGATCCAATGAACCCGAATCTCTACAGAACCTTAGATCAAGTGGTTATGTACCATTGATGATGCCCAGAGAATTTATTACCAGTCAGCACCCTCGGCTATGTGGCCCAAAACGGGGCGAAAACGAGCTCTGACCAGTTATCTGCCCAGTTATGACGCCACAGTGGGTTGTAAGATGATCCAATGGACTCGAAACTCTCCGGACCCCTAGACCAAGTTGTCAAGTACTATTCCTGATGCCCAGAGAATTCATTACCAGTCAGCAACCTCGGCTATGGAGCCTAAAAGAGGGCAAAATCGAGCTTCTGGCAATTATCTGCCCAGTTATGACGCCTAGATGGGTTGGAGGATGATCCAATGGACCCGAATCTCAACAGAATATCAGTGCAAGTGGTAACGTACCATTATTGATGCCCAGAGATTTCATTACCAGTCAGCACCCATCGGCTATGGGGCCCAAAACAGGGCGGAAACGAGCTTTGAGCAGTTATCTGCCCAGTTTTGACGTCAGTATGGGTTGGAAGATGATCCAATGGACCCGAAACTCCACAGAATCCTAGACCAAGTAGTCACGTAGTATCTCTGATGCCCAGAGAATTTATTCAAAGTCAGCACCCTCGGCTATGAGGCCCGAAACAGGGAAAAATCGAGCTTTGAGCAGTTATCTGCCCAGTTATGACGCCACCGTGGGTTGTAAGATGATCGAATGGACCCGAAATTCCACAGAATCCCAGACCAAGTAGTCACGTAGTATCTCTGATGCCCAGAGGATTTATTACCAGTCAGCGACCTCGGCTATGGGGCCCAAAAGAGGGCGACATGGAGTTTTGGGCAGTTATCCGCGCAGTTATGACGCCACTGTGGGTTGTAAGATGATCCAATGGACCCGAAACCTTACAGAATCCTAGACCAAGCAGTCACGTACTGTTCCGATGCCCGGAGAATTTATTACCAGTCAGCGACCTCGGCTATGGGGCCCAAAAGAGGGTGAAATCGAGCCTTGGGCAGTTATCCGAGCAGTTATGACGCCACTGTGGGTTGTAAGATGATCCAATGGAACCGAAACTCTACAGAATCCTAGACCAAGCAGTCACGTACTGTTCCGATGCCCAGAGAATTTATTACGAGTCAGAACCCTCGGCTATGAGGCCCAAAACGGGGCGAAAACGAGCTCTGACCAGTTATCTGCCAAGTTATGACGCCACAGTGGGTTGTAAGATGATCCAATGGACTCGAAACTCTACAGAACCCTAGACCAAGTAGTCAAATACTATTCCTGATGCCCAGAGGATTTATTACCAGTCAGCACCCTCGGCTATGGAGCCTAAAAGAGGGCAAAATCGAGCTTTGGGCAGTTATCCGCGCAGTTATGATGCCACTGTGGGATGTGAGATGATCCAATGGACCCGAAACTTCACAGAACCCTAGACCAAGTAGTCACGTACTATCTCTGATGCCCAGAGAATTTATTCAAAGTCAGCACCCTCGGCTATGAGGCCCGAAACAGGGAAAAATCGAGCTTTGAGCAGTTATCTGCCCAGTTATGACGCCACCGTGGGTTGTAAGATGATCGAATGGACCCGAAATTCCACAGAATCCCAGACCAAGTAGTCACGTAGTATCTCTGATGCCCAGAGGATTTATTACCAGTCAGCGACCTCGGCTATGGGGCCCAAAAGAGGGCGACATGGAGTTTTGGGCAGTTATCCGCGCAGTTATGACGCCACTGTGGGTTGTAAGATGATCCAATGGACCCGAAACCTTACAGAATCCTAGACCAAGCAGTCACGTACTGTTCCGATGCCCGGAGAATTTATTACCAGTCAGCGACCTCGGCTATGGGGCCCAAAAGAGGGTGAAATCGAGCCTTGGGCAGTTATCCGAGCAGTTATGACGCCACTGTGGGTTGTAAGATGATCCAATGGAACCGAAACTCTACAGAATCCTAGACCAAGCAGTCACGTACTGTTCCGATGCCCAGAGAATTTATTACGAGTCAGAACCCTCGGCTATGAGGCCCAAAACGGGGCGAAAACGAGCTCTGACCAGTTATCTGCCAAGTTATGACGCCACAGTGGGTTGTAAGATGATCCAATGGACTCGAAACTCTACAGAACCCTAGACCAAGTAGTCAAATACTATTCCTGATGCCCAGAGGATTTATTACCAGTCAGCACCCTCGGCTATGGAGCCTAAAAGAGGGCAAAATCGAGCTTCTGGCAGTTATCTGCCCAGTTATGACGCCTAGATGGGTTGAAGGATGATCCAATGGACCCGAAACTCGACAGAACCTCAGACCAAGTGGTAACGTACCATTATTGATGCCCAGAGATTTCATTACCAGTCAGCACCCATCGGCTATGGGGCCCAAAACAGGGCGGAAACGAGCTTTGAGCAGTTATCTGCCCAGTTTTGACGTCAGTATGGGTTGGAAGATGATCCAATGGACCCGAAACTCCACAGAATCCTAGACCAAGTAGTCACGTAGTATCTCTGATGCCCAGAGGATTTATTACCAGTCAGCACCCTCGGCTATGGGGCCCAAAAGAGGGCGACATGGAGTTTTGGGCAGTTATCCGCGCAGTTATGACGCCACTGTGGGTTGTAAGATGATCCAATGGACCCGAAACTCTACAGAATCCTAGACCAAGCAGTCACGTACTGTTCCGATGCCCAGAGAATTTATTACCAGTCAGCGACCTCGGCTATGGGGCCCAAAAGAGGGTGAAATCGAGCCTTGGGCAGTTATCCGAGCAGTTATGACGCCACTGTGGGTTGTAAGATGATCCAATGGAACCGAAACTCTACAGAA
Source organism: Eretmocerus hayati (assembly GCA_029851415.1). Lineage (NCBI taxonomy): Eukaryota > Metazoa > Arthropoda > Insecta > Hymenoptera > Aphelinidae > Eretmocerus > Eretmocerus hayati. The sequence goes on along the minus strand of CM056744.1, from coordinate 69,113,723 downwards.
TCCTAGACCAAGCAGTCACGTACTGTTCCGATGCCCAGAGAATTTATTACGAGTCAGAACCCTCGGCTATGAGGCCCGAAACAGGGAAAAATCGAGATTTGAGCATTTATCTGCCCAGTTATGACGCCACTGTGGGATGTAGGATGTTTCAATGGACCCGAAACTCGACAGAACCTTAGATTAAGTGGTTATGTAGCATTAACGATGCCCAGAGAATTTATTACCAGTCAGCACCCTCGGCTATGGTGCCCGAAACAGGGAAAAATCGAGCTTTGAGCAGTTATCTGCCCAGTTATGACGCCACCGTGGGTTGTAAGATGATCGAATGGACCCGAAACTCCACAGAATCCTAGACCAAGTAGTCACGTAGTATCTCTGATGCCCAGAGGATTTATTACCAGTCAGCACCCTCGGCTATGGGGCCCAAAAGAGGGCGACATGGAGTTTTGGGCAGTTATCCGCGCAGTTATGACGCCACTGTGGGTTGTAAGATGATCCAATGGACCCGAAACTTTACAGAATCCTAGACCAAGCAGTCACGTACTGTTCCGATGCCCAGAGAATTTATTACCAGTCAGCGACCTCGGCTATGGGGCCCAAAAGAGGGTGAAATCGAGCCTTGGGCAGTTATCCGAGCAGTTATGACGCCACTGTGGGTTGTAAGATGATCCAATGGAACCGAAACTCTACAGAATCCTAGACCAAGCAGTCACGTTCTGTTCCGATGCCCAGAGAATTTATTACGAGTCAGAACCCTCGGCTATGAGGCCCGAAACAGGGAAAAATCGAGATTTGAGCATTTATCTGCCCAGTTATGACGCCACTGTGGGATGTAGGATGTTTCAATGGACCCGAAACTCGACAGAACCTTAGATTAAGTGGTTATGTAGCATTAACGATGCCCAGAGAATTTATTACCAGTCAGCACCCTCGGCTATGGTGCCCAAAACGGGGCGGAATTGAGCTCTGACCAGATATCTGCCCAGTTACGACGCCACAGTGGGTTGTAAGATGATCCAATGGACCCGAAACTCTACAGAATCCTAGATCAAGTAGTCAAGTAATATCTCTGATCCCCAGAGAATTTATTACCAGTCAGCAACCTCGGCTATGGGGCCCAAAACGGGGCGAAAACGAGCTCTGACCAGTTATCTGCCAAGTTATGACGCCACAGTGGGTTGTAAGATGATCCAATGGACTCGAAACTCTACAGAACCCTAGACCAAGTAGTCAAATACTATTCCTGATGCCCAGAGGATTTATTACCAGTCAGCACCCTCGGCTATGGAGCCTAAAAGAGGGCAAAATCGAGCTTCTGGCAGTTATCTGCCCAGTTATGACGCCTAGATGGGTTGAAGGATGATCCAATGGACCCGAAACTCGACAGAACCTCAGACCAAGTGGTAACGTACCATTATTGATGCCCAGAGATTTCATTACCAGTCAGCACCCATCGGCTATGGGGCCCAAAACAGGGCGGAAACGAGCTTTGAGCAGTTATCTGCCCAGTTTTGACGTCAGTATGGGTTGGAAGATGATCCAATGGACCCGAATCTCTACAGAACCTCAGACCAAGTAGTCAAATACTATTCCTGATGCCCAGAGGATTTATTACCAGTCAGCACCCTCGGCTATGGAGCCCAAAACGGGGCGAAAACGAGCTCTGACCAGTTATCTGCCCAGTTATGACGCCACAGTGGGTTGTAAGATGATCCAATGGACTCGAAACTCTACAGAACCCTAGACCAAGTAGTCAAATACTATTCCTGATGCCCAGAGTATTTATTACCAGTCAGCACCCTCGGCTATGGAGCCTAAAAGAGGGCAAAATCGAGCTTCTGGCAGTTATCTGCCCAGTTATGACGCCAGTATGGGTGGAGGATGATCCAATGAACCCGAATCTCTACAGAACCTTAGATCAAGTGGCTATGTACCATTGATGATGCCCAGAGAATTTATTACCAGTCAACACCCTCGGCTATGGGGCCCAAAACGGGGCGAAAACGAGCTCTGACCAGTTATCTGCACAGTTATGACGCCACAGTGGGTTGTAAGATGATCCAATGGACCCGAAACGCTACAGAATCCTAGACAAAGTAGTCAAGTACTATCTCTGATGCCCAGAGAATTCATTACCAGTCAGCACCCTCGGCTATGAGGCCCGAAACAGGGAAAAATCGAGCTTTGAGCAGTTATCTGCCCAGTTATGACGCCACTGGGGGTCGTAGGATGTTGCAATGGACCTAAAACTCGACAGAACCTCAGTTCAAGTGGTGATGTAACATTGAAGTTGCCCAGAGAATTTATTACTAGTCAGCACCCTCGGCTACGGGGCCCGGAACAGGGAAAAATGGAGCTTCGAGCAGTTATCTGCCCAGTTATGACGCCACTGTGGATTGTAGGATGTTCCAATGGACCTGACACTCGGCAGAACCTCAGATCAAGTGGTTATGTACCATTAAAGTTGCCCAGAGAATTTATGACCAGTCAGCACCTTCGGCTATGGGGCCCAAAAGAGGGTGAAAACGAGCTTCGAGGAGTTATCTGCCCAGTTACGACGCCAGTATGGTTTGGAGGATGATCCAATGGACCCGAATCTCAACAGAACCTTAGATCAAGTGGTTATGTACCATTGATGATGCCCAGAGAATCTATTACCAGTCAGCACCCTCGGCTATGGGGCCCAAAACGGGGTGAAATCGAGCTTTGGGCAGTTATCCGCGCAGTTATGACGCCACTGTGGGTTGTGAGATGATCCAATGGACCCGAAACTCTACAAAATCCTAGACCAAGTAGTCAAGTACTATCTCTGATGCCCAGAGAATTTATTACCGGTCAGCACCCTCGGCTATGGAGCCTAAAAGAGGGCAAAATCGAGCTTCTGGCAATTATCTCCCCAGTTATGACGCCTAGATGGGTTGGAGGATGATCCAATGGACCCAAATCTCAACAGAATATCAGTGCAAGTGGTTATGTACCATAGATGATGCCCAGAGAATTTTTTTCCCGTCAGCACCCTCGGCTATGGGGCCCAGAAGAGGGCGAAATCGAGCTTTGGGCAGTTATCCGCGCAGTTATGATGCCACTGTGGGATGTAAGATGATCCAATGGACTCGAAACTCTCCGGACCCCTAGACCAAGTTGTCAAGTACTATTCCTGATGCCCAGAGAATTTATCACCAGTCAGCAACCTCGGCTATGGAGCCTAAAAGAGGGCAAAATCGAGCTTCTGGCAATTATCTGCCCAGTTATGACGCCTAGATGGGTTGGAGGATGATCCAATGGACCCAAATCTCAACAGAATATCAGTGCAAGTGGTTATGTACCATAGATGATGCCCAGAGAATTTTTTTCCCGTCAGCACCCTCGGCTATGGGGCCCAGAAGAGGGCGAAATCGAGCTTTGGGCAGTTATCCGCGCAGTTATGATGCCACTGTGGGATGTAAGATGATCCAATGGACCCGAAACTTCACAGAACCCTAGACCAAGTAGTCACGTACTATCTCTGATGCCCAGAGAATTTATTCAAAGTCAGCACCCTCGGCTATGAGGCCCGAAACAGGGAAAAATCGAGCTTTGAGCAGTTATCTGCCCAGTTATGACGCCACCGTGGGTTGTAAGATGATCGAATGGACCCGGAACCCTACAGAATCCTAGACCGAGTAGTCACGTAGTATCTCTGATGCCCAGAGAATTTATTACCTGTCAGCACCCTCGGCTATGGGGCCCAAAAGAGGGCGAAATGGAGTTTTGGGCAGTTATCCGCGCAGTTATGACGCCACTGTGGGTTGTAAGATGATCCAATGGACCCGAAACTCTACAGAATCCTAGACCAAGCAGTCATGTACTGTTCCGATGCCCAGAGAATTTATTACCAGTCAGCACCCCCGGCTATGGGGCCCAAAAGAGGGCGAAATGGAGTTTTGGGCAGTTATCCGCGCAGTTATGACGCCACTGTGGGTTGTAAGATGATCCAATGGAACCGAAACTCTACAGAATCCTAGACCAAGCAGTCACGTCCTGTTCCGATGCCCAGAGAATTTATTACGAGTCAGAACCCTCGGCTATGAGGCCCGAAACAGGGAAAAATCGAGATTTGAGCATTTATCTGCCCAGTTATGACGCCACTGTGGGATGTAGGATGTTTCAACGGACCCGAAACTCGACAGAACCTTAGATTAAGTGGTTATGTAGCATAAACGATGCCCAGAGAATTTATTACCAGTCAGCACCCTCGGCTATGGTGCCCAAAACGGGGCGGAATTGAGCTCTGACCAGATATCTGCCCAGTTTTGACGTCAGTATGGGTTGGAAGATGATCCAATGGACCCGAATCTCTACAGAACCTCAGATCGAGTAGTTATGTACCATTGATGATGCCCAGAGAATTTTTTACCAGTCAGCAACCTCGGCTATGGGGCCCAAAAGAGGGCGAAATCGAGCTTTGGGCAGTTATCCGCGCAGTTATGACGCCACTGTGGGTTGTCAGATGATCCAATAGACTCGAAACTCCACAAAATCCTACACCAAGTGATCACGTACTATCTCTGATGCCCAGGAAATTTATTACCGGTCAGCAACCTTGGCTATGGGGCCCAAAACAGGGCGAAAACGAGCTTTGAGCAGATATCTGCCCAGTTATGACGCCACTGTGGGTTGTAGGATGTTTCAATGGACCCGAAACTCGACAGAACCTTAGATTAAGTGGTTATGTAGCATTAACAATGCCCAGAGAATTTATTACCAGTCAGCACCCTCGGCTATGGTGCCCAAAACGGGGCGGAATTGAGCTCTGACCAGATATCTGCCCAGTTACGACGCCACAGTGGGTTGTAAGATGATCCAATGGACCCGAAACTCTACAGGATCCTAGATCAAGTAGTCGAGTACTATCTCTGATCCCCAGAGAATTTATTACCAGTCAGCAACCTCGGCTATGGGGCCCAAAACGGGGCGAAAACGAGCTCTGACCAGTTATCTGCCCAGTTATGACGCCACTGGGGGTTGTAAGATCATCGAATGGACCCGAAACTCCACAGAATCCTAGACCAAGTAGTCACGTAGTATCTCTGATGCCCAGAGAATTTATTACCAGTCAGCACCCTCGCCTATGGGGCCCAAAAGAGGGCGACATGGAGTTTTGGGCAGTTATCCGCGCAGTTATGACGCCACTGTGGGTTGTAAGATGATCCAATGGACCCGAAACTTCACAGAATCCTAGAACAAGCAGTCACGTACTGTTCCGATGCCCAGAGAATTTATTACCAGTCAGCACCCTCGGCTATGGGGCCCAAAAGAGGGTGAAATCGAGCCTTGGGCAGTTATCCGAGCAGTTATGACGCCACTGTGGGTTGTAAGATGATCCAATGGAACCGAAACTCTACAGAATCCTAGACCAAGCAGTCACGTACTGTTCCGATGCCCAGAGAATTTATTACGAGTCAGAACCCTAGGCTATGAGGCCCGAAACAGGGAAAAATCGAGATTTGAGCATTTATCTGCCCAGTTATGACGCCACTGTGGGATGTAGGATGTTTCAATGGACCCGAAACTCGACAGAACCTTAGATTAAGTGGTTATGTAGCATTAACGATGCCCACAGAATTTATTACCAGTCAGCACCCTCGGCTATGTTGCCCAAAACGGGGCGGAATTGAGCTCTGACCAGATATCTGCCCAGTTACGACGCCACAGTGGGTTGTAAGATGATCCAATGGACCCGAAACTCTACAGAATCCTAGATCAAGTAGTCAAGTAATATCTCTGATTCCCAGAGAATTTATTACCAGTCAGCAACCTCGGCTATGGGGCCCAAAACGGGGCGAAAACGAGCTCTGACCAGTTATCTGCCAAGTTATGACGCCACAGTGGGTTGTAAGATGATCCAATGGACTCGAAACTCTACAGAACCCTAGACCAAGTAGTCAAATACTATTCCTGATGCCCAGAGGATTTGTTACCAGTCAGCACCCTCGGCTATGGAGCCTAAAAGAGGGCAAAATCGAGCTTCTGGCAGTTATCTGCCCAGTTATGACGCCTAGATGGGTTGAAGGATGATCCAATGGACCCGAAACTCGACAGAACCTCAGACCAAGTGGTAACGTACCATTATTGATGCCCAGAGATTTCATTACCAGTCAGCACCCATCGGCTATGGGGCCCAAAACAGGGCGGAAACGAGCTTTGAGCAGTTATCTGCCCAGTTTTGACGTCAGTATGGGTTGGAAGATGATCCAATGGACCCGAATCTCTACAGAACCTCAGACCAAGTAGTCAAATACTATCTCTGATCCCCAGAGAATTTATTACCAGTCAGCAACCTCGGCTATGGGGCCCAAAACGGGGCGAAAACGAGCTCTGACCAGTTATCTGCCCAGTTATGACGCCACAGTGGGTTGTAAGATGATCCAATGGACTCGAAACTCTACAGAACCCTAGACCAAGTAGTCAAATGCTATTCCTGATGCCCAGAGGATTTATTACCAGTCAGCACCCTCGGCTATGGAGCCTAAAAGAGGGCAAAATCGAGCTTCTGGCAGTTATCTGCCCAGTTATGACGCCTAGATGGGTTGAAGGATGATCCAATGGACCCAAAACTCGACAGAACCTCTGACCAAGTGGTAACGTACCATTATTGATGCCCAGAGATTTCATTACCAGTCAGCACCCATCGGCTATGGGGCCCAAAACAGGGCGGAAACGAGCTTTGAGCAGTTATCTGCCCAGTTTTGACGTCAGTATGGGTTGGAAGATGATCCAATGGACCCGAATCTCTACAGAACCTCAGATCAAGTAGTTATGTACCATTGGTGATGCCCAGAGAATTTTTTACCAGTCAGCACCCTCGGCTATGGGGCCCAAAAGAGGGCGAAATCGAGCTTTGGGCAGTTATCCGCGCAGTTATGACGCCACTGTGGGTTGTCAGATGATCCAATGGACTCGAAACTCCACAAAATCTTAGACCAAGTAATCACGTACTATCTCTGATGCCCAGGGAATTTATTACCAGTCAGCACCCTTGGCTATGGGGCCCAAAACAGGGCGAAAACGAGCTTTGAGCAGATATCTGCCCAGTTATGACGCCACTGTGGGTTGTAGGATGTTCCAATGGACCTGAAACTCGACAGAACCTCAGATTAAGTTGTTATGTAACATTGATGATGCCCAGAGATTTGATTACCAGTCAGCAGCCTCGGCTATGGGGCCCAAAACGGGGCGAAAACGAGCTCTGACCATTTATCTGCCCAGTTATGACGCCTCAGTGGGTCGTAAGATGATCCAATGGACCTGAAACTCGACAGAACCTCAGATCAAGTGGTTATGTACCATTAAAGTTAGCCAGAGAATTTATGACCAGTCAGCACCTTCGGCTATGGGGCCCGGAACAGGGTGAAAACGAGCTTTGAGGAGTTATCTGCCCAGTTATGACGCCAGTATGGGTGGAGGATGATCCAATGAACCCGAATCTCTACAGAACCTTAGATCAAGTGGCTATGTACCATTGATGATGCCCAGAGAATTTATTACCAGTCAACACCCTCGGCTATGGGGCCCAAAACGGGGCGAAAACGAGCTCTGACCAGTTATCTGCACAGTTATGACGCCACAGTGGGTTGTAAGATGATCCAATGGACCCGAAACGCTACAGAATCCTAGACAAAGTAGTCAAGTACTATCTCTGATGCCCAGAGAATTCATTACCAGTCAGCACCCTCGGCTATGAGGCCCGAAACAGGGAAAAATCGAGCTTTGAGCAGTTATCTGCCCAGTTATGACGCCACTGGGGGTCGTAGGATGTTGCAATGGACCTAAAACTCGACAGAACCTCAGTTCAAGTGGTGATGTAACATTGGAGTTGCCCAGAGAATTTATTACTAGTCAGCACCCTCGGCTACGGGGCCCGGAACAGGGAAAAATGGAGCTTCGAGCAGTTATCTGCCCAGTTATGACGCCACTGTGGATTGTAGGATGTTCCAATGGACCTGAAACTCGACAGAACCTCAGATCAAAGGGTTATGTACCATTAAAGTTGCCCAGAGAATTTATGACCAGTCAGCACCTTCGGCTATGGGGCCCAAAAGAGGGTGAAAACGAGCTTCGAGGAGTTATTTGCCCAGTTACGACGCCAGTATGGGTTGGAGGATGATCCAATGGACCCGAATCTCAACAGAACCTTAGATCAAGTGGTTATGTACCATTGATGATGCCCAGAGAATCTATTACCAGTCAGCACCCTCGGCTATGGGGCCCAAAACGGGGTGAAATCGAGCTTTGGGCAGTTATCCGCGCAGTTATGACGCCACTGTGGGTTGTGAGATGATCCAATGGACCCGAAACTCTACAAAATCCTAGACCAAGTAGTCAAGTACTATCTCTGATGCCCAGAGAATTTATTACCGGTCAGCACCCTCGGCTATGGAGCCTAAAAGAGGGCAAAATCGAGCTTCTGGCAATTATCTGCCCAGTTATGACGCCTAGATGGGTTGGAGGATGATCCAATGGACTCAAATCTCAACAGAATATCAGTGCAAGTGGTTATGTACCATAGATGATGCCCAGAGAATTTTTTTCCCGTCAGCACCCTCGGCTATGGGGCCCAGAAGAGGGCGAAATCGAGCTTTGGGCAGTTATCCGCGCAGTTATGATGCCACTGTGGGATGTAAGATGATCCAATGGACCCGAAACTCCACAGAACCCTAGACCAAGTAGTCACGTACTATCTCTGATGCCCAGAGAATTCATTCAAAGTCAGCACCCTCGGCTATGAGGCCCGAAACAGGGAAAAATCGAGCTTTGAGCAGTTATCTGCCCAGTTATGACGCCACCGTGGGTTGTAAGATGATCGAATGGACCCGAAACTCTACAGAATCCTAGACCAAGTAGTCACGTAGTATCTCTGATGCCCAGAGATTTTATTACCTGTCAGCACCCTCGGCTATGGGGCCCAAAAGAGGGCGAAATGGAGTTTTGGGCAGTTATCCGCGCAATTATGACGCCACTGTGGGTTGTAAGATGATCCAATGGACCCGAAACTCTACAGAATCCTAGACCAAGCAGTCACGTACTGTTCCGATGCCCAGAGAATTTATTACCAGTCAGCACCCCCGGCTATGGGGCCCAAAAGAGGGTGAAATCGAGCCATGGGCAGTTATCCGAGCAGTTATGACGCCACTGTGGGTTGTAAGATGATCCAATGGAACCGAAACTCTACAGAATCCTAGACCAAGCAGTCACGTCCTGTTCCGATGCCCAGAGAATTTATTACGAGTCAGAACCCTCGGCTATGAGGCCCGAAACAGGGAAAAATCGAGACTTGAGCATTTATCTGCCCAGTTATGACGCCACTGTGGGATGTAGGATGTTTCAATGGACCCGAAACTCGACAGAACCTTAGATTAAGTGGTTATGTAGCATTAACGATGCCCAGAGAATTTATTACCAGTCAGCACCCTCGGCTATGGTGCCCAAAACGGGGCGGAATTGAGCTCTGACCAGATATCTGCCCAGTTTTGACGTCAGTATGAGTTGGAAGATGATCCAATGGACCCGAATCTCTACAGAACCTCAGATCAAGTAGTTATGTACCATTGATGATGCCCAGAGAATTTTTTACCAGTCAGCAACCTCGGCTATGGGGCCCAAAAGAGGGCGAAATCGAGCTTTGGGCAGTTATCCGCGCAGTTATGACGCCACTGTGGGTTGTCAGATGATCGATTGGACTCGAAACTCCACAAAATCCTAGACCAAGTAATCACAAACTATCTCTGAAGCCCAGGGAATTTATTACCAGTCAGCAGCCTCGGCTATGGGGCCCAAAACGGGGCGAAAACGAGCTCTGACCAGTTATCTGCCCAGTTATGACGCCACAGTGGGTCGTAAGATGATCCAATGGACCTGAAACTCGACAGAACCTCAGATCAAGTGGTTATGTACCATTAAAGTTGCCCAGAGAATTTATGACCAGTCAGCACCTTCGGCTATGGGGCCCAAAACAGGGTGAAAACGAGCTTTGAGGAGTTATCTGCCCAGTTATGACGCCAGTATGGGTTGGAGGATGATCCAATGAACCCGAATCTCTACAGAACCTTAGATCAAGTGGCTATGTACCATTGATGATGCCCAGAGAATTTATTACCAGTCAACACCCTCGGCTATGGGGTCCAAAACGTGGCGAAAACGAGCTCTGACCAGTTATCTGCACAGTTATGACGCCACAGTGGGTTGTAAGATGATCCAATGGACCCGAAACTCTACAGAATCCTAGACAAAGTAGTCAAGTACTATCTCTGATGCCCAGAGAATTCATTACCAGTCAGCACCCTCGGCTATGAGGCCCGAAACAGGGAAAAATCGAGCTTTGAGCAGTTATCTGCCCAGTTATGACGCCACTGGGGGTTGTAGGATGTTGCAATGGACCTAAAACTCGACAGAACCTCAGTTCAAGTGGTGATGTAACATTGGAGTTGCCCAGAGAATTTATTACTAGTCAGCACCCTCGGCTACGGGGCCCGGAACAGAGGAAAATCGAGCTTCGAGCAGTTATCTCCCCAGTTATGACGCCACTGTGGATTGTAGGATGTTCCAATGGACCTGAAACTCGACAGAACCTCAGATCAAGTGGTTATGTACCATTAAAGTTGCCCAGAGAATTTATGACCAGTCAGCACCTTCGGCTATGGGGCCCAAAAGAGGGTGAAAACGAGCTTTGAGGAGTTATCTGCCCAGTTATGACGCCAGTATGGGTTGGAGGATGATCCAATGGACCTGAAACTCGACAGAACCTTAGATCAAGTGGTTATGTACCATTAATAATGCCCAGAGAATTTATTACCAGTCAACACCCTCGGCTATGGGGCCCAAAACGGGGCGAAAACGAGCTCTGACCAGTTATCTGCACAGTTATGACGCCACAGTGGGTTGTAAGATGATCCAATGGACCCGAAACGCTACAGAATCCTAGACCAAGTTGTCAAGTACTATTTCTGATGCCCAGAGAATTTATTACCAGTCAGCAACCTCGGCTATGGAGCCTAAAAGAGGGCAAAATCGAGCTTCTGGCAATTATCTGCCCAGTTATGACGCCTAGATGGGTTGGAGGATGATCCAATGGACCCGAATCTTAACAGAATATCAGTGCAAGTGGTTATGTACCATAGATGATGCCCAGAGAATTTTTTTCCCGTCAGCACCCTCGGCTATGGGGCCCAGAAGAGGGCGAAATCGAGCTTTGGGCAGTTATCCGCGCAGTTATGATGCCACTGTGGGATGTAAGATGATCCAATGGACCCGAAACTTCACAGAACCCTAGACCAAGTAGTCACGTACTATCTCTGATGCCCAGAGAATTCATTCAAAGTCAGCACCCTCGGCTATGAGGCCCGAAACAGGGAAAAATCGAGCTTTGAGCAGTTATCTGCCCAGTTATGACGCCACCGTGGGTTGTAAGATGATCGAATGGACCCGAAACTCCACAGAATCCTAGACCAAGTAGTCACGTAGTATCTCTGCCGCCCAGAGGATTTATTACCAGTCAGCACCCTCGGCTATGGGGCCCAAAAGAGGGCGACATGGAGTTTTGGGCAGTTATCCGCGCAGTTATGACGCCACTGTGGGTTCAAGATGATCCAATGGACCCGAAACTTTACAGAATCCTAGACCAAGCAGTCACGTACTGTTCCGATGCCCAGAGAATTTATTACCAGTCAGCACCCTCGGCTATGGGGCCCAAAAGAGGGTGAAATCGAGCCTTGGGCAGTTATCCGAGCAGTTATGACGCCATTGTGGGTTGTAAGATGATCCAATGGAACCGAAACTCCACAGAATCCTAGACCAAGCAGTCACGTACTGTTCCGATGCCCAGAGAATTTATTACGAGTCAGAACCCTCGGCTATGAGGCCCGAAACAGGGAAAAATCGAGATTTGAGCATTTATCTGCCCACTTATGACGCCACTGTGGGATGTAGGATGTTTCAATGGACCCGAAACTCGACAGAACCTTAGATTAAGTGGTTATGTAGCATTAACGATGCCCAGAGAATTTATTACCAGTCAGCACCCTCGGCTATGGTGCCCAAAACGGGGCGGAATTGAGCTCTGACCAGATATCTGCCCAGTTACGACGCCACAGTGGGTTGTAAGATGATCCAATGGACCCGAAACTCTACAGAATCCTAGATCAAGTAGTCAAGTACTATCTCTGATCCCCAGAGAATTTATTACCAGTCAGCAACCTCGGCTATGGGGCCCAAAACGGGGCGAAAACGAGCTCTGACCAGTTATCTGCCCAGTTATGACGCCACAGTGGGTTGTTAGATGATCCAATGGACTCGAAACTCTACAGAACCCTAGACCAAGTAGTCAAATGCTATTCCTGATGCCCAGAGGATTTATTACCAGTCAGCACCCTCGGCTATGGAGCCTAAAAGAGGGCAAAATCGAGCTTCTGGCAGTTATCTGCCCAGTTATGACGCCTAGATGGGTTGAAGGATGATCCAATGGACCCGAAACTCGACAGAACCTCAGACCAAGTGGTAACGTACCATTATTGGTGCCCAGAGATTTCATTACCAGTCAGCACCCATCGGCTATGGGGCCCAAAACAGGGCGGAAACGAGCTTTGAGCAGTTATCTGCCCAGTTTTGACGTCAGTATGGGTTGGAAGATGATCCAATGGACCCGAATCTCTACAGAACCTCAGATCAAGTAGTTATGTACCATTGATGATGCCCAGAGAATTTTTTACCAGTCAGCACCCTCGGCTATGGGGCCCAAAAGAGGGCGAAATCGAGCTTTGGGCAGTTATCCGCGCAGTTATGACGCCACTGTTGGTTGTCAGATGATCCAATGGACTCGAAACTCCACAAAATCCTAGACCAAGTAATCACGTACTATCTCTGATGCCCAGGGAATTTATTACCAGTCAGCACCCTTGGCTATGGGGCCCAAAACAGGGCGAAAACGAGCTTTGAGCAGATATCTGCCCAGTTATGACGCCACTGTGGGTTGTAGGATGTTCCAATGGACCTGAAACTCGACAGAACCTCAGATTAAGTGGTTATGTAACATTGATGATGCCCAGAGATTTGATTACCAGTCAGCAGCCTCGGCTATCGGGCCCACAACGGGGCGAAAACGAGCTCTGACCATTTATCTGCCCAGTTATGACGCCTCAGTGGGTCGTAAGATGATCCAATGGACCTGAAACTCGACAGAACCTCAGATCAAGTGGTTATGTACCATTAAAGTTGCCCAGAGAATTTATGACCAGTCAGCACCTTCGGCTATGGGGCCCAAAACAGGGTGAAAACCAGCTTTGAGGAGTTATCTGCCCAGTTATGACGCCAGTATGGGTGGAGGATGATCCAATGAACCCGAATCTCTACAGAACCTTAGATCAAGTGGCTATGTACCATTGATGATGCCCAGAGAATTTATTACCAGTCAACACCCTCGGCTATGGGGCCCAAAACGGGGCGAAAACGAGCTCTGACCAGTTATCTGCACAGTTATGACGCCACAGTGGGTTGTAAGATGATCCAATGGACCCGAAACGCTACAGAATCCTAGACAAAGTAGTCGAGTACTATCTCTGATGCCCAGAGAATTCATTACCAGTCAGCACCCCCGGCTATGAGGCCCGAAACAGGGAAAAATCGAGCTTTGAGCACTTATCTGCCCAGTTATGACGCCACTGGGGGTTGTAGGATGTTGCAATGGACCTAAATTTCGACAGAACCTCAGTTCAAGTGGTGATGTAACATTGGAGTTGCCCAGAGAATTTATTACTAGTCAGCACCCTCGGCTACGGGGCCCGGAACAGGGAAAAATGGAGCTTCGAGCAGTTATCTGCCCAGTTATGACGCCACTGTGGATTGTAGGATGTTCCAATGGACCTGAAACTCGACAGAACCTCAGATCAAGTGGTTATGTACCATTAAAGTTGCCCAGAGAATTTATGACCAGTCAGCACCTTCGGCTATGGGGCCCAAAAGAGGGTGAAAACGAGCTTCGAGGAGTTATCTGCCCAGTTACGACGCCAGTATGGGTTGGAGGATGATCCAATGGACCCGAATCTCAACAGAACCTTAGATCAAGTGGTTATGTACCATTGATGATGCCCAGAGAATCTATTACCAGTCAGCACCCTCGGCTATGGGGCCCAAAACGGGGTGAAATCGAGCTTTGGGCAGTTATCCGCGCAGTTATGACGCCACTGTGGGTTGTGAGATGATCCAATGGACCCGAAACTCTACAGAATCCTAGACCAAGTAGTCAAGTACTATCTCTGATGCCCAGAGAATTTATTACCGGTCAGCACCCTCGGCTACGGGGCCCGAAACAGGGAAAAATCGAGCTTCGAGCAGTTATCTGCCCAGTTATGACGCCACTGTGAGTTGTAGGATGTTCCAATGGACCTGAAACTCGACAGAACCTCAGATCAAGTGGTGATGTACCATTGAAGTTGCCCAGAGAATTTATGACCAGTCAGCACCTTCGGCTATGGGGCCCAAAACAGGGTGAAAACGAGCTTTGAGGAGTTATCTGCCCAGTTATGACGCCACTATGGGTTGGAGGATGATCCAATGGACTTGAATCTCTACAGAACCTTAGATCAAGTGGCTATGTACCATTGATGATGCCCAGAGAATTCATTACCAGTCAACACCCTCGGCTATGGGGCCCAAAAGAGGGCGAAATCGAGCTTCGGGCAGTTATCCGCGCAGTTATGACGCCACTGTGGGTTGTCAGATGATCCAATGGACTAAAAACTCCACAAAATCCTAGACCAAGTAATCACGTACTATCTCTGATGCCCAGGGAATTTATTACCAGTCAGCACCCTAGGCTATGGGGCCCAGAACAGGGCGAAAACGAGCTTTGAGCAGTTATCTGCCCAGTTTTGACGCCACCGTGGGTTGTAAGATGAGCCAATGGACCCGAAACTCTACAGAATCCTAGACCAAGTAGTCAAGTACTATCTCTGTTGCCAGGAGAATTTATTACCAGTCAGCACCCTCGGCTATGAGGCCTGAAACAGGGAAAAATCGAGCTTTGAGCAGTTATCTGCCCAGTTATGACGCCACTGTGGGTTGTAGGATGATCCAATGGACCTGAAACTCAACAAAACCTCAGATTCAGTGGTTATGTACCATTGAAGATTCCCAGAGAATTTATGACCAGTCAGCACCTCCGGCTATGGGGCCCAAAAGAGGGTGAAAACGAGCTTTGAGGAGTTATCTGCCCAGTTACGACGCCAGTATGGGTTGGAGGATGATCCAATGGACCCGAATCTCAACAGAACCTTAGATCAAGTGGTTATGTACCATTGATGATGCCCAGAGAATCTATTACCAGTCAGCACCCTCGGCTATGGGGCCCAAAACGGGGTGAAATCGAGCTTTGGGCAGTTATCCGCGCAGTTATGACGCCACTGTGGGTTGTGAGATGATCCAATTGACCCGAAACTCTACAGAGTCCTAGACCAAGTAGTCAAGTACTATCTCTGATGCCCAGAGAATTTATGACCAGTCAGCACCTTCGGCTATGGGGCCCAAAACAGGGTGAAAACGAGCTTTGAGGAGTTATCTGCCCAGTTATGACGCCAGTATGGGTTGGAGGATGATCCAATGGACTCGAATCTCTACAGAACCTTAGATCAAGTGGCTATGTACCATTGATGATGCCCAGAGAATTTATTACCAGTCAACACCCTCGGCTATGGGGCCCAAAAGAGGGCGAAATCGAGCTTCGGGCAGTTATCCGCTCAGTTATGACGCCACTGTGGGTTTTGAGATGATCCAATGGACGCGAAACTCTACAGAATCCTAGACCAAGTAGTCAAGTACTATTCCTGATGCCCAGAGGATTTATCACCAGTCAGCACCCTCGGCTATGGAGCCTAAAAGAGGGCAAAATCGAGCTTCTGGCAGTTATCTGACCAGTTATGACGCCTAGATGGGTTGAAGGATGATCCAATGGACCCGAAACTCGACAGAACCTCAGACCGAGTGGTGACGTACCATTATTGATGTCCAGAGATTTCATTACCAGTCAGCACCCATCGGCTATGGGGCCCAAAACAGGGCGAAAACGAGCTTTGAGCATTTATCTGCCCAGTAATGACGTCAGTATGGGTTGGAAGATGATCCAATGGACCCGAATCTCTACAGAACCTCAGATCAAGTAGTTATGTACCATTGATGATGCCCAGAGAATTTTTTACCAGTCAGCACCCTCGGCTATGGGGCCCAAAAGAGGGCGAAATCGAGCTTTGGGCAGTTATCCGCGCAGTTATGACGCCACTGTGGGTTGTCAGATGATCCAATGGACTCAAAACTCCACAAAATCCTAGACCAAGTAATCACGTACTATCTCTGATGCCAGGAAAATTCATTACCAGTCAGCACCCTCGGCTATGAGGCCTGAAACAGGGAAAAATCGAGCTTTGAGCAGTTATCTGCCCAGTTATGACGCCACTGTGGGTTGTAGGATGATCCAATGGACCTGAAACTCGACAAAGACTCAGATTAAGAGGTTATGTACCATTGAAGATTCCCAGAGAATTTATGACCAGTCAGCACCTTCGGTTATGGGGCCCAAAAGAGGGTGAAAACGAGCTTTGAGGAGTTATCTGCCCAGTTACGACGCCAGTATGGGTTGGAGGATGATCCAATGGACCCGAATCCCAACAGAACCTTAGATCAAGTGGTTATGTACCATTGATGATGCCCAGAGAATCTATGACCAGTCAGCACCCTCGGCTATGGGGCCCAAAACGGGGCGAAAACGAGCTCTGACCAGTTATCTGCCCAGTTACGACGCCACAGTGGGTTGTAAGATGATCCAATGGACCCGAAACTCTACAGAATCCTAGACAAAGTAGTCAAGTACTATCTCTGTTGCCCAGAGAATTCATTACCAGTCAGCAGCCTCGGCTATGAGGCCCGAAACAGGGAAAAATCGAGCTTTGAGCAGTTATCTGCCCAGTTATGACGCCTGTATGGGTTGGAGGATGATCCAACGGACCCGAAACTCGACAGAAGCTCAGATCAAGTGATCATGTACCATTATCGATGCCCAGAGGATTCATTACCAGTCAGCACCCTCGGCTATGGGGCCCAAAACAGGGCGAAATCGAGCTTTGAGCAAATATCTGTCAGTTATGACGCCACTGTGGGTTGTAGGATGTTCGGATGGACCCGAAACTCTACAGAACTATAGATCAAGTGGTTATGTAACATTGATGATGCCCAGAGAATTCATAACCAGTCAGCATCCTTGGCGATGGGGCCCAAAACAGAGCGAAATCGAGCTCTGAGCAGTTATCTGCCCAGTTATGACGCCACTGTGGGTTGTAGGATGTTCCAATGGACCCGAAACTCTACAGAACCTCAGATGAATTAGTCACATATTATCTGCAATGCCCAAAGAATCTCACACCGGTCTGCATCCGGGTCCTCGGCTATGGTTCCGAGTCATCAGTTCGAACTAGCATTCATTTATGGCTCACCGAGTCTTGAGCGTACCTCGGCTAGAGTCGTCTCAGACTGGCTCACTGCTCCATGGTACCTCACTCTAGATATTCGTCAACCGTCAATCATGTTCATCAGAACTGTTACTAGTCAGCACCCACGGTGATGGGGCCCCAGAATGAGCATTCTCATGCACATGTACCGAATCACGCAGTTGGAACGACCCCTAGAGCTGTATGCCACTGTCACGGATTCATAACTCCATGAAATCTTAGTTCGGGTACTGGTCCATTATCAGGGATGCCTATATGATTAAACACTGGTCTAAACCTTTGGTCATCGGGCCCGAGAATCAGTGGAATCTCCGAGAGAGTTGTGAGTCGCGCAGCTCAGACGGGCCACCCGCTTAGATGACGCCGAGAGTTGTAATGGAAATGAATGGGCTCAAATATCCATGAGACAGTCAAGACATCTTTCAATCATCTGGGAGGCCCAAGGTCGATCATCTGAGAGGCCCGAGGAATCCATGAACAGTGGACCACTGGACGATGAAGTTCGAAGAAACAACTCCACTCGAGCTTAAATTTACCTGGCGCGTATCACGGCGTAAAAAAATAATTTTCTCGTTTATGGTAGCATGGAAATCTGTCCCTGTTGCTATTCGTTTAGAAGTTACGTTCCTTGACATCAAATGCTATTTATCTCCATTCCTATAATGAAGAATGTGTTGAACAATAGATTTCATTGAGCGTGACACTATCTGAGGTAATCTATTTCGCAAGCATTCATAAGCAATACGAATGATATTTCACTCATTCTTCGTTCTCGTGAGTGGGATTAACTGATCCAATTACAGCAATGGCGACTTCCAGGCTTCCTTTTTCCCTCTCTACCTTTGCCACTGATCTAAGGTTCTGTGGAGTTTCGGGTCCATTGGAGCATCCTACGAGCCACAGTGGCGTCATAACTGCGCAGATAACTGCTCAAAGGTTGATTTCGCCGTGTTTTGGGCCCCATAGCCGAGGGTGCTGACTGGTAATGAATTCTCTGGGCATCATTAATGGTACATTACCACTTGATCTAAGGTTTTGTGGAGTTTCGGGTCCATTGGGGCATCCTACAAGCCACAGTGGCGTCACAACTGCGCAGATAACTGCTCAAAACTCGATTTCGCCCTGTTTTGGGCCCCATAGCCGAGGGTGCTGACGGGTAATAAATCCTCTGGGCATCATTAATGGTACATTACCACTTGATCTAAGGTTTTGTGGAGTTTCGGGTCCATTGGGGCATCCTACAACCCACAGTGGCGTCATAACTGCGCAGATAACTGCTCAAAGATCGATTTCGCCGTGTTTTGGGCCCCATAGCCGAGGGTGCTGACTGGTAATAAATCCTCTGGGCATCATCAATGGTACATAATCACTCGATCTACGATTCTGTTGAGTTTCGGGTCCATTGGATCATTCTACAACCCACAGTGGCGTCACAACTGCGCAGATAACTGCTCAAAGATCGATTTCGCCGTGTTTTGGGCCCCATAGCCGAGGGTGCTGACTGGTAATAAATTCTCTGGGCATCATTAATGGTACATTACCACTTGATCTAAGGTTCTGTGAAGTTTCGGGTCCATTGGAGCATCCTACGAGCCACAGTGGCGTCATAACTGCGCAGATAACTGCTCAAAGGTCGATTTCGCCGTGTTTTGGGCCCCATAGCCGAGGGTGCTGACTGGTAATAAATTCTCTGGGCATCATTAATGGTACATTACCACTTGATCTAAGGTTTTGTGGAGTTTCGGGTCCATTGGGGCATTCGACAAGCCACAGTGGCGTCACAACTGCGCAGATAACAGCTCAAAACTCGATTTCACCCTGTTTTGGGCCCCATAGCCGAGGTTGCTGACAGGTAATAAATTCTCTGGGTATCAGGGATAGTACGTGACTACATGATCTAGGGTTCTGTGGAGTTTCGGGTCCATCGGTACATCCTACAACCCACAGTGGCGTCATAACTGGGCAGATAACTGCTCAAAGCTCGATTTTGCCCTGTTTTGGGCCCAATAGCCGAGGGTGCTGACCGGGAATGAATTCTCTGGGCATCATTAATGGTACATTACCACTTGATCTAAGGTTCTGTGGAGTTTCGGGTCCATTGGAGCATCCTACGAGCCACAGTGGCGTCATAACTGCGCAGATAACTGCTCAAAGGTCGATTTCGCCGTGTTTTGGGCCCCATAGCCGAGGGTGCTGACTGGTAATAAATTCTCTGGGCATCATCAATGGTACATTACCACTTGATCTGAGGTTTTGTGGAGTTTCGGGTCCATTGGGGCATCCTACAAGCCACAGTGGCGTCACAACTGCGCAGATAACTGCTCAAAACTCGATTTCGCCCTGTTTTGGGCCCCATAGCCGAGGTTGCTGACAGGTAATAAATTCTCTGGGTATCAGGGATAGTACGTGACTACATGATCTAGGGTTCTGTTGAGTTTCGGGTCCATCGGTACATCCTACAACCGACAGTGGCGTCATAACTGGGCAGATAACTGCTCAAAGCTCGATTTTGCCCTGTTTTGGGCTCAATAGCCGAGGGTGCTGACTGGTAATGAATTCTCTGGGCATCATTAATGGTACATTACCACTTGATCTGAGGTTCTGTGGAGTTTCGGGTTCATTGGAGCATCCTACAACCCACAGTGGCGTCATAACTGCGCAGATATTTGCTCAAAGCTCGATTTCGCCCTGTTTTGGGCCCCATAGCCGAGGGTGCTGACAGGTAATCAATTCTCTGGGCATCATCAATGATACATAACCACTTAATCTAAGGTTCTGTCGAGTTTCGGGTCCATTGGATCATCCTCCAACCCATACTGGCGTTATAACTGGGCAGATAACTGCTCAAAGCTCGATTTTTCTCTGTTTCGGGCCTCATAGCCGAGGATGCTGACTGGTAATAAATTCTCTGGGCATCAGAGATAGTACGTGACTACTTGATCTAGGGTTCTGTAGAGTTCCGGGTCCATTGGGACTCTCTGCATCCCCCCGTGACGTCTCGACTGCGACTATAATAACTTTAAGCACGGTCTCCCCTGTTCTGGGCCCTATGATCGAGTTTGCTGATTCGTTATCGATTCCCTATTATCTCTGAAGACTCAGTGTACCCTGCTCATCGTCAGACAGGTTCCTGTATGCGATGGAATTTTTGAATTCGCACCTTATTGTACAGAGGTAGCTCAGTCTATCATATATTTCTCATCTCGCCCCGCTCCAGCTCTCGTCCAGCCTCAGGCCCAAATATCGGTTTCCTCTTGGTCTCGGGACTATCTCGAATATACCTTTCGAGAGTAATAAAAAAGTCATAAAATCTTGTGTAGTTCTGAGTGTCCTCGAAGCTACGCCTGTACATGTTGTTCGCTAGCGTAAGCTTACGCTAGCGAAAACCATCATATTTCACCTGAATCATATCACACGCATATTTTGAGGACATATTATGAGAGTAATAAAAAAGTAATAAAAAATGAGCTATTGCACATTCCCGTACGATCTTTCCCCGGCCACGCGTTCGCTAGCGTAAGCTTCCGCTAGCGAAAACTCTCGTATTCCGGGCCCACGACCGGTAATTAATTTTTTTCTTTGGTAATGAATTAGTAATAAAATAGTAGTAAAAAGTGGAATTGCTTGGGCCCGATTTGTGAGTTAGTGTTCGCTAGCTTCAGGTACCCGCATCCTGGCCCCCTAAAACCACTGCCATGGTGTTCAGCAGGTCAAAACACGTAGGAAAACATACCTTGGTATGCATTTTGACCAATGGGTACTCCCTGGCCGAATGATCATCAACTTGAAAAATTGGCAAAAAACGCTAAAAACGCCGTTTCTTGGAAAATCAGTTTTTCGCGATTTAAAAAAAATTCTGACGTGTAGGGGCAAAACTGAGGTCGGATTTAGAATTGTACGGTCAAAAATACACAAGGGAATCATACTTTCCTAGGGGGGACATTCCGACCCCCAAATTTTGTTCCTCAGTGTTATCAATGCTGGCAGGTGCCTCGTTGGCGAACGGTGTATCAGAGACAGCCATCTGGCGGCGAAAGGTCGAATTACGCTTTCTGCTCGATGAATTGCGCGGCTATCGGAGCTATACTGGTATCATAGCGAAGGGGCCCGTTGCAAATTTTTCCCGCGAAACCGGTAGAACAGAATGGAGAAAAAATGGGGAACTGACTTTTCTTCGAGAACTTGGAAAAACCAAAAGATGAAATATGAGGAAATGAGTCAAATTTCCCCCGTGATTGCGGGCAAATAAGAAAAAGGTTCCTCTTCAAACATTTCTACCAAGAAAATACAAAAATACCCCATTTTGAGGCTTCAAGAATTGTCATCTCCATTGAGAACGATTTTCGTGGAATTCCAAGGATACATAGATACATTCAAATTCACGATGCTACAGTAACATTAAAACCCTCCTTCGATGCGATTGAATTCTAATTTACAGTATCTCAAGAAGTTGGAACAGTTTCTTTGCGAGAAGATGGAGCAGGACCACGCCTCAGTTGAATCGAGATCAGTGCATATATATGATGAAGATGAGAAATTGAGAAAGCGAACCAGATCTACACCACAGAAGGAGCAGGACAAACGCCACTCGATACAAGAACATCAGTTGAACAAGTATTACAATTCGCACTACATTAGAATTTCTCGTTCGCATTCAAAATTTCTTTCATGTACATCAATGAAATAACTATCATTAATATTGAAAAATCGAAAAATGGTCCACTTCAGTTTACTTAACCACATAAACTTGCGATTAACATGTAGTTTCCCTTCGAGAATAAAAAATTATCTCAATTTTCTAGATGAAGAAAAATCTAACTGACAATCTTCAAATGGAACATCATTTGATTCGGGACTGAAGATATATGATATAATTATGATTCATACATCGAAAATCACATGTAATTGAATTATTAAACTTCCATATACATTAACTTTCACATGTTATCCGTATGCATTTATATCCGTCACCTCTTGATATTGTACTGAGATGATAATTTATTGATGATTGATCCATCTCTGACTTTAATGACCAAATCATTACATCTTGTACGAATTAATTGTGTAAATACCCCTAATATAAGAATTGAATAGTTTCCCCCCCCCTGACGATCCCGCCATCTTTCCTAGCGTTGTTTTACCCATATGAATTCACTGATATTCAACAAAGATTGTGTTGAATTATCAGAGGAAAATCGGGGAACGCAATAACAGGAATCAATATTAGTGGAGTATTTTCTTACAATAATATATTGGAATCAGTTTGACGATGCCGATTTGTCTTATATATTATTGTGGAAGAATATTCCACTAACCTTGATTCCTGTTATTGCGTCCTCCGATTTTTCTTTGATAATTCAACACAATCTTTGTTCAATATCAGTGAATTCATATGAGGAAAACAACGCTAGGGAAGATGGTGGGACCGTCAGAAGGGGTCGGGGAAACTATTCAATCCTTATATTTGGGGTATTCACAGAATTAGTTCAAACAAGGTGTAATGAATTGGTCATGAAAGTCAAGGGATGGATCAATCATCAATAAATCATCATCTAAGTACAATATCAAGAGGTGACGGATATAAATGCATATGGGTGAAATGTAAAAGTTAATGTATATGGAAGTTCAAAAATCTAATTACATGTGATTTTCGATGTATGAATCATAATTATATCATATATCTTCAGTCCCGGATCAAATGATGTTCCATTTGGAGATTGTCCGTTATATTTTTCTTCATCTAGAAAATTGAGATTAGTTTCCATTGTGGAAGGTAAACTACATGTCATTTGCGAGTTCATGACGTTAAGTGAACTGGATTGGAACCATTTTTCGATTTTTCAACATTAATGATAGTTATTCCATTGATGTACATGAGAGGAATTTCGAATGCGATTGAGAAATTCTAATGAAGCGTGAATTGTGATACTTCAGACCATCCATTTGAACTCAGAAAATTTTGGAGTTTCACTCACCTTAACTGATGTTTTTGTATCGAGTGGCGTTTGTCCTGCCTCTTCTGTGGTGTAGATCTGGTCCGCTTTCTTAATTTCTTATCTCCATCATATATATGCACTGATCTCGATTCTACTGAGGCGTGGTCCTGCTTCATCTTCTCGGGAAGAAACTATCTCAACTTCTTGCGATACTGTAAGTTAGAATTCAATTGCATTGAACGAGGGGTTTTATGGTTGCTGTAGCATCGTGAATTTGAATGTATCTATGTATCCTTGGAATTTCACGAAAATCGTTCTCAATGGAGATGACAATTATTGATGCCTGAAAATGGGGTATTTTTGTGTGTTTTTTGAGGAAATGTTTGGAGAGAAATCTTTTTTTCATCACCCGGAATCACGGGAAAAATTTTCTTCATTTTCACATCTATTACCTCTTCGTTTTTTCGAGTTCGCGAAGAAAATTCAATTCCCCATTTTTTCTTCATTCTGTTTCGATGGTTTCGCGGGAGAGATTCAAAACTTCCATTTTTTCTGTTCTCACATCTCTGGTATCGCGCAGAAACTCTTGGCATCCTGAATGTCGATTCATTAATCTTGTCAGAGTCAGTAAAATCAGAAATTCTTCGTACCGCGAGTGATTATACTAATGAATTTCTTCGATAATTTGAGGAATATAGAAGGTTTTGATATTATCTGGATCATGTATTCACCGATTCTGAGACTCATATAACTACCACAATTATCTATCAATTTATATTGAGGAATCATGAGTAGGAGAGCCATGACTCACCCGTTTCCGTTGCGGATCCCTTGCTCTTGGTAGTGACTGCGCGAGTACAACTGGGCGCCTCTATACTTCGTCCTAACTACAATGTTGCTTGGGCTAGAGGCGCGCCCATGCAACCACGTAGAGAGCTGGTGAGAAACTGCGAAGCTGAAGACGCCTGAAGGATGATTGATGAGCATGGGGTAGGGGTGCGGCCTCTTACTTTGTCTGTAGGTTTTTCTGTTTTGCTGGCAATAGGGAGGGCGAATGAAAAATTAGTTGCTGGAGTATCGCGTATTCAAATAATTCAATGTATTCTCAAAGCTACACAAAAATTGTTCTTAACTGAGATGAGATTCTCCAATGCTCCATGATGGGAAATTTTTGGGACTCTTTGGACAAGAAAAATCGAGATGAAAGAGGATGCACACTTTGTATGGGAAAACGGCCCATGAGCGGTAACCTCTTATTCTTTCTGCATCGTGTAGGGCGGGCCGCTGGCAATAACGAGGGCCTGTTTTGGGAGGTTTCACTACTGAGGAACTTTTTAAAATCGGGAAAATGCGTAGGGGGTAGTTTTTTTCGCAGAACGGACCTAGCTGATGCAAAAACGTTGAGACTGAACAAATGCACGATCCAATCATAACGAATGAGGACTCGATCGATTCGTCTTGATGAGGAGTTTCATGTGCAGAAAGATTGATACCAGCGCAATGGAAGTCACGGACTTGGAGAGTGTTTTTATCGACTTCGGAAAAAAACAACCCCTAAGATTCCAGACCTATTCATCGGTAGAACTCAGACTTGCACCATGGGATCTGGATTTTTTTGGTTCCATTTTGTAGATATAATCCGACAACGGGGTTATGACCTACCCGGAGACCAGCGCTGGTCTTGGAGGGAGACAGACGACCGGGAAACCATTCCCAGTCCGATCGTGCATCCGTTGTATATCTGAGAGAATGTCGGAATATTAATAGGGGTGGTTTTTCAAGGTCACCCGCATCCCGAGATGCACCTTTCGTTGGCAACCCAGCCCTGATATTTCGAGAATATCCACACTTGCTACAGTTGTCGAGCTTCAAAATGATCTCCGGCCCGTATCAATCGCATCGTGCAAACTCTCGTTATCTTGAATACGCTCCGCAGGTCGTGTGTCTGACCCATCTCGCCTGTTACTACTGGGAGCCATATTTTCCTGCAACCTTCAGATCTTCGCCCCGCGCTGATATTCGAATGGGTCCATAGGCTCCGCCTCATCGGTATCTACAAACTGATCCCATGGGATCCGAGATCCGATCGTGCATCCGTTGTAGATCTGGGAAAATGTCGAAATATCAATAGGGGTGGTTTTGCAAGGTCACTAACATCCCGCGATCCGCCTCTCGTTGGCAACTCAGCGCTGATATTTCGAGATACGCTCACACTTGTTTCAAGTTGTCGAGATTCAACTTCTGGGAGCCATATTTTCCCCTCTTCCCGCCGGATACCCTCCCTGAGCTGACACCCCTCCTGGTCCACAGGCTCCGCCTTATAGGTATCCACAAACTGGTCCCATGGAATCCGAGATATGATCGTGCATCCGTTGTATACGAGGGAAATGTCGAAATCTGAATAGGGGTTAATCCGCCATCACATACATCCTGAGAGATACATCGTCCCGGTGACACGACGCTGATATTCCGAGGATACCCACATTTGCTACAGTGATCGAGCGTCAAGATGACCTCTCGTCCGTCTCAATCGCATCGTGCACACTCTCGTGATCTTAAATTCGCTCCCGAGGTCGAATATCTGACCCATCTCGTCTGTTACTTCTGGGAGCTATTTCACCCGCCCCTCCGCCGGATCTCCTCCCTGCGCTGATAACTTGCCTAGTCAGTAGGCTCCGACTCATCGGTATCCACAGACTGGTCCCATGGAATCCGAGATCCGATCGTACATTCGTTGTATATCTGGGAAAATGTCGGAATATTATTAGGAGTGGTTTTTCGAGATCACTCACATCCCGAGATGCACCTTCCGTTGGCAACTCAGCACTGATATTTCGACATTACCCACACTTGCTACAGTTGTTGAGCTTCAAAATGACTTCCCGCCCGTATCGATCGCATCGTGCAAACTCTCGTAATCTTAAATACGCTCCCCAGGTCGTGTGTCTGACCCGTCTCGCCTGTTACTACTGGGCGGCATATTCTCCTGCAATCATCGGATCTTCGCCCCGCACTGATATTGAGAAGAATCCATTGGCTCCGCCTCATCGATATCTGCAAACTCGTCCCAAAAAATTCGAGATACGAACGTGCATTCATTGTATATGTGGGAGAATGTCGAAATATTAATAGGGGTGGTTTTGGAAGGTCACTCACATTCTGCGATCCGCCCCTCGTTAGCAACTCAGCGCTGATATTCCGAGAATACCCACACTTGCTACAGTCGTCAAGCTCCAAAATGACCTCTTGCCTGTCTCAATTGCATCGTGCAAACTCTCGTAACCTCAAATACGCTCCCCAGGCCGTTTGTCTGACCCATCTCGTCTGTTACTACTGGGAGGCATATTTTTCTGCAACCTTCAGATATTCGCCCCGCGCTGATATTCGAATGGGTCCATAGGCTCCGCCTCATCGGTATCCACAAACTGATCCCATGGAATCCGAGATACGATCGTGCATTCGTTGTATATCTGGGAAGATGTCGAAGTATCAATAGGGACTGTTTTGCAAGGTCACTGACATTCCGAGATCCACCTCTCGTTGGCCACTCAGTGCTGATATTCCAAGAATACCGACCCCTGCTACAGTTGTCGAGCTTCAGAATGACCCTCTTGCCTGTCTCAATCGCATCGTGCAAACTCTCGTGATCTCAAATACGCTCCCCAGATTGTATATCTGACCCATTTCATCTGTTACCACTCGAAGCCATATATCCTCCCTCTCGCCGGATCTCCTCCCTGCGTTGATATCCCGATTGGTCCATAGTATCCGCCTCATCAATATCTACAAACTGGTCCCATGAAATCTGAGATCCGATCGTGTATTCGTTGTATATCTGGGGAAAAGTCGAAATATCAATAGGAAAGGTTTTGCAAGGTGACTCACTTTCCGAGATCCACCTCTCGTTGGCAACTCAGCGCTGATATTTCGAGAATAACCACACTTGCTACAGTTGTTGAGCTTCAGAATGACTTCTCGCCCGTCTCAATCGCATCGTGCACACTCTCGTGATCTTAAATACGCTCCCGAGGTCGAATGTCTGACCCACCTCGCCTGTTACTACCGGGAGCCATATTTTCCCCCCTTCGCCGGATCTCCTCCATGCGCTGATATTCCGCCTGGTCCATAGGCTCCGCCTCATCGGTATCCACAGACTGGTCCCATGGAATCCGAGATCCAATCGTGCATTCGTTGTAACTCTGGGAAATAGTCGGAAAATTATTAGGCGTGGTTTTCCAAGGTCATTAACATCCGGGGATGCACTCCTCGTTGGCAACTCAGCGCGGATATTCCAAGAACAACCACACTTGCTACAGTTGTCAAGCTCCAGAATGACCTCCAACCCGTCTCAAACGTATCGTGAAAACTCTCGTGATCTCAAATACGCTCCCCAGGTCGAATGCCTGACCCATCTCGACTGTTACTACTGGGAGGAATATTCTCCGCCTTCCGCCAGATCTCCTTCCTGCGCTGATGCCTCGCCTCATCCATCGGCTCCGCCTCATCGGTATCCACAGATTGGTCCTGTGGAATCCGAGGTTCGATCGTGCATTCGTTGTATATTTGGGAAAATGTCGGAATATTATTAGGGTTGGTTCTTCGAGGTCACTCACATCCCCAGATGCACCTTCCGATGGCAACTCAGCGCTGATATTTCGAGAATACCCACGCTTGCTACAGTTGTTGAGCTCCAGGATGACCCCTCGCCCGCCTCAATCGCATCGTGCGAACTCTCGTAATCTTGAATACCCTCCCCAGGTCGTGTGTCTGACCCATCTCGTATGTTACTACTGGAAGCCATTTTTTCCCCGCTTCCGCCGGATCTCCTCCCTGCGCTGTTACCCCGCCTGCTTCATAGGCTCCGCCTCATCGGTATCCAGGACCTGGTCCCATGGAATCCGAGATAAGATCGTGGATTCGTTGTATATCAGTTCTACCTGGCGCTAGCGCATGGACGCATCGTACTTATTCCACCTCATAGTATTTTGAGTTTTTTGATTATCTCTGAGGAGCATAATTGTCTGTTCGTGTTACTCCTGAAAGACAGAATGATAGTTGTCTCTCTGTGAATTGAAGTGGCTTTATTGACAATAAATTTGGCACATGTTTGGCGTATTCTGCTAAGCTAACCTATAAACTCAGACACTCCGTGGGCCTATATCTTGCATTCACGCACATACAAGGCTTGGCATCATGTCGCATTGCTTTGCTTGCAATGAAAGCTTCGATGGCAAACAGCTTATTGTTGCCTGCATTGTGTGCACTGAATTATACCATGCGACTAACAAATGTGCTGATCTCACTGCATCTGAGATCAAAGTTATTGAGTTGAAAAAGAAACCTGAGTTGCAGTTTAAATGTGCTAATTGTGAGAAGTCTGGAAAACTTTCATTTGGTGATTATTTAGCTAATGTGAAAAATAGTCTTGAGGAACAATTTGACAATTTAAAGTGTAACCTGAAATCATTGAACAAGAGCTTCTCAAAGGATATATCTGTCATGAAAAATGACCTGAAAAATATTAAAGAGTCTTGTGCCACCATTGATAGCTTGGGTGAAAAAGTTGATACTGCTCAAGAAGATATTGTGAATCTGAAAGCATCAGTGAATTGCATCCCTAAAATTCAGGATGTAATTGATAGCATCAAAGCTACACTAGCTGATCCCAACTCATCTCAACTTGTCGCTGGTACTCTAAACTCTGCTAATATAGAAGGTATTGTACAAGAAGCTCATGAACGCTTGTTGAGATCAAGAAACTTATTATTCTTTAATATACACTACCGGTCAAAAGTCTGAGGACACCTGGGAATCAGACTGATGATTTTCGGAGTTGGATATCTCAGAACCTGTTGGTCGTAGAGAGCTCTGCGTGGTTGCATTTCGTAGCTCATATCGAGCACTTTCAAATCTATTTTCAGTATTTTTCGTCCCGCGTTTTATACCGGAGACACACGAGTCAGAAGAATGCCTTTTTTCGCAATTTTTCAGGCTAGGTACGAACGCCCGCCGATTCTGGAGAGATTGTTGGATCGCTACGAAACCTATGACATCTTCAAGCCCATGAAAAAACCTTAAAAATCCGTTTTTGAACGTCTCCCAAAGTGGTTTTGGTTCCGAGATATGACTGATTTTGCTAAGGGTGTTTGTATCTCAAAAAATCACACGGTAATCCAAAAATGACGAGAAACAGCCCGTTTTGAGGCATCTGACCCTCATTTCTGCAAGAGTTTGACTCAACATCGAAATTGCCAAAGGAAATCAAAACTACCGACCTTGAACTGGGCTGTTTCTCATCATTTTTGGATTATCGTGTGATTTTTTGAGAGACAAACACCCTCAGCGAAATCAGTCAGATCTCGAGTCCAAAACCACTTTGGGAGAAGTTCAAAAACGGATTTTGAAGGTTTTTTCATGGGCTTGAAGATGTCATAGGTTTCATAGCGATCCAACAATCTCTCCAAAATTGGCGGGCGTTCGTACCTTGCCTGAAAAATTGCAAAAAAATCCATCTTTCTAACTCGTGTGTCTCTGGTATAATACGCGGGACGAAAAATACAGAAAATAGATTTGAAAGTACTCGATACGAGCTACAAAATGCGACCACGCAGACCTCTCTACGACCAATAGGTTCTGAGATATCCAACTCTGAAAATCATCAGTTTGATTCCCAGGTGTCCTCAGACTTTTGACCGGTAGTGTACCTGATACTAATAATCAATCAACGGACCTTGGTATCATCATAGATATGTTGAAACATATTCCTATAGACACAAGATATATAACCACTCAAAGAATTGGTAACCCATCAAGTGGGAATCTACGCCCTATTGTTGTGACCTTTTCCAACATACAAGATCCACACCTAGTGATGAAGAATAGAAATAAGATTCCTGGTGAAGTATCTATTGGTTATGATAAAACGAGAAGTCAACAGGCCAAATATAAAGAAGTGGCTGCTGAGCTCAAAGCTAAGTTGGAAAGAGGTGAGAAGGATCTTGTTATACGCTATGTGAAGGGGATCCCAACCATCGTTACAGCTGTTTCACCTCCTCAAGGCAATAATACCCAAAGTAGCTCTTCAAAATTTCATTAATAGTCTATTATCAGAATGCTCGCAGTATACGTAACAAACTTAATACTGTGAGAAACAATATCCACTTATTCACATACACACCCCATGGAATAGTTCTCACTGAGACCTGGCTGCATGGTGGCATTGCTGATAATGAAATTGGATTGGAAAATTATGCTATCTTCAGAAAGGATAGGCACAGTGAGTTGGTCAATGTACCTGGTGGTGGTGGTGTCCTCATAGCAATTCACAAATCTCTTGGATCTACTAGCTGTGACTTTATCTCAACAAACTGTGAACAAGTATATGCTGTCATCAATACAAAATCAACTGGGAAGTTAATCATTGGATGCACATTTATACCCCCAGGATCCTCATCATCAGTATATAGTGATCACATCCAAATAATGCACCAGATTGCAGACAAGTATCGTGAGAGTGACTTCATCGTCATTGGTGACTATAATCTGCCTGGATTGAGTTGGACTAATTCTCCTACCTTGAGGTATGAAGCAATAGACAACAAAGTGTGCAAAGTTACTACGTGTGCTGACATTATTAAAAATGGATATTCATTCCTAGATATGAATCAGTTTTTCCCTGTGCCACATGATAAACCGTATACATTAGATCTGTTTTTTACTAATTTAAGTAATGTATCTGCTTACACCGCTACTGATTGCCTGGTTCCTGTTGATGATCATCATATTCCTCATTATTTCAGTGTTGAATTACATTCAAATTGCACTATTAAAAATACCTTTGGCACTTCAAAGATGTATGATTTTGCACATGCTGATTATGATAAAATCTCTGAGCATCTGGTTGACATCAATTGGGAGGACATTTTTTCTAATAGTGATGATGTTGAGTCAAATCTGCAGGACTTTTACAATACAATAGGCCGTCCTATTGATGAATTTACACCGTTCAAGAAGTTCCATGGCAATGATAAAAATTCATACCCCAGATGGTATTCTAACGAGCTAATCTCCTCAATCATCGATAAGAAAATTTGCCACAATAACTGGAAACGTACTGGGATTGATAGTGACTACATTGAGTTTAAACGTCTCCGAGCTAAATGCATTAGACTAATTAGAATCTGCTATCGTGATTATATCGATAATGTTGAAAATAACCTGCACAATGGCTCTATGTCTTTCTGGTCATACATCAATAGACTGAAGAAACCAAATGCATTACCAAATAATATCAGTTGGAAGGATAGGATTGGTGCTTCAGGAAAAGAAATTGCTAATTTATTCTCGGATTACTTTGGCTCGGTCTATACGAAATCTGATTTACAATGTGATTTAATTGATTGTGAAATGATAGACATTGGCTTGAATATAACAGTGAAGGAAGTAGAGGATTCAATTCAAAATATGAAAGATTCACACTCAACTGGCCCTGATGGCATTTCTATGAGCTTTCTGAAAAAATGCTGTTATACTTTATCTGAACCTATTGCTTATCTCTTCAATAAATCTATTGAGTCAAGTATTTTTCCGTCAGCCTGGAGAAATTCATATGTCACTCCGATTCACAAAAATGGACCTAAATCTTCTGCAACGAACTACCGCCCTATCTCTACCCCTGATGCCATTGCTAAGATTTTTGATTCTATTATTGCTGATAAATTGTACGCGGCAGTTGTAGATCGTCTAATTTTGAATCAACATGGTTTTATGAAAGGTAAATCAACAATAACAAATCTGATGAAATTCTATGACTTTGCATTAAAAAATCTTGACTGTCATCTGCAAACAGATGTTTTATATCTAGATTTTTCCAAAGCATTTGACACGTTCGATCACAAATTACTACTAGGTAAACTGCATAATTTAGGTACCCCTGTACAGCTTGCTAAATGGATCGAATCGTATCTCTCTGATAGGTACCAGATTGTGAAATTCAATGGTCATTTTTCGAATCCCATCAAAGTCACATCAGGCGTCCCACAGGGCTCACATCTTGGGCCCGTACAGTTTAATATCTTTATCAATGACATTGCTAGTGTGGTTAATCATTCAGAATGTCTGCTATATGCGGATGATGTAAAACTTTTCAGACGTATAAGTACCCTGGATGATTGTAAGTTCCTGCAGGATGATTTGACAAATATTGTCAACTGGGCTATTCAGAATGGTCTGACCTTGAATATAACCAAATGTAAAAATATGTCTATTAGTCGTAGCCTATTTCCAATCCATTTTGATTACTTTATTTCCACCCAAGTTATCGAAAAAGTGTCAGGTTTCAGTGACTTAGGAGTAATCTTTGAATCTAATCTAGATTTCAGTAGGCATATTAACGCGAGTGTCTCTAAAGCATTCAAGAACTTGGGTTTCATTAGCCGAAATACACGTGACTTTGAAAATCCTAAATCTTTTCTTCATCTATACAAAAGTTTAGTTGTGCCATCCTTGCTATATGGCTCTATAATATGGACACCTCACCACGAGTATAGGATAGCTGAACTTGAATCAGTTCAGCGGCGATTTCTTAGAACTTCGTCTGATAGAACTGGGCTTCCTATGCATCCTTTTGATCATGACTTTAGTGAAATTTCAAAAAAACATAATCTTTGCACCATAAAATCTCTCCATAACTTCAAAGACGCTGCTTTTGTCTGGAATGCCCTTAACGGTAAAGTAAACTGCACTTTCGTCACCTCTCTCTTTCGACCTCGTCAAAATCCGTGCCCGGTGAGAGACTCTAGACCGCTCCATATGTGTAAGTTTAGGAGTAATTTGAATTATAACTCAGTGGCGTCCAGGTTGTGTCGCACCTGGAATGACTTACCAGCCAGCATCAGAGACCTTACCACATATGTGCCATTTAAGCATGCAGCCATGCAAAAGTTATGTTTGTTTCATTAAATTCTACCCATGAATTACGTTATTATTTGTTTCTGCTGTTATAATTTTGTGTACAAATTAATACTCTAAACTTAGATTTCTAAGACGCTCTGTTTTTTGTATCTATGCATCATGATGAAGAATATTCTTGTAAAGGGCTTACTGCCCGTATATTGATTGAAATGAAATAGAATAAAATAAAATATCTGGGGAGATATCGAAAGATCAATAGGGGTGGTTTTGCAAGGTCACTCACATTCCAAGATCCACCTCTTGTTGGCAACTTAGCGCTGATATCCCAAGGATACCCACACTTGCTACACTTGTCAAGCTCCAAAATGACCTCCCGCCCGTATCAAACGCATCGTATAAACTCTCGTAATCTCAAATACGCTACCCGGGTCGTGTGTCTGACCCACCTCGCCTGTTACTACTGGGAGCCATAATTCCCCCCGTCCGCCGGATCTCCTCCCTGCGCTGTTACCCCGCCTGGTCCATAGGCTCCGCCTCATTGGTATCCTCCAACTGGTTCCATGGAATCCGAGATACGATCGTGCATTCGTTGTATATCTGGGAAGAGGTCGAAGTATCAATAGGGACTGTTCTGCGAGGTCACTCACATTCCGAGATCCACCTCTCGTTGGCCACTCAGTGCTGATATTCCAAGAATACCGACCGCTGCTACAGTTGTCGAGCTCCAGGATGACCCTCTTGCCTGTCTCAATCGCATCGTGCAAACTCTCGTAATCTCAAATACGCTCCCCAGGTTGTATATCTGACCCATTTCATCTGTTACCACTCGAAGCCATATATCCCCCCTCTCGCCGGATCTCCTACCTGCGTTGATATCCCGATTGGTCCATAGTGTCCGCCTCATCAATATCTACAAACTGGTCCCATGAAATCTGAGATCCGATCGTGCATTCGTTGTATATCTGGGGAAAAGTCGGAATATCAATAGAGAAGGTTTTGCAAGGTGACTCACTTTCCGAGATCCACCTCTCGTTGGCAACTCAGCGCTGATATTCCGAGAATAACCACACTTGCTACAGTTGTTGAGCTTCAGAATGACCTCTCGTCCGTCTTTATCGCATCGTGCACACTCTCGTGATCTTAAATACGCTCCCGAGGTCGAATGTCTGACCCACCTCGCCTGTTACCACCGGGAGCCATATTTTCCCCCCTCACGCCGGATCTCCTCCCTGCGCTGACACCCCTCCTGGTCCATAGGCTCCGCCTCATCGGTATCCACAAACTGGTCCCATGGAATCCGAGATACGATCGTGGATTCAATGTATATCTGGGGAGATGTCAGAATATCAATAGGGGTGGTTTTGCAAGGTCACTCACATTCCGAGATCCACCTCTCGTTGACAACTCAGTGCTGATATTCCGAGAATACCCACACTTGCTACAGTCCTCGAGCTCCAAAATGACCTCTCGCCAGTCTCAATTGCATCGTGCTAACCCTCGTAATCTCAAATACGCTCCCCAAATCGAATGTCTGACGGAATCCGAGATACGATCGTGCATTCGTTGTATACGAGGGAAACGTCGAAATCTGAATAGGGGTTGATCCGCTATCACATACACCCTGAGAGATATATCACCCCGGTGACTCGGTGCTGATATTCCGAGGACACCCACATCTGCTACAGTTATCGAGCTTCAGAATGACCTCTCGCCCGTCTCAATCGCATCGTGCACACTCTCGTGTACTTAAATACGCTCCCGAGGTCGAATGTCTGACCTATCTCGTCTGTTACTACTGAGAGCTATATTCCCCCCCCCCCCCCCCCCCCTTCCGCCGGATCTCCTCCCTGCGCTGATACCTTGCCTAGTCCATAGGCTCCGCCTCATCGGTATCCACAGACTGGTCCCATGGAATCCGAGATCCGATCGTGCATTCGTTGTATATCTGGGAAAATGTCGGAATATTATTAGGGGTGGTTCTCCAAGGTCACTCACATCCCGACACGCACCTTTCGTTGGCAACTCAGCGTTGATATTCCGAAAATGCCTAAACTTGCTACAGTTGTCGAGCCTCAAAATGAGCTCTTGCCCGTCTCAATCGCATCGTGCAAACTCTCGTAATCTCAAATACTCTCCCCAGGTTGCATGTCTGACCCATCTCGTCTGTTACTCCTGAGAGCCATATTTTCCCCCTCCCGCCGGATCTCTTCCCTGCGCTGATATCCCGCCTGGTCCATTGGCTCCGCCTCATCGGTATCCACAGACGGGTCCCATGGAATCGGACGTCCGATCGTGCATTCGTTGTATATCTGGGAAAATGTCGAAATCTGAGTAGGGGTTGTTCCACTATAACATACATTCTGAGAGATACATCACCTCTCCGACTCGGCGCTGATATTCTGAGAATACCCACACTTGCTACAGTTATCGAGCTCCAAAATTACCTCTCGCCCGTCTCAATCGCATCGTGCAAACTCTCGTAATCTTAAGTACGCTCCCTATGGTCGTATGTCTGTTTCATCTCACCTGTTACTACTGGGAGCCATATTTTCCTGCAATCATCAAATTTTCGCTCCACGCTCATATCTCCAGGATATATATTTTTGCTACTGTTGTCGAGCTACAAAATGAGCACGCCCCCGTCGCAATCGCGTCATGCAATCTCTCGGGATCCCACTAATCATCCCTTGGTTTATCTGTGTCTGACTCAACTCGTATATTACTACTGGGAATGGTTTCTCGGCCATCTGTCTCTCTCGTAGACCAGCGCTGGTGTCCGAGTAGGTCGTAACCCCGTGGCCGGATCATATCTACAAAATGAAACCAAGAAAATCCAGATCCCATCGTGCAAGTCTGAGTTCATCATAGGTTTAGTTCATTATATTAAAATATTTCATTATCATATAAATCATCATCATATAAATAGTAAATCTATTCATCATCATATGAATAGTTCATTATATTAAAATGCATCATTAGGCGCTACCAAACCGAAGTGTATGGGACCCCTTCCCCCTAGGCCCCGACCTCCCCTTCTCGAATAGTTAAAGCATATACCAATATCGAGAACTCTCAAGCTGACCATCATCCATAAAGTTTCGCGCTTCTTCACGGTATTATCAAACTCATTAGCGTCCATATCGTACAACTATATCATTGGTCAATTCATCAATCAAAATTGTGATCAAGATCTAAGTTGATCATATGATACTGACCATAGCATATTTCAATTCAATCATTTCCCATTTGACACTCATTATTTCAAATCAGTTCATTTAATTTATTTCCAAACACCATAACAACAAAATATGAACCCATCAGAAAAATGATAACTCTGAGTGCAATCGAATACAACTACGAGTTGTAACATCAAAGCATGATGCCTTGGCTCACATAGAGATCGAGACTTTCATCTCTGAGTGCGACAGATTGCGAACGTATGTTGCCGAGCTACTGTAGGTGTAGGCAGGGCGTATCTCAAAAAACATAAAAACACTACACTGACACAGCTCACACAGATCATATTGTTGGATTTCCTCTGTTCTGAGCAGCAATTTTTTAGCCCGACACTGGACAACCAAATAGCGTATCAAACTCATCTGAACATGTCTGCCTCGATTCTTATGATGGTGAACTTCACTCAGTATTCGAGTTTTACACAAAACCTGACCTAACACAGTCAACACTGAAAACTCATATTGGGAACGACAATCGAATCAAAATCATCCGAGTTTATTTGAAATGAAAGGCTTAATTTGTTCAACTACGTTACAGTGATGATATAGCATTGAATGTTCTCGAAGATTGGTTTGATGAATAGAATTTCAATTCTCCTCTTCCTCAAATGATTCAAATCATAGTTCGATAATTGGGCCACCACCGAAAGTTCGCTAAAAATTCACAAATTAAATAGAAAATTCGAACAATCGCAGATTCATGAGCCTTCTGAATATGAATGAATAACGACTTTCATGCTCAAACAAACACACACACACATACATACAAACTCGAATCTGTATCCTTGAGCCGGTTCCCACACGCAGTTAAGACGTCATTATTTACGATATATGATGGTGCGGTAAGGAGAATACATGATGTATTTCGTGTACCGGGCTGCCTCACAAAAAAGGATTCTACACACACTCACAAGACATGCTCAAACACACACACCTACATACATAAAACCTCGAATCTATATCCTCGAGCCGGTTCCCACACGCAGTGAAGACGTCAATGTATACGATATATGTTGGTGCGGTAAGGAGGATACATAATGTATCTCGTGTACCGGGCTGCCTCACAAAAGAGGATTCTACTCACACTCACAAACACAAGACACAGAGGTGGAAACACACACACACGTAAACACAAATCCATATCCTCGGGGCCGGTGACAGCACGCCGTCAAATGTGAATACATACATGAGTGATTCTGGAGCAAGCTGGACAAAACCGTCACCAGGGGGGTCTGGGAAAAATCCGCAAAAATTTTTTTCCATTAGTACTATGTTGAAATAGTACGAAAAAAATTTTTTCAGATTTTTTCGGCCCCCCTGTGGGCCCCAGGGCCCATGAAAGGGCCATTTTGGCCCTTTTTTAGCCTATTCTAGGAAAATCATAGCTCCGACGCAATTCAATATTTTTCAACGTACTTGGGCGCATTTTTCTCGTCAAGACTAGTACTTCTGAGAGAAAAATTGTCCAAGGCCACTTAGTGAGCCTGACGACTTCTGCCACCTATTTATTGAGAGCAAATTTTAGCGATTTTTGGGCTTGCTTCAAAGTGATGTAGCTCCCACTAGACATGTGATAATCGACTTTTACAAGTAGTCATTTTGAAGGTCTTGGAAATACCTACAATTTGCCTACTTGTAAAAGTCAATTATCGCACTTTTTGTTGGAGCTACAGTCGATACAAGTTGAGCTATTTACGAAAAAGTCGAAAATTCAGGACTCGATTCCAAAAATAAATCTTAATATTTTTTCACCAAACTTGTGCGAAAATGTTCTTTCAGACATCTCCTTTTAGTAAAAAAAATTTGGCGGAGGTTATTTTTTTTTATTTTTTTTGCCGAGCGTTACAAAATGCCGCATTTCGTGATTTTAGCAAAAACAGCATCTTTGACCACGGTCACATATGCTCTCATCTGGACTGATGTGCACCAATCTGTGTGGAAGTACTCTCCAAAGTACCCCCAAGTACGTGTAAGAAGTTGCGGGGATGAGCCTCCACCCAGGAGCGAGCTGTAGGTTCTATTCACCGTGTCCAAAATAGACATTATTTTGGCTATTCGAGCGTAAGCGACTGAGAGCATGATTTTACTTGTTCTGGCTTACAAATGAGATAATGGGCTAGAATGAGGATCCAAACATATTTTTCCGACTCAAAATGACCATCTGAACACAATTCCGAGGTCAGTTTAGCTCTAGAATGTCGTCTAGTGCCTCAACGGGTCAGAACCCGTCGACAGAATCTAAGTTCTTGAGGGGCAGAGGGACGACTATTTAGAGCAAAACTGACCTCGGAATTGTGTTTAGATGGTCATTTTGAGTCGGAAAAGTATGTTTTGATCCTCATTCTACCCCATTATCTCATTTGTGAGCCAGAACGAGTGAAATCATGCTCTCGGTCGCTTACGCCCGAATAACCAAAATAATGCCTATTTTTGACACGATAAATAGAACCTACAGCTCGCTCCTGGGCGGAGGCTCGTCCCCGCAACTCCTTACACGTACTTGGAGGTACTTTGGGGAGTACTTTCACACAGATTGGTGCACATCAGTCCAGATGGGAGCATATGTGACCGTGGTCGAAGATGCTGTTTTTGCTAAAACCACGAAATGCGGCATTTTGTAACGCTCGGCAAAAAAAATGAAAAAAAAATAACCTCCTCCAAATTTTTTTTACTAAAAGAAGATGTCTGAAAAAACATTTTCGCACAAGTTTGGTGAAAAAAAATTAAGATATATTTTTGGAATCGAGTCCTGAATTTTCGAATTTTTCGTAAATAGCTCAACTTGTATCAACTGTAGCTCCAACAAAAAGTGCGATAATTGACTTTTACAAGTAGGCAAATTGTAGGTATTCTCAAGACCTTCAAAATGACCACTTGTAAAAGTCGATTATCACATGTCTAGTGGGAGCTACATCACTTTGAAGCGAGCCCAAAAATCGCTAAAATTTGCTCTCAATAAATAGATGGCAGAAGTCGTCAGGCTCACTAGGTGGCCTTGGACAATTTCTTCCTCCGAAGTACTAGTCTTGACGAGAAAAATGCGCCCAAGTACGTTGAAAAATATTGAATTGCGTCGGAGCTATGATTTTCCTAGAATAGGCTAAAAAAGGGCCTAAAATGGCCCTTTCATGGGCCCTGGGGCCCACAGGGGGGGCCGAAAAAATCTGAAAAAAAATTTTTCGTACTATTTTAACATAGTACTAATGGGAAAAAATTTTTGCGGATTTCTCCCAGACCCCCCTGGTGACGGTTTTGTCCAGCTTGCTCCAGAATCACTCATATTCATTGTATTCGTCTAGTAAGTGTACGTGTATTGAACTGCCTCACAAAATAGGATACCATGAACTCTCTCTTCATCACACACACACACACATACACACACACACACACACACACACACATACCGGCCCACCGACCCACCGATCCACCAACACACCTACCGATCCACAAACCCATCAATGGATGTATATGCGCACAATAGAAACAAATCTAGGGACATGTGCATTCGCCTAGGGACATTTGTAACGTGAGGTTGGCAACCCTGATTTCGATTTTATGTTGGCAAGCCTGATATAGGGATTTTGTTGGAGGAAGGGCACCCTTCTTGTCTCTTAATTGTTATAATTTCCAAAAATTTCACTTCTAAATGATTTGCAAATCATTCGTGTCCGATAGCACAGCATTGTATTGAGACGACTCATTCTTATCGGGGGACAATTGGATACAACGAATCTGGAATAAATAATATAATGGATTTCACGCCAAAGCGACCTACGAAAAGGGGTCATCTCTCAGATTCTTTTTTAACCATTTTCATTCGATTCTATGGCCCAAAATAGGAACTTCGGACCACCTATAGGGCCCAAAAAAAAATCCTCCTCTCCATTGCACGCACATCCGTCAACAGACCGAAAATTTATCGTGTAAAAATCGATGCTCTTTTATTCACGAAAATGGGAATATTTCGAGTTTTTGAATAGCTGTCGATTCGCGGGTTACGGCATCTGAAAGGGCATAAAGAAACCTATCGAAAACGTTGTCGGGAATTCCTTCTCTGTGATTTGGGGGCCTCCTGGAGGCAAAAGAGTGTTTTCCACTAAAATGTTGATTTCTCAGAAAGCCATTTTTTTTATTTTCTTAAAACCATATATTTGACGAAAATTCTGCGTTCTTTCGAAAAAAATGGGTTTCAGAGAAGTTTGGGGCGATCCAAGTGACTTATGAGCCATTCTTGAAAATGCAATTTTTTCGGTTTCAGAAAAAGGCGATTTTTTGCGCATGCGCACAAACGTAGACTTTCGGCGTCACTTTCAATGGAAAGCTGACAAAATTTCCTATCAAATGATTACCCGCAAAGTTGAAATTCATGCACTGGAACGCGATCTGCAATAATTAATCGTGTCGAATCAAAATCGCATGAAAATTCAGCCCATTAACGCCTTCGTGGCGCCTGCTGAGATGACACATTCACGAGATCTTCCCGGGACTCAATTTTGAGTACGAAATTGACCTGAAAAAAATTCAGACCACATGGTTTCAACGTAAAATTGTATGAACTTTCGAAATATGCGATATTAAACCCCGTTTGAGGCAAACCTGAGGTGCTACATTCAATTTTTTGCCAGAAAATACGATATTTCACATTCAAAATTGCGAAAAATTGAATGTAGCACCTCGGGTTCGCCTCCATCGCATATTTCGAAAGTTCAGACAATTTGACGTTGGAACCATGTGATCTGAAATTTTTTGGGGCAATTCCGTACTCTAAAATGATTCCCGAGAAGATCTCGTGAATGTGTCATCTCAGCAGGCGCCACGAAGGCATTAATGGGCTGAATTTTCATGTGATTTTGATTCGACATAATTAATCCTTGCAGATCGCGTTTCAGTGCATGAATTCCAACTTTGCGGGTAGTCATTTCATAGGAAATTTTGTCAGCTTTCCATTGAAAGTGACGCCGAAAGTCTTTGTTTGTGCGCATGCGCAGAAAATCGCCTTTTTCTGAAACCGAAAAAATCGCATTTTCAAAAAATGGCTCATAAGTCACTTGGATCGCCCCAAACTTCTCTGAAACCCATTTTTTTCGAAAGAATGCAAAATTTCACGTCAATTATGTGATTTCAAGAAAATAAAAGAAATGGCTTTTTGAGAAATCAACATTTTAGTGAAAAACACTCTTTTGCCTCCAGGAGGCCCCCAAATCACAGAAAAGGAATTTTCGACAACGTTTTTGATAGGTTTTTTGATGCCCTTCCAGATGCTTAAATCCGCTAATCGATAGCTATTCAAAAACTCGAAATATTCCCATTTTCGTGAATAAAAGAGCATCGATTTTTACATGATAAATTTTCGGTCTGTTGACGGATGTGCGTGCAATGGAGAGGAGAAATTTTTTTTGGGCCCCATAAGTGGTCCAAAGTTCCTATTTTGGGCCATAGAATCGAATGAAAAAGGTTAAAAAAGAATCTGAGAGATGACCCCTTCCCGTAGGTCGCTTTGGCGTGGAATTCATCATATATATTAAGAATAATATGTACAAAAGAATTAATAATGATATATTCAATTGCCCTCAGGCCTTGGCTAATTCACTGCTACTCTAATACACTGTAATAACCCTAAAAACTGTTGATAGAAATACAATTCATCTGAAGTTACTTGAACGGAATAATACGGGTATTGTTCTATTCATCTCAAGAGCTCCTTGCGATGAGCAGCACAGCGACTGGCTAGTGAAATAGTCTGTCAGTGGACTCCTGACAGCGACATTTGATAGAGCTCCCACCAAATGCCTTCACTCCGGTCGGTTTTCGCGAGCGGGTTATACAGGTTACAATATCCTAACTAATCTTACATATCTTGGTGCTCCCAGGATACGAAGATCTAGGATGGCTGATATCCAGAGCTCCTGGATACCATCTCTGCCTCGGTGCTACCGAGGTCTATCTATCACGACTCTAGAGCTCCTATAGCCGAGAAAGATCGAGAGAGTTAATACTTGGAGCTCCCAAGATTAACTAGTGAGTTGAGCCCGAGCTCCGGGCCGACTGACTCTGCTTCTGCGGTTGGGCTGGTTTCCTTCCTATGGTCCTCTGTTCCGCTTGTGAGAGAGATTGGTGTCCACCTGGCGGTGACTGGTGTAAGCATACAGTTGGCCTGTTGCCTGTGGCGTTACTGCGCGGGCAGGCCGATGCTTAGCGGATTGCGATAGTGTAGGGGTGCCCGTCGCATCCCCCTCTTCCTTCGGAGAGTGAGTCTTACTCACTCTCCCTAATTCTGCTATCGGGAAACAGGTTCTAGTTCTAGGGACGACTAGCTGTAATCGAATTCTAGAGGTTACCCATCTGTTTACTGGGTTCTAGGTGTGTCTAGCTACGGATTTTCTAGGCGTCTAATCTTCATCTGACTCATCTGAGTCATTGCTTTGGTACGGGGAAAGGTCCTTGACATGAATGTGGGTGATTACGTTGCCCTCATCGTCTTCTAGGTCGAATATTACTGGTAAGGTTTTCTTCCGGATTCTGTACGGTCCATCTGCTTTCTTGTCTAACGCGGCGTTATAGTGTTTTGCTTTGTTTGATAGAGTGTGAAGTTTCTTAAGGACTAGTTCACCTATCTTAGGTTCCCATTCTCGCCGTCTTAGGTTGTAATGAAACCGTTGTTTCGTGTGCGAGGTTGGGATATTAGTATATTTATATTACTAATAATTTTCCGAGCAAACGAGTTGCATAGCTTACCATTTGCAACTATATATATATATATATATATATATATATATATGTGATACCGCTCTGCTACTCTCCTTGCGCTGGAACAGCTACTTACGTGTTATCCAGATCGATCGAACACCTCGTATTTTCGATCGATCAATCGGGGATGGTGCTGTTGGGATAATCTGCATTCGAATTATATTAGCCTTAATGGCATGCTACGGCCACACGTTATTCAAAGAAAATGATTCCAAGCGTGAATATATCGTTTTGTATAAGTAACATAAGCTTATAA
The DNA here is from genome assembly GCA_029851415.1 of Eretmocerus hayati. Taxonomy (NCBI): domain Eukaryota; kingdom Metazoa; phylum Arthropoda; class Insecta; order Hymenoptera; family Aphelinidae; genus Eretmocerus; species Eretmocerus hayati. The sequence continues at coordinate 69,070,111 of CM056744.1, read as the reverse complement.
GTGAATTATATCGAAATTTCGTATTTCTACATTTCAATCGATGCGCACGCTGGTACACAGGCAATTTTTGCTATAGCTATATGTATGTGGGCTCAAATGAAAGATATTGGATTATATTACATGCCCAAACGATAATATAGCCCAGAAAAATCGGCTAACCCATACGTGTACCCGATCAAACGTTAATTTTACGGAAATTCTACCTTTAAAACAAGCATGCAGGATTTCGTTATTTCTTGAATATATAATTAAAATCTATTGATCTAATACTACTTTCCGATAGCTATTATATATAGCTAAGTGGCACTTTATGCAAAAACTTTGATTTTAAACGGGAGGACCTGAAAATATTTAAAATAATATTGGGGAATAGAATTATCAGGGTGATCTCTCATGGAAAGATTGTCGTTCGATTAAATTACTCATTTATTAACTGGAACTATATTTCAAACCACGGTCGCAACCGTGTACATAGAAATAATAAAATTCGTCCATATATTGGTATTTTCATGATTTTATATGATTTTATATGTGATATTGGTGTATAACTGCCTCGTCTATCTGTAACATATAATAAGCGTGATCTGTTCCCTGCCTAATTTCCTATTGACATTGTGTGTAATAATTTATTATATGACGGTGTTCGGGCCACCGCAAAGACTCGACTACGCATGATTTTCGGCTCATCGCACAGATTTGAATTATGAAAAATATGGTTTTCTGGCGCGGACGCGATACAATTTCCTATCTGTAAAATCCTACACGATCCATAAGCACTGTGTAATGCGGGTCGGTCGTGAGTCAATTCCCCATCCTGGGTAAAGAGACGGCCGACGCACGCTTAGCAGTGTGCCTGGATTTTATATTTTATGAGCCACCGCGAGCTAATATAATGCCCAAGTATTTCGTCCCTGTCTATGCAGGTTTATTCATACCGGGGCCGCGATTATTGCCTAATCCCATTCCAAATACATCTCGAGGATGCCTTATGGTGGGATTCTTTATATTCTAATATAATATCGCATCCGGGCGATGACTTACTTGGATCTCGGGGAGACCTGCTCGTTCGTGGGTATAGATTTTTGGAAGTATTGCCACTTTGGCTTTTCAGGAGCAAGAGAGCGAGCTTGGCTCGCGCAGCGATTCATATACCCTCGGACGGCCAGAGCCCCACTTCGAGACACTTTTCGGCGGCTTGAACCCTGCGTCGACATAGACACGCGTAATTACCATTACATGCAAATATCGATTCCGAATATCGGGATCGATTGGTTGAATTATAGTATAAGTGAATCGATGAGGAATCGATTGGAAAGGGTATGGATCTATATCGGCTTTATATATATATGTTACTACGAGCGATGCGATGGAATTGATCTAACGTGCATATATATATGCACGGTGGTTAATACACAAAATTGCAAGCATATATGGGTTAGTATTATTTTTACCGACACCAACACATATGATTCTACTTACACGACTGGTCTGATGGTCATCTGCACAAGTGGCTGACTGAAAATTCTTATTTCTAAAATTTTTAAAATTATCTGAAAATTGCAGACGTTGCATAGTTCCCCCAATTTATTGGAGTCGAATCTCATTTATGAAGATTGATGGAGATAAATTAAAAAAGAAAACGAAACAATTTTCAGATTAGACCATCGGATCGTGTAACCGAAATTCCCGTGATTTTACTATGAAGTGTTGAAATTTCACTCTACTTTAGGTTTTGAAATGATATGACGCACGATAATTCAAAAAATAAAAGTACATCCATTTGGTGATTTCTGGGTGAACGATTCAGCTACGCTAATTCTGGATCGGTAATGTGAAGCAAAGTGCTTCGAATGTCTGAGAATGATGAATAAATCATTACTGAAAATAACTATAAACAACCTTGGGTCATCAATCGACCTACCTCTCATACGTATATGGTACATGAAATGACGTTATATTCGTACACAAGATAAAAAAATCTATTGTCATGCAAGGTTGTGAGTTGGCTTTGGTTCAAAGGACTAGAACGAAACTGATTTGCTATAATCTTGAGCAATTTTCTTGGAAGGATTCCATAATTCCCAGTATTTAGGGTATTTATGATTCCAAATCAAGATTTTTACTGATAATCACAACAATAATATCTAAAACTCATTATCAATAAAAAGAATAAGTAGGCCTGATTTGATCCTATAGAATATTTCCGATGTTCAAAAATGTAATTCGAAATGTCTCTATTTCAAGAAAATTTGATTTTTGGTCGACTCTAAATATTCGCCATCATTCTTTATTAGCGGGCAGGTATTAATTCATAAAACTGGATTAAAAAAAATTTGGAACTTCAGTTCCCCCAGCCTGTAGTGTGGCTGATAAGACAATGGACGACAATTATTAATGGATATTAATTGAAATGATATGCCAAGTTCGGTGTCAAAAACTGAAATCTCAAGCAAATTCTACAATTTCACGTATGAGCACTAACTCATCAGCTAACTAACCATGCTTCTGGATACATATCCACAGCTAGTAGGTCGACTGACAAGCTTTTTTGGGTTGTGCCATTTTGGCGAAATTTTCTGGTTTCGAGATCCTCTCCGGAATCAGCATCGTAAGAGTTCTCTAAAAAAATGTATTGTGGTCTTACCGAGAATAAATTGATTCTACTTGCCAATGATTAGACGAGTTCTCATTATGAATATCTGATCGCAGGGATGCGGTTATCCCCTTTGAACTACTCCCTCTAGGCTCAATAGATTCGATGTTCTCAGATACCGTCTGCAAATCCGCGTCCATCTTGCATGTTCGGCTGATTTCATAATTCACCGACAATTCGTTGTCTACGCAGTCTGTATGAACCGACTCCGATTTCACCGACAATTCGCTTTCAGCGCAGTCTGTATGAAAGGAACTCGACTTCACCGACAATTCGTTTTTAACGCAGTCTGTATGAACCGGACTCGAATTCACCGACAATTCGCTTTCAGTGCAGTCTGTATGAGATGAACTCAAATTCACCGACAATTCGTTTTTTACGCAGTCTGTATGAACTTGACTCAAATTCACCGACAATTCGTTGTTTACGCAGTCTGTATGAATTGAACTCAAATTCACCGACAATTCGCTTCTAGCGCAGTCTGTATGAATTGAATCCGAAAAAGCCTCACATATAAGTATTTCTTCATGATTAACTTTCTGAACCTGATTACTAACCGAATCGATTTCCCGGGTTTTATTAACAAAGGCGGGCCTATCGATCTGCCCCTCGAGACATACACATGATGGCTCGAATTCATCTAAAGCGGTTTCAAGTTAACTCTCGACGACACGAGATTTCCAATTTATTCCAAATTTCAGCAAATTAAAATGTGGTCGGCGTGACGGACATCTGATGAGTTTTGACTGTATTACCACTCGAATGATGACAGTGAGCTGATTTCACAACATCTCGAAAAAATTTTCGAATGTATCCCTTACTGGCAGTGAGCTTCTGCTACTACGTTCATGAATCACGGAAGGTCCCTGACGGAATAAACGCCTGGTCACTAGGCCGCGTGGAAATGGTCGTTCTGTCCATCAAACAGAGTGACAAAAATGTCTAGACTAGATCAGCTGTCGGCCTGTGGCCCTCATAATTTTAATTTACTTTGTTCATAATTGGTGTACTGTACGGGGTCGGACTTATAGTCTCCATGACTCGTGCTAACGTTCTATTGAATGAATTGTTTGAAGATCCAGGTAAACTATATTTCCTTGAATTTTTGGATGGAAAAATTCGCAAAAATAATGGCATATTCGTTTCAAAAATACTCAAATTACGTCAAATTTCATGAACGTGACGATATTTCTACACAAACACTACTATTATTTGCAAAACTGAACGAATTTCTATCGAATTGCACCAAAATCGTTACAAGTAATTATACCTTTTAGTTCCCCCGGACTATACTCCGAGAGTACTGAAATGCGTACTAATCGCAAAAAGACGACAAAAAAAATTGATCAATAGTTCCCCCGGCCTAAGCATGGGGTATGACAATTTGCGAAAAATTGTTATGTATAAAAAATAGCTTTTCATTTTCCTGACTGTCAGACATTGCCTATTGATACTTCTGATACTGCAAGTTCAATCTTTTGCTTGAGCCTGAACGCGTAATCTTCATTCGAATGAGTGTGAGAGAGACAGAAGTATACTATCTGTAATGTGAGTTATAAGGTATAGGCATTGTCTACGTACTGTGTAAGCTATATGTGCGGCAACGAATGATAGAAATCGACGGACTGACCGATAACTCACTATAGATTATATGTGCTATATAAATATGCCTTCAAAATCGATGTACTCGACTTTGATGCACGAATCAATCGTAATATTTTTGTTTGCAGCTTATGAAGATGAGCTGGTTATCGAGATACACGCGTGACTTTCCTTATTTATATATATTCAGTAGGTACACTGTTTCCATGGAAGAGCTTATGCATAGCTTTCCGAGAAGTAAACAAACACGATGTATCTCGGCACTGTCTCTACACGATGACAAAATTGATTCGATTGCTTGAACTTTCGAAATGCAGAGCCTATGTATTTCGACTGTTCGAGCTTCCAAAGTATAATTTTAAATCTACAATGTTACAGATAGACGTTTGCGATTTTCATATCGCACTAATTTTATGAACGAATTTATATATGGTAATGACGAACTTTTCATGAGGAATTCCCCTTTTTCAAATGATTTTTCAATCAAAATCGATTGATTTTCATGCAGATTTTCATGCAAACTTTTGCTCTTGAGGGGAGCTGATTTTATTATAGGTCCGTGTCAGGGTTAACGTACCACCAGCTGGGTACCATTTGCGAGGTTGGGATATTAGTATATTTATATTACTAATAATTTTCCGAGCAAACGAGTTGCATAGCTTACCATTTGCAACTATATATATATATATATATATATATATATATATATATCTATCTATGTGATACCGCTCTGCTACTCTCCTTGCGCTGGAACAGCTACTTACGTGTTATCCAGATCGATCGAACACCTCGTATTTTTGATCGATCAATCGGGGATGGTGCTGTTGGGATAATCTGCATTCGAATTATATTAGCCGAAATGGCATGCTACGGCCACACGTTATTCAGAGAAAATGATTCCAAGCGTGAATATATCGTTTTGTATAAGTAACATAAGCTTATAAGTGAATTATATCGAAATTTCGTATTTCTACATTTCAATCGATGCGCACGCTGGTACACAGGCAATTTTTGCTATAGCTATATGTATGTGGGCTCAAATGAAAGATATTGGATTATATTACATGCCCAAACGATAATATAGCCCAGAAAAATCGGCTAGCCCATACGTGTACCCGATCAAACGTTAATTTTACGGAAATTCTACCTTTTGAACAAGCATGCAGGATTTCGTTATTTCTTGAATATATAATTGAAATCTATTGATCTAATACTACTTTCCGATAGCTATTATATATAGCTAAGTGGCACTTTATGCAAAAACTTTGATTTTAAACAGGAGGACCTGAAAATATTTAAAATAATGTTGGGGAATAGAATTATCAGGGTGATCTCTCATGAAAAGATTGTCGTTCGATTAAATTACTCATTTATTAACTGGAACTATATTTCAAACCACGGTCGCAACCGTGTACATAGAAATAATAAAATTCGTCCATATATTGGTATTTTCATGATTTTATATGATTTTATATGTGATATTGGTGTATAACTGCCTCGTCTATCTGTAACATATAATAAGCGTGATCTGTTCCCTGCCTAATTTCCTATTGACATTGTGTGTAATAATTCATTATATGACGGTGTTCGGGCCACCGCAAAGACTCGACTACGCATGATTTTCGGCTCATCGCACAGATTTGAATTATGAAAAATATGGTTTTCTGGCGCGGACGCGATACAATTTCCTATCTGTAAAATCCTACACGATCCATAAGCACTGTGTAATGCGGGTCGGTCGTGAGTCAATTCCCCATCCTGGGTGAAGAGACGGCCGACGCACGCTTGGCAGTGTGCCTGGATTTTATATTTTATGAGCCACCGCGAGCTAATATAATGCCCAAGTATTTCGTCCCTGTCTATGCAGGTTTATTCATACCGGGGCCGCGATTATTGCCTAATCCCATTCCAAATAAATCTCGAGGATGCCTTATGGTGGGATTCTTTATATTCTAATATAATATCGCATCCGGGCGATGACTTACTTGGATCTCGGGGAGACCTGCTCGTTCGTGGGTATAGATTTTTGGAAGTATTGCCACTTTGGCTTTACAGGAGCAAGAGAGCGAGCTTGGCTCGCGCAGCGATTCATATACCCTCGGACGGCCAGAGCCCCACTTCGAGACACTTTTCGGCGGCTTGAACCCTGCGTCGACATAGACACGCGTAATTACCATTACATGCAAATATCGATTCCGAATATCGGGATCGATTGGTTCAATTATAGTATAAGTGAATCGATGAGGAATCGATTGGAAAGGGTATGGATCTATATCGGCTTTATATATATGTTACTACGAGCGATGCGATGGAATTGATCTAAGGTGCATATATATATATGCACGGTGGTTAATACACAAAATTGCAAGCATATATGGGTTAGTATTATTTTTACCGACACCAACACATATGATTCTACTTACACGACTGGTCTGATGGTCATCTGCACAAGTGGCTGACTGAAAATTCTTATTTCTAAAATTTTTAAAATTATCTGAAAATTGCAGACGTTGCACGTGAAGCTACGTGCCATATTCGCCTTGGATAGTTCTAGAGCTTCATGCATTCGTTTGAACCTATTTTCTGCCCCAGTTCTACGACCACCTACCTCCTGGCTCAGGCTGCCGGGTGTGGATAGTTCCCTCCCGTGATTCAGGTACGCGGGAGAGAACCCAGTGGAGTCACTTGGAGCGGTATTGTAGGCAAACGAAATTTCTGAAATCTGCTTATCCCACGTTTGTTGTGATGACTCAATGAGCTGCTTGATCATTGTTTTCATAACTTTGTTGATCCGTTCAACTGGATTGCACTGCGGTGCGTAAGCTGGCGTCCTCCGATGTGTTATTCCGAAATTGTTCATCATCTGTTGGAATTCCTTTGATCTGAACTGTTGACCGTTGTCACTGACTATAGATTTAGGTACTCCATGGCGAAATATCACTTGTTCCTGCAGAGCTTTTATGGTCGCGGCGGCTGTGGCTTTCCGTAATGCCTTCAGCTCGATCCATTTCGTGAACCTGTCCTGCATCACCAGTAGATATGCGTTACCGTTTGTGGATTGTGGTAAAGGTCCGATGAAGTCTATTGATACCATTTCCCACGGATCGTTGACCGTGGTGGCATGCATGTGTCCGGGTGTTGCTTGTTGACGTGACTTATGTTGTTGACAGCTTCGGCAGTTCCGGACGTATTTGGTGTTTTCGCGGAGAATCCCTGGCCAGTAGTAATCCCTGGATATTCTGGTTAGTGTTTTGACGACTCCGAGATGCCCCGCCGTAGCAGCGTCATGGCATTCTGTTAGCACTCTCGTCCGTTCATCTGATGGAACGCATATTTTCCACTCCTCGTGATTCTCTGCGTCGTTGAAGTCCAGCGTGTGTAGTATATGGCGGTATAGACGTCCTCCTTTGATGCAATACTCGGGATTGTCTTGTGGGTTATCCATGACTTTCTTCAGCATGCCGTTATACCTTTTGCATTGGACTGAATTGTTCACTTGGCATGATTCCACTGGTTGTCTAGATAGCGCATCGGCGACAATATTATCTTGGCCTCTTCTATATTTGAGCTCGAAGTCCCATTGGCTGAGTTCCAAAGCCCATCGCGCCAGTCGTCTTGAAGGGCTCTCTATGCTATCCAACCATTTTAGTGACTGGTGGTCTGTTAATACTCGAAAATGGTAGCCCTCAAGGTAGTCTCTCATTTTCCATATGCCCCATTCGACTGCGAGGCATTCGAGTTCTGTCGCCGAATAATTTTTCTCTGCGTTGTTCAATGACCGACTGGCATAGGCCACCACTCTTTCTTCTTCGCCTTCCCCTTGTGTGAGTACAGCTCCTAATCCAGTTTGGCTTGCATCGGTCTGTAAGGTAAACAACTCATTCCAGTCAGGGTATGCTAGCACCGGGGCGTTAGCCATCTGTTTCTTTAGCTGATCAAATGCTCTCTGCTGTGCGGATCCCCATTCGTACCTAGTTTTCCTTTTCAGCAATTTGTTCAATGGGGCTGAAAGTTGTGATGCATCTTTTATGAATCTCCTATACCAGGATGTCATACCTAAAAATCGTCTCAGTTCTTTTGCGTTTTTAGGCGTATCGAGCATTTCTATGGCCGCGATCATTTCAGGATCCGTCCTAAGTCCGTGTTTGTCTACAATATGTCCCAAATATTTGAGGCTTTCTCGTGCGAAGTGATATTTCTCCCAATTTGGTACTAGATTTGCCTCTCTCAACCTTCTCAATACTTCTCGTAGGAGTTTAATATGCTCTTCAAATGTTTCCGCTATGATGATGATGATGTCATCCAAATAGGCGAAGACGCGTTGTGCTAAATCTGGTGTGATTATTTTGTCTAGGAGTCGTTGAAAGGTAGATGCTGCTGCATGTAGGCCGAACGGCATAACCACGAACTCGAATAGGCCACGACCCGGTACTGTAAACGCTGTGATCTCGCAACTTTCCTTGGTTAATGGAACTTGCCAATAGCCATTTTTCAAATCTATCGTTGGTATATATTTTGCTCCCCTTAGCTTGTCGAGTGTTGCGTTTACATGCGGAATGGGGTAGGCGTCTTTCTCTGAGTTATCATTCACTTTTCTGAAGTCTATGCAAAATCGATGCTTCCCGTTTTTTTTCTCGACGATTACAACTGGTGAGTTCCATGGGCTATTTGAAGGTCTCACTACTTCATTCTCGAGCATCATATCTAGTTCTTGGTTCATAATTTCTTGCTTCGCTGGATTGCATGGTCTGTGTTCTTGTTTGATCGGGTTTTTATTTCTCATACGAAAGGTATGATCAATCAGTGGGGTGACCCCTTTTATTTCCGCGAATCGTCCTTTTTCCTCTTCGATGATCTCTTGTAAGGTTTCTTCTTCCTCCGATGATAACTCCGCTAGTCCTTGAAAGTTTGTTACTGTGCAGATGTCCGGCCCCTTCCCATACCCTGGTTGCAGTACTTTGTTATCCAGAATGATTTTAATCTCCAACCGACGCAGCATGTCCATACCTAGTAGTATATCACACCCCAGGGTATTCATGATGTGGAATCGATGGTGCAACTAACGTCCTAAAATCTCGATGTTGCCTGTAGCTTGGCCTGTGAGGGTCGTAACGGAGCCATCTGCTAGTCCTGCTGAGCTGTACCCGTCCGAGACCTGCCATTCTTCTTTAATGCATGTGTCTTTGACCTTGGCACTGATGAAGGAATGTACTGAGCCTGGATCCACTAGAGCTAGAAATCTTCTATATCCTATTCTTGCTTCAACGTAGTATCTGGATTCTTCTGGGGCCGGGTTGGTGGTATTCCGGCCCCTTTGTCGTTTTCCTGTTTCGGACAAGGACAATCTCTGCTCAGGACATTGTCTTTACCGCACCATGAGCAGAATCTCTTTGATGGGTTTTTGCAGTTGAACCTTGTATGACCTCTTTGAGCGCATTTCCAGCAATGTGTCTTGCCATCATAAGTTGGAGCTATGGTCATTGCACTACCCCTAGAAGGTAAGCGAGACTCTCTGGTATCTTTATTCATTTGTTTCAACGTTTCTCCCCGTTCTTCTGTCCTCTGCATCAGCTCTGAAATAGTCGCAACGCTTGACCGCTGTATGTATGGTCTATACTCTGCCTTCATCTGATAGAACAGAGTATCTAGTTGTCTTTCAGTGTCATACCCTCCTCATCTTCGCATTAGAGTGAGCATTGAAGTTATAAATGACCGTACTGATTCCGATGATTCCTGCCGTCGTTCTGTTATTCGCTGTGTAAGGTTGCGCAATTCATTCGGAGATGAAAAATATGACCTCATGCTCTCCTGTATATTTCTCCAATCCATGTCGCTGCCATTCATGTTTCTGTACCATAGCTGTGTGTCTCCTTTCAAGAGTTCTGGCAGTCCCGAAACTAATGCCTCGTCTGTCATTTGGTATGCTTTTTGTAGTTCGTTGACCCGTTCCAGGAAAGTGGATAGGTCTTTACCATCAAAATGACAATTCCACTTTCTCATAGTTTCCAGAGTACGTATGTGATCGGGCACTGCTTGTTCTATAATGATGGTTCTTTCAGCTGTGGATGTACTAGCGGATCCTGCCGTCTGTGAACTCTCTTTCGTATCCTCTGTTTTTGCCAACTCTTCATTGAAAGTTGCAGGATCTTCAGGTTCATCTGAAAATTCTTCTGGGTGACCTCGGACAAACTGTACTAGACGTTGTCTTAACGTGCCCATACTGCCGGTAGTATCTAGCTGGTAGCTGTTTAACTTTGCAATGAGTTAGATTTTCTTCAATTGGTAGACCCAAGAAACTGGTGCCTTCTCGACTTCTTAATGAAGAACTAACTTTTACATATGAAAATACTAGCCTAGAATCAGCGAATTAGCCTGCCTGTTACAATTTGTCTGGGCGCCATGTAACTGAGGGGATTTCAGGATGTCGGGAATTCTAGGTGGGAATGACAATTGAATACAACAAAGTTGGAATAAATAATATATATTAAGAATAATATGTACAAAATAATTAATAATGATATATTCAACTGCCCTCAGGCCTTGGCTAATTCACTGCTACTCTAATACACTGTCATAACCCTAGAAACTGTTGATAGAAATACAATTCATCTGAAGTTACTTGAACGGAATAATACGGGTACTGTTTTATTCATCTCAAGAGCTCCTTGCGATGAGCAGCACAGCGACTGGCTATAGTGAACTAGTCTGTCAGTGGACTCCTGACAGCGACATTTGATGGAGCTCCCACCAAATGCCTTCACCCCGGTCGGTTCTCGCGGGCGGGTTATACAGGTTACAATATCCTAACTAATCTTACATATCTTGGTGCTCCCAGGATGCGAAGATCTAGGATGGCTGATATCCAGAGCTCCTGGATACCATTTCTGCCTCGGTGCTCCCGAGGTCTATCTATCACGACTCTAGAGCTCCTAAAGCCGAGAAAGATCGAGAGAGTTAATACTTGGAGCTCCCAAGATTAACTAGTGAGTTGAGCCCGAGCTCCGGGCCGACTGACTCTGCTTCTGCGGTTGGGCTGGTTTCCTTCCTATGGTCCTCTGTTCCGCTTGTGAGAGAGATTGGTGTCCACCTGGCGGTGACTGGTGTAAGCATACAGTTGGCCTGGTGCCTGTGGCATTACTGCGCGGGCACGCCGATGCTTAGCGGGTTGCGGTAGTGTAGGGGTGCCCGTCGCTACGATACTGATTGATATTCATGGCCTGATACTAATATGATACCATACGATACTCACCCTAGAGATGCCCTGTATTCTCATACGATACCACGAGATATCAAACGATACTACGCGATTCGGTGAGATACTGTGAGATTCTCTACGATACCGGACTAGTTCGTCATAATATGAGCTAACGATTACATGAGATACGAAACGATATAAGTGCCCCGATACGCATGAGATACCGAGCGATATTCACCTCAGAACGGCATTGAATTTTTATACAATAGTATGAGAGGAAAAACGTGCTTTCCCGAAATTCTCTTAAGTTAGAGATTCTTCAACTGTGGACAATCTAAAACAAGACATATTAATGGATAAAACGAGAAAAATAAGGATATAAATTAGCGCACGACCTAAATCGGAGTTAAATTTACCCGTGGGTGAACCAAAGATGGTCGTACATTAGAACATCTACTATCATGAAATTCTGTTGAGATTGTGGAAAATGCGAGAATCTGATGTTTGTGGTGCTGAAGTTCAAGAGTAGTTAAACTGTAATGATATATTTGAACAAAATGCTAGCGTATATCACTTGATTCTGTTATTAGCCAAAGTCATCTGGACAGAATCAATAATGAAGAGGAAACCAGTGTTATGTATTCGATGTACATTCATTCCTTTTAGAACAATACACTCTTGGAATCTCGAATTCCACCCAAGAAACATGATCAAGGATCACACATTTGTTTTCTTCCCTGAAAATTGAATGAGTGGGACAGAGTCAGCATTAGGAACGCTAAATAGGAAATTTGAGTGAGATGATGGATTCATCACTGCAGTAGAGTTAGAACTGAGGGTACGGAACGCATGGAGAGTTAACATCTAAGGGTCTCTGTTGTGTACTAAATGATCATAGCACGCAATTCCACTATATCACTATTTATTTGTAACTACAACTTTGGAGTGCAAGACTATAGGATAAGGGGTCTTACTTATACGGTGGTATAGTACGTTCTGCTCTCTCAAGGCACGCTTACATATGGGCATGCGGAATCATGCGGCGGTGGCAGCACTATGCAGGGATGCACACTTACATACACATATGCACAGCTCAAGCAGCTGGGGTGAATACATTACATTCCTCCACCCATAGCTTTGACATCTCTATTTTGATATTTCTATTACACATTGTATAATTGCCTTGATTTGACTTGTCTAGTGGATCTTCTCAAAGGAACATGAATCTGTTCAATGGGTTTATCCTTTGGGAGTGATTCCACGTTACTTTTACTGTTATGATTTTTGGGTGAATTAGGAATGTTGGGATCCACTGGAGGAGTTACATTGACTGTGCTTTGAGTTATATTTGTGTTATTAGAATCAGGCTCTATTACAGAAGTGTGACTTTTTGGATGGCTTGATTTGGTATTCGAAGGCACTCGATTAGCTTCAATTTCATTCAGTTCCAAGTTACAAGATCTAATTTGATCAGTATGTCTTCTCCACACTCTATTATCATCAGTACAAACAGTGTAGGTTACAGGACTGTGTTTATCAATTATTTTTGCTTGTTTCCAGTTTCCAGTGGAATAATCTCTTGTCATAACAACTTCATTTTGGTCAAAGCTTATGTTCCCATTGCCTCTGAAATATTTTTCTGTGTCACTTCGTTTTTTCTCAACTCTATCTTTAACTTGAGCCTTGAATAAATCAAATCTATTTCTAAACTTCCTACCTACTTGCAACTCTGATGGACTCACTCCAGTAGTACAGTGAGGCGTAGATCTGTAATGAAATAAATATTTGGCCAGTGCTTCTCTACGGTTCTTACATTCTTGTAATAGGAGCTTGAATTTTGACTTGAATGTCTTGACTGCATTCTCAGCAAGATCATTTGAAGCTGGGTGATATGGAGCTGTCCTATAATGTGGAATGCCATTTCGGACATGAATTTCTGAAACTCGGCTGAGCAAAAGCTTGGTCCATTATCAGTTATCAATACAAGAGGCAAGCCCCATCATGCAAAGTATTCTCTGAATACCTCTATTGTACTTTCTGTAGTTATGTCCTTCATTCCTCTAATCTCTATCCACTCAGAATAAGCATCTATTATTATGAGGTACATTTTACCATCAATGGGACCACAAAAGTCAGCATGTAATTTGCTGTTAGGTCCCTCGGGCCAACTCCATACATTCAATGAAGATCTTGGTGGATTGCTTGCATGTGTAAAACATAAGTTACAAGGTTTGCAATGATTTTCTATTTGATCATCCAATTTTGGCCACCAAATGTATGAGCGAGCAAGTGCTTTCATTTTCACAACTCTCATATGGGCCATGTGTAGTTCTTTCAAAAGATCATTCTGTAATGTTAGTGGGATTACTAATCTGTGACCTAACATTATACAATCATTTTCAAGTGTCAATTCTCTTCCACGTCTCTTGAATAGTACATTTCGATACAAGGGCTTGAAACGTTTTATTCGCGTCCGAGTGATGAGTTTCCGGCCCGAGCCGCAGGCGAGGGTCGGAATCATCACGAGGATGCGAATAACAGATTTCACGGCCGTTTATCTAACTATACTTTTAGATAAACTGTGAGTAAAAGTCGACAAACTGTGCGCGAAGTGCACTTTTACGCACAGTGTATCGAAAAGGTAACAGTATATCTGGAACTTGTTTGGGCCACCCATATTTCATGAAATTTTTCACTGAACTTAGAAATAGATCTTTGTCTGTTTCTTGTTCAACAAGTTCTATTGACAAGGTATTTAAATTTTCTGGCCACCCATATTTCATGAAATTTTTCACTGAACTTAGAATTGGATCTTTGTCTGTTCCTTGTTCAACAAGTTCTATTGACAAGGTATTTAAATTTTCTGACACATAATTTAAATATGTGTATTCTTCAACAATATTGTTAACATTCTCAATGAAAAAACGAAATAAAGAATCTGCACTTGTATTGGTTGATCCTTTGATATAATTAATTTCATAATCATATCCACTGAAAAATACACCCCAACGCTGAACTCTATTAGCTGCCATTGAGGGGAGACCTTTCTTATCTCCAAAGATATAAATTAGAGGCTTGTGATCTGTTTCTAGGATAACATGTCTGCCATAAATGAATTGATGGAAAGTTTTCACTCCAAAAATTAAACTCAGGGCTTCTTCATCCAATTGAGAGTATGATCTCTCTGCTACTTTGAGTGTTCTTGAAGCAAAAGCAAAAGGTCGGACACTTTTATCTGGCATAATATGTGAAATGACTGCTCCAATTCCAAATGGTGAAGCATCACAAGTAATTTTTACTGGCAATTTTGTGTCATAATGTACTAAAACTTCATGTGAAACTAACGTCTCTCTAGTATTTTTGAATGCCTTTTCATATTCATTTGTCCATTTCCATATTAAATCCTTCCTCAACAGTTTGTAAAGTGGACTCATTATGGAGGCAAAGTTTTTAATAAACTTTGAACAATGATTGATCATTCCCAAAAACATTTGTAATCCTTTAACATCCTTTGGAGCCTCTACTTTTGTAATTGCATCAATTTCCTCATTGCAAGCATGTAAACCGTCTGAATCTATTGTATAACCTAAAAAATCCACTTTATCCTCTGCAAACTTACACTTCCTTTTCTTCAAAGTTAGCCCACATTCTTGGAATCTTCTGAAGACTTCCTCGAGGGTGATGTCATGTTTCTCAACTGTTTCACCAAAAAACGAATATATCATCGAAAAATATGAGGACACCTTCTATGCCTCTCAAAATTGACTCTATTCCACCCTGGTAACCTCCAGGAGCTGATGCTATTCCATCAAATGAGACTGCTACTTTGAATAATCCTTTGTTAAGCACTCCTGCGAATCCTCATCTATTGGAAATTGTTGATATGCGTGGAGCAAATCTAATTTTGTAAATACTTTTCCCCGTTGGATTGATGCCATCAAGTCTTGGACTCTAGGGATTGGATGTCTATTCATTATCAGCTGGAGGTTGACAGTGACTGTAAAGTCCTCACATATTCTGACTTCTCCATCCTCTTTCAAAATTGGCACAATGGGAGTACCCCACTCACTAAATTTTACTGGATCAGTGACTTTATTCCCACTAGTCTATCTATTTCTCTTTCTATTTTTGATTTCAGTGCATAAGGCACTGGTCGAGGTTTGAAAAAAACTGGTTTGGCATCACATTTTCAATTTCAACTTTATCTTTCTCTGGATATATTTCCCTGGTTTGTCACTAAAAACTTCTTCATACTTTTCCATAATTTTTGGATAATTACTATCTCTTTGCTGACTGTTAATTGCATTTATTCTTTCACTGATTGAATCAATTGTCTTTTGAAATTCGTCCAAAATTTCGAAACTCTCTAACCACTCTCTTCCAATAAGAGGTAAACCTCTTCCTGGCATAATGAAGAGTTCTAATTTTCTCATCTTATCAAGACATTTTGCAGTTACGCTTACTTTCCCGACTGGAATCATTCAAGCATCTGTGTAGTTCGTGAACTGTCTTCCCGTTTTTACTATTTCCAAACTACGTAACTCTCTTCTGCTTCGAGAATAGTCGAGAGAAATCGCTGTAATGGGTAATCCAGTGTCAACCTCGAATTCTATCTACGAGTCTTGGACTCTGACTTTCAAATAAACCGGTTTAACCGCGTTCAATGAATAGACTTTTTCACTTCTTCAACAAAATAAAGATTTTCGAATTCTTCACTCAAATCGTCCTCATCTGATTCTACATCATCTACATAATTTTGCCTATCAGAGTGATTTGAACGTTTACGATCGCGATTGCCATTTCTACTATTATTGCCTTTTTTCTCATTCTTATCACTTTTTTGCTCACCTTTACTTCTGCAGACCCATTGCATATGACCTTGTTCAGTGCATTTTCTACACGCATAATCCTTATATCGACAGTCTCCTGATTTATGGATGGTATAACCGCAACAGTTACACCGATCCTTACCACTCTTCTTGTTGAACGTTGAGTTTTCGCTGCGATGATTCTTGATCGCGTTTACTGGCGTCGGCTGTGTTGCTGTTTCTCCCATCGAATCTGCATTTCCGTTGGCAGTCTCTTGAGCAAGTGCAATTTGAATTGCTTCGTCGTATGTTGGTTTATCAGCTTGTGATAAGAATTTCGTTCTTGTAACTTTATCCGCAATACCATAGACCAGTTGGTCACGAAGATTTTCTTTGATGTTCTGTCCAAATTTGCAGTGCATGGCTTCTTTTTTCAATTTTGCAATGAAGGCTTCCACTGTTCCTCCTTTCTCTTGTCGGCAGTGTTTGAACTTATATAGCTCTCCAAGTAAATTTAGATTTGGCTCAAGATTTTCTGACATTTTCCCTGTTAGCGTTTTGTAATCCAATTTCTCTGGTTCATCTGGAACACATAACTCTTTCATCAACGCGTATCCCTTGCTGCCTATCAGCAATTGAAGGGACGCTACTTTCTTCTCGGTTATCTCATTCACCTCGAAGTACTGCTCTAGTCTCTCCTGCCACGAGGACCAGTCGTCAGTTGATGAGTCAAATTCATTCATGTGTCTTATATATGCTTTGGCCGCCATGTTGGTACTGTTTGCTGTTTCCTGAATCACTCTTTCTGCACCTTCTATCTCGCTCGCGCTCTCCTTATTGTCTGTCTCACCCGCACTCGCACTTGCTACGGCCGCTGCACGTGTCGAGGTGGTTGATTGTTCTTCGTTAATTGCTTTAGGAGAGTCGTCGAGGTCAACAATAGTATTTCCGAGATCACCTGAATTCTTCAACGATTCTAATGATGACGGTCCAGATGACATTTGCTTTCTTCAGATCCCCTCCCCCCTTAGCGTGGTGCACGCGGTCGGGACATATATCAACCTTTGTCTTTTCCGGACGGCTCTTGGAGAACTTTTCTCACGCTATAAGTTCTCACTTTTTGTTACTTTTCATCCTCGTCGTCAATTGTTGTGTACTGAATGATCATAGCACGCAATTTCACTATACAAGTATTTATTTGTAACTACAACTTTGGAGTACAAGACTATAGGATGAGGGCTCTTACTTATAAGGTGGTATAGTACGTTCTGCTCTCTCAAGGCGCGCTTACATATGGGCATGCGAGATCATACGGCGGTGGCAGCGCTATGCAGGGATGCACACTTACATACACATATGCACAGCTCAAGCAGCTGGTGTGAATACGGGACAATCTCACCTATAGCTTGAGCCATAGAATCTTCCCGAGCCTCACTTTAAAAGTGAGATATCGTTCAAGTTCAACACACATGCACATCAGGATCAGACAGTTCTCAAATTCCATTCACATCCCCTCCGAATAGTTGTTGTTCAATCATCAAGTATTCACATCAGATTCACAGATGGATCCATTATGCCCTGGTCTAATGACGGAGCAGGTTCTATCTCTCGATAGATATTCAATTGTTATCAATCACGTTGTAGATAATCCTGGTATTTAATCCTGGTGTATTCATCATTTCTAGTATGTACATATTAGTGCACCACGCCCTATGCATATTGTGTGAT
The DNA here is from genome assembly GCA_029851415.1 of Eretmocerus hayati. Classification (NCBI taxonomy): domain Eukaryota; kingdom Metazoa; phylum Arthropoda; class Insecta; order Hymenoptera; family Aphelinidae; genus Eretmocerus; species Eretmocerus hayati. Next base: position 69,052,125 of record CM056744.1, on the reverse strand, counting down.
CTTTTGAGGGCTTTAGCCCGTAAATTGGAAATATAAAATAGAATGAATTAATGAATCTCTTTGATTCTAATTTGGGTGAGTAAGGATTAAGTTTGCGGCATAAGTAAGCAGGAGTTGGACAAAGCAACGCATATGATACAAATATACTCTTGCACCCTATGAGGGACAGTGACTTGTGGACCACAATAATGACCTGCAATTCGGATTTGTAAGAAGCGTCATCTACCTGAGTTTAATCCAAGATCTAACAGTAATAACCTGTACCTCCCAACCATCTGAGTTGTCATGCGAAGACAAATCAACGGCAAATGTTTACCAAATCCAAATACTATGAAGTTGAGAATGAAATCCAAGCACTACGAGTTTCACATTCGAAATAAGGAATCCAATGAGTAACTTAGACTGTGGCAAATGTCAAGACTGCAGTGCATATGACAGGTTATGCTGTTTAACGATCTTTGTCACAATGACCTTATACACTGCGAGGTTGGGATATTGTTATACTTATACAACTGATAATTCACCAAGCAAACGAGTTGCATAGCTTACCATTTGCAACTATATAATACCGCTCTGCTACACTGCTTCTTCTGGAACAGCTACTTACGTCTTACTCGGATCGATCGAACACCTCGTATTTCCGATCGATGAATCGGGGATGCGGCTGCTGGGAAAATCTGCACTCCAATCATATTAACCAAAAGGGCATGCTATTGCCACATGTTATTCAAAGGAAATTATTTCAAGCATGAATATATCGTTTTATATAAGCAAGACAAGCTCATAAGCGTAATATATCGGATTTTCGTATTTCTACGTTTCAATCGATGGGCACGCTGGTACACAGGCAATTTTTGCTATGGCTATATGTATGTGTACTCAAATTGAAGCTACTGGATCATATTACATGGACGAACGATAATATAGCCCAGAAAAATCGGCTTACCCATGCATGTGCCTGATTGAACGTTAATTTTATGAAAATTCTCTCTTCAAAATATGCATGCAGGATATCGTGATACCTCGAATATATAATTGAAATCTATCGATCCAACACTGCTTTCTAATCGATATTGTGTCTATCCAAGTGACAATCATGCAAGAACTTTGATTTTAAAAGGGAGGACCTGAAAATATTCAGAATAATATTGGGGAAGATAATTATTAGGATGATTTCTCATGGAAAGATTGTCGTTCAATTAACTTGATCATTAATGATTCTAACTATATTTCAGACCACAGTCTCAACCGTGTACATAGAAAATGATAGCAATTGTTCATATATTGATGATTTCATTATTCTATACATTTTTATAGGCAATATTTGTATATTCACTGCTTCGTCTATCTGTAACATATAACCAGTGTGATCTGTTTTCTACTAAATTTCCTACTGAACTTGTGTGTAATAGATTTCAATATGTCGGAGTTTGGACCACCGCAAAGACTCGGATACGCGTAGTTTTCGGCTCATCGCACAGATTTGGATTGTGAAGAGCTGATTTTCTGGCGCGGACGCGACAAAAATTCCTATTTGTGAAAACCTACGCGATCCATGAGCACTGGGTGATGCTGGTCGGTCGTGAGTCAATTGCTCATCCTGGGTAAAGAGACGACCAACTCACGCTTGGCAGTGTGCCTGGATTCTGTATTTTATGAGCCAACGTGAGCTAATTCAATGCCCGAGTAATTCGTGCCTGTCTGAGCAGGTTCATTCAAACCGGGGCCGCGATTGTTGCCTATCCCATTCCAAATACATCTCGAGGATGCCTTATGGTGGAATTTCTATACTCTAATAAGATATCGCATCCGGGCGACGCCTTACTTTTGTCTCGGGGAGACCTGCTGGTTCGTGGGTATCTGGATTTTTGGAAGTGTTGCCACTTTGGCTTTCCAGGAGCAAGAGAGCGAGCATTGCTCGTGCAGCGATTCATATACCCTCGGACGGCCAGAGCCCCTTTTCGAGGCACTTTTCGGCGGCTTGGACCCTGCGTCGATATAGACACGTGTAATTACCATTACATGCAAATATTTTTCCGAATATCGGGATCGATTGGTTGAATTATAGTATAAGTGAATCGATGAAGAATCGATTGGAAAGGGTATGGATCTATATCGGCTTTATATATATGTTATGACGAGCGATGCGATGTAATCGATTTAACGTGCATATGGGCAATTTCGGAGCATTTGGACGAATGCCTGCACCAGGGGAGTCTGAAAGAAATCCGCAAAAATTTTTTTCTGTTATTACTATGTTAATATAGCACAAAAAAATTTTTTTTGGATTTTTTCGAAGGCTGCCGTGGGCTCTAGGGCCCATGAAAGGCCTTTTTTTGGCCCCTTTTTAGCCTATCTCGAGGAAATCATAGCTCCGACCTGGTTCAATTATTTTCAACGTACTTGGGCGCATTTTTTTTGTCAAGACTAGTACTGTCAAGAAAAGAATTGTCCGAGACCAAAAATTCAGCCTAGCAACTTCTGCAAGCTATTTACTAAAGGCAAATTTTAGCAATTACTAGGCCTTCTTCCAAGCGATCTAGCTCCTACTAGACATGTGATAATCGACTTTTGCAGGTAATCATTTTGAAGGTCTCAAAAAAACCTACAATTTGACTACCTGCAGAAGTCGATTATCGTAATTTTTATAGGAGCTATAGCCGATACAAGTTGAGCAGTTTTGTAAAAACGCGAAACTTTGAGTTCAATTTAAATAAATCACTCTTTTCGAGGTCTAACCTATGAGAAAATGTTCTCAAAAGCCCCAACTATCAACCTCAAGAATAATCTGAGTGGAATATTCAACTTTCGATTTTATTCGGCCAATTCAAAACACCCTCTTTTGACTTTTTGCTTGAAATGCCAACAAAGGCATGGCTCGCATTTGCTTCCATCTGAGTTGTTGTGCACCAATCTGGGTGGAATACTCCCCAAAGTATCTCAAAATATGTGTAAGAACTTCCGGAGGCAAGCCTCAAGCCAGAAGCGAGCTGGAGGTTCAATCCATAAGGGGGGTTATCTTAAATTCGCGCTACACACTGAGCGCGTACCGAGCGCGGAGACAGCGTGTAGCTCGGCGTGTAGCCAGCGTGAATGATGCGTCGTCTGCAATGTGTACGAAAAAGTATGTATCGAATTATCAGGATCTCTTTCAAAATCAAGTTCCAAGTGCAAAATAAGATTCACGAGAGGGACTCGCGATTGGCTGACGCAAATCAATATATCGACGAGAATCATGATGATGTAGTGTTGCAACTAGAATAGTGAGTCAACCCATAACAAGCACAGCCGTGAGTCCTATAGCCGGCGTGTATTCGCAAAGTGCATTGGCAATAAGTGATCGTCTTATGAAGCAAAAGCTTGAGAAAGCCTATGAACATACCACGGGCTGTAAAATTCGGCTGATAAAGATTTATCACCATCCAATCGACCTTGTGGGTGAATCTAGTAGACGATTTTTGGAGGAACAGAGCGTTACTGCAATCGCATTTACTGATTTTGAAGATCAACTTGCACAAAGATCATCACCGCGCATTCGCGTGTATTCTCGGTATACCAATAAAATTCGTCGCCATCTGCAGTTCGTTGATGAATCAACGTAATCGTTCGTAGCGATGGTGTGTCCTTGCAAGTCCTCGTGGATAAGCTATTCTGCGCTGAAAAAGAATATTTCGCTCATCCAAAATATACTCATCTGAGTTCAAGTGCAGACGTCGCATCGTTCGCGCTGGTTACACGCCGAGCTACACGCTGGGTTTTGCGCTCAAAACGCGCCAGCGCGTACCTACTCATTTACGATAACCCCCCAGGTCCAAAATGTGCATTATTTGGTCCAATTTCGGGCAGGCAAGCGAGGGCTCAATTCCCCGTGTTTCTGATCACAAATGAGATCAGTGGCTGGAATGGGGATTCGAACATGTTTTTCCGACTCAAAATAACCATTTAAACACGATCCCGGGGTCAATTCGTGCCTAGGATATCATCCAACCCTCAAACGGCGTTAAACTCCGTAATAACAGGTTTTGCGCCTCTACTGCAAAATGACGATGATCTGGGGCTGAATTGACCCCGGCATCGTGTTTAAATGGTCATTTTGAATCGAAAAAACATGTTTGAACCCCCTGACTAGCCACTCGTCTCGTTTAAAAGCAGAAACACGGGGAATCGAGTCCTCGCTCGCCTGCCCGAAATTAGACGAAATAATGCCCATTTTGGACCTGATGAATTGAACTTCCTGCTCGCTTGTGGCTTGAGGCTCGCCTCCGGAAGTTCTTACACATATTTGGAGATACTTTGGGGAGTAATTCCACCCAGATTGGTGCACAACAATTCAGATGGAAGCATTTGCGAGCCATGCCTGTGTTGGCATTTTAAGCAAAAAGTCAAAAGAGGGTGTTTAAATTGGCTGAATAGAATCGAGAATTGAATATCCCACTCAGATTATTTTTGGGGTTAATAGTTGGGGCTTTTGAGATCATTTTCTCATAGGTTAGACCTCGGAAGAAAGAAAGTGATTTTTCTAAATTGAGCTCAAAGTTTCGCGTTTTTACAGAACTGCTCAACTTGTATCGGCTATAGCTTCTATAAAAAGTACGATAATCGACTTCTGCAGGTAGTCAAATTGTAGGGTTTTTTACGACCTTCAAAATGACTACCTGCAAAAGTCGGTTATCACATGTCTAGTAGGAGCTAGATCACTTGGAAGAAGGACTAAAAATCGCTAAAATCTGCCTTTAGTAAATATCTTGCAGAAGTTGCTAGGCTGAAGTTTTGGTCTCGGACAATTTTTCTCTTGAAAGTACTAGTCTTGACGAGAAAACTGCGCCCAAGAACGTTGGAAGAAATTGAACCAGGTCGGAGCTATAATTTTCCCAAGAAAGGCTAAAAGGAGGCCAGAAATAGGCCTTTTATGGGCCGTAGGGCCCACGGGGGCCTTCGAAAGAATCCAAAAGGAATTCTTTTGTAATATATTAACATAGTACTGACAATAAAAAATTTTTGCGGATTTTTTCCAGACTCCCCTGGTGCAGGCATTCGTCGAAATGCTCCGAAATGGACCATATATATGTGCACGGTGGTTAATACACAAAATTGCAAGCATATATGGGTTAGTATCAGTTTTACCGACACCAAAATATATGATTCTACTTACACGACTGATCTGATGGTCATCTGCACAAGTGGCTGACTGAAAATTTTTATTCCTAAAACTTTTTAAATTATCTGAAAATTGCAGACGTTGCATTACCTTCGGAGTCCCTAAAAATGAATATTCATCTCTACACAAAGGCCCTGGTTCCCTGTTCACTAACATTCAACGAAATTATTTGATGGAGAAACTCATCTGATGCACAAGTCACAGCCTGAGTGTTTCCAATCGACTCAATTTTTACAGGAATTGCTCGTCCATCTTAGTGCATATTTGAGGAGTGTTGGCCTCTGTTCCTGAAACGTCAAGAGTACGGAATTTCTCCAGGAACTGTGCAAGAGCATCCAAACATGCCAGGAAACCTACAACAAGTTCCCTCGGCCCAGGAAAGCACCGGAGTACAGCATACAGCGATGCAACAGACTTGTTGTCTCGGACTGGCTGCAACAGTACTCCAGAAAATTGGACACCGAGTAATCGCAAGGATAGATTCTGTACGGATCATCGATAGTGCTTCATCTGCTCTCTTTGAACCGGATAAAGGGATGGATCGTTCCTACCCATATAATTTTTTGTTAGGTGAAACTGATCAGTAGTAGACTGCAGTAATAATCACGCTGCCACACAAGGGAGATGTCTGCAGCTTATCGGAATCGTATCATATGGTATCTCACTAGTCTCTTGTATCATTGGATTAGTATAGGACAGTATCGTATTGTCAGATTGTGGGGTCCGATGAGTATCGGAGAGTATGTCATTGCTATGTCCTAGAATCGGATGAGTATCAGATAGTATCTCATAAAAATGTCACAGGATCGGATGAGTACTGTATGGATTCTCATTGATGGAACATGGGATCAGATGAGTATGACGAGGTACTTCATCAATTCATCATGAGACCAGAAGATGAGTATCTTAAAGTATCTGATAGATATAAGTGATAGGATCGGATGAGTATCACGCAATACCTCACTGGTGCAAAATTGTCGTATCTTTTTTATATCTGTGTATCTATATATATTTAAAACACCACATATGAGTACGGTCTCCTCCATTCTGGATCGAAAGTGATTCGCGACAAGATAATCGAGCCTAAATCACATTGTGATGGTTTTTATCCATTTTTCGTTCTCGTAGCTCGTAGGCAGCGTGTATACCCATATGTGTAATTAGTCACGTGATAGATGCCATAGTCCATTCAATTGACTAACTCGTAACGCCAGGGTAAGTTACCCTCTCACGTTACGTGTAACGCCGCACGTCGTTCTCAACTAGGAAATACCGAATAGTAACCCACCTGAGCGTTGCACCTGAGCGTTACGTCTATATTTTTTGAAACGCACAGCATCGTTCCCGGATGGGTTTTCTACGCCTAGTAACGTTACTTCAGGTTACGAATTGGCATGCGTAGCGTTACATATAAATAGGGCATCGGCCCATTTTCTGTACAGTACATCGACATACGTCAGGCGTGAAACACATCGTTTTTTCTCAAAGTTCCAGCCACTTCGTCATCCGGACGGACGCGTGCCGAGTTACGAGACGCTATCTCACGAGAGCAGTGCACATAGTTCATCGTCCTCCCGCGTCAACCCAAATCGCAACGGAGAGACGGGCCCGCGTACCGGGAGCCAAGCCGTGCCTCGGATACGCACGAGGCATGGCGAAGCGTGTGTGTGTGATCGAGTGGAGTATTCGTGTGTGAGATTGGCACTGGCCGGTCTGTGCGAGGCCGAGAGAGCGCACGTCAAAGATACGACCACCTTGTCGATTATTCAGTTGATCATTCCACCTGAACTTGAAACGAAGCGAACAATCTGATAATTTATTGAATAAATTCTTGAACGAGAACGGCGAGAGTACGAGAATCCCATCGCACGCAGCAGCTGCCGTCGTCGACAAGCAGATAACCGCTCTGTGCACATATTTTCCCCGTGGCGTGGATTCTTATGCTCTCCAGTAACAGTTCTAACGTTCGAGTCATTCATTTCCAATCGGAACATTCTAACTTTCCACTCGTGTCATACATACAAGTGTCAAGTGGTGCCCAACTAGAGGCTCGAAACACCCTGAAGATGAGAGTAAACAACTGCAACACTTCCGAGTAGTCGTGAATGAAGAAGAAACTCGGTGGCGCCCTAGCGAAGTTGACCCATCTGCCCCCGCACAGAGCCGACCAAGCGATACTCGCGGAATTGGGACCATCAGTCTACAGAGACGATATTATCGGCTACGGAACCGACATACCGGCGACCTCGGAGCAGCCAACAACACCAAGAAAGAAGAGAATGTTTGGACGCAAAGACGCTGCACATACATCAGTGAGAAGGAAAAACCCCCATGCGTGAGAGCGATAAGTGAACCGAATAAACTTTGATGCCGGCGAAGCAGAAAGCCCACGCGAAGAGTCAAGAAACATAATGGTCGTACCGGTGAAATGTGAAAAGCCCGTACATCTGGAAGCTGATACAAAGAACGATAGTGCCGGTGAAATCATCGAAAAAGCCCGCACGAAGAGTCAAAAGACATAATAGTCGCACCAGCGAAGTGTGAAAAGCCCGTACGTCTAGAAGCTGATACGAAGAACGACAGTGCTGATGAAATCATCGAAAAACTCGCATGAAGAAAACTTCAAGATGACGGATGGTTACATGATCGAGAAGGTTCGTATGTGGCAATCTGGTACCCCTGGACAGTGGTGGCCGGAACATCCGTCAAACTATCGCCACGGAGAATCGACACGACCCCTCTCAAGAACCAGTACCGCTTCCATGGGCGAAATCGACGACAACGAGGTCACAACCTGGTCTGAGGCCTCGGACCAGGAACTCGACAAGCCCTCCGGATCTCCTCGGCCTCACGGGGCTCAGCCGCGGAAAGAAAACGCTACCCAGCGAGAAGAGATTTTAGCCCTCCGCGCTCAAAATCGGGTCGCATTGGACGATGCGCCCAATAGACTATAGTCTCCGAGACAGCAACCTCACAGATATCCTGCCTTTGGCCTGCGGTCAGCGGGCTCAGAAATTTCGTATCCTCCCGCTCATTGGAGAGTGAGTTGGCACATCAAGAAGGGGGGGTGGGGGACGATCCCGAAGAGGCACCCGCGCAGAGGCCGAGAGAGAAGCAGCGGAGGGTGCGCGCGCAGCAGCTTCAGCCCTCCATTCCGCCTCCACCATCAAGAGACGCTCTCAAAAAGAGCGAGCAACAAGGAATACGTCGTGGGCCCGCTCAGTACTGGAGCGAGGCCCGATTCGACTACAACCCCCACGTTCGTGTTCTTAATTAAATTGTGCTCCGCACTTTTCGACGCAGCTATTCTTCTCGACGCCTCCTAGTGTTGAAGAAATGAATAAGTTCAACCCGGCGTTCGCTCTGTTGGCTCGACGCTACGAGGAGGATGAGTGTAATGAGACAGAACGTGAACTTTTGGAAGTGGTGCGTCGTAACTGAGTGCGCCGCCAGACCCGGATCCGCGTGCAACGGCATCGTCAACGTCGTGAGCACCAGGAGTACCTCAGACTCCGGCAGCGTGCACGTCAGGTGGATAGGTAAGCCAACCACATCGACGAATTGGTTGCACGAGTAGCCGCGCCCGCGCCAGCACCAGTCGCATCCAGAGGACGGCCCAGACGACGCCAAGCCAACGAGGTGCCCATCTGTACCAGATCGACCTACCAGCAGCAGCGCAAGTAGTCGCGCCTGCTCGCCCAGGGTGGGTTGCAGAAGCGCTTCAAAACGAGCCGTTTGACATTACGGCCCAGGGCGCTCCGCGAGCCCCCATGGCTGCTCGTGAAGCACGCAGTGAACCATGCCCAGCCCCATCTGGAGCAGAGGTGCCAGAGCAGGCCAACCAGGACACGCCAGTTCCTAACAACGTTGAAGACTCCGGTGAAACCACGCCCGCTACATCTGCAACCGACCACCCGGACGTTGAATATCTCCCTGACGACTTCACCGTCCTTCACCTGGTAATGGCAAGAGGGCAGCATGTGGCAGCCCGTCGCTACACAAGAGGAGAAGAAGAAGACTACACCGTCTGGACGAGACCCTCGGCTACGATACCAGACGCGCCATCGCCAGCAGACTCAACCTCCAATGGCGAAGAGTCTGCCCGACCGGGTAGAATGTACCTGGTGAACCCACATCGACTCCTCAACGCGTGAGGAGAACCCATCGATTTCCTTGGCCTACTCGAGCAGCCACTCCCCAGCCTCGGCCAACCACTTGCGGAGCCAGTTCCCTCGCCCAGCGCTGAGAACGGAGCAGCTCTGGCTCCTTAACATGCCACATACAACCCCGATTCCATGGCCGAATTTCAGCAAGAAATAGACACCGACCGGCCATCTTGGGGGATGGTTATCACCGTCGACGATCGGTATCGAGCACCAAAATAAGCAACGAGGCAACGCCAGACGAAGGATCATCGAGCAACAACGACGACGTAATGAATATGTAACTACACGCGTATGATATCTGAATATTTTTCGATAAATCGCGCAATCAGAGCCTCCGGGTGCATGAATGTTTCGTACTATGATTAAGTAGCATGAGCCTCTCTCAAGTGTGCAACGAATGAATTGCGATCGCGTCTAAATTATTCTCGCAGGGCCGATTTGTGGAGTGTCTTTAATATCTGTGTATCTATAGATATTCAAAACACCACATATAAGTACGGTCCTCTCCGTTCTAGATCGGGAATAATTTGCGACGCGATAATCAAGCCTGAATCACATTTTGATAGTTTGTATCCATTTTTCCGTTCTCGTAGCTCGTACGCAGCGTGTGTACCTATATGTGTAATAAGTCAGGCGATCGATGCCATAGTTTATTCAATTGACTTACTCGTAACGCCAGGGTAAGTTACCCTCTCGCGTTACGTGTAACGCTGCGCGTCGTTTTTTGATTAGGAAATATCAAATAGTTACGCACGAGAGCGCTTCACTTGAGCGTTACGTCTATAATTTTTGAAACGCATAGCATCGGTTTTGGATGGATTTTCTAGGCCCAGTAACGTTACTTCAGGTTACGAATTGGCATACGTAGCGCTACATATAAACGGAGCATCACCCCGTTTTCTGTACAGTACATCGACATGCGTCAGGTGTGGAGCATATCGTTTTTTCTCAAAGTTCCGGCCGCTCCGTCATCCAGACGCACCCGTGCCGAGTCATGGGGCGCTATTTCATGAAAGCAGTGCATATAGTCCATCGTCCTCCCGCGTCGCCCCGAATTGCAACGGAGAGGCGGGCCCGCGTACCGGGAGCCAAGCTGCGCCTTGGACACGCACGAGGTATGGCGACGCGTGTGTGTGTGATCGAGTTGAGTATTTGTGTGTGTGATTGGCACCGGCCGGTCTGTGCGAGTCCGAGAGAGCGCGCGTCAAAGATACGACCACCTTGTCGATTATTCAGTTGATCATCCCACCTGAACTTGGAACGAAGCGAACAATCTGAATATTTATTGGATAAATTCTTGAACGAGACCGGCGAGAGTACGAGAATTCCAGCGCACGCAGCAGCCGCTGTCGTCGACAAGCAGATAACCGCTCTGTGCACATTTTTTCCCCGTGGTGTAGATTCTTATGCTCTCCAGTAACAGTTTCAACGTTCGAGTCATTCATTTCCAATCGGAACATTCTAATTTTCCACTCGTGTCATACATGCAAGTGTCATAATTTTCAAAAATGAAGTAGGATACATTTTTCTTAATCCTAGCACCTCCTCCCACTAAAATGCAAATAAGTCGAGTTTGCCCACAAATAAATACATGCGGTTTGTGGCATTCAAAAGGTCTTTCATGAACCTTCCGAAACCGTTATCATAAAGTTGGTTTTAGGGTTATGGGCGGCCTGCACGAGCAAGAGTGTGAAAATCACTGAACAGTGAATTCCTCAGTTGCCTATTTTTTTTAATTCCTGGAAATCACATATTTGATATAAAGTTGTGTGTTTTTCCAGAAAAAAGTGGTCTCGATTTCCTTTTCCGGAGTCTAAGGCCTGCTCTTTTCAAATTCCCGCAAATCTATTCCTTAGGCAGTTTCAAACTGTGTGTTTACCGCGCATGCGCAGAGGATCGCACCCTTGGAACAAATTTTATAAGAAAGTCAAGAAAATTTCCTTCGAAATGGTCATTTGACGAAGTCAATTTGATCAATCTGGCTCGGATTCAAAGCCTAGTAAAGATGAAGCTTCAGCTCGAGCGCGTCGATAGACAAACGATATATCGTGCCTGGATTACCCCACTGTTGTCACAGTGTCTCTGATCCACCTCTCAGTGGTTATCGAGATACAGTGGCCTTTCAAACGTTGAACCTCTAAGCCAAATTGATGAAATTGACTCCGTCAAGTGGTCATCTTCAAGGGAACTTTCTTGGTTTTCCAATGAAATTGGTTCCAACAGTCCAAATTTCTGGGCATGCGCAGTAAACAGACAATTCCAAACTTCCTGAAGAATAGGTTTGCGAAAATTGGGAGAAACAGGCCTGAGACGGCGGAAAAGGGAATCGGGATCATTTCTCCTGAAAGAACACAGAATTATGCATCTGACATGTAATTTTCAGGAATAAAAAAAATAGGCAACTAAGGAATTCACTGTCTAGTGATTTATACATTTTCGCTCGTGCAGGCCACCCATAACCTCCGAATCAACTCTCCAATAACGGTTTTGATAGGTTTTTGAAAGATCTTTTGAATGCTTTAAGCCGCATGTCTCTCTATCTGTGAGCGAATCTGACTCATTTGCATTTTAGTGGAAAAAAGCTGCTAGAATTAAAAAAAATTGTATTCTACTTTATTTTCGAAGATTCTCGCCATGGGTCTAAGAAAATTTTTCGGGACTCCATGGGTAGTGGAAAGTTCATATTTTGTACAATAGAATCGAATGAAAATGTTAACAAGAGGATCTGAGACATGGCCCTTCTTCGTAGGTCGCTTTCGCGTGGTACTACTCTTATGTCAGCTCCAGAGAATGAGCATGCCCCAAAATAGCACTGCAATCTAATAATGGCTAATAGTCAGTTGCAGGTTCATCAAAAAAGTCACGTCAAGCAGGTCTCATATTTATGTCAAATCCAGGAGATAAACATGCGCCGATGTCATTTCGTGTGGAAATCGAGTTCGAAATGTCATTCTTCCCGTCAAGAGACCCAGTTCTCTCGTACAGATCATTCAAAAGAATGGTCCTTACAGTCACTAGTTTACCTGAATATCATCCTTTACAATGGACATCTTCCCGTTTTCCATTCAGAAACATCATTTTTGAGTTAGCTCATCGCCCACCTTTTCGATTAGATGATCGTACTCTTCTTCATCCCAACTGTCTGCCGATTCTAGACTCATATTGAGAGATTCTCTTTGGAATTCCGTTAGCAATTTGGGAGAAGTATGAAGTTCATGGATCCTCATAATAGATAGATAGATAGATTTTTCATTCAACTGTGGACTCTAGGATCAATGTAGTCGAGACTACGTGCTTCATAATCCATACAGATATTCTTACAGGCCATTTACTTGAATATAGGAATCAAGCAAGAAGATTAAACAACAGGTACCTAAAAAATAGATTGCAGATAAGAATAAAAATGCTAAAAATTATAATGAATATTGAAAAAATATGAAAATAAATAAACGTTTCATCAGCAAAGTTAAGCAATACTTAATACAACGGCAAACGAGATAGAGAGTCGTATATTAGCACCGTCATTTGAATATCATAGACACCAGAGAATTCTATCGCTGACTCTATTCGTGAGTCTAGCTCACTCATGATAACAATAGTTCACAGTATCACCAAGTGGAACAGGATCAGGCCTCTATACCGATTACTTCTAAGATTCAACGCCCAATAAATGGAAGAGAAGTCTTGTACTGAATGCCGGTCGAGTATATTTGCTTCTTATGTCATCAAGCAACCTACTCCATAGCACTATACTCTCAATCAAAAATGAGTGTCTATAGGTGGATGTTGACCAAGACGGAACTACAAGGTCAAATTTAGAGCATCTTTTTGAGCCAACTTTATCCTCCGGCCTGAATTTCAGTTTAGTTGCCAAATATTCCGGTTCCGACGATCTCAGTGTACTGGCTAGAAGGCACAGATAGAGATAATCCTTCCGTGTGGCATAAGGCATGATCTGAAATTTCTGATACCAAAGAGAGATGAGATCTGACTTTCTGCACGATACTACGAAACGAACTGCCGCATTTTTGCAGTGGTTGAGTTTAGTGTTCAGCTCTTGGGGCAGGTCAAGAAACAAACCCTGGTAGTACTCTGAGTGGGGAAAAACGAGGGATTTCGCGAATTGAAGCCTCGTTCCCTGAGGCATGAAATCACTACACTTCCGTAGTTTGCACAACGAAGCAAAGCAGTTTCTAGCTATATTAGAGCATTGATCGCGCATTGTAAGGCAGCTGTCCAAAGTGACACCCAGCAGTTTTATCGTCTCACAATACTCCACTATTTGATCGCCTATCTCCAGTAATGGGACGTCTAGGTCTTTCAACTCATTCATAAGGAATCGCGAACCGAACCACTTGGCTATCGTCTTCTTGGCCTGAAGCTTAAGACCATTTTCAACTTCCAAGTCCTGAATAGTTCGAGGTCTTCGTTGACTAGCCTTACTATCTTTCCAACGTCGTTGATGTGCTCGTGATAGTAGATGGTGGAATCATCGGCATGAAAATGCGATTTAGAGTGCCTGCAGACTGATGCTGCGTCATTAGCAAAGATGAAATAGAAGGGTGGACCAGCTTTTGAACCTTGTGGAACACCCGCCTTCCTAGTGAGTGGGGCTGAGCATTTGCCATCCACCATCCGTTAGAAAAAATTTCACCCATTGACACGCCGAGTCAAAAAATCCATAAACTACCAGTTCTTCTACAAAAAGAGGGATATCCACCATGTCAAATGCTCGGGTGAAATCGAGACTGACCATCAAGGTGACCATCTCTTGATCTATAGCCTCTTTTATGGCACTTACGACCTTAACAAGTGCCGTGTGCGTACTGTGGTTTTTGCGAAACCCTGATTGCATCGAGTTGATCAACTGATTTGCATGAACATAGTTCATTATTTGCCGCAACGCCACATCCTCGGAAATTTTTGCTAAAGCATCCAGAATGCTTATCGGTCACAGATGACCAAGTTCTGAGGCAGATTTACATTTTGATAGGGGAGTTACTGAGGCTTTTTCTCAACTTGTTGAGAAAATACCAGTCTGCAGCGGACAATCGAAAATATTCAAAAGCAACGGCAAGATGTAGGGAAGACAGTCCTTAATGAAACCAATAGGGATATCCATTTAATGAATGAATTTATCGTTCTTTCGAGCCACTTATAATCGTCGCGCTCAGGCGACGATCACAGTTTGACAAATGTCAAACTGCGACCTTCGAGGCTCCACTTTTATAGTGGCTGCATCACGAAGGGATTTTTTATTTTTTTTTTTTTTTTTTTGGATTTTTCAATTTTTTATTGAAAGATTGGCCAAGAGATGAAAAAATTCTTCCTCGGGCGGGACTTGAACCTCGCAATCTCCGGTACTCCGGACCGGCGCCTTAACCAATTAGACCACCGAGGCGATTGCGTATTCACTCGCTCGGGGAAGCCTTCTCTCATCTCTTGTGCCAATCTTTCGATGCGGTCAATCAAGGAACCATGACCATTCAAATATGCAAATTATACCGATAAGGTAGATCTCATCGATATTTCGACTCTATCGCTCGATTTGATGAAATACATTTAATGAATGAATTTATCGTTCTTTCGAGCCACTTATATACTTTATTCATCAAATCGAGCGATAGAGTCGAAATATCGATGAGATCTACCTTATCGGTATAATTTGCATATTTGAATGGTCATGGTTCCTTGATTGACCGCATCGAAAGATTGGCACAAGAGATGAGAGAAGGCTTCCCCGAGCGAGTGAATACGCAATCGCCTCGGTGGTCTAATTGGTTAAGGCGCCGGTCCGGAGTACCGGAGATTGCGAGGTTCAAGTCCCGCCCGAGGAAGAATTTTTTCATCTCTTGGCCAATCTTTCAATAAAAAATTGAAAAATCCAAAAAAAAAAAAAAAAAAAAAAATAAAAAATCCCTTCGTGATGCAGCCACTATAAAAGTGGAGCCTCGAAGGTCGCAGTTTGACATTTGTCAAACTGTGATCGTCGCCTGAGCGCGACGATTATAAGTGGCTCGAAAGAACGATAAATTCATTCATTAAATGTATTTCATCAAATCGAGCGATAGAGTCGAAATATCGATGAGATCTACCTTATCGGTATAATTTGCAATAGGGATATCATCAGCACCCTTGGATTCAGATTTCATTGAGTACACAGCATCAACTACGTCATTTGGATCTACATGCTTGAAATAAAACCTATTATCAGGTGAAATTCCTACCGAGGGTTGATGATCGTGAAGTTCTTCCGAGTTCTGATTCCCAAACAAAGTACTCATTCAACTCATCCGCAGTGAAAGGGAGAGTAATCTGGTCTACATTTTTCAATTTCAACCCAAGATCGTCAACCATGCGCCACATCTTCGAAGCGTTCATGCAAGAGGCAAATTTTGATCTGAAATACGCTGATTTTGCATTTCTGGTCATAATTTTCACGTGGTTCCTGAGCTGTTTATACTGCACCCTATCCTGCTCTCGATTCAATTTTTTCCACTCAGTCCATAATTTATCACGATCGCGCATAGCTATTTCGATATTATTATCAATCCATGGCCAGTTCTTCCTCCTTCTTGGGACAGAAGTATGATATGGTGCATGCTTATCGTACAGCTGATGTATATTCTCAGTTAAAGCCTGTACTTTGTCATCAACACTCTGCTATTGTACTACAATGGAGAAGTCAAATTTAGATGGATCATACCTCAGCTCCTGGAGATCCAAATTCTCAAAAGATTGGCAGGTGGTTGATTCAGGTGGGATGACAACAAACGAAAAGTCCATGGTCACAAAAATCGCATCGTGCTCTGAGATGGCCGGGACTTGTACTTGTTGCGCATCGAGTACTTTACTCATATCCGAAACACATACATGATCGATCAGCGTATGGATCTCGCCTCTGTGGAATGTAGCCTGGAACTGGACAGGCTCTAATCCTAAGGTGAACAAGGATTCACCTAAAATTCTGCGATTAGATTTCGTTTGATTCCCCTTGCAGTTGATATTGAAGTCACCCGTCAGTATTAGGAAATCAAATGCAACATTACAATTTAGGATAGCTCCTTCCACGTCACTCCAATATCCAGCGTTAGGAGGGCTATATACTATGGCACAGATCAATATGACGTTGCCATGCTTGAGTGTTGCTAGTAGAAATTCTGGCCTCTTGGTGTACTGTTCGAGAGAATTATTGATCACTCTACATTTGATTGAGTCATGCACGTATAAAGCTACTCCACCACCCCGACGGCCCTTTCGATCTACTCGAAACAGGTTGAACCCAGGTATCGCAACATTTTTCAAATGAACGGACGGTTTCAACCACGTCTCACTGATTCCTAATATATATGGATGCCGTAGCGAGCTACATAGTCATTGACGTCCACAAGATGTGGGAGTGGTGACTGTGCATTCAAGTGCCCGACTCGTAACAACTGGGAACTTCTAGGCATGTCCATAATCAAATATAGAGATTTTGTGGTCAACCCGTCTCATCAGAATCGGACATTTCGACTTGTCGCACGCCAAATAGGAAACATTCGCAAGCTTCTGGGACATACAATTGATACATCGAAGATTTTTACGTGATCTACAGTCCTTAGTGACGTGGTTACCCGCACAGTTACCACACGCGACATTTTGGTTGCATGGACTAGCGATATGACCTAAGGCTTGACAATTGTAACACTGCACAATAAAGATATGATCATCTATCTGACCAGAAGACAACTGAATATGAACCCTTTTTTGATCTATCAAAGTTTCCCTAACCTCACTCGTTGTTTCCAGTACACACGATCGGAACCTCTTTGTGGAGGGTACAGGAATTTGAAGTGCGTGGCGACAGCCACGCCGCCCTATCGGGCTCTGCCGCAAGCTGTCTCGGTGCCAACAGCTGATCGGTTCGAAATGGTTTACCGCAGCGCGGGCTAGCGCGGACCCGGCAGTATGTACACGAGGCTAAGTTTCTAAATGAAAATTATGAATAATAGCAATATTGAATGTCTTACCTGGTGAATTTCAATGATTTGGCGACTATATGGAGGGTCGGGTATGCGGAGATGCACTACTGAATATGAGGTGGCGGATCCGGATCATATAATGTACACATTCCGCATACCCGACCCTCCATAAATCGCCAAATCACTGGAACTTACTAGGTAAGACATTCAATATTGCTATTATTCATAATTTTTATGTAGAACCTTAGCCTCGTGTACATACTGCCGGGTCCGCGCCAGCCCGCGCTGCGGTGAACCATTTCGAACCGATCAGCTGTCGGCACCGAGACAGCTTGCGGCAGAGCCCGATAGGGCGGCGTGGCTGTCGCCACGTACCTCGAATACCGGCTTGAGATCTTCATCTGCACAATCAGGGATATTCTGCTCAATAATGTATCGATGAATTTCATTTGTGCCAACTTCAACTGGATCATGAACGATGATTCTGGGTTTTAATTTGGGCGATTCTTTGATTTCAAGGCCAGCAGAACAAAGTTCAGAACGGTCTATGAGCTGATCAAGCGTGTTGTCTCCTTCGATAACGACTGATTTGTGGGGGCCTTTAGAAACACGCTGCGCATTCAATTTGAGAGCTACTGGGTTGACCGCTGCTAACAAAGCTTGCTCGGTGTCACTTGACGTGGAGAACTTGTCCTTATTTGCCTATGTGGGGCCTATTACTATTTGTTTCCTACTCCTTAACGGGAACGATTTTCCCTCAACAAGGGAAACTTTTTTCGATGGCTCCGCAGGTTGCCTGATAACACTAGCATAAGTCGGCGCAGGGGCCGTGGAAATTTGATCTAATTGTGAGATCGAGATCATAAATACCGCTAAAACCATCTGATACCACAGTATCGGTTCCACCAATCTGTCTGTCACGCACGGCGTTGATGTTGACAGATGCCCCCTTCCCAATGCCAATCCCGGAGGAGATCGCATGAAATCTCACCGAAACCGTATCAATGACATGCCAATCCAATGATCTTAATAACCTAATGCGCCCCAATCCAGAACTGCGATAGTGACTGGAACTTTCATCCGTCCCATTTTGATCCAATGAAATCAAAAGGAATTCAATAACGGTTGAGCATCTAAGTGACACCATCACCTGATCGGATTTTTCATTCCAGAACGAGGTTATCTACATCTTCAAACAGATAAATATGTCTGCAGCACAAATTTGCAGTTTTGTGATTGGAGACGTCTGTGGTGATATTTATAATCCATTACACGAATGGGAGATAGTTTTTCCTCCTGTCGATAAGCCACCCATCAAACCTCCAGTATTGCCACTCGAGGGTGCACCAAATTTCAAAGTTCTCCATATTTCGGATACTCATTTTGATCCTTACTATCAAGAAGGTTCAAATGCTGAGTGCAATGAGCCCTTGTGTTGTCGAATCACTAATGGGCCACCCTCAACACCGGCAGCTGCTGCAGGGAAGTGGGGTGATTATAGGAAGTGTGATACTCCAAAACGGACAGTAGACCATATGCTGAAACACATCTCTAATTCACACCAGGTGAGTCATGAGGTTCGTTCAGATCCAAATGTTCGTCAACGATGCCTCAGAACTTCTCTTTGCATTCCTCTGAAGTGGAACGTACGGTCTCAAGTCAACTATGTATGATTGGAGAGTTTTCTTCAGCGGTGGAAGTATTGCGGGATATCAATCGAAGGAGAGCTCTGGAAACATGAATCTTGACAGACGGAAGTCAAATCCCAAGACGTAGGGAAGGAGGAGGGAAGAAGTTCCGGGAATTCCAAGTCACAAATGTGTGAGCTATAGATTCTACAGCCAAGAATTCTGACAGAGAGAGTGTAAGTTCCAACGCCTTGGAATTCCTCACGCGTTTAAATGCACAGACTCCAGAGCCCAAGATTCCTCACGGGGAGAAAATTTGTATAATGATCGATGTCAGAAGGTGGGGTGCTAACATCGGACTATTCGACTGACGTAATTATTAGCTCAGAACTATGTCGAGAAATGTGAACCTCAACAATCGTGAAAGCCTGGAGAACCGTGAAATATCAAATTTTTAGAGATTTTCTAGCTTGAGAGTCTATAGCCTAGATCCAGGAACTAAGCAAATTCAACAGACGAACTCTCCATCCGTTGAATTTATCAGATTCAATAGGATATATATCGATTGAGATACTTTCAGAAGTTGAGATACAAGGGATCAATATTTCTCGGTATATACGTCATTGCTATGAGCATAACCATCTCTGATGACTCATCATTCAGTTGAGAAGAATTCGAGCATTTCCAAGAGAATGCTGACCTTGAATATAGCGATACACACCTCACTTCAAGCTGCGATGAGGACCACTAAACTGACACCAAAACCCACCTTTTTTTCATTCATTCATTTAACGACGCTGTTGAGCACCAAAACCCACCTATGGGGTGTTTTTGAGGAGATCCTACTCACGAGGGGAGCACCAACCTTGCGGGTCCTAGATCTTGACGAAACTTTGGGAATCTTCCTGTTTTCGTGAGAAATGAAGGTACCCAAGAGGGTTTCGTCCAATGGGCCTCCTATCTTGAGATACAGCCATGGAGGTTAGCATTGTTAGTATATCTATATATGTGTCATTTCAACATGGGCCTATATGGACAATGCTAATCTCCATGGCTGTATCTTGGGATAGGAGGCCCATTGGACGAAACCCTTTTGGCTACCTTCATTTCTCATCAAAACAGGATGATTCCCAAAGTTTCATCAAGATCCAGGACGTACAAGGTTGGTGTTCTCCTTGTCAGTAAGGATCAGTTTCGACCAGAATCGTACCGGTTCACATGTTTCTTCATTATTCTTTTGATAACTCAAGAACGGCCCATTTTGTCGAGAGATGTGTGGAGAAACTTTTTGTAGAGCTTTCAAAGATCTAAAGAATCATGCTCTGAGAAATTCTCAAACGGTGCGTCTACTTTGATTTGTGAGGCATCTTTATTACAAGTTTCATGGGTTTTTCAATATTTCCGTGTTATTTTATATCTCAAACCTCATATTTTCAATATAAGGTCAGTGTACTCAACTTGCCCCCATTAAGCCATTTTCTCGATAACTTTGGCCCATCTCCATATTTTCCAACGTACCTTAGCTCATTTTGAAGTTTGTCTTAAGACCTTCAAAATAAGTCGAGGTACATTCAATTTGAACAACTGGAGCCAAATTGTTTGAATTCTCCCAAAAAGTGATTTTTGAGAGTTTACAAAAGTGTGTACCCAACTTGCCCCCATTAAGCCTTTTTCTCAATAACTTTGGTTTACTTCAACGATTTTTAACGTGCTTCAGCTCATTTCGAAGCTTGTTCGAAGACCTTCAAAATGCACCAAATGACGTCCAATTTGGATCAATTTGAGCCGAACTGTCTCAATTCTTCTGAAACAAATGATGTTATTCAGCGATAAAGTGTTTTTATCGCCGTGCACGCACATTTGGAGCTTTTCGGTGGTCCAAAACACTATATCTGACCTATTTTGACGTGATAAACACGTTCTGAGTGGTAAAGAAGTCGTTCTGCACGCCCCTTCGAGATAAACATATGGGGGCATGTTAGGTACACTCCGATGTTGGCATTCTTGTTAACAAATCGTCTCCGCGTTTTGCACATAAAATAACTCCATATTCAAATTTCGCAATTTTGAGAAATGGATTCTGAAGGTCTTGAAACAAGGAATTGAATGAGCTAAGGTACGTCGAAATTGGTTGAACTCAAAGAATTTGGCACCAATTTTACTGAACGCGATTCCCTCGGTGCTTTCTTAGCTAAGCAATCACGGAAAATAGAAAAATCATTTTAGATTTTCTGGATAACGCAGGAATGATTCGGGGTCGACGCAAACTACTTACTTTCTCATATTTCAACATAACAAATGTAAAAAAAAATTGCCGTGAGGCCAAAGAGTGCCCATCCCCGAGAGGTGCAAGTTGGGTACAGAGGCAAGTTGGGTACACTTACCTTACTATGGAATGCTGGAAGATCCTTCTAAACTGTATTCGCCAAAATTTCGATAACTGATAAGGAAAATTTTCTTTTTAGTTGAGGAATCCTACTGAGAGCAACTATCCGCGTATTTGAGACGTCACTGTGTGTTGTAGAAAGTACAGTTGGGTCTAGAACTGCACAGAACTCTAGATCAAGTGATTGACAATCAAGAAGTGGATGAAAAGTAATAAAATCCCGTGTAATTCTGAGTTTCCCTGAAGCGTCGCTCATCTACGGTGTTTGCTAGCGTAAGCATACGCTGGCAAAAACCATCGTATTTCAGCTGCATCATATCACACGCATATTTTGAGGTTATATCCTGAGAGTAAAAACAGAGTGATGAAAAATGAGTTATTGCACATTCCCGTATGATTTATTTTCGGCTTCCTGTTTGCTCGCGTAAGCTTCCGCTAGCGAAAACTGTCGTATTCCGGGCCCATGACTTGTAATGAATTTCTCTCTTCGGTAATGAATCAGTTATGAAAAAGTAAAAAAAATGGAATTGGTGTGGGACCGATTTGTGATTTAGTGTTCGTTAGCTTCAGGTACCCAATTCACGGACCGGTAGTGACCATGAGTCAGCCGATCTGCTCATTTGGAAACCGACTCGGACTATAGAGTCTTTCGAGTTTCCGAAAAACCATCAGTCAGGTTATTCAGTACCTCAATATGTAGAAAAAGAAACCGAGGAGATGGAAGTCATGTGAATTTTAGCCATCTTACACCACGCAAGCGTGAGAACCTTGACACATAGGTGATGGGATGCCATTTCCTACGCATGTGCGTTATTCGTGAGTCCTGAAACTATTTTTAAACGGTAGCCCGCGCAATTCCCTTCAAAATGATCCCTTGTTGAAGTGGTTTTCATGTACTGGAACAAAAAATATGAGCATCTCATCATGACAGAACTGGTCATGCTTAGCGGTGGCTCGTGGATTTGGTACCTTAGATTTTGTCCCTTCTAAAAACGACTAAATAGGAGGTTCTAGTGCATTACTCTTTCAAGTAGTCATTTTGGAGGGAATTACAGTACATGCAATACACCTTCCAGGGCATGTTGATATGTAGCCTGTGAAGTAGTTGTGTGTATATTAGGGTGTCCCTCATTTTCCAAGTTTTTCCGATCCTCCGTGCCACCCACCACGACCTAACCACTTGTTGAGATATTGCGATGAAAGAATTTTTGTGGACCTAGGTGGTGTTTGAGTGCTGTCCCATCTGAAGCGTTCTTGTCTGAATTATGGACTCAAAACAAATTTTGATTCAGAATCAACATTTCTTGCACAGGTGCATGCTTCTATATCCCTGAAAGCATTTCCAATCGATAGCCAGTACGATTTCCTTCAAAATGACTACTCGATGAAGTCAATTTGATGGAATTGAACTAGAGTTATGGCTGTTCCCGAAATTCAGAAAATCCAAGGTATCAAATCCATGGAACAGGGTTTTCTTCGAAGAATCCTAAAAGTGCGAATTTTGAATCGGTCTATTTTAAAGATGTGGATATGTGTTTCTGATGTATTTTTGAACGTAGAAACAGAATCTGTCCTCAGTTTCACCTCCAATCATTAAGATTTTTTACTAGACTCAAAAAACCGACAAAACAAAAAACTGGTCGTTTCCAATCACTTTTATGTTTTTCAGGTGGATGATATGTGGATAAGTGGGCTCTCCGGTTCTACTTCGTCAAATTGAATGTTTCAGGTGGTCATTTTAAAGGAAATTGCACTCACTGTCGATTGAAAACACTTTCAAGGACGTGGAAGCAAGTGCATGCATGGAAAATGCGAATCATTGACTCAAATTTTCATTGAGAAGGGTACATTTCAAATAAAAAACGCTCCAGGTGGGTCAGCACTTGAACTTCACCTAAGTCCCCGAAAATTTTCTTCCCGCAATATCTCACCAAATGATGAGGTTGTAGGGGGTGGCATGAGAGATCAGAGAAACTTGGGAAATAACGGACACCCTAGTGTATATGCTACTATGTGAAGTGTTTCATGTGTGTTCGATAGATTCTGTAAGGGCTATGCTACACTTCCAATCTCACATTGTGTGGATATTGCAAAATTACTCCCGGTATTAGATTCACTAGATCGTCGTTTCCAGTATCTTGTCCGTGAGCTGGGATTCTCCAGCTGAGGGCGAGTGCGCGGGGACGTCGATGATTTGCGTATCGATAGTTTCCCTGAACATTCTGTTGAAATGGAATCACTCAACTACAATTTGTGCTCCTGTTGACCTCAGTGCCTCGTTCGTAAGCTGGGGGTATGATGGTGAGGAACCGTCACAGCCACTTTGTATGGACATGAATATTCTCTCTCATCACGACTCGAGCCAGCAGTCCCCAGAACACGTATTAACACGGAAATACGTCTCTTCCGTGAGGTGCTGCTGCTTGAGACCACAACGATGCCGCGGGAAAGATTTCGCTGCGGGTATGTCTGGGTCAGGCAACCTCACCCGCACCCGAGTGAGCCACAACCACTAGCCTTACAGGGGACGAGTGGTCATCAGCGACGACAACAACGAAAGATCATGCCCCGGATGGGCTGCCCGGGTGCATTAATGCTGTGTACTGTCGCGGGGGATTCTCGGGGGGAGGGGGGGGGGGTAGCATGCCCCTCGTGAACCTGTCAGAATGGGCAAGAGCTCTGGCACCGCTGTGCCATCCACGAGACGCCGGGGGGACTGCCGAGGCTCTCGCTTCCTACACGCAGTGAAGGAAACCATACATTGAGTGTGTCCGCCACTTTTATATTGAGGTGGCCTCACTTTTTCTTGCGCTGCCTTTCTTTTTTCCTGGCCTCCCTGAAAATATCTGGGCGGCCAAGATTTGCTTTGAGCGGACGTCAATCTCTCTTGGCCGCGCGCAGGAAATTTGAGCCACCCGGGAGATATATGCTCTCTCAGCATCAATCAGCTATTATATAGCTGAAATATCAGCTATTACTCCCATGGGACGTCAAACTGCTGATCAAATCAGCGAACACAAGAATCGCGCTTAAATCGATAATCCTGATGGAATAACTCCACAAATCCGGGTTCTAATATCGACATGAACACATTAACGAATTTTCCAGACCAAATCACGACGAATTAAGGCGTATTCGTTCGATATTTACTCATTTTGTGCCACGGGAGGCCCTAAATAGCTGATTATAATCAGCTATAAATCAGTGATTGTAGCCGAAAATCAGCTCATGTAGCTGAAATTCAGCTACAGTAGCTATTCGTGTCAGTAAAAAACCGTTCACTGAAAAATCAGCTTATAATAGCTGATTCAGTCGGCTAACACAGCTGGTATCTCAGCTAATATAGCTGATTTTCCAGCTAAACAATATTCGTGTTGTGCCGTATACACTAAACAGTGTCGAGATCAGCATTGGATCGAAAGAAGATATATTGAAAAGGAGCCCAATATGACGACAACATACGTATATGCAGATCGAGAGATCTTTATTTCCTGCTCGGAAGGTGAGGTTGAGGCGTATAACGTGCAATGGGAAGTATGAGTTTTAGCGCCTCCGAGCGGTGGAAAGCGGCATGGCACGCCACTTTTTTTTACGGCACGCACATGGCTCATTTACGATACAGGTGGCCCACCTTCGATCCAGGTGGCCCACTTTCGATCCAGGTGGCCCACTTTCGATCCAGGTGACCCTTTTTCGATCCAAGTGGCTCACTTTCGATCTACGTGTCCCACTTTCGATCTACGTGGCCCACTTTCGATCAAGGTGGCCCTCTTTTGATACAGGTGGCTCACTTACGATACAGGTGGCCCACTTTCGATCCAGGTGGCCCACTTTCGATCTAGGTGGCCCACTTTCGATCTAGGTGGCCCACTTTCGATACAGGTTGCTCACTTACGATACAGGTGGCCCACTTTCGATCCAGGTGGCCCACTTTCGATCCAGGTGACCCACTTTCGATCCAAGTGGCTCACTTTCGATCTACGTGTCTCACTTTCGATCTACGTGGGCCACTTTCGATCAAGGTGGCCCTCTTTTGATACAGGTGGCTCACTTACGATACAGGTGGCCCACTTTCGATCCAGGTGGCCCACTTTCGATCTAGGTGGCCCACTTTCGATCTAGGTGGCCCACTTTCGATACAGGTGGCTCACTTACGATACAAGTGGCCCACTTTCGATCCAGGTGGCCCACTTTCGATCTAGGTGGCCCACTTTCGATACAGGTGGCTCACTTACGATACAGGTGGCCCACTTTCGATCCAGGTGGCCCACTTTTGACGCACTACTTGGGACTTAAAAATCGGGTAATCAAATGGATCCCACTGCACTGCACGAACGATTCTAATACTAGAGCCAAAAATTTATCACGTGACACCCAGTGCGCAGGGAAAAACATTCCCGAACGGTGTATATCATCGTTCATAACCCTGTGTATTAGTTGATTCAATCAGTGAAAATCCGTTCACGTTAGCTGACGAAATCAGCTATCACTAGCTGATCTTCAGCTACCCTAGCTGATTCGCGCTGAGAGAGTGGGCGGCTAAAATTTGCGCATGGCGCATCGACCGCTTCCGATAATGCCCGCGTGGAAAAAAAGTTACGGATTGGCACTGACAAAGGGATAACCAGGTGTCCCAATCACGAACCCTGTCAAAATTTTTTTACGGCTTTGTACTAAGACTCAACTAGAATATTAAGAATCCAGAGTAACTCTGTCAGATGAATCTTATGTCTAAAGATACAGCCACTGAGATCATGATTGCTCATATAGGCGCATGTCAAAACAGTACATTACGCAACAAGTGCGAGAAGGGCGATTTCCGCACAAGTTGCCGATCGAGTGTGAGAAGTAAAAATCACGCACAGTTTTTGAATTTTATGCACACCCAAGAGAACATATTCACGCACGCTCGCGAGGCGAGTTCATACGCAGAATCTATTTTGTATAAAGGCTTCGACCCGAAGATTCGTGCGATACGAAGGAGGGTCAGGATTCGGTTGCTCATCACCACTGTGATGAGCGACCAACCCTGAACTTCCTTCGATTAATACAAATATCCCAGAAATTTGCCTTCCCTAACCGTCAACGTTCCTCCCATTGATATAAACACTCCATTTCTGGAATAATTATTATCCTGATCGGCATGCTCATCATTTTCGAGCAGATCATGATTTCCTTTAAACTTCGACCAATATTCCCTGGGATCGCTCAAACGACTCTCTGCCACGCCGTGAGTCATCTTGGTTTGGCCTAACTCCTGGGAGTTGTCGTGAGAATTACACATTTCTACTTGCAACTCAAGCTACTCTCCATTAATTTAATCGGACTTCATGTTGAGCTCGTGATGAAATGATGACTTCGGGCAAATCTCAGGATTCGGGCCACTTTCGTTGATGAATTTGAAACTTTTCAACATGGCAGGACATACCCGGCGAACTTCTTTTGGGTAAAGTAGTACTCAAACAATGATGAAATGGTCACGTAACTCATTTTGTACCTTCGCCGCGCACTTGCGGTCGAATAACGAATGATCTTATGCATTCAAACGCGGGCCTTGTGGTACAATCATTCTCATGAGAATAATTCCTCGCAGATATGAGGTGACCTTGGTATCAGAAAAGTGAGAAAAAGTCATGATCGACATTATACGATGATTCCCAATGGTTTCTGTTACGAAATAAAGATACTCTACGCTCACCAAATTGCACGTTTCCGTCAATTATCAATTTTTATGACCCTCGCATTCCTCTTGGGGTAAATCTACGACGGGAGCAGTTTGGATATACGTTTTCGTTCTCCTAGAGATCAAATTACCCGTGGTTCCAGGGGCAACGGGGTCCACATTCCCATGTCGCATACGAAAAAGACATTCTCAAGGCTGAATTACGCAGAAGCAATTTTTCTCTCCATCGTGACAACAACCACCAGGATTTGATGATATCAATAGGACTCAGCTAGATTTATAGGTTCTGTGGTATTGTTGAGAAGGTGTAAAGCACTTGATGAGATCGGCGTCTAAGTACTTCATTAATTATTGAGATACAAAAGACACGGAGCCGTATGTATGGCTTACCGGTCGTGTGCCGTCTGGCTGGCTATAAAGTGGGTGTGTCTTCTATACTCTATGCTGTATCAGCTCGTACTTGGCTGTACCTGGCTGTACCAGTCCGTGCTTGTTACAAACTCCTTCCACCAGACTTCAAACTACCATATATGGTTCGATGCGTATTTGCTATTGATATACTGTGAAGGTCTTTCTTGCATTCCTTTCACTGCGTGTCATCTTTACTCTGACGTGTAACTATTCGCAATACACTACAACTCCCCTCCTCTCATTTTTGAGATCGGGTCGCTGCTTTTTTAGCAATTCGAGACGAACGTCTCGGTACATTTTGACAATTCCCAGTGTACAATTTGTTCTTACATTTTTTCGAAACATTTGGGTGTACATATGAATTTTCAAAATTGTCATTACATATCGACTCCCCTCCTTTTGGAATAGGTTCTAATTGAGTTCTGACAGTTTGATTCGTGTGTCGTTTTGTAATATACCCGTCATTGAATTTTATTTCATACATTACAGGAGATAGTTGTCTCACAATCTTCGCTTGCGTCTTATTCTCAGAGTGCGTTTTATGATCGTTCACAAAAGTAATCTCATTCTCTACAAATTGTATGTGTCTGTCACTCTGCTTGTGTCGTGCTTGATCAAATTGGTGTTTCTCGACATTGCATATTGAATCGGGAATCAATAAATCAAATCTTGTGCGCAAATCTCTTTTGAAAAATAGATTTGCTGGTGTTCTGTTCGTTATCGAGTGTTCCTTGTTCCTTTAATCACTCAAGAATCTATTTATCGATAATTCTAGTGAATGACCTTCTTCAACCAGTTTGTCTACTTTGTGTTCGACCGTTTTGACAAAATTATCTGCTGCGCCGTTAGTAGCAGGATGATAAGGTGCTGAAAATATATGTTTTATCTTGTATTGGTTGAAATATTTTCCAAATTCGTGGCTTGTTAGTTGTGGACCGTTATCGCTCACTATGTGGTGAGGGAGACCATAACGCGAGAAAATTTCGTCTAGCTTTCGTATCAGATTGTACGAAGTTGTGTCTTTTTTCATGTTAATCACTTCTGACTATTTGGAATGCGCGTCCACGATGATCAAAAACATGGAATTGTGAAATGGACCTATGAAGTCAATGTG
This sequence comes from Eretmocerus hayati, assembly GCA_029851415.1. Taxonomy (NCBI): domain Eukaryota; kingdom Metazoa; phylum Arthropoda; class Insecta; order Hymenoptera; family Aphelinidae; genus Eretmocerus; species Eretmocerus hayati. The sequence goes on along the minus strand of CM056744.1, from coordinate 69,023,615 downwards.
AATACGTGACTAAGGTTGACTAGGCCATTGCCACGGTGTAAGTGGTACTTTTCGTGGTTCTTCTCGTGTTAGTAGGCAGATTCTACACGAATTCGCAATTCTTTCAATATCCCTATCGATATGTGGCCACCAGAAATGATTGCGTGCTATTTGCTTCATCTTCACTATACCAAGATGTGGAGAATGAAGTTCATCGATATTGAAATCAATCTATGTACCTCTAATGCGAGGTTGCAACTTGAAGGCTTTTGATGGAAATAAATCAATTACATGAAATACTCGAAAAATTTTGTTTCTACGCTTGATGTTGGTGCATTCCGCCTTTCTTTGACGGATCCGGCTCTTCAGGGGGACTGAAGGGATCTGGTCAGGTTAGTCCCCGACGACACCTAGCCTGAATGGTTTGGTAATCGAGATTTTAATCGTCCTTATATACGAATCAGAAACTTTCGCAGGCACTTGTGAGGAACGTTTTCATCTCGGTCGTTGATGGGCCGACAACCGTTGACAATTAGAATTATTTTCGTACTTGATCGATATGATCGATCGCGACTCTATCGCTCGCGGGAATTTCAAATCATGTAATATATGGATTGGCCATTGCAAGCTAATTTAATCAGCGGATGTGCTGATTCTTGAACATAGATCGATATTGAAATCAATCTATGTACCTCTAATGCGAGGTTGCAACTTGAAGGCTTTTGATGGAAATAACTCAATTAGATGGAACACTCGAAAAATTTTGATTCTACGCTTGATGTCGGTGCGTTTTGCTTTTCCTTGACAGATCCGGTTTTTCAGGCCATCAACGACCGAGATGAAAACGTTACTCGCAAGTGCCTGCGAAAGTCTCTGATTCGTATATAAGGACGATTAAAATTTCGATCACGAAGCCACTTAGGCTAGGTGTCGTCGGGGTCTAACCTGACCAGATCCCTTCAGGCCCCCTGAAGAGCCGGATCTGTCAAGGAGAGGCGAAACGCACCAACATCAAGCGTAGAATCAAAATTTTTCGAGTATTCCATCTAATTGATTCATTTCCATCAAAAGCCTTCAGGTTGCAACGTCGCATTAGAGGTGCATAGATTGATATCAATATCGATCTATGTTCAAAAATCAGCACATCCGCTGATTGAATTAGCTTGCAATGGCCAACTCATATATTAGATGATTCGAAATTTCCGCGAGCGATAAAGTCATCACTGGACAAATTTCTCAAGGAAGGAATTTCTCAATCCATATATCTCACTGGACGTTTTTCTCAAAAAAAAATTCTCAAGTCAAATTCCCCAATCTCAATTTCTCAAGTCAAATTTCTTAATCTGAATTACTCAGTCCAAAATTTTCAATCTATTCCTCAGCTCCGAGTTCAATTCACGTTTTTCAATGTACGTGTCTTAAACCAAATTTGTTTGATTCGATTGCACAATCTCCATTCATTCAATTACATGGTAGGATTGTGTATATCACAGTTTCTTTCTACGGTATTAAGAAAGTATCAAATAACGGTCATAGTGGGGTCACTTCAGATCCTTAGTCAACGTATGAGTAAATGATGAAATCCATGTAATTCAGTCATTTGTCAGTGGTATAATGAATGGCAAAATACAAGAATCATCTCATGTTTACAAGTGTAAGTTTTGGCCAATTGCAGTCAAATAGCTAATGACGTTGTCATATTCAACATAAGTTTCGTAAACTGACACAATATTCAATATTCTCTGCTCTCGCCTGTGATGTCGAAATGCTCTTGATTCCCTCATCGATTGTCCGAGATTGATTCGATTGATCATGCACTCTGTGTCATTCTGTTCTTCTTGCAGTTCGTTGATAAACGCATAGAAACTTGGATGAGCTCGGCCAACTACCAGATTGAATCGGTTATGCCATCCTTTCGATGCGATATTTGTGCGAGTTAATTCCTCCAATACACTCTTATAATGATTCCAAAAACTGGGTGGATATCTAGGCGGAACATCTCGTCTGAGACCTCGAGCAAGCCTTCTGATTGGATCCTTTTGTAAAAATTTTGACACAGATGGGAACATTACTTCCGATGAATCTGATTTCAAGCAGAATAGTATTGAGAGAAATGGCATTGAGAAGAAGAATCATTGAGAAAAACGGCAATGAGAAAAATAATTATTGAGAAAAACGGCATTGAGAGAAATAGCTATTGAGAAAAATGGCATTGAGAGAAATAACTATTGAGAAAGAAGCCGTTGAGAAAAATGAATTGAGAGAATTATCGCACAACGGCTTTTTGACATCCGTTAGTCCAAGTCCAATTTTTATTTTTGATTTGATTTTAGAGAGGATAAATGTGTTCCGCTCTATCTGTCAAGAATCTGTCATAAGAATTCACGAGACCTGAAGAAGCTTCTAATTCCTTTGAATTTTTTGGTGTTGGCGCTTTTGTGATGGCGTCTACCTTTGATTTACTTGGTTTTAGCCCTTCTTTGTGTTAACGAAGCCTAGAATTTCGATTTTATCTTCGAAAAAATCGCATTTTCCGAGGTTCGCGCGTAAGCCTGCGTCTTGCAATCGTTCAAGAATTTGTGTCAGTATCTGTAAATGCTCAGGATATGTTTTTCCTGTGCAATATATATTATCTATATAGATCTCTGTATGATCTATACCTTTGAGAACGTCTCCTGAAATACCCTGTACTTCTGCGGGATTTGAGGATATACCTTCTCATGAGCGTGTGTACCTGTGTAACCCTTCGTGTGGAATAATCGTCAGGGCGTCTCTCGATTCGTCATCGAGTTGAAATTGCATGAATGCGTGTGTAAGGTCGATCTGAGACCATCTATTCCCTATTCATAGCGTATGAAAAATTTTCTCTCCCAGAGGAATGGGATGTCTTTTGATTATTAATTGTGGATTAACCGTCATATTGAAATTTCCATAGATGTGTACCTCGCCGTTCTTTTTCAGAACTGGGATAATGGGTGTTGCCCTTCTACTACAGAAAACCGGTTTGTGAGTGACCAATAGGCCCTGGGTCTCGGGAGAGAGCCACTGGTCAAAACTCATCATAAGGGATGGATACCTCGATAGAGGTGTACGTAATATTCTTGGATCGGTATAAGGATCAGAATGTGCGGATCGATGGGGGTTGCTTTATTCGGCCATATTTTATGTATACTGGAGGACTTCAGCTCTCGCAGCGCGAAAGTATGGATCGAATATAGGATCAAATTTTATCCCTGCATACCAAGTGGACTTCAGCACTTTAGCATGTCGAAATAAAATTCGATAGGGAATATGAAATCTTTTGAATAGTTTTCCACACGTGGCTTTAGGTATAGATGGGGACTTCAGCCCATCCACCCCAGGCACACGAGTGGATTTTTTGGGGGTTGAGTTTTACCCAGAGATGAGGTGTGGACTTCAGCACAGCCCCATCACCAGATAAGAGTCAACGATTTCGCTTCCACCTAAGGGCCTGTCCACGAGGAGGGACTTCAGCCTTCGATTCTCAAGATGATCGTCTTGGAGCTTCATCGGGCTGTACTCAGTAAAACACATAGGGGTATATTCAACCAAAAAGCATTTATTCCAGCATTCAATACATACACGTATATATATATATATATATATATATATATATATATTGAATAGCCAGAGGACTTCGTCTCGCTACAGCTCTTGCAATTCTGACTAAGCACAAGGTCCCCGCAATGGGCTAATGAGCCTCTACTCATACTCAGTCCTCTGGCTTTACAGCATATCTATATCGCATAAAGATATTCTAATAGATGATGGAACGTTCGAAAAACACATATCCCGTGAAAAATCAGGTTTTAATCAATGATATTCACATGATTCATTTACACCATTGGATTCTGTATCCCAAAATCAATTAATTTCAATGCACAAATCGAACAGAATCGTTTTCATTTTACCGTAATGAACAAAAAGATAATCCTCTGGAATGTTCTAGAAAAACGTGGCTATTCATCTATGCTTGAAAATCGAAGAAAATTGATCAAGATTTTTGAAACTTTCGCTTATAACTCCAATGTAATCAGATGACTTTTCACATAAAAAAGCCAAAAGTTGTAAAACTCAATTTTACAAGGAAATTATCTACAATATTTACAAGGTGCCCAATTCTGCAATTAATTTCAAATATCGAAGAAAATCTCACGTATATTCCCCTTTCCACAAAACTAACGAGTGCAGTCGAGTGAAAAAGTTGGGAGAAAACGTTATTGTATGTTTTTTTATCGCGAAAATTAGATTGTCGAATGAAATAAGAATAGCAAATCAATTGTTTTCAGAAAAAGCTTATATGTACTGGAAAGCTCAGAAAATTTAAGCTTCATGATGATATAAAAGAGTTTTTGATTTCATACAGTTTTATATGAGAAATTCCTTATAGAAACTCGTGGAATTTTCCAAAATTTCTATGTGTTAGTGCATATATATGAGCACGCACATGTGCGAGTATTTACACTGCGCGTCAGTCAGAAGGCGGAAATATCGCTACTATACCGACTCAGAGGCGCGCGGAGATTTGAATACTAGATGAAAACTAATCTTGAATTATCAGGAATGAAACCCAAAATTTTTGGGTTATGGCACTCACATGCCCCCCATTAAAATTTGAATGGCTCTCATAGGTGATGAAGATTTTAATCAAAAAGTGGCAAATTTAAAGCTCAAAATTTTGTTATTGTCCAGTACGACAAATGTCATCCGATCAATGCTGGGTCTCATTCAACATTTGTGCCCCCCATTGCCTCTTTAAATCAGGTGTGCTTGCGGATATTGTTGATCGTCGTCTCTTCGAGACCATGGCTCCGATCATCCAAATGCTGCTCGAAGTTCTGAGTCACGGTGGTCCTAAACCAAGTCTATCCTCCGCTGACGACAGCAAGTGAGATTCTTGTTAGATATGATTCGGGACATCTATGGCATCACATCCTACTAAGAATCAAAATCGCCACTTGGGCCGTTTTCTAAAAAAGGCGAAAGAACGTGTTTCTTCGATGATTTCCCCTTTTTCTCCGCCAAAAACTCGAAAAGAATGCATTTTATCGAAAAATATGCCGAGCAATTTTTTTAGGACTTGAAACGATGAACAAAAAAGGTCTCCACACATTTTCCCATATAAGACCTCCTGTGGCTGTAATGAACGTATTCCGTCTGAGACTCGTATTTTATCTGTCATTTTTCACGGTTTCGATCCCATAACTCGAAAGAAAGGAACACATTTCATCGAAAGATAGGTACATTAAATATTTGTAGATCTTCAGAGGATAAACAAGAAATATATGTACATATTCTTTCATGTAAGGCCTTCTGTTCCTTATACGAGTCTCAAACGAAAACACGTTGATTGCGGGAATGGACGACCTTGTATCGAAAATTGTGTTCAGACCTTTTTGATTTATTTTTCGAAGATCTACAAGAAATTACTGTACACTTTTCCCGATAAAATGCGGTCCTTTCGAGTTATGGGGTTAGGATCGTGGAAAATGACAGATGAAATACGAGTTTCAGACGAAAATACTGATATAGGCTCACGCCAACTGACATTTATTTCCTTTCCTGTTACGAATTTAGGGCCAACAAAGCATAAAAACTAATATTAGGCATGAACGAATGGCCCTTCAGGCACGACGACATAAATTTCAAACGAACAATAGCGTTAAAACCTCATAGATTGGACGGTCCTTCAGAACATCAGCGCATCACGCTGATGTTCAAGATTTATGAGTAGGCTTGAGATTTCGAAATTAAGAAGAACAGCAGTACCGCTGATGCATCATCGCTTTCAGCTGACGCGAAGAAATTATGACCTTTTCGTTTATAACGGTGTTTCATGCCATGAGCAATAAGTAGAGATCATAATCATTCTTGGTAAAGTAATTTCGACAATAATGTTTACGACAACACGATCATCGCTCGGACGTGATGCCGGAGCGCATTAGAGTAGAACAATAAGTGAACAGTAAAACTTGAGAAGCATCAGCGCTTCTCGATGATGTAGTATTGTAAGATGTAAATCCTAATACAAAGGATGAAATTGTCTCACTAGAATAGTATAATAAGATCACTGTACCACGCTGATCCTCACCGAGGAACGGTGACGGATCACACGATCTCGTAGTCGTAAGCTGCATCACGGGCGACCCGTGATGCGCTCACTATGAGTAAGGGATAAGCTTAGCCACCGGGAGTCGATTCACGGAACACGGGACGGCACGCGAAGGTGTTCTTTTTCGCGCCCGCCTGCGCCGCACGCCACGGCCGCGCGGGATTCATACTTTGGCCGCGTCTACATTGGACTTGTACGCGCGTCGACGCGCGGATTTGTACGCGTGCATCGTATGCGCGGACGGAGCAGTCGGAGCGATCAGTCGGTGTTGCAGGACGCGGGGAAAACTCCGTTTGCAAAATTTTAGCAATTTTCTTTTCATCCAAAAAATTGTAAAACTGGGGCAGAGGCTAAAGTGATTGAATTTTATATTTTAGGATTTTTTACACACTGTTCGATATATGATCAGGTTACTTAATTTAGAACTTCCAAAAAGATTGAAATTGGGTGCAAATTTTTTGCAATTTTTTTTCATCCAAATAATTGTAAAACTGGGGCAGAGGCTGAAGTGATCGAATTTTATATTGTCGGATTTTTTACACACTGTTCGATATATGATCAGGTTACTGAATTTAGAACTTCTAAAATAATTGAAACTGGGTGCAAAATTTTTGAAATTTTTTTTCATCCAAAAAATCTTAAAAGTTGGCCGAAGGCTAAAGTGATCGAATTTTATATTTTCGGATTTTTCACACACTGTTCGATATATGATCAGGTTAGTGAATTTAGAACTTCCAAAATAATTGCAATTGGGTGCAAATTTTTTGCAATTTTTTTTCATCCAAAAAATCTTAAAATTTGGCCCAAGGCTAAAGTGATCAAATTTTATATTCGAGGGATATTTACACACTGTTCGATATATGATCAGATTACTTTAGAACTTCCAAAATGATTGCAATTGGGTGCACATTTTTTACAATTTTTTTTCATCCAAAAAATTTCAAAAGTTGGCCCAAGGCTAAAGTGATCGAATTTTATATTTGAGGGATATTTACACTCTGTTCGGTATATGATGAGATTACTCTGGAACTTCCAAAATGATTGCAATTGGGTGCAAATAAAACATAGAATTCAATCACTCTAGCCTCTGCCCCAGTTTTACAATTATTTGGATGAAAAAAAATTGCAAAAAATTTGCACCCAATTTCAATCTTTTTGGAAGTTCTCAATTAAGTAACCTGATCATATATCATACAGTGTGTAAAAAATCCTAAAATATAAAATTCAACCACTTTAGCCTCTGCCCCAGTTTTACAATTTTTTGGATGAAAAAAAATTGCTAAAATTTTGAAGACGGAGTTTTCCCCGCGTCCTGCAATACCGACTGATCGCTCCAACTACTCCATCCGCGCATACGATGCACGCGTACAAATCCGCGCGTCGACGCGCGTACAAGTCCAATGTAGACGCGGCCTTTATACCAATGGTATGTGTGTGTGCGTTTGGAGTGCAAAGTGACCGCTCAACATGTACTGACTCTGCCCGTCGTAGTTTTTATACCATAATCGATCGCGTCTTCTCATTTCTTCCGCCTAATTGGAACCCTCCAGTAAAGACCCTCATGTGACTTCAATATTCTGATCTCTGAGCGTACATATGTGGTGTTTGTTATAAACACGTCTACGATCCTGCGAAAGAACGACCCGCCCAGCAGCCCCCAGCTGACCGCCGACTCAACGGTGCAATCTGCGAGCATTCGCAACTCATCGCAATATATATTTTTATCAGCTCACCTGGCGGCATGCCCCGAGGCGTGGCATCCCGCGCTTCTGTCTCCAATCATCATCCCATTTCTTAAATCCAGTACTTCACTTATTCATCAATACGTTTATTACAGGAACAGGAGGTCTTATATGGGAAAATGTGTGGGGACCTTTTTTGTTCATTGTTTTGAGTTCTGCAAAAAGTTGCTCTACATATTTTTCGATAAAATGCGTCCCTTCCGAGTTTTTGAGGGTAAAAAAGGGAAAAACATTGAAAAAAAAAACGTTTTTTCGACTTTTTTAAAAAAGGGCCAAGTGGCGATTTTGATTCTTAGTAGGTTGTGATCCGACAGATGTCCCGAACCATACCCAACAAGAATCCTGATTGCTATCGTCAGCGGAGGATAGACTTGGTTTAGGACCACCGTGGAGTGGGTGGTGCAAATGGGCTTCGAGAGGTTTCTCCCGAAAGTATTTCTTTTTGGCCTGCCTCCAGAATATCGTTATGATTTGTTGTTTGTCTAAGGACTGACTTTCTTCCAGGACTCCCAGATTTAATTATTGTATGAGAATCTGTTGTGATCTCACAAGATTTATTTTTTGTCACCACCTCTTGATCTTTTTGATCATCTGACGTTTGTATGACGTGAGCAGAGCCTTCGTTCTGGAGGATGCTCACATGAGGAAAGTCTGACTCTTCCTCAGAGTTCAGCTCTTCCTCGGATGCACTTTTTCTGCTCGAGGTATCACTCTTTTCATGAGTTTCATACGAACTATTCATTTGGTTGGGATCCTTGGTTTCGCCAAATTGGATTATGGGGCTTAGTTGAGTCGGAGACCTGGTATTGTATCTGCCGACATTTATTTTTACTGAAGGGCAAGTACTTGATTTGTTAATTTTCACGTCAATTGCACCTTGCCTTATGCCAATGTGACAATCATTTCTTGGGTTCGAGAAACAAGATGCAACTATATTGCGTTTCCCGGATCCGAAGATTTTTATTGAGAGACTACCCCCGATTTTGTAGGCACCCTGGATTCAACATTTATCTTGTTTGAAGATCAGGAGGAATTTTGTTTTTGTTGGCGATTCTTGTTTGACGCGTCATCGCAGTCAAAATCCGCCAGGATATTAAAGAATGAACGTTTGGTTTTCTCGGGTTGACATCGGATGGTAGCTCTCAGATCTCGATCGAAGTGGAAACTGAGTTGACTGATTATTTCAGCGTCAGTCTGTCCCCCGTCAACCTCGAGAGCGATATTGTACAGTTCCATGGCGTACTGAACTCTTGTCAGCTTGCCGTCGGATTTGAATTTTCCAAATTCTAATTTCATTTTGAATTTTCTTCGAACACTCTCATTCCAAAAATGTTCTTGGAAGAGACATTCAAAGTCCACCAGAGACTCAATCTCATTTTCATAAAGATCATACCAGCTGAGAGCTGTTTCCTCTAAGGATTTTGACAACACAAGATGGAGTTCTTGGTCATCCAACTCCATGGTCTCAACGTACCGCTGGAGTTCTTTCAAAAATCTCACAGGGCGCTCCGTGGCTTCTTCTTTGGAGACAAGAGGTTTGAATCTTAATTCCCTTGCAATGGATTCAGATGATCCAAGCGGGTTGCACGCGAGATCACTGAGTTCTTTTTGAATAGATATTTGGGTGATTTGGATTCCTCCGATGGAAACTCTACATTGGTCGATATCCTTTTCGAACTCTTCGCAGCGTTCATTTCGCAAGTACGAGAGAGTATTTGAAGAGGTATCTTGCATTTCCTCAGTGAGGTTGATTTTTTCGGGAAGTTTCTTGATCTAATCTTGAAAAGATTCACTTTGAGTACGGAGAGTTTCGGTCTCCTTTGGTACTCGGGTTAATTGTTCGAGTGCCAATTCTAATTTAGAAGAAAGGGCCTCATTTCTTTTCCCAAGAGTTTTGATTCTTTGATTCAAAGTAGGTTGATCATCATCCATAAGATTTTCAACTCTTCTGTGACAGCCACAGTCCATAAACGCATGTTTCGATCGCGTAGGGGCAGATTTTCAATATTACCGTCGTCTCTCTCGATGCGAGTTAGAGTGGCACGGGCCGAAATAGAGGCTCTGTCCACGCTCGCAATCGACCGACGACTCGAAGACATTTTGAAGCTGACCCCGAACTACAAGCGAGTAGAAGTGGTTGTCATCCAGGAGGCGTTTTCAAGGATAAGATTCATTAGAATCGATAATTTTTTTATCATCGTAATGATTCTATTGCACACTCTTGGTGATGAGTTGTGAAGGAGTTATAATGCATTGGAGTGATAAGATGCATTGGGAAAATGCAATTGATTGATAAGAATTTTGGAGTGCCCGGGGATCGAACCCCGTGCTTCCGCGTGGGAGTCAAATACGCTGGCCACTAGACCAGCGAGGTTGCTTCCTGCGAGCGAGCTAAACATGCTCAAGATGAAACTAGGGGGAGGGGTTATACTCGCATCCGCTGAGCTATATATATTGAGATTCCCCGGAGCCAAGTGGAAAAGTTGTTTACAGAAATAGATAAAAATTCGTACATAGAGCGATACGTGCTCTTTCCAACGTTATTCGTGCGATGTAGTTCACGCACTGATTCTATTTTGAATTCTAGATCAATGCACTTTTGTTCAAGGACGTACATACGATCTAACAATGATTTCACGTCAATGCGTAAGATTTGAATATAACGGCCCTCAGCAGCGGACGCATTCTGCAAATTATTCAAACGACCATCCAAATTTGAGATCGCGTTCCATTGCTCGTCTTGCGTCTCGTTGATATTTTCGAGCTCTTCGCGCATTTCTTGAATTGTCACAGTGCAATTGCCATTGGATAGCACACCGCGATATTCAGGTATCATTTCAAAACTCGATGGTTTGACTGAGAATATTAGCGAATTTCTCAAAAGTGGAAAAGACCATAGAGCGTACAAAACGCGCTCATATCATGGTAAATCACTCAAATTAGTTATCTGGAAAAGTATGAGGGTCACAAATGATGAATGGGCCAAAATTAATCCAAGGATACACGTTTTTTCACGTATCGAGTCCCTGTCTGGGCGCCAGACGTTAGTGACCAATAGGCACTGGATCTCGCGAGAGAGCCAGTGGTCAAAATTTATCATAAGGGATGGGTACCTCGATAGAGGTGTACGTAATATTCTTGGATCGGTATGAGGATCAGAATGTGCGGATCGATGGGGGTTGCTTTATTCGGCCATATTTTATGTTTACTGGAGGACTTCAGCTCTCGCAGCGCGAAAGTACGGATCGAATATAGGATCAAATTTTATCCCTGCATACCAAGTAGACTTCAGCACTTTAGCATGTCGAAATAAAATTCGATAGGGAATATGAAATCTTTTGAATAGTTTTCCACACGTGGCTCAGGTATAGATGGAGACTTCAGCCCATCCACCCCAGGCGCACGAGTGGATTTTTCGGGGGTTGAGTTTTACCCAGAGATGAGGTGTAGACTTCAGCACAGTCCAATCTCCACATGAAAGTCAACGATTTCACCTTCACCTAAGTGCCTGTGCACGAGGAGGGACTTCAGCCTCCACGAACATAGGTTACCCAGGTCCCATACTCAAATCAGACTTTCATCCTAAGTTCGAAGGGACTTCGGCCTTCCATCCTCAAGATGATCGTCTTGGAGCTTCATCGAGCTGTACTCAGTAAAACACATAGATGTATATTCAACCAAAAAGCATTTATCCCAGCATTCAATACATACACGTATATGGGAGAGTCCACGCGGAGCCGGCCACTCGCTTCGCGTCGCGCAGAAAAACGCTAAAATGCCTCTTTTGAACTCGCTGAATTTTCTATCCAATATAATGGAAAAAAAATTGAGTTCGGTCATATTTGAAGATTTTTTCATCCCCTTTTGAATGCGCTACTTACTTTTTACGAATGGTACTTCCTTCTACCTGAAAATCGATGTTGAAGTTTAGCTCCGGATATCTCGGAAAGCCCATCTTCAAAATTTTTCTAATTCCTGATATCAATAGTCACTCTAATGAACTTGAGAATAGAAAAACTTCCAGAGTGGGTACTTGCTTCGTTTAAGAGTTACGAATTTTCAAGTGCAAAAATCTGATGGTGACGGGCCGGTTTCTGTGGCGTCGGTCGGCCGCAGGTAAGTAGCATGCAAACAGGTGCATTGAGGAAGGTGATTTGGCGAACTGAGGAAGGTGATTTGGGGATGTTACGGGAGAATATCTGATATGGGGTAATTTATTTCTAGAATATGTCATCGTAATCCAGTACTGGGATAAGTTTGATTTACGTTAAAATGTTTGGTGGCCCTGAAAAGGGCCGATTCAGCAGTTCAGTCTCATGAGTGTGTCTTCAGAATCATTTCCTTCGACGTTTCTTACTCGGATCAGCGCAAACTTTCTTGGGCGGACTTTCCAGTTTCCTCTTCTCACCCTGCTGAGATTTGGGGGAGAAGTCCGCATCTGGATAAGTCGAGAATGGTCTGAGTTGTAATTGTTTGGTAGTATCCAAAACCAGAAACGAATGGTATGATAGTGTTCCAGGGACAGTCTTGGCTCCATCGAATCTCACCTCTAAGACAGATTTGACCAGCAAATAGTTCTCCTTAGGAACAAAAAAAATTTCCATATTTTTCATGTGCTCTCTGGCCCAAACGTAAAGTTGACGAGGCGTAGTGATTTGATTCCCAGAGAGTTTTTGTAAACTTGAACGTCGAGCATTGCTCTTCAAAGTAGCACCTACTCCATCACATGCATTTTTTCCATGAGCAGTGGCATTAAAATGCCATTCTGCTTCTAATCCAAAGTCTTTCTTGTGATTCATCAAATTTTCAAAGTTAGATTTATTCTTGAAATGTTGAGCTGCACCATCCGAAAAATAGATCACCTTCTTAGCTAAAGGGAAGTTTTTTTTTATGTGGTCTGTAACAATTTTTTGAACGCAATGAACAAAAGCAGAATCATGGACCAAGCTATCAGACAGTACAGCTATACTTGTATGATGCAACTTGGAATCTTTCATGTAGTACACTACTACTGTCATTATGGTACATTGATCATTATTGTAATGGAATGCTTGGACAGCATCTTGGATTAGAAAAGCATAATTCTCGGCAAAGTCGAGTAGAACTAAGAACTCCCCTTCTTTCAGATTTTGTTTGAGCCATTCCAAAAATGCAGACTGTTTTTTTGCAATGAATGAATGTGTTTTCAATTTCTGTAAAAGTCTTGCCAACTCATTAACATAATCTTCTTTTGACGTAGTTCGAGTTTGAAGAGAGCATCGATCAGTAGAGTGCCAATACCGATATTGAACCTGATCAATATTTTTCTCATCAAAATACTGATACAAACGCTTCTTGAAAGATTCTATACTTGGACATTTCTTACATCGATTCAAAAAACAATCATCAGTTGGATTCTGACAAACTAAATGTGAGATGCAATCCTTATAGTTATTCAACTTTCCAGAGGTGAATTTTGAAACCCCCAATCCATCTAACATGAGTTTCACATTTTGATGGTGAATACAAACACAGACAGAATGCGTTCCACTTGACCCAGCTAAAACACATTGAGGTGGACGGAATTGGGCAAATTTACTGAAACCTATTTTGATAGTAGGGTGCATATCTTTGAATTTTAAATACAGCTCCCTCAGATTATACAGAACTAATCTTTTCTGTCCATGAATTTTTTGATTCGACGAATCCCGTACGCATTTGGTATCTTTCATACCCGACATGATTCTACTGTTTTCATCATCGTTGTAAAAATTTTCAACTAATTCAACAGTTTTGTCAGGTAGACGATTATGAATAATCGTCCCCAAAGACGCAATTGGTTTCTGAGATAAATTCACAACATTCTGAGCAAAATGTCTCGTGGTGTTGAAGAAATCAGCTTTCCTACGAATACTCCAAGAATCTGGCCAGAAACTCATAATCAACTCTTTTTCTTTTGGAGAGGTATTCTCATCCCTGAATTTGTCCAACATCTTTTGAATAATAATTGCGTAATCATCATTCTCAAGAGTAGTTTGGGCTTCGATCTTCTTTCGACATTTATCACAAATCTTAGCTGAAGCATTGAGATAAGGGAAACGATCTCGAATCTTTTTTGAGACGGCGCGTAAGCTTTCTGAATGATTCGTCTCTCCATTCAAAGGATTACAACATTTGCCGAAGTTATTCGACATATCAATTCAACAGCCTCATAGACGACTATCGAAGATGAACTGTCAATGTACAATGATGCAAAACATTGAATATTAAGAATACGGAGTGAGAAGTACTGAGCCGCACAGTCAAAATTAGGAGGCCAGAAAGTTACAAAATCCGAGGGACGAGCCGAAAAGTCCTCTGAGATACTCTGAGACTGACTGGTAATCAAAATTAGTTCGTGAGGGAATTTAAACCCTTGACAGGTACTGAGAGAAGAAGACGGAGTCGAAAGAAGAGGGTACACATTTTCAGTAAACTGCAACATTCTGAGAGTTATAGGCATAACAAGTTTCACAAACTTTCCTCCGAAGTGACCTCTTCAATCCACACCAAAAGGATGTAGTTTATTAAGCCTCACATTCTCAAATTCTCAAAACTAAATGACATGAATTATCCTTTTCAAGACCATGAATATTTTCCGCGTAAATCAGGCTGTGAAGAAGTCTCAGGTGAGACAACTGGCCTTCAATATCTGGCTTCAAAAGATATTTCATGACAGGTATTCGTCAATACACCACCTTATCTCCCAACCATTGTCCCTTTGAGAAGTTTAAACTATTTGCGGCTCACGAATCTCAATCAGCACAATTATGACGACAAGTTTTCTGATAATTTCCGGGGAACGGATTATACCAACGAGTCACCACAATAACAGCAAATACATGGACGGGACGAAGCAAGCCCATGGAATGCACCTGTTTCCATGCTACTTACCTGCGGCCGACCGACGCCACAGAAACCGGCCCGTCACCCTCAGATTTTGGCACTAAAAAATTCGTAACTCTTAAACGAAGTGAGTACCCACTCTGGAAGTTTTTTCATTCTGAAGTTCATTAGAGTAACTATTGAAATCAGGAATTAAAAAAATTTTGAAGATGGGCTTTTCGAGATATTCGAAGCTAAACTTCAACATCGATTTTTAGGTGGAAGGAAGTACCATTCGTAAAAAGTAAGTAGCGCATTGGAAAGGGGGTGAAAAAATCTTTAAATATGACCGAACTCAATTTTTTTTCCATTGTATTGGATAGAAAATTCAGCGAGTTCAAAAGAGGCATTTTAGCGTTTTTCCGCGCGACGCGAAGCGAGTGGCCGGCTCCGCGTGGACTCTCTCATATACAGTCTTATTCATTAAGTGTGTACCTGCCATAACAGAGATGTGGGAAAGAATTTGTAGATTCATACGAGTTATTTCTAAGAATTCGTAATAGCTGTCAGAATTTGTAACTTTTAATAGAAAAATGATTCTTGATCATTACATTTGAAATGATTGGGAGCGGGTGCCAACTTCACACGCGTAATGTTTTACCTTCCAGCCATCACATAACAAACACGTGTTTATTATGTAACGATTATTATTTCGCCATGAGGGTTATGTGTTGAATTTGCGCGTAGTGTTGTGATTTGTGCAGTTTCTTCACATATAGTGATTCTCATTCTGTTTTTTAGCTCTCTCTTTTCGTAATATTGCCGTGGAGCCCCGCGAGGAGAAGAGTGTAATGACGCCCTCTCACAGAACAGGGGGTCATAACAATGTCTTACGCACACAAATGCACAACTTCCACACCGATACAAGTGCCTCTACATACGTGTGGAAGTTATGCGTTAGTAGTGGAAAGTCGTGAGAGCGGGTGGAGGGCTGTATACTGAGCAGCAAAAGGGTTACTGATACTCATTTTTTGCTTTTCCTGAAGATAATAGTTTCATTTCGTGACAGCAAATTTTTGATCAACATTCCCATTCAGTTGCATATTTTCTTTACCAAATATCCTTGTATCTAAAGAATGGTTAGACCATTTTCTCCCTCTCGCCGAGATCTATCGATTGGAGATAAGACTTTTTCTCCAAGAAGCATCCCAAACCTGAGACAGACTGATCTTTGAGGCCCTTTGTCCGTGTGTGTGTGTTGTTTTATTTTCTCGATGCTCCCTCTTTTATACTCGATCTGATCAACTTCTGCTCTTCTAAGAATTGTAGAGTATCACTCAGAGGAGAGCCCAGTGATTTGGCATCTCTTCCGTCCCAGTGTCATACAATGTCGAGGCTTTTCGAGCAAAAATTGCTTGAATCTCTGGTTTTAAAATCCAATTGTGAGAATTCAATGTAACTGAATTTAATAATTTAATGTGTATGTAAGTTTGAAAATTTGGAAATTTGAATTCAATGAGTTAATTCTCCTGTTCGTTTTAAATTGTTGTTCATTAGCATGGAAGTTTAGATCACTCGCTTGACACTACGTCCACGTGTTACGTGCATGAGATGCTAGTGATCTGGTTTTTTAGAAAATTCACAGATCGATCCGACGAATTCTGTGAGACCACATACATTTCCGGTTGGAATTTCAAATGTTGACCGAGGGTTTCTTTTTCTCATAATTTCGATGAAATTTTTCGATCGTGACGAAGAGGTTTTTCCGTTGTTTTTCAAAATAATCGATATTTCTCGAGTTGCGAGGCATTTTGACTAGAAAATTGAGAATTTTGGCAGGGAAAACGTATATAGTCTGACAGCAATCGATGGATCGGTCTGCAGATTTTTTCTGGTGTGCTCCCTGTGGTTTCGAACGCAATGTCGTATGGGTTCGGTGTCTGGCCAATTGTACGCGGACCCGGAAATACGTATGAATGACGTATTATTTTTCCGAAAAAGTGACTAAGCCATCGTTTTCAGATCGAAAAAATACTCATAAATCAGAACCCCCAACCCCCCCATGATTTTTCATACCAGACTTGAAAATTAGGGATGCACCTCCCCTTGATTGTGTGTACCAAACCATGATCATTTGCGTACGCTACCCAAAAGGATGGTATTCGCGTACGCGAATACCCAGAATAATGGACTCCTCCTAAACATCTTACGTGACCAACCAACCATGGATATTCGCGTACGCTACTGGGGGTGCAGATTAGCGTGCGCGAATACATGGATTACTCCAACTAAATCACGCGTGTGGCTATTAAACCACTGGTATCCGCGCAAGCTCCCAGAAACAGGATAATGAATTCGCCTACGTGGATAAGCGGATGTGGCAACTCCTCCTGGTATCGCAAATGATCACTAGACCATGAGCATTCGCGTACGCTACCCAAGTGAATGTTATTCGCGTACGTAAATCCACAAATGAGAGGAATTTCCCTGAAATTCGCGCGTTACTAACTAACGATGGATCCTCGCGTACGCTACAAGAAATGCAGATTTGCCTACGCGAAGGCTAGCATGTCCCCCATACCATGGATATCTGCGTACGTTCCCAAAATGATGACGGAATCTTATACGGACATCAGCGGATAGACCCCTGCTAACGCGGAGGCACATATGGAAACGCATTAACCGGAACCCACGGGTATCTACCAAACGAGATATCCACTCAATATCCACTTACGCTACTGGGCATGTTGGCGAATCTGCATCGCTAGTAGCGTACGCGAAGATCCACAATGAGTGAGGCACGTACAACTTTGAGGAGAAGTCTTTTGATTTGTGTATTCGCGTACGCGAAGATGGTTCACTTGGGTAGCGTATGTGAGTGCCCATGGCCTGATGATGACACGCGAATACCAGGAAAAGTTATGGCATCCATTTATTCACGTACGCGAATTCTAGTATCATATTTTTTCTGGGAGATCGAGCGAATATGCATAGTTCGTTAGTCACACCTTCAATTGGCAAACGAGGATCCGAATCACTTGTGTAGCGCACGCGAATCTGTATCCCTAGTAGCAAGAGTGGATATCCATAGTTGGGTGATCACGCACAAATTTTATGAGCAAACATCATTTATACCGATAGCCTACGCGAATATCCATGATTTGGTGACCACACGAGGACATGCGTACCCGAATCGGCATCATTCTGGTAACGTACGCGGATTAGCATGATTTGGTTGGTACGTCAATATCCATGCTTTGGTAGTCACACGCGAAATCGCGTTCGAAAATCCAAATCACTTCAGTAGCGTACGCGAACGCTCATGGTCTGGTTGTCACACACAACTCCAGGAGGAGGAGGTCTATCCGCTGATGTCCGTATAAGATTCCGTCATTCTTCTGGGAACGTACGCAGATATCCATGGTATGGGAAACATGCGTGCCTTCGCGTAGGTGAATCTGCATTTCTTGTAGCGTACGCGAGAAACCATCGTTAGTTAGTAACGCGCGAATTTCAGGGAAATTCCTCTCATTTGTGGATTTACGTACGCGAATAACATCCACTTGGGTAGCGTACGCGAATGCTCATGGTCTAGTGATCATTCGCGATACCAGGAGGAGTTGCCACATCCGCTTATCCACGTAAGCGAATTCATTATCCTGTTTCTGGGAGCTTGCGCGGATACCAGTGGTTTAATAGCCACACGCGTGATTCAGTTGGAGTACTCCATGTATTCGCGCACGCTAATCTGCACCCCCAGTAGCGTACGCGAATATCCATGGTTGGTTGGTCACGTAAGATGTTTAGGAGGAGTCCATTATTCTGCATCCTTTTGGGTAGCGTACGCGAATGATCATGGTTTGGTACACACAATCAAGGGGAGGTGCATCTCTAATTTTCAAGTCTGGTCTGAAAAATCATGGGGGGGTTGGGGGTTCCTATTTATGAGTATTTTTTCGATCTGAAAACGATGGCTTAGTTACTTTTTTGGAAAAATAATACAGGCAAACCCCGGTATTCGCGACCCCGGTATTCGCGATCCCCGCATATACGCGGTTACCGAATCGTGGACAATGCCCCGTATTCGCGGTAATTTGCCCCGGTATTCGCGGTTCGACGATTCAAGTACGTTAATTTAGTAGAGTCGAGAGATGTTTTTATTCTTATTCCTGTATGTGAAATCATCGAACCTGGTTGCAAATCATGATCACGCGTGACGAAACCGACAATTACGATCTACCACCTCGTCAATACAAAGACAGTTGCTAGTTTCACGGTGGTCAACATCCAGGCTACTGTTGTTTTGAAAAGGACCCCGCTCCGAGAGATAGGATTTTGGCTTTCGGTTAATTTTGTTGAAAAAGAAATATGTTGTAGAGCAGAAAATTCTGAACAAAAAGTTTAACGGGCTCGAAGAAGGAAAATGGACAGTTTTTTCAAGATTAATCATTTAAATACTGGGAAAAGGTAGGTTATGAGGTTATCCACAACAACAACAACAACACATGCTTGATAGTATGCGACGTTCGAATTCAAGCTTTCGGAAAGTTTCTTGTTGCGTTAAATTAAATGTTGAATGTATGATGTTGAATTTAATTATCCCCGGGTTTGAATTCGAATCCCTTTTTCTTAATTCTAGCCAAAAAATAGCTGGATAATAAATGCGAGGAATAGGCTTCTCATAAATGCGAATGAAGTTATGTTGCACTCGTGGCAATTGTGTCAGTTTTTTCACATTTTAATCAGAATCTGGATATTTTTTTTTTTTTGATGCCTAAAAGATGATCGATTGATCGGCAACTCGATTGATTCAGAGATATTACACAGAGATGAGGCAACGGGCGCAACCATTTAATTTATTATACGCCCTTGACTTTTTTTTCATAAGTCATTTCATGCCATAATGACAAATTCAGTACAAATACCACTGCTGCTGCTGCTGTTGGCGTGTGTTAGATAACAGAAAATTGAACAATGATGCAGGGTTATTATGCTTATTGAGTGATAGAAAAATCATTTCTAATGGTAAACACAAGATACGCATGTCGGTTCTACAGTCTATGCACGTGCTACTAAGTTATGTGTACGTCGACTTTATTGATAGTAACAATTTGCTGGTGACATAGTTTGTGCCCACTTGGATTATAATCATTTCATTTTTATCATATGACTATAAAGAAATAGATCTCACTGATTTTCCATCATAACTGCTCTATAATTAATCAGATCGGAGTGCATGTGTTACATGCATTAGAGGTAAGAGTTAGGCTGTTACAAATGAAGCGTGAGATGGTGTGATTACTAAGCATACTTGTGCGCTGTTCGAGAATACGAGTCAATGACTAAAAAACAGCACTGCATCTGAAATATTGACCTTACATCAAAGTTATTGTTATCCAAAAACTTATTCCGGTTGGTAGCGATCCTCCTTTCCAACTTCACATCAATGAGAGCGTAGATTTTTCTACCATGGCATTGCCGTATACTCAGTGCAACTGGTTTTTAACCACGGAACTATGATGAAAAGCATGAAATGAAGCGTTTGCGATGAGTTGGGGAAGGTACATGATTAATGCATTACTACAGATTTCTTTCCATTTTATTCTTCATCATTGTCGTATTTCCTAAGTGAGGGAGCTTATTAATGGACACTTGAATATAAAGTTTCAATAATTTATGGGAGAATCATTATTGCGTTGAAGTGAGATGATGAGAAATAAACGATGGCATGAGTCGATCATAGGCATCGAAGAACCAATCTAGGGTAGGTATTCAGGGTTACCAGGATTCTTCAAAGATTGAACTCATATATGAAAAGATTGAACCCATCCTGGTCCAAAGTCGTTCAATTGTCTCACGAGTTGAGGAGAGAACTTTGACATCTACAGCGCGATTATAATTTTTTGTTGGAAGTTGACACATTTGGCTGCGTAGCCCCCTTTAAACGTGTATTCTTTCGATGCATGTAGAATCCCAAGTCATTTGGTCTAGTAAAATTCGACTTATCCTCCTAATGGATTTAGAGCTTTTGTCGGACTACGGCCTCACCTTAATCTACATCCTCGTGCTGTTGTAGCTCAACGAAATAGTATTTTCCGATTCGAGGGTGGGAAGTTTGGGTTTGCTTTTTGAGTGGTTGTTTTCAGCCCGAGCCCTGGCGAGGGTCGAAATTAGCACGAGTAAAGCAAAAACACTTCACGCCCGAGTATCGAAATACATTTTTTGCAACTGTGTGCGCGAAGTTGTAAAAAAATGAGACTTCTCTTCATTATTTACAGTGCGAGAAGTAATGCGTGAATGACTTCTCGCACAGTTTTACATTTACGCACTGGTGAAGTGTGCGTAAATCTAACTTCTCGCTCTAATGCATTTTCATTCACGCACAGTTCCAAAATATGATGTCACGTCATCCCTCTGAATTTGGCCTTTCTTGAAAACTTCGTTTCCAAGATAATCTTGCTCGGACAGTGGTGCATTTAATTACAACTTCGCGCACAGTTGCAAAAAATAGTATACGCAACACGTGCGAGAAGTTTCCGCACACGTTGCCAACATGCGCGAGAAGTAACATTCACGCACACTTCGAAACTTCTCGCACACCCAGAATTACACATTTACGCACGCTCGCTTCGCGAGGTCACTTTTAATCGGGTAAACATGTTTGTATCCCCATTTTAGCCGTTCCCCTCAATTGTGAGTTAGAGTGAGTGAAATCTCCCTCACACTGGCCTGTGCACAAATAGGTGTAGTAGTGCCCATTATCAACTTGTAAAATGGGACCTTCATCTAGCGAGAGACTCGCCTTCGAAAATTTTGACACATATTTGGGGGTCCATCGGAGAGAGATTCCACACAGTTTGGTGCACATTGGTTCAGATGAAAGCATATGTGCGAGCCATACTTGTGAGGTCATTCTGAGCAAACTCAAAATAGGGAGTTTTAAATTGGCCAAATAGAATCGAGGAATGAACATACAATTCTGATTATCGTTCTCATTGGTGGTATTTTGTAAGAAAAAACATATTCGCCCAGGTTTGCAGTCGAAGGCGAAGGAATGTTTCGTTTGAATCGAGCTTGAAGTTGAGCATTTTTACGAAACTGCTCAACTTGTGAGGACTGAAACTCCTATGAGAATTTCGTTGATCGGCTTGTCACAGTAGTCAAACTGTAGGTTTTTGAAACCCTCGAGATCACCACTGTTAAATGTGGATTTGCCAATATGTCTGAAAGGAGCTACCATCGGTTTAAAAATGATTGTCTCCTCGAGAATTTTCAAGATATCGGCTCCAAAAAAAATGTATAATTTTTTCAGTTTGGATAACATGAATGCACATCTAGTTGCGGCCATCTTAAGATTGATTTGAGGTCGATCGGATGATAACTGTGCCCGTAGCTGTTATCGGAATGCAAGAAAACGCAGGTAAAAGGCCTATTTCAGGATTAGCTCGACTTTCGGATGCTGTAGCTTCGCGAAAAAATTTTTGAGCGCACTGCAAAAAATTAAGGTGATAGATATTACATGTATGAATAACCTCCAACGAAGATCGACCGAAATTATTCATAACTTTTGGAAATAATCGGGTTTTTATTATATCGAGATCTACTGAAGTGAGAGACTTGATTCAAGAACAGAAAAATCATGAAAAAATTCTGGATATCAAAATGATAACGCGATATCAGATTTTGAAAAAAGGGTACGAAAAGCGAGGTCGCAAAGTTGAAAAAAATTGAGGTCTGGCTCCATTGTGCGGCCTTTACTGTCCTTTACAGCCGGGGCCCTTCAAATCGTCGATGGGCGGGACTACCTGATCGCAGATCATAAAAGTCATAAAGTTTCGGTTTCAAAGTGAATTAGGGTACCATCTGTCTGCTGCAATCAGGAGTTCGGATTTTTGACAAAGGGAACAATAAAATTATTTCAAGCGCGAGTTGAGCCTTGCGTTACTTTACGAAATATCTTCGATTCATCGATGAAGCGTTATCAATGATGAGTCGAATAGATCATCAGATAAAATACAAATATCCTTCTCATTCTTAGAGTTTTATGATCGATACATGTGACATTTTCCAAGAGGATCCTTCAAATGATTGATAACAAAAGATCGACCCGTTATCCTTATCATTTTATGGTCCATCATCTAGATATCATTCTGACTGATAAGATGAAAATCTATAGTTGTATGATTAATCTATTATCTTGTTTGATTGTTGACTGATCTTGATTGATTGTGCATAATGTGTGATAACAAGACACACGTGCATGTCTATCATGTTATCAATGATCGGTCGAACAAGATAATAGATTAATCATACAACTATTGATTGTTATCTTATCAATCCGAATGATAATCGAATGATGAACCATAAACCGATGAGGACAATGGATCGATCTTACGTTATCAATCATTTGAAGGATCCTGTTCAAGATATTCCAAAAATTCTCGAGGAGACAATCATTTTCAAACCGATAGTAGATCACTTTGGATCAGGCCCGAGATCAGGCCCAAAAATCGCTGAAATCTGCCCTCACCAAATGGCTCCTCGAAGTTGCTAGATTCAGTTATTGGAGTTGGAAAATTTCCTAGTGAGGAGTCCTAGTCTAACAAATGGAATTTCCTCTAGCACATCCAAAACAATTTAGCCTAGTCGGGCGCATGATTCTCTGAAATTAGGCCAAAAAAGGCCTCAGATGAATCCTTCATGAGCCCTGAGGCCCACGGGGACCTCCGATAGAATTCAAAACTAATTTTTCGTGCCAAAATGATATAGTACAGGAAAAATTCTTTTGTGATTTTTTCCAAACGCCCCTGGTGCACGCATCCGGTGAAGTGCTTCAAAATGGCTCATATACTTCCTGTTTTGCATGAATTGAGTCCCCTGATGGGCTTACAGACAGCTTTTAGGATCATAGAGAAGATACTAAAGTCTCGTACAGCTCTTTTGGGCTTATACTAGTAGCGATTGGAGTCAACAAGAGAATTGGAATGCTATCCCACAGTTCTGACCTCTCGCACGAGCACAAAGTGTTCCAAGTTGCGAGAGGAATTTTCAATCCCGGTTAACATAGTACGAGCCATAGCAGGACATTTTTCGGTATCCAAGGAGTTGGGAAAAGCAAATCATGTTCTCGAGTGCCGCAATCGCGGGATTTCCATTACGTGGTTCACACAATGTTTTATAGCTACAGGGACGAATTTCAGCCGATTGCGCCACTGCGGCTATGAATATATACGAAAGTGGATTCTCTGAATGATAGATCTGTAATCACTATCCTGGATGGTGTGTTGAAGTTCGAAAAGCTTCGTGCATGAATTTACTAAACAATAGTGACGACAAAGAGATTCGAGTGCCGTTTCCTGATTTTACCCATTGTCACAAGCGGGATCCTGTTTCAAGGTGTAGAAAAAGACTGCGAATACGGTTACCTCGCTACAAGCATTAAGCCAAGATTCATTTTGTGCCTGGTGGATAGAGATGCATGATGGAGTCGTAACCCTAATTTCTCAGTTCTGCAGTCTCAAATACCGAGGATGGATCGTGCATTGAGTTTCAGGCGTTCATCTACTGGAAAAGAGTGACGAAATAGTGTATTAGGCTATTACTGGAAACTAGACACTACGGGGAGTTGCAATTTTATTCCCACAGTTCTCCGTGTCCTTCGAAGCAAATCGAGATCCCAAGTGACGATGAGGGATTGCAACCCCGAGTCAGATATGACTCACATGAGTAAAGCATCGTCTTTTGGCCGGAGGATTGAATAACATCTCCCGGAGCGTAACTGTGGCCCCTCAGCTTTGTTATCAGAATTCTCAAGGAAGACTGGGATTTATCAAAGTTGTGAGTGTGAACCGACTAATTTATGAAGTCAACAAGATGATTTGAGTGCTGTTACATGATTTTGACCTGTCTCATAGCTTGGAGCTTGGAGAGTCGAGTAAAGGGGGTTTTTGTTGTATTTTCGAGTAATGAGCACGAATTTGACACCACCCAGCCCCCGAGTCGTGTTGTATTGTCGGACACGGGGGTGGGGGTGGCCGTGGTAAAACATCGATCTTGGAAGTCGAGTGAAGGGGGGTTTTCCAGGTATTCTGAGGCCAATGAATGTCCATCTGACAACGCCCTGCCTTCAACTCATGTTGCTTAGGTGGCTGCGGGGGCACAGGCCCGATTTTAGCGAGATCGAGCTTGGCGAGTCGAGTAAGGAACGTTTTCTGAGTATCCTCGGGTCGGGGTGCACGAATTTGAGATTTTCGCGCTAACCGAGCGTGTTGTGTGGGCTGCCGCGGGGGCGGGACGGGCATGGACCAACAGTCCTGAGGAAGTCTGAGACTGAATCCTCAGCTCTCTGATCCCAAATCTCGAAAATCCGTCGGTCCTTGTGGATTCTCCGGCGTGCATCTACTACTCGTGATCGGCCGGAGAGAAGATTCGAGTATTTTCCCCTGAATCTGACTACTCTCACGGATTGAATCCGATCCCGAGTCACGGGAAGAACTACGTCATCCGGTAACCATACCACAATCATAAGCTAAGCATGCTCAGTGACCAATGGATCGAGCAATATCCTAAGGATTCGAACTCCGATCCGGTAGCTCTGTGATCACAATTCTCGATGACAGTATAGAGTACAGATGGTTTCGGGTCTGAGTCGACAAGCAAATGGAGCCTGCAAGGAGATTCGGGGCCTAACATGGCGTTCTGGTCATCTTTATTGATAGAATTTGGTCTCATGTCGCGATAAGCATAGCGACCTGACGATGAGCCAGGATTGCGACGTAATTCAATAGCTTACGGATCGGTAGATATTCCTGGCCGCGTGATTCTGGAATATTAGCTCTGTCATCAAAAATCTCAAGGTTGAGTAGATTCTGATAGAATTCCAGGCGTGAAAATACTCCTCGATAGTGTTGGGCGGATGATTTGATTATACTTTTGCTGAATCATAACATCCTCACGGACTCAATCTGATCCCCAGTCGAGGGGAGAACTACATTTCCCAGTCGCCATATGACGAGACTGGGCCAAGTATGTTCAGTGGACGAAAAGTCGAGCAATATCTTGGCGATTGAAACTCCGATTCTCTAGCTATGTGATCACAACCCTCGATGAACGTACAAACTGTAAATAGTTTCGGGCTCAAATCCAAGAGAGGGTCCGTGACTGCCAACAGACTAGAGCGTCTACCCTCGATCTTGGTCGAATTCACAAGCAGAATCTGATCTCACGTTGCGATGGCTGTGTGATCATACAACGGCCATGAGCGAAACATCATATCATGGTCGAGAGATCGAGAGAGTTCTCTGGTAAATCAATTCTGAATCCTCAGCCCTCTGATCCAAAATCTCGAGAATGCGTCGGTTCTAGTAGATTCCCTGGCGTGAATTCTCTTTCCGAGAGTGACAGAGAAGTGAGTGTCTTCCGCTGAATCAGACCATTCCCATGGATTGAAGCTGATCCGGTGTCACGTGGAGAATTACGTCATCCGGTCACCATACCTCAAGCATAAGGCAGTGTGCTCAGTGGCCGTATGATAGAGCAATATCCCAGGTATTTGGACTCCGATGCGCTTGCACTGTGATCACAATTCCCGTTGATGGTATAGATTAGAGATGGTTTCGAACTCGAATCTACAAGAAGATGGAGCCTGCAAAGAGTTTCGGGGCCTAACTCGCAATTCTGATCATCTCCACAGGCAGGATCTGGTCACATATCGCGAAAAACATGGTGACCATACAATCACCCAGGTTCCAATAGCGATTCGATAGCCTAGAGAGCGGAGAGTATTCCAGGTCGCGTGGTTCTGGAATATCAGGTCGTTGATCAAGAATCTCGAGAATGCGTCGGTTTCCGTGGATATCGTGGTGTGTTTCTACTACTTGATGGTGACGAAGAAACAAGATTTGAGTGGTTTCCTCTGAAACCTGACCATTCGATTGGATTGGGATGAATTTGATTCTGATTCTTGGGAAGTGTTGCGTTATCCGGTCACCATACCACGAGCTAAAGCCTAGTGTGTGTTAATTTACGGACGGTCGAGCGATATTCTAGGGATTGAAACTCCGATTGCCAAGTTGCGCGATCACAATTCTCGATAACGCACTGGAGTACGAACTGTTTCGGGCATGAACCTCTGGGAATGTTTTGAGTGCAAAAAGGTTCGGGTGACTATTCTCCATTCTGGCCGTTTCCACAAGCAGAATCTGATCTTGCGTCGAGAGAAGCATAATGACCACACAACAACCTTGAGCACAATGTGATTTGATAGTCGACGGATGGGGGGGGGGGGGGGGGGTGAGGGGTGTGTCGGGGAGTTCGATCACTTAATATCTATACTGTGATGGAAATCTCAAGGATGAATCCATTTTCTTAGATTTCTGGGCTCAAATATACCTCCTGATATGGCCGAGAAAAAGATTATACGGTTTCTCCCGAAATCTGACCATCGAAGTATTGGGTAATCCTGTCACCACTCCACGAGCATCGTTCAAGTGTCGTTTGATGGATGAGGGATAGAGCTATATCCTCGAGACCAAAACTCCAATATTTTGGTTCTGTGATCACAATTCTCGATGACAGGATGGGACACAAATGGTTTCTGCCGTGAATCTACGAGTGGATGTTTCTGCAAAGAGATTCGAGCGCTCGGTGTCAATTCTGGAAACTGGTACGCGCAGTATCTGATCTCATGTTGCGAGTGCTGGGTGACCATCCAACGGCCACAATCGAAACGTGATATGCCAACCGAGGGATCGGGAGATGTCTCAGGGAGTTCGGTCCTCTAATCTAAGCTCTGTGATAGATAGTCTCAAATTATGAATCAATTTCCTTAGATCCCCGGGCGTGATTTCACTCCTAGATAGGATCGAGAAGAACATCCGACGGTTCTTTTCGAAACCGGAACCTTTCAAGATTGGGTTACCCGGCTACCGCACCTTGAACATGATTCGACTGTGATCTGATTACTGTGGGATCGGCAACATCTTGGGGATTACACTTCGATCCTCCAGCTCTGTGATCACACTTCTCGATGACGGAATGGACTACAGATAGTTTCTGTCTTGAATCTACAAGAGAATTGAGCTTGCAAGGAGGTTCGAGAGCTAACTCCCCATTCTTATCCATCCCATACATAGAATCTTATTTCATGTTGCGAGTAGCATGCCACCACACAACGACAAAGAGCAGAGCGTGATTCAATAGCCGACGGATTAAGAGATGTCTCTGGAAGTGCGATTCCCAAATCTCGGCTCTGTCATCAGAAATTTCCAGGAAGAGTCAATTGTAATAGATTGCCGGGCGTGAAGTGACTTCTAGTTAGGGTCGAGGAGAAGATTCGATGGTTTCTTCCGAAATCTGACCATTCGAGGATTGGGTCTTCCGGCGACCACACTACGAGCATAATTTGAAAGTTGTTCGATTTCCGGTTGATCGAGCAATATTATAGGGATCAAATCCGCGATGCTCTGAGTCTGTGATCCTCGATGACGAGATGGGACATAAGATGGTTAAAGCATTCTAGTAATAAGAGGAATTCTGTTGAAAAAATTTTGGATTGAATGAAAAAATTGATCAAAAATTTGCCGTAACAAAAACAAAGCTTTCTCTGTAGAGAAGGCAAAAGGAGTGAACTCGATCGCATTATTTGGCCCTCAAAGTTGTTGAAAATGTATTTCAATCTTCTCTATCACCAAAATACCTCGTTCTGATGCCTATGATATGACGCTTAGACAGAAGAATCGATCGGTTTGCCATTCTTATGAAAATTCTAACCTTGTGCCGTCAATCTCGTATTCTTCTTCATAGAAGGATGAACTCCATCGCATCATTTCGTTACGGGGTGTGAGTTCTTCGACGATTTCGTGATGTCCCAAGGCCAAACTGGTCTGGAAATCGTGTTCAGATGTCTATTTAGATCCGAAAAATCTGTTTGTACCCATATTTTAGCCTCTTGACTCATTCGTGAGCAAAAAGAAGTGGAGTTACCCCCTCCCCCCTCCACTCTACGCCCATTCAATAGACGAAATACCGCTTTGACCGTTTACAATGTCCCTCCAACTTCCTTGTGGGTAAAGGCTTGTCTTCGAAAGTTTTCACAAATATTTGGCGGTACCTTTGGCACCAATTTCACAAATTTTGGTGTGTATTAGTCAAGATCGAAACTCAAAAATTGAAACTCCAACTCTCTACGTCTGTGATCATAATTGTCGATGATGGAATCGACTTCTCATAGCATCAGGCGCAAATCTACGAGAGGATAGTGACTGCGAGAAGATTCGAGCGTTAATACTCCATTCTGGCCATTTTCTCAAGCAGAATCTGATCTCGTGTTGCCAGAAGCATCGCGTGTGTGGACAAAGATCATGAGCTGAGCGTGAGGCTGCTTTTTCACGGTGGCAATCGTCGCCGGTGACGTCGCGAGATTGCTGCAATTTCCATGCGCGCGAAATTCAAAATCTAGCTTATCGAGGTAACCTAAGATGGAAATGGAGTGACTCCGAGAAACCCATTGGTTGGAAATTGTTCTGTCCAATGTTTTTGAAGATGATGAACACGAATATGAACGTCATTCCCTTCCAACGGCGGAGAAAATGCGTGAAAATCGACTTTGAAGCCAGAACGTCTCATTTTCGGATTCAAATGTGATTTTTAAAAGTTTTCTTCACCTCTAAATGGGAACAGGGTTCGTATTCGTGTTCAGCACACTCAAGAAGATAGGGGAGAACAATTTTCAACGGGGTGGTTTTTCGGAGTCACTCCATTTCCATCTTAGGTTAACTCGATGAGCTAGATTTTGAATTTTGCGCGCATGAAAATTGATGCAGCAATCTCGCGGCGTCGCCGGCTACGATTGACACCGTGAAAAAGCAGCCTGATTCGAGAGCCGAGGGATTGGAGATACTAAGTGGGTGGTTTTGAGAATTCAGCTATGTGCTCGAATTTTCCGAGAATCGGGCGTCTAACGGATTCTCGCGCGTAGGTAACTACTGTACGTGTCTTTCTTACTGAAGCTGACCATCTCCTCGGATTCAATCTGATCCTGACTTGTGGGTGGAGTTAGGTTACTCAGCTACCGTACAATGAGCATGAGCCATGTGATCGTTTAGTGGCCGAGGCAGCGAGCAATATCCTAGACATTGGATTTCCGATTCCCCAGCTCTGTGATCACAAGTCTTGATGACGGAGGAGACTACGGACTGTATCGGACGTGAATCAGAGAGAAGTTGGTGATTGCCAGGAGATTCGACTGCTCATCCCTGATTTGGGCTATTTTTACTAGCAGAATCTGATCTCATATTCCATGAAGCATGGCGATCATACAAAGACCATGAACTGAGTGTGATTTGATAGCCGAAAGGTTGGGAGATATCTCAGGATGTCTCTGTGTCGGAAAATGTACTTTGCGCTCAGTTTGTCAACTTTTACTCACATTTTATCGGAGAGTATGGTTCGATACACGGGCGTAAAGCCCATTTCCATTCCTCGGATTCTCGTGATGATACCGATCCTTGCCTGCTGTTCGGACTGGCTAACCATCGCTTAGGTGTGAGTATGTTTTTCCGTCCTTATATCGAAATGTATTAATTGGATCGACTGTGCGTAGAGCACTGCTTTGCGCATGTCGCTTTTTCTCTACTTCATAGGGCGTGTAAACTTTTTTTCGCACTCGAGTGATGTGTGAATTCTCTGGCATGGATTAGATTACTGAGAATTTCGGGCATGAATCTACTAGATGATGAAGACGACTTGGGGGTTTGAGTCCTGTTTTGAGAATCTGACCTCGAGTTATAGATTGATTCCAACTCCAGCTCACATATGATGAGCAAAAGCGGAGCGTTATCTTCCCGAACGTAACGCTGATTCCTCAGCTTTGTGATCAGAATTCTTGGGGATTGATTAAATTTTGCAGAATTGCGGGTGTGGATCGACTAGGTTATGTTGTCAACGAAGAGATTTCAGTGCTGTCACATGATTCTGACCTGTCTCACAAACACAATCTGTTTTCATTTATGGAAAAAATTCCAACCCCAGCTCAAGAATTACGAGCATGAGCGGAACATTATTCTGTGTTCGAAGTATTGGTCTATAGGCCTGGTTTTCCAGCTATATCATTACAAACCTCGAGGATGGATCGGATCCCACAAGGTTCCGGTAGTGATTCCAGTGGGAAAAAGTAACCACGAAGAGACTTAATCAGTATTCGTTTGACCCAATTTCACTCCGGAGCGTCCCGAGCGACGGGGAAATTGTAGCTTTGAGTCAAATAATTACTCACACGAGTCGGGCATCATCGTTCAACCGAGGAATCGGGAAATATCTCCTGGAGCGTGACTCTCATTTCTCAGATTTCTGATCACGATACTCGAGACTCTACCAGATTTCGCGGAGTTCTGGGCGTAAATCTACTAGATTATAGAATCAACGAGGATATTCGAGTCCTGTTAGATGGTTCCGACCTGCCTCACAAAAACAATTTGATCTCATGTTATGGACAAAATTTTAACGTCTAGTCACACTTTACGAGCGTATGCGAACCGTTATACGGTGTCCGAGGAATTGGAAAGTGGAGTCTGAATCTGCTTTCTCAGCTGTGTGACTACAATCCTCGAGGCTGGATCGGACTGAACAGAGTTTCGGCGAAGGATCTCGTGGGAGGTAGTGACCACGGAGGGATTAAGTGAGTACTCTACTGTACTGAATTTACTCCGGAGCGAGATCTGGCCACAGATGACGGGGAGTTTCGCAATTACGATTCATATATCAGACACATGAGCTGAGCATCATCTGTTTGCCGAGAAATGGAAGAATATCTCAGACAGCATCAATCTGATGACTTAGCTTTGCGATCAGGAATCTAGTAAAGGAATCGGATTACGGAGACTTCCGGGCGTAAAACCACTAAATGATGATGACAACAGAAGGATTCAAGTGCTATTATATAATTCCGAACTTTCGCGTAAATGACAATTTGACCACGATTTCTGGAGGGATTTTCAACTCCGGATCACATCCGACAAGGTCGAGCAGAGGATTATCACGTGCTCCAGAGATTAGGACACAAAGACGAGCGAGCCCGACTTTTAGCTATGCTTTTACAATCTCGAGGATAGATTGGACAACTCGAATTTTCAATTGTGAATCCACTGGGGATTAGTTACCACGGAGAAGTTCAATAACATTCTCACGGTTCTCAATGTTCTCTGGTGTGAGTTCTGACCCCGAGTGACAGATTGAGATTGCAACTCCGAGTCAAATATGTCACACATGAGTGAAACATCGTCTGTCCAATAGGAGATTGCGAAATATCTTCCAGAGCGTAATCATGGCTTCGTTTCTCAGCTATGTCATCAGATTTTCGAGAGTTATAGGGATTTTGCAGGAATGTGGGTGTGAGTCGGCTGGCGTATGGAGTCAACATGGAGATTTGAGTGCTGTGACATGATTCTGACCTGCATCACAAACACAATCTTATATCTCTCATAATAAAAATTCCAACTCTGGCTTACGATTTAGATCTTGAGTGAAACATCATTAGATGTCCGACTTATCGGATATGTTAACCTGGTTTCTTGGCTATGATATCACAATTTTCGAGGATGGTTCGAAATCGACAAGGTTCCTGTAATGAATATACTGGGGAGTGGTGAACAGGAACAGATTTAATGAGTGTCCGTTTGTTTCAATCAGATGACCTAGCTTTGTGATCAGAAATCTCGCAGAGGGATCGGATTACGGAGAGTTCCGGGCGTGAATGTACTAAATAATGATGACAACTAAGAGTTTCGAGTGCTATTTTACCGATCTTCCTCGGAAATGACAATCTGACCACGAGCTCTGGGAGGAATTTCAACTCTGGATCACATCCGACGAGGTCGGGCAGTGCGTTATCATGTGCTCTCGAGATTACGACACATCGCAAGACGTATTAGTCCAATTGTCCAGCTATGTTCTCACAATTTTCGAGGATAGATTGAACTACCAAAATTAATTGTGAATACACTGAAAACTATACACGATGGGGAGGTGCAATTTTACTTCCACGGTTCTCTGTGTCCTCCGAAGCGAATCGAGATCCCAAGTGACGAGAAAAGATTACAACTCCGAATCAGGTATGAGACACATGAGTAAAGCATTGTCTGTTAGCCGAAGGATTGGATAACATCTCCCCGAGCGTAACTCTGGCCCCTCAGCTTTGTTGTCAGAATTCTCGAGAATGACTGGGATCTCGCAAAGTTGTGAGTGTAAAACGATTACTTTATTGTAGTCAACAAGAAGATTAGAGTGCTGTTACGTCACTCTGACCTGTCTCACAGACACAATCTAATCTCACACGGTGCCCTTGAACGCAATTTAAATGAAATATTCCGTTACTAACGGGATTATTTTGGTTTCCGTTTCCGGATAGCTTTAAGAATACATTCCTAAAAGAATTAAAATCTTTCGCCGAGCCGTTTTGAAGGAATGTCATTTGGAACATTTTTTGGAACTCTTATTTCCTCAATGATAATAAATGTTCTCCAAACCTAAGATTCCTCAGTCAAATGATGATCTAAATGAAAAATGATGATTCAGGAGGATGATTTGGGTAATTATGACAATGAGAATAGTTACGAGGAATTGAATCTCCAAAACTGCTGATTGTGGGGAGTCCTTTTGGGGAAAAAATTATGGAGCAGAGTCCGGATCTTAAATTGGGATTTCCATCCACATCTTGATCAAAACTACTCAAGTTACGATCAATATCAATCAACATAAATCAATATAGCATTGCTAATCATCGTTTCAACGTCATCAATCGACACAGATCGGTAAGTTGGAATACTGTTTTGCGGTTGCCTTACGACACCGTACCCCGTCTGCGGCAAATTCCTCGCGTGCTCAGTCGGTGACATTTGTTGATATGGTCTACATACTCGCTCCAGACAATACTCTCAGTATAGATATATGCCAGCGAAATTCATAACAAAAGTGAATTCTGGGACTTCAGCTAATGGGTCACTCAACTAGTATCTTGCCAGCTTGTGAGCACTTCGCATGTGTCTCTGAACCTTGTGGTGAAAAGTTTCAATTGTTATTCCAATCAATGCGTATTCATTGCTACGTTGACTGTATACGGATTTTACAACTCCACTTCATGCTAGGAGTGGTAAATACCATATTCTTCCATATGTACCGAGAGTTTGAGAGTGAATCTACAGCTTGGATGAAAAAATGCAACGTTGAACGAGAGATGACACATGGTAGCCCAGCTTTCAAAGGGAACTCGTGTAAAAAACTTTTGGAGAATTTCGATTTACTATGTGTTCAACCGAATTCAAGACTGGGAAAATATCAAACATCCTTCTCTGACTTCCGGGATGTTGTAAACTCGTGTTTTGGAGAGGTTCTGTATCCCGATTACAAACTTTTCATCGCCAAGTTTCGTCAAAGCTATATGAACTTAGGAATCAGTGTGACTCCAAAGGTACACGCAGTATTTTTTCACGTCGAACAGTTCTGTGAATCGAAAAAAAGAGGATCGGGCTTCTACAGTGAGCAAGCAGTTGAGTCTGTTCACTTCGACTTCAATTCCCTCTGGGAGAAGTATAAAGTTAACGATTCGAACGAGAAATATCCCGAGAAACTTCTACGTGCAGTGTGCTCATACAATGCATCCCACATTTGAAGAATTCATAAGTCTTAGGAAAAAGATGGAATCATTCTGTATTACAGGCTCACAGTGACTCCTTATCATGTCTCCTCATTTATCTTGTACAATGTGCATCTATATTGGCCCCAACTTGAGTAGTTTTGAATAAAATGTGGATGGGAATCCCAATTTGAGATCCGTACTCTGCTTCATAATTTTTCCCCCAAAAGGACTCCCCACAATCAGCAGTTTCGGAGATTTAATCTCTCGTAACTATTCTCATTGTCATAATTACTCGAATCATCCTCCTAAATCATCATTTTTTATTCAAATCATCATTTGACCAAGGAATCTTAGGATTGGAGAACATTTATTATCATTGAGGAAATAAGAGTTCCAAAAAAATGTTCCAAATGACATTCCTTCAAAACGGCTCGGCGAAAGATTTTAATTCTTTTAGGAATGTATTCTTCAAGATATCCGGAAACGGAAACCAAAATAATCTCGTTGGTAACGAAATATTTCATTTAAATTGCATTCAAGGGCACCGTGCTCAAGTTATATAAAAAATTCCAACCTTGAATCACACTCTACGAGCATATGCGAAACGACTCAGTGTCCGGAGAATTGGGTTACAGAGTTACAATCTGCTCTCTTAGTTCTGTCACGATAACCCTCGAGGGTGAATCAGACTACACAAAGTACTGACGCTGATTCTATCGGCAAGTAGTGACCACGAAGAGATTCTATGAGTATTCCTCAGTTCTGAGTTGCTCTCGAAGCAAAATCTGATCACGAGTCACGGGTAGAATTGCAATTCCGAGTCGAATATCCCACACATGAGTTAGGGATTACCGTTTGGCCGAGGGATCGAAAAATATGTCGGGAAGCTTCCGTCTGATTACTCAGCTTTGTGATTAAAGTCCTCCAAGATTGATTGGATTACCGAGAATTTTGGGCGCGAATTCACTAGATAATGATCTCGACAAGGAAGTTCGACAACTATTTCGTGATTCCAATTTTTTCGGGGAATACAATCTAATTTTGATTCCTGGGGAGAATTCTAATGCCGAATCACAATCATCCGGAATCGAGCAAATCGTTATAGTTCGCTCTAGAGATTAGGACATATCATGAGACGTGCGAGTCCAGCTATTTTCTTACAATTCCCGAGAGTGGATTGGCCTACATAAATTTTGAATCACGAATCTCCTGACAATTAGCCACCACGGAGATGTTCAATTACATTTCCGCTGTTCTCGGTGTTCTCCGGTGCAAATTCTGATCCCAAGAGTCGGAGAGAGATTGCAACTTTGAGTCAGATACAACCCACACGATTGAAGTATCGTCGGTTTGACGAGAGATTGCGAACTATCTTCTTAAGCGTGGCCTTGATTTCCCAGCTTTGCGACCAGAGCCCTCGAGAACTATCGCGATCATAGAGCTTTGGGTATGAATCAACTAGCTTAAGAAGTGAACGAGGAAATTGGATTGTCGTGACATGATTTTGCTTGTCTCGAAATAACAGTCTCATGTCTCTCATAAGAAAAATTCCAACTCTGGCTCACCATTTAAATTCTAAGCGAAGCATCATTCTGTGTGCGACTCATCGGATGTGTAGACCTGGTTTTTTGGCTGTGATATTACAATTTTCGTGGATGGATCGAAATCGACACGGTACCTGTAGTGAATATACTGGGGAGTAGTGAACACGAACAGATTCAATGCGTGTCCATTCGTTTGAAGTTCACTCTGCAGTCAAATCTGATCTCAGTCGGATAATTGAAACCCAGAGTCAGACATTACACACATAGGTCAAGTATCATTGTTCGCCCGAGGTGGCCCGAGGGATAGCAAAAGAACTCAGTAGCCGTCGATCTGTTATCTCAGCGATCGAAACTCCAATGCTTTGGTCCTGTGATCACAATCTTTGATGACGGAATGGGCTACAACTGGCTTCGGGCGTGAATCTACGAGAGAATCGTAACTGTAAGGAGATTCGAGAACCGACCCTACATCCTGTTCATTTTCACAAACATAATCTAATCTCGTGTTGCGAGTGCTGCGCGACCATACAACGGCCTCGAGCATGACTATATCCATTCGCTGGAAGATCAGAAGACGTCTCAGGAAGGTCGATTTCTAACTTCCAACCTTGTGACCACAAATCTCAATAGTGAGCCGATCTTCGTAGATATCCGGCCGTGAATCTACTCTTAGATGGTGAAGGAGGAGATATTTGGCCGTTCTTTCCGAAATCTGACCTTTCAAGGATTGGTTCATTCGAATACCATATCACGAGCATAACTTGAATTCCTTTGGTTGGTGGAGGGCTCAAGCAATATCCTGGGGATTGAAACTTCGATTCGCTAGCTCCTTGATCACAATTTTCGATGACCGGATAGATCACAAATAGTTCCGGGCTTGAATCTACGACCGGACGATGTTTGCAAGGAGATTCGGACGCTCATTCTCCGTTCTGGGTATTTCCACTAGCTGGATGTGGTCTTATGTCGCAAAAATCATGCATGATTCTATAGCCGACGGATCACTCGATGTTCCTGAAAGCGTGATTCTGTAATTCCACTTGATCGAAAATCTCGACATTGAGTCGAATCTCACAGATTGCCGTGCGTGAATCTATCACTTGATAATAACAAGGAAGAGCTCGGAGTGTTTTCAGCTGAATCTAACCATTCCCACGGATTAAATGTGATCCCGAGTCTTGAGAAGGATTACGATATTCGGTCATCATAAAACGAGCAGGCTTTAACCGTCTTTTGCGATGGCCGAAGGATCGAGAAATATGTCATGGACTGGATCTCCTCTAGCTCAGTGATCACAATTTCTGATGACGGAATGGACTGCAAATTGCTTCAGGCTTGAATCCACGAGAGCGTGGTGACTGCCTTCTGTCCATTCACACAAGCAGAATCTCATCTCGTGTTGTGAGAAGCATGGTGACCATACCACATCTATGAGCTGAGGGTGATTGAATAGCAGAAGAATTGGGTGTTGTTTCAGGTAGTATGATCGTCAAATCTCAGCTCTTCGATGACAGTTCTCGAGAATGAATCGTTTCTTCTATACTCAATGTGGTGAATCTACTATACTCGATAGCCAAAAGATGTGAGAATCGTATTCTTTTAGGAATGGAACGAATTCGGTGGCATGGTTTGGCTTTTCCAATCCATTGACTCTAAGAATGAGAAGGATATTTGTATTTTATCTGATGATCTATTCGACTCATCATTGATAACGCTTTATCGATGAATCGAAGATATTTCGTAAAGTAACGCAAGGCTCAACTCGCGCTTGAAATAATTTTATTGTTCCCTTTGTCAAAAATCCGAACTCCTGATTGCAGCAGACAGATGGTACCCTAATTCACTTTGAAACCGAAACTTTATGACTTTTATGATCTGCGATCAGGTAGTCCCGCCCATCGACGATTTGAAGGGCCCCGGCTGTAAAGGACAGTAAAGGCCGCACAATGGAGCCAGACCTCAATTTTTTTCAACTTTGCGACCTCGCTTTTCGTACCCTTTTTTCAAAATCTGATATCGCGTTATCATTTTGATATCCAGAATTTTTTCATGATTTTTCTGTTCTTGAATCAAGTCTCTCACTTCAGTAGATCTCGATATAATAAAAACTCGATTATTTCCAAAAGTTATGAATAATTTCGGTCGATCTTCGTTGGGGGTTATTCATACATGTAATATCTATCACCTTAATTTTTTGCAGTGCGCTCAAAAATTTTTTCGCGAAGCTACAGCATCCAAAAGTCGAGCTAATCCTGAAATAGGCCTTTTACCTGCGTTTTCTTGCATTCCGATAACAGCTACGGGCACAGTTATCATCCGATCGACCTCAAATCAATCTTAAGATGGCCGCAACTAGATGTGCATTCATGTTATCCAAGTTAAAAAAATTATACATTTTTTTTGGAGCCGATATTTTGAAAATTCTCGAGGAGACAATCATTTTTAAACCGATGGTAGCTCCTTTCAGACATATTGGCAAATCCACATTTAACAGTGGTGATCTCGAGGGTTTCAAAAACCTACAGTTTGACTACTGTGACAAGCCGATCAACGAAATTCTCATAGGAGTTTCAGTCCTCACAAGTTGAGCAGTTTCGTAAAAATGCTCAACTTCAAGCTCGATTCAAACGAAACATTCCTTCGCCTTCGACTGCAAACCTGGGCGAATATGTTTTTTCTTACAAAATATCACCAATGAGAACGATAATCAGAATTGTATGTTCATTCCTCGATTCTATTTGGCCAATTTAAAACTCCCTATTTTGAGTTTGCTCAGAATGACCTCACAAGTATGGCTCGCACATATGCTTTCATCTGAACCAATGTGCACCAAACTGTGTGGAATCTCTCTCCGATGGACCCCCAAATATGTGTCAAAATTTTCGAAGGCGAGTCTCTCGCTAGATGAAGGTCCCATTTTACAAGTTGAAAATGGGCACTACTACACCTATTTGTGCACAGGCCAGTGTGAGGGAGATTTCACTCACTCTAGCTCACAATTGAGGGGAACGGCTAAAATGGGGATACAAACATGTTTACCCGATTAAAAGTGACCTCGCGAAGCGAGCGTGCGTAAATGTGTAATTCTGGGTGTGCGAGAAGTTTCGAAGTGTGCGTGAATGTTACTTCTCGCGCATGTTGGCAACGTGTGCGGAAACTTCTCGCACGTGTTGCGTATACTATTTTTTGCAACTGTGCGCGAAGTTGTAATTAAATGCACCACTGTCCGAGCAAGATTATCTTGGAAACGAAGTTTTCAAGAAAGGCCAAATTCAGAGGGATGACGTGACATCATATTTTGGAACTGTGCGTGAATGAAAATGCATTAGAGCGAGAAGTTAGATTTACGCACACTTCACCAGTGCGTAAATGTAAAACTGTGCGAGAAGTCATTCACGCATTACTTCTCGCACTGTAAATAATGAAGAGAAGTCTCATTTTTTTACAACTTCGCGCACACAGTTGCAAAAAATGTATTTCGATACTCGGGCGTGAAGTGTTTTTGCTTTACTCGTGCTAATTTCGACCCTCGCCAGGGCTCGGGCTGAAAACGCAAACCCAAACTTCCCACCCTCGAATCGGAAAATACTATTTCGTTGAGCTACAACAGCACGAGGATGTAGATTAAGGTGAGGCCGTAGTCCGCCAAAAGCTCTAAATCCATTAGGAGGATAAGTCGAATTTTACTAGACCAAATGACTTGGGATTCTACATGCATCGACAGAATACACGTCTAAAGGGGGCTACGAAGCCAAATGTGTCAACTTCCAACAAAAAATTATAATCGCGCTGTAGATGTCAAAGTTCTCTCCTCAACTCGTGAGACAATTGAACGACTTTGGACCAGGATGGGTTCAATCTTTTCATATATGAGTTCAATCTTTGAAGAATCCTGGTAACCCTGAATACCTACCCTAGATTTGTTCTTCGATGCCTATGATCGACTCATGCCATCGTTTATTTCTCATCATCTCACTTCAACGCAATAATGATTCTCCCATAAATTATTGAAACTTTATATTCAAGTGTCCATCAATAAGCTCCCTCACTTAGGAAATACGATAATGATGAAGAATTAAATGGAAAGAAATCTGTAGTAATGCATTAATCATGTACCTTCCCCAACTCATCGCAAACGCTTCATTTCATGCTTTTCATCATGGTTCCGTGGTTAAAAACCAGTTGCACTGAGTATACGGCAATGCCATGGTAGAAAAATCTACGCTCTCATTGATGTGAAGTTGGAAAGGAGGATCGCTACCAACCGGAATAAGTTTTTGGATAACAATAACTTTGATGTAAGGTCAATATTTCAGATGCAGTGCTGTTTTTTAGTCATTGACTCGTATTCTCGAACAGCGCGCAAGTATGCTTAGTAATCACACCATCTCACGCTTCATTTGTAACAGCCTAACTCTTACCTCTAATGCATGTAACACACGCACTCCGATCTGATTAATTATAGAGCAGTTATGATGGAAAATCAGTGAGATCTATTTCTTTATAGTCATATGATAAAAATGAAATGATTATAATCCAAGTGGGCACAAACTATGTCACCAGCAAATTGTTACTATCAATAAAGTCGACGTACACATAACTTAGTAGCACGTGCATAGACTGTAGAACCGACATGCGTATCTTGTGTTTACCATTAGAAATGATTTTTCTATCACTCCATAAGCATAATAACCCTGCATCATTGTTCAATTTTCTGTTATCTAACACACGCCAACAGCAGCAGCAGCAGTGGTATTTGTACTGAATTTGTCATTATGGCATGAAATGACTTATGAAAAAAAAAGTCAAGGGCGTATAATAAATTAAATGGTTGCGCCCGTTGCCTCATCTCTGTGTAATATCTCTGAATCAATCGAGTTGCCGATCAATCGATCATCTTTTAGGCATCAAAAAAAAAAAAAAATATCCAGATTCTGATTAAAATGTGAAAAAACTGACACAATTGCCACGAGTGCAACATAACTTCATTCGCATTTATGAGAAGCCTATTCCTCGCATTTATTATCCAGCTATTTTTTGGCTAGAATTAAAAAAAAGGGATTCGAATTCAAACCCGGGGATAATTAAATTCAACATCATACATTCAACATTCAATTTAACGCAACAAGAAACTTTCCGAAAGCTTGAATTCGAACGTCGCATACTATCAAGCACGTGTTGTTGTTGTTGTTGTGGATAACCTCATAACCTACCTTTTCCCAGTACTTAAATGATTAATCTTGAAAAAACTGTCCATTTTCCTTCTTCGAGCCCGTTGAACTTTTTGTTCAGAATTTTCTGCTCTACAACATATTTCTTTTCCAACAAAATTAACCGAAAGCCAAAATCCTATCTCAGCGGGGTCCTTTGTTGTTGTTTAGTTATTGAGGTTGGGTGGATCAAGCTGCTGCAACATTTGGAATTTAATTGTATAATAATGGCTCCACCGAAGAAAAGTTTGCGTTCAGGGAAGATTGAAAAGAAGAGATCGAAAAAAGTCATGGACATCGCTACAAAATTAAAGATTCTGGATTTGTTGGAGGAAGGGGAAAAAGTTAGTGTGCTTGCCAGGAGATACGATGTCAACGAATCCACGATTCGTTCGATTTGTGATAACGAACTCAAGATTCGGGAAGCTGCAAGTCACTTAGGTGCCCATGGAAAATATTCAAAGATCACTCGCAAAGAAAGTGTTATTAAAATGGAAAATCTTCTGATTGTATGGGTACAAGACATGATTCAGAAAAAAATTCCTCTGAGTGGAGCAGCAATTCAAGAGCAAGCTTTGATCTTCTATGAGCACGCGAAGGCAAAGTACGCGAAAGATAATGATGAATCTTTTGCACCTAGTAGAGGCTGGTTTGATCGATTTCGCGAGAGATTTTCTCTCCACAATATTAGCTTTACCGGTGAGTTTTAATTCGCTCTGCTTCGAATTTACCGATTTTACCGAGATTTTTGAGTCGTTCATTTTGGAATCATTATTATCGCAGGCGAAAGCGCTTCTGCTGATCATGAAGCTGCTCGGCGATTCCCAGACGAGTTGCGAGCGCTGATTGCGGAGAAGGGTTATGTACCTGCACAGATATTCAACTGCGATGAAACCGGTCTTTATTGGGAAAAAATGCCAGGTCGCACATACCTTACAAAAGAGGAGAAGAGTGCTCCTGGATTCAAGATGAACAAAGATAGATACACAGTTTTATTCTGCTCTAATGCATCTGGATCGTGCAGATGCAAACCCCTTGTGATATACAAGGCTGAAACTCCACGAGCCTTCAAAGGAAAGAGAAAAGAGCATCTCCCAGTCGTCTGGCGGTCAAACAAGAGTGCATGGATGAACAAAAAAATTATGGAAGAGTGGTTTACACAATCGTTTGTGCGTGAAGTCAGAGAATTTCTTCTCATGGAAAACCTATCATTCAAAGTTTTGCTCCAACTGCATAACGCACCGACTCATCCGGATACATTGTTTACAGCTGATCCTAATGTTCAAGTCATGTTTCTTCCACCCAACACAACTTCCTTGATCCAGCCCATGGACCAAACTGTAATTTCTACTTTCAAATCATTCTATTTGAGACGAGTGATGAGGGAAATGCTCCAGCAAGTCAACGAAAAACGAGCTGATGAGTCAACTCCCTCTCACAATATTGTGAAGATGTTTTGGAAGAATTTCAATATTTTGAAGTCGATTACGATACTCGATGAAGCGTGGCGAGAAATCAAAGATTCGACTCTAAATGCCAGCTGGAGTCAACTTTTACCAGAAATTGTCATCAGTGAGCAATCTTCGGCCTCATCTGAGGTGATTTTA
Organism: Eretmocerus hayati; assembly: GCA_029851415.1. Classification (NCBI taxonomy): domain Eukaryota; kingdom Metazoa; phylum Arthropoda; class Insecta; order Hymenoptera; family Aphelinidae; genus Eretmocerus; species Eretmocerus hayati. The sequence goes on along the minus strand of CM056744.1, from coordinate 68,980,927 downwards.
CAAGAAGTCGTACAGTCTACAGTGGCTCTAGCTCAAGATATTGGCGGCGAAGGCTTCTCAGATATGCAAAACTCTGATTTATTGGAGATCATTCTGCCTGAACGAAGTCAGCTGAGTGCTGCTGATATTGAGGAGATCTTGGAGGACTCAGAACAAGCACAGGCTCAGGAAAATTCAGGAGACATTACTGAATCTTCATTCTCCACGAGAGCCTTGGCTGAGATTCTGAATGCGGTACAAAACGCAATAGATCAAGCATTTGATAAAGATCCAATACTGACTCGGAGCCTGAAGTTCAAACAAGATTGTGAATTGGCTTTGTTACCTTATAGGGAATTATACAGAGATTTCATAAGAAGGTCAAGACAGACAGAAACATTTTGAAACTCTTTAATGACCCCAAGGATTTGATTTTCAGTCAATGATTTCTGACTCTGCGTGATTTTTGGAACGGTACCCCCCATTTCCCATAAGCCATATACCCCGGTATTCGCGATTTTCGTATTCGCGGTACTTTTCAGGAACCAATTAACCGCGAATACCGGGGTTTGCCTGTACGTCATTCATACGTATTTCCGGGTCCGCGTACAATTGGCCAGACACCGAACCCATACGACATTGCGTTCGAAACCACAGGGAGCACAGCGGGAACAATCTGCGGACCGATCCATCGATTCCTGTCAGACTATATACATTTTCCCTGCCAAAATTCTCAATTTTCTCGTCGAAATGCCTCGCAACTCGAGGAATATCGATTATTTCGGGAAACAACGAAAAAACCTTTCCGTCACGATCGAAAAATTTCATCGAAATTGTGAGAAAAAAAACCCTCGGTCAACATTTGAAATTCAGACCGGACATGTATGTGGTCTCACAGAATTCGGTGGATCGATCTGGGAATTTTCTAAAAACCCAGTGTAGAGCGAGTCATCTAAACTTCCATGCTAATGAACAACAATTCAAAACGAACAGGAGAATTAACTCATTGAATTCAAATTTCCAAATTTTCAAACTTACATACACATTAAATTATTGAATTCAGTTACATTGAATTCTCACAATTGGATTTTAAAACCAGAGATTTAAGCAATTTTTGCTCGAAAAGCCTCGACATTGTATGACACTGGGACGGAAGAGATGCCAAATCACTGGGCTCTCCCCTGAGTGATACACTACAATTCTTAGGAGAGCAAGAGTTGATCAGATCGCGTATAAAAGAGGAAGCATCGAGGAAAAAAAACAACACACACACACACGGACGAAGGGCCTCAAAGATCAGTCTGTCTCAGGTTTGGGATGCTTCTTGGAGAAAAAGTCTTATCTCCAATCGATAGATCTCGGCGAGAGGGAGAAAATGGTCTAACCATTCTCTAGATACAAGGACATTTGGTGAAGAAAATATACAACTGAATGGGAATGTTGATCAAAAATTTGCAGTCACGAAATGAAACTATCATCTTCAGGAAAAGCAAAAAATGAGTATCAGTAACCCTTTTGCTGCTCAGTATACAGCCCTCCAACCGCTTTCGCAACTTTCCACTACTAACGCACAACTTCCACACGTATGTGGAGGCACCCGTATCGGTGTGGAAGTTGTGCATTCGTGTGCAGAAGACATTGTTATGACCCCCTGTACTGTGAGATGGCGTTATTACACGTTTCTTCTCGCGGGGTTCCGCGGCATGATTACGAAATGAGAGAGACAAGAAACAGAACGAGAATCACTATATGTAAGACCCATTCCTATTAGAGTCAACATTTGCACTCTCAGTGCAGCCTTAAGGAATCGTTCTTATCTACCCGACGTGCTACGATTTTCCTCATGGATAAAATTGATTATTTCAACCCGTTCTGTCCTGAAAGCTCTCAGAATATTCGCGAACAGTTGCTCAAATATCAGAGAACTGACTCTCCAGTTCCCTCGGTCAGCTGAAGAAGCTTGGTGCGAACAGATCCAATTAGACTCTTCTCCAAGAGAGTTTCTATTTCTGTCGAAACAAACAGAAAGAGATCTTTCCTCTTCAGAATCAATTTTCAACGATGATATTTTGCTCAAAAGAAGCCGTCTTACTCCGTTGTCTCCTTACCTTGACGATCAAGGCATGTTACGAATGAGCGGCCGGATAAAAAATATTCCAGAGTTCAACTTACAATTTGATCTGATTATTTTGGATGCTAATAACCCAGCTGCGCGACTTCTGAATCAGCACAATCATGTGAAACTTTACCCCGGCAGTCATGAAACGGTTGTCAATACGTTACGCCAAGAATATTGGATTCTCGGTCTGTGAAAAGTATTACGCAGCATCATTAACACTTGTTCAGAATGCCGGATGGCAAGAGCCCAACCACCAGAACCGCGAATGGCTGACCTTCCTTTGGCTCGAGTAACCCCACGATCACGACCCTTCACGGAATGCGGTCTCGATTATTTCGGGCCGATGAATGTCAAAATTGGTAGACGGACAGAAAAACGTTGGGGTGGTCTTTTCACATGTTTAGCAATTAGGGCCATTCATATAGAACTCGCTCATAGTTTAGAAGCCGACTCAACGATCATGGCTCTTGAGCGTTTCTCGGCTCGCAGAGGTGTTCCTAAGTCAATCTACTGCGACAACGGGACCAACTTGAAGGGTGCAAGTCGCGAGTAGAGCAAAATATTCGATCAGGCGGGTATGCAATAGTTGGAAAGAAATGCTGAAAAGAATAACATTTAATGGTTTTCCAATCCTCCAGCAGCTCCTCATATGGGAGGCGCCTGGGAAAGACTGGTGCGTTCGGTAAAATCGGCTCTATCAGTGATCCTCAGAGAACGTCCTCCACGAGAAGAAACTCTCAGGACACCACTGGCTGAGATTGAGCATTCGGTGAACTCGCGGCCACTGGCACATGGACCACCTGATCCAGATGATTGTGAAGCATTGACGCCAAACCATTTTTTAATTGGTACATCCTCTGCTGAGATTAAGCTCGGTGATTGCGATTTGTCTGAAACTTGTTCGAGAAAACAATGGAAAATTGCACAGCAGTTTGTCGAAATGTTTTGGCGTCGATGGATACATGAATATTTACCGACTTTGTTACCTCGGGAGAAATGGTTTGCCAGGGGTGAAAAATTGAAACCTGGGGATTTAGTATTATTAGTATATGAGAATGTCAAACGCAATGAGTGGCGTGAAGGAGTAATTGGGATAACATTCCCAGGTCGGGATGGAGAGGTATGTGTTGCAGGGGTTAGAACTGCACTCGGAGTTTTGAAACGACCAAGTAGGAAGCTGGTCAAGTTTGCAGAGATGCAGAATGCTTAGATTTCGCACGGGGGGAAATGTTACGGGTTGACTATTTTTCCAGTCATCATTCGAGTGATATCAGTTATCTTCCTTAATCAAATATTAGTGAATTATGTTGAATATTGCAATTATATTGAATATTGGAAAGAAAATGATAAGTCTATGAAAATAATGTATATATTGTTACACTCGCTCGTAACACAATAAATTAGAGCCACCGAATTATCAAAATAACACGTGTCTTTATTTCTTTGACACAACAAGAGCGTCTTATCCTCGTGACAGCCACGAGCAGACTAACTTCAAAACATAACAACACAAACAAACACACACTAGCAACCGACCGATCGATAAATACCTACGGTTGCGAACGTCAAGTATTTACATATGTACAGATACAACACTATCCCCCCCTCGAACAATTGACGTCCTCGTCAATTAGGCTCTGCAATGGAGAATCTTCTCACATCCACGTCGGCTCAAGGATGCATCACGGCTCCAACCGTCGTTCCAGGACGCGATGAAGGTCCATATTCGAGATTGTTGAACGAATTAATCTCCGTTGCTCCAACAGCAGCTCCAGGACTTCCAATCCAACTGCTGATCCCAGGGGTTTCGAAGTATTCGTGATTCGATGGTGTTATGTGTTCGAGGGTCCTTGGGTGTTTGTTCTTCGGGTTTGTGATAGAAGATGTTGAATGCTGGATATCACAACCCTTGCCCCGGCATTTGCCAGAACACCTGAAAGGAAAACCAGCCAAAAACCTCAGGTGGGGCAACTCTTGTCTCTGTCCAAGTAAGGTGCGAGCCGATCTCCATTGACGATCCGTCTCTTGTGTCTTGGTGTTTTCTGGATACAGAAGACGTTGTCGTTGATTCTCTTCAGGATTTGGTATGGTCCATCCCAAGATGATTGTAGTTTGGGTGTTTTGCCGACTGATCTTTTTGGGCAATAGAACCAAACTCTCTGTCCTGCTTCGAACTTCTTCGTCTTCGCGTCCAAGTCGTAGCGTGCTTTTGTTTTCGCCGATTTGGTTGTCATTCTTTCTCGAGCAAGATGGTGTACTCTCTTTAGTCTCCTTTGCAATTCTTGGCTATACCCAGGCGTAGATGTTCGAGTGCTGTCCGGTGGTACTCCGCGAATCATGTCCAAAGGAAGACGAAGGTCTCGGCCGAGGTGGAGTTCGGCAGGTGTGAATCCAGTGCTCTCATTCTGGGAAGATCGAAATGCCAGTAGGAAGAACGGTATCAGCTTGTCCCAGTCTTTCTGGTTTTCTGAAACGAACAATGAGAGATACTGAAGGATTGATCTATTTAGTCTTTCAACCATACCATTGGACTGTGGGTGTAATGGAGTGGTTCTGGTTTTCAAAATATCCAACCTATCAGCCAATTCTTTGAACAACCTTGACTCGAAATTTCTTGCCTGATCTGTATGGATTTCTAGAGGAACGCCGGACTCAGGAATGATGTTATTGACCAGCGCGTCAGCTACAGATTTTGCTCTAACATTCGATAATGCGACAACCCAAGGCCATCTCGTGAAGCAATCGACAGCTACTACCAAGTACCTATTTCCCGATGATGATTGTGGAAACGGTCCCAGGATGTCTATTTGAATTCTCTCTGACGGCGCACCTACATTATAAATATTCAAATTTCCTTTACCACTGCCTTGTGGACCCTTTTTACTTATGCATACATCACACGTTCTGCAGTACTCTTCCACATCCTTACGACAACGGTCCCAATAAAATAAACGGCGTATTTTCATCAGAGTCTTCTTCTGACCGAAATGGCCACCACCAGGAGAATCATGGGCTTCTCTGAAAACGACAGAAACTTTTGATCTAGGCACTACCAGAAGATCAGTACTCGTGTTGAGGTCAATGGACTCCCATTGCTATATAAAATTTCGTTTTTGAGAACCAATGAATCCCACTGTTGGATATAGAATTTCAAACTGGAACTCTGGGAAGATAGGGTTTCCCATGTCGGTTTCTCATTAGATTTTTTGTATTCTATGACTTTCTGGAGAACTTGATCTGTATGTTGCGCATCTCTCCACTCGATTTCGTTCCCCTGAGACAACTGGATCCGACCTAAAGTGTGATGTGAGTCATATCTAGCTTCTAGATTATCACAATATTTGCACGATGATTCTTCGCACGGTCTGCGAGACAGCGAGTCTGCGTTGCCGTGAGATGCGCCTTTCCTATGAATTATTTCAAAATCGAATTTGCTCAGCTCTCCAACCCACCTCGCGAGTTGTCCATCTAAATCCTTAAAAGATAGCAACCATTTCAAAGCACTATGATCAGTTCTTACTGTAAATTTCTTTCCTATCAAGTAATGTGCGAAATTTTTAACAGATTCCACAACAGCCAGTAGCTCACGTCGAGTCACACAGTAATTTCTTTCCGATTTGCTGAAAATTTTACTGAAATAGCTAATAACTCGTTCTTTTCCTCCTTGTATTTGAGACAGCACTGCTCCCAGCCCATGCCCCGAAGCATCAGCATCCAGAATGAACTCGGCATCCATATCAGGATATCCTAAAATTGGAGGAGAACTTAACGCTGTTTTGAGTTTCATGAACGCATCTTCACATTCGGGTGTCCAAATAAAAACGGCTGCTTGCCCTGTCAAAGCATACAGAGGTTTAGCGATCGCCGAAAAATGTCGAACGAATTTCCTGCAGTACGACGCTAAACCAAGAAAACTCAAAACCTGTTTCTTATTTTTCGGTGTCGGCCAGTTCACGATGCTGGAAACTTTGTCAGGATCTGCTCGCACTCCTTCTGCTGAAATGATATGTCCTAAATACAAGACTTCACGTTTGAAAAAATGACATTTTTTCGCGTTCAACTTTAAATTTGCATCTCTGAATCGAGAGAAAACGATCCTAAGGTTCTCAATCATTCTTTCAAACGTGTTTGCTTTGACAATAACGTCATCTAGATAAACCATGCAAATTATGTTGATCAGATTGGACAGCACTTCTTCCATTAATCTTTCGAAAGTTGCAGGTGCATTACAGAGACCAAATGCCATAACTTCGAATTCCCATAATCCATTGCCTATTGAGAACGCGGTTTTCTCCTTATCCTCTGGCCGAATCCGGATTTGCCAGTATCCTGATTTTGAATCGAGCGTAGAAAACAAAGAATCGCCTTTCAAAGTATCCAGAATCTCGTCGATTTTCGGCAATGGGTAAGAGTCCTTCTTGGTCACAGCATTGAGTCTACGGTAATCAACGCAAAATCTAATAGACCCATCTTTCTTAATCTTTATGACCACTGGCGAACACCAAGAACTTTTGGATTTGCTTATCACCCCGTGTCTCTTCATTTCCTCTATCACCTTTTCTACTTTGCTTCTCAGATGCATAGGAACTCGACGAATTTGCTGTTTGATGGGTTTTGAATCCACCACCTCGATTTTATGCTCTCTCAAATCACATCTACCTGTTTCCTCACCGTGAGAGAATTGCGTCTGGTGTTCTAACAAAAATTTATAGAATTGATTTTTCTCATCCGGAGTCAACCCAACGGAATCGCGTTCAAAAACTTCAAGAAGAAAAGGGGGAAGTTTTTCTGGAGCCTGAAACGTCCTATCAACCTCCGGAAATTCCGATAGAATCCTACCTATAAATGTTCCTCCAAGATCAACTTCACGCGACTGGCCTGAGGATGTAGATGTTCCTAGAATAACCTCATCAATTGCCGTCGTGACGCCTACTCTCTCAAGAAAATCTGTACCCAGAATGCAATCATCTTCCATATCAGTAACATAAACTGATATACTAAGCTTGTGGATACCAACTTCTACCTGAACCGACGTTCTACAAATAGTTTTCACTCTCTCTCCCGTCGGATATCTCAAAATCGGAAAATTACTGGTTGTTCGAATTTTTCCATTCACCATGAATCTCTTACTAATGATTGACGCATCTGATCCAGAATCAATTTTGAAATTACAAGGCATGCCGTCCAATGAACCTAGATAGCAGTTAGCCCCGCTAGAACTCCCAGTAATTCTCCTCATTCTCCCAAAACCAGAGCCACTCATCGAGTTTTTGCCGAGGACTGGAGTCAATGTTGTCAAGCTTGCCTCGTCTAGCTTGACGCGTCTCAGTTTCCCTTGTCAGCATTTGTTGGGCAGTTCGAGCGGATGTGTCCTTCAAGACCACACGACCAGCAAGTGGGGAGTTGTCTTTTTTGTGTCGTGTTATTTGAATTTGGTTTCATGTACTGTGAAGATGCCTGACTGAACTGATTTGAATTCAACGAGTTCCTATAAACATGCTCTCTACGATTCTCATCCCGAATAACCTTTATTTCCATAGCGCGAGCTAAAGCTTTTTTCATTGAAGATATACCTTCGAGTTGCAACATTTCCCGAATTGAAAGATCATAAATTGCAGATATAAACTTCGAACACGCGATCCGATCCTGTTCTTCAACCGGAGAATTTTTAAAAATATCCCGAACTAATCGAGAGATATCGGAAGCTAGAGATGAGAAATCCTCGTTAAATTTCTGTTTTCGATTCTGGAAAAGTGAAAAATTGATAGCCTGGAGATGAGAATCGCCAAAACGTAAATCTAAACTTGAGTGTAAAGATTCAAAACTGATCGTCTCTGGATCCACATTGTCAAGAACAGATTTTGCTTTCCCTCGCAGGCACGATGCCAGCATGATGCCCTTAGCTCTGTCATCCCAACCATTCGCGAGAGCAACTAATTCGAACTGATTGGTGTACTCCCGTAGAGGTGTCTCTCCGTTATATTCATCTGCCTTTGGTCGAAATGATTTGTGAATTTGTGCAGTGAGTGGAATTGTCTCTGAGCCCGTTTGTAATTCATTTGTGTGAGAAATGTTGGGGATCGCATTATGTGTTATGGTGTGAGAATTGGTTGAACTCAGCTGTTGTGGTCGTTGCTCAAGAAGCTCAATCCGCTGTATGAGTAACCGTCGCTCCTCCATCCAAACCCGCTGCTCTGCTTCCCATGCTCGTCGCTCAGCGATGAAATCACGATCTCGTTGGCGAAGCTCAGCAGCCATGTTGTCAATCTCGGGATCGTGCCGTATTTCACCGTTTGTCACAGCAGCGCAGGACGATCCCGCTGCGCCGACGGTTCGTTCGACGGCAGCGACTTCTGCAAAAATGCCGCCCGCAGTCGCAGTTCCTCGGTCCGCAGCGTTGTTGAGAACAGCACCACCGAAGACACCAGGGCGAGCGAAACCACCGTTGCCGATTGCTGCAGGTGTAGAGACAGCGGCGGCAGAAGGCTCCGTATCCGCAGGCATGACAGACGCAGCACCACCGGTAGGCGCAGTAGAACCAGGGTCACCCGAGATGTCAGGCTGCAAGCCATCGACGGCCGCATCAGGCGTGGCGTTGCCGCTGTCACCGCGGGTTGCCCTCGCGTCGATCATCTCAGCCACGGAAGGAGCCGCAGGGCGATGAGTGGTCGGCTCACGCATGACAACAGGGCCTTGGTCACTGCACTCACCTGGAAATCCACGGAAACCAGATGCAGCATCAGATGATCTCGGGCTTTGTATCGGGACATAAAACGATACTGACCCAGCGTCCGTGCGATCTCCCGGCAGCAAATACTCGTTATTCCGGGTCCTCATTTCGCTGCTTCACACTACCGTCCGTGGTTGTTGAATCCCGGAGGGGCCCCCAAATTGTTACACTCGCTCGTAACACAATAAATTAGAGCCACCGAATTATCAAAATAACACGTGTCTTTATTTCTTTGACACAACAAGAGCGTCTTATCCTCGTGACAGCCACGAGCAGACTAACTTCAAAACATAACAACACAAACAAACACACACTAGCAACCGACTGATCGATAAATACCAACGGTTGCGAACGTCAAGTATTTACATATGTACAGATACAACAATATTATAAAATAATCTCAAAATTCATATATCTTGACTAGAGTTCATATCACAGATGAATTTGTGTACATCTTTACTCAGCATCGAAAGAGACTTGAACCATTTTGGCATTCAAGCCGCGGCACGATGGTCTCCCCATCGTGGCCACATCGTCCTCATCAAAATCGATCAAAGTCGATTTGTAAAAGGTGAGGCCACAGCGCAAGTGTCAAATAGCGTCACTTGCGGCTGTCAGGCTACCAATGTGAAGTTGAAATCGGTCTCCATGGCAACGTGAGTAACAAAGAGTTTGTGTTTTGCTAAAGAGCAAGAAGTAGCAATTTCGCGTGAAGATCTCGAGTCGAGATAACAAAAAACTTTTATCTCTCTACTTTCAGAACCTTGGACAATTGTATTTGATTATCATAATAATTGAATTCGCATTTGATCAATAGTTGAAATGAAATAGAAGTCGTGAAATATAGAAGTTCTCTCTGCTGCACAAGTCTTTGACCGTGGCGTTCGCCCAGTCCGCGAACATGTGGTGCCGAAACCCGGGACCGTTTTTGTTGTCCTAACCATCGTGGAGAAGACTTGAAGACATGGCAGAGAAACGACAGGGCGAAGACATTCTCGACGGCGATCCGGCGAGAAAAATTCCCCGTCGGAACGCATCAACGGGCGCAAATCGGGGACCGGATGGGCAGTTCAGCTCTCTGCTCGAGGCTGGGTCCGGTGATCATGTACCTTTGTCATCTCCGAGCGTCGGTGCAACTTCTCATTCGGATCAAGTAAACAGCGACTCGAGATAGGATTTTTTCTCCACATATACGTCAAATTGGACGAGTCAATCGTCCGAAGCTGTTGACTCACATGCCCAGGTAACGAGCGTGATCCGTGATTGTTGACCTCGCATATTTCGTGCGAGCGAGGAGATAAGTGCCCAAAAATTTACAAATATTTCCACCTTCGTGTGTGCTAAATGAGAAAGTTTGGGGTTACGCAGCACGCGTTCTTGTTTACAAGCTCAAAATGGTATCATAACCTAGAAGTTTAGTGGTATATCTCATTTTTAAATCTATCATTGGTATTTTTGAAAAAAAAATTGACCCCCCAAAAATTTTAACTTCAAAATCAGACAAATGAATGATAAAATTTTGGAAAATTTTCCACGGCAAGATACTAAAGTCGAACGACGTGCAGGTTACCGTTTGACAATCACCGGGCATGTCAACAACGGCAAGAGTGACCATACCAATACCGAACGATGTCAACGACGGACTTTCCTTGCATGCACGCACCACGTCAGTTTCCAACAACGCAGCGACGCCGACGAGCGTGTCAAGCAATACAGTAGCACTGGCTGCTTCCGGCGTTCCAGGCTACCAGCTGGGCCTCGGCACGTCAAACAGACTCGGTGCTTATCGTCTTGGACTGACTTCTGGTCAAGGACAACCGCAGAGTTACCCAGGACAATACAATATCGCCGTCGGCAGCCTGCAGTCTACTATGCCGAATTCCGTCTACAACAGCGCGCTGTTCAGTCAAGCGATCGGCCTTCGGCGCGTATGGCGAGGTTGCATGCACCCGTGCCTTCGTCAATTTCCAGCATCAACAACACGGAGCAGCAGATATCGTCGCTCTTCAATGGGGGGGGGGGGGGCGGTCTCGCAAGTGATCTCTCGCCCACTCGGAAGCAGTTCTGTGCAACCTGCGCCAAGCACCGTCAGCAGCGTGCAGACTTTACCAAACCCTACGGCTCCTACTAATTCTATTATAAACTCTAGTTCAATTGCTCCGGTTTTTCCCACTGTAAATAATCATTTCGATGGTAACGGAAATAATTCAGACTCAATTCAAAACGGTGGCAATACTGCACCAAATTTTGATCACTCTATATTGATGAACGCTCCACGACAGACCTCTTCCCCTATCAATGCGTCGGTGCCTCAAGCATCAAATATTCAGGATACTGACTACAATCTACTATTAGCTCAAATAATGGAGAGAGCTGTTGTCGCTGCTCGAGACACTAATCTTGAAACTTCACGAGTTTTGTCTAAACTGTCGGCTCCGAGAAATCTACCCTCTTTTACAGGTGACCCTTTAGTTTGGCCTCGTTTTAAGCAAATCTTTGATTCAACCAAACAAGATCATTCAGAATCAGAAAATGTTATGAGGCTTCATGATGCATTGGAAGGGGAAGCTTTGGAGGCTGTTCATTCGTTGGTCGCTTCCAGTCAATGCTCTGAGGTTATCATGAGATCATTAGAAATGCTATTTGGTGATTCGACAAGTATTGTGATGAAGAATGTGGAAGATATACAAAATTTACCTAGCTTAGAAAGTGGAGCAGTGAATCTCATTCATTTTGCAACTGTTTCAAAGAATTCTGTCACTCCTCTGAAAGCTTTCAATAATATTGGTTGGTTACATTCACCAGAGCTGCTTCAAGACGTGATTTGCAAAATTCCTGTTGCTCTTGTTCTGAACATCAATGAGGATGAAATTTGCCAACGTCCAGGATTATCAGACCTTGAAAAACTATCTGAATTTTTGTTTAAAAAGGCCGAAAGAGCAAAAGGCTCTAGTTTTCTTGATATTTTTACTAATAGATCTTACCAAAACGTTCAAAATTGTATTCCACTCAAAGGGTCACAACCAACCAGTAAAAAACCTGCTCGCATTTTTTCTGCCAGTGTCACCGAGTGTGTCAATTCTACTAGGCAAGATCAATCTAGAAACAATTGTAATAATTCTTGTTATCACTGTGGTAAGAAGAATCATCTCATCGCGAATTGTCGTAACTTAGCTGAAGAACCTATCACTGAAAAATGGAGAATAGTGAAAGAGTTACGACTCTGTTTTAATTGTTTAAGCTCGAAACATATACGCTCCGATTGTAAGACTAAGGCTGGTTGTGAACGTTGTGACCGTCGTCATCACACTTTACTTCACTTCATTCCCAAAGACAAGCGTACCGATGATTCTAAGCCAAAATTGCCTCCGTCTGACTCAGACTCAGCTAGTGCTGCTCCTACCGACCTGACTAAAAGTGAACCAAAAGTAGAAACAAAACAATGACTATATGAACGGATTTTACTGAAAATTTCACCGGTCAAAGTTGTGGGTAAAGTTTTGTCTCTAAGAATCACTGCTTTGTTAGACGAGGGTTCGACTGTTTCAATTATTAATGCCGAAGTTGCAAGGAAGTTAGGTTTGATAGGTCGAAAAATCAACATTCTTTTACAAGGTATAAGTAGCGAATCTGTGGTTTTAGCTCATGAGATGGTGGATTTGGAAATCGAAGTTGATGGTAAATTAATCACCTTGAACAATATTCTAGTGGCTCATGAATTCTCACTCCCTGAACAATCTTCATCGCACGAAATAGCATCACGATCTAGTCAAGACTTGAACGTCACAATTGAACCGTACGAATCTCCAACTTGTTTACTCATCAGACAATGTCATTTTGAATACATTACACGATTCCAGCTCATTTGACAGGATAAATCCAAAAGTTACATTATAACATCGCCATATAATCTACGGTGAAATTTTGAAGCATTTTCATGGTATATTCACGGAAAAATTGTCAGTTTTGTTCTAGAATTTTAGCTTTTCGATGCACGAATGAATCACAGAGTAGTTGATCTTCCCTGCTAGAAACAGTCCATTGGAAACAATTGAAATCCTATAGGATTGAATTGGATCAAACTGAATCCTATCGCTCCAATAGATCGATGCGATTGGGCCAATGGTACATCCAATCGGAATGAATCGGAGTCTATTTCAACGTATCTCGAACTGTTCGCAATATGACGCAGAGATATTGGATGAATAGTGTTCTGAAGGTTTTAATGCGACGTGTGGCTGTTGGAATCTTTCAAGTAATGTATGACGATAATAGGGATTCACCAATCCTCCTCAATTCAAGATGACTTGATTAGATTTAGAGACGATCCAATGCTACTCAAAGAAGGCATCGACGGCAATGTTTTTCAATTCGGAATCGTCTATTGATTCAATGGAGGGACCCTCGCGAACGACATTGATGCCATGATTGTCTAATCGTTTCTAAGGATGAAGAATGACATTCGACCATCCAAGCATGATCAACGGACATGGATCAAATTCAATCCAATATCGTTTAGTCGGCTCCAATCGCTGACTAATTTACTTCTCAATGTCATTTAATGATACCTATGGCTATTCATCGCTCGGGATATGAATAAGTAAAGACAAAACAATGCCACTGTTGGGAAATCGTTCCCAAGGGCGGGAAGGTGATTGAGGAGGTGTTGACCGGATACTGACCTATTGCATTCATTTCTGAAGAAGTATTCAATCGACATGAGTCGGATTCGTCCTAATATACCTCAAACGATTTCAATCGTCGACTAATTCACTTTTTTATGTCATTCAATGATACCCACGGCTATTCATCGCTCGGGATACGAATAAGTAAAGACAAAACAATGCCGCTGTTGTGAAATCGTTCCCAAGGGCGGGAAGGTGATTGAGGAGGTGTTGACCGGATACTGACCTATTGCATTCATTTCTGAAAAAGTATTCAATCGACATGAGTCGGATTCGTCCTAATATACCTCAAACGATTTCAATCGTCGACTAATTCACTTTTTTATGTCATTTAATGATACCCACGGCTATTCATCGCTCGGGATACGAATAAGTAAAGACAAAACAATGCCGCTATTGGAGAATCGTTCCCAAGGGTGGGAAAGTTATTCAGAGGGTGTTGACCGTATACTGGCCTAATGAATTCACTTCTGCAATAGTATGCAATCGTCATGAGTCAAATTCGTCCCAATATACTTTAATTGTTTTCAATCGCTGACTAGCTTACTTCTCAATGTCATTCAATGATACCTACGACTATTCATCGCTCGGGATACGAATAAGTATAGACAGAACAATGCCGCTATTGGAGAATCGATCCCAAGGGCGGAAAGGTTATTTAGGAGCCCAGCAAACCACAAGGTTCCTGAGGTATTCTTGAGGGATTCTTGACTCATCAATCTTTAGGCATTCTTCAGGGATCCTCAAATGCGCCATCGGAAGTCATTCTTGAGGGATTGTCGATAGGTTCGCGAGACGCTCTTGGCGCGTCCTTGAGGCGTTCTTGGGACGCTTGTGGAGCACTCCTTTTGCGTTCTTGAGACGTTTTTGAGGTATTCTCGAAGTATTCTCACAAGAATGCTTCCGCAAAATTAAGAGATCCCTTTTATTAATCCGCAGTACGATCGAGAAGTTGGCAGTATCGCAATTTTGCAATTATCTCGAATTTCAAAATATCGCGTTTGAACGAACAAAATAGTGTGTGTGAATGTGTTGTTTGTTTTCAATTTTGCATTCAAATTCGATCAATAAATCAATAAATGAAGAACTATATAACCAAGAATTTAATTTTCAAAACAACAGTGAATTGTTGATTGGTTAATCATAGAAAAAAATACGAGAGTAATAGACCGAAATAAGTATTAAAAAAGTGAGAAGAACGAATTTGGCTGGTAAGTTTAATTTCTCGATCAGTCATGTCACGCACGTGTATCGCTTTATTACTCTTTCAGTCTAGAAATTTGAGGATGTTATGATGAATTTTCGGTTATGTTATGGTCTATATCATTATATATACAATATGCAATATCTATCTCTTGCATGTCAATTACACATCAGATGTGTACCTATTGATGAGATCCTTGAACAGAATAATGTGATTGGGACTGATGTCGAGACTCTCACAAATAGACGGTGATAGACGGCGGAAAAATTGTGCAAGAAACCAAGGCTCCAACAAAGGTAAGCAAATTACTTTGTCCGTCTAGCCCTTATTACTAATTGCAAATTGAAGCGTGTTGACGTCTTTTCTACTCATTCCGTTTTGAGTATCAATCCTATTTCAAATCGAGAAGCGATATTGTTATTTGCATACTGTTATTTGCATCATTGGATGGATACGTTTTTCAACAGCTTACTCTTGCTTATTGACTGATGACTGACTTTGCTTACTTCACCTAGCTTTTTCATTTGAAATCGTTGATATTCGTTGAATTAATGATTAATTTCATCTCAATTACAGTATAATCGATTGCTGTGAGGAATACGCAGAGAATATTATACGCGTTTCGTCGAGTAAAACTTCGAGAGGAAGAAAGTCGGTGGCAGTATATGATAAGGTAAGAAAATTGATAACAAAGGTAACTTCATGATTTTTATTAATGTTGACATGAACATTATTGCAGATTATTAGTCTGTGTATCGAGATTTTTTCCTACTCTTTCCTCAGTTTTACAGACATTGAGTCAATTGGTTCGGATATTCAGTCGATGAAACAGTTCTTCGTTATTGTATTTGCCACTGAGTCAAATATTTTCCTACAATTTAATCATTTGAATGTGTCAACCAATGTTTCCTTGCTATATCATGCCATAATCTCAGATAAAAATCATTTCATCCTGATCTACCGCATTTGAACTACATTATCGTTTTTTTATCATTTACAGGATTAGATTTGCAGAGGACATTTGAAAACCTTCGAATTTGTGAACTTTTGACTTTGAAAAATTTGATTTGACATCAAGTGCCCTATAAAATTTTTGACTCGTCAGTTTTGGCTGATTTTTTAATTTTATAAAATCTTTTGAGATTGAAAATTTTTGAATCTATGATCTTTTGACTTCTTGAATTTTGATTTGACGCCAAATACAACTCCATAAAAATTTTCGAATCATAAATTTTGACTAAGAAAATTGTGTAAACTGAAATTTGACCTTATTGTTATTTGCCTTCAGAATCAGTAATAGATATTCAGGTTTGAAATGTCTGCGGCGAAAGAAAGTGTAAAAAATAAAAAACCCAAACAGCATGCACGTGTAATAGTTCTTGATGAGCCCATGGAACTCTCTTTGCAAAAAGAAACTAAAGATCAGAAGAAGATAGTCAAAAAAGTTACTTCTCGAGAAGTTCATCAATTGAATCAACACACTGCTTCAATGTCTACTTCTGGAGTTTCAACATCTAATCTAAATCTTCAATCAACAGTGGTTGGTCGTAATTCAACAGTTTCAGGAAAATCTAAAACTATGCAAGCAAAGAAAAATGCAAGTTTCATCGTGTTGGATGAACCAATGCAATTGTCTTTGATGAAGCCAACTCCAGAAGTATCAGTCCGGAAAAAAAATATTCCTGGCATTGTTCACGAACTACATCGACCATTACAATTGATCATCCCTACATGTTCAACATTTGATTCGAGCAGTGAATCAATAATAGTTGAAGGTAGTAAAAAAGACAGTAACATTATTAGCAAATTGAAACGCAAGCAGATTTCTACAATAAACTCTAATCAAATATATCAGCTAAATGAAAAATCGTTGAAGTTGTCAAGTGAAAGTTCTGCTTCTGATCTCGGTCATCTGACTAGAAATATCGTCCAAAATACTCATCAGCAGAGGAATATTCGACATCAAATAATAGATGAAACTAAAATCAAACAGAATCACGTAGGACCGATGGACGTATTATGCTCTGCATGTAAAGCTAAACATTTTCGCGGTGAGGAAGTGAAAGGGAAAACAACTTTTGATGATTGCTGTAATCATGGTAAGGTGATTCTCGAGCCTTTACCTGAATTTCCAGAAGAACTGAAATCGTTGTTAGAAAACACTCACGAGAAATCCCCTCACTTTTTGAAGCACATCAGGCCTTACAATTTAACATTTTCTTTCGCATCTTTGAATGCAAATGTAGTTCAATTTAATAATTGTCGCCCAGGGCCTTATTGTTATAAAATACAAGGTCAAATGTATCACCAGATAAACAACGCATTGTACCCAGAATTGAACGAGCAACCGTCATTTGGTCAATCATTCATTTATGACGGCGATGAAGCACAGCAGTATCGTTCTACAACTTTCAAAGATTTAGATCCAGATCTATTGAAAATGCTAGATCAGATGATGAGGAATGTAAATGTCCACGCAAAATCGAATATTATGATGAAAGAAGCAACAGCAATTCAAGAAGATCGGGCGAAAGGAAGGAACGAGTCTATACCTGATTTGTCATTGTTATTTACTGTGAAAGGAGGGTTTGATCCAAAAAGGTACAATATTCAACAATATAACGAAGTAGCAGCTATTTTTGATACAAATGCCGATGAAGAAATCCCCGATTCATACGTTAGCATTCTCAACAAAGATACAAAAGAATTGAAGTACATGAATGCAATGAATCCGAATACTGAGCCTTGGTTGTACCCAATATTTTATCCTCACGGCACACAATGTTGGCAAGAAGGATTGCTCAAAACAAATGGTCGGAATAAAACACGATTGAATTTTGTTCGTTATAGGATCGCTATCCGTGACAATGAATTCAATCCTTTCATACACGGTCAACGTTTATTTCAACAATTTGTGGTACAAAAGACAGTTGAAATTGAGCGTGATAGGATCAATTACAGTAGATTCAATCAGACAAAATTGAGACGAGATAAATACAAAAATGCTCAACAAGCTTTGCTGGAGAAAGCACAATCTGAGAACAAGAGGATAGGCAGATTTGTGATTCTACCTTCATCGTTTCATGGTTCACCTCGTAACTTGCAACAAAGATATTTGGATTCAATGACAGTAGCATACGTTTTTGGAAAGCCTACTCTTTTTTTCACTTGCACATGCAATCCTCATTGGCCGGAGATACAGGATAATCTTTTGCCAGGTCAACAAGCACATGATCGACCTGATATTTGCTCCAGAGTCTTTCAACTCAAAGTTGAAGCTTTAGTAGAATTTATCCAAAAACAGATGTATTATGGAGCTGTACCTGCCAGAGTACATACAACAGAATTCCAAAAACGTGGATTGCCTCATGTTCACCTCTTGGCAATGCTGAAAAGAAAAATTGATACTGCTTTTCTAATAGATTTATTTGTATGTGCTGAAATACCTGATCCCATTTTGAATCCTCGTCTTCACAAAATCATCATGAAACATAATATTCATGGCCCTTGTGGTAAATGGTGTCAGAATGAAAAAGGAGAACGTACAAAAGGTTATTCAATGGCTTTTCAAGAAGAAACTACATTTGATGCTAATAACTCACCAGTGTACAGGCGTAGAAACACCGGGATAACTTATGAAAGACCCAAGAACTACAGAGTGGATAATTGTCATGTTGTTCCTTATAGTCCAATACTATCTTTGATGTTTGATTGCCACTTGAATGTCGAGATTGTATCTTCTGACGGTGCAGTCAAGTATCTATTCAAGTATGTCTTGAAGGGATATGATGCTGCTTCTATCAAGATATCTGAAAGAAAAAATGATGATCCTCAAATCATTCATCATGATGAGATAGATATGTGGTTAGAAAAACGCTATGTTGGTCGTAATGAAACTATCTGGCGGATATTAAATCTTCCTATGTATGTCAGTAGTCATGCTATAATCAGACTGCCAGTGCATCTCCCAGATGAGCAAACTGTTACTGTATGCAAAGAGATGGAAGGAGATCTTGAAGAAATGATTGCTCAATCTTCTATGCTGATGGATTATTTCGAATTAAATCTTGAAGATGAAAATGCCAGACAGTATAAATACGTAGATATCCCTAGACACTATACCCATAAGTCAGAAAAAATAAATGGGAAAAAAGTAGCTTTTTGGTCAATTAGGAAGGGTCATTTCAATACACTTGGTAGAATTCACCCAGTGAGTCCATCTCAAGTTGAGTTGTATCATTTACGAATTCTATTATCATCAATAAAAGGAGCAACAAGTTTTTAAGATTTAAGAACAGTCAATGGCGTTGTTCATGAAACGTTTGTAGGAATTTGTATAGCTCTGGGTTTAGTAGAAGATGATGAAGAATGGCGAGAAGCGATGCAAGAAGCAGATTTTTCTGGATGATGCCAAATCAGTTGAGAAGTTTCTTCGTAAGGATACTCATGAACAATAATCCTTCGCATCCATATCAATTATGGGATGAGTTCAAGTCGTCCTTATGTGAAGATTTCGTACGCGATGGTTTGGACATGATACTCGCTGAGAAAAAAGCTTTATCTGAAATAAATGCTATGCTTCAAGCAGAAAATCGTTCTTTGTCTGATTACTTGAGAATAGATGGCTTTCCTCGAGATGATTGTGACAGAGAATTAGATTATTCTACTGAACCACAAGCCTCTATAGAGTCAGCTCAACGCATGTATGAATTACTCAATGATGAGCAAAAACAAACTGTGGACATAATCATGAGAGAAATTGAAACAGGCAAAGAATCTCAAGAAAATCTAGACAATTGTCATTTCATTGAAGGTCAAGGTGGATCAGGGGAAACTTTCATCTACAAATATCTTTATGAGATATTAGTCAGTAAGGGAAAAACTGTATGTAATACAGCTTTCGTTGGAATTGCTGCAACTTTACTGGCTGGTGGACAGACAACTCACAGAATTTTTGGATTACCTGTACCTTTACATTCAGATTCTTCATCAAACATCACTGTACAATCCAAACAAGCTCAATATCTGAAGAAAGTTGATGTATTCATTTGGGATGAAGCTCCAATGGCTCCCAGGTATGCCTTAGAAGTAGTTGACAGGGCCCTGCAAGATATCATGAATAACAATCAAGCATTTGGTGGTAAAATAATGATTTTAGGTGGTGACTTTGTGACGATATAATCGTCACAGCCTTTTGGGGTTTGAATAAATGTGACTCTCTCGTCATGCCTCGAGCGGCAGCCTCAAAACCGAGTATTCACGGGGAATACTTCTTTTTTTTGTTGAGGTGCTGCTGCTCGAGGCGACGATGACGACGGCCGAGACATCGAGTTGCCGCGACCGCGAGTATGCCTGCGGGCCGGCAACCCCACCCGCACCGCTAATCGCCGCGGGCATCACACCGTAGGAGGCCGGCGGTCGACGACGACGACAACAATGTAGGAGAATTATGCCCCGGGTGGGCTACCCGGGTACATAAGGCCGCGCACATGCCCCTCGCCGTGACCACCACTATGATGTATCCGTGGTGTACCTATTATGGTACACCTGGATACGGGCCGAACAGAGGATGCTGGTGGTAACAACCGGGGCCCGCAGACCCCGTGTTGCATCCCCCGCACACCTTCCGGATGTCACACGATCTGCGTCCCACCGTGTATGCGAGATTGTCGTGGTGTATACGACAAGGCCAGGGCGTCCTTCTCAGGACGACGAAGAGGAAGATGACAACGAGCACGAGTGATTATGGCCAGCTAGTGATGCTGCATGATCCGTGCAGCACATCCTGGGCTTGCTGCCATTCGGACCTAGGTCCCATACGCAGCAGCCCAGTATCAGCTGCACCTTGGTTATGTGAAGTTATGCGTACATGCAGCACTTGCTGCCTGCACCCACGCATAACCTGGCCGAAAATGCACCCGCGCACAATCACACCACCACGTATGCGGTCACCCACGACACCGGTGATGCGCAGGCCAACGCGGGTGAGCCCGGGTAGCTCACCAGAGGACGAGACGACGGAGCTGATGTTGACACACGGTCTTGCAGACGACACACTGGAAACTTGTCGCTGCCGGTGTGATGGCGCTACCTGACGGTGTAGCATGGCTCAGGGCGGGTATACCTGAGCAGGCCGATATGGGAAAATACAGAGACCCGGACATCGACTTCTGGATGGGAATCCGCGATGCAGACCACACACACATATGCATATGTGTGTGTGAGGCCGAGATACTGATTGTAGTAGTATGTTATGTACATATGAGCGTGCCGGGAATGTGCAGAGGCCCATATAGATATACTGATGGATGGGAAGTACTATATAGCTATAGTACTACAGGCCGAGAATAGATATAGGTATACAAGGCCACGTAACGGATATCGGGTGCAGTGAAAGGCCGAAACTGGAGGCAATGCGAGCTGCGCAGCGCCTCCACGCCGGCCGATGCTTACTATAGGTGCAAGTGAGATAAAAGACGGTACGAGTGGAGGCCAAAGGCAGTACCGTACATATATTTCCGTGCTGTTTGGCCGTGTAATTCCGTGAATTCCGTGCGCATACTTGCCACAATGTGCCCTTATGTACTTCAAACTTTGCCGCGCAGCCCCGATAGAGGGTGCTGCCAATGTTCCGGACCGAATTCATTGGGCCAATCAGAGAGCGTCTCCTTCGTTGAAGAAGACGGAACTTCAACTTGAAGAAGAAGCCGGCCATTAGGCCACTTGTAGATCGGACGTTGTCTTACGTGCACGTGCTTGTGCTCCGCTCGTCTTCACCGCCGGGTGAAATTGCCGTGTGTTCCCCAGGAGTCCCGGAGGACAGCACACGAGACTTCAAGAGCCTTTATAAATCATAATCAGAGAATTGCAATCATCGAAAGTGATGGAAAATAACGGTGAGTTCTTTTATTGCTCATTTTATCAATGTGAATTCCCTCGTCCTGGCCGAAACTTGAGCCTCGTGCGCGCGTACCCCTGCCGACTCCCAGCCGATCCGGACTCCTGGGGGACCACGTGCTAAGGCCGAACAGTGCGGGAAAATAATAGCACGCCCCGGGGGCCGAGAATATTGTGTCCAGAGGCCGATAAGTCGAGGTGAACCCTCGTGAAGACATAGTGTGCGGAGCATATAGTGTTTTTGGGGGAAGACGTCGCGCGGAAATTCAGGGTTGCTGTCGTCCGGACGACGACGAGCAAGGCCGTACCATCGGTGGATCGCCACCCTG
The DNA here is from genome assembly GCA_029851415.1 of Eretmocerus hayati. Classification (NCBI taxonomy): domain Eukaryota; kingdom Metazoa; phylum Arthropoda; class Insecta; order Hymenoptera; family Aphelinidae; genus Eretmocerus; species Eretmocerus hayati. The sequence goes on along the minus strand of CM056744.1, from coordinate 68,958,984 downwards.
AGTAACCGCGGAGTACTTGGCCAGTCAAATCCGGTAATCGCGGAGCTCGTGCTCCACAAATTGGAGCAGTTGGCCATTGTCCCAACGCGGTAATTATTCGTAGCGTGGAGCGGCCATTTTGAGTAAATTCTGGAGCAGCGTGCTCCTTGAATTTTGGAGTCCATCGTGAGCGAAGTCGACTAGGCCGTTGAACAATTGACTAGGCCGATAGCGAATTGCCCAGGCCGTTAGTGAAGTGTATTTTACATTGTATTTTCAGGATTGTGAAGTGAATTTTCGTGTTTTACAGGGAATTTTGAGAGACATTTTGATGATGATCCTTGAATCTTCTTGAATATTTCTGGCCGTTATTTATCGGGATTTTCATATGTAGATTCATGTATCGCCGCGAAAAAGGAACGTGTACAGAATATAGGCCGAATTATATTAATGAGAATTTTGAATTATTATTTGGAGTGCGTGTGCGAGCGTTCCCCACCCCCTTTTTCGATTTTCAGGTGGATAAGGTAAGAAAAGAACGAGTGATGCAGTGAAGCCGAGTTGCTGTTAAAATTTAGAATTGCGTTCGCCGAACTTTGCGCGCGAGACCTGCGGTTTAGGTTCTGAGTCCGTCGAATATAAATTAGTTGTGCTGGCAATCCATTTACCACGTCACAAATGGCGACCGTGACAGGACTCACGCGATTCTAAAAAATTCTGGTAGTTAGTTACTGGCCGTATCATTAAGTGCGCGACATTTTGGCCGATCTGAAAAATTTTTATACGCAATCTAGCTGTCTGAAAAATTTTCTGAGCATACTTAGGCCACTTTGAAATTTTTCTGAGTGCTCCTAGCCCCTCGGAAAAATTTGTGATCACTCTCTGGCCGATCGGAAACATTTTTGAACGCATTCTAGCCGTCTGAAAAATTTTCTGAGCATTCTTTGACCACTTTAAAAATTTTCTGAGTGCACTTGGCCACTCTGAAAAATTTTTGATCGCACTTAGGCCAACTTGAAAAAGTTTTAGACGCATTCTAGCCGTCTGAAAAATTCTCTGAGCATACTTTGGCCACTTTAAAAATTTTCTGAGTGCACTTGGCCACTCTGAAAAATTTTTGATCGCACTTAGGCCGACTTGGAAAATTTTTAGACGCATTCTAGCCGTCTGAAAAATTTTCTGAGCATACTTTGGCCACTTTAAAAATTCTCTGAGTGCTTTTTGCCACTCTGAAAGATTTTTGGTCACACGTAGGCCGACTTGGAAATTTTTAGACGCCTTCGAGCCGTCTGAAGAATTTTCTGAGCATACTTAGGCCACTTTAAAAATTTCATGAGTGCACTTGGCCACTCTGAAAAATTTGTGATCACCCTTAGGCCGCTTTGGAACAGTTCTAGCCGCATTTAGGCCGCTCTGAGGAATTTTTGAACATGTTGTAGCTGTTATGAAGAAGTTATAAGTGTACCCCGGCCGAGGAAATTTGTGAATTTCCTATCGTTGCGTGCGTACGAGGCTCATCGCGTGTAGTTGTAGTGTGTGGCTCTCTCTCATACCCTGGTCAACCTGATTGTGAGTATTTTTCCCCATATATGAATATTTTTCTTGTCCCTTCTGCAGCCCTGCCACCTAGAATCTGGTCGAGTTTCCCCTTAGAGAATTTGTTGAGGTCGGTTGACCTCAAGTAGACTTCTCCATTAGCATCTTACTTGTGTATAGGCCACTGGAAGTGTATTTTCCCTCTTGAGAAGAATTTCTGAACCCCTGGTTGCTGATTTATCCTCCCGTGCATGTGTGTGGATATGATTTGAATATTTTCCAAGAATAGCTCTGGAATTCTACCTATCCTAATCACACCATATCCCATTTGAGCACCTATTACCCGGCCGAAGAAATTCTACGGAGTTTCTCTCGTTCACCCCTATCCCTGGTGGACTCTGGCAGATAGTTTTAGGGGCTTTAGGGGATTCCTTCATAGAATCCAGGCCGTGATTAGTCGAAGAGGGATTGCCGAGACTTATTTAATTGGATATGGCGGCATACGCGTGACTTGTTAGGGTTTCCGAGGATTCTTCGTGTTGATTTTTACAGCTGAGGTGGACTATATCCTGACAGGTGTGTATGATACCTGTCCGTGAACGTGAAATTTGGGATTTTGGTCGGAATTTGACGCTTTTTGGCCGGTTGGGGAGAATTTGCCGAGAAACTAGGGGGATTAGAAGGCCGCAGAGTGGGATTTTTTGGGAAGTGTTAGGTCGATTTAGAGTTCCTTCGTTCGTAAATTGAAAGTGCAAAATAGAAGTAACAATGGCCAGAGGTAAGGGGAAGGCCGAGCCACCGATAATCGTGTTGCCGGGGGAGCTCCAGGGAGCGGATATGGATATTATCGAGCTGATCAGTCGCGGTCAACGTTACGAGGAGTTAGCTAGATCGATTCTCACATGGGACGGTGACGAGATCACAAGACGGCTTCGCGAAAAGGGCCTGAATGACGGTGGAACGCGAGGGAGAACTCGTTCGAGGCTTTTGAGAGCAGAGTTACGGGAGCGTTACCCAGCTGAAGAGGTGCCCTGGGATCCGCAATTGGATGAGGCCGGTAGACTGATCCCACACGAGGACCCCAGAGCCTGGCGTCGGTTTTGGGCTTCGCAGAGAGATTCTCGTCGCGTTTCGGGCACCGAGGATGAAGCCTCAAGGCCGTGGAGGATACCTGACACTGCTACAGTAGAATCGATACCCTTCACCTCTGCTCAGCACTACCCTCTTGAGGCCGGATTACCTGTGGGACCGTTGGTATCCGCGATTCCAGCGATCGGGGTCACCTCAGCGTCACCATTATCATGAGTGGTGGCAAATACCTCAGCGGCGACGAATTTTGTGCCCACTTCCGTCAGTACGACGGTCACCACTCCGGTCCTGACTAGTACTGTCTCTTCGCTCCAAGTGACAAGTAGTATATCAGGCCCGATTCCATCACCCGCTGCTAGCCGAGTCTCATTCCCACTGTCGACTGGATATCACTTCCAACCGGCACCATTGGGCCTTCGGTTGATGCCACGATTGCGGGACCAGACTGGGTCCCTGCTGCCCGGAGCTTCCACACCTGATAGGCCACTGCCGAGTTGGGGACAGCCTCATAGATCAACAACTATAGCGGACGACTTGCCACCGGTTGAAGGCCTCATGAGAGCCGGTTCGCACGGTTCCTTGATCACTGAATCGCGGGCTGCTATGCATAGAGTGAACACTGCCATGGCCGATCTTCGAGGAGTAGAGAGAAATGTTATGAACCAACGTTCGGAATCGGAGAGCGAAAGCGTAAGCTCAAACCATGAGAGTCCCCGACCGAGTAGAGAGCGCGAAATCCCAGCAGCATATGTGCCAAGGCGACCACCGGTGTCACCAAGTGATAGATGTTTAACCGCTGATTACCGGTCGATAGAGAGGCGCTTGCAGGCCAACCCCGAATTATCACGCGGGGAGACGATGTGGTGGGACGGAGATCTCGAACAACTAGGCTCCGGGGCATCCCCAAAAAGGAAACCGGACACAGGCCGCGGTCGATGTCGGGATTATGACGCCGAACGTGATCGTCGTGACGACTCCAGTGACGATGACCCACCTCCTGTTTATACGAACTATAGCACCCGACGAAGTCCAACTGGTCACGGGAAACCAAGGCCGCACGACAGAGCGGGTGAGAGCTATCGTGACCGTGAAGGCCAGGCCGAGAAGCGGGTAGTTGACACCCATCCCAGCCGTAAAGAGCCAGTGAATAGAGGGCGCTTCGAGCCGTGTCCAGGCCAGAATAAAAAGGCCTACATGGAGCACCCTCCACGCGATCGATCGAATGATAGCCGTGGTAATCGCGTTGATCCGGGGCCAACACGTGTAATCCCGGACCGTTCTCGAACACACCAGAATGAGCAAGTTGAGTCAGACAGTCGACCGCACAGACGGGATCGCTCTGGGGAAAGCCGTCATAGCCGCACCGAGCCTCGAGATGCTCGTACTCGAAGAGCGAATGATCACTCTCGGGAACCTCCCGACAATACTCATCGCGTAGCCATCGGCCTCAACGAGACCGAACTCCGGAAAGCCGTCCCACCGGTCGTAATTCGAGACGTAGTCCGGACCGCAGGCCGAGGGATGCTGATAGGTGGCGCGACAACCGTCGAGAGCGCGATAGCTCATCGGATAGTTCACCCCCACGACGTTCACAACGGAGTAGAAGGTCAGATTCGGATTCAGACCGGCCGAGTCGCAGGGGTAGACGACAGGGATCGCGGGATTCACGAGACTCCCGGCGTAGAGCAGGCCGTCGCAATCGTAGAAGAGATGATAGCAGTGAGTCGGGGTATGATAACTCGGACGATGAGTCAAATTGGAGTCAGGCCGGTCGTGTGAATGGGAGGACGTTTCACGTGATTAAAATGCTACAAAGCATGAAGATCAGCTTTGGTGGAGGTGAACGGGATGGCCCAGAAGACTTCCTGGCCAACTTAAAAGATTGCCGACGAATGCTACCCGTAACAGACGCTGAGATGCTATCAGCTGTGCCGGCCGCGTTAACAAGGGACGCTCGGAGTTGGTAACGAACTCATCAGGGTGAATTTGAAACTTGGCCGGATTTCAAGCAAGCTTTCAGAAAGCAATACGTGGGCCATTTAGATCGCCAGGACGTCATGGATGAACTCCAGCACCGTACTCAGGCCAAAGGCGAGAAAATTGCCAAGTATCTGACCTGTGTTAAGATAATTTTGGGTCATCTAAAAAGGCCGTCTCGAGAACGAGATGTATTTGAGATAGTCAGACGTAATTTATTGCCGGAACTACGTAAGTACTTAGAGTCAAAGAGAGTGAGAACGCTGGATGATATTCAACACTATGGCCAGAAGTACGAGCGGAGCAAAGACTTGGATGCAAGGTATACCGCACCACCACCCAAGAATCGGTCGCGGATACCGGGGGCCGCATATCAGGGATCCACACAGCCGCCACCAAAGAGTAGACCAGGGCGAAACGAAATGGCCGGGACAGAACAAAATGAGACTGAGGCGCCAAAGCCAGCCCCGAATGCTCAAAACGTGAATCAAAATCGCAATCGTGGTCAAGGGGGTAAAAATGACGCAAAGCCTACTCAGAACAGTCCACCCGTCGCTTCGCGCGACACACCACCTAAGGCCGTGCCAGTCCCGAGTACCACTCAGCCGAGTGCTCCAACGCTGACACCGCCGAACCAGCCAGCTACTGTAGGTCCGTGGGTGCCAACACCCGGACAATGGCCTTCCTACCCAATGATGTACCATTATCCACCGTATGCCCCATATAGTCCCCGTAGGCCACCTGGTACTGGTCGTGCGAGAGTAGGCGGAGATCGGCCGAGAGAAGAGCAGATGAGTAAGGGCCTCTGCTTCAATTGCAACTAGCCGGATCACTTTGCCAACAGTTGTCCCACGCGTACGTGCTATAAGTGCTCTGCCATTGGTCACACTGCCTCGGAATGTCCAGACGTACTCATGCCAACTGCTGGTACCACATCAGTGGGTGAAAAGTGTCAGCTGTGCGGCAAGGCCGGTGTCACGGTGCAAACGTGCCCTGATTGTCAATTCAGAAACTAGAGTGATTCTTGGCGACGGACGAGAAGTCTGAGGGCCTCGAACGAGGTTCTGCGGATGATAAGTGTCCAAGTAAACAGAGTGGTGAAAAGTCAAAGTACCCGAATGCCTCGTGAGAGAGGAGTTGAAAGAAAAAAGAAATCTGTTGGTAACGCCATGGGTCAGAGAACCTGAGCGCCTTTGTGAAGGTATGGCGGAGAAGCAGTCGAGTACACCATGGGTCGAGGACCTGAGCGCCTTTGTGAAGGTATGGTGGAGAAACCAGCAAGTACACCATGGGTCGAGGAACCTGAGCGCCTTTGTGAAGGTATGGTGGAAAGGCGGTTGTGAATGCCATGGGTCAGAGAACCTGAGCGCCTTTGTGAAGGTATGGCAAAAGAAGCGGTCGAGCACACCATGGGTCGAGGACCTGAGCGCCTTTGTGAAGGTATGGTGGAGAAACCAGCAAGTACACCATGGGTCGAGGAACCTGAGCGCCTTTGTGAAGGTATGGTGGAAAGGCGGTTGTGAATGCCATGGGTCAGAGAACCTGAGCGCCTTTGTGAAGGTATGGCAAAAGAAGCGGTTGATCACACCATGGGTCGAGGACCTGAGCGCCTTTGTGAAGGTATGGTGGAAAAAACAATCGAGCACACCATGGGTCGAGGACCTGAGCGCTTTTGTGAAGGTATGGTGGAAAAGCGGATGAGGATACCATGGGTCAGAGAACCTGAGCGCCTTTGTGAAGGTATGGTGGGGAAAAGCAGTCGCTAACATTGTGGGTACACGAACCTGAGCGCCTTGGGGAAGGTGTGACGAACTCACAGTTCGTTAGGCCGCGGGTTGCAAGGACGAGAGACCTGTTGAGGATCCGCAAAAAGTCTCCGGTGAAGCGTTGGGTGTAGTGGGAGAAACTAGACCCGTGAGACATGATACTGAGAAGATATACAAGAATTAACGGCCGGTGACCCAATAGAGGAGATCGACGAGGCCGCGTGAGCCGACGGGATGAATGGGTTGGACGCGTTGAGGGATTCAGTGCGGTTAGACGTCGATAGAGTTAGCGAAAGATAGGCCACGCATTGCAATTAAGGCCGGAATCACGATGAGTTTTGGTTGGGTATTTGGTCTGACGAAAGACTCGCTTCTTAGCTCAGGCCGCGAATGAATTCTTGATGAAGGTCGCACTGAAATCGGAGGGCTGCTCAGAATGATCGCGGTAAACTTGCCATTAGTCTATGAGTTAGACGGGGAATTAGGAGAAGAACTGCCAGAGGCCCACATACCCCAGTTGAAACGATTGATCCCTCCCCGCACGTGTGAAACGGCCGAAGGACCCGCGGAGTTTTAACATTTAGTTGAACAAGTAAGATGCTATGATTTTTTGTTGTTTATTTCCAGAGATTGTTTGAGAAGTTCCCATGTTGGTGGGGCCCAAGAGGCTCATCTCCCCATCCCGTAGAATCTTTTCTTACCCTAGCGATGTAGGTCCCGAATTACAGTTTTACCCTTTCAGTTTTACCCTTTCAGGTTGGTCGTGTGAGAGAGGGAGTGGATGAGATTGCCCCAATTATAAGAATCTATTTTTATGATGGTGATATATATATACATGGATTATGGAATCTATTTTATTTTGCTGTTCGAGGTTGCGACGAGAGAATTCACTATAAGGCGAGAGTGTGCCACCTTTGTTTTGAGCAAGGCCGCTCCCTTGTGGAGGACCCGGACTAAACCCCCCCCCCCCTAAACAGGGGGTAATGTGACGATATAATCGTCACAGCCTTTTGGGGTTTGAATAAATGTGACTCTCTCGTCATGCCTCGAGCGGCAGCCTCAAAACCGAGTATTCACGGGGAATACTTCTTTTTTTTGTTGAGGTGCTGCTGCTCGAGGCGACGATGACGACGGCCGAGACATCGAGTTGCCGCGACCGCGAGTATGCCTGCGGGCCGGCAACCCCACCCGCACCGCTAATCGCCGCGGGCATCACACCGTAGGAGGCCGGCGGTCGACGACGACGACAACAATGTAGGAGAATTATGCCCCGGGTGGGCTACCCGGGTACACAAGGCCGCGCACATGCCCCTCGCCGTGACCACCACTATGATGTATCCGTGGTGTACCGATTATGGTACACCTGGATACGGGCCGAACAGAGGATGCTGGTGGTAACAACCGGGGCCCGCAGACCCCGTGTTGCATCCCCCGCACACCCTCCGGATGTCACACGATCTGCGTCCCACCGTGTATGCGAGATTGTCGTGGTGTATACGACAAGGCCAGGGCGTCCTTCTCAGGACGACGAAGAGGAAGATGACAACGAGCACGAGTGATTATGGCCAGCTGGTGATGCTGCATGATCCGTGCAGCACATCCTGGGCTTGCTGCCATCCGGACCTAGGTCCCATACGCAGCAGCCCAGTATCAGCTGCACCTTGGTTATGTGAAGTTATGCGTACATGCAGCACTTGCTGCCTGCACCCACGCATAACCTGGCCGAAAATGCACCCGCGCACAATCACACCACCACGTATGCGGTCACCCACGACACCGGTGACGCGCAGGCCAACGCGGGTGAGCCCGGGTAGCTCACCAGAGGACGAGACGACGGAGCTGATGTTGACACACGGTCTTGCAGACGACACACTGGCAACTTGTCGCTGCCGGTGTGATGGCGCTACCTGACGGTGTAGCATGGCTCAGGGCGGGTATACCTGAGCAGGCCGATATGGGAAAATACAGAGACCCGGACATCGACTTCTGGATGGGAATCCGCGATGCAGACCACACACACATATGCATATGTGTGTGTGAGGCCGAGATACTGATTGTAGTAGTATGTTATGTACATATGAGCGTGCCGGGAATAGGCAGAGGCCCATATAGATATACTGATGGATGGGAAGTACTATATAGCTATAGTACTACAGGCCGAGAATAGATCTAGGTATACAAGGCCACGTAACGGATATCGGGTGCAGTGAAAGGCCGGAACTGGAGGCAATGCGAGCTGCGCAGCGCCTCCACGCCGGCCGATGCTTACTATAGGTGCAAGTGAGATAAAAGACGGTACGAGTGGAGGCCAAAGGCAGTATACCGTACATATATTTCCGTGCTGTTTGGCCGTGTAATTCCGTGAATTCCGTGCGCATACTTGCCACAATGTGCTCTTATGTACTTCAAACTTTGCCGCGCAGCCCCGATAGAGGGTGCTGCCAATGTTCCGGACCGAATTTATTGGGCCAATCAGAGAGCGTCTCCTTCGTTGAAGAAGACGGAACTTCAACTTGAAGAAGAAGCCGGCCATTAGGCCACTTGTGGATCGGACGTTGTCTTACGTGCACGTGCTTGTGCTCCGCTCGTCTTCACCGCCGGGTGAAATTGCCGTGTGTTCCCCAGGAGTCCCGGAGGACAGCACACGAGACTTCAAGAGCCTTTATAAATCATAATCAGAGAATTGCAATTATCGAAAGTGATGGAAAATAACGGTGAGTTCTTTTATTGCTCATTTTATTAATGTGAATTCCCTCGTCCTGGCCGAAACTTGAGCCTCGTGCGCGCGTACCCCTGCCGACTCCCAGCCGATCCGGACTCCTGGGGGACCACGTGCTAAGGCCGAACAGTGCGGGAAAATAATAGCACGCCCCGGGGGCCGAGAATATCGTGTCCAGAGGCCGATAAGTCGAGGTGAACCCTCGTGAAGACATAGTGTGCGGAGCATATAGTGTTTTTGGGGGAAGACGTCGCGCGAAAATTCAGGGTTGCTGCCGTCCGGACGACGACGAGCAAGGCCGTACCATCGGTGGATCGCCACCCTGAGTAACCGCGGAGTACTTGGCCAGTCAAATCCGGTAATCGCGGAGCTCGTGCTCCACAAATTGGAGCAGTTGGCCATTGTCCCAACGCGGTAATTATTCGTAGCGTGGAGCGGCCATTTTGAGTAAATTTTGGAGCAGCGTGCTCCTTGAATTTTGGAGTCCATCGTGAGCGAAGTCGACTAGGCCGTTGAACAATTGACTAGGCCGATAGCGAATCGCCCAGGCCGTTAGTGAAGTGTATTTTACATTGTATTTTCAGGATTGTGAAGTGAATTTTCGTGTTTTACAGGGAATTTTGAGAGACATTTTGATGATGATCATTGGATCTTCTTGAATATTTCTGGCCGTTATTTACCGGGATTTTCATATGTAGATTCATGTATCGCCGCGAAAAATGAACGTGTACAGAATATAGGCCGAATTATATTAATGAGAATTTTGAATTATTATTTGGAGTGCGTGTGCGAGCGTTCCCCACCCCCTTTTTCGATATTCAGGTGAATAAGGTAAGAAAAGAACGAGTGATGCAGTGAAGCCGAGTTGCTGTTAAAATTTAGAACTGCGTTCGCCGAACTTTGCGCGCGAGACCTGCGGTTTAGGTTCTGAGTCCGTCGAATATAAATTAGTTGTGCTGGCAATCCATTTACCACGTCACAACTTCAGGCAACTTTTGCCAGTGAAATTGCAGAGTACTCGCAGCGAACTTGTAGATTCATCTATCAAAAATAGTATTCTCTGGAGAAATTTTGTACGCCACAAATTAACTAAAAATATGCGAGTTTTACCAGATGAAGTTGAATTTTCAGAATTTTTATTGAAAGTTGGTGATGGAGACTTAAATGATGTGAATGATAACATTGAACTATCAAAGTTCCCACAAGAATGCATAGCTGCTCAACAAGATGATATTGTGGAAGAAACGTATGGAGACATTTTACATAACAAAAATTACAAAGAGGCTATACATTCTGCAATTCTTTCAGCGAGGAATACAGATGTCAATGATTTGAATGATAAAGTCCTTGGACTCTTGGATTCAAGTACTGAGAAAATTTATACAAGTATCGATAGTACCAAAAATTGTGATAATGGTGTTCTTGATGACTTACTAACAACAGAATACTTGAATACATTGGATCCGCCCTCATTGCCTCCTCACGAACTGCGTTCAAGAACCAATGCTGTAGTTATGTTGATCAGAAATCTGAGCGTGAAGTATCAACAGGCAACAAGGCTGGTGATATAGTATTCTTGAGTAGAATCACAATAAATTCTGAGGAAGATCACTCTTTCAAAATTAAGAGACGTCAATTTCCAATCAAGTTGGCATTTGCCATGACAATCAATAAGGCACAAGGACAGACATTCAAAATAATTTCCATAGATTTGAGAAAAGATGTTTTCAGTCATGGTCAGTTGTACGTTGCTCTGTCTAGAGTGAGATCTTGGAATGGAGTAAAACTTTACTTGGGAGAGAATAGAGATAAACGAAAATGCATTAAAAACTATGTATATAAAGAATTACTAAACTAATTTCAAGGATTGAATCGAATATCAAACTTACTTTCCTGTGATGTTTTAGATTTCATACTATCTTCCTATTCTGACGATATATTATAGAAATCTGCTTCTCTCGTAGTCGTCAGCGCGTACACATCCAACATTCTGAAGTTTTTGAGTTCAACGAAGTCAGTATTACATCACCTATTCACTATTCATACAGACAAAAAACGAGACATCGTATCAGACAATTATACTACGCAATGATTTGATGAGCATGTCAAGAAGGATCAAATTTATGACAGTGACCAAATGTAAAAGCTTTGTAACAAGTAGGGGATCAGCTGATTGCTCACTGTATCCAAACAAAACAAGTGTCGACATCGTCGATGAAGTAGGTATTTTGAAAAATGCCCAGGCAAGTATCGATTTGTCTGCTGGGAGTGGGCTGTTGTGCAGCGTTGCTATCACTTAGTTCATCTCATAGTTTTTTATGCAGACCACACCTGTTGAGCCATGTGCAGTATTTCATGAATCAGGTAAATTATCACGAGCCAATATATTTTTCAATAACATCTCTCACATTCTTCTACAATAACTTAGTGCTTGAATTCTGTTCCATGAAAGTTGAATGATTGATTTGTCTTGATGGGAATTCTATTAACTAGATGTTTTTTGAAACCGTTCAATTATTGTTTATACATTTTCCAGTGCGATGACTCTTCTTCCTACACAAGAGAAAATGTTCTCTGAGAGACAAAGTGCTCAATTGAGAAGAAGATTTCTATGGGTGATTTAAAGGATTTGAAAGGTTCTGAGTAGAGCATCAATTCAATGTGTTTCACGTCTCAGTTATACATAGAAAAACTCAAAATGGATACAAGGTATTGTCATACAATCTTTAATCATCCCAATAACTTCTGAAGGTGATAAGAACATGCTCCTAGACAGAGGGAACAAATCAATGCTGTAGAGTTGAATGCAGAGCTTAATTGTCATGGCAACCAAGATCAACAAATTCATCATCCGAAGTATACCAGCATCAGTTCTACTTCAATTATCGCTGTAGAATTAGTTTTGCAAGAAGTACATCAGCCCAAAATGAAAAAGTTCACTGATTCATCTTCTTTAACTGACAATGCTACAATTGATTCTACTGAGATGTATGACTCAAGCGCGTAAGTTTTCATTGATTTGATTTGTAAAAATATTACAAGTTTTTGTAACCTATATAATCTACTCTATGTGATTACTCTCTACTCATTCCATTTTTATAAGATTCTAATTCATCCTTATTGTTACAGTGAACTCATCGGGTATGTGAGTACAACTTATCCCAAAACTTTAGCCAAGAATGGAATCTATGTGAAGCGTATTATCATAAACAATGCTCAAGGTCGAACAGTTCAACTCATTGCTTGGGCAAATAACACCAGGATTCTATCAAAATTTGAAGCAGGAGAGGTAGCTATTGATTGTCTGAGTTTATTTTGCACTTCATGAATCAATAAGATTACAATGAAATTAATCTTAATTTTTCATTAAATTTCTAGGCCTTCCTGTGCATTGAAAGAGTCTACTCAAATCCAGCAAAACCTAATTCTCTTTATGATGGTGGAAATGTCAGATTTGGATTAGTTGTGAATGAAAAATGTAATATCAATATTCTCGGCACTTTTGATGAAAAACTTGCCGAAGAAGTCTCAGCTACTGTAGATTTTGATACCATTACCAATGTCATTGGACCAATTAGTGAGTACTAATAATCAATACATACAGTGAATGCACAACAGATTATTACTCTGTCAAATATAGGATAATCAAATTCGATCTTTTGAATTTCCAGAGATTTGAGATTACATTAAAAATAGTTTCCGAGAACTGAAAATGAAAAATAGAAACTTGGGTATGGGCAGTATCACCAACGGTATGAAAAAAATAGAGATCCATATCAATAGATTCAATAGTGAAAATGATGAATCCATGTATCAAAAAGGCCAATATGTTCAAGTCACCAGTAGCCTACAACAAAGAGAGAATGCTCCTCCATATATTCGAGTTGAAACAGTGAGCGATATTCAACTTGATGAAACTAAGAACAAAGAATCACTTTGTTTCTTACTTGCTGGATATCAGTATGTTGAATAACTTATAACAATGTTCTTTATTATGATTATTTCCTGTTAATTATGACATGATTACCTAATGTTTAATCTATGATGATAGGAAGTTATGTGTTTATCGTCTCTCAATAAAATATTACCAATGAACTCATAGATTTCTGATCAACACCACTAATGAAACACAGTTGTGTCAATGTTAGAGTTCAATCCAACTATTGTGTTTACCTCTCAAGAATTTTATTTGAATTTTGATATCGGTCAAGAAATTGATAGCAAAAATTATGACAACAAATTCTTTGTCGATTCAACAAGAGGTAAGGTCACCCAATGCTGTTAAATGAAATTCATCAGTTATAAAATGCAGGATTACAAAGCAGTGATGCATAAGTTTATTAATCCATCAATAAAAGTGGGTAACCTGAAACCTTAACCGTTGAAAGTTATACAGCGATTAGTAGTTTGATCATCACTATGATGCTAATGATGACTTTAGGACTTGACGAAAATGAAGGGACAAAAAACTATCATCATTGATCATTTTTTGGTCCTCAGAAAAGTAAAATTTCTGCACCGAATGAAAGAAATATTTTTCAATTACTATTCGTCGACTAACAAATACTTGAGATATAACCTCTATGATATTGTTGACTATTCAATGATATTGGTCTCAGAAATCATCAATATAATGATGCATTTTTGAAAGAAATAATCTTCATTTTGTATTTTGTTGTTCCGTAACAAATGTGAAATACTCGAATAAACTCTCTTACATAAGTCGAGTTAAATAAAACTTCTTCACCCTTTGCCTTTTCATTATTGATGTAACAAAACGCTTATAACAATCAATCAACATCAGCTGGGCAAGGCAACTTCAAAACAATGGTGCTCTGAAAACTTGAAGAGCCTGGAACTGAAAATCTTCTTTCCGTACAATGAAATTAATTGACTGCAATACTATTCAACCCTCTTTCAGCACCTGAAAAGAATTTTGAATGAATACTTCAGAATTCCACATTAGACAAAAAATTCATACAGTTGATCCAATCACCTTTGGCTGCTTGCTAACTTCATCTTTGAATTGGTCATTTTTAGAAAATTTATTTATTTTTCGTAGTTTATCAGCTGATTCTTCCTCAACTCCTTCTATAACTTCAATATCCTTTGAGTTTTCTACATTGATGGTTGGATTCATTGCTGAATTATTCATCTTTCCTCTCACTTTTATTTTCTGCCCTTGCTCAAATACTCTTTGATCTTCAAAATTGAAGATCGCAATATTAATCTTGAATTTTAGGTCTGTCAATAATCCGATTCTCTTTTTAGATTCAGGGATTTCAGCTTGAAAACCATTAGATTTCATGTAAGCATGTCAATCTGTAAAAAATATCATTTTTGTCATTCCATCACAAAGAACGTCAATCAATTAACTCCATATTCTCAATATTTTAGTAACATTATCCTTACCAATTGTTTTAGTCACATTTAGACAATCTTGCAAGTTAGAGTACTTGCTCTTCCGTAACTTGCTCTTCCTCTGCGTCATCAATAGTATGCTTTTTTATCCCCAATACGTTCAAACGAGTATCACTTCTGATTGTGAACACATAATCCTTACCATCGTCTCTATACTTTGGATCTTGACTACGAGCAAATAGTGCATCAAAATGGATTATCTGAAATTTGATTACAAATTTCATGAAACAACCACAAATGAGCAATTATAACATCCATCAAACAATCGAATAATACATAAAAAAAATATTCAGACTTCAGAACACAAGGTGTAAGTAATTCATTATAAGAATGCTTACATGATCCTGTTTGATGAATGGTTTCACACGAGAGATGTCTTTATCCCATGCAGTCACAGGAATCTCATAACCGCCTTCACATTTTATGAAGAATTTGAAGAGTGAATATTCTTTATGCAATTTTCCGATGTTTGGGTGCTTACAAAATTGCATAAAATAGCATTCGCGCCTCGATCATGAGGTTCCCCGCTTCCGAGCGATTATTTCGACCCTCGCCTGCGGCTCGGGCCGAAAACCAATCGCTCAGAAGCGAGCTACAACCTCATAATCTCGGTGCGAAATCTACTATTATGTAACTCCGTGCGTAAAACTGTGTGTAAAGTTAACTTTTTATGCATGATATCCGTGCCAAAAGTGATGCGTAAAAGCATTCTCGCACAGTTCCAAATCCCATCCGTGCGAGAATATGACATTACTGCACGATTAAGCGTGCGAGAAAGTAACTTTCGCACTACGTTTCTAAGAGAATCAGATCAGTACAATAATGAATTGATCACGATTCTGAAAAGAATTTGGAAACTTGTGAAAATCTATCAGTTAGTCAATTTTTATCGATATATCTTGCAGAATTACTTTTCGCAGCAGCGAATCAACGTAAATAGCGTGATAATGATTCTGTCAAAGATGATCGATTCGTAAATGACATTGCTGCAACAGTTGTGTAAAATTTTTGATTTCATATTTCAGATGGAAGCCTAATAATTTTTTTAAGATACAATTCTGTCATTCAATAGATGATTGACAACTAGATGATCCAAATAGAATGAGCAGGACTCAATAAATTATCATTAGAATTGACCATTGGTGCTAGAGAATATATTCGAGAATCACTCGTAAGATGAACATGTTCTGTTGATATTCTCTAGATATGTTTCTGTCATTCAACAGATGATAGGCAACTAGATGATCAAATCAGAATGAGCAGGAGCTCAATATTTTTATGAAAATTGACAATTGGTTATGGAGAATGAATCCCATGATCACACGTAAAATAGAAAATTTTTTGTTTATATTCTCTAGATGAATTGAAAATAAAACATTTGAATTGGTTCATAACAATATGAGGAGATTGATTCTTCAACTAGGTCAAAATGATTTCATGCATTTTGTATTATGTAGTTGATATTTATGAAAAATGTGCTGTTCATTTAATTTGAGCCATATACTCACAAAAGTATATTTTATGAGTATTTGTGATTTCAATTCAATAAAATCTACTTATTCAAAAGTTTTATCACTGAGTTTTCTTTAGAACCTGAATTTCATCAAACAGAATTTGAAATTTCTGGAAATTGAGAATTTTTTCAATTTGTGCAGCATCGTAATGTACTGGACGGCAAGTTCGTTTTTTGATACATCTTTCAGGCGTTTTTTTCAGTCGGGGGGCTCCGCCCCCCGAACCCCCCGGCGGGGGCTTCGCCCCCTGCACCCCCACCAGGGGCTTCCGCCCCTGGACCCCGCTCTCCTCCCCTTCCAACGCCACCCCCTTACCCCCTGATTCGCCTTGATGTACCAGATCAATAATGGTTAATATAGTGCGTCTTGTGTACTAGTCGAAATTTTGCAGTCCATTCATAATGATCAGGAACTATTTGTCAATCAATGTGATTAAAATTTCAAAAGATTTATCAACGGAATAGAATCGTCTATGGATTGAATGGGAGACAGAACTTCAAGAAACAATTCTAATGATCTTATCGGCTAATGACTTCAAATACCGTGGAGGCACAGTTTTCCGCACGGGTTACATAAAATAGTATAAGCAATACGGGTGGGAAGTTCCCGCACTCTTCCCGGCCACTCGTGCGGGAATCCTCTTTCCCACCCTGATTGCTTAATGTACTATTCTTATATTTATCTTTGACAACCCTTGGATTATGAACTACTGTAACGATTCCAATAATGTCACTGAAAAAAAAAAATTGATGAATGTACAACTAAGATTAAATAAAAATCAAAACCTGTTACATTGTTGTATAATGGTGAGCCTGATTCATGAAATCTTTTCATGAATCATTTTATACCAATCACTTACTTAGCTGCATCCATCGCTTTCAATGCATCCAATACTTCCTGAGAGGTTAGGTACATCTCCGCCGGCCCTTTCATTCGCTCAAAAATATCCGCTGGGTTATATTCCTGGATCATGGAATCTTCAGAGTCTTCAAGATCATACATCATTGATTTTTTCTTCAAAATCCACCAAATCCAAATAACAATCCAACAATGCTTAGAGCAAGAGCGTATACGTTAAACGTTAACCAGATTGCGTCCGTCGTTTGAGTCTCGAGTCGATTATTTTTTGTTTTACGAGCTGCGTATTATGTTTATGGGTACACTTGGTAAAATAAGATCTCGAAGGTAATAACAGATACATAATTAATGTTACACTTATAAGAAAGCCGCGAAACACGAAAATTATTAAAAATCAATGGCAGAGGCGACGAGCGCTGAGAGTGGTTTATTCGAATATGCAGTTCGGGGCGCACCTGGGGCGTTCCAGTTCTCGGACCTCTCTGTCTACATATGATGTCAATGAGTATGAGAATGAGAGAGAGGTCCGAGAAACTGGTACGCCCTGGAGTGCGTAATCGAATCAACCTTAGGTTTTTGCAGCATATGGCCACTTTAGACCCAAAACGGATAAACTAAGTTACGTCGCGATACGCACACGATGTCCGCATCAGCAGCATATAGATGCGCATAGGATCAGCACTAATACTTGCTTGCACATTGTCATTGAAGAAAGTATTAGATTTGATAAGTATTCAAATATGACTTCTCTACCCTATCATCATGTCTAAATCCACCATTTCATGATTGAATTATATTTGAGAATAAATTTGTCTCTGTAACATAAGCTGAATTTTTTATCTAAAATCAAAAAATTAATACATCAGTAACAGCAAGGTAAAAGTTACTACAGTGACTGCATCAAATCATCATTAAGTACATTCATTGCTATCTTTCTTTTTATTTCTTTTTAATCAAAAATTGAACATTGAACAATCAGCGCGCTTGCGCGCGTGTCGAGTTCTAGCATCCATAACTTCTTGATGTGAATAGATGAATCTGAGATCTCCTTTTTTCGCGTGGAAATTTCATTTCAAGTCAACTTATCATCCTTGTACTTGAAATTAAAATTTTTCAGATTTATAGATTTCGTAGCTCAAGACTCAATGACAGGTTTTTTCGACCTCTCAGAGGTTTATCTATCGATGTGGGGCAGAAAATGCTGTCTCAACATGATTTTGAATGTTAAAAATCGTATTTTTTTGCGAAAACTTGGATGTATAGGAGTAATCCCATTGAAAGTGTGATTTTCCGTGTTCCAAGCACGCCCGAGTTTCTACGACTTGGAATGCACTTTATAGAAATTTCCTAGGATGTATTCTATTAGTGCTCAACTATGTTAATAGTTTCTGAGACAATCATAACGTTCCTGTACTTTATAGTGGTTGATAAAGGGTCGAAATGTCAATTCCGTCCCCTGTAGACATTCCCACCTTCGACTCTTGCATTCCCCGCGTAGTAATCGAAAGTATTGGCGACATGTCGCCGAGCTATCGCAAATTCCCATTTGCGACATGTTTACGATAGCTCGGCGATAGCTTGGCGATATGTCGGCGATATCATTTTGCGATAGCTCGGTGACATGCCGCTGAACCTGTATTTGCGACATGTCGCAATTTTTTGTCAATTTTTTGAAAAATGACATGTAAATAATCGATTGAGCTCGTTTTTGTCTTAACTATTCTGCTGATTGAGAGCACAGGGTTGTTCGAATAAAATGTTTGTTCTTTTTATTGAATTTGGAAGAGTTTGTTCGCTACAATGACGGTCTGCATAGCTCGCATCCACATCAATTGGAGTTTGTAAGATTTATCAGTTCTATTTTTGAACAATTAGGAAGACACGATCAATAGCTAAGCGTCCATACATGAAAATACAATTACAGCACTCAATTTTGCGCGTGCACTACGTAAGAAAATATACAGATCTTCTGATGTCAAATACATAGCTCATAACCCAAAAGATTACAAAGATCTCATCAAGATTTGCTCAAAGGCTAATACATCCTCAAAATAAATCGATTTTTCTGGCAATTGAGCGCCTTGGTCGGGCCGTCGATCGGCGTTACGTCTCTCGAAATCATCCGTTCAGCCACAAGTCCTCGGTATTAAATCAGAGGTGCACTGATGACCCGATGCACAATGCAGGGGCCTCAGAAGCTCGCTTAGAAGGTCACCGAAGGAATGGGACGAGAAGATGAACAAACTGACTCGACTGTGGATAGCGTGGGAGGTAGCGATGAAAGTATCACAGATGTAATTCGACCACTTGATCACGATTGCAACGAACAGAGACATGACGATGCAACCGAGTGCGATGATAGTGACGATAAAAGTTCCTGCGGTGATGATGTCGATAGCGATGATAGCACTGATGACGAAGAAGAAGGAGAAGGAGAAGAAGAAGAAGAAAATGACCACGGCTGGATAGATTTCGACTAATATTGGATCATCACGGTGCTCTTGAACCAACTTTTAGTGAAAGGTCTTTGCTCCTCCAAGATTCTTGCGGGATCTTTTTCAGCATGATTTCTGGATCATTCTCCAACAAGAATCAAAATATTTTGTCGAGCTGTTTTTTTTTAAACTCAATTTTTGAAATTTTCGATCGATTGACTCATCTAAATCACATTCATTTGACAAGTTTCTCAGGGTTCAACGTTACAATTATAAGATAACGCTAGATCACATCTGAAATATATAAATTCAACCAAATGTTCAACAGTTGTGGTCGAAATTACTTCCTAATGTAGCATTAATGATTAGGTGACTAACAGAGACGGTATCTTCGTGTTTAACTCTTTGGTAATCTGAAACTCGACGTTTGAAGCTTTTCTTTTGAGGCGAAAATTCCCATATCGGCAATCGTGATCATAAGAAACTGCTTGTCGTGTATGTGAATGGAATACCTCGCCTGTTGAGTGTGAGAGCGCTTCGTCTGTAAACAAAGTCACGTTACACAGACACGAGTCCGTGAATTTTCGAATCTGGCGAAATATCGTAAACAGCGCGAGTATGCGTGGAGGTATCAGATGTAATTTAGCTATCCAGTATCGGGCAACCATCCCAACTATGGTATACAGCTATTGAAGGCTGTTTGTGCGTACACTTCTTGACACGTGTGAGACATATTCGTATCTACGAAACTACGAATTGTGTGAGAAACTATAATCTGTTCCTTACAGTTTTCCTTAGGATTCCTTGACTTCATCTCTCTGTTTGAAAAAGAGAATGAATCTCGATTGTGATCATAACTATGTAAGAATCATAGATGAATAGAAGGATGATATGATGAATAAAATGAATTCAAAGAATTGATATAAATAACATCGAGATTTTCTGGCCCTAACAGTGAATCATTAACAGAAACTTCTACACATGAGAAACTTGTCGAATGAATGTGATTTAGATGAGTCAATCGATCGAAAATTTCAAAAATTGACTCTAAAAAAACAGCTCGACAAAATATTTTGATTCTTGTTGGAAAATGATCCAGAAATCATGCTGAAAAAGATCCCGCAAGAATCTCGGAGGAGCAAAGACCTTTCATTAAAAGTCGGTTCAAGAGCACCGTGTCATATTGTTTTCCCTCGTGTATTGGCAATTCATACGGAGTCGCCCATGCTCACTGGATTATCTAGTCCATGAATGCTCATGACCTTGTGATTAACTGTCGCGTTTTTCTCATTTGATTCACGTCCGGAGGGAGTGTTAGCCAATCGATGATGATTTTTTATTCGTCTCATCATGATTGAGAATATTGTGATCTCGATTTTCTGGAAGAATAATGGATATTTGCAAGTCAAGAAAGTCATTCGAGACATCAGAGAAGTGTGAGCTCTATTGCACGAATTGTAAATAATTTATAGGTGTTTTATATTGATGGAGGGTGGTCGATGGCCGAGAAACGATTGACTGGATGGCTGAACGAATGGATGAGTGGAAGTCTGGATCAACGGGCGTATGACTATCCTTGTCATTTATCACATCATGTTACAAAAGGATGACTATCGTCCGATTTTCTATCCTTCGATTCCTAATAGTACTTCATTCTTGGCGCATCTCATTTTGTACATAACTGTTCACGGACTGGGATTTATTAAAGTGCGACTGGGAATGAGGGAGAACCCGAGTTGTGAAATATGCACGTTCCCTCATAATTTTGATCTCTCTTATTCATCAGAGAGACTAAACGGACTATTTCTAAGTTTGCAGCATGTAGAACACAAATCTAACAGTAATATCTTCGATCAGATTTGAATGGATCTCATGTGAATTTTCGCTGAAAATTGGTTTTAAATTCTTTTGTACGGATCCCAAGGATCGAGATTGGGTTCCGAATTGGACTAACTTATCCCAGGTTGTCGTGAGATGGTTTCCAAATTGTCAGCATATCTGATTCCCATCTAGAACGGAACAATCTCGATCATATCTTAACTGATATCATGTCATTCATCAAGAAGGATGAATCCGGGATGATTTGGCACCAATTTCCATATGGGATTTCAGCTAAAAATGTAGCTCACTCAATACAGAATGTCATATGATAGTTTGGGCAGCATATCAGATTCTGATCTAGGATCAAGCGTTTTCAACCGAATTTGGACTGAGCTTATCTAAATTTTCTCATCTAGCATTTTCAATAATTTTTTAAGGGAAGTCGTGTCAAACTTTGCATGAACTACGTCTCAAATTTCTTGGCACCAGATCCCGTAATAGAGATTCAGTTCAAAATGTAGCTCACTCATCCCAGAATGTTATGGAATAGTGTCTAAGTTGGCAGCATATCGAAATCTCATCTAGAATCCACCATTTCCAATCATATTTGGACTGTACTCGTGTCAAGTTTTGCATGAACCGCGTCCTAAGTTTCTTGGCACCAGATTCCGGATTCGAGATTCCGTTCAAAATGTAACTCGCTCACCACAGAATGTTATGAAATAGTTTCGAAGTTGGCAGCATATCGGAATCTCATCTAGAATCCACCATTTTTAATCATATTTGAATCGAAATCGTGTCAAATTTTGCATGAATCGCGCCTTGAATTTCTTGGCACCAGATTCTGTGATAGAGATTTAGTTCAAAATGTAGCTCACTCATCCCAGGATGTTATGGAATAGTTCCTAAGTTGGCGGCATTTCGGAATCTCATCTAGGATCCAGCGTTTTCAATGATTTTCTAATCGAAGTCGCGTCAAATTTTGCATGAATTGCGTCTCAGATTTCTTGGCACCAAATTCCGGGATGGAGACCCAATTCAAAATTTCGCTCACTCATCACAGCATGGAACGAAATAGTTCATAAGTTGGCAGTATATCGGAATCTCATCGGGATCCAGAATTTTCGATCATATCTGGATCAAAATCGTGTAGAATTTTGCATGAATCGCGTCTCGGATTCCTTGGCACCAGATTCCGTGATAGAGATTCAGTTCATCATGTAGCTCACTCATCCCAGAATATCATGGTATAGTTTCTAAGTTGGCAGCATATCGAGATCTCGTCTAGAATCCACCATTCTTGATCATATTTGAATCGAAATCGTGTCAAATTTTGCATGAATCGTGTCTAAAATTTCTTGGCACCAGATTCCGTGATAGAGATTCAGTTCAAAATGTTGCTCACTCATCCCAGAATGTTATGAAATAGTTCCTACGTTGGCGGCATATCGGAACCTCATCTAGAATCCATCATCTTCAAAAATTTTTTGATCGAAGCCGCGTCAAATTTTGCATGGAGTGGATGCGCGATCCCCTGGCACCGATATGCAGGATCGAAATTTAGCTCAAAATGTAGTTTACTCATCCCAAGATGTCATGGAATAAATGAGTTGAAAATCTTGAAATCGATCGCGGAGGACTAAGGTCTGTGTTTTATCATCCTCACAGACCTTAGTTCCTCCACGATCGATTTCAAGATTTTCAACTCATCAATTTGGAATAACTGAGGACGATTCAAAGTTCATTACTTCTATGTCATGGAATAGTTCTTAAGTTGGCAGCATATCGAATTCTCATCTGGAATCAGGCATTTTCAATCAAATTTCTACCGATATCGTGTCAATTTTTGCTTAGAATGAATCTTAGATCCCTTAGCACCGATTCCCAGAATCGAGATTCAGGTTGAAATGGAGCTCACTCATTCTAGAAGGTCATGGAGTAGTTTGCAAGTCGGCAGCATATGGAATTCTTATCTAGAATCAGGCATGTTCAATCGAATTTCGACCAAACTCGTGTCAATTCTCGAATAAACTTGATCTAGAAATTGCTGGCACCAATTCCTCGCATCGGGGTTGGGCTCGAACTTCTGCTAGCCATTCTCTAAATATGACTAAACCGTTTCCGACTTGGCAGCATATCAAAATCCCACCTAGAAACTGTCATATAGCAATGTTGGCAGTGCTCGAGGGACAGTTCGAGCTAATAGTAGATCTGAGAGCTGTCAGCACCAATTCCTAGACGTGGGATTCAGCTTGAAATCTTGTTAGTCAAGAACGTAATACACCACAAGTATTCTCAACATGGCAGCAGAATCGCGAACTACCTCAAAACCGTGATTCTGTCGAAATTCTCACAGTTTGGCATTCGGTTATGAACAAAAGTTGGTGTCCAGGATCTCAGCATGTATTCCAAGACTCTGGATTGGGTTAGCAAATTTGTTCATCCAAATCAAAATACGATAGAATCTCCGCAAATTTGGCAGCAAGTCAAAATCTCGTCAAAAATGAATCATCTTGAATCAGATTCGGACTGAAATAGGGTCAATTTTTGCATAAAATTGATCTAGGAATTCCTGGCACCAATTTCTCGCATCGGGGTTGGACTCGAACTCCTGCTAGCCATTTCCAAAATATGACTAAACCGTTTCCGACTTGGCAGCATATCAAAATCCTACCTAGAAACTGTCATATAGCGATGTTGGCAGTGCTCGAGGGACAGTTCGAGCTAATAGTAGATCTCGAAGCTGTCAGCACCAATTTCTAGGCGTGGGATTGAGCTCAAAATCTTATTAGTCAAGGACGTAATACACCACAAGTATTCTCAACATGGCAGCAGAACCGCAAACTACCTCAAAACCGTGATTTTGGTGAAATTCCTACATTTTGGCACTCCATTATGACCAAAATTCAGCCTCAGGGATCCCAGCACTTGTTTCCGGACCCGGGGTTGGGCTGAATTTCCAGGTATGCGCACAAAGAATGTCTATCAAGTGTTTCCCAGGTGGCAGTAGGACTCATGCCCCGGACACCCCAAAGCCATTTTTCGGTATAATTCGTGTTAATTTCTTCTTTCTGCATTCAACTCCTCCTCCCTCTACCTTTTCGCATTTGAGTGAAAAACAGGTAGGCACATTTTTTAGCTTAGGAAATTACGAAGAAGATCCATTTTGTTTCATCTCGATAGCTCATGAATTCGAGTGAAGCGGATTATCCGGCAGAGTTGAGTCCCCAGAAGTATAGTGCGGTGGCTCCAAGGCATCAGAAGGCGAGCCATATTGGGGCCTCGTCGTCGCGCGCGCGTTGCGCGAGCCGTTGAGCGGCCGTCTTGGACATCGAATTTTCGGAGAAGATTAGTTGTGATAGATTCTCGGAGTAGTGGACGGACAAGCTGTGCTCCACGGAGCACAAATATAATTCGCGAGTGATTGAACAGAGTGATATGGCCATTTTGTGAAGTGTTGATTTTTTTCAGACATTTTTGATGTCTCTGTGGTCCATCATATGAAATCTCCTACCAGTGGGAGGTCCCAAAAATATTCGGAGTCGCCTACAGAGCTATTCCTGTTCCGCCTTTTGATTCCACCAGAGCATCGGGATCATGATCCTTTTTTACTAAGTTGTATATATGGGCGTTTCTCTGGAACTCTTACACCGGCTTGAATACAGCTATGGATGTTGATATAAGAGAACAATCAAATCTATCGGCCCCAATCGAAGTGGAAATATCATCATTCAAGTCTCAATATGAGATATCTTTGGCCTCTGTATGATCAGAAAAAGTTGGTTCGTTCTAGCTCACTCAAAGAGAGAAAATGTGCGGAAGATCCTGTGGAAATACTTGGTACTCTCGTGCAGTCTTACGGATATTCTGGTGATGCCGCGCTATTTTTCGGGTTGATTCAAGCTGCATTTAGTGGAGAATATATTGAAGAAAAATGGCCCCGAAGCGCGATGGTGTGCTACCAATTCAGCCAAAACTGTATGACTTCGAAAATTGGGGATGAAAAATCAATCATGTCTCGTTCAACTCAAAGATGATTACGCCAAGCTCCTGCCGTGACTCTGAACGCAATTTCTGAAATGCATATCTAAAGTAGATACAATTGCAAAGATTCTGCGGAAAGTCTCGTGTTGGTGCGATATTTCTGTCTAGAATACGACCGTTCTGAAGTGAGATAGAAAAAACGTGACTCACGAAAAAAATTCAGTTCTTTTCATCCCACATTGGCGGATAGAGGTCCATGTTGATAAAACCAATTGTGATCGAATACCCTGACCTTACGAGGCTGCAAAAAGGCCAAGGCTTCCGTTGTAATCGTCAATCTTGCCGAATAATTGCTTAGGAATTTCTGGAAAATCGGCGAAAAACTCCTTTTTGTTCGACTCATTAACGTGATTTTGGCGATGCCACTTACTCTATATTAGTTTCAATAGTGGATTTGTAACTTTCAATACTACACAAATATGTGAGCAAAAGGTCCCAGGTGTGCGGTGAGCGGTTTCCATTTTTCGTTTTTCAACGATTTTCAGCGAAGTGCAAAAGTTCCAGAGAAACGCTCATATCTCGAGTTTGGCTCGAAATAATGCGACGCAGTTTGCATCACTCTAAAGATCTTGGAAGAACCTTCCGAAATTGTCCTCGAAGATTTTCGTCCAACTATTTCAGGCTCTGATCAGGCAAAATTCGGAGGAATTAGGCTGGCCTCATGATCTCCAAAAGCAATTTTTCTAACTTCCCAGAGATATGATCTCTCATACAAAATTGCGCGATCTTTGCGATGAAACTAGTCCGAATTTATTATTTTTCTTCCTGTTTTATGCGTTGTTTGGTCAATCTTCTGATTCTTTACTTTCTGATCATTCAGAAGATAGAGATTCCCGAGCATGCGCATGGTCTGACAAATCTCAAAGTAGTTTCAATCAAAAGCTGAGGAAATTTTCTTCAAGATGACCTCCTGCGGAACTCAATTTGATCGGCTGTGATTGAAGATACATGATTCTTTAGACATCAAGATTATTGACACCACTCACAGCATGGATGCACGAAAAGGTCTCAAGGCTCTAGTTCACAATGGATATAGGTCATCTCACTCTGGCCATTTTTTTTTCCAATGAAGTTGCCGTAATTACTGACTAGGAACATGAAATTGACAGTAGTAAAGCAGAGCAAAGTGAATAGCAATAGCACAGGGTCATTTTGAGGGAAATCCCCTCAATTTTTGATTGAAATCACTCCGAAATCCAGTACACTGCGCACATGCGCAGGAATCTCTGTTTTCTGATGGGTCATAAAATGTAAAATCGAAAAATTGACCAAAAAACGCGTAAAACAGTGAAAAACAATTTCGGACTAGATTCATCGCAGAGATCGTGCAATTTGGAATGAGAACACATATTCTCAGAAAGTTAACGGAGATTCCTCTTCGAGATAATTAGGCTAGCCTGACTTTTCCTGATTTTGTTCGATCAAAACCTGAACTAGCTGAACGAAAATCTTCGAGGTCATTGTCGATAGCTTCTTCAAAGGTTTTCGAATAATGCAACTACGTAGCATCATCTTGAGCCAAACTCGACATCTATGCAATTGAGTTAAAAGAGATCATGATTTAGATGATCTGATGGAATCAAGGAGCGAAACAGAAATCGCTCCGTATGCGACTGAGAAATTTTTTTGGGGCCTCCCAGTGGTTGAAATCTTCATATTTCAGACCACGGAGTCGAATCAAAACCGCGGGAAACCGATCCGAGACATCACCAGCACTATTCTTTATGTGTCGTCTTCCAATGGAATTCATCTACTATTTTCATCCGCAGGTTCCTGCTGCTCTACCCGTTTCAATTCACTCTCATCCGTCATCAAATCTACTCACAGCATTCCTATTTGTCCCAACCTGGAGATTCGTCGTTGTTCCCTCGATCGTCGAAACAAAACGATATCGCTCCAATCCGGTAGCTCTTGCGATTGTATTCGGCTCAATTCATTCTGAACCCGATGGTGGAAATGGCTATCGAGATCTCTATCCGCGGCAATATGGAGAAGCAATATGGAATCGAGGCTAGCCGATCCAAATCAATACTGTTTCAGAACGCAGATTTCAATATATGTTCGCAGAACTTGTACTTCATTATCTGCTCCACCCAGAGAATAATGTTTAATCATGGTTCTAGCGTGCTCCAGCATTGCTAAGCCGGATCTTGGGCTGTGGTTCATTGACGTTCTTCAAATCGTTCCAAGCATGAGAAGTCATAGATCCAACTCGATCATCTTTTCCTATATCTTCAATGTCAAGAGAATCACAATGCATGACAATATACATACGACAGAGCAAAGGCTGTGCTTGAGAGAACCCACGTTTTTTTGATTTAGCAGAAATTCTTCCCGCGCATAAATGGAAGATTACTCAAGTGAGGTTCGATAATTTCCAACGTGTTCCGGCTCTGGTTGTAGATCTTGAAAGAAGCTTTCAAATGAGTTAAGATACGTTGGAAATTGACGAATGCGAAGTAAGTAGTCTGCTGATAATTGCTTGATGTTATGTAATTGAAGAATAAATTGCGTGAAAAACGATTATCCGAAAGTCAGCAAAATCGAGTCCAATACCAAAACTGCTGTGCACACATATTGGTTATAACATGAACAACGGGAAATCATCACGACATAAGCCACTGGATATGTCCCCGCTGTTGGACGTGAGCTGGAACTCAATGAAAAGTGGATCCCACGGGTGGGGCCCGTCGCACACGGGGCACAGTGGGGTCAAGAAGTTCTTGAATAATTCGCCATTACGTGAATTCGCAACCAATCGAAATATGCGCAAACAGAAGACTTTTGGATGAATGAGAACAACCTCCTGCATCTGCGCATATATCGATTGGTTGCAAATTTACGTAAAGGCGAATTGTTCGAGATCACCTTGGCCCCAGTGTGCGGGGGAGGACGCGTGGGCCCCACCCGTGGTGCCCATCGCAGCACACGTGTAGACAGCATGAGATTGACGATAAAGTCGCCCACCCGGGCGCCCACCGCGAGAGAATTTTTTCCCCCAAAAATTCAATTTTTGGGGAATTCAAAAAATTCAACCCGGAATTATTTTATTCAATTTTGTTTCCTCTTATTTATGAAAAATTACGTCCTTTGACTATATTGATAGAAAAATATATGACAGACGATTATTCATTGATCTCGTGTTTTTCTTCCATTCCAACACCCAATTTTCCCGCGTTGATGAATCGAGCAGTCGCATCAATCATCTCATTATATAACTCACCGTTGATGAGTGCCCCATCATTATATTTTAGTTATCTTCGGATCAGGGAATATATATCTAATTTGAATGAACAAATGGAGGTTCAAGGTAGTACTAGAGGTCCTGATAAGTCCAAGTGCAGATTAGACCCGCGCTTGACTCGTTTCCGCCCGTCTATATAGGTATAGTAATGTACACAGCAGACAATAACCTTGCCCCGAAAATGCCGGAAGTAGTGACATATTGCCTCTGATCTTTTTTGGTAGGCTCCTAATCGTCGATTTGTTCGTTGCTCTGCATTTTTCATGCACTCTCACACCTGTGTGATCAATCCCGTGGAAATCTGATAGTTAGAGATGAGTGTATCGACCGTTTTCCGTAAGACGCCGTGTTGATTGGCTTTCACGAAATTACCCAGAAATTGTCTCCCCGACTCCTAAAGGTTTCAAAATTTTGACTGTGTCCATTTGATACACTTATACACCATTGTGCCGGATCTCGTCGTTTTCTGATAATTAATTCAAGTACCGCTAGAACTACCTTAATAACCATATCCTGTACTCTCCGTATAGAAAATGGTGATAGAGATACTAAAGACAGTACGTCAGATGATTTTTTTTGCTTCAAATATAGAGAACATATTGATGGAAAACTGACTTATGAAACTTCGTTTTGAAGAATTGGTGATTCAAACTCGCACGAAGTGGAGATTTGACATTGGAATCGTCTTCTAAGCATTTTTGTTCACATCATTCGCATTGATCCTTGATATTCCCTAGTTTCCTCCAAAAATTTTCCATCAAGTGTAAGGAGGAGGTTGTGAGTGGGATGTATCTGAAATTTTTCCGAAAAATCATTTCGGGTTTTCGGGAAAACAAGAATATAAAATTGAATTTTTGGGGGAAAAAAATTTCTCCCAGCCACCCGGGCGGGCGACTTTATCGTCGATTTCGTGCTACCGTCTGGGCGCCCGCCCCGGCGCCCGCTTGGGTGGCCACCCATTTTCAGTGGGGAGGCGTTCGGTACAATTTTGCATTTTCTATTCCAGAGCGCTTGGCTAATGACTCAATATAACTCTGTTACCAGGATGGCTTGCGCCACGAGGCAACTGAGTGGGCCACAACAGTGGTTCATACGTTAGAAGGTTGG
The DNA here is from genome assembly GCA_029851415.1 of Eretmocerus hayati. Taxonomy (NCBI): domain Eukaryota; kingdom Metazoa; phylum Arthropoda; class Insecta; order Hymenoptera; family Aphelinidae; genus Eretmocerus; species Eretmocerus hayati. The sequence continues at coordinate 68,929,474 of CM056744.1, read as the reverse complement.
TGGCCCTGAAAAGGGCCGATTGGGGTTTGGGGGTTAGCCCTGAAAAGGGCTGATGTCGCAGTTAGGTGTTTCCCGGAGTCTACTCCGAGACGAAGCTTGGATGGTACTCGTGCGGACTGGTCTGAGCGAGCTTTGCTGGAACCGTGGGAGTCGCTCCAGCGAACTCCATCGAAACCCCAGGGTTAAGACGCGCGCCATTGGGGCCAACATCGCGTGCGGCTGGCGGTTCCCAAGATCCTGGGTTGAGGCTCCGATCCGCAGGAGGCTCGGCTATCAGCGTTGTCGTCGTCCGATCCGGTTGGGTCCGTAGAGCTTGTCACGGACATCCGGGGTGGCCCTGGGTCGAGGGTGGTCTCCGACGTGATGAGTCCGCCCGAGCGACGTAAGAGCTCCCGGGCGCGTTAGTGCCGAAGAAGCTTCAAACATCAGCCCGAGGGACAGATATGGACTGCCACTAGGTCGGAACACTCCCGAGCGCGTCAGCGCTGTAGAAGTGGACCTGGGTGTGGGTACCCGTCCGGTGGTCTCCCGAGCACGACAGTGCTGTAGAAGTCCAGCCGGAGGGGCCGTCGATGAAGTTGGTTGAGGCACCGGTTTTGAAAACACGGTGCTCTGATTCTGTTGCGGGCAAGGATGGACGCCACCTATCGGTGGCGTGACGAACTGCTCGGGCTTTTGAGCCACCCGAGGCTATGGTGTGGGAGAGGAGATGAGGAAGGGAGATTGTGCGCAAGGCGTGGGATTTGGCAGCTGGTAGCAACTCTTCTGATCTGAAGCCATGACGTTATTCTCATAATCATAAACGATTCTCATACCCAGATAGGTCTCGATTTCATTCATATTTTCCATCTTGAATTTCTTCGTCAACCTTCATGTAGTCCAGATATTTCAAAGTTTCGCCACATATCAGTGCATCGTCAACATACGGAATTAAATAAACCACTGCTCCTTGAGTATACATATATGATATACAAACAATAATCAGAATCACTCCTTGTGAATCCTATACTTCTGAGGTACTCATCAACACAATCAAACCAAGCTCTTGAGCTTTCGGATGGACCATGAAGTGCTTTCATCAATCTACAAACTCCATCTGTTCCATCTTCATGATCTGGAGATTGTTTCTACTGACTTTACAGTTCTATCCAACAATGATTCATTCGATGGATGATCAATCCATTCTGACAACAATACGCCAACAAAAGTTCCAGAGTTTGCATCTTAGCTACCGATGAATATATGTCTCGAAGGATTTCACTTTGTGGGAAACCTCTCACTACAACTCTGGCTTTATATATAATATTCGGTTCAAGGACGAAGACTTATTCCATATCTAGAGCTCTTTTACCATCTGGTAATCCTATTCATTCATGAGTTCCATTCTTCTCTAGGCATTGAATCTCTCCATCCAGAGCCTTACTCCGATTTTCAGATTCATCACTCCTACTGGCTTCAATGTAACTCACTGGACAGTTTGCATTCTTATAATTTACATGAATCACATTATCTCAAACATGAGAATCATATCTAGCAGGTTCTTGCCTTGATCTTTCAGATCTTCTCAGCCCTGTCTTCCTATCATTCTCATCCTCAGGAATGTAATTCTGCTCAAGTATTTCATGTTTCTCAGAATCATCTGTATCAGTAGGATTCTCACACTCACCCAAGCTAGTATCACTTTCGGACTCGAATTTATCATCTTTCCCTGTATAGACTACTGAATTCACATCTTCTTCTATCATTCCAACGCGTCGAGCTAACACAACTCTGGTCCCAATCAAAAACCTTTACTCAACTTTTTCATATCCAACTAAAATTCCTATATCAGCCTTGCTATCCCATTTTGAACTTCTTCTTGCTCTTGGCTCTCTGACAGATACTTTACTCCTATATAAACGCAAATCACTTATATATGGTTCTTGACCTGCCATAATTCCCCAAGGAGTTGTCTCTTCTATGGAGTTTGCCAGAGTTTAATTTTTAAGATCAGCTGCAGTTTTTGTAACTTGAGCCAGATTCTGAGGTCCGATCCAGCTTCAGAAATTGAACATCAGCGCCATCCATTACCGAACGATTGTATCGCTTGGCTGTTTCGTTCAGCTCGTTATAGTGAGCAGGATATGGCTCTATACATATATCTCGCTCCCTACAAGAGATGAAAGATCTATCTATTCATGTACTCTCTGCCATCATCACATATTGAGATTTTCATCATGATCCCCGTCATATTTCCAACATAATCAACGTAGTCTACAGAACAGTCGAAAATATTACTCTCTAACTTGCTTGTACACACCCTTGGAGCTTTACCATAATCATCAACTAAGGTAACGAAATACTTCCCCCCATTCAAACCAGTAGTATTGTGAGGCCCATTCACATCGCTATGAACTATTTCTGAAACTTCATTCGCTCTCTGGCGATTATTTTCAGAGGGTGGATTATGCATTCTGTTCTGAATGCATTTCCCACATCTCTAAGCTGCAAATTCTAACTATTACGGGATTCCTTTCACCAAATGTGCTTCTGATAAAATATCCAACTAATTGGAATTAACATGTCGTAATCTCCTTTGGAATCAGTCCTTGACGGTGATTCGATTTTGTGCTGCCTTTCCAGTTGAATTCATCCCTGATTTTACTCGGTCATTGTACATCTTATACAGACCATTTTCTTTGTATGCCATTGCAATTAAGTTCCCATTCTTCGAATTGAAAATGTCTGAACTTGGACCACGTGATGCTCTTGTTACGGGCACAAGCTACACAGGCGCCTGCAATTCAAGTGAATCACATTCGAAAGCCACCGCTTGGTGTGGCCTCACTAGCTCAGTCAACAGCGTGTCAGTCTTCTGATCAAGAGGTCACCGGATCGTTTCTCGGTGGCCGCACTTTTTACTCGTCGCATGAAGGAGAATAATATCGTACACTATCTCGTTCAAATCAGTCACTCCAGCCTAGCTAATAAAATTTCTATCCATTCCTCTCACTAGATATACATTATCTATATCGATACTTTCCCCATCCCATACCCTGAAAATATACTCACAACACTATCTACTCTCATAGCCTCCAAATATCTACCATCACCAATTTTTAACCGGAAGTGGCTCTTCCTTCTTACTTTTGTCTGACTCAACTAAATTGGTCAGACAAAAGTAACAGTCGTGAACGTGATCCCTTGGTTCTCTCCATATTGTTGGGACGGAGAAGTTTAACTTTCTCTCTGATTTTGAAACTAATCTAGTAGCACAAGTAGTGCATATCACGCCTGGTACCTAAGATTTGTTGATATTGATAATTCTGAAACCAAAGTATTTTCCATATGCTTCTTGATAGTGGGACGAGAAGGGACGGGTATCCAGCGCATATTCGCTGCATACGTAACAGAACTTATTAGGGTTATTGGTACACTAAAACTGTCGCTGCATTGCTATTTCGAATGGCGGCTGAATAGAAGACCACACTCAATTGATTTTGAACACGAATGAACGTGATTCAAATGAATCGTTTGAGTCGCGTTTCATTGTACCCTTGTATCTTGAACGGATCACTTCTAGAGAAGATAAGAGGAATCCGGCATCCATCTAGCGGTGAGAATTTGAAAGTTGGCCTGTGTTGAGCTCGTATCTTGCTTTAAGCTGGACTCGACAGTCGACAGTGATCACCTGCGGGTAATATTCCTGAACCTAACTTCATTTCATACTCAAGGTTCGCATATATCAGTTGTGTACATGAAAATCTACGAGCTACGTATGCGTGAGACCCCAGCCAATGCCATTACGATGCTGCTGCGACGTGCTCGAAAACGTTGAAAAAATCCCTGGCCGGAAAAATTCCAGGCAGCTGTCACTCAAAATGGCTATTGGGTCACATTTTTTGTCAAAAGTATAGGTCAATATGAACAAAATGAGTTATTGTAGGTTCCATTTGGATGCTTTTTGTCCATTTTATGAGCATTTGAAGATTTATTGCGGAATTGGTCGAATTTTGCTGATAGCAACTCGAAAGATTAGCTCATCACGCTTCTGAGGTGCATCCTAGCCCCCTAAAACCACTGCCTTCGTGTTCAGCAGGTCAAAACACGTAGGAAAACATACCTTGGTATGCATTTTGACCAATAGGTACTCCCTGGCTAAATGATCATCAACTTGAAAAATTGGCAAAAAACGCTAAAAACGCCGTTTCTTGGAAAATCAGTTTTTTGCGATTCAAAAAAAAATTCTGAAGTGTAGGAGCAAAACTGAGGTCGGATTCGGATTCTGCGGTCGAAAATACACAAGGAAATCATACTTTCCTAGGGGGGACATTCCGACCCCCAAATTTTGTTCCTCAGTGTAATGTGTAATTCCCTCAAACCTTTTGGTTGAATGGATAAAATTAGGAAAAACCGGATTTCCTGTAGAAAAATATATTCAAAAGTTCCCAAGTTCCTGAGCCCCATGTTGTATGACGGAGAGTCTGTACCTCTCAAACTCAATCTGTTCAATTAATCATTCAATCAGGTCAACGGAATGACAATGTAACTCGACAATTCTTCACTTACGGATCTCTGAGGAGTTTTACTGTGTCAGCAGATTCCGACATGAGTGGATTTACTGATCTTCAAGTGCGAAATCTAGTATCAATTGGATCGATTGAGGTTGGTTGATGTGAAGATTATGTGTTTGAGAGATAGACGACCTCTAGAACAAATCCTTTCTCGGATCTCATAATTCACAGAAAATCGTTCTTCATAGTTATGAGAGGAAGCATACACCTCTCTTCTTGGACGTTCTCGAAGGTAACTCAAGAACTCGGAAACGATCGGATTGATTTCAGATGATTAAAGCAAATATCATACGTTTCATACATAGTCGTACTCCGGGAAGAATCTGTTTTCGACTCTTCTGATTACCAGGTAAAATAAAAATCGTTCCTCACAATAATAACAATGGAGATACTCCCTTTCGAACATTCACAGCCTCTACAGTTGATCCTCGGAATCCGTGTAAAATCGTGGTGAATCGTTTGAAAGTCGATCTCCTGCATGTTGGCGAGAATATAAAGTGCTCTGGTTCGGCTCAAATGACAGGTGATTGATAGCACAATAGGTGAGAATGATTGTCATTACTACAGAAGTCGCGATACCTAGCTTTGAATCAAGATTTCCATCGTATTTGTGATCCAAATCCGTGTGAAATCGTGGTGAATCGTCTGAAACTTGATCTCCTGCACGTCTGCAAGAATTGACAGTGCTCTGATTTGGCTCAAATGACAGGCAATCGATAGCAAGTTGAGTGAGAATGATTGTCATCACTGCAGAAGTCCCGATACCTAGCTTCAAATCGAGATTTTCATCGTATTCGTGATCCAAATACATGTAAAATCGTGGAGAATCGCCAGAAACTTGATCTCCTGCACATTTGCAAGAACGTACAGTGTTTTTCTCGAGTTTTTATGGTGTTGATCTCATATTCGCTCATGTGGAAAGTACTCTGGTAATTGCAGAGGAGCGTAGAAATGGTATTTATGATCCAGAATCATGTTATGTCTCGTTCATTCGCCTTATTTTCGTGTATTCCTGAGATCACCGACCAGGAAAGGTTTGCGGCAGAGGCACTTCCGAAAATCATTCGAAAAAGTTTCCTAATCTCTCGAATATGCTTTCCAGTCATTATCAATATGATGTGGCATCCATTCGGTCAGGAGTGGATCACTAGTGAATCAATTCGAATAGGGGAGAGCAGGGTATGCCGGGCATAGCTAATTAAAACCCGTTTGGCAACTACGATTTTCACTATAATCGGATCTGCGACTGGTCATTCGACAGAGAAACATCTCAGGAATGATGAGATATTCTTTTTTAAATTTTTTCACTCGCACATTTTCAAAGAAATGCTATTTTCTAAACCTCAATCATTGGGGCACGATGGGTAATCGCGGGGTATAGCGGACAGTCGTGTAGGGTATGATGGACACTCACGATTTTTAAGTATAATAATAACACTACACATACAGAATTGTTGTCATCCGCATATTTGAACATTTTTCCACCTAATCTGATGCCTCGGGTCCATGTCATGCCGTGAAATGATGGTAAAACTCGATAATTCAACAAAAAGATGTCACAGCTCGGATCTCACTCGCTCGCACACACGAGTTTATTATGCATTCTAGATGCATGGCACGAATCTGGTGGTCATATTATGTGATACAGCTTCTAATCCACCACCCACGGCATTGATAGCACTCACTTTTCACTCACATCGAGGTAAAATTATCAATAATATCGATGAACAATCACATCCGTGGTGCAGCGAGAGCAGAATATCAACAAGGCGCCGCGGAGGTCAGGTTAGGTTGGGTGGCGCCATGCGGCTTATGTGCTGTGGCTGTATGTTGGAACTGGCCAACGCGCCCCACTTTTTGCGTCCATCATACCCCGTTCCACTCACCTTCGTATTACCATTATTGCTCAAAAACTACTCATCGGATCACTTCGATTCAAATTGGATATTGAAGCTAACGAACAAAGCTACCGATGAGAGATGGGTAGCCAAGTATTTTCGATCAAATTGGCGCACGAACGGTAGAGTGCATACAGGCGTGACACGCGATATTTTACCTCGAATTTTGACATACGATTTTGAAGGGTCAAAACATATTGGAATTTTTTGTAACTCCCCAGGGAGAAACTAGGTGATACACTGATGCGAATTCATGAACATTCACATTTTTAAATATTTTTTTGTATTTTATAACTGGGGTGCCCAAATTTTCGAGCTGCCCACCATACCCCGCTCTCCCCTACTCGTCATTTTGCATTATTTCACGTTTGCGCTCATCATAATCCTGAGGCACCGGAAAAGCTCTGATGGAATTCCGCGTAGATACAGCTGTTACAGCATCAAAGAACGAAGAGAATTCCTCTTAGATCATGTCAATTGGTTGAGAATTTGCGTGGAGGCGGTTTCTTTGGTAATTTTTGTTTTTGGACCCACTGTGGTCGACATTGACTCGTATTCACTGTGCCCAGTGCACATCGCGTCGCGATTGACTGCGCAAGTTCACTCATACACTCACACATATCATAGGTCTACACTTTTATTTCTCATTCTCAATCTCAAGTCTTCCCTATTCTTGTAATTTCTGTCTGGACAATATACTTCTCCTACTCTTTTGAGGTATCCGGCTGTGACGAGGTAAATCGCCACACGCGCTAGAATCATATAATGAGCCATAAGCAGCCGAAAAGTAGAAAGAGCGCGAAGAGAGAGGGAGAGAGAGAGAAAAGAAAGATCAGCTGTCATCACCGGCGCCGTCGTCGTCGTCGTCGTTGATGGTCAGCTTGGCGCGAGCCGTGAAGACGAGAAGTCGCGATCCGACGGGCGACGTAAATACCCGCGCGCGAGAATGTGTGCGTGCGTGAGTGTATATTGCGACCGGCCCCGGTCGTCGGCCATGTGCGAGGTGTGAAGAGTGTGCCCCAGGTGTGCAGCGTAGCCGAGGAGCCGATCCACCCGAGCCCTGGCCAACGAGATACGTGGAGCAAAGTATACGGGGATATGTCGGTTAGGATGCGAGGCCCCGGCCCGGGCTGTATGCAGTACGGTGAGTCTCTCTCCCTTCGGAGCGCTCTCTCTCTCTCTCTCTCTCGCGCGTTAGGTAGAATTATTATTGATGCGTAATAAACGCGTAATATTTATATGTCTTTTACATGAATATCTTCCTTATGTATTTCATGTTACTAAATTATCGAAGATCACGGAGTGGTGATCCACAGCCAACATAAAATCTAGCGTCTGAGTAAAAGTTATTTATTAGTTATATTTATATACAAAGAGAATGAACACATTTTCCTAAAATTCCCCATCCCTTCAGGTTGAGATGAAGCAGATATGGGTGATTATTCAAGGCTCGTTACCCTATCGCATTGGCGCCCAACGTTTAATTGATTATTGTACTCTGAAATTTTAAGTAACGCGTTTCGCGCGCAAAATTTGGAGCAATAGCTCAATTTTATTCGAAAAAGCGTCACAAGAAATGAAAAAGAGTGCAGTAATTAAAAATCCACCCCAAAATCGAGCCTAAAAGTTTTAAAATGAGTAAAGTAGTCAATTTTCAGTTAAAATCGTTAGAATTTTTTGAATCTATGTAAAAATTTGAGAGACATGAAATCGATAGAAAGCGCGCCAAGGCCAAGCTTAGCCGGCAAAAGTTAGAGTCAAGTACCTCACGCGTAAATATAAGATCGCGTGATGCGTATATAGATATACCAAGCTCCGTAAGCGTCAACACAAGTCGATGGCAGGTTTTTTTTTTCTTCTACTCTCTATATTGGGAAGAGAATTACTTTTGGATTTCAACAGCCGAATAAAGGCATAGCAGGTCTAACAGACATATATAAGTAAATACAGATATAGAGTTAGCATTTAAATTTTGCCTCGACCAGTTTCCACGCCTGCGTCTGACCAATTTTTAATGATATGAGAATATGATAGGAGAATATTTTGTATTGATAGAATAATGAATAATTGCGTGATTCTCACACGTGTGATATTGAAGTGATGAATTTTTTAAGAGAGTAGACATTTCTGATTTCTGGCCCGTCTAAATTTTTAAGAAGTGAGAAATATTTTTTTTTTTGTGACAAAATGGCGGGAGCTCACATGGATAGCCACATAGTGGACGATTTCATCGATGATATTGATGAAGAATCGCTAGATGAGGGTTTGGGTGAACTCTTGCTCTCGCGTGAAGGAACATTTAGGGCGCGAATAGAACGGTTGCGTAGACGCGTTCGCGGCGAATATAACGAGACAGATTTCGATAAATATTTATTGATGGATCTAGCTGAATTAGAAGTCGCGCGGATGGAGGCTTTGCCGAGATTTTTACGCAAAACCACACAGACAGCTCATGATAGGCGTTCAATCCTCAATAGATATGAGGAGGACGATATTTTTGCGAATAATATAAATGATGAAAATATGACTAGGCGCAATCACCGAGTGCGAAGAAGCTCATTACGCGATGAATTAGCGGATGTGCAAGAGAATGCACAGCGGCGATCGGCGTTAGTTCAAAACGACGCGCGCCCAGAAATTCAAAAAGCTGACGAACCGCCAACTAAATTTATTACGTTGCGAGATGAAAATGGCAGGTTATATGAAATTCCTATGCAGATCGCGGATAGTTGGAAAAATTTGCCAGACCGCGAAAATGCTGAAAATCAAATCATCCGTGAGAATATTTTGGATCAGACGGTGCGTTTTCAAAATAATGCGAGATCGAGCGCGCCATTACAATCGAATACCCAACGACAAGCGAAAGAGCCAAGCACTGAGCCACACAGTAACACGCACACAACGACAGATTCGAACAGACCCAAAAGGCGTAGTCAAATTTTACGCGAGCAATTACAGCAAGCATTATTAGAAGAGGAATATGAATCGTGCGGTGTTAGAAATAATTCGTATAAGGGTAATGAAACGAGGCAAATCGAGGACGACGAGGGAATTTCTTCTAGCGATAGTGAGAATGAAAATTCTCAGAACCAAGGGGAAAATCTGAGACCCTCTTTGCCAAGACTCAGCGGCCATTCGCGCGTGAGTTGGGCAGCGGACGTAAATCAGGCACCGCAGCCGAAGAACACGCAACAAACACAAGCAGCACGTTCAGATTTTCACGCACATACACAAAATAGAAACGATAGAAATAAAGCTGTGACGAGAGATCTCACGCGTACAGTAAAATCATGGAATCTTAGATTTTCAGGTTCAGCAAACCAGAGTTTAGAAGAATTCTTAATTAAAGTTGATGAACACAGAATGGTGGCAGGCATGTCCGAGAATGATATTTTACGCGTAGTAGCGGTGCTGTTGAGCGGCCCAGCGTTAAATTTGTATCGGTTACGCGGTAGTAGCTGGAATTCTTGGAAAGATGCGGTTACTTGTTTTCGCGCGCATTATCAGGACGAAAAATATTCTGAACGGTTGGCAGACGAAGCACGCGCACGATTACAGAAAGACGATGAGCCAGTTCACGAATACATCACAGCGATGCGTCTAATTTTTAACAGAATGCCGGAACCTCCACCAGAATCGAAACAGGTTGAACGTATTCACTATAATATGAGAAAAGATTTTCACCCCTTGATGCGTCGATATTTGCACGCGGGTATTGAGAAATTTTCCAGACAAGCTACTGAGCTTGGAAAAGCTTTTGATGCGGGCAAAAATCAAGCACTTGTGCAGGGCACTAAGAAAGATGATGAAAAATTAAGTTCGCAAAAGCCTAAAAATTCCAATCAAAATTCAAAAGAGACTCAAAATTCAAGTCAAGATAAGGAGAAAAAATCGGAAAATGAAAAAGAGACGATAGATTTAGCAACCGTCGAGGTAACAACTATGGCAGATGTTGCAAAGTTGATGAATATTCAAATTCAGAAATTACGAGAAGAACTCTTACCGAAGCCGAACGGTCAAAACGCGAGTCAGAGCAATAACGCGCAAAATTCAAATCAAAATAACGGGCAAGGTCGAAATAGAAGTCGACGTAGAGATCGAGGCGATCGGGGAGGCAATAATAACAACAATGGCAACGGTGGCAATGGCCAGCAGCAGGGTGCTCAAGCGGGGCCACCACCTCAAAATTTCCAAAATACCTATCCTCAGCAACAAAATTTTCAGACGCGTGAATTTTACGCGAATAACAACAGTCAAAATCAAAGTCAAAATAATCAATATCAGAATCAGAATAGAGGTTACAGTGGCAATTACAATAATAATTACCAAAACAATTATCCAAGAGGAGGTTATAGAGGAAATCGAGGAGGTGGTTATCGCGGGGGTTACCGTGGTAGAGGTTATGGTGGATATTATAATAATGGCTATTATAATAATTACCAGAATCAGGGCCAACCACCACCAATACAACAACAAAATGCGCCAGTTAATGCAGTGAATTTACAAGAAAACGCGCCCGCGGCGAAACCATCAACCGAGGCGGGAAACGCGAAACCAGCGGCGTAAATGAGACCATTGCGTTAGCTACGTCCGAACAGGTCTCAAAAGTTTGCGCAGCCAGTCAATCACAATCTCAAGAAACTGCGAATACTTTTCAAGTTGACGCGACTAGGATTTTCAAAGTTCCTGATACGACAAAACCGACAGATTATCCTCGATATTGGATCAACGTAAAAATTGGTCCAATAGAATTGAAGGGATTATTAGATTCGGGAGCCGCACGGTCCGTGATAGGCAGAAAGTATCGAGACATCGCAGGGCAAATTGGTATTACGCTCCAACCCTCTAATTTTTTGTACGCTCAAATGGCGAACGGAGAATTAGAAGAGGTAGCTGAGGAATTGATCACTCCCCTGGAGATAGCTGGGATAAGCAAAAATATGCCGATTCTTAGCGTGCCATCATTACCTGTAGATCTCATTTTGGGACTTGAATTCATCCGTTTCTTTAGGATGCACATATTAGGTGATAGTGACGAATATACATTCGCAGACCTTAAGGACAAACAACAATTTGCATTTGAATTATTTTCAATCGAAGCACCAAGTCAAGTGAATTTAGAGTCTGAAATTCCAACATCATCGGAAGGAAAAATTGAGTCAAAATCTGAAGCGTCAAGAAACGCGCAAGAGCCACAATCGAGAGGTGAAGGTTTGAAAAAATTGAGTGATTATGAAGCTTACAGACTGAAAAGAGTTTTAGATAAATGTTTACCTCACCAGAATAAAGATGAGAAATTTTTGAAAGCAACTGATTTAATCGAATACGAGATTCGACTCTCGAAAAGTGCACGTCCAGTAAAGCAAAGATATTTTCCGTTGTCAGATAAAATGGAGAAAACAATGCATGCAGAATTTCAAAAATTATACGACGCAGATGTAGTTGAAAAATCAAACAGTCCTTGGAATAACCCAGCATTTTTAGTAAAAAAAGCGAACGGAGGGCATAGATTGGTAGTAGATTTACGTGTAGTCAATTCGTTAGCTGAAAAAGATGCGTATCCGACACCCTATATGGACACTATATTAAGGAAATCAAAGAACGCGAAATATATAACTACGCTGGACTTATCCATGGCCTACCACCAAATAAAGCTTAAAAAAATTTCGAGAAACATTTGCGCATTCACAATTCCCGGTAGAGGGCACTGGCAATTCAAAAGGCTACCTATGGGCTTAACTAACGCTGGAGCCTGCTTTCAAAGATTAATCGACTTAATTATAGGAGACCTAGAGCCTGACGCGTACGGGTATTTAGACGATATTGTCCTGGTGACAGAGACGTTTGAACAGCATTTAGAGCTACTAGAGAAATTATTAAACAGAATCGTGGGGGCAGGTCTAACGATTAACAGAGAAAAGAGTAAATTTTGTTGCCAAGAGGTTAAATTTTTAGGATATATAGTGGACGAGCACCGTTTAAGAGTCGATCCCGCGAAAACAGAAGCAATCAAAAATTATCCGAGGCCTAAAAATGTCAAACAAGTGAAGAGATTCACAGGTATGACATCGTGGCACAGTAAATTCATCAGAAATTATGCGACGATTGTAGAGCCAATGAATCGTTTATTAAAAAAAGACGCGAATTTTGAGTGGAAAGAAGAACAGGAAAAACCATTTTGTACGCTAAAAGGAGCATTAGTATCTGCACCCGTGCTCAGTATGCCAGTTCCAGACGCTGAATGGTTCTTGCATACTGATGCATCAGACCCTGAGATAGGATCTATGCTTACACAGAAGGTTGATGGCAAAGAACGCGTAGTTTGTTATGCGAGTCGATCACTTTCAAAACAAGAAAGAGTCTGGTCAGTAACAGAACGCGAATGTCTGGCTATAAAATGGAGTATTGAAAAATTTAGGCCGTATATTGAAGGGGAAACATTTACTGTTGTAAGAGACCACAGCGCGCTACAGTGGCTGTTCAACAAGAAAAATCCAGTAGGACGCGTAGGCAGATGGGCCCATGACCTCGCGAGTTATTCGTTCCGCGTGATCCACCGCAAGGGAACGCTTAATGTTGTCCCTGATGCGCTCTCAAGAATGTTTGAAGACGACACGATGAATATCGGTTCAGTTGGAGTTCTTGAGAAAACATCAGATAAGTGGTACAACAAAAGATTTTTTCAAATTCTGAAACATCCAATAAAGATACAGAGAGTGGAAAATTATGGATGGTAGAATTTATAAATATAGGCCAGATCACGAAGTAAATGAGATAATTGATGATTTAGATGCGTGGAAATTAGTGGTTCCAGAAGAAAACCGCACAAAAATAATTAAAGAAAGCCATGACGAGCCATCAGCTGGCCATATGGGCAAGGAAAAAACGTATAGAAAGGTCGCGCAGTCGTACTATTGGCCCGGTATTTACCTAGACGTCGCGAATTACGTGAAAAATTGCGATAGTTGCGCGTTATATAAGGTAGATCAACGGGGTCAAATAGGTATGATGGGTACGCGCACAGTCGAAGGACCGATGAAAATTATTGCAATGGATGTAATGGGACCATTCCCAAAATCGAGAGAACAATTTGAATATTTACTCATCTTCGAGTGTGTTTTTAGTCGCTATATAGTCTGCGTGCCACTACGTAAAAAGACTGGTCAAGCGGTTCAGAATGCACTTGAAAATGTATTATGTACACATTATGGTACACCGGAAATTTTGATTAGCGATAATGGGTTAGAGTTCAAAAACGAATTGATGAATAAATTCTGCGAGGAAAACGGTATAGAGCATGAATTCACCCCTAGCTTCCATCCCCAAGCGAATCCAGTTGAGAGAGTAAATAGAGATATTAAGACCATGATAGCAATATTTGCTGATAACCACGAAGAGTGGAATAAGCATATTCAACAATTTCAATTTTGTCACAATTCAAATTTTTCGAGTTCGACCGGAAAATCACCAGCGTTCATGATTTATGGACGCGAAATTAAAGCACCAAAATTATGGAGAAGACGCGTGGAAATATTCGGGAAAAGCTTGAAAAATTTCATGAAAAACGGTAATCGAACAGAATTAATAGAGTCATTAAAAGATTTAGACGGAGCAGAAATCAGTTCAGAATCAAATTCAGAGAATAAAATAGAAAGCGAATCAGAAAATCAGAATTCAAGCCAAGCGAATGAGCGCTCGCGAGTCGATGAGCCCGAGAAATTTACTATTCAACACGAAAAGCTCAATTCAGATTTTATTGTTTCTCAAGAATCAGTAAAAAATTGGTCAGATCGTATGAATAAGTTACCCGAGGTACACGACTCTACTATAAATAAGATTGAAAAAGCGAGCGAAAAGCGGAAATTGAATTATAATGTATCAAAGCGTGATGTTAGATTTAAGATAGGTGATAAAGTATTGAAGAAGAATCGACCATTATCATCGGCAGAGAAGAATTTCACAGCGAAGCTGGCAGAAAAATTTTCAGGACCATTCGAAATTAGCAGGCAATTAGGAGAAAATGTCTACATGTTATCAAAGGATGGAGCTGAGTTACAAGCATCTGTCCACGCCAAAGATTTGAAATATGCAAGCGTTGCATCAAATCAGGAGTCAAAAAATAATCTGCCCAAGCAAGCGATAAATCAACAGCAGACAGAAGAATTGGTGCCGTCGGACAGCAGCGAGTCTCCCCGCCCCGCAGTAGTGGCACGCGCCCGGAAGAATAGCCGGCAGAAGCCGCGAGGAGCTGCAGGTGAGCAGACCACGCGCGAGACCGATCGACAGCCCACGCACTCGAGAGGCCCAATAACGAGATCTAAATCGAAAGCTACAAGTGACTAGTGTGTAGATAAAGACAAAGTGACTAGAGTATATATAAAAACTAAGTGACTAGAGTGAAGATTAAAACGAAGTGATTAATCCTAAGACTTAAAATCAGTGACTAGAAAAAGTGAAAGACTAGAACAGTGACTAAAAATGGGACCTATAAAAGAGGCAGTGTTAAAGTGGCTCGAAAAAGACAGTGATAATAAAGTAGAAAATGTAAATAATGGCTCTAATACGCGCGTGAATAACAGTGTGGTACAGGACAGAGACAGTGTAAATCGTGTAAATAGTGTAGGTAGTGTGGAGGTGAATGTGCCTTTGGACGCTCAAAACCCCATAGTAAATGAGGCAATAGTGCCAGCACAAAATAACCCCGATGTACCCGCAATCGTTCCACCAGTGCGTCAAGAGCAAGGAGAAATCAGTGCAGATGACATCGCTGAATTCCATGCACGTCGCCGAGTACGGGAAAAATCAGCTTTGATGCAGAATTTGAGAGCCATAGCACAGCCATGGAAAGAAGAAGATAGGCGCCGTCGCGAAGCTGAATCGCGAGCGGTTGCAACAATAACAACAACACCGACGCCCGAATTCCTCGAAGAGCAGCAGCTCGTGAGAGAAGCGCGCGCCGATGCTCATGCAGCAACTTGTGCGGCTGAGCTAAATGGGGCCGTTAAAAATGCACGTTTGGGTTTAGAAGTGCAATGCAGTGTTGCTCTTCAAGAACGTCAACGTGCACATTTTTTGCAGTTGCGGGAACGAGAATTTGAAAGGCGGATGTGAATTATGAAAGGCAAGAAGTACAAGAGAGATTTGCGGAGGATTTGCCACGCGCCATACAAAACGCAGAGCAGCTACATTTATCGTTGCAGTATCGTGAAGATATGTTGCAAGCCCGAGAAGAAGCAGTGATGCAGCGTGAGGCGGACATCCACGCGCGAGAATACCATATACAACGATCAGCTGATCGTTGGGCGGCAGAAAGCCGTGCTTTAGTGAGGAGATTACGAGAGGAGCGAACACGCGCAAGACACCAGCAGCGTGATCCACCCCCTCCGGTACATAATCATCGGCGTCGTATATCGGTAGATGTGCAGATTGATTTTGACTTTTACGCGCCAGAACAGCAATTACGAAATCAAGTAATTATTGAAGAGGTAGAAGATGAACCACCACCGCCAGAGAATGAGCCTCAGGGGCCTCAGCAGCAACAAATTCAAGAGAATCTACAACCAAGTATTGAGCCGCCGCCACCGCAACAAGTGGTAAATACAGCGTGGAGTCCGATCAGAGGCTATCGCACAAGAGCTGAGCGTCAAGCACGCGTTTATATAACACAAAAAGAGCGAGTGAGGCGAGCGCAGGAGGTGAATGATTATTTCAGTATCAGAAAGAAAGAGCAGAAAAGATTGAATAAGGCGTGGGCGGATGAAAATTTTCTGCCAGGAGAACGTGATTTGGAGTAATAAGCAGCAGTAGCAGTGTCAACATCAACAGCAGTCATCTACAGGAAGAATAGCGTATTGTATTATTTTAATCTATTAGTTTGAGAAGCAAGCATTTCTTACGTCTGAAAAGAAGCGCTTGTTTGTCTATTTTGAGAAGTAAAACGCGTAAAACAACGCGTGATATATCGTATTTTTGTTTGATCGTTGCGTTCAATAATAGGCGTTATTTACAAGAAAAGAGAGAGAGAAATCAAAATCATGAGAGAGACTCGTATTGATAGTATAAGTATTTGTATGTGTACAACTTCAAGTTCCTATTTACAAGACTATATCATATTATATCATATTATTTACAGGTTATATACATGAGAAAATATTGAACATTATTTACAGGTTACAAGTGAAAAGATTAGACATTATTATTTCGCAGCAGTGAAATATAAAGTAGTGAGATTGATGAAAATTTAGTCATTTAGCTGCGTGATTATTGAGAAAAAAGTTAGTTTTGAACATAGATTTTGTGTAGATTCACTTAATTTACGCGCGAAGCAGAGTATTTTTTTTCCGTTTTGAAGTTATATTCAGTCAGTTCGTTTGATAAAGATTCAAGCGCGAGTATTTTCAGTTTTTCCACGGGGCTCAAAACTTAGCGGGGGGCTCTGTGACGAGGTAAATCGCCACACGCGCTAGAATCATATAATGAGCCATAAGCAGCCGAAAAGTAGAAAGAGCGCGAAGAGAGAGAGAGAGAGAGAGAAAAGAAAGATCAGCTGTCATCACCGGCGCCGTCGTCGTCGTCGTCGTTGATGGTCAGCTTGGCGCGAGCCGTGAAGACGAGAAGTCGCGATCCGACGGGCGACGTAAATATCCGCGCGCGAGAATGTGTGCGTGCGTGAGTGTATATTGCGACCGGCCCCGGTCGTCGGCCATGTGCGAGGTGTGAAGAGTGTGCCCCAGGTGTGCAGCGTAGCCGAGGAGCCGATCCACCCGAGCCCTGGCCATCGAGATACGTGGCGCAACGTATATGGGGATATGTCGGTTAGGATGCGAGGCCCCGGCCCGGGCTGTATGCAGTACGGCGAGTCTCTCTCCCTTCGGAGCGCTCTCTCTCTCTCTCTCGCGCGTTAGGTAGAATTATTATTGATGCGTAATAAACGCGTAATATTTATATGTCTTTTATATGAATATCTTCCTTGTGTATTTTATGTTACTAAATTATCGAAGATCACGGAGTCGTGATCCACAGCCAACATAAAATCTAGCGTCTGAGTAAAAGTTATTTATCAGTTATATTTATATACAAAGAGAATGAACACATTTTCCTAAAATTCCTCATCCCTTCAGGTTGAGATGAAGCAGATATGGGTGATTATTCAAGGCTCGTTACCCTATCGCACGGCCAAGTTTCGGCTTAGTCTTTCACCCTCGGGTTCAACTCAAAATCGATCTCTTTCATCAGGAATCACCTCTCCCACTCCATATTTCCCAAAATACGGAGTCTGGACAAATAGTACAGATTCCGAACATACAGTGGCCGAGCACGTGGGTATATACTCTGAATTTTCAGTTACCATAATAATAATAACCACGCTCTGCTACCATGTTGAATAGTAAGGTTCCAAGGATCATTGTCGAGACAGTTGGATGAGGATATACTGGGAGATTCAATGAATGAACTGTACCAACACGTTCGCTGCGGCGGGGCTCACCGGTCGGCCCCGCGATTTTCCATTTCCCAATCTTCACCAGCCCGTGATAAGTGGGAAAAAAATCCCCAGTAAAAATTCCTCAAGGTAATCTATTCCGCATGGGGCATAAACAACGAGTCAAGGACGGATTTGCTCCCATCCACACATATTTGCCAGAGAACGGGAGTCCAGTTCATGACTGGAATGGAAAGATGAAAAATCATCCCCGCAGCGAACGTGTTAAACAACGCAACAACAGTGTACACACGTTACATGTTGTCAGCTTGACTATTCTTGTTCGAGTGATGCCGCGCTAATATTCATTCTCCTCCTTTCCGCACGCTCTATATCTACACGCACGCACACAATCAATGCTCACCATAGCTGTACCTGCATAGCGTAGCAAACTACTGTCATCTGCACAAGATGAATTCACTCACATTCCAACAGGAAGAGCGGATTGGATCAGCGTGCGATTGGATTGAGTTGCCCATCTCTAACAGAAACGATGCCCTTAACGACAATGCAAAGCATGCGCTCTTCGAGTGCCTGGACAGGGGATCAGAGGGAAAGGAGCTGGGAGGTTGCCTGGAGCAATCTCACAGCCCAGAAAATATCGTGAGAACCATGCTTCGGAGCGCAGGGGACTGGAAACGGATTACGGAGTACGTGAAACTCGCAATTACCAACGAGGGAGAGGAGAAACGCAAGCCGTAATGCCAAGGACGCGGATCCAAGTGAAGAGGATGCTGCTGGTTTCCGCTCTAGCACTGTCGCAGCCAACAACATCGTGAAGGAGAAGACGTGGAGAAACAACGGAGGATGCGCGTGCCGCCAAACGTGATGGTCAGTTAGAGGTCATGCTCACGCGATACCCGATTGGTCGGTGTGTCGGGGATATTTTAGTGTGTATACCCATTTGTCTGAGTACATATCAAGAAAAATCACCTCAATTTGTCATTTCTCTAAGTGTTTCCTAAAATTTCAGCCAGAATGATGCTGCCGGAGCATTCACAAACATAGAGTCGATATTAAATTTATTTTGCATTCAACAATATTGCATTCAGATTCAAATCATGTTCGCTGAGATCCCTGTATTTTAGAGGATAACCCCATCTTGAGTTATCTCAATTAATTCCAATTTGGTTGAGTTCTCAAACTTTTGTGGCCAAAAGTTGGGAAGTTCGGTCGTGAATTCCATGAGACTGAAGATGTATTGATAGGATTACGGAAAGCAAGTGTTTTTTTTGGGCCTCTACACCATTATTGATCATTCTAGTTATTCTTTCCTGATCCCAATTCCAATATCTTAGAATACTCAGTCAAAATGGCGCATGCAAATCATTTTGAGAGCTGGAATCAATCTTGGGATATTGGATTGAAGTTTCAACGATATGTGATAAGATCCTCGAATTTCACAGAGATGGTGCCATATTCAGTTATCTAAATCCGTTGGAATTCGGTTGAATCCAAAGTTTCTGTGATCAGAAGTTGGAGAGTTACATTGTGAACTTCATTGTACCCAAGATGGATTGAAAAGATACAGAACATGATTCCTTCCTATGGGCCTCTACACCATTCCTGATCATTCTAGCTATTCTCTTCAGATTCCAATCTCAATATCCTAGAATACTTAATCAAAATCGCGCATCCGGGTCATTTTGGATTATAGAGTCAATCTTAGGATATTGAATTGAAGTTATAACTATGTTTGCCAGGATCCTTGCATTTCAGAGGGATGATTTCGTGTTCAGTTATCTGAATCTGTTGGAATTTGGTTCTGAAGTTTTTGTGAATAAAAGTTGGAGAGTTATGTCGAGAACTTCATTGCTCCCAAGATGTTTTGATGGTATACAGAATGTAATTGGATTTTTTGGATCTCTTGAACATTCCTGATCAGTCTGAACAATTCATTCAAGGTCTCAGTTCCAATATTCTATAAAATTCCATCAAAATGGCGTATCCCGGTCAATTTGAGAGATGAAGTCTCTCTTGGAATATTCAACTGAATTCGAGAGGATGTCTCATTGAAATGATATTATTCCTTGTACAGCATTGATTGCTGGTTTTGGGGGTTCAGTTTCAAATTCATCAGCGTATCCGGATGATTCGGAAAAATATCCATTGTACTTAGAACTTCCGCAATACGAGAAGAGACGAGGATGGCCTCATCTCGCTATAGCATCGGAAATTCCAGCCACATCTCGATCCCGATCTCATTCTCGACGAGATCCTAGGAACGATCATATTCTCGTCTCGGTGTATTCTCGCGCTCGCCGAGAAATCTCACCAAGATTTTGTTAAAAAGTAACAATACAATATTACACTACCGATTTCGGAACATTTGGTCAATCCAGCTGATAATACTGAATCTCTCGTTTCGATAGATGCTTAGAAGGTTAGAAAGGGCGTAAGTTCGGCGTGATTCGGAAAGAGGATGTAATTACCGCTGAAGAAAATTTTCAAAAAATTTCCCTTGGCATGATAACTTATTCTTATGGGTTTGAACTCTCAGAACACGTTCTCCCACCTCCAAAGTGAGTTCCTTAACATTAATATACTGGCTCTAGACTTTCCATATTTTCGGGCATTCATATTGATTGAGCTTGTTGCGAGTACAGAGCTCTTGCGCATGGGCTGAGCAACTTCATCACTATGAAACATCATTCAGTAGATACCCATGAGTATGCTCGTGAATTTGGAGAGTGATTGAATTCGATTTCGGATTTCGATGCAACTTTCTGTACGGCAAGTGTACCAAAAATTCGATCGTGATCCGGAAAAAGGGCTTAACTACATTGTTTAAAATTGCTGAAATCCATTGAATTCATTCTAATCCTCTAATGCTTGTTCCGATTCTTCGAGGGTGCCATCCTCTACGAAATAAACCAGGTTGCTCCACTTAACCATGCCTCTCGCCACTTCGGTTAAGTTCTGAACGATTTCCTCAAGATGACCCTTTTGTAATCACGCCCTTTTTCTACACACACCCTCAATTAGATGCTCATTTCAACCCCCCCTGAGCCGATGCAGATACAGGTGTTTTACAATGGTAAAAGTTGCATGCAGCTTCTCATCCATCATTGTCGAAAATGGCCAGGGATATGTATTATGCCGAGCTCTATACCATCAGAGTAATGTTTTCCAAGAGCAGCTTTGGTAGCTAGAGATAACAGATCATCCATGAAGGCTGAATCTCTTCGATCAGCACTCTATATTGGCTCGTGGATGAAAAACTAAAATATAGAATCACAAGACAAAAGTACGAACTATAAGCTACGAGATAAATCATCAATAGCTGTACATGAAAGTAGAATTGGAACATGTTTCAATTCTGCACAAAAGTCTGAAAAATCATATACCAATGCAGAATACGGAATCTGAAGATAGTTGTCTCAACAACTTATCTCGAAGTGAAAAACATACAGAAATTATCCGTGAGAATGATAAGTCGACACCAACATGAACTCACATCAAACCCAAAGCTAGATATTTTACTGGTTCGACAAAAAAAAATATAGCATCAAAATCCATTTGAATTAAATTGCTGAGAAAACTGAGAAAAGTACTAAGAAGAGAAACACCTGCATTATATGGGAACATCCCAAGAAGTACTACAATTAATGATGTGTCAAAAATCTATGAAAATGCCGTGGAAGATGTTTCACAACTTTTCAGGAGGAGGAAAGGGAATATCACAAACTAACGTGAAGATGGAAACAGATTCATGGTTCGATGATTCGAATTTTTACTGG
This sequence comes from Eretmocerus hayati, assembly GCA_029851415.1. NCBI lineage: Eukaryota > Metazoa > Arthropoda > Insecta > Hymenoptera > Aphelinidae > Eretmocerus > Eretmocerus hayati. The sequence goes on along the minus strand of CM056744.1, from coordinate 68,907,804 downwards.
TTTAAAAAGAGCATGAGATCGTTAACATTCATTTGACTTGGATTGATAAAACTGGGATCAAAATCACCATCTCGTATAGTTTCGCGGATAAGCTCATCAAGAGCCTGCCGAACTTCATCTGAATTGTAAGGGAAATTGGTGTTAAAATCAAAATTCTCAACCATACATTGTTTTGCAGAGTGTCTCAGAAAATGTGACTGGTTTCTGAAATTCAATTCGCCATCCTCTGCTACAGATCGTGACAACGAATCCGAAACAGTTGACTCACTACTAGTAGAGGCTAGAGACACGCCAAAGTCGTTGTCAGTGTCGCAATCTATATCAGAGGATGAGTGTCTATGAACATTTTTTTTTCGACTCCGTTTTTCTTAATCGTAAACGATTTTTCGTACTTTGCTGATCCTTACATTTCTTTTGTTCTGTTGAGTTATAATCAGAAGTAAACTGCGGTTGATTGGTTTTCGGAACGGAAGCATCAGAATTCACATCAGATTCCAAGAGAGGTTCCCGAGAGTATAACTCACCACCAATAGAGAATAATGGGATATTCACTCTTTCCACTTCCTTGATTTTCGGAATTTCTGATTCTCGAAGAGCTTCATGCTCTTGCCGGATTTTTTATCAGTTCTCGTTCTTTCACAACCTTTTTTGTGAGGTTCTCCTCTTCACTTCTGGGAACAATCTTTTCACTGTCACTTTGCATTGGTTTTGTACTCTTCTCATTTTCTTGACGGTTATTTCGACTTTTCTGCTCCTTCTGTTGTTTCTTCCTCTCTTTTCCAAGTAGTTTTTGTCTTTGTTCCAATTTCCGTCCCTTTCTAGCCTCCAACCTCTCTCCAGTTTCAAGGTCTCTCTTTTCTTTCGACTCTTTTTTAGCCTTCTTCTCCTCGTCCTGTTTTTGCTTTTCTTGGCGCTCCTGCTCCTCCGTGTATCTAAGCAGAGTCTGGTGACATCAACCCGAAGCTCTTGCTTGAGTCGAAGGAGAGGTCAACCTCTGATAAACAACACCATTCTTGATCAATATAGAGACTCTTTTCGAATCGCCGCTCTGAAACCAAAAATAATAGTTATGAAATCTCGTATACATGTTAAAATCAGATTTCAAATTAATTGTGGAAGGAATTCACAATCCCATCGTTTGCTGGACGACTATCTGCATCTTGAGAATGCTGATTCTCTTGACAATGTGGCTCTAACACTTTACCAGCATCATCATCATCGTCAGAATATCCATTATCATCATCAGCATCATCACCAATCGATGACGATGATGACGAGGAGAAATCATGAGAATTTTTAGAGGTTGTATGAGAATTCTCAGAGGTTGTTGGCTATGATGAAACAAAAGTCTACCTCACAATCTTCGATATTTGATCAAGCAAAGTAATCAGCTGATTCGGAGTAACAACTCACAATCATTGAATCCTTATTCCCAATCATTACGGATTGGTGAATGCTATTATCAATTGAAATTTGATTCGAATCCGAAGAGGTCGCTGATAATTTTACAGGGAGCATATTTGTCAGAGATGCCAACGGGTGAATAGACAATAACGTTGAAGGATCTATAATAGATATAATAATTTCTACAGTCAGAGTCTGTGTTAGAACTTCTTCGGGAAACTCCTAAAACAGAAAGGATGCAACAATTAGGATCCTCATTTCAAGATTGAATAATGAAGCAATAAATTCCAAAACTTACAGGTATGGAGAGTTCAACGATTCCTTAAAGCTTCTTCCCCAGACTGTTAGTAGAATTAGAACTAGGATGACTATTTACAATATTTACAATGTTCATCCCACTGTTGTTTTCCATGACCTAAATTGGAGGAAAAATCATTAGATTAACTCAGTCAACATCAAATTCGAGCGAGAGATATAGAAATACTCACTAGTATTCGTTATCGTCGTCGTCGTCATCGCCAAGTTATCGTCTAGCGACCCTCTGATGTTGCAATTCACGGTCAAAATACGCACAGCGGTTTGGAGTGGTCGATCTACCCACTGGTGACCAGGCAATACTGTCAGATACTCACTGGGGCGTGTAAGAGAAACTTCCTATGCTGAAGACTGGACTATTAGGCGTGCAATTACTGACTGAAGGAGGATCGACAAGAATCTACGCCGATGGCGAGGACGTCAAGTCGATTGAAACAGGTGTAGATCAATCGTTCATTGATGGAGACAGCTCAATGTTGGTTGACGACGATGGCGATGAAGTCAAATTGAGTAATATAGGCGAAGTTTGACTTCTGGGTGGTGGCCATGGACCCCAGTCACTCGGCGTGGGGAATTCCGGAGATTCTTGGTGATCAATTCTCTTCTCAAAAAGCAGAGCAATCGCACCAATACTCGTTGGCCTTTGAAATCTTCCCAACTCCTGCGACTCTAAAGGTACAATAGTAATGTAGATCGAACTGCTTATTTCAATCTGAAAAAGTGAGAAAGTTAATTAGAGAGGGAATTATTATCATGAGACTTATGAAGTAGTGAGAAATTCCATCAGATAAAATACTGATTCAAAGCTCTTCAAAATTTCCCAGATATCTAGTATCAAATATTTAATCTTACGTGAAACAGTATAACAAGCTCTCAAAACTATCAAAATCGCTCCGCGCATTCACCTTCCTCTCTTCGCGATCGGCTACGATGACGAGGGGGATTCGCGTCTGATTCTGCCACCTCGTAATTAACGCTTTATGATTCAAAACTCTGAAATTTCGTGTGAATTGCATCCTAATGCATTATAAACTACATGGGCATTCTAATGCAACTGCATTGGAAACTATAACAGAATTCGAATGCATTCGAAACTGTATTAGTGTTCTAATGCATTGGTAACTATAAGAGAATTCTCATGCATCAGAACCTGTATGAGTTTTCTAATGGAGCTGCATTTGAACACTTCAACCATTCTAATGCAGCTGCATTAGAACACTCATAGCCTATCTACTGGCAAGCTTGATGTTTCATTTCTTAGATTATAGAATCTCGAGTTTGGTCGAACCTTCGTTCACGATTGAAAAGCCAAATGAAGTTCAGATCATGAGGAATACGAGGAATGTGGTCGCGCTGGCCGGATAATACTCCTCGTTCATCAATTATCACTGCAAAACTCACTGCCGTATGCGAGCCACGTCTAGCACACTTTCTTCAGTTTTCATCGCAAAGTTGGACAGTCACAGCAACTTCGGACTTCACAGGAATATTCCTTTCGATTTATTGGAAGTTCCATTACTCGAGTGGATCGCTGATGATAAATTGAGATTTGTCGGAATTATTCAAGTTTTGTCAAAATTGTTCAAACAGATATCATCAACGACCCACTCGAGGGATAAAACTTCCGAAAAATCAAAAGGAATATGTTGAGTATGTGTCTTTTCTTAACAACAATGATCCAAAAGTGACATCCCATGTGTGCATGTAGCATGACAGAATGTCTTCTGCTCTCTACTCAAAGTCGGTATGAATGGTCAGCAAAGTTATCGTCCCAGCCTAATCACCGGCAGCATGACCGGCTGTATGCATGTGTGTATGCAGTGCTGCCTAACTTCGGGCTGCACAGTACCGGACGCTGCCCCTCGCGCGTGTCTGGTAGTTAGTCGTTCTGAGACAGTCGCCTAGTGCTGTCTACGTAGAACTTGCCGTTAAGCTCTTCTGTAACTCTTTTGTACTTTATCAGTTTGACCAAATAAACGATTCCAATCAAGAGTACCTCTAATCGAGATTCTCCATAATTCCTCTCACTCTCCACGGTGCTCGTAATAACAGGTTATGGGCCCAGACACCGGCTCCGAGTGAGAGTGAACTATCGCGAATCGGTACTCTGTGAATTCGTGTCCGCGCGAGTTCGAACCTGCAACCGGCAAGATCGTGAGTCATACATCGGCAGTGGTTTCGAGACGGATCTCTACCGCGTGGTGCATGTGGTTTCTCTTTCGTGCGAGTTAGGTACGAAATGGCAGGAGAAATATCTGCGAGGAACATCACCAAATTCAACGGGCAGAATTTCCAGTGTTGGAAATTCCAGATCCAATCAGCGCTGCTGGCAAACGATCTACTAAGAATCGTCACAGGGACAAGCACGAGGCCAGACAATGTCCCTGGCGCTGAGCCACAAGCTGCCCTTGCGGCATGGGAGAAGGAAAACGCCAAAGCCATGTTTCTGCTATCATCTTCAATCGAACCGGAGCAGATGCAGTCACTCTTAGTATGTACCACAGCCAAACAAATGTGGGATCGGCTTTTGTCGATTCATCAGCTACACTCAAATACGAACAAGCTACTGCTGAGCGAGCGGTACTACGAATATAGGATGGATCCAGCCGACTCTGTGGTGCAACACATCGCGAAAGTGCAGAACATGGCAGCACAGCTAATCGATCTAGGTGAAAACTTGGCTGATACTATGATAGTGGCGAAAATCCTGGCGTCACTACCGCCAAAGTACCGCCATGTCCGGTCCCACTGGAGTAGCATGGACCCAACTCGGCAGACCGTCGAGTACTTGCAGCAAAAATTGATCGAGGAAGAAGCTCTTTTAAATGCTGAGAACGAGGAGGTAATCGCTCTCGCGGCAACGATAAAGAAAACAACGGTCAGCGATAAGAATGAAAAAGGCGGCAAACCGAAACAAAATGGAAGACGAGGCAAGAAACAACGTAAGTCAGTACATCCGAATCTCAAGTGCTATATTTGCGACGAGAAGCATTACGCTCGAGATTGCCCTCAGCGCAAGAGAAGCGACGATTCAAAATCGGGGGGAGGGACCGCCGGTAGCAACAATGGCGGAGACTGCGCGCTCACAGTCACGTGTGAGGCAAAGTCGGAGCATCGCGAGCAAGGCGATCCGCAGGCAAGTGGCGATTACTGGTACCCCCCCGAAGGCCAGATAAAGAAACTACTGAGCGTAAACCAGAAGCTGGCTTGGTTCAGCGACAGTGCCGCATCTGCGCACATGAGCCCCCACAGAGAGTGGTTCATCGAGTATCATCCGAGGAGGGATGGTAGCACTGTCGTGCTCGGTGATGGCAGCGAAACTCCGGTAGCCGGCGAGGGCACCGTAGCAGTTGACAGGTTGGTGAACGGCGAGTGGGTGGCGGCGCGCATCAAGAACGTGCTGCACGTGCCTGCTCTCAACAAAAACCTGTACTCTGTTGGTCAGGGTACGGCCAATGGAATCGGCCTGTGGTTCAAGGGTCGATTTGTGTTTTTTCTGCGTGATTCAGATGTGATCGCAGTAGGAGTGAAGCAGAGCAACGCGATCTATCGCTTGTTCTGGCAGCAGTCATGCGCTGTTCAACACGAAGCCAATGCTGTCACTGCCGATCTGAAAACCTGGCATGAGCTGCTGGGACATCTACACGTAGCCGCGTTGAAACACATCACCTCGAACAATCTGGTAAGTGGCGTGTCTGTCTCGGGAGCAGACGAATTTTTTTGTGAAGGATGCCAGCTGGGCAAATCACACAGACAGCCATTCAACAAAGATGTAGCGAGGAAAACGCTACCAGGCGAGATGGTGCACAGTGACGTGTGTGGACCCATGCAAGAGCCGTCTCTGAGAGGAGCTCGTTATTATGTCCTTTTCAAGGATGACGCCACAGGATACCGGCACGTTTACTTTATCAAGCACAAATCGGATGTGCTCGAAAAGTTCAAGCTCTTCGAAAAAGAGTCGAAGAACCTCAGTGGGAGGACAATAAAATTCTTCAGATGCGACAACGGAGGAGAATACACCAGCGATGATTTCAAGGCCTATCTGCAGTCATTAGGTATCGTGCTGGAGTACACTGCTCCTTACACTCCGGAGCAGAATGGCAAAGCAGAAAGAGAAAACAGAACAATCATAGAGTGTGCACGCACTCTATTACAGGCCAAAGAACTCCCCGCTTATTTGTGGGCGGAAGCAGTGAACACAGCAGTCTATTTGTTGAATAGAATCTCCAGCCCCTCCACCGATAGAAGCAAAACGTCGTATGAATTGTGGACGAAGAGGAAGCCGGATCTGAGTCATGTCAGAACTTTTGGCGCCGAGGCATTCCAGCATGTACCAAAACAGCTGACAAGAAAGCTCGATGCAAAAGCAACCAAGGTGATCCTGGTTGGATATGAGGGCGAGTCCTCCAACTACAGGCTATTCAATCAAGATACAAGGAAGGTAACGGTATCTAGAAATGTGACCTTCAACGAAAAAACTGACGATGCAAAATCTAGCACTGACCGCTCGAATGAGTTCGACCAGGACTCTCCCAGCCGCTGCGAGAAACGACGAGCACCAGGGTATATTGGATCACCCACACGACCCTGGAATCGTCGTAGAGCAGGCGGACCTTGATGTTCGTGCGAATGATGGTGCGAGAGGCGAAAGAGCCGAATCCCCTCCACCAGCACGACAGCTCAGGAACAGAGCTCTACTGAGACGCCCCGCCAGGTATGCTCTAAATTATGCGGTTGTCAATGTACCCACAACTCGCAAAGATGCCCTGAGTGGCCCCCATGCAGAGCAGTGGGAAAAGGCCATCAAGAAGGAAATTGAGGCACACGAGGTCAACCAAACTTGGAAACTTGTGCCTAGAACACCAGACATGAGAACAATAGACTCCAAGTGCGTGTTCAAAATACTTGATCCTGAGAGTGAAGTTCCAGTTTTCAAGGCCCGCTTGTGTGCAAGAGGCTTCATGCAACAAGAGGGCATAGACTATACAGAGACTTTTTCACCAGTCGTCAGGTACGACTCCCTTCGTCTGCTGCTGGCTCACATCGCTCAAGAAGACCTGGAGATGCTGACATTTGACGTCTGCACTGCGTTCCTGTACGGGGACCTTGATGAGCAAATCTACATGGAAGTGCCAGAAGGCGTTAGTGAAGTGAATAGTGAAGAGTTTGTATGTCTGCTGTTGAAATCTCTGTATGGGTTGAAACAAGCACCCAGGTGTTGGAATAAGAGAGTTAAAAGATTCCTGAAGAAATTCAATTTCAAAGAAAGTAGTGGTGATAAATGTATTTTCATCGGTGAGGTTGAAAATTGTATTGTCTACTTGGCATTGTTTGTTGACGATGGACTATTGGCATGCAAAAATAAGAAAATCCTAAACTTAATTCTTGCTGAAATGAGAAAAGAGTTTTCCATCACTACTGGGGATGCCAGTTATTTTGTTGGCATGCAGATCAGTCGCAATCGTACTAACAAAGCCTTGTTTATCAGTCAGAATGTGTACGTGAAAATGATTCTTGAGAAATTTGGCATGCTCGGTGCTAAAAGTGTATGTGTCCCAGCTGACCCAAATATAAATCTACATTCTGTTAACCCTGAGTGTGAATCTGAATGTGCAGTTCCTTATAGAGAACTTGTTGGTTCCCTTATGTTTTTGGCAATGGTCTCCAGACCTGATATTGCTTATTCGGTTAGCATCCTAAGCAGATTCATGAACAACTTTGATCAAAACCATTGGCGTGCAGCCAAGCGAGTGCTTGCTTACTTGATTAACACTGTAGATTATGGAATTTGCTACACTGGTATGGATGAATGTGAGTTGATTGGTTATTCTGATGCTGATTTTGCAAATGATTTAGATACCAGAAGGTCTACTACTGGATATGTATTCTGTATAAATGGTGGTGCAGTTACATGGTCCTCTCAGCGACAAAAGCTTGTAGTACTCAGTACTACTGAAGCAGAATATGTTGCTGCTTCAACTGCCAGCCAAGAGGTAAAATGGTTGCTGAAACTAGTGAGTGATATAAAGTGTCAAGACATTACAGGTGTAACATTGTGTGTGGATAACCAAAGTGCCATCAAGCTTGTTAAGAATTCTGAGTTCCATAAAAGAACCAAGCATATTGACACTCGCTACCATTTTATTAGAGATATGTATGAGTCTGGTGAGCTGAAACTGAAGTATGTGCCATCTGCTATTCAACTGGCAGATTTGTTTACCAAAGCTCTTCCTAGAGACAAATTCATGAGCATGAGAGAGAACCTTAGTATGATTTCTATGGGTGAGATCTTGAGTAAATTCTAGTATGCCTCTGGGTGTGTGGTTTGAGAAAAGAGGCGGAAGTGTTGAGTATGTGTCTTTTCTTAACAACAATGATCCAAAAGTGACATCCCATGTGTGCATGTAGCATGACAGAATGTCTTCTGCTCTCTACTCAAAGTCGGTATGAATGGTCAGCAAAGTTATCGTCCCAGCCTAATCACCGGCAGCATGACCGGCTGTATGCATGTGTGTATGCAGTGCTGCCTAACTTCGGGCTGCACAGTACCGGACGCTGCCCCTCGCGCGTGTCTGGTAGTTAGTCGTTCTGAGACAGTCGCCTAGTGCTGTCTACGTAGAACTTGCCGTTAAGCTCTTCTGTAACTCTTTTGTACTTTATCAGTTTGACCAAATAAACGATTCCAATCAAGAGTACCTCTAATCGAGATTCTCCATAATTCCTCTCACTCTCCACGGTGCTCGTAATAACAGAATATTCCTGTGAAGTCCTAAGTTGCTATGATTGTTCGACTTTGCGATGAAAACTGGAACAAGTATGGTAGACGTACCTAGCATATGAGGGTCAGTTTCACAATAATAATAATTGATGAACAAGAAGTTCTATCTGACCAGCGCGACTACATTTTTTGGATATTGCCTCATGAGTTCAGCTTCAACTCAGTTTTCCAATCGTGGAAGAGGTTTCGACTTAACTCGAGATATTAGAATCTAAAGAAAAAAAATTAGGCTTGCCGACCGTGGCGGCGCTGCGGAGCAGCAATTGTCCTTCCTCAAATTCCAAGTTTTTCTCCCCATAGCTCTTGTTCCATATGAAGACGCTTAACCCGATCAACTCAACTCTTCCGAGAACTACTCGCACTAATGGTTGTATCCTGAGTATCCTGAGCGGGCCCACTTATGCAATAACATTGTTCAAAATAGCGCTTTGGTTCCGCAAACCTTCCCCCTTATATCGTCAACGAATGATTTCGGAATCACTCGTCGAGGTGTCAATAATGCAGGCCACAGCAGTTTTTGCTCTTGCTGACGACACCAAAAGCAAGACGCTATAACAGCATTGTATCTCTGAGGGAATTTTTGATTATGAAAACAGGAAGAGCAGTGGAAAGGATTGAGTTATAAGGAGGTGAATCCCTGTGTCTGGTGGCTGTTCAATTTGTTGAATTTTTTGAAGAGTTCACCGTTCAACTATAGCCAAAGTGATGGAAATGAGATATATAGGACGTTGTTCACTATAATGAATTGGGGAAAGGGTCAGCCGATGATACCTGAACGAAACTTTCTTAATGGGGAACAAGGCAATTTTGAATTATACACCCTCATTCCAGACCAATACATTCTCACCGGTCTTGACTTCTCTTTCTTATCTCTCAGGATATTGATTACATAATCTGGACAGGAGACCTACCACCCCATGACGTATGGAATCAAACTCGAGAGGAAAACTTGAAGATCCTCGACGAAACAGTACTGCAGATGCTAGAATTTTTCCCCAAAATCCCAATTTTCCCTTGTCTCGGGAATCATGAAAGCGCTCCGGTGAACAGGTAATATACTGCTGATACTCATGACTAGCTTTAGGGATGATTGTTCAACTCCGAGCTCATGATATTGATGCACAAATTTCGATCCAATGGTGAATATTCTCGGGATTGCAAGTCGAGTACTATGGAGTATTTAACTCACCCCCTTCCAAAATGACGAATATGAAAACGATCCGATCTCCACGATTCCGTGAGGAACCAGAACCACGTTGTATCTATGTATTGTGCACGAATGTTGTTGATAAATGGATGGGGATAATCTAGGGTGGGAATCTGTCGTACACAATAGATATATACAGCGAAACCACTCCTAAAAATGTAGTCTCAGCCAGGTGATTCAATGAACTTCCCAACACGTATCACGAGGTACGACAGACCGCGAGGTCGATAACACCTTCGTGGCTTCAGCAAGACTTATCATCTGATGCACTCCTCCGGGTAGACATCGGGTAATCACATTTGCTGAACTATGCACTCTCCGGCCTACGTGACGCGCAACCTACGCACGGGCATATAAGGGTGTGTCCACAAATAGCGTAGCGCATGGCTCATAGCGCAGCGTATGACGCGTGGTGCAGCTCATGGCACACGCGCTAGCGCCTACTTCACTGGCCTATCCGCTTCCCATTCGTCGAAAATTTGTGAAAGTGGTGACATTCCTCTAACTTCGCCATAATCGCGTGCGTCAAAAAGTTGTGATGTATATAAGTCGTCTCAGTGAGCGCTAGCGCGTGTGCCATGAGCTGCGCCATGCGCTGCTCTATTTGTAGACACACGCCAAGCCGCGATTTGAGCGCGCCGCAACAGACCGCTCGTGACAAGCAACTGTAATACAGGTGATATTGTTTTCCCTATACTTCTTTATTTTCTTCCCGTGTGTTCAACGGTTGTCTTCAGCCAATGGACTATTACAACCGGGACGGATCTCGTGGGCTTAATATTTCGCGTTTTATCGTGGCGTGTTTGAGATCCAGCCACTCACCCTAACCTGATTCTCTCCAAATTTGCCCGGGAATCATGCCCGTGGAGCGAGGGAAAACTCGTGATGAGGGAAAACCTGCTCCGGAGAGCTCGACACATTTATCGTGCTACCCTTACGGTGTTCATGCCACATTTCGTAAGCGTGAACACCGAAATTGTAACATTTCGTGCCTTCCGTTCACGTTCCCGAGCTGTAAATATCAACTAATTGATCAGAAAAGTCAGCTCGTCAAGGTCGGATAGCCCGAGACGGGCGGTCACCCATCCAAGTACTAACCGCGCCCAATGTTGTTTAACTTCGATGATCGGCCGAGCTGACACCCAGCGACCCACCAACTATGTCGGTCTATAATTCTTCATATTTGACTGTATTGTATATATATACTAGGGGGCGGCAAGCCCCTCTGCTCGCTCCGCTCGCCAACCCCCGCTACGCCTGATTATTGATTTGAAGAACTGAAGAATCAATAGTCCATCCATAGCAACATATCAAATGTTTACAATTTACATTCTTAATTGTTGTTGTTTCAAACGTGTGGAAAATCAATAATCTTCGGCCATAGCAACCATCAAATTAGCAGACACCGAATGTTTTCTATTTATATTCACATCATGTTGTTTATGTTGTTCTCACATATATTTGATTGACGTCTGCCAAAATTTCATCTTTATACGCAAAGATTATTATTATATGACACAAATGAATACTTTCAACTGTAAGTAGAATTTAGGAATAGTTTTTATGATTTGAAGCAATAGAATTCCATTGCTTACAGAGGATTTTGTTCCAGAAATCATACTATTTGGATTGGATGTGTCAAATTTGCATATTTGTTCGAAATCTGCTGTGATTTATGCCTTTGTAATATTTCTCTTGGAACAATTTTGCTACGCAGTTTTTTCATTGGATTTCATTTTGCGGCAATATATCGATTTGTGGATTACTGGTTTACAAAAAAAAAGGTTAGTCTTTGTGCTAATGATGAATATATCTTTATCGATTTGAAAATACCTACATATACACTTCCACTCCAGGAATCATTCCATCTGTAAATAGAATTATTCCACCACATGCAACATATCTTCTGGGAAATTTTGTGAGATATTTTTGGTATTGGATTGCATTTTGCTTGTGGCGTTATTTGGGATTGCAAATAATCCTTCATACCAAACCAAAGGTTAGTCTTTTTTGTAATTTTGATCATCCCAATTAATCTATGAAGATCTATGACCATGAAATATTCAGAAATCCAACTTTTTGTTAGCCGCGGATGTGCAAACCACGCGGGGCAACTTTCACAAGGATGTATCCACAAATAGAGTGCCCGCGCCGCGCCTTGGCGCATGGCACCGCTCAAGGAACCCGCGCTAGCGCACGCTAAAAATTGTTCGTGTTAATTTATAGGTACACACACGTCAATTCATCTTTCCAGAGTTGTACTTAGCGATCGAGGTAGGTAAAATCCTGTTGTATATTTGTGATATAGTGGGTAACGTGTGGAATTTGTGAGCCTGCCAAGAGCGCGGTGCTAGCGCGGGTGTCATGAGCGGCACCATGCGCCAAGGCGCAACGTCAGCGATTCATTTGTGGACACACTCTAACCAAATATAAGCGTGGCAGAGAGCTTGTGTAATGTGACTAATTTGGAGATTCTAATCATTTTCATCAAGTTACTCCGCAACCTCGAAGATCTATGAATGCAGAAACACAATATAAAAATCTGATTGAATTTTCAACCAGCATGTTGAGTTTTCAACTACACTGGTTGAATTTCTAATTCAACCAATTGGTTGAGATTTCAAACAATGTTTTTGGGTGCATGCATTGTTTGAACATATTTACACTTATTTACACTATATTAAAATTTAATTTTAATATAGTGACACTATTTGAAAATTGGTTGAATTGTCACCCAACATTTCAACCAGCTGTTTGAATTTCCAAGCATACTGGTTGAATTTCTCATTCCACCAATTTGTTGAATTTTCAACCAATAATTCTTCATGCATGCATAGGTCTATGCGTAAATGAGTGCATGTATGTGTGTATGTGTGTATGGATGAATGGATGGATGCATAGATCATTTTGATGAATGCATAAGTCTATTGATGGATTCATCCGTAAATGAGTGCATGTTTGTATGTGTGTATGGATGAATGCATCAATGGATGGATTAAAGGATAGATAGTTGATGGTTCTTTAGTTGGGTTAATTGATGATGTGTGGATAATCGACGGTTCCATGGAATGATCAGCATGAATCAGTGAAGAATGGATGGATGGATGGATGGATGGATGGATGGATCGGTTGATTGGTGGATGGATGTGTATATGGGTGGTTGTATTGATTATATTCGGTGATTGATGCATGTATGGATGGATGGATTCGTGATAGTTACATGGCTGTTTGAATTTTCGAAGGATGGATGGGTGGCACGATGGGTGGTTGATGAATTGATCTATGCATGGGTGAGTGGGTGGATGTATGTATGAATGGATCAACGGACAGATGGATGTATTAATGTATGGATGGATTGATGTATGGATGGATGGATGGATAGATAGATGAATGGATGGAATGGATGGATAAATCGATGGAGAAGAGAGTTGTGATGACTCCCTTGCGCAGCCATCATAACTCTCTTATAGAAATTCTCCTACTACATTCATCGAATACACTGCTTGCGGAGCTACTTGATCACGATATTGTCCCATCGTCCATTCCGAGAAATGCCTGAGTAGATCACGAACATTCTCCCGGGCAAATATTGAATTACTATGATTCAATATACAAAATTGATACCCCGCTTAGCTTTTGGCATCTGCCTGGGTCAAATTAGTGGAACTCGTTTCTCGGCCATACGTTTTCAGATAATGTGACAATCAATGAAAATGATTCTCACATTATCCGAAAACGTATGGCCAAGACGCTATGGAACTAATTTTTCAATGGAACCATTGTTTTTAGTCATTATAATGAGATGAAATGTTGTCTGAATTGAAGAATTATGATCTAGAGGATCTTACGGATGATACGTTTCCTCTTTTCAATATTACAGACTGAAATTTTAGGAAAAATCATCGGTTTGGAGCACAGTACATCGCTATTCTGAAATATGATGGTGCTTATTTGTTTATGAATTCTAGATTTCAAATCATAACTAACATCAGCATGTCTGTACATAGTGTGTACAGATTTTATGGAAATTTTCAGTGTTTACTCGATCAATATTCTTACATGTTTCTTGTCAATTTTTAGTCTTTCCTCATTTTTATGAAACAATACTCTCTCTCTCATGAATTTGGAGTTGAATACAGCTATGATCAATGATTGCTATACTTTTAACAATTGATTTTCCCCAAAATTCGATGTGACATCGACAGTTTTGAATAACAATTGAGAGACAATTTGAATTTTTTTTCATAAAAATCAAACATTCACGATATCGGTGATATAACTTCGTCTCTCAAAATTCAGTTCGAGAGAGAGTATTGACCAATAATTGAGACGCTCTGTAAGTTTGTCCCATAAAGATCAAACACGCTGAGTGTAAAACATTATTTTCGTCGACTTTTGTAAGTCAATTTTAATCGGAGTCTCACATACGTATGAGAGCAATGTGAAGCTGGTCTGTTGAACTCAATTCACACTAAAATCATTATTTGAATTTGGAATTCTCCCATAACAGTTGATATTTTCCAAAAACATAATTCTTCCTAGTTTTTCGGACTGTATTCAAGAATCAATCAGTCACTTACAATCTGACACATGTGCGAAGGTCAAGATTTAGGATTTTGGAAAAAAAATGTGATTGGAAATTTTTTTCATAAAAAATCAATGACTCAGTTTGAACCTCACACATAATGGTATGTCAAGATCTAGGATTTTCGTATTGAAAATTTGTTTGCAAATTTCTTCTATCAAATAGTTGTAAGACATATATACTGCTGTGTTTTCAACAAACAATTCCATGTCAAGTATTACACATGAGTGAAAGAACTGTTTATTACGTGCATATAGAAGGAAGGCTTGTCATTTGAGAAAATTCAAAAATGGACAGGAACGTAATTTACATCATTCCTGATGGCAATTGCCGGTTCAGGTGTTTCGATTATTCACTGCACGGTAATCAAGAATTTCATAAGAATATTAGAACTAATATTGTGAGACATATCTGCTTGGATTGGAATGAATTCAAAGAGTTCATAATCGGAAATGAATATTACAAGACGATTAAAACTCCTGAACAATATTCTAGGTTCATGTCACAGGACAGGAATTACGGTAGTGAAGTTGAGATTAAGGCATTTTGTAAATTGTATACAACAAACGTGTACGTACATATTGAAAGTGGGGATGAAATTATAGCTTTTGCCCTTGAAGGCAATCAAAAAATACTGAATCTCCTTTTCTCTGGAACGGGGGAATCAGCTCATTATGACGTACAACATTATGACGTTCAACATTGATGAGCAGGAGAATTTTGATCCTTCGTGTATCACTGTACTAGATGCAATAATGTGGATCAGATCAGCAATGAAAGAGGTGAAGAAACAAACAGTAACGAATTGTTTTATTAAAGCTGGATTCTCAACTCAAAATTTTGTGCCTGTTGGAAATAATTCAGAGGATAGGATGGATCCTCTTGATTCACAAGTAGCGGACTATGCCAGTATTGATGATCAGCTTGCGACAGAAAGCAGTTCTATCGACATCCGAGATTTGGTTGAAGTGAGACATGAAAGTGCCCTCGAAGAAGATGAAAATGACGACGAAACATCTGTCCAAGAAGTCCCTATCACAACCAATGACTTGGAAAAATATGCCTCTTGTGCAAAGAAATACTTTCTGCAAAATGGTGATGCAGCAGGTTTAGCATTAGCATCTGATCTTGAAATGCACGTACAGAACATTGTCGCGAGGAAACCAAAAAAACAAACCTTAATCGTTAATTATTTTGAAAAACTTAATCATCAATTATTTTGAAAAACTTGTATGGATTACTATTATTGAGCGAGTTTTAGAGTTGAGAAACAGATTGATCTTGTGATATGGGTTTTTTTGTATTTTTAGTTCATTAATAAATGACTTCTGTATTTTTATGTTTTCGTCACGGCTTAATGGGTTCATATAGTACTTACTTGATTTAGCGGACACCTCCATATAACGGACACTTTTGAGTGCACCGCGAATGTCCGGTAAATCGAGGTTTCACTGTACTTGTGAGGAATTCATCTCTGTTTTCTGGAGAGTTGGATGATACTTCAACTAAAAGAAAAGTTGGTCAACACACTATGGATAATGTTTCTAAGAAGTTTGAATCTTTTCATTCCTTCCAAATCAGCAATAAAAAATTAAGTCATCTCATGTACCACGATTTGAGATGAATCTACAAACTCGAAAAATTGATAAATTTGACATCGCTTGCAAGTTGAATTCTGTAGGATTGAACAAGTCGTACAGTAGAATCAAATTCAAGTCACCAGTAGTTAAACATTCAGGGAAACACCTGGAGAAAAATGTAACAGTTGATAAGTGTAATGAAAATGATGTAGATTACACTGTTGATTTTGGGACAGTTTCAACTGATGACAATCATGGGAAAATCAAAAGGTCAGAGATATCTTATAAAACAAGGAAACGAACTTCGAAAACAAAAAAGAATGAGCAATTCATTCCTGTATCAGACTACGGAAATCTGGACTATTCATGTAGACACTGTGGGGCTGTTTTTTGGGAACAGGAAAAGAAAGAAAGTACTTGTTGTCGGAATGGTCGAATTTTTCTGTCACCTCCAAGTACATACAATTCACGATCAAGAAAATTACTTGAACACGATCTAGCATTCAGACATTTGATAAGATTCTATGATAACATGTTTAGTTTTGCAACTTTCAAAGCTACCGTTAAAAATGAGAAAGGTATATACAATATCAAAATACAAGGCCAAGTTTGCCACACAACTCCTAATCATATCATCCCAAGCCATAACAAAAAACCTGAACTGTGTCAATTGTATATTTATGATGATAAAATGGCAACTGACATCAGATTAAATGAATCGAGGAAGTTGAGAAAAAAGTTCAATTTTGCTCCAAATATCGATGATGACCTGAGGAAGAAGCATATGAATCTGTTGACAGACGTGATGAATGACAATCCCTATTCTAAGCAGTACAAAAATTTACACGAAGTCACGAAAAATCAAAAAATCCCTGACCATAAACTCTACTTCATTAGGAAAAATAAACATCACAGACATACCTATAATAAGCCTCTCACGTCCGAATACGGAGCCATTCTTGTTTCTGATACAGGAGTTCCACATGACTTTGATCTATGTGTTTACCCTCGAGCTGATCGAGAGAAGATTCAGCACACACGATTATACAAATTATCACATCACGTAGATCCAATGGTTTTTCCACTTTTTTATCCACGAGGAGATTTGGGGTGGAGCATAGGATACAAAAAAAGACCTGATGCTGCACCAGATGAGAAACAATTGTCAGTGTTGGATTACTACGCTTATAGATTGGCTTACAGGCCGAAATCCAAAAGTTTCTCGCCAATTTTATATGGCGGTAGACTGACTCAACAGAAGTTCATTCACGCGTATGTCATGGTAGAGAGCAACAGAATGCGATTTTTCCGAAAACACCAAAAGGATCTGAGGATTGAATGTTATCAAGGACTGTACGATGCTGTACAGAACTGTGCATCAAATATCTCTGCGACTTTTGAAAAGAAAGAGAGGTTAGGTAATTCATTCATTTTGCCATCAACCTTCATTGGCGGACCTCGTTACATGCAACAGAATCATCAAAATGCGATGGCGATTATGAGGGAAAAAGGAAGGCCTGATTTGTTTATCACTGTCACTTGTAATCCCCAGTGGGATGAGTTCATCAGGGTTCTCAAGAAGTTCCCAAAGGGTACAACTGTGAATGATATACCTGGCTTAGCTGTGAGGCTATTCAAAACTAAATTGGAAGAGATCGTGAAAGATATAATGGATAGAAAATTGTTTGGAAGAGCAATAGCACAGGTCCATGTTGTTGAATTTCAGAAGAGAGGTCTTCCTCACGCTCACATATTAGTGACCTTGAATTCAAAAGATAAACTGCTGACTCCGAAAGCAATCGACCGACATATCTCCGCAGGAATACCGACAGATGATCCTGAATTACGGAAATTAGTTCTGCAACACGTGTTACACGGTCCGCACTCTCAAAATACACCATGTTATGATTTTGAAACGAAAACTTGTAAGAGACGTTATCCAAGAAAATTCCAGAATCATACTACTATCAACAAAGATGGTTATCCAAATGATATGAGAAGAGATAATAGATCAGAGAATCATCACTATATCTCGAAATTACCGAGTGAAAGGTTATCTGTCGATAATTCAATGGTTGTGCCGTATAACAAATTTTTATTGAAGAAGTATAAATGTCACATAAATGCGGAGTACTGTGCATCTATACAGAGTATTAAGTACGTCTACAAATACCTCCATAAAGGACATGACGGAGCCCGTTGTTCGGTAGTGGAAGGAGATCAGAATCAAATCAGAAATCCAGAGATTCACAATGAAATCAACGAATACATCGATGGTAGATACTTGAGCCCAATGGAATGTCCTTGGCGATTATCAAAATTTCCGTTGATAGGGAGAAGTCATTGCGTCGAAAGGTTACCCATTCACCTTGAAAATCAGCAGAAAATAGTTTTCGAAGAAGGAGAAGAGAAGTCAGCACTGAAGAAGTGGAAAACGCCATTGCTTGCGTGGTTTGAATTGAATAGAAGAGATAGTTTCTCTAGGAAGTTGAAATATGTCAACATTCCAAAATATTATAGTTTTGATAAACGAGCTAAGAAATGGGTAAGACGGGTAAGGTCGCAAAGATTTCAAACAATTGGTAGAATATCTGTGGTATCTCCGAAAGATAGTGAAAGATTTTTTTTGAATCTGATTCTGAATCGCAAGGAAGGTGCAACTTCTTACAAAGATCTGTTGACAGTCGATGGTATCATTCACAAGTCTTTCAGAGTAGCAGCAATGGCTCTGGGATTGATAGATACAGATGCCAAAGTCTATGAAATTTTTGAAGAGGCTTGTACGATCATGTCACCATATCAATTGAGGAAATTTTTCGCTTGGTTTCTTCTTGCTGAGAAAATTCAAGGTAATGGAATTTGGGAACGATTCAAGAAATTTTTCACGGAAGATTTTGTTGAAAACGGTGATCGGCTTGCTTTGAGTCACATGAATGATATCTTGAATTCTGAAGATAGAAAATGCGAGGATTTCAGTCTACCTGCATCAGACATTTCTTTCGACGATTCCAATGGTGATCATTTCAAATTGAGTATGAGTGAATGTGAAGAGAGATTCAAAGAAATATTTGGTTAGTTGAATGATGATCAGAAAGAGATTTTTGAAAAATTACGAAGTAATGAAAATCTAGTCAATTTCATTGATGGTCCTGGAGGTTGTGGGAAAACTTTCTTGTATAGATGTCTCATTCAAGATTTTCTGTCCCAAAAGAAAAATGTTTTGTAAATGGCGTGGACGGGTATTGCATCGATTCTCCTACCACAAGGTATGACGAGTCATAGACACTTCAGACTACCCTTGGATCTAGAGAGTATTGAAAGTATTTCCTTGAAATCTGACGCTGATAAAAAGAAATTGAGGGAGGCAGATGTTATCATCTGGGATGAAGCATCAATGATTCCCAA
Organism: Eretmocerus hayati; assembly: GCA_029851415.1. NCBI lineage: Eukaryota > Metazoa > Arthropoda > Insecta > Hymenoptera > Aphelinidae > Eretmocerus > Eretmocerus hayati. Next base: position 68,888,530 of record CM056744.1, on the reverse strand, counting down.
GAAAGCTCTAGAGGTGGTCGATAGAACACTCCGTGACGTTTCTTTCAATGACTCACCCTTTGGTGGAAAGTTGGTGGTTCTAGGCGGTGATTTCAGGCAGATCCTGCCAGTTTTGACCCATGGGAATAGACATTCTATAATCCAGGAAACTATCAAATCTTCAGAACTATGGTCATTGTTTAATGTAATGAAGCTTACTAAAAATTTGAGATCGAAGGATACTGATTCTTCTAAATCCCTTCTGAATGTAGGTGAGGTCAGAATTGATAAAGTGAAAATGAGACCTGAATGGAAGAATGATGATGTATGTAGAACCATATTCAAAGACATTAATGACGATATTTCTACAAATATAGTGGTACTGTCATCTCATAACGAAAATATCATAAAATTGAACAAGAGAATCTTAAAAATGTTAGATGGTCCTACATCCTCTTACTACAGCGTTGATTATGCGACTCACAAAGGTGCAGATCAAACAGAGGAGTACATTCATCTGAGATATCCAACCGAATTTCTGAATAAAATTAGAGATGGTTTACCTCCACATAAACTTGATTTGAAAGTGAATGCTATCGTGATGTTGATTCGGAATCTGAGCGTAGCAGAGGGTTTGTGTAATGGGACTCGGTTGAAGATTAAGAAATTGTACAAGCATAGCATTGAAGCGGAAGTCATAACTGGGGAGAATATGGGGAAGATAGTTTTCATACCTAGGATAACACTTACCACAGGTGAGTCTTCCCTCCCATTTGTAGTTCACAGGAAGCAGTTTCCTGTGGTTTTGGCATTCGCAATGACAATTGATAAGTCTCAAGGTCAAAGTTTCGCTAAAGTTGGTATTTATATACAACGGCCGCTTTTTTCTCATGGACAGCTTTACGTTGCTCTTTGTCGGTGTAGAGATCCGAAGAATTCATTCATTGAGAATAGATTTGACGGTTCAGATGAGATCGAGAATGTTGTTTGGAATGAAGTGTTTGATGTTTGATGTTTTCGTCATCTATGATATGAAATTCAAGTATATTGTTCTCAAGTTTCGTAAAGATGAAGTGGAATCCGATGTTGGGAAAGACAGTATATGTATATGAACTGAGAGAGCAAGTAATGTTGTGGTGTTTGAACGAACAGTTGGAAAAAAAAATTGAAGAAGAAACTGAATATGAAAAATACTTGAAAGAATTGGAAGACTCTACAGAAATTGCATGAAAGAAAGTTTAACTTGGAAACAACTTACACGACTTGGCATGAAGTACCTCTAACTTTGAAACAGAGAGTATCAGAGATCATTGAATTTCGTTTTGATAATGGATATATTGATCGAAGCTCTCAAGAGAGTGGAACATTATATCTAGATTATCAATTGGAAATTGCGAATATTGTACATGGTATAACACAATAGAGAATGAAAATCATGTCGTTCAGCAGTGATACAATTTGTCGTAACTGCCCTAGAGTTGAAATTTGAAGAGATGGTGAAAACAAAAAAGTAAATTCGATTCATTTTGGGAATATAAAAATATATAATGTACAATTAATGATTTCTTTCTCGATCTTTTTTTCGTAGAGAGAGTGGAGAAGAGACTGTTGATATCGATAAAACAGTGAAATGATATGATATGATATGAAATGAACTTTATTGGAGTCTGGAGGTATGACCTCATGAGACTCTAAGAAGGATTTACAATAAAGAGTATACACGTCTTTATAAATATGTATGAAGTACAAAAGAAGTAGATAAATATTGTACACTGGTTTATACTGAGGAAGTGTCGATGATGAGTGTAGCGCGTGCAGTGCAATTCAATAAAGAAAGAGAAGTCGAAGATGTACTGGACTGTGGAGTTAGATAAAGAGGGTTTCAATCAAGGGTGGGGGAATAGGAGAAATGCCTGATGCTCGTGCTTTAGAGAGCCAATCGGATTTGTCTTGGCTCAGGTGGTGGTTGAACAGGATGGCTTTGAATTCAGGGAGTGACTCATACGCAAGGGTGAACGGTGGCAGAGAGTTGATCAGCTCGGAGGCAGAAATGATGAAGGACTGCCTCCATGTTTCGGTACGAGGAGTTCTGTACTCTAAGACCTCAGCTTGGTGTCTTCTAGGGTACGGAGGGGGTGCATCGACATACTTCAATTTAAACAAAGAGTGAAGAAGGGAGGGCTCTCCGGTCGTAAGAATTTTGAAGGCGAGGCAGCCTGTCAAATATAAGCGCCTGCGCTTGGTAGACAACCAGCCGAGCGAGAGTCGGTACGGCGAGACATGCAAGCGCCATGGAATATTTCCGTAGACAAACCGAATGCACGCATTCATAAGGCGTTGGAGTTTGACATCGAGGTATTGTTGCATGTGATGTATTACGGGAGCTGCATGATCGAGATGAGGCCGAGCGAGGCTCTGCACGAGCTTTTGTCGAAGCGGTCGAGAAAGGGCACCTCGGTGCCATCGTAGGGCATAGAGTGCCCCGTGCACACGACGGATAATACTATTGACCTGAGTGGTCCAGTCTAACTTGGAAGAGATATGGACTCCAAGACTCTTGATGGAGGACGAATACGGTATTTCTGACCCAGCCACAACTATTTTCGGCAGTTCGTCTAGTTTGACTACCTTGAGGTTGGGTTCACTTCCGAGAATAATGGCAGTAGTTTTCTTGGGATTCAACTTGAGTCCATTCTCAGATGCCCATCGAACGATGGCACTAGCATCACGATTAAGGAGTGCAATGCAGGCTGGTAGCTCAGATGGTCGGCAATGATGGTAAATTTGAGTGCCATCAGCGGAGATTATTCTCTTGACCTCGGGATTTAAGCAGTCGGGAAGATCGTTGATGTGGATAACAAAGAGAAGAGGTCCCAAACAACTACCTTGGGGCACGCCTGTGGAAAGTGTTTTCCATCCTGGGTGCAATCCATTTTCAGACCGTACCGCTTGAGTTTTATCGCGAGTTCTATAGCTAGCAAACCATCCCACTACTCTGTCTGTGCAACCGATTTTTCTAAGCTTCAGGAGGAGTTTAGCATGTGAGACGGTGTCAAATGCCTTTGAAAAGTCAAAGGATATCAGCACCGTCAGCATGCGTTTATCTACTGCCTGACAGGTTCCTTCTAGAAGTTGTATTAGGGCAGTCTGTGTAGAGTGTGAAGGGCGGAAACCAGATTGGGAGGGATTAAGCAGTTTGTGCTCCGACAGATGCGACATGAGTTGCTCATGTACTAATCTTTCCAAAATTTTTGAGGCCTCAGGGAGTTGGGCGATGGGGCGCGTATCAGAGATAGATGAAAGTGGGGTAGTATTTGGTAATGGAACGATTGAGGCTTTCTTCCAGTTGGAAGGGAAATAACCAGCAGATAAGGATTCATTGAGGAGCTGTGTATAATATGGGGCAAGTGTCGGAAGTGCACACTTCAGCATGCCCGATGAGATGGAATCGGCGCCCATACCGCGTGAAGTGCTAGTGGCATGAGCTCGGAGAACGTCATCAAGTGAGATGGGATGAAAGTCAAACAAGGGAACATACTCTGGTGTAGGTGTTTGACACACACGGTCAAGATCGGTGTCCGAGAGTGGCTCAGAAGTTGATGCGACCGCAGCGTAGTGATTATTGAGTGCATCAGCTGAGAAGTGCGTAAGCGGCGTAATGTGGTTTTTGCGGAGTGGAATTCATCGATTCACATTTTTTGAGAAATCATTTGATGACGAAACACAAGAGTAAAATTCAGAGATACAAAAGCTGTCACAAATGTGGAATCATTGTTTTATACAGATTTTTTGAGAAACATTTGAAGACTCATTCGAATGAGGAGCATTTCTCTTGTTCGTCATGTAAACTCTCCTTCAAAACAAAATCAAATATAGTCAGGCACAAGCTCAATCACAAAGACCCAGAACACAGATGCCAGGATTGTGGGAGATATTTCGTTAGGAAAGACATTTAACAAATCATACTTCATTGCATAAGAATGAAAAAAAGCAATGATATTTGTGTGGGTATTTTTTGAATTTTCACAATCAATATGAGCAACTCCCGGAATCGTAGTGATGAACCAGCACTCAAAAAGCTTAAAGGAATTGAATTGTCAAATAACGATTATTTGAAGAATAGAGTCAAAATTGGAGATAAAACAACGTTAGTAAATCAGTTCACCGATATGTTTGACTATGATTAGAGATAATGAGGACATTGATCTTACAGAACTGTAGTTGCGTATATCGACGAAATATTTGGCAAGTCTGAGTTCAAAATAAGGGAGGATGACAGTGAATTCACAGTGTTCAAATTTCTGTTGAGTAATCATGAAGGGAGTGAGATACAATGCAGTATTTTTAATGACGATATAACGAAATTCTCAAAAAGTATAAGAATGAACAAGGTACATAGACAATGGTTAACTCGAAATGAAATTGAGAATGATATTGCGAAATTACTCATCATATCAAATTGAGTATACGTGATAATCATCGCTTTTTTACAGAAATTGATCCTTGGAAAAGTTCACGTACAAAAAATTAAAAAACATTTCAACAGAGGAAATTTAGATTATGAAATTTTTCTCAGAAATTATTCAACAATATTCTGCTGTGGCGAATACGACGTTGGGATGTACAATGAAATAAGTTTTGATGATATACCTTCAAAAAGAGGGCCAATCAGTAAGTTGAAGTGGTGATGTTTCAACTATGATACATGATTTTTACATAATTTCTGACGATTATTTAGAGATTGAAGGTTATCTGAAGGATCGATTCGTTCAAAAGAATAAGAACAATGGAAATGAAATTCTTGGTGTAATCACGAACGGACGGCCACAAACTCGATATTATTGTTGTGAAAGATGAAAACGAGAAAATTGAATCGTACGATCGTGGAGTAAAATTAGAAGTCTGCGGTGACTTACAAGAGAATGGTTAAACTATATCAACTACATGAAATTCAGAGAGGAATCGTTATTGAATGGAATTGATTTCATTGAGTGGTCTTTACAGGTTCAACGTACATGGTGAAAGCGAAGGGTGTAGATAAATTGAGATTTTTAGGTGGTGAAAAAATGGAAATTGAGAAATTGATTCTAGGAAATGGAGTTCATGTTGTAGAAGAGTCTCCTGTCAACAAAGATATTGATTATTGAATTCTAATTTGATGGATACATTGCAAAATTTTTGTGATTTATATTTTTTTGAAATAAATTTACATCCTCTCTTCATAAACCAAGCTCACCTTAAATTTTGTGATGATGATGGCAAGGAGGTAATGTTTCGGAAACTGCAGAGTAAAATTAAGACTGAGGGACCACGAGGGGCTGAGAAAAAATAAGGGCCCCTCAGGGGCTCTCGGGGGCCCTCGGAGGCCCTTAGGGGCCCTCAGGGGATCTCAGGGGAATCTCTCAGCCCCTAAGGTAAATAGAGGGACCACGAGGGGCTGAGGAAAGATAAGGGGCCCTCAGGGGCCCTCAGGGGATCTCAGGGGAATCTCTCAGCCCCTAAGGTAAATATGCAACGTAATTTAGGTTAATTGGTCGAAGGCACTCGGGGCCCTCAGGGGCCCTCGGGGGACCTCAGAGGCCCTCAGGGGCCCTCATGGGCATTCAAGGCAGTCAAGGGCATTCAGGGGAGTTCAAGGGAATTCAGAGGGATCTCATTCTTACTACTATATATTAGGGGGAGATATCTTTTTTTTCACTTCACATGAATTAATGGAACATTCAGGAAGATTTTAGTCAGGTTTGTCACCAATAGATTCTGGAAAAATTTCAAAAAAATCCTTTCCTCGTCAGTAGTGAGATGGAATAGTGAAGGAAACGGTAAGAAGAACGTATTTGCACAGGTTTGGCATTGTAGAAAAATGGGAAGGATTCTCCTCAATTGAGCTCAAAGTTCGACATTCCCATTAGATTGCTCAACTTGTGATAACTGTCACTCCGGTGAGTAACCGACTCTTAGCAGTGGTCAAATTGTCACTTCCTCTAAGATCTTCCAAATGACCACTGGTGGGAGTAGATTATCACATGTCTCATAGAAACTAAATCACTTGGAAGGAAGGAGAAGAATTCCCGAAATCTGTTTCCAACAAATAGCTACTGCAAATCTCTAGGCTCATACATCGATGCCAAACTATCCTAGTCCCAAGGAGACTCGTATTTACGACAAATATGCGCCAAAGTATGTCGAAAGAAGTTGAGTCTAGTCGAAGGTATGATTCCCCGTGGATTGGGCTGAACATGGGCCTCCCATGGGCCGTTGAGCCCATGAAGGCTTTTCAAGAAATGTGCTCTTTGTACTGATACAATATAGTATTAACAGAAGAAAATCATCTGGGATCTTCACCAGATCCCCCTGATAACGATCTGGTAGAAATTCTGTAAGATGGCTGTTATATTGGATGCACGCCCCGGTCACAATGATTCTACATAGAAACGGTATACAATCCATTCGAGAAGATTAGGGAAACGGTATGACCTCAATTTGGAGTTGACCAAGTTGATCGAATGGGAGATCTATGAATATAATATATAATCGAGCGCCAGTTCAAAATTTGGCCATCCGGATCCCGCGTTTCGGGTTACTTATGTAGCAGGTGTGTAGTGAAGAATGAGTGTCCGTATGGGTCAAAGATGGGTCGACGAATGGAAGAATTGGTAGGTGGACGGATGGGTTGATGGTTGGGTAGACGGGTTGGTGGTGATTCAGATGAGATTTCTCAACCTAGTACGAGCATGGGACGTAGAACGTCATCTTGCATTCATGTTAGGATTGCCTTACAGGATACGATCGCTTTTAGTCAAAAATACAGCGTAAGGAATAGAGCTACAGGTGCAATTATTACCAGTGTGCTTGCAGGCATGAGGTGAGCTACAGATCTCTCGGTCAACCCTATCATGATTGATAAAAACGAATTGAGAAGAGGAAAAAAGAAGTTTGCCGATATTCTGAGATCTGAAGGGAGTGCACATGGTCCGATTCGTGGGTTATACTTCGATGGACGTCGTGATAGTACTAATCATATGTTGAAAAGAAATGGGAAGTCTCATGAAAGCGAGATCACCAAAGATCATTATTCCGTTGTACAAGAACCAGGATCAAAATTTCTCACTCACGTGATTCCGACTTTAGGCACTGGTACGGTGGTCGCAAGGTGCATCATGACATACCTCGAGGGAAAGCACCCCGATACGATTGATACTCTGGGAATAGTAGGATGCGATGGCACAGCTGTGGATACAGGTGTCAAAGATGCGGTTATCGCTGCAATTGAATCGAGAACCCACAGGCCTATTCAATGACCTACATGTCTCTTACAATTCAGTGAATTGCCACTGAGACATTTCATTCAAGAATGAGATGACGCATCATTGGATCCTACCTTTTTCACTGGCCCGATCGGGAGAAAGTTGCTTGGTTTCAGAACTTTCAAATGTCTCCTGCCCGATCTGAATGCTGTCGATCTAAGCAGTGATCAAAAGCATTCATACAATATCTGTGAAGCTATCAGTTCAAGTGATTGCAGCGCAGATCTTGCGAATCAAGATCTTAAAAATCTTAATCTTTTTAGATGGCTCACTACCTCCAATAGAGTCTTGAGGCTGTATGTTCCCACGGAAAATCCGAGCTCAGAGTTCAGAGTAATAGTGAATTTGATCCTGAAACTATACGCTCCAGCTTGGTCTAGAATCGAAATGCGTGGATCTATCAAGGATGGACACATACATCTCTTTGGATAGGTATACGGGTAATTCCGTTAATTGACAAAAGACGTGGTATGCAAGGCTATATGCTCCGTCTGTACCAAAATGCTTGTCCTCAATGCTCAAACATAGTCCAAATAGTGCCAAAATTCAGACTTAAATATTACTCAGTGCTTACCTATTCATTAAAGGTCTGAGAATCATGGAATGATTTTCGTGAGAGTAAATAGGTGGTATTCACTACCATTGGCTGCATTCTTCAGCGTGTAACTCAAAAAACCCTATCATAAGAAATTTTTATAAAGCATCAAACACCATCCCATTATACCACACTATCACAAAACCCGATGTGGATAGATGTGCCAATCGATGAAGAAATTTCAGGGAGGTGTTTCCAATGGGAACCCGTGATTCGATCTTCTTTTAGTTTTCGCATTCATACAGCATGACCCAAAAGACCTATCCTCTTTCCCCCTTCGGCACCACAAAAAATTCATCGTTCGAGTGTTACCAACACAATGCTCCAAGCCGGATGTATGTGCCTATCGTAGAAGGAAACTAATCGCAACTCTAACGCGAGAGAAGTGCTGCGTGAACCGGTTGGAAAACACAATAGAATTGATGGCACATCGCAATATGGACAGATGGCACTTCCATTTGTCTTTTGAGAGTTGGTTTTCACAGTGATAGATGATAGAGATCAATGTGTCCTTTGAATTTCGATCCTCGGGATCCTGGATATCCCCTTATACGGTGAGATTTCATACGATCTCGACGTTTTTTAAGTACGTAAACATACGCTTGTCACCCGAGGATGGGATTCTGGTTGGATATGGTCTTAGGCATCTGTACCGACAAAATCTGACGATGATTATGATTTTAACCTCTGAAACTTCCTAAATTTATTCAAAAAAGTGCTCCTCTTTGAAGCTTTCTAGTCTTCTATCCTCGATAACTCAAAAGGAATGGATTTCATCGCAAAAAGTGTGAAGCAACTTTTTGCAGATCTTCGAAGCATGATCAAAAAACATTTCCATACATTTTCCCGTGTAAGCCGTTCCATTCCTGTAATGAGAATATTTCCATATTTTTTTGTTATTATTCTCGGTTTTGGTTCCTTAACTTGAAGGGATTGCACTTTACCGCAAAAAATGTTCAGGTCTTTTTTGTAGATCTCGGAAAAATCAACAAGCAAGGTATGTGCACATTCTTCCGTATAAGAAGTTCCACTTGTGTAATGAGAGTATATTCGTACTTTCATGTTATATTCCACGGTTTTGGCCCCTTAGCTCGATGGGAACGCATTTGATAGAAAAGTGTGTAGATCATTCTCTCAAAGATCTTGAAGAGATACGCTTTTTGTTCGACACACACTCTTTAATAGAAAACATCATGTCAACGTTACTGAAGTATCTTTCTCCAGGATAACTGCATTGTTAGAGATGACGAAAGGAATATCGGTTACTGTGCACTCAGAACATTTTATATAGATAGATGTATGCAGATTCATTCTGCTGTATTCTGAGAATCTGTCGAATAGAACATTTTAGTATAGGGCGACTAAAGCGCCCTCTTCAGTCCCGGATGCAAACAGAAAATTAGCGTGTACTCGCCTTAACAACAAAAAATAGCATACGTCCGTCGCACAGCACGCTGTTGTAAAGTACGATTATTTATTCTCGTGACATTCGAGTGAAAACTGTCCCTTCTAATCTAACAGCCAGCCATAGGTTCTGTAGCAGAAACGAGGTTGGCACGCAGTTTTTCTTTTAATCGATTATTCTCGACACGCTGATTACAGATATCTCAATTCTGGTCTGAAAATCCGGGTAAATTCTTTTTATCAACAAAATACTGCCAACTTCATGGATTTTGCGCATATGTAGAGAAGTTTCGTTCGGAGAGAGAGAATTCTCAAACAAAAAATGTTGCATTTGGCATTTTAGAAAATATAGATATGATTCATACGATGGATTGTTGAAATTTACATATTCCGTTGCAAGAAGCGAGTTTGTATATAACAATGCAGCATAACTTTGGATTGGGGATCAAATTATTAAAAATAAATATGTCACTCGGGTAATTATCTCATTGGAAATGGAAGAGAATTCCAGACATTTTCCTATGAACCCATCATTCCTCGAGCATTTTTTGATGGGAAGGAGAAACCCAGCGCATGGCATGAATCGAATTGAAGGAATCTGAGTGTGGAAGTGCATTCCAAGTCAAATCGAGTCTGAGGAGTGGAGTTTGTAGGAAGTCCTCAAGAGTCAATGCATCATTGGGAGATAGTTGATGGAATTGTAGGATTGATTTTCTAATTATTACGACATACCCATGTTACTAAGAGTATTTCTGATTATTATATGATGTATTTTCTGGCCATTACTGTACATTTATGTTAATTGTTATGAGAGTTCATGTTCATTATGGGGCGGTTCATTTCCGAATAATGAATGATTCTGTAGATAGAGTGGATAGAGTCCAATATCTGCCTGGTTGTTATATTTGAACCATATTAATTGAACAATTTATAGTCTGGCTTATTTGTCATCGCAGACACTTCTTGTCTTTGGAGTTGTTTCTAGGTCTGTTGATTTCAATTTCGATACAACGAGGGTAGGGTTCTCGAAGTTTGGAGTTCATGGATGAACTCTCCTAAGATTCTGAAACAGCCACCGGCTATTTTTATTGCAATGTGAGACGTTGAAAATCTTTTTTTCGTATTAAAATTGATTTTTTTGCTTGAAAGTAGCCCAGACATCGTCGGGATCTCATTCCATGGCATTTTTATCACATATTCTGAAAGTTCAGCCAATTCTACGTCGATTTCATTTGGTCAAAACTCTCCCAAATTATGGTTCCATGCTGAGAAATGAGGTAGGAGAAGAGTAGACGGAATAATTTTACCAGCATTGTTTGATTGTCGGAATATGGGTTTTCCAAAAGACCCTATTATAAAAATCGTGCTTTCAGGGGTTCTATTACTTCTTTTGGCACATGGAATGAGAAAAACTATCGGTGGGTAGAGTGTCTCAAAAAAAATTTCTTCTCCTCTCAATCTCAAGTTGGCGGAATTACCCATATTCTATTCTCACGATATCTACCAAAGAAATTCTCAGACATCATTGATCCAATAATCCGAAGGGATAGATACTTTGCAGGTCCGGAGAATCTTCTCCTCAACATGCTGACTGATGAGAATGTTGATACCAGATGTTCAAATTTGGAGAGAGTCCTTCAATCTGTGACGGTGAGATATATACCGCCTCCCTCTCTCCTAGGCAGAAGAATCATATGGATATGATTGGATTATTATTACTATCATCATGACAGGGACGGCAGGAGAGAAGGGGAGAACTGTACGAGGTAAGAGGAAGAGAGAGATGGAGAGAGAGAAATTGATTGATTGATTGATTGATTGATTGATTGATTGATTGATTGAATATTTATTGAGAGCAGGGGATAAATCTCATATGCTCATATTGCAGTACAATGCGAGAAAACAATAGATGATATTTTTAGGTAAAGAGCTGTTACAGTGTAAGTTGCGCTTAATGTTAAATATCTAGAAAAAGTGATTCAAATTCAAATTTTTGGATACAAATTCACACATTCATATTTGAGTCCACCATTCACTGTAACTAATAACAGTCACGGGTGTAAGAAACGGTTGAGATCACTACAGTGCAATGGCGGCCTTACCCATCTCATGTGTGTTCGTTGGTGTCAAGTTGAGACGAAATGAGTGAAGTTGGGATGAGGTTAAACTTCTCCCTAAGTGATTCTTTGAACCATTCTTCTCTATCTCCATTTCTCAGCTCATGAAGGAGTAATTTCTTGAGGACTGCACATGAAGTGTCTTTAATATCAATTGGTGGGATTCTGTTCAACGCATGTGATGAGCAGACTGTGAATGATTGGTTCCATGCTTCGGTTCGTGGTGCTTGGTATGAGAGCATGGCTTTGGTGCGACGTTCAGATTGACGGATGCCTCGTTCTTGGGATATCATGAATCGGGGTCGAAGATATTGGGGAGAATCTGTCTTCAAGGCAGAGAAGGCAAGCGAGCCAAGGAGATAATCTCTCCTTCCAGTAACAGTTAACCAACCAAGTGCGATGCGATAGGGTGTTACTTGAGCCTTCCAAGGTATTTTTCCGTACACGAAGCGCACGCATGCGTTCAGTAGTCTGCGAAGCTTCACAGTCTGTGCTTTTGTAAGTCCTGTGAGTAGAGTCAGTGAGGAATCGAAGTAGGGAAGGACAAGACTCTGTATTAATTGCTGACGAAGAGGGCGTGGAAAATTGCGACATGAGTAGCGTAGGGAGTATAGCGAGCAATGTACACGTTTGCTGATTAGATTGATCTGGGATTCCTAATTCAATGAGGGAGATATGCTGACACCCAATAGCTTTATCTGAGGAGAGTATTCTAGATCAATTCCCATCAAATTCATCCGAGGTAATTCATTTAATTTCACCATTGAGAGGTAGATCACACTGCCTAACAGCATTACAACTGTTTTCGCGGCATTAAGTCTGAGTTCGTTCTCAGACGCCCATGATGCGATGGCATTTGCGTCTTTAGCTATGGGAGCTATTCGAGTGAGAAGATCTAATGGTCGCGAATGGATGTAAATTTGACTATCATCAGCAAATATCATGTGTCGGGAGTGTTGCAGTACTTTTGCAAGATCATTCATAGATATGAGGAATAGTAAGGGTCCAAGAATGGTCCCCTGAGGTACTCCTGCATTGATTGGTGACCAATTTTCATAGGTACCATCTTCACGTGGACAGCCTGCGTAGGTCCTCGGAGGTAGCTGGCAAACCAGCGTATTACTCGATCTGAACAACCAATCTGGCGAAGCTTGTACAGTAGAAGTGCGTGAGGAATCGTGTCAAACGCCTTGGAGAAATCAAAAGAGACCAGTGTTGTAAGCATACGTTGCTCAATGCCAGTACGTACATCTTCGAGTACGCCCAGGAGTGCAGTTTCAGCAGAGTGTTTCGCACGGTATCTAGATTGGGAGGTATCAAGTAGGTTGTTGGAGGTGAGATGTTTCATGAGCTGATCGAAAACAACTCTTCCAAGTAATTTAGAGATCTCAGAAAGTTGTGCTATGGGACGTGTTACACTTGGTGATGTTGGTGACGGAACTTTGGAGAGAGGGATAATTGAAGATTTTTCCCAAGACGAAGAGAAGTGGCCTGTTGAGAGGGAATCATTGAAGATTTCCGTTAACTAACTATGTATGGCTGGGAAGGCCATTTTGATCATCTTGGATGAGAGTCCATCAGCACCCATTCCCTTCGAATTGAATGACTGGAAAGCTTTTGAAACGTGATCCATGGTGACAGGGTTGAAATCAAATATTGGAATACCGTCAAGAAGGGGAGCAAAACAGACATAGTTTATATCTGTATCAGTTAATGGTGTGAAATTAGAAGTGACTGATGCATAGTGTTTGTTTAAGTCGTTGCCACTGGAAAGGGACAACGGTGAGGGTACACGTTTAGAGCCAATTCCAAATTTGCTCATCTCACGCCATCTGGTTCTGACATCAGAGGCAGAGCTTACTTCACTTGAGATATACTCGTGTTTGGCGTTGTCCACGGCAGATTTGGTCTCACTGCGAGCGGCTCTGTACTCTTCGTGGATATTGGAAGATCTTAAACGTCGTGCCCGCTGATAGAGTGTGTCTCTTTGCTCCATCATGAGGCGTATGTCAGCTGTCACCCAAGGTTTTTTTGAGCTGGTTAAGGTGAGGTTTCTGATTGGTGACAGCTGATCAAACGCCTCGATCGAAGCACTGGTGAAAGTAGACACGGCATCATCAATATGCCCTTCAGCTGAAGATGCTTAGATAGGAAGGCTGAGATCGGCTGCGAACAGCTACGAATAGAGAGAGAGAGAGAGAGAGAGAGAGAGAGAGAGAGAGAGAGAGAGAGGGAAGGAGAACCGCGCGGCGATCGAGGAAACTGAAACGACCATCACTGACGAAAGATGACAAAGCGTACAGAGAAGCAGAGCAGGCTCTCGTCCTAGCCATTCAGAGAAGCAAAGAGGAGTGCTGGGGTGAATTGTGCGACATGGTTAATGGAGACGAATGGGGTACGCCATACCGCGTGGTTATGTCCAAGGTCCAACCCCGGAGGGGCAACCCAGCACCGACCGATGCAGCTACCTTGCGCAGCATCGTGGTAGACCTCTTCCCAGCAGGAGAACCTAGAGTCACATTCCCTCCGGAGAGCGACAACTCCATCACGCTCTTCATTTTGCAAGAGCTATTCATAGCGGCGAAGAGGCTGCCAAACGGCAAGGCCCCTGGCCCGGACGGCATTCCAAACGAGGCTCTGAAACTGCTCTCTAAATACAAGCCAGATTTACTCCTCGACCTCTTCAACATCTGTCTAAGCGCGGGAACTTCCCCGGACAAGTGGAAACGTCAGAAGCTGATACCTGAAGGTCAAGGAGATCAACGCTCTCTCAGCATGCTCGACAATATCGGGAAAATGTATGAGAGGATGGTGCTCAACAGAGTAGAGGAAACCGACGAAGAGAGCGGTGGGCTATCACCAATGCAGTTCGGGTTCCGAAAGAGACAAAGTACTGTGCACACGATCGAGGAGATCCAAGAACGGGTTCAAGCGTCGGTAAGGAACTCATACCAAGGGAGAGGAGGATTCTGTGCCATCATTGCGTTAGACATAAAGAACGCGTTCAACTTCGCGAGCTGGGAGCGAGTCTATCAATTCTAAGCAGGTAAAATGACCCCTCATCCACTAGCCGTCACGAGTGACTATCTGTGGAACAGGACCCTCGTGTACGAAACCGACGAGGAACGAGAGATTCGTGAACTGTCCGCCGGGATTGGACAGGGATCGGTTTCCGGGCCGTTCAACTGGAACACCCAGTACGACAGTTTACTGTCAATCGAACTGCCAGAAGGAGCGATGATCGTGGCTTTTGTGAACGACGCAGGACTCATAGTCCGGGCCGACAACGAGGAACTCTTGGGTAGACGCGCAAACGAGGTGCTAGCCCGAGTCTACGAGTGGATGATCAGCAGGAGCTTGCTGTCAAGAAGTGCGAAGCGATCGTGGTCACAAGATGCAGGGAGTTTGACTCACCCCGTTTTTACATCAACGGGCAAGAGATTCCACGCAAGACAAAGCTGAAATACCTCAGTGTATGGCTTGACGACAAGTGGTCGTTGAAGAAGCACATACAAGAGGCCACCCAGAAGGCGAGCAGGGTCGGTGCGTCGCTTCAGCGGCTGATGCCGAACATGGGAGGACCAAAACAGAAGATGCGCAAACCGCTCAACACCGTGAGCGCTTCCATCATACTCTACGGTGCACCCGTATGGGGGAAGAGAGTAGAGAAGGCCGTCATCGAAAAGAGGACGGGGCCTGTCCACCGGAGAGTGGCTCTGAGGAGCATTCGTGCTTACCGCACCGTGTCAGGAGACGCAGCTTGCGTGTTGGCGGGAATGCCAACCATCTACTTGCTCGTCGCAGAGCGAGTGAGAATCTGGGACCGGCAAAAAGTGATCGGAGCCGAACGAGTGCTCATCCCAACGATGAAGATCATTCGCGACAACGACAAGGGAACTACCCTTGAGTAGTGGTGAACTGAGTGGGATTCGCCATTCGCAGATGGCAGTTGGACGCGCCGGCTGACCCGCGACGTAGCCGAGTGAGCGGAACGCACCCACGGAGAGATAGATTACTGGACGACGCAAGCACTGAGTGACCACGAGAAGAGGACATCCCCAGCATGTCAATCATGCAGGGACAACTGGGATGACGCTGAACACGCCCTATCCACGTGCAACGACACCCGGAGAGAGCTCGCTGAGTTGGATGAGTGGCTGGGTGCTCAACTGAGACCTGAAAATCTCGTCCCACACTCGCTCCACAATCATGAGACATGGGATAGAGTCACCGGATACATCAAGCTGGTGATGACTCGTAAGGAGGAGAAAGAGAGGGAAGCGAGGCGCCTCGGAGCAGGCGAATTACAGTGATTCTGCCGATTCAAACAGAAGAGGTTCAAATGGTTCCTGGAGGATGATGATGAACTGAAGAGGGAAGAAGATCTAAGAAAGAGAAACATTACCTGCGGAACGCGGAAAACAGATGAATTGGATACATAAGTGGAACGAAAGAGGTAAAAATGGTTGAAAAATTCTAAAGCGAAAAGAGGTGAAAAAAATGGAAGATAAATGAAATTGTGAAACTGCCATTTAAGGTCCCCAGCCCGTATGAGAGAAGAGGAGGGCTTTGCTGTAAAATTGGGCAATAGAAAATTGTTGGATGAGAATGTTCCGATTTGAGAAACCTGACAAACAGTTCAGGAATGTGCCCAGAAGAGTGAAAAAAACATCAGAGTGCATCAAAGATACAGCTTGGGAGGGATTTCCGACTCTTGAAGAGTTGTGTCACTCACTCGCTGTGTAAAATGAGCATCACCCGGCTCTTCATGGTCAAGATCGTATGTGGAGAGCTGATATTGGAGGGTCCTATATCTAATTTAGAATCAGCCAAGCCACGTGGAAAAGTTCTGCCATACGTCAACGAATTGCATGTTTTTGGTATTTTGGGTGAGAATCTCTTTCCGGGAAGGAAGAGAGCTTAGCCCCGTCAGATTGGAATCGAACTCAACTCAATTCACTTTGAAGGTCTTGGAAAAAGCCTCAAAATGAGCTCAAGTACGTTGAAAAATGTTTTGATGCACCAGAGTCATCTGTTCAACAGTGGAGGAGGATGAGCAAACTACGCAAATGCCCATTTGAACGCATTTCACTCACAGAAAGACCTTGATGTCTCTTGCCGCAACTGAACATGTCATTTTTCAGCATCCAGCGGAGGAATTCTCATATCTATCAGACTTGAATTTTGCTAGCCCAAGCATGTCAAATTTGGAAAATTTTGAATTTTTGGTCCACCCTATTATTTACGTGACCCGAGGATCACTTGAAAATGATGGACATGGACCTTTGAGACCTCTACCAGAGCCTGAAGAGAGACAAAGGGGTCGAAGGATCGGAGGAATTCAAATAATATTCTTGATATCAAAAGTTTGATACTATCGATTCCAATATCACAAAACTTCAGATTGGAAACAGATTCTGAACTGCGTTATGAGATTGATTGATAACGAATTTATCACACCTAGGTCTTGGTAGACCGTAATGCGAGGTGCAATACGTGGTACAATATGAAGAAGAGATATCATAATTTGTATGAGAATGAAAATTGATAGGCTTGAATATTCAAGATATTCTAAGAACACAAACAGAAAAATGAAGTCAGCTTGCAAATGTGAAATCGCTGTATATACTAAAGAACTTCACATCTGGATGAATCAAACGTAATATAGATCAATGTGAAGGTAGAACATTCAAGATACGAAATATTTTGAAATACAATTGAAAAACATTTGAAATATGATCTAAAGGTAGCTTATTTGATATACCAAGAAAAGTTACGAGTGATTGGAAGGAATAATTTTCCAGTGGAATATCAAGGCAAACTACGTACACATCATATCTGATTCCGTCACAATACTCATAGGTTGTGATCCATGATCTTTTCGAACATAGATGTTGCCTTTTCGAGTCCAGCCATGCTTGTAACCATACTGTTTTCCGCGTTCCTGTGTCAACACACCTAATTTATGAACAATAGGGGTAGCATTCCATGAATACCGATTCTCGCTTGATTTGAACTATTTGGAATCAAATCAGATAATTTTAATTCGCCGAAATCACGCTTCAGTTTCAGAATGTGGTCGCGAATATCACTAGATTCAAATTTGATCACTAATGAGCGATTATCACCACCACTCCGCTCACTATTAGATGTTGATAGCGAAACATTGAGAGAGCTTAGAGTTTCCGGTTTGAACTCACGCACTCCAAGAATGTCATTCTTGAAAGACTCTGTGGCGTGTAGACTTTCAAGAATTTTCTCCGGAAAGTCGCCCAAGGGGACACTGCAATCACTGAGTATTCTGGTAACTCTGAGTTCTGAAGTTGGTTGCCCACCTGTATGTAGATCTTTGAGCTGAGAAATCTTTTTCTGGAGGGTAAGATTCTCCTTCTCCAAAAGATTGATTTTTTCTGATTATTGTTTCAGCACGTCGGTGAATGAATCAAATTTTTTGTCAAAATGACTTAGACCTTCAGTGAAATCGGTAGATTGCGATTGAATAGCCTTAAACAACAGTCGAAATTGTTGGGGCGTATCGAGAGTTTCCCATCCTTGCGGCAAATCAAACATAATCGCAACTGTGATAGCGTATAGCAGACGAACCAGATGACAAAATGTAAACACGGTGTACATCAGCTGTAACAGGCGCCCACTAACGTAGTTCAGGTTATACTCTCATGTTCACGTCAAGCTCGGTTCACAGTGGCGCACGTGAGAAACAGTCTTCGAGGTCGATACTGTTGGGAACTGTTTGGAGCAACTGACATCTAGGTGTAATCAACGGAACTTCGAGATCTGATGATTAGATAGGAAGGCACGAGATCGTCTAACCTCAAAATCCAATGTCCTTGTGGAAAACAGGTGAAACTTTTGCAACATGAACAGATCCACAAAATTTCATGCATCTGCCCAATGCTTGCAAAATTTGGCGTGCAAGGATCTGCAAAATAAAAGCCCGGAGGCACTTTAAGGCAGCAAGAAGTGTCGAAAAACAGAGAGAGAGAGAGAGATCAAGTGAGGCGTGCAGTGACACTTACCGCCAGAGAGATAGATAGATAGATAGATAGATGTCCTTTTATTCGTTCGCAGATGAAAGATCAGATTACGTATGATTACATATGCCCGTTAAAATATAATACCGTGTTTAAAAAATAATGTATATATATACTCATGATAATAATAATTTCAGTGAAATACTGTTTTGGTCAAGGACACTTAGTATCACAATTTGTGACTAGTCAGGGCGAAATTACTCATTATTCTAAGTACAAAATTTCATAGTAAGAGAGGGATATAGGCTCACAGTCATATCACAGCTGTGTTTCATCAGTCGCGTGGCAGAAGGTCACATATAGAAGAAAAAAATATTAATAAAAAGTAGAGCCCAACCCAAGACAGATTAAAATAGTGTTCCTTCTCCACATCAATCCTCTGAGGAGACTGTGTCAATAAAAAATCTTTCAAGGCCTCTTTGAGTAACGATGTTTCCCTCAGCTGCCGAAAACCTGGAGGGAGAAAGTTCCACAGATGAGCACATTGAACTTGGAATGATCTTCTTCCATACTCAAGTCTCGTGTTGGGGACTTTGAGTACTCGCTCTTCTAGATCACCGCGTTCGGATTGTTACCTGGTAAACATCGCAGCTAGCTAGCCAGGTTCTCCAAGATGCATGATCTTATGCATTACGAGTGCTGGAAAGTACATTCTCCGCGAATCAGTACGTAACCAACCCAGACGCTCCCTAAACGGGGTGTTGTGTTCGTCTCCCCTAAGACCAAAAATATATCTCACACATGAATTGCTCAGTCGTTGTATCCGTTGCCGCTGTTCGTCCGTGGCGTCGAGGTACACGACCGTGCAGTAATCTAAATGCGGTTGAACCAAAGACTCGACCAGGTGAACTCGGAGTGGTCTGGTGATACACGCCCTAAAAAACCGCAAACCGTAGAGGGCTCTGTTGACTTTCTTGGCTAATTCATCAATGTGCGGTTTCCACGTCAGTTCACTGTCAAGTGTAACACCTAGACTCACGACAGAGTCACTGAATAGGACGAACACTTCATCCTGTATCTCAACCCCTGGTAGCTCATATCGATGGCAACTTCTGTATATCTGCGTGTCGTCGGTGTAGATCATGTAACGTGAGTAACACAAGACTTTCGGCATGTCATTGATGAAGACGGAAAATAAGAGGGGACCCAAGACAGAGCCTTGGGGGACGCCCGCCGTTGTGTTCAGCCAGTCTGAAACCGTGCCACCATCATCAATGACTGTTTGGCAGCGGTCTGCAAGGTACGACAGAAACCACTGAACGGTGTGATCACTCACATTGAAGGAGCGGAGCTTTTGAATTAGAATCTCGTGAGGAATTCTGTCGAAGGCCTTTGAAAAGTCGAAATGAACGAGAATCGTGTACATTGACTGGTCTATTCCTTTGCGCACATCATCCAGGACCCCCAGCGAAGCAGTGCTGTGACCCTCTCGAAAACCAGCTTGACAAGGGTCGAGAAGTCCAAATTCTTCAATAAATTGTTTCAACTGGTTCGAGACTACCTTTTCAAGAATTTTTGAGCACTCAGAGAGCCTTGCTATGGGCCTCAGGTCTGAGAGATCCACGAGGTTATTCGTCTTGGGGATGGGAGTGACGAGGGTGCGCTTCCAAAGGTCAGGGAGAGTCGCTTCTTCGATGCTTTGATTGAAAATGTCAGTAAGTGGCCCGAGTATGTTTGGACAAGAAGTGCTCAGGTTCCTGACCGTAAGGTGATCGATACCGAAACTTTTCGATTTCAACGAGCGAATAATATTCAGGACTTCACCTTGATTGGTTGATGACAGTGAAAATAAGGGAAGGTTGGTGCGTGGTTGGTGGCAAGGTTTGTGCTGATGGAACAAGGTCAAGGGTGCGGCTGAGGGGTTAGAAATGGAGGCGAAGTGGGCATTGATGGCTTCAGGAGAGAAAGTCCGGAAGGGAGAAGGGGAACGGGAGTTGACTATGCCTAGTCCGTTAAGAGTACTCCATAGCCTATTAGAATTCATAGAACTTGTGATTTGAGTTGAATAGTATTGATCCTTTGCCTTTCGAAGTGATTTTTGTACTTTAGACCTGATCAAGCGGTATCTTTCTATCAGAGAGAGAGAGAGAGAGACAGAGAATGAATGAATGAATGAATGATAACCTTCATTCGCCCAAGGGCAAAGATACAAAAATACAGTAGCATATGAAACATATGTCACTTATACATAATAAATACATTCAATTTGTAAAAATTTGTCGTTTTGTTTAAGGCTATTCGAATTATCACAGAAAGTAACTAGTCATCTCGTGGCATCGTAAGATGCTGAGAGTCATGGAAAGAAAAAGAAGAAAATGTCACGTTTTCATATATAAATACATATATCAGTCTTGACAAAGAAGGTTGAGGAAAAGATAACATTTCCCCGTTTGGGAAGACATATAAAGAAGACATGGGCCCACAGTCATATCACAGGAATCTCAGTTCGGAAGCGAAAAAGCCACGCATAACTCAGCTAAAGTAGAAGACATTAATTGAAACGGGCTCATGCCTATCACAGTTTACAAATTAAAATAGTGTTCCTTCTCCACATCAATCCTCTGGGAGGATAGTGTTAACAGGAAGTCTTTTAAGGACTCTTTGAATAATGATATCTCCCCAAGCTACCGAAAGCCCGGAGGGAGAAAGTTCCACAAATGAGCACATTGGACCTGGAAAGATCTTCTTCCATATTCAAGTCTCATGTTGGAGACTTTGAGTACCCGCTCTTCTAGATCACCCCGTGCGGGCCGTTCGGATTGGTACCTGGTAAACGTCGCAGCTAGGTAGCCGGGTTCTCCTAAGTGCATGATCTTATGCATCAAGAGAGCTGCGAAGTACATTCTCCGCGAATCAGTACGTAACCAACCCAAGCGCTCCCTAATTGGGGCGATGTGCTCGTCTCTCCTAAGATCAGAAATATATCTCACACATGGATTGCTTAGCCTCTGTACCCATTGCCGCTGTTCGTCCGTGGCGTCGAGGTACATGACCGCGCAATAGTCTAGGTGCGGTTGAACCAATGACTCGACTAGGCGAATTCGGAGAGGTCTGGTGATACATGCCCCAAAAAACTGCAGACCGTATAGGGCTCTGTTGACTTTCTTAGTTACTTGGTCAATGTGCAGTTTCCATGTCAATTCACTGTCAAGTGTAACACCGAGACTCACGACCGTATCACTGAACGGGATAAACTTTCCCTCCTGTATCTCAATCCCTGGCAAGTCCATTCTCTTCAGATCTTTGATATTTCTCCCCGAACTGGAGTAGATTGCCTTGGTCTTGCCAGCGTTGAGACACAGGCCGGAACTTCTGGCCCATTCGGCAACTAGTCGTCCTATTTCGCCCAGCCGATCAATACCTTCCCTGATCTTATTCTTCTCGATTTGGAGATAGATTTGGAGATCATCCGCATAAAATAGATGATGTACCGACTTTCCGTCTAGCAAGTCAGCCAGGTCATTCACATACAAGCTGAAGAGGAGAGGCCCAAAGACGGACCCCTGTGGAACACCCAGATTGGTTTCGAGCCAATCAGATTTGCCTACTTTAGAAGTGATTTGTTGGGTGCGACCCTGTAAATATGATTCCATCCACAGGAGCGCCGATCTTGAGAAGCCAAGATGTCATAGCTTCCTCAACAGCTTGGATGGTGAGATGGTGTCAGAAGCTTTGCTAAAATCGAATAGTAGGAGCAAAGTGATCTTCTTTCTGTCTATACCTACTCTGATGTCATCGGTCAATTTCACCAGAGCTGTCTGGGTGCTATGGTGTTGCCTAAAACCAGTCTGGGAGCGATCAAGTATCTTCTCGATTTTCAAATACTCCGTGATTTGGTCATGTGCGATTTTTTTCCAGAACCTTGGAGAGAAAGCACAGCAGTGCTATAGGACGGAAGTCCGAGACCGTTGATGGAGCAGCAGTCTTCTTTAATGTAATCAGCTGCGCTTGCTTCCAAGCCTCAGGAAAACGCCATGGGCGAAAGAGGAGTTGAAAATATGTACAATAAGATCACCAATGGCCGGAAGAGCTTTTGCGATCACGCTTTGGGGTATTCCATCCGCTCCACGGGCCTGTGAGGAGAAATGTTTGATAGCAAGGACTACATCACTAAAATTTGTGGGCTTGAATTTAAACCCCTCCTCCGGTGCCGAGTCAATATCGTCCATTGCTTCATTAATATTTTCGTGGGGCGAAACAGAAACTCCCGCAAAGTGTGCGGTCAACTCATCCGGTGTGAAGCCATGAAGTTCCTCCTCTTTGCTCTTAGGCAAGAGGCCGAGATTGCGCATCTCCTTCCAAATGTTCTTCTTCTGATCAAGAGCATCTGACAAATGGATTTGAATGAAGGAGTGATGATCTTGTTCAATGCGCAAGTCGACCTCTTCGCTAAGCCGAGAGTATTCATTTTGAAGCTCAGGACACTTGCGCTGGTTACGTTGAATCCGTCCCCAGCGCCTGCGCGTCGCGTCTCGCTTATTGATGAGCACTTTCAACTCCGGACCAATTCAACGAGCGTCATTTTTACGCGGATTAATATTTTTTTCGGGTGCTAATTCATCTATAACGGTCTGTAAATTTCCATTCAAGCAGTGAATTGCATCTTCCAAACTCGTTTTAGCATTTTCGAGAGCTGTCCAGTCACAGCAAAGCAATCGGTCATTCAATATCTCCGGAGTGATGTTTCGGAAATCCCTGTAGGTGAAAGAATTTCTTGGCGGAGTAGGAGCAAAGACGTTGATGGTGACGTCAATGACCGAGTGTCTGCCGAAACTGGGCAGGAGTCTGTTTTGAAAGTCAGTAATGATGTCATTGTCATCTACATAAATGAGATCAATCCATGTATGAGATGTATTGGGGGTGTGTTGGTGAGTCGGGCGATGCTGCACTATCTGCAAGGCAAGTTCTCCTGTCAGTGCAGTCAGTGTCTTGGTGTCGGGATGAGCAGTGTCTAACAAATCCGCGTTCAGATCACCCATTATAATTTTATGACTGTAGTCGCCACACAGCCGGCGAAACGAGCCAAACAGCCCGTCATCCTTCTGCATGGCGATTTTAGGGGGTCTGTAGATTACTACGACCAATATTGGCGGGGAGTTACCCTGTTGTATGCTACAAAAGAGAAATTCAGGCACGCCAGGTTTCCCTGGCCCAAAAGTATTTGACGAAATCAACTTCTCAACTTTGAAGTCATTGCGTACCTACAAGGCAACCCAACCACCCTCTCTGTTGCGATCCTGCCGCAACAATGAAAAACCTGGAATCTGAACGAGATTGTCATCCACAAACTCATCTACCTTCGACTCAGCCACCCCAAATTGATGGTAGGAGGGATCGTTAGCAACGAGCAAGCGTAGATGCTCAATCTTCTCTATCAGAGAGTTAAGGTTGATTAACCCCGCTTTCAAGGAACTGCCCATCCCTCGTCGCTCTTCAGCAGCCGTATCTAGTCAAGGAGTCTCCGCTGATTCTGCTGCCGAAACTCTACTCTGCTCCGGAACGGTAGTGCAGCCCTGGAGAGGACGCACGAGCACGTTCTGGAGCACTTTGACAGGCCGTTTGAATGACCTGCAGATCAGCGAGAGATTCGAACGTATGCGCTCGCTCACCATTTTTCCGTCTAACCCAGAAACGTTCGCCACTGTGTCAGACGTATTTTAAACCCAAACCGCGTGCAATCGACCTCAAGCGTATGTATTTTTTGTATTTCTCACGGGGGAGCATCTCATTTATAAAGATTTTATGGTCCGGCACATGAGCTTTCGTATCTGGGTCGAGTAAGTCAGGCTGGATATTGTTAGCCGTGAAATAATTATTGGTGATTGAACGTTTAGCCCGAATCACGTTCCCGACTAGTCGACTACTGGGGAGTTGGACTATGCACGATGGTAGAGTGCGCGGGATGGCAGCTGGGGCTCGTGGAGATGGAACCGAGTCGCAAATACCTGTTGGAGGCTTCTCCCCAGACGCACGCCCAGTTTGCAGGACTTGGACATCAGCAGTGTTTGCCCTCTCCAGTGAGGGGAGTACGGACTTGAGCACTGCGTAGGCAATATCAGATAGCTGTACCGGCGAGGCCTTAGAATTTCCTTTTAAAATACCATTAATAATTAATTTACAGCGCTCAAGATCGTCACTGCCGTGTCCCCGCTCCCCAGCGTGTGAATGAGGGAACTTGTCCATCCTAGGTGAAATAATAGGAATCGAAGATTGATGTGTCGATTCGTCATTACTATTCTCAATTCTTCTACATTTGCTATCTCGCTGACTACTCTCACGACCTGTTAATAGCTCAGTCAGAGTGGAAAACTGCCTTTTCATGGTAAAATTCTGCTGCAGAAGAAGCTGGCGATCCAAGCGGAGCTCCTTCAGCTGGGAGCTTCGCTTCTCTATGAGTCTCTCGAGAGAGGATACACGTGCCAATAGGTGATCATCCACCTCGTCCACTGCTGGCGTGAGAGGTGGAGAGGGAACGGCAACGTTTTGTCACCTCACGAGAGATTTTATTTCGTCAAGCTCGTTCTGGAGTAGCGCATATTGATCATAAAAGAGGTCGAGAGTAGTCTGCGCTATGAGTACCCATTTGGTGTCAGGAGAACCCGTCGCCGTCGAAGATGGTGATGTTGCAGGTCGTTTCGAGACGTTGAGGCTGTTGCTTTCCGTCGACTCTACAACGTGGCCAAGAGGTGCTGTAGTTTTCGAGATGGGGCTGTTGCTCTCCATCGGCCCGACAGCGTGGCCAAGAGGCGGTGTAGTGAGCAGCGACCGGGTGGTAGTGGTGGGCCGCGCATCTGTTTGCTGCTTTTCAATATTCGCGGGCTCTATACCGGTGGACTGGCGAGAGGTGGCACCACATGACGGAGACGAAGCAGCAGGCGATAGAGTACCCCTCGCTACCGCAAGCTGTAGACTCCCGGAGTTGAATAGAGAGGCATTGGTGGTAGGGGGCTTTGCGCTGCGGCCCGCGGCGGTGGTATGCGGAGTGGGGGAAGATAGTGCTGATGCAGCATGCGAGCTGAGCCGTGTGTATGAGATGGGCTGATTACTCACACGTCTATGCGAGGTAGTATTCTCCTTCTTTCTCTCTCTGACTGTTTGCGTGCTGAGGCGAGAAGTCGAAGTCGTCTGCTTCAATGCACTTGATGATAATTGCGCGGCTGGAATTTTGCTCACCTGCAGACATTTTTCGCATGTCACTGCTCCTTGAGATGATTTCGAGAACTTGACATGTGCTGATCTCTTGCAAATGCCGCATTCTCTGCTGCCCGCGCGTAAGGTGTTGTTGCAGAAGCAGCAGGTGTTGTCACTCATCGTGCAGCAGACAGCAAGACAGCGAAGCAGGCCAGCGTAGCAGACGACCTCCGAGCATGCGCACAAAGCTCACTTTCAGCGCCAGGCACTGCCAACTCGATGTTGTTGTTGGAGTTGCAGAATTGGAATTATTCCTCCCAGGCTCGAGCAGGAGCCAGAGAGAGAGAGAGAGATTGATTGATTGGTTGATAAAATGTTTATCCATGCCTAGGTCATGGAAGACCGATAGGCAAATGTAATAATACATTCAGTAATACAATGATGGTAATAAAATAACTAATCAAGAACAGAATCATATGAAACAGAAATTAGATTTTCACACTTTTGCAACTCATTTGATGATCTGTAAAAATACTGAGCACGCATCACAAAAGATACAATTTCACACAGCTAATCATACAACAGGTGTTTCTACCTAATCAAGACTCAAGGATCTCTCAGGTGAATTTACGGGATTTAAACGAACGAATTTCAAAAATAACTTACATTATTGAAATGTCAGTTAGAGAGATTGATTGATTGATTGATATCCTTTATTTGCTCAGAGGCAAAAGTTAAAAATTCTGTTACATATGATACATATGTCACTCATAATAAATATATATCACATTCATGAAATTTGTCGTTTTGGTCAAGGACATTGTATTATCACATCAAGTGACTAGTCATTTTGAAGCACTGCAAGGTGCGTAGAAAGTCAAATTACACTATTTATTATACAGATAAAGATAGGAAAAAGGAGCAAGAAAATATAAAACATTTTTGTACATATAAAGGATAGTGGGCTCGGAAAATTATCACAGATGTTTCAGTCAATGGCGGGAAGGCCACGCATAACTAAGTTATAATTAAAAGCCTAATCGGAAAGAGCCCAAGCCTATCAGAGGTTAAAGTATTGTTTGTTATCCACATCAATCCTCTGGGATGGTTGTGATAAGAGAAACTCTTTCAAAGCTTCTTTGAAAAATGAGATCTTCTGAATTTGCCGGATGCCTGAAGGGAGAAAGTTCCAGAAGTGAGCGCATTGAACTTGGAAAGATCTTCTTCCATATTCAAGTCTCACCTTGGGGACTTTGAGAGAGAGAGAGAGAGAGAGAGAGATTTTGATTGATAAACAATTTATTTCACCGTGGTCACAATGGACCGTATGGCAATAGTGAATGCATAGTGTAATATCAACATATTTTACATGACATAGAATTCAGTGACAGGTGAATTTAGTTCTTCTTTGCAAGCAACTACTAATATGAACAAATACAAACATTTTAAGTTTAACAACCTAATACACAATGGACATCTGCGAATCTGAAGCATCACTTAACCTGAATCATACCCATACTCAATCCTCACACTTAACCATTCTCATACAGTTTCCAGACTATAAATATATAACTGAACAGCCTTCTTGAATTCCTCGAATGGTACTTTGAGACGAATAGCAACTGGGACTGATTCCCAAGTTGCGATGGCAACACGGGAGAGAGCTTTCTCATACGCCGTGGTACGCGCAAAAGGGACTTGAACTCGAGCAGAGTTGATCCTTTGGGATCTCCTAATATTATCATCAAGCGGTTTAAACAGTTCATTCAAATACTCAGGGGTCCCAGTTGTGAAAATCTTGTACGCTTGTACACAGTGAAAATACTCTCGCCGGCGGGACAGTCGAACCCATCCTAGGCGCTCGTAGTAGGGTTTCAATGCAACATCACGGCGACAACGGAATATGAATCGCACACAAGTATTGAGCAGACGCTGCAACTTTATTTCCAAATAACTTGAGAGATCATAAAATACTAAGCACGCATAATCAAAATGCGGCATAATGAGTGCGTTGACTAGCATTTTTTTTACTTCACATGAGAGAAAGTTACCACGATATCGTAGTCTATGTAAAATACCATGAACCCTAGAACAAATACCGGTGATGTGCGTATTCCACGAAAGATCCTGCGAGAATATGACGCCGAGATTCTTGATCGTTTTCTGTAGAGGTATAACGGTGTCATCTACGAGAATAGGTGGCAAGGCACTAAGATCAAGCCTCATGTGGTGTTGTACTGAGGCACTTAAGGTAGCTTTTGTTTTGGGGATATTAAGGCGCAGTTTGTTATCTTGTGCCCATTCAAAAATACTGAGTGAGTCCTCGTTCAACTTTCCAATCAAGGAGGGGAGCTCCGATGGTTTGCCTTGTATATAAATTTGGAAGTCATCAGCAAAAAGCATGCCCTTGCTGTACTTCAAAATGCGCATGATGGGGTCAATGAATATTAGAAATATTGTAGGCCCTGGGTTCGAGCCCTGGGGGAAGCCCGAGGTGCTGGGCTCAATCTCGGATACAGAACCATCTGCGTCAATCACGGCTTGATACCTGCCACTCAAGTAAGAATGAAACTAGGTGATTGCTTCGTCAGAGAAATTCAACTCCTTCATCCTACGGAAAAGCAACCCATGGTCAACACTACTGAAAGCTGATTTGAAGTCAAAAAGCATTTGAATTGTAACTAGACCATTTTCAATACCGACTCGGATATCGTCGGATACCCTGAGGAGAGCAATGTGGGTGCTGAAGTTCGCTTGGAACCCTGATTGAAAAAGAGACAACATCTTATGGCGTTCGAGGTGATCAATCAGTTGGCTATTTACTAAATTATCGAAGACTTTGGCAAAATGGAGTACATTAGAAATCGGCCTGGTATCAGGAGGTACTTTAGGCTAGGAAATCTCACTCAGCGGTATCACAAGCGACTTCTTCCAAATGTCGGGGTACCGACACGTTTCAATTGATAGATTGAATAGTTTTACAAAATAAGGCACTAAAACTGGGAGAACGGATTTGAAATATTGTAGTGATAAACCATCAAGACTCTGACCTTTGGATTTTGGTAGGCAACTTAGCATAGATTCATACACCTGGATACCATCAACCGGCTTGATAGAAAACTCAGGACAGTAGCTATCGACATCGCTCTCGACGATCACGTAAAGAGTATTATAGGAACAGTTTGGATACTGGCTAGCCTTTTCCGAATAAAATTCATTTAGTTGCTTTGCCGAGAAATACTCTAATGGCGATTTATTCGTATCTTTCGATAGACCTAACTTCCGTAACACATCCCAGTAACCTGATTTGCCAGAAGCCTTAGGAAAAGACTCAAGACAATAATCATCCTTGGCTTTCCTCATTCTATACTTGAGCTGCTTACGACGGAGTCTTTATTCAGACCATAGTCGAGGGTTATCAAATCTCTTAGCCCGCTTATATACTTCATCGCGCAATTTTGCCTCCCTACGGAGGTCGGGAGTGATCCATGGGGTCACACGCTCCCGACGAGTACGAGATGATATCGGGGCCATCTGGTCGAGAAGGCTTAGTGATGTTGCCTGGAATTCCTCTAAAGATTTATCCACATCAGTGCATTCGAGTAACGCGCCATGGCTTAGTAGAGTTTCTAACTGTTCACTGTACAATTTGGGATCAAAATTTCGAAAATCACGTGACGTAACAATTTTAGACCTCTTGATAATTGAGAGAAATTTGTACTCGATCAGAAGAAAATCATGGCCATTGATGAAAGGAGCATCCGATTTGATTTTATTAACAACTTTCTCAGCAAAGTGATTATGACATCGATCGAGAAGTCACTATTTTCAAGGTAATGTGTAGATTCAAATTGGAACACAGTACAGAGAATTCTCAAAGAGCAAATCGCGTAGATGACAGGAGTAATATTCTTGTGACAGTAAATCAGAGTTCAAATCTCCCGCGATTATTACATTAGAATATGATTGAGAGAGCTTCTGCATATCCACGAAAAATTGACTAAATACATTTCCTTTCGGTCGACGGTGAACGGAAGCAATTAGAATATTGCGGTTCTCTTGAGTTTGCACATCACATACTAAATACTCAGTTTCATTAATGTTGGTATTATACGAGGAAGCTATTACCTCATAGGTCAAACTGTCACGAATGTACGCTGCAACACCACCACCTTGAATGAAATCACGCTTTCCAGTTGCTGACCGCAGCCCACGATCGTTGCGAATAAACGAGTAACCAGCTATTGTGAAAGGTGTATCAGTGATTTTCGGAGTCAGCCATGTTTCAGACAGTGCAAGAATATCAATATCATATTGAGTAATGAATGCTGTAATCCCATCAAAATGCTCCTTAAGCGAGCTCACATGAACTTGGGCTACTTAAATAGATGTGCGCGTTTCTCTAACTGCATGAGTGATTTTGCGAGGTGGTAGTCATACTATTTCATCTAAATCAGATTCGGTTACTATTGCAATCGCATCACTTCCTTCTTCTTTACGAACATACACATTCCCATTACGGGACCAAACAAACTTGTAATTACATTTCAATGCACGATCCTTAGCGAGGAGACGCAAATTATGGGCTATCTGAGGTAGCATTTCAAAGAGGTTAACCTTAGTTTCAGATTCGCTCTCGACTTCAGATGAAATGAAGTCACCATATAAAAGCTCACCATGCTCACGCTTGACTTTCAAGACGTGGTCTCTCACAGCTACTGATTTAAATTTAATAATGAACGAAAAAGTGTCATTAGAAGCTTGAATTTGCGGTAGATTTTCATTTTTAGCTTTGAACTCGTGAACTTCGAGGACGTCATTTACAAGGTTCTCAATTTTGAGCTTCTTAAAGATGCCTCGAGTGAGCGTATGCAATGGGATGGTACATGATCGCGGAATACCCACAACTTTCATTTCCGTACTAGGCATGCCTCTACAGTGTAGGTCTTTAATTTGTTCCAATTCATTCCGAAGGTATTCATTTTCATTCTCGAGGGCATTCATCCTTTCATTTTGTTTGCTCAGCTCAGTGGTAAGACCTTTTACCTCATCTGATAACTCTCTAAAACGTTCATTGAGCTCACCTGACTTTGCACCCACAGTTTTGAACAAGGCGGCGAACTGCTCAGCAGGCGTAAAATTTTTCCACCTTTCGGGCAAGTCACCCATCTCGCTTGGTGGCTCGGGAACTACGTTTTCTTTCACTCAAGTCAGAGCTAATTCCAACGTTGCTCAAGTTTCTAGATTTGTTAAAAGCTCTATCACGAAAATTTGCTCCGCAACTAGTGGATTTTAGCACGGTGCCTACGGATTGATTATTACGTCGGACGGTATCTTTGAAAGATCGAGCACAACACGTATCAGCCGGTTTGTTCACAACATAACCCAAGACACAGCCAGGGTGAAAATGGTTTTTACATTCGCGACAAGAAACACTCCTGTGAACAATTTCACGATTGCACTTTTCACAGATAACCATGGAAATGTGAAATTTCGGACCTATGTAATGAAAATTTAACGACTTCACGAGTTTACGTGTGTAAAACAATCAAGACAACAGAGTTTACGTACTCGACACGACATCTAGCGGACGCACAGAGTGACTTTGCTCCAACCTCAATGATAAGGCAGATACCGACAATACCATTTGACACTAAGAGACAGCTAAAAATGAGTCATCGCTAGATGTCACTACCTGTGACTGTTGATAGTTTATCTTTCTCGCGCTTATCTGAGCACACTGACACTCACACACAGCTACACATAAAATAACACAATGCGTTCCGCAAATATAAAAACGTCTATGAACTGTCATTAGAAGTGTGCACTACTGTGCTTGCTGCTCACTTTGAGACGTAATAGCCACAACTCCGAATGTCTAAAAGCGTGACAACAGCACTGCAGTTTCCACACAGATTTATGCACTAATACACACGTAGCTCATGCTACACTGCATCGAGGATTTGCCCAGTGCATAACACATAATAATCAGGACCCTCGAATACACAAAACTATTCACAACCACTAAGTTTTACTCTGATGCACTCCAATCAGCTACAATATACAGCTATGCAGTCCAATTTGCCGAAGATGTAGAGTATATTAGCTGTCTGCTGTCGGCGGGATACTTGTCAAGATGGCGGACGATGGACGGGCACTGGCAACGTTAGCGTGGACAGGCGAAAAACCTCTCACCCTGGCTCAAGAAGATCGAGCCATGCCTTTTCGCTCGAACAGGTAAGAGCCAGCAGGTGGAGGTACGCCTGTGAATAAGTCACTCTCTCCCAAGAGTGAAAAAAACCAATGAGAATCGATTCAAAAGTAGGAGCCAAAGGAACACGTCTGCGCTTCCCACTTACCAGAGAGAGAGAGAGAGAGAGAGAGAGAGAGAGAGAGAGAGAGAGAGAGAGAGAGAGAGAGAGAGAGAGAGAGACAGAGAGAGAGAGAGAGAGAGAGAGAGAGAGAGAGAGAGAGAGAGAGATATTGATATCGATATTGATATAATTTATTAGCCCGGGGACAATGGGTCCCATGGGGCAACAATCATCATACATAATTGTAATATAAGGTAAGATTCATCAAATAGATGTAACATACATAAAAGTAAATATAAAATATAAATAAGATAAAATAAAATAGAATAGAGTAAAATGGAATCAAATTAGATTGAAACAACAGATCAACACGATAGTATAACATTGCACTAAGAAGGGTTTTGGACTGTACAAGAGTGGGAAGTTAAGGTTACTACACGGTGGTTACATATTTACGAGGTATAAGGCGTCTTAAGTTTAAGAGTTATGGCATGATTCTCAATCTTCCTGATCAGACTCTATGCTGAGTAAGTGAGAGAGTAGATGGCTCTTGAATGTCTCTAAAGTGGTTGAGTTTCGCGGTAATTCAGAGATAGTACGGGGTAATTTGTTCCAGAAACTAGAGGCTGAAATAGAGTATGAATTTTGGAGAGCAGAGGAATGGTATTTAGGGATAACAAGGTCACCGGTATGAAGTCTGACAGATCTAAGCAAGCTCGTATTACATACTTCGATGATGTTCCGGGACAAAAAGGTTGGTTTATGAGATTTCAGTATTTGAAACAACGAGCTAGCAAGGAAATACTCTCTTCGAGCCTTGACCGTAAGCCAACCCAATCGTTTCCGTTATGGGGTAACGTGATCTCGCCAAGGAATATTACCAAATACAAATCTGGTACAGGCATTTTGTGCGCGCTGGAGTCGGGAATTTTGTTCATTGGTGAGATCATGATAGACAAGGCAGGCATAGTCGAAAAATGGTAGGATAAGAGTTTGGACAAGGGATTTACGAAGGGAAAAGGAAAGGGCATGTTGGTGAGGACGAAGTTGACGTAGGGTCCCAAAAACACGTTGACTAATGTGTGATACGTGCCTCTTCCAGCTCAGGTCAGACGTCACCCAAACACCGAGGTTCTTTGCTTCCGACACAAAATCAATCGGAGTACCAGCAATGAGTATTGGGGCAAGATTGTTAACGTTGAGAAGTCGGAGGTTTTCTGCGCTACCCAGGATCATCACTTTGGTTTTTTTGAGGTTAAGGTTAAGACCATTTGCGATTGCCCAATAGTGGATTGCATTTGCATCCTTCTCGATTAGTCTGAGTGCGTCTTCAATCTCATAACGGTAGCAACTGCGATAGATTTGTGTGTCATCTGCATATATCATATGCTGAGAGTATCTCAATACTTTTGGTAAATCGTTGATAAAAATAGAAAATAATAAAGGGCCTAAGACAGAACCTTGGGGGACGCCAGCAGTTGTGTTGATCCAATCGGATACTGTACCACCTTCGTCGATAACTGTTCGGCATCTGTTGGCCGGGTAAGAGAGAAACCATCTAATTGTATGATCATGGACATGGAAAGACCGAAGCTTGTGAATCAGAAGCTCGTGCGGAATTTTATCAAACGCCTTGGAGAAATCAAACAAAACTAGAATGGTGTACATTGACTTGTCAATGCCTCTACGGACATCATCCAGTACCCCTAGTAGAGCAGTCTGAGTACTATGGCCTTCTCGGAAGCCGGCTTGACAGGGGTCGAGCAATTCGTATTCTTCAATGAACTTCTTAAGTTGTTTGGAGACAACCTTTTCGAGGATTTTTGAGCACTCAGAGAGGCGAGCGATTGGTCTCAAGTCGGACAGCTCCACTAGGTTGTTGGTTTTGGGTACAGGAGTAATGAGAGTACGTTTCCACAGGTCGGGGAATACTGCGTTGGTGATGGATGAGTGTAGTACGTCAGTAAGAGGATCTAGTATAGTTGGACAAGAATTTTGTAGATTCCTCACTGTCAGCTGGTCTACACCGAACGTTTATGATTTCATCTGGCGGATTTTGAGAAGAACTTCTTCTTAGTTAGTAGGCGAGAGAGAAAATAGAGGCAAATTGCGAGAGTGGGAAGAAGAGTGCAAGGTGGATAGTAGTTCAGCGGTTATGGACGTCGCGGGAGGATTTGATATGGAGGCAAAATGGGAATTTATGGCGTCTAATTTGAAGGTAGTAAATGGTGACGGTGGGTGGGATGAGACTATGCCTAGTCCATTGAGGGTGGACCATAGCTTACTGGACCCTTGTGCACTGGAAATTTGTGAGGAATAGTAGCTATTTTTAGAAGCTCGCAACAGTTTTTGCACTTGTGATCTCGCCATTTTGTACCTCAGTTTTAATTCCGAGGAGTCTGTGTCACGGGCTCTTTTGTAAAGATAGTCCCGTTCTTTCATCAGATTGCGAATTTCATTTGTCACCCAAGGTTTTTGGCGTGCAGGAATTCTGAAAGTTCTGACAGGAGCTGAGATGTCAAGAGCCTTCATGACAGATGAATTGAGTGCTGAGATCTTATCATTCACGTCATAGGTGATTCCTGGATTCGATAGGAGGGATAATTCGTAGGACAGGTTGGACAAGTATCTCTCATGATCAAAATTCCTGTAACAGCGTCTGGTAATGACTTTTCGCTCTCTGACGATTTTGTTGAAAGTAAATTCCAAGTTGATCATATCATGGCCAATGCTGAACGGTTCATCGGATTTTGAGTATCGGACGACATTTGACAATGAACTGACGACAAAAAGATCAATCCATGTGTGCGAGCTTAGTCTGTCAGCATTCAGAGCGTGGTGAGTTGCGTCGGACTGAACAAGCTCTAAAGAATAATCTCTCAATGTTCTGTGTATGAATTTAGATTTAGAGTCATTTAGGGCCATATTACAATTGAAATCACCAGTAATTATGACTGAGGTGTATTTTGGCAGGACGGTGGAAAGAGCCTCAAAAAATTCATTCGGTAATCGTGCATCGGGATGTCTGTAAACTACTGCAAAGAGTAGGTTATTTCTGCCATTCTGGACCTCACAGATTAGGTATTCAGTGAAATTGATGCGCGAAGAGTCTGATCGGATGAGAATTTTCAAGTTAACCGAGTTGGTGAAGTAGACTGCTATGCCTCCTCCCGTACGGCCAATTCGATCATTGCGGATGATTGAGTAATCCGGAACGTTGACACTAGTATCAGTGTCTAGCTCAGATAAATGACTTTCAGTAATTGCAAGGATATCACATTGATTATCAGCAAGGTAGGCTTCAACATTGTCGCGATACTTGATTAAGCTATATATATTAACGTGAGAAATTTTAAGATGAGGATCGGCCGTACGGGAAGGCAGAGGGTCAAACCATTTTAGCAATATCGTCAGCTTTCGTGATAGTCAATCTCTCTCCTTGAGCGTTTTTACGGACAAAAATGGTAACACTTCTCACCCACACTCTTTCATACCCTCTCGATCTGGCAGCAGAACGAACATTGATAAGAAGTTTATATGTTTGTACTGGTAAATATTCATTGAGGTAAAGCTTTCTCTGAAGTTGATCTATATACTCAGGGAAAATGTCGCCTGCAGGTAGGTCACCGTGAGCGAATTTCAGCCGCATGATTTCATCACGAATCTGTATAGATTTACATCTAACAAATAATGTGAGGGTTTGGCTCACGGTTGTGGACGAACCTGCAGTTGCATTTGCTGGTACATTAACGCGACGATTGATTCTGAGTATGTCTGCAACAAAGTTCTGTGCCTTGCTCTTCACAAGAATCCGCGTAACAATATCGAGATCAGGGAGAGTACTAGTGACTGGTAATCCATTTATAACTATATCGGCATTCGAGCCATGAGTTGATGTTTGCGGCACAGCATTTTTTATGGTTTCCATATTGAGGTATACACGCGAGATTTTATCCTCTAGATCTTTGAGACGGGTTTCATGGTCATGTATCATTCTTGTAAAAGTAGACATCTTATTCTCAATGACTGCTATGCGGCTATTACACTGGTCATTTTGATCGATCACAGTCAGTAGATTCTCGAAAATTGCATTCATTTTTTGGTCTGAGTTAAGCTCAGCAAATTTTGTAATAGTCTCTGCTCGACTGATTGGCTGGGCTACGCTGGTAGATGGGGTGCTATGCAGTGTAAATTGATCGTTACGAAGCGTAGAAGTACTTTGCAGAAACGTGAATACTGGTGTGCCAGGGGCATTAGTGACTAGATTTTCTAAACCATTCATATTACGTGCGTTCAAATCAACTCTGGTCTGCATAAAGGTATTCACACAACAACGCCGAGCAGTGGAGGATTTGATATATGCACGCGCACATCCAATGTGAAAAATTGCGTTACATATAGTATCAGAACACACAAATACTCTGTCTTTCACATTAGCACCGCACCTTCCACAGACAGGCATTCGGCTGCCTTCCACTTGTTCAGAAGAACATCATAGTAAACCACTATGCCAAGTTACCTGCCTACAAGTCAGCTGGTGTTGTTTGTTGACAGCAGTGTAGCAGACGACATCAATTCGCCAAGCAACAGATTGTAGTGTTAGGTCGTCTCAAGAATAAGGAACAGCTGGCGCCATCTGTTGAGGGGCCAGGAATTATGCCAGACGATGTGTTCTGTGGGTAATATACCATCAGCAATGAGGTGTGAAATGCGACGAGCGGGCTTTTCTGCTGGGTAGCGTGGATAACCGCAAAACTCTCTCAACCGATATTTCGGTACCCGGGCTCAAAAGTACGAGCCGGCCAGTATTGCTCGTTAAGAACAGGAGCCCAAGGGACACCGAAATTCCTGGAACAGCAGACCCAATTCCGGGAGTGCAAGGGATAGGCGTAAGTGGTGATTCAAGGCAGAGCGGTGATAGATAGGTGTGCAAGCACTTACGTGATCCCAGAGAGAGAGAGAGAGAGAGAGAGAGAGAGAGAGAGAGAGAGAGAGAGAGAGAGATTGATTGATTGATTGATTGATTGATTGATTGATTGATTGATTGATTGATTGATTGATTGATTGATTTGGTTTATTCACCCGGGGACAAAGGGTCCCATAGGGCTAAAACAGCGTAATAACGTGATAAAAATAAAAATCAATAAATGTGTATAAAATTGCTCATAAAATAAAATTGTATAAGACTGACGGAGTAATAAAATATATCAGTACATAGGCATTCATCTCACTATGCTTAAAATTAGAACTAGATACATGATGATGGCCGTGCACAGATTTGAACATCGATGACATTGTGCCACGAGAAGAAATACTCCGAGCAACCATCTCATTCTTGATGTTCAGGCTCAAGACTCAGGAGATAACGGAGTAAATGACTCTTGAAAGTAGTCATGAAGGTTGAATGACGAGGCAAAGTAGAAACGTTGCGCGGTAGACTATTCCAGTAGCTCGACGCAGATACATGAAACGAGTGTTTGAGAGAATTTGTGCGCCATTTAGGGACTATCAAATCACTGGTTTGTAGACGGACTGATCTAACGAGGGTAGTGCTACACACTTCGACAATGTTCCGAGCTAAGTAAGGAGGTTTTGGGGTTCTCAGAATTTGGAACATTGAGCTGGCTAGGAAGTACTCTCGTCGGGCTTTAACCGTGAGCCACCCTAGGCGAATGCGGTAGGGGGTAACATGATCTCGCCAAGGAATATTCCCAAATACAAAACGTGTGCACGCGTTTTGAGCGCGTTGAAGTCGACTGTTCTGTTCCTCGGTGAGATCATGATAGACAAGGCAGGCATAGTCGAAGAGAGGAAGGATGAGGGATTGAACAAGTGATTTCCGGAGGGAGAAAGACAGAGCATGTTGATGAGGACGTAACTGTCGCAAGGTACTAAAAACTCTCTGGCATATCGGTGAAACGTGTGTTTTCCAATTCAAGTCAGAAGTCATCCAAATACCAAGATTTTTCGCTTATGTCACAAATTCCACAGGAATGTTATCAATTTCTATAGGGCGGAGGGCATTGGTATCAAGGAGACGGAGGTTTTTAGAGCTACCCAGTATCATCACTTTCGTCTTCTTCAGGTTCAAATTAAGACCGTTTAAGATTGCCCATTGGTGGATGGCGTTAGCATCCTGTTCGATCAGGATAAGAGCCTCTTCAATTTCGTATCGATAACAGCTTCTGTAGATCTGCGTATCATCTGCATGAATCATGTATTTGGAATACCGCAGTACCTTGGGCAGGTCATTGATGGAGATTGAAAATAGTAAAGGGCTAAGAACTGAGCCTTGCGGAACACCAACTGTAGTTTTTATCCAATCGGATAATGTGCCACCTTCATCAATGACTGCTTGGCATCTGTCAGCAACATAGGATATGAGCCACTGCACTGTGTTGTCACTGATACGGAAAGAGCGGAGCTTGTGGATTAGCACTTGATGTGGGATCTTGTCAAAGGCCTTAGGAAAATCGAAGAGGACGAGTATAGTATACATTAGGGTGGTCCTTATTTCCCGAGTTTCACAGATCCTTTCTCCTCCCCTCTGGATACCTTCTTTGAGCCGGAAAAACATGGGGAAAATTTTCCCCGAGCCCCTAGAGAGTGATTTAATAGTGCCTCAAAGAGCATCTTGCTTTGAAACTCAAGTAAAAAATAACGCTTTTTGTGATTTTTCTGTCCCTATGTTCGAGCCCTTGAAACTTAGTGTTTCTTCGCGAATGTAGAAGTGGGGATACATGTTTCCCCGTAGAATTTGATGCTGAATCGAATTTCATCCTGACATTTGAACTAGGATGCCATCCAATACTCGTAAATTTCGTTTTTCGACGCGGAAAACATTTTTAGCGCGACTTTTCCATCTCATTCGAGTGTCTCAGGCGTCACTTACTCCCTCAAGATTAA
Source organism: Eretmocerus hayati (assembly GCA_029851415.1). Taxonomy (NCBI): domain Eukaryota; kingdom Metazoa; phylum Arthropoda; class Insecta; order Hymenoptera; family Aphelinidae; genus Eretmocerus; species Eretmocerus hayati. The sequence continues at coordinate 68,849,728 of CM056744.1, read as the reverse complement.
TCTAAACCACCTATTCTCATGTAAAAAAAGACGCTGAATTGGAATCCATCGTTATTTCATAGGTATAATATCGCCTAACGTGAGAAAAATGCGCTTTTCCACCGAAAAAGTACCTTAAGCGAGTCTTTCACGCCCGAATCGAGTGTCTCAGGCGTCATTCACTCTCTCAAGATCAATCTAAACCACCTAATTTCATGTAAAAAAACCCGCTGGATTGGATTCCATCGTTATTTACCAGGTATAATGTCGCCTAACCTGAGGAAAAATGTGTTTTTCCACCAAGGAAGCTACCTGAGCTCATCTTCCACGCGGGAATCGAGTGTCTCAGGCATCACTCACTTTCTCGAGATTGATCTTAATGACCTGATTTCATGTAAAAAACCACGCTAAATCAAAATTCATCGTTATTTCTCAGGTACAACGACGCTCAACGTGAGAAGAATCCGCTTTTCCACTGAGAAAGCACCCTAAGCGCGTCCATCACGCGGGAATCGAGTGTCTCAGGCTTCACTCACTTCCTCGAGATTGATCTTAATGACCTGATCCCATGTCAAAAAGCACGTTGAATTGAAATTCATCATCATTCCTCAGTAACAACGATGCCTAACATGGAACAAATGCGTTTTTCCACCCAGAAAGCACCCTAAGCGCATCTTCCACCCCCGAATTGAGTGTCTCAGGCGTCACTCACTCTCTCGAGACCAATGTGAATTGACCAAAATATCTCTTCCATTCGATTCGAGGGTCTCAGCAGTCACTGACTCACGTAGAAATGGTCAGGACGTTCCAAATCCATGCCAAATCAGAGTTCACCATCATTTCTGCCGTAAAATTGGTCCCTGTAAAGAGACCTAAGGGAGAGTTCCTGCCAAAATCAAAAAACTGTCTCACTTGGCCTCATATGGGATTTCCGGGATCCGTGACAAACTCTCTCCACAACCATTCCTGAAGGCCCTCACTATCGTATGAAGATCTAGGCTGAATCGAATTCGTCAATGGCGTCTTGTTGGAATCACCTCCAGTCAGCGCAAGATAAAAGTATCTCGTACGAAAACGTCTATGCACTCCGGCCGCCTAATCCAGAGAGAGATCAATCGGGCTTACTCTAACCCAACCCTCACGGGTAAGGTCCCTATCTCACGCGAAGATTGTAGCGCCCCTTGCTCGTGCGTTGCGGACGGGCATCGAACAAACCTTACACGCTTCGCAATCCTAGCATCTTATTTGAAAATGGGATCCTATGGCCGCTCCAGTAGTCCAGGTCCTGCTCCCAGCCTTTTGTCAGTGTCGATTCACGTCGGTCGTTTTGGCAGTTAACGACGAGCAACGTCAAGCTGTCATGAAATTTTAGTGAGTTGCGAATAAGTAGGTCCCTGGGGAACCATCGAGATTCTGGAATCGCAATGCTTCCCTAAATTACTCTCTGGTATTCTTTAAAGTCTGGATCCATGTCGAATCTGACTATACGAAAGAGTCTTCTGCTGTGACCATGATTTCCAGAGCCAAAATATACCAGGATAGTATATTATGATACAAGGGCGCAAACGATAGTTTTCACAGTTCGAGTGACTTTTTTAGGCCCTAGCCGCAGGTGAGGGTCTAAATAGTCATGAGAAGGAGAAAATCATTGCGCCCGAGTATCATACTATGTATTTGATCTTCTGTGAGCAAATGGGAAGCGAAAAACAGTGTGCAAATTACTCATTTGCGCACAGACGATCAAAAACCCAGTTACATTATATACAGCTAAATTTAACGAGGGATAAAAGACAGTATTCAGATGCAAGTAACATGACCGTTCTGAAAAAGATGAGGATCGGAGAGGGAACATCTTCATAATTTTATGAGTCGAGGACTCGTGTTATGTTGTTAACTTGAGTCACTCGATATCTCCACTCTTGTTTATAAATGCATCTCCCTAGTCAAAGCGTGATAAAGAGTATCGACTGACCCATCCGAATCAGATATCGTGAATTTTTTTTCCCAATAGATGCCTGAGGTGTAAATCATTTTGACTCATGATATCCCTATTTCTGTCGAGTGTCAAAATGTTCTGGTGGAGAATGATGACTGAGTTCTTTAAGAATCACAATGGTTTGTAGGGACTTTGAGCTGTCTCTCAAATTGACTTGGTTGATTCCAGACTTTTATGAACTTTACCCAGGAATTCGTCATCTTTCATGGATTTCGGTGCATTCTGGAGGAAAAACGGATTTTTTCACGTTAAGCATCGTTGTACCCGAAAAATAACGATGAATTTCGATTCAGCGTAGATTTTCACATGGAATCAGGTCGTTAAGATTAATCTCGAGAGAGTAAGTGACGCCTGAGACACTCGATTCCCGCGTGAAAGATGAGCTAAGGGTGCTTCCTTGATGGGAAAACACATTTTTCTCACGTTAGGCGACATTATACGTGGTAATTCGAGATGGATTCCAATTCAGCGTGTTTTTTACATGAAATTAGGTCGTTCGTATTGATCCCGAGAGAGTAAGTGACTTCTGAGACACTCGATTCGGGCGTGGAAGGCTCGCTTAAGGTACTTTCTCGGTGGAAAAACGCATTTTTCTCACGTTAGGCGACATTATACCCAGGAAATACGGATGAATTTTGATTCAGCGTGTTTTTTTACATGAAATTAGGTCATTCGTATTGATCTCGAGAGAGTGAGTGACGCCTGAGACACTCGATTCGGGCGTGAAAGACTCGCTTAAGGTGCTTTCTCGGTGGAAAAACGGATTTTTCTCACATTGGGGCATATTATACCTAGGAAATAACGATAGATTGCGATTCAGCGTCTTTTTCTACATGGAAATAGGTGGTTAAAATTAATCTTGAGGGAGTGAGTGACGCCTGAGACACTCGAATGAGATGAAAAAGTCGCGCTGAAAATGTTTTCCGCGTCGGAAAACGCAATTTACGAGTATTGGGTGGCATCCTAGTCCAAATGTCACGATGAAATTCGATTCAGCATCAAATTTTACGTGGGGACATGTATCCCCACTTTCACATTCGCGAAGAAACACTAAGATCCAAGAGCTCGAACATAGGGACAGGAAAATCACAAAAAGCGTTATTTTTTACTTGAGTTTCAAAGCAAGATGCTCTTTGAGGCACTATTGAATCACTCTCAAGGGGCTCAGGGAAATTCTTCCCCATGTTTTTTCGGCTCAAAGAAGGTATCCAGAGGGGGGGGGGGGAGAAAAGTTCTGTGGAACTTAGGAAATAAGGACCACCTTAATGACCATTTGATCTAAGGTTCTGTGGAGTTCCCGTTCCATTGGATTATCTTACAGCCCACAGTGGCGTCATAACTGCGCAGATCACTGCTCAGAGCTCGATTTCACCCCGTTTTGGGCCCTATAGCTGAGGGTGCTGACTAGAAATAAATTTTTCGGTCGTCACCAATGGTACAAGAACACTCCATCTGAGAATCTGTAGAGTTTCGGGTCCATTGGATTATCTCACAACCCCCAGTGGCCTCAGTACTGCGCAGATACTTGCCGGAGGCTCGATTTCGCCCTGTTTTGGGCCCCATAGCCGAAGGGGCTGACTTGTAATGAATTTCTCGGCCGTCACCAATGGTACGAGAACACTCCATCTGAGGTTTTATAGAGTTTCGGGTCCATTGGATTTTGTCACAACCCACAGTGTCGTCATTACTGCGCAGATAACTGTCGAAGGCTCGATTTTGCCCTGTTTTGGGCCCCATAGCCGAGGTCGCTGACTGTTAATGAAATCTTTGGGCATTGGAAATGGTACGTGACTGTTTGATCTAGGGTTCTGTGGAGTTTCGGGTCCATTGAAACTGTTCGCGACCGACGGGGGTGTCATAACTGCGCAGATATCTCCTCGAAGCTCAATTCCGCCCTGTTTCTCCCATAGCCGAGGGTGCTGACTTTTCATGGATTTTTTGGGCTTTGGGAATGGTACATAACGACTTGATCTGAGGTTCTGTCGAGTTCCCGTTCCATTGGATTATCTTACAACCCACAGTGGCGTCATAACTGCGCGGTTAACTGCTCGAAGCTCGATTTCACCCTGTTTTGGGCCTCATAGCCGAGGTCGCTGACTATGAATAAAATCTTTGGGCATCGGAAATGGTCCGTGCCTGTTTAATCGAGGGTTCTGTGGAGTTTCGGGTCCATTGGAACTGTTTGCGACCCACGGGGTTGTCATAACTGCGCAGATAACTCCTCAAAGCGCGATTTCGCCCTGTTTTTCCCAGAGCCGAGGGTGCTGACTTTTCTTGAATTTTTTGGGCTCTGGGAATGGTACATAATGACATGATCTGAGGTTCTGCAGAGCTCCCGTTCCATTGGATCATCTTACAACCCACAGTTGCGTCACAACTGCGCAGTTACCTGCTCAAAGCTCGATCTCACCCTTTTTTGGGTTCCATAGCTGAGGGTGCTGACTGGTCATGAATCCTTCGGGCGTCATCAATGATCCAAAACCGACCCATCTGACGTTTTGTAGAGTTTCAGGTCCATTGGATTATCTCACAACCCTTAGTGGCGTTATCACTGCGCAGATAACCGCCGAGGGCTCGATTCTAACCTGTTTTGGGCCTGACAGCTCAGGGTGCTGACTGGTAATAAGTTTTCCGGGCATCATCAATGGTTTATCACCACTTGATCCAAGGTTTCGTAGAGTTCCCGTTCCGTTGGATTATCTTACAACCCATAGTGGCGTCATAACTGCGCAGATAGCTGCTCGAAGCTCGATTTCACCCTGTTTTGGGCCCCATAACCGAAGTTGCTGACTGATAATAAATTTCTCGGGCGTCACCAATGGTACAGAACCACTTTATCTGTGGTTCTGTAGAGTTTCGGGTCCATCTGATTATCTCACGGCCCACAGTGGCGTCATTACTGCGCAGATAAGTGCCGAGGGCTCGATTCGTCCCCTGTTTTCGGCCCCATAGCCGAGGGTGCTGACTGGTAATAGATTTCTCGGGCATCACCAATGGTACAAAACCGACCCATCCGAGGTATTGTGGAGTTTCGGGTCCATTGGATTCTCTCACAACCCACAGTGGCGTCATTACTGCGCAGATAACTGCCGAAGGCTTGATTTTGCTCTGTTTTGGGCCCCATAGCTGAAGGTGCTGACTGGTAATGAATTCTTTCGGCAACACCAATGGTTCATAACCACTTGATCTAAGGTTTGGTAGAGTTCCCGTTCCATTGGATTATCTTCCAACCCACAGTGACGTCATAACTGCGCAGATAACTGCTCGAAGCTCGATTTCACCATGTTTTGGGCCCCATATCCGAAAGTGTTGACTGGTAATGAATTTCTCGGGCGTCACAGATGGTACAAGAACACTTCATCTGAGGTTCTGTAGAGTTTCGGGTCCATTGGATTATCTCACAACCCATAGTGGCGTCATTACTGCGAGGATGACTGCCGAAGGCTCGATTCCGCCCTGTTTTGGGCCCCATAGCTGAGGTCGCTGACTGGTAATGAATTTCTCGGGCATCACAAATGGTACATCACCACTTGATCGAAGGTTCTGTGGAGTTCAAGTCCCATTGGATTATCTTGCAACCCACAGTGGCGTCATAACTGCGCAGTTAACTGCTCGAAGCTCGTTTTCACCCTGTTTTTGGGCCCATAGCCGAGGGTGCTGAATGGTAATGAATTCTTTGGGCGTCACCAATGGTTCATAACCACTTGATCTAAGGTTTTGTAGAGTTCCCGTTCCCTAGGATTATCTTCCGACCCACAGTGACGTCATAACTGCGCAGATAACTGCTCAAAGCTCGATTTCACCATGTTTTGGGCCCCATAACCGAGGGTGTTGACTGGTATAAATTTCTCGGGCGTCACCGATGGTACGAAAGCACTTCATCTGAGGTTCTGTAGAGTTTCGGGTCCATTGGATTATCTCACAACTCACAGTGGCTTCATTACTGCGAGGATAACTGCCGAAGGCCCGATTTCGCCCTGTTATGGGCCCCATAGCTGAGGGTGCTGACTGGTAATGAATTTCTCGGGCATCACAAATGGTACATTTCCACTTCATCGAAGGTTCTGCGGTGTTCGAGTCCCATTGGATTATCTTACAACCCACAGTGGCGTCATAACTGCGCAGCTAACTGCTCGAAGCTCGATTTCACCCTGTTTTGGGCCCCATAGCCAAGGGTGCTGGATGGTAATGAATTCTTTGGAGGTCACCAATGGTTCATGACCACTTGGTCTAAGGTTTCGTAGAGTTCCCGTTCTACTGGATTATCTTCCAACCCACAGTGACGTCATAATTGCGCAGATAACTGCTCAAAACTCGATTTCACCATGTTTTGGGCCCCATAGCCGAGGGTGCTGACTGGAAATGAATGCTTCGGGCATCACCAATGGTACAAAAAGACTTCATCTGAGGTTCTGTAGAGTTTCGTGTCCATAGGATTATCTCACAACTCGAAGTGGCGTCATTACTGCGCTGATAACTGCCGAGGGCTCAATTCGTCCCCTGTTTTGGGGCGCATAGCCGAGGGTGCTGACTGGTAATGAATTTCTCGGGCAACACCGATGGTACAGAAAGGCTGCATCTGAGGTTCTGTAGAGTTTCGGGTCCATTGGATCATCTCACAACCCACAGTGGCCTCATTACTGTGAGGATGACTGCCGGAGGCTCGATTTCGCCCTGTTTTGGGGCCCATAGCTGAGGGTGCTGACTGGTAATGAATTTCTCGGGCTTCACAAATGGCACATCACCACTTGATCGAAGGTTCTGCGGAGTTCGAGTCCCATTGGATTATCTTACAACCCACAGTGGCGTCATAACTGCGCAGTTAACTGCTCGAAGCTCGATTTCACCCTGTTTTGGGCCCCATAGCCAAGGGTGCTGGATGGTAATGAATTCTTTGGAGGTCACCAATGGTTCATAACCACTTGATCTAAGGTTTCGTAGAGTTCCCGTTCTATTGGATTATCTTCCAACCCACAGTGACGTCGTAACTGCGCAGATGACTGCTCAAAGCTCGATTTCACCATGTTTTGGGTCCCATATCCGAGGGTGTTGACTGGTAATGAATTTTTCGGGCAACACCGATGGTACAAAAACACTTCATCTGAGGTTCTGTAAAATTTCCGGACCATTGGATTATCTCACAACCCACAGTGGCGTCATTACTGCGAGGATGACTGCCGAAGGCTCGATTTCGCCCTGTTTTGGGCCCCATAGCTGAGGGTGCTGAATGTTAATGAATTTCTCGGGCATCACAAATGGCACATCACCACTTGATCGAAGGTTCTGTGGAGTTCGCGTCCCATTGGATTATCTTACAACCCACAGTGGCGTCATAACTGCGCAGATGACTGCTCAAAGCTCGATTTCACCATGTTTTGGGTCCCATATCCGAGGGTGCTGACTGGTACTAAATGCTTCGGGCATCACCAATGGTACAAAAAGACTTCATCTGAGGTTCTGTAGAGTTTCGGGTCCATTGGATTATCTCACAACCCACAGTGGCGTCATTACTGCGAGGATGACTGCCGAAGGCTTGATTTCGCCCTGTTTTGCGCCCAGTAGCTGAGGGTGCTGACTGGTAATAAATGCTTCGAGCATCACCAATGATACAAAAAGACTGCATCTGAGGTTCTGTAGAGTTTCGGGTCCATTGGATTATCTCACAACCCACAGTGGCCTCATGACTGTGAAGATGACTGCCGAAAGCTCGATTTCGCCCTGTTTTGGGCCCCATAGCTGAGGGTGCTGACTGGTAATGAATCTCTCGTGCATCACAAATGGCACATCACCACTTGATCGAAGGTTCTGCGGTGTTCGAGTCCCATTGGATTATCTTACAACCCACATCGGCGTCATAACTGCGCAGTTAACTGCTCGAAGCTCGATTTCACCCTGTTTTGGGCCCCATAGCCAAGGGTGCTGGATGGTAATGAATTCTTTGGAGGTCACCAATGGTTCATGACCACTTGATCTAAGGTTTCGTAGAGTTCCCGTTCTATCGGATTATCTTCCAACCCACAGTGACGTCATAACTGCGCAGATAACTGCTCAAAACTCGATTTCACCATGTTTTGGGCCCCATAGCCGAGGGTGCTGACTGGAAATAAATGCTTCGGGCATCACCAATGGTACAAAAAGACTTCATCTGAGGTTCTGTAGAGTTTCGTGTCCATAGGATTATCTCATAACTCACAGTGGCGTCATTACTGCGCTGATAACTGCCGAGGGCTCAATTCGTCCCCTGTTTTGGGGCGCATAGCCGAGGGTGCTGACTGGTAATGAATTTCTCGGGCAACACCAATGATACAAAAAGACTGCATCTGAGGTTCTGTAGAGTTTCGGGTCCATTGGATTATCTCAAAACCCACAGTGGCCTCATGACTGTGAAGATGACTGCCGAAGGCTCGATTTCGCCCTGTTTTGGGCCCCATAGCTGAGGGTGCTGACTGGTAATGAATTTCTCGTGCATCACAAATGGCACATCACCACTTGATCGAAGGTTCTGCGGAGTTCGAGTCCCATTGGATTATCTTACAACCCACAGTGGCGTCATAACTGCGCAGTTAACTGCTCGAAGCTCGATTTCACCCTGTTTTGGGCCCCATAGCCAAGGGTGCTGGATGGTAATGAATTCTTTGGAGGTCACCAATGGTTCATAACCACTTGATCTAAGGTTTCGTAGAGTTCCCGTTCTATATGATTATCTTCCAACCCACAGTGACGTCATGACTGCGCAGATAACTGCTCAAAGCTCGATTTCACCATGTTTTGGGCCCCATATCCGAGGGTGTTGACTGGTAATGAATTTCTCGGGCAACACCGATGGTACAAAAACACTTCATCGGAGGTTCTGTAGAGTTCCGGGTCCATTGGATTATCTCACAACCCAAGGTGGCGTCATTACTGCGAGGATAACTGCCGAAGGCTCGACTTCGCCCTGTTTTGGGCCCCATAGCTGAGGTTGCTGACTGGTAATGAATTCCTCGGGGATCACAAATGGTACATTCCCACTTCATCGAAGGTTCTGTGGAGTTCACGTCCCATTGGATTATCTTACAACCCACAGTGGCGTCATAACTGCCCAGTTAACTGCGCGAAGCTAGATTTCACCCTGTTTTGGGCCCCATTGCCGAGGGTGCTGACTGGTGATAAATGCTTCGGGCATCACCAATGGTACAAAAACACTCCATCTGAGGTTTTGTAGAGTTTCGTGTCCATAGGATTATCTCACAACTCACAGTGGCGTCATTACTGCGAAAATGACTGCCGAAAGCTCGATTCCGCCCTGTTTTTCGCCCCATAGCCGAGGTTGCTGACTGGTAATGAATTTTTCGGGCAACACCGATGGTACAAAAACACTTCATCTGAGGTTCTGTAGAGTTTCGTGTCCATAGGACTATCTCACAACTCACAGTGGCGTCATTACTGCGCTGCTAACTGCCGAGGGCTCAATTCGTCCCCTGTTTTGGGGCGCATAGCCGAGGGTGCTGACTGGTAATGAATTTCTCGGGCAACACCGATGGTACAGAAAGGCTGCATCTGAGGTTCTGTAGAGTTTCGGGTCCATTGGATCATCTCACAACCCACAGTGGCCTCATTACTGTGAGGATGACTGCCGGAGGCTCGATTTCGCCCTGTTTTGGGGCCCATAGCTGAGGGTGCTGACTGGTAATGAATTTCTCGTGCATCACAAATGGTACATCAGCACTTGATCGAAGGTTCTGTGGAGTTTGCGTCCCGTTGGATTATCTTACAACTCACAGTGGCGTCATAACTGCGCAGATAACTGCTCAAAGCTCGATTCCACCCTGTTTTGGGCCACATGGCCGAGGGTGTTGACTGGTAAAGAATTTCTCGGGCGTCACCAATGGTACAAAAACACTCCATCTGAGGTTCTGTAGAGTTTCGGGTCCATTGGAATATCTCAGAACCCACAGTGGCGTCATTACTGCGAAGATGACTGCCAAAGGCTCGATTACGCCCTGTTTTGGGCCCCATAGCTGAGGGTGCTGACCGGTAATGAATCTCTCGGGCATCACACATCGTACATAACTACTTGATCTAAGGTTCTGCAGAGCTCCCGTTCCATTGGGATTTCTTACAACCCACAGTGGCGCCATAACTGCGCAGTCAACTGCTCGAAAATAGATTCACCCTGTTTTGGGCCCCATAGCCGAGGGTGCTGACTGGTAATGGATGCTTCGGGCATCACCAATGGTACAAAAAGACTTCATCTGAGGTTCTGTAGAGTTTCGGGTCCATTGGATTATCTCACAACCCACAGTGAGGTCATTACTGCGCAGATAACTGCCGAGGGCTCAATTCTTCCCCTGTTTTGGGGCGCATAGCCGAGGGTGCTGACTGGTAATGAATTTCTCGGGCGTCACCAATGGTACAAAAACACTCCATCTGAGGTTCTGTAGGATTTCGGGTCCATTGGATTATCTCACAACCCACAGTGGCGTCATTACTGCGAGGATGACTGCCGAAGGCTTGATTTCGCCCTGTTTTGAGCCCCATAGCTGAGGGTGCTGACTGGTCATAAATGCTTCGAGCATCACCAATGGTACAGAAAGACTGCACCTGAGGTTCTGTAGAGTTTCGGGTCCATTGGATTATCTCACAACCCACAGTGGCCTCATTACTGTGAGGATGACTGCCGAAGGCTCGATTTCGCCCTGTTTTGGGCCCCATAGCTGAGGGTGCTGACTCGTAATGAATTTCTCGGGCATCACAAATGGCACATCACCACTTGATCGAAGGTTCTGCGGTGTTCGAGTCCCATTGGATTATCTTACAACCCACAGTGGCGTCATAACTGCGCAGTTAACTGCTCGAAGCTCGATTTCACCCTGTTTTGGGCCCCATAGCCAAGGGTGCTGGATGGTAATGAATTCTTTGGAGGTCACCAATGGTTCATGACCACTTGGTCTAAGGTTTCGTAGAGTTCCCGTTCTACTGGATTATCTTCCAACCCACAGTGACGTCATAATTGCGCAGATAACTGCTCAAAACTCGATTTCACCATGTTTTGGGCCCCATAGCCGAGGGTGCTGACTGGAAATGAATGCTTCGGGCATCACCAATGGTACAAAAAGACTTCATCTGAGGTTCTGTAGAGTTTCGTGTCCATAGGATTATCTCACAACTCACAGTGGCGTCATTACTGCGCTGATAACTGCCGAGGGCTCAATTCGTCCCCTGTTTTGGGGCGCATAGCCGAGGGTGCTGACTGGTAATGAATTTCTCGGGCAACACCGATGGTACAGAAAGGCTGCATCTGAGGTTCTGTAGAGTTTCGGGTCCATTGGATCATCTCACAACCCACAGTGGCCTCATTACTGTGAGAATGACTGCCGGAGGCTCGATTTCGCCCTGTTTTGGGACCCATAGCTGAGGGTGCTGACTGGTAATGAATTTCTCGGGCTTCACAAATGGCACATCACCACTTGATCGAAGGTTCTGCGGAGTTCGAGTCCCATTGGATTATCTTACAACCCACAGTGGCGTCATAACTGCGCAGTTAACTGCTCGAAGCTCGATTTCACCCTGTTTTGGGCCCCATAGCCGAGGGTGCTGGATGGTAATGAATTCTTTGGAGGTCACCAATGGTTCATAACCACTTGATCTGAGGTTTCGTAGAGTTCCCGTTCTATTGGATTATCTTCCAACCCACAGTGAGGTCATAACTGCGCAGATGACTGCTCAAAGCTCGATTTCACCATGTTTTGGGTCCCATATCCGAGGGTGTTGACTGGTAATGAATTTTTCGGGCATCACCAATGGTACAAAGAGACTTCATCTGAGGTTCTGTAGAGTTTCGGGTCCATTGGATTATCTCACAACCCACAGTGGCGTCATTACTGCGAGGATGACTGCCGAAGGCTTGATTTCGCCCTGTTTTGCGCCCAGTAGCTGAGGGTGCTGACTGGTAATAATTGCTTCGAGCATCACCAATGATACAAAAAGACTGCATCTGAGGTTCTGTAGAGTTTCGGGTCCATTGGATTATCTCACAACCCACAGTGGCGTTATTACTGCGAAGATGACTGCCGAAAGCTCGATTCCGCCCTGTTTTGGGCCCCATAGCTGAGGGTGCTGACTGGTAATGAATTTCTCGGGCTTCACAAATGGCACATCACCACTTGATCGAAGGTTCTGCGGAGTTCGAGTCCCATTGGATTATCTTACAACCCACAGTGGCGTCATAACTGCGCAGTTAACTGCTCGAAGCTCGATTTCACCCTGTTTTGGGCCCCATAGCCGAGGGTGCTGGATGGTAATGAATTCTTTGGAGGTCACCAATGGTTCATAACCACTTGATCTGAGGTTTCGTAGAGTTCCCGTTCTATTGGATTATCTTCCAACCCACAGTGAGGTCATAACTGCGCAGATGACTGCTCAAAGCTCGATTTCACCATGTTTTGGGTCCCATATCCGAGGGTGTTGACTGGTAATGAATTTTTCGGGCAACACCGATGGTACAAAAACACTTCATCTGAGGTTCTGTAAAATTTCCGGACCATTGGATTATCTCACAACCCACAGTGGCGTCATTACTGCGAGGATGACTGCCGAAGGCTCGATTTCGCCCTGTTTTGGGCCCCATAGCTGAGGGTGCTGAATGTTAATGAATTTCTCGGGCATCACAAATGGCACATCACCACTTGATCGAAGGTTCTGTGGAGTTCGCGTCCCATTGGATTATCTTACAACCCACAGTGGCGTCATAACTGCGCAGATGACTGCTCAAAGCTCGATTTCACCATGTTTTGGGTCCCATATCCGAGGGTGCTGACTGGTACTAAATGCTTCGGGCATCACCAATGGTACAAAAAGACTTCATCTGAGGTTCTGTAGAGTTCCGGGTCCATTGGATTATCTCACAACCCACAGTGGCGTCATTACTGCGAGGATGACTGCCGAAGGCTTGATTTCGCCCTGTTTTGCGCCCAGTAGCTGAGGGTGCTGACTGGTAATAAATGCTTCGAGCATCACCAATGATACAAAAAGACTGCATCTGAGGTTCTGTAGAGTTTCGGGTCCATTGGATTATCTCACAACCCACAGTGGCCTCATGACTGTGAAGATGACTGCCGAAAGCTCGATTTCGCCCTGTTTTGGGCCCCATAGCTGAGGGTGCTGACTGGTAATGAATCTCTCGTGCATCACAAATGGCACATCACCACTTGATCGAAGGTTCTGCGGTGTTCGAGTCCCATTGGATTATCTTACAACCCACATCGGCGTCATAACTGCGCAGTTAACTGCTCGAAGCTCGATTTCACCCTGTTTTGGGCCCCATAGCCAAGGGTGCTGGATGGTAATGAATTCTTTGGAGGTCACCAATGGTTCATGACCACTTGATCTAAGGTTTCGTAGAGTTCCCGTTCTATCGGATTATCTTCCAACCCACAGTGACGTCATAACTGCGCAGATAACTGCTCAAAACTCGATTTCACCATGTTTTGGGCCCCATAGCCGAGGGTGCTGACTGGAAATAAATGCTTCGGGCATCACCAATGGTACAAAAAGACTTCATCTGAGGTTCTGTAGAGTTTCGTGTCCATAGGATTATCTCATAACTCACAGTGGCGTCATTACTGCGCTGATAACTGCCGAGGGCTCAATTCGTCCCCTGTTTTGGGGCGCATAGCCGAGGGTGCTGACTGGTAATGAATTTCTCGGGCAACACCAATGATACAAAAAGACTGCATCTGAGGTTCTGTAGAGTTTCGGGTCCATTGGATTATCTCAAAACCCACAGTGGCCTCATGACTGTGAAGATGACTGCCGAAGGCTCGATTTCGCCCTGTTTTGGGCCCCATAGCTGAGGGTGCTGACTGGTAATGAATTTCTCGTGCATCACAAATGGCACATCACCACTTGATCGAAGGTTCTGCGGAGTTCGAGTCCCATTGGATTATCTTACAACCCACAGTGGCGTCATAACTGCGCAGTTAACTGCTCGAAGCTCGATTTCACCCTGTTTTGGGCCCCATAGCCAAGGGTGCTGGATGGTAATGAATTCTTTGGAGGTCACCAATGGTTCATAACCACTTGATCTAAGGTTTCGTAGAGTTCCCGTTCTATATGATTATCTTCCAACCCACAGTGACGTCATGACTGCGCAGATAACTGCTCAAAGCTCGATTTCACCATGTTTTGGGCCCCATATCCGAGGGTGTTGACTGGTAATGAATTTCTCGGGCAACACCGATGGTACAAAAACACTTCATCGGAGGTTCTGTAGAGTTCCGGGTCCATTGGATTATCTCACAACCCAAGGTGGCGTCATTACTGCGAGGATAACTGCCGAAGGCTCGACTTCGCCCTGTTTTGGGCCCCATAGCTGAGGTTGCTGACTGGTAATGAATTCCTCGGGGATCACAAATGGTACATTCCCACTTCATCGAAGGTTCTGTGGAGTTCACGTCCCATTGGATTATCTTACAACCCACAGTGGCGTCATAACTGCCCAGTTAACTGCGCGAAGCTAGATTTCACCCTGTTTTGGGCCCCATTGCCGAGGGTGCTGACTGGTGATAAATGCTTCGGGCATCACCAATGGTACAAAAACACTCCATCTGAGGTTTTGTAGAGTTTCGTGTCCATAGGATTATCTCACAACTCACAGTGGCGTCATTACTGCGAAAATGACTGCCGAAAGCTCGATTCCGCCCTGTTTTTCGCCCCATAGCCGAGGTTGCTGACTGGTAATGAATTTTTCGGGCAACACCGATGGTACAAAAACACTTCATCTGAGGTTCTGTAGAGTTTCGTGTCCATAGGACTATCTCACAACTCACAGTGGCGTCATTACTGCGCTGCTAACTGCCGAGGGCTCAATTCGTCCCCTGTTTTGGGGCGCATAGCCGAGGGTGCTGACTGGTAATGAATTTCTCGGGCAACACCGATGGTACAGAAAGGCTGCATCTGAGGTTCTGTAGAGTTTCGGGTCCATTGGATCATCTCACAACCCACAGTGGCCTCATTACTGTGAGGATGACTGCCGGAGGCTCGATTTCGCCCTGTTTTGGGGCCCATAGCTGAGGGTGCTGACTGGTAATGAATTTCTCGTGCATCACAAATGGTACATCAGCACTTGATCGAAGGTTCTGTGGAGTTTGCGTCCCGTTGGATTATCTTACAACTCACAGTGGCGTCATAACTGCGCAGATAACTGCTCAAAGCTCGATTCCACCCTGTTTTGGGCCACATGGCCGAGGGTGTTGACTGGTAAAGAATTTCTCGGGCGTCACCAATGGTACAAAAACACTCCATCTGAGGTTCTGTAGAGTTTCGGGTCCATTGGAATATCTCAGAACCCACAGTGGCGTCATTACTGCGAAGATGACTGCCAAAGGCTCGATTACGCCCTGTTTTGGGCCCCATAGCTGAGGGTGCTGACCGGTAATGAATCTCTCGGGCATCACACATCGTACATAACTACTTGATCTAAGGTTCTGCAGAGCTCCCGTTCCATTGGGATTTCTTACAACCCACAGTGGCGCCATAACTGCGCAGTCAACTGCTCGAAAATAGATTCACCCTGTTTTGGGCCCCATAGCCGAGGGTGCTGACTGGTAATGGATGCTTCGGGCATCACCAATGGTACAAAAAGACTTCATCTGAGGTTCTGTAGAGTTTCGGGTCCATTGGATTATCTCACAACCCACAGTGAGGTCATTACTGCGCAGATAACTGCCGAGGGCTCAATTCTTCCCCTGTTTTGGGGCGCATAGCCGAGGGTGCTGACTGGTAATGAATTTCTCGGGCGTCACCAATGGTACAAAAACACTCCATCTGAGGTTCTGTAGGATTTCGGGTCCATTGGATTATCTCACAACCCACAGTGGCGTCATTACTGCGAGGATGACTGCCGAAGGCTTGATTTCGCCCTGTTTTGAGCCCCATAGCTGAGGGTGCTGACTGGTCATAAATGCTTCGAGCATCACCAATGGTACAGAAAGACTGCACCTGAGGTTCTGTAGAGTTTCGGGTCCATTGGATTATCTCACAACCCACAGTGGCCTCATTACTGTGAGGATGACTGCCGAAGGCTCGATTTCGCCCTGTTTTGGGCCCCATAGCTGAGGGTGCTGACTCGTAATGAATTTCTCGGGCATCACAAATGGCACATCACCACTTGATCGAAGGTTCTGCGGTGTTCGAGTCCCATTGGATTATCTTACAACCCACAGTGGCGTCATAACTGCGCAGTTAACTGCTCGAAGCTCGATTTCACCCTGTTTTGGGCCCCATAGCCAAGGGTGCTGGATGGTAATGAATTCTTTGGAGGTCACCAATGGTTCATGACCACTTGGTCTAAGGTTTCGTAGAGTTCCCGTTCTACTGGATTATCTTCCAACCCACAGTGACGTCATAATTGCGCAGATAACTGCTCAAAACTCGATTTCACCATGTTTTGGGCCCCATAGCCGAGGGTGCTGACTGGAAATGAATGCTTCGGGCATCACCAATGGTACAAAAAGACTTCATCTGAGGTTCTGTAGAGTTTCGTGTCCATAGGATTATCTCACAACTCACAGTGGCGTCATTACTGCGCTGATAACTGCCGAGGGCTCAATTCGTCCCCTGTTTTGGGGCGCATAGCCGAGGGTGCTGACTGGTAATGAATTTCTCGGGCAACACCGATGGTACAGAAAGGCTGCATCTGAGGTTCTGTAGAGTTTCGGGTCCATTGGATCATCTCACAACCCACAGTGGCCTCATTACTGTGAGAATGACTGCCGGAGGCTCGATTTCGCCCTGTTTTGGGACCCATAGCTGAGGGTGCTGACTGGTAATGAATTTCTCGGGCTTCACAAATGGCACATCACCACTTGATCGAAGGTTCTGCGGAGTTCGAGTCCCATTGGATTATCTTACAACCCACAGTGGCGTCATAACTGCGCAGTTAACTGCTCGAAGCTCGATTTCACCCTGTTTTGGGCCCCATAGCCGAGGGTGCTGGATGGTAATGAATTCTTTGGAGGTCACCAATGGTTCATAACCACTTGATCTGAGGTTTCGTAGAGTTCCCGTTCTATTGGATTATCTTCCAACCCACAGTAAGGTCATAACTGCGCAGATGACTGCTCAAAGCTCGATTTCACCATGTTTTGGGTCCCATATCCGAGGGTGTTGACTGGTAATGAATTTTTCGGGCATCACCAATGGTACAAAGAGACTTCATCTGAGGTTCTGTAGAGTTTCGGGTCCATTGGATTATCTCACAACCCACAGTGGCGTCATTACTGCGAGGATGACTGCCGAAGGCTTGATTTCGCCCTGTTTTGCGCCCAGTAGCTGAGGGTGCTGACTGGTAATAATTGCTTCGAGCATCACCAATGATACAAAAAGACTGCATCTGAGGTTCTGTAGAGTTTCGGGTCCATTGGATTATCTCACAACCCACAGTGGCGTTATTACTGCGAAGATGACTGCCGAAAGCTCGATTCCGCCCTGTTTTGGGCCCCATAGCCGAGGTTGCTGACTGGTAATGAATTTCTCGGGCAACACCGATGGTACAAGAACACTTCATCTGAGGTTCTGTAGAGTTTCGGGTCCATTGGATTATCTCACAACCCACACTGGCGTCACTACTGCGCAGATAACTGCCGAAGGCTCAATTTTGCCCTGTGTTGGGCCGCATAGGTGAGGTCGCTGACTGGTAATAATTTTCCCGGGCATCACAAATGGTACATCACCACTTGATCGAAGGTTCTGTGGAGTTTGCGTCCCATTGGATTATCTTACAACCCACAGTGGCGTCATAACTGCGCAGTTAACTGCTCGAAGCTCGATTTCACCCTGTTTTGGGCCCCATAGCCGAGGCCGCTGAATGGTAATCAATTCTTTGGGCGTCACCAATGGTTCATAACCACTTGATCTAAGGTTTCGTAGAGTTCCCGTTCCATTGGATTATCTTCCAACCCACAGTGACGTCATAACTGCGCAGATAACTGCTCAAAGCTCGATTTCACCCTGTTTTGGGCCACATAGCCGAGGGTGTTCACTGGTAAAGAATTTCTCGGGCGTCACCAATGGTACAAAAACACTCCGTCCGGGGTTCTGTAGAGTTTTGGGTCCATTGAACTATCTCACAACCCACAGTGGCGTCATTACTGCGCAGATGACTGCCGAAGGCTCGATTTCGCCCTGTTTTGGGCCCCATAGCCGATGTTGCTGACTGGTAATGAATTTCTCGGGCATCACCAATGGTACGAAGAGACTTCATCTGAGGTTCTGTACAGTTTCGGGTCCATTGGATTATCTCACAACCCACAGTGGCGTCATTACTGCGAGGATGACTGCCGAAGGCTCGATTTCGCCCTGTTTCGGGCCCCATAGCTGAGGGTAGTATAATTATTACATAATAATACTTCATTTGTGTGTGTGTGTGTGGCATGTGTGTGTGTGTGTTTATGGGTTTGTTGGATTCTTTGTACATCTTATGCATGCGAATCGCCTGATTCCACATTTTTTCAAACATCCATATTCGGCTCTGAACGTACCGCAGCCACCCACACACGCTAACCACCTGCTTGGAGGTCTGTTGTGGTGGTGTTTGCATAAGTAGCACCAGTTATCAGTAATCTCCCCGGCTCTCCTCCTTTCTCTACACTGTTGAGTCCTCCGCCTTTGATTTTCTCTTCTCCTGTGAATCTGTTCTTGTTTGCGATTATCACCTGATAGTTGGTGTTCTAGGTCTCCCGGTTCGCTGATGTCACTGTACCGAAGATTCGTCACTCGATTGGTGTTGATATCGAGAGGTTGGTAGCGTGGCTATTGGTTCTCCTTGCATTAGGATGTCTGGAATATTCGTCGCAGATTTATTCACACCGTGACCAGGGTCGATCATAACCATCTCGATTTTCAGAAGAATATTGCTGATTAATGTGATCGGAGCCGTACGGTGCAGTTGAGAATTTCCCGCTTCTGATGCCGTAATTCGCATGCCGCTATTGTAAGAGAGGAGAGGGGAATTGAAATTATTTCCACATAGTGCAATAAGGCCTGTGGGGATTCCGTGAGCATTGCATCGTTCAACTTTTCTATACTGCACAGCGAGTAGCTGGAAAGGCGGTGCTGAGTGGGGTTAGCAGGGGGGAACTGGCGTATGACTTTCTGTTACATGCAGATCGCTTTGGTGGTGAGGAGAGGGGGTCCCCACAGGAATCATCGGTGAAATACCGCGTGATGCGCTGTCTGCTGCGTTGGCTGCAAGCAAAGGCTCAACGGCGTGTAACAAGCTGCTGTGTGTTACTTCCGACGTGTGTGGCGGAGTTGATGGCGAGCATTGAGGAGAGGGGGCCGATGTAACTGGCGCCCCACCTGTACGTATTGTAACTCCATGTGACACACATCCAGGGTTTGGATGTTTTCCATTGAGTGTGTTACATGTTCACTCGACCTTATACCATGTGTATGAGGCTCCTCAGCTGTACAGTAAATCATGTTACACATGGAGACACTCACATTCCGCTTTTCACGGGTAGTTTGCGTCATCACATCATTGCAAAAAGTCTTCAGTTTGGCATGCCCCTGATCCTGAGGGCAGTAATAGGTCCACTACACGTTCGTCACTGTCGATCTTGAGAAGTTCTAAAAAATTTTCGTATAGTATATGTAGGATGGTGTTATTGTGTGAGAGTGTGTAATTATCTTGACAATTTATTGTAAGCAATGTTCTGCAAATATGGTAGTTTCCGAAATAGGGTGTTTACGAGGAAAAATCGATTGATGATTTCGCATTATTAATTGAATTTCGGAATCTATTAATGATCTATTGCAAAAAAGTTTGCAATCCTGTGTTTTGTTGTCTTTATAAAAATTTGTGTATACATTCATTTTTCTTGTGAAAATCGCATCATTTTTAAAAAGTTAACAAGGAGTTGATGCTCGCTATAATTTGGAAATGATTATTGAGATTTTCCGAAATGTGGTGTGGACGTTCATCCACACGATTCCTTAATGGATAATTATTACAATTATTATCTATATCTGATCACATATCTCTAGATCTATGTAGAAATAAATTGAGTAAATTTATTGATAATCGTTATTACCAACTTTTGTTTCGGATTGCAAATTCTTATATCTATGCGGGACTGAATTCGACATAATTATATGTGTTTTCATAGAGAATCTCCCGAATTTCTAGTCACAAGGTCAGTTCCGATTAATGAATAAAATTTGACAGGCCCTTGATTTTGAGATTATATTCGCATGATTTCATTGATGCCTGAGCTCAGAAGTCAAAACTGGAGGTGCCATCAGATTATTGCAATGTGTATAAAATAAAGAATTTCGGTGTCAGCAACTTCAACGCAGTTCTCCCAAGTCAACGTGGTGTCAAGTGCAGGTTCAATAGTGTCTTTTAGTCATAGTCTCAGTACAGTTTCGGGATTTCGAATCGTTGGACGTGAATATTTGTGCGATTGCACTTGTATAGATTATTACGATTTTTCCTTGAAATCATGGAAATTGAAAATATGTTCCGGTTCCCGGTAGTCACCTGAATCCGTTAGGTTCATGTGAGTTGGATTTTCCTGATCTAACAGTTGTGTTACAAGTGATTTTTTTTTTTTTTTTTTTTTTTTTAGTGTGCATTTTTCTTTGTGTCATTCATGTAGTTCGATGATTGGATCTCAAAGCGGTTCTTACGCCGGAGGAACATGCGAATCAATGAAGAGCGTGCCGAGGGTGTTTTTTTTTGTGATTTGGATGTGTACTGTATAGGAGAGTTGAAGATTTGCCGGAATCAATGCATGATTTTGACGTATGGGGATTATACGCATTATCCTTCTACAAAAAGATAGTGTGCTATGTCGAGGACACCTAATAGGAAATTGAAGTTTTCAAGACTTTGATTAGATTCCGAAGGGGTCCATCACTCTCGATTGATTTGTTCTCAATTCCTTTGGATGTCGGTCAGGTGGATACGGCCGAGCAAATCCGTCTCTTGAATTTGTAAAATTGACTATGTGTTAATTTAAGTTTCCTTTTTCACAAAATCATGTTTTGTTGATATTGAAACTTTAATATACGGGGAAAAACTAAATTTGTCACGATGAATTTCATGGAGGCATATCAACAATAAAATATTTGAAGTAGGAAATTTCGACGGATTTCATTCAAAAGACGTAATTCCCATTGATTTAAAAATATTCAAGAGATAAGGTCGTGTCCAGAAGTCAGACCTATGAATGAACTAACAATGGTCAACGTATCTTTCTAGTACTCCCGTTTTCTTGATTTTCCGGTTTTTCAATTTTTCATCATTTTTCTCGGAAGTATGTAGTAGAAATTATTTGGACTGGATATATGGAGGGGGGCGCCTGCATGAATGTAATATTTTCAAACCATCATAGGCCATCTGATGTCAACAGAGAGTCTAATTTGAACACCGTGTTACCTGCAACAACCTGTTACCCATGTAACACCATGTTATAGGTCACAGTCTGTTACTTATGTAACACCATGTAACAGCATGTTACATGGGTCGATAATGCTTTTTTTTCCCTTCTTTTTCAGGATCCTTGTGAGGTACACTACCGAGAGTTTGAAAGGTTGTGAATCTTAAATAAGATGAAGGGTTGATGTTCGTTAGTTATTTTATGAATACTCCAAGATCAATGTGGTTTGATTGTGTCGATTTCTACTATCGACAGATCTAGAGAGAGGTGATGAATGTGAAATGGGCTTTCTACAAAAAAAAAGATTTGGAAGTCAAACGGGGAATTCCTTGGAATTACATTTCGGTAGAATATTTGTCTGTCAGCAGAGATTCTGAATGATTCCGATTTTCCAGTTCTGAGGGTCAAGTATCTTGATTTAAACAGCCAAAAGCTAATGAGTAACAGAATGTGGCCAAAGTGATTTGAATTCCAAATGTAACAAAATCGTGTAACCGGGTCATTCATGTAACCGGGTGTTACACATGCAACTGGATGTTACACATGTACGATACGTGGTCGTCAGAGTGTGCTTGTCGGATTTTCTCCGGAACTCGTCGTGTGGAATTTTAACACCAACAATACTCCATCCTTGGGAATGCGAAATTTATTTTGTCGTCTATTTGTTCATTGATTTGAAGATTTGAGATCTGAGTTCTTTTGAAGGATACGGGATAGAATGATGTTGAATTGATTATTCTCCATCGAGCATATGGAGTCCAGGAACATACTTTAAACGTTGCAGAAACTCAATACGCCATCATTAGGGATTGAATTTTGATCTTTCAATGGGCACTACGAAATCGGAGGAGTCTACTTTCGCATAATTTTGATGGCGGCTAGGATTTCCTGGGTTCTGAACACAGAAAAGGGAGGGATTGTGGCGGAATTCCTTCGCCAGGGGTTCGAGGTGTTAGTTGTACTTGAATGGTGCTTATATTTTGAAATAATTCCTTTCCATGGATTGAACTTCTAAATGGTTCAGAGTAACCTGTTCTGAGTGACACGTAGTTTGAAAGAGTGTTTCCCAATGAGCATTTTGAAATGGAATAAGATTGGAACCCTCTTTGTATTTTTGATTTGAAGGAACTTTTGAGATTTTCATCAAATGATCGTTTAATGAATCTTGAGGTAACTGTGTTGGAACGTTTTGCACCTGTGTGAGAGAGGGGTGTCACAGAGTCTCGTGGTGTGGTTGAGACATGGAGGAGTATGTCATTTTCAATATTGCTTGGGTTTTCAACGGAGATGGGCGTCTTACCGTCAGGGTCGGTTGGCAGATGTATCTGCTCGGGACTCTGGTTGAGTGAGATGTTATCACACGTGGTATCCGTTGGTTCACTTCTATTATCGTCGCGATAAGGTATGATGTCAGAAGACATTGGCACTTGTTCATGGTTTACAAGTTCAGGCTGTCGAGTGGTGCAAATTTCGTTTGTGGTGTTAACGAGAGTTGGAGTTGATTGGGGATCTTGTCGAATATTACTGACTTGAGGCTCTTTGAGCTCGGAAACATCAGTTTTTGTTATTGACTCGTGGTGAGAATGGGATAAATTTTCATATGTTTTCAAAAAATGTGATAGCTCAGTTTTGGTTATGAAGAATTGTGTTGGATTCGAAACTAATAAATGCATTTTGTATAGAGTGGATGGCTTCCTGGCGATCGAATTTGAGTTTAAGACAAGGACAATTTGGAGTTGTGAATCAGGGGGAAGTTTGCTAAAGTAAAAACTTTTGGCAATTTCATCGAGATTTTTATAAAGTTGGTAGTATACTGGGTCAGATGAAAAATGAGTACTTGTAAGAATGTAGTAAGCATCTTCAAGGATTGAGAATAGCCTTTCGTAGTTTGCATCACGATCATGACTGAGCTTTAGACCACAATCTAGTAATTTTTGGCAATATTTTTCGAAAAATGGGGTGTATAAGAAACACTTTACTATGTGTTCCACAATGTCGTTTACTGTGGAGATTCGGAAGTTTTTGAATGCATGATATGCTGGTCCAAAAAAATTGCTAAGAATAAAGTCTACTAATAAATTTTCTTCGCAAGTAGTGATAGATTTTGCTTCTGTGATTTTTTGTATGAAAAAATGTTGGTCAATATTATAGCCTTCAAATATTGGCAGGTCTAGATCAAAAAATTGGGAATTCATTCTTGTGAGATGTGGTATCATTGCATCTTTAGAAAAAATTCGTTCAGAGCCATGACTGGCAGTGTCGAATTGGATGTGAGAAAGAGCGGGATCAGCACATCGTTAGTAACAGTCGGTGTAGTTGACCGGCGTGTCTGTCAGGTGTGTCACAATCAGGAGATATGTCTGAGTCGGTAATTGAGGTCGATAGTTCCAGTGTGTCGAACTTGGGAGTGAGAATAGTTATGTGCAACTAAAACTGTTCCCCACAAGGGATGCCAAAATGTTATGACCCGAGCGGAGGGCTCGGGGTAACAAATAAATTATTTGAGTTCGTGCGAACAGCTTACGGGCGGACTGCCCAGTTGCACTTACCTATTCTCTGTTATCGCGTTGATATATATATATATATATATATATATATATTGCTGGTCTCTGGTTGCGTATGAATATTCCAGATTGAGAGATATTTGTTTATCAAAATTAGATCGAATGAATTGTAGTTTTAAAGAAATGATTGAAGTGATTTTAGGAATTTGGAATGTAGATTTCAAAAGTAATAATTGATTGAATTTGGATTTTTAGAAATGATCAATTTGACTTTAATAGTTTCAATATGGATGAAATATTCGATCGTAAAATCTTCAGAAAATAATAGCGTATAATTAGCAAATGAGTTTTGGATTTATTTAAACCAAAGTATAATGTCTTGAACAAAATATAGAACCTTAATATCTAAAGACAATTTGCGTGACTTAAAATTAGACGAACTTACAGAACTACTCGAGAGATGATATTCTTCGAGGCAGGAACTGATAAGCAGGTGAGAGCAAATTCGGAGCTGGCCCTTTACAGCTGAGGCGGATAACGTCGGCCTACTTTTCGACGGAGAGCGAATTCGGAGCTGGCCCGTTACAGCTGAGGCGGATAACGTCGGCCTACTTTTCGACGGGATCAGATCAAGCTTACGTGTCCGCACTTTTAACTTGACTTTTTCGTGCGTTTTCTACGCGCACTTAGGTGAGTGGTTAAGTGAGTTTTGAGACGTACGTAGCCACTACCGGGCAGAGCTTTGTCACAGACTAAATCGAAGAATGAATGTTGTTGTACCAATTTATACGTGCGGACACAAGTTAATTTTAATGATTCGACTGAAAAAATGATTTTGAAAAAGTTCTACTTTCAATTGTAACACATGTGTTACAATGCTGGCAGAGCTCTTGTGTAACATCCAGTTACTGGCTAATGCTTTGATTCTGCTGATTTACTGACCTGCTTATACGTTCTCTGCTGATCAAGTCGAAATGATATTTCTCCACGTTGAGAAATATTATTTCAACTGTTGCGTCGTCTGGGACGCCACATCTCACAACCCACAGTGGCGTCATTACTGCGAAGATGACTGCCGAAAGCTCGATTCCGCCCTGTTTTGGGCCCCATAGCCGAGGTTGCTGACTGGTAATGAATTTCTCGGGCAACACCGATGGTACAAGAACACTTCATCTGAGGTTCTGTAGAGTTTCGGGTCCATTGGATTATCTCACAACCCACACTGGCGTCACTACTGCGCAGATAACTGCCGAAGGCTCAATTTTGCCCTGTGTTGGGCCGCATAGGTGAGGTCGCTGACTGGTAATAATTTTCCCGGGCATCACAAATGGTACATCACCACTTGATCGAAGGTTCTGTGGAGTTTGCGTCCCATTGGATTATCTTACAACCCACAGTGGCGTCATAACTGCGCAGTTAACTGCTCGAAGCTCGATTTCACCCTGTTTTGGGCCCCATAGCCGGGGCCGCTGAATGGTAAAGAATTCTTTGGGCGTCACCAATGGTTCATAACCACTTGATCTAAGGTTTCGTAGAGTTCCCGTTCCATTGGATTATCTTCCAACCCACAGTGACGTCATAACTGCGCAAATAACTGCTCAAAGCTCGATTTCACCCTGTTTTGGGCCACATAGCCGAGGGTGTTCACTGGTAAAGAATTTCTCGGGCGTCACCAATGGTACAAAAACACTCCGTCCGGGGTTCTGTAGAGTTTTGGGTCCATTGAATTATCTCACAACCCACAGTGGCGTCATTACTGCGCAGATGACTGCCGAAGGCTCGATTTCGCCCTGTTTTGGGCCCCATAGCCGATGTTGCTGACTGGTAATGAATTTCTCGGGCATTACCAATGGTACGAAGAGACTTCATCTGAGGTTCTGTACAGTTTCGGGTCCATTGGATTATCTCACAACCCACAGTGGCGTCATTACTGCGAGGATGACTGCCGAAGGCTCGATTTCGCCCTGTTTTGGGCCCCATAGCCGATGTTGCTGACTGGTAATGAATTTCTCGGGCATTACCAATGGTACGAAGAGACTTCATCTGAGGTTCTGTACAGTTTCGGGTCCATTGGATTATCTCACAACCCACAGTGGCGTCATTACTGCGAGGATGACTGCCGAAGGCTCGATTTCGCCCTGTTTTGGGCCCCATAGCTGAGGGTGCTGACTGGTAATGAATTTCTCGGGCATCACAAATGGCACATCACCACTTGATCGAAGGTTCTGTGGAGTTCGCGTCCCATTGGATTATCTTACAACCCACAGTGGCGTCATAACTGCGCAGTTAACTGCTCGAAGCTCGATTTCACCCTGTTTCGGGCCCAATAGCCGAGGGTGCTGACTGGTAATAAATGCTTCGGGCATCACCAATGGTACAGAAAGACTTCGTCTGAGGTTCTGTAGAGTTTCGGGTCCATTGGATTATCTCACAACCCACAGTGGTGTCATTACTGTGAGGATAACTGCCGAAGGCTCGATTTCGCCCTGTTTTGGGCCCCATAGCTGAGGGTGCTGACTGTTAATGAATTCCTCGGGCGTCACAAATGGCACATCACCACTTGATCGAAGGTTCCGTGGAGTTCGCGCCCCATTGGATTATCTTACAACCCACAGTGCCGTCATAATTGCGCAGTTAACTGCTCGAAGCTCGATTTCACCCTGTTTCGGGCCCCAAAGCCGAGGGTGCTGACTGGTAATAAATGCTTCGGGCATCACCAATGGTACAAGAAGACTTCATCTGAGGTTCTGAAGAGTTTCGGGTCCATTGCATTATCTCACAACCCACAGTGGCGTCATTACTGCGAGGATGACTGCCGGAGGCTTGATTTCGCCCTGTTTTGCGCCCCATAGCTGAGGGTGCTGACTGGTAATAAATGCTTCGAGCATCACCAATGGTACGGAAAGACTGCATCTGAGGTCCTGTAGAGTTTCGGGTCCATTGGATTATCTCACAACCCACAGTGGCCTCATTACTGTGAGGATGACTGCCGGAGGCTCGATTTCGCCCTGTTTTGGGCCCCATAGCTGAGGGTGTTCACTGGTAAAGAATTTCTCGGGCGTCACCAATGGTACAAAAACACTCCGTCCGGGGTTCTGTAGAGTTTTGGGTCCATTGAATTATCTCACAACCCACAGTGGCGTCATTACTGCGCAGATGACTGCCGAAGGCTCGATTTCGCCCTGTTTTGGGCCCCATAGCCGATGTTGCTGACTGGTAATGAATTTCTCGGGCAACACCGATGGTACAAGAACACTTCATCTGAGGTTCTGTAGAGTTTCGGGTCCATTGGATTATCTCACAACCCACACTGGCGTCACTACTGCGCAGATAACTGCCGAAGGCTCAATTTTGCCCTGTGTTGGGCCGCATAGGTGAGGTCGCTGACTGGTAATAATTTTCCCGGGCATCACAAATGGTACATCACCACTTGATCGAAGGTTCTGTGGAGTTTGCGTCCCATTGGATTATCTTACAACCCACAGTGGCGTCATAACTGCGCAGTTAACTGCTCGAAGCTCGATTTCACCCTGTTTTGGGCCCCATAGCCGGGGCCGCTGAATGGTAAAGAATTCTTTGGGCGTCACCAATGGTTCATAACCACTTGATCTAAGGTTTCGTAGAGTTCCCGTTCCATTGGATTATCTTCCAACCCACAGTGACGTCATAACTGCGCAAATAACTGCTAAAAGCTCGATTTCACCCTGTTTTGGGCCACATAGCCGAGGGTGTTCACTGGTAAAGAATTTCTCGGGCGTCACCAATGGTACAAAAACACTCCGTCCGGGGTTCTGTAGAGTTTTGGGTCCATTGAATTATCTCACAACCCACAGTGGCGTCATTACTGCGCAGATGACTGCCGAAGGCTCGATTTCGCCCTGTTTTGGGCCCCATAGCCGATGTTGCTGACTGGTAATGAATTTCTCGGGCAACACCGATGGTACAAGAACACTTCATCTGAGGTTCTGTAGAGTTTCGGGTCCATTGGATTATCTCACAACCCACACTGGCGTCACTACTGCGCAGATAACTGCCGAAGGCTCAATTTTGCCCTGTGTTGGGCCGCATAGGTGAGGTCGCTGACTGGTAATAATTTTCCCGGGCATCACAAATGGTACATCACCACTTGATCGAAGGTTCTGTGGAGTTTGCGTCCCATTGGATTATCTTACAACCCACAGTGGCGTCATAACTGCGCAGTTAACTGCTCGAAGCTCGATTTCACCCTGTTTTGGGCCCCATAGCCGGGGCCGCTGAATGGTAAAGAATTCTTTGGGCGTCACCAATGGTTCATAACCACTTGATCTAAGGTTTCGTAGAGTTCCCGTTCCATTGGATTATCTTCCAACCCACAGTGACGTCATAACTGCGCAAATAACTGCTAAAAGCTCGATTTCACCCTGTTTTGGGCCACATAGCCGAGGGTGTTCACTGGTAAAGAATTTCTCGGGCGTCACCAATGGTACAAAAACACTCCGTCCGGGGTTCTGTAGAGTTTTGGGTCCATTGAATTATCTCACAACCCACAGTGGCGTCATTACTGCGCAGATGACTGCCGAAGGCTCGATTTCGCCCTGTTTTGGGCCCCATAGCCGATGTTGCTGACTGGTAATGAATTTCTCGGGCATTACCAATGGTACGAAGAGACTTCATCTGAGGTTCTGTACAGTTTCGGGTCCATTGGATTATCTCACAACCCACAGTGGCGTCATTACTGCGAGGATGACTGCCGAAGGCTCGATTTCGCCCTGTTTTGGGCCCCATAGCTGAGGGTGCTGACTGGTAATGAATTTCTCGGGCATCACAAATGGCACATCACCACTTGATCGAAGGTTCTGTGGAGTTCGCGTCCCATTGGATTATCTTACAACCCACAGTGGCGTCATAACTGCGCAGTTAACTGCTCGAAGCTCGATTTCACCCTGTTTCGGGCCCAATAGCCGAGGGTGCTGACTGGTAATAAATGCTTCGGGCATCACCAATGGTACAGAAAGACTTCGTCTGAGGTTCTGTAGAGTTTCGGGTCCATTGGATTATCTCACAACCCACAGTGGTGTCATTACTGTGAGGATAACTGCCGAAGGCTCGATTTCGCCCTGTTTTGGGCCCCATAGCTGAGGGTGCTGACTGTTAATGAATTCCTCGGGCGTCACAAATGGCACATCACCACTTGATCGAAGGTTCCGTGGAGTTCGCGTCCCATTGGATTATCTTACAACCCACAGTGCCGTCATAATTGCGCAGTTAACTGCTCGAAGCTCGATTTCACCCTGTTTCGGGCCCCAAAGCCGAGGGTGCTGACTGGTAATAAATGCTTCGGGCATCACCAATGGTACAAGAAGACTTCATCTGAGGTTCTGAAGAGTTTCGGGTCCATTGCATTATCTCACAACCCACAGTGGCGTCATTACTGCGAGGATGACTGCCGGAGGCTTGATTTCGCCCTGTTTTGCGCCCCATAGCTGAGGGTGCTGACTGGTAATAAATGCTTCGAGCATCACCAATGGTACGAAAAGACTGCATCTGAGGTCCTGTAGAGTTTCGGGTCCATTGGATTATCTCACAACCCACAGTGGCCTCATTACTGTGAGGATGACTGCCGAAGGCTCGATTTCGCCCTGTTTTGGGCCCCATAGCTGAGGGTGTTCACTGGTAAAGAATTTCTCGGGCGTCACCAATGGTACAAAAACACTCCGTCCGGGGTTCTGTAGAGTTTTGGGTCCATTGAATTATCTCACAACCCACAGTGGCGTCATTACTGCGCAGATGACTGCCGAAGGCTCGATTTCGCCCTGTTTTGGGCCCCATAGCCGATGTTGCTGACTGGTAATGAATTTCTCGGGCATTACCAATGGTACGAAGAGACTTCATCTGAGGTTCTGTACAGTTTCGGGTCCATTGGATTATCTCACAACCCACAGTGGCGTCATTACTGCGAGGATGACTGCCGAAGGCTCGATTTCGCCCTGTTCTGGGCCCCATAGCTGAGGGTGCTGACTGGTAATGAATTTCTCGGGCATCACAAATGGCACATCACCACTTGATCGAAGGTTCTGTGGAGTTCGCGTCCCATTGGATTATCTTACAACCCACAGTGGCGTCATAACTGCGCAGTTAACTGCTCGAAGCTCGATTTCACCCTGTTTCGGGCCCAATAGCCGAGGGTGCTGACTGGTAATAAATGCTTCGGGCATCACCAATGGTACAGGAAGACTTCGTCTGAGGTTCTGTAGAGTTTCGGGTCCATTGGATTATCTCACAACCCACAGTGGTGTCATTACTGTGAGGATAACTGCCGAAGGCTCGATTTCGCCCTGTTTTGGGCCCCATAGCTGAGGGTGCTGACTGTTAATGAATTCCTCGGGCGTCACAAATGGCAAATCACCACTTGATCGAAGGTTCTGCGGAGTTCGAGTCCCATTGGATTATCTTACAACCCACAGTGGCGTCATAACTGCGCAGTTAACTGCTCGAAGCTCGATTTCGCCCTGGTTTGGGCCCCATAGCCAAGGGTGCTGGATGGTAATGAATTCTTTGGAGGTCACCAATGGTCCAAAACCACTTGATCTAAGGTTTCGTAGAGTTCCCGTTCTATTGGATTATCTTCCAACCCACAGTGACGTCATAACTGCGCAGATAACTGCTCAAAGCTCGAATTCACCATATTTTGGGCCCCATAGCCGAGGGTGCTGACTGGAAATAAATGCTTCGGGCGTCACCAATGGTACAAGAAGACTTCATCTAAGGTTCTGTAGAGTTTCGTGTCCATAGGATTATCTCACAACTCACAGTGGCGTCATTACTGCGCAGATAACTGCCGAGGGCTCAATTCGTCC
This sequence comes from Eretmocerus hayati, assembly GCA_029851415.1. Taxonomy (NCBI): domain Eukaryota; kingdom Metazoa; phylum Arthropoda; class Insecta; order Hymenoptera; family Aphelinidae; genus Eretmocerus; species Eretmocerus hayati. The sequence continues at coordinate 68,818,989 of CM056744.1, read as the reverse complement.
CCTGTTTTGGGGCGCATAACCGAGGGTGCTGACTGGTAATGAATTTCTCGGGTGTCACCAATGGTACAAGAACACTCCATCTGAGGTTCTGTACAGTTTCGCGTCCATTGGATCATCTCACAACCCACAGTGGCGTCATTACTGCGAGGATGACTGCCGAAGGCTCGATTTCGCCCTGTTTTGGGCCCCATAGCTGAGGGTGCTGACTGTTAATAAATTCCTCGGGCATCACAAATGGCACATCACCACTTGATCGAAGGTTCCGTGGAGTTCGCGTCCCATTGGATTATCTTACAACCCACAGTGCCGTCATAATTGCGCAGTTAACTGCTCGAAGCTCGATTTCACCCTGTTTCGGGCCCCAAAGCCGAGGGTGCTGACTGGTAATGAATGCTTCGGGCATCACCAATGGTACAAAAAGACTTCATCTGAGGTTCTGAAGAGTTTCGGGTCCATTGGATTATCTCACAACCCACAGTGGCGTCATTACTGCGAGGATGACTGCCGGAGGCTTGATTTCGCCCTGTTTTGCGCCCCATAGCTGAGGGTGCTGACTGGTAATAAATGCTTCGAGCATCACCAATGGTACGAAAAGACTGCATCTGAGGTCCTGTAGAGTTTCGGGTCCATTGGATTATCTCACAACCCACAGTGGCCTCATTACTGTGAGGATGACTGCCGAAGGCTCGATTTCGCCCTGTTTTGGGCCCCATAGCTGAGGGTGCTGACTGTAAATGAATTTCTCGGGCATCACAAATGGCACATCACCACTTGATCAAAGGTTCTGCGGAGTTCGAGTCCCATTGGATTATCTTACAACCCACAGTGACGTCATAACTGCGCAGATAACTGCTCAAAGCTCGAATTCACCATATTTTGGGCCCCATAGCCGAGGGTGCTGACTGGAAATACATGCTTTGGGCATCACCAATGGTACAAAAAGACTTCATCGAAGGTTCCGTAGAGTTTCGTGTCCATAGGATTATCTCACAACTCACAGTGGCGTCATCACTGCGCAGATAACTGCCGAGGGCTCAATTCGTCCCCTGTTTTGGGGCGCATAGCCGAGGGTGCTGACTGGTAATGAATTTCTCGGGGATCACAAATGGTACATTTCCATTCCATCGAAGGTTCTGTGGAGTTCACGTCCCATTGGATTATCTTACAACCCGCAGTGGCGTCATAACTGCGCAGTTAACTGCGCGAAGCTAGATTTGACCATGTTTTGGGCCCCATATCCGAGGGTGTTGACTGGTAATGAATTTTTCGGGCAACACCGATGGTACAAAAACACTTCATCTGAGGTTCTGTAGAGTTCCGGGTCCATTGGATTATCTCACAACCCAAGGTGGCGTCATTACTGCGAGGATAACTGCCGAAGCCTCGACTTCGCCCTGTTTTGGGCCCCATAGCTGAGGTTGCTGACTGGTAATGAATTTCTCGGGGATCACAAATGGTACATTCCCACTTCATCGAAGGTTCTGTGGAGTTCACGTCCCATTGGATTATCTCACAACCCACAATGGCGTCATAACTGCGCAGTTAACTGCACGAAGCTAGATTTCACCCTGTTTTGGGCCCCATAGCCGAGGGTGCTGACTGGTGATAAATGCTTCGGGCATCACCAATGGTACAGAAAGACTTTATCTGAGGTTCTGTAGAGTTTCGTGTCCATAGGATTATCTCACAATTCACAGTGGCGTCATTACTGCGAAGATGACTGCCGAAAGCTCGATTCCGCCCTGTTTTGGGCCCCATAGCCGAGGTTGCTGACTGGTATGAATTTTTCGGGCAACACCGATGGTACAAAAACACTTCATCTGAGGTTCTGTAGAGTTCCGGGTCCATTGGATTATCTCACAATCCAAGGTGGCGTCATTACTGCGAGGATAACTGCCGAGGGCTCGATTCGTCCCCTGTTTTGGGGCGCATAGCCGAGGGTGCTGACTGGTAATGAATTTCTCGGGCGTCACCAATGGTACAAGAACACTCCATCTGAGGTTCTGTAGGGTTTCGGGTCAATTGGATTATCTCACAACCCACGGTGGCGTCATTACTGCGAAGATGACTGCCGAAAGCTCGATTCCGCCATGTTTTGGGCCCCATAGCCGAGGTTGCTGACTGGTAATGAATTTCTCGGGCAACACCGATGGTACAAGAACACTTCATCCGAGGTTCTGTAGAGTTTCGGGTCCATTGGATCATCTCACAACCCACACTGGCGTCACTACTGCGCAGATAACTGCCGAAGGCTCAATTTTGCCCTGTGTTGGGCCGCATAGGTGAGGGCGCTGACTGGTAATAATTTTCCCGGGCATCACAAATGGTACATCACCACTTGATCGAAGGTTCTGTGGAGTTTGCGTCCCATTGGATTATCTTACAACCCACAGTGGCGTCATAACTGCGCAGTTAACTGCTCGAAGCTCGATTTCACCCTGTTTTGGGCCCCATAGCCGAGGCCGCTGAATGGTAATGAATTCTTTGGGCGTCACCAATGGTTCATAACCACTTGATCTAAGGTTTCGTAGAGTTCCCGTTCCATTGGATTATCTTCCAACCCACAGTGACGTCATAACTGCGCAGATAACTGCTCAAAGCTCGATTTCACCCTGTTTTGGGCCACATAGCCGAGGGTGTTCACTGGTAAAGAATTTCTCGGGCGTCACCAATGGTACAAGGACACTCCGTCCGGGGTTCTGTAGAGTTTTGGGTCCATTGAATTATCTCACAACCCACAGTGGCGTCATTACTGCCCAGATGACTGCCGAAGGCTCGATTTCGCCCTGTTTTGGGCCCCATAGCCGATGTTGCTGACTGGTAATGAATTCCTCGGGCATCACCAATGGTACGAAAAGACTTCATCTGAGGTTCTGTACAGTTTCGGGTCCATTGGATTATCTCACAACCCACAGTGGCGTCATTACTGCGAGGATGACTGCCGAAGGCTCGATTTCGCCCTGTTTTGGGCCCCATAGCTGAGGGTGCTGACTGGTAATGAATTCCTCGGGCATCACAAATGGCACATCACCACTTGATCGAAGGTTCTGTGGAGTTCGCGTCACATTGGATTATCTTACAACCCACAGTGGCGTCATAACTGCGCAGTTAACTGCTCGAAGCTCGATTTCACCCTGTTCTGGGCCCCATAGCCAAGGGTGCTGGATGATAATGAATTCTTTGGAGTTCACCAATGGTTTATAACCACATGATCTAAGGTTTCGTAGAGTTTCCGTTCTTTCGGATTATCTTCCAACCTACAGTGACGTCATAACTGCGCAGATAACTGCTCAAAGCTCGATTTCACCATGTTTTGGGCCCCATATCCGAGGGTGTTGTCTGTAATGAATCTCTCGGGCATCACCGATGGTACAAAAACACTTCATCTGAGGTTCTGTAGAGTTTCGGGTCCATTGGATTATGTCATAACCCACAGTGGCGTCATTACTGTGAGGATAACTGCCGAAGGCTCGATTTCGCCCTGTTTTGGGCCCCATAGCTGAGGGTGCTGACTGGTAATGAATTTATCGTGGATCACAAATGGTACATTCCCACTTTATCGGAGGTTCTGTGGAGTTCACGTCCCATTGGATTATCCTACAACCCACAGTGGCGTCATAACTGCGCAGTCAACTGCTCGAAGCTAGAATTCACCCTGTTTTGGGCCCAATAGTCGAGGGTGCTGACTGGGAATAAAAGCTTCGGGCATCACCAATGGTACAAAAAGACTTCATCTGAGGTTCTGCGGAGTTTCGTGTCCATAGGATTATCTCACAACTCACAGTGGCGTCATTACTGCGCAGATAACTGCCGAGGGCTCAATTCGTCCCCTGTTTTGGGGCGCATAGCCGAGGGTGCTGACTGGTAATGAATTTCTCGGGCGTCACCAATGGTACAGGAACACTCCATCTGAGGTTCTGTACAGTTTCGGGTCCATTGGATTATCTCACAACCCACAGTGGCGTCATTACTGCGAGGATGACTGCCGAAGGCTCGATTTCGCCCTGTTTTGGGCCCCATAGCTGAGGGTGCTGACTGTTAATGAATTCCTCGGGCGTCACCAATAGCACTTCACCACTTGATCGAGGGTTCTGCGGAGTTCGAGTCCCATTGGATTATCTTACAACCCACAGTGGCGTCATAACTGCGCAGTTAACTGCTCGAAGCTCGATTTCACCCTGGTTTGGGGCCCATAGCCAAGGGTGCTGGATGGTAATGAATCCTTTGGAGGTCACCAATGGTTCATAACCACTTGATCTAAGGATTCGTAGAGTTCCCGTTCTATTGGATCATCTTCCAACCCACAGTGACGTCATAATTGCGCAGATAACTGCTCAAAGCTCGAATTCACCATATTTTGGGCCCCATAGCCGAGGGTGCTGACTGGAAATAAATGCTTTGGGCATCACCAATGGTACAAAAAGACTTCATCTAAGGTTCTGTAGAGTTTCGTGTCCATAGGATTATCTCACAACTCACAGTGGCGTCATCACTGCGCAGATAACTGCCGAGGGCTCAATTCGTCCCCTGTTTTGGGGCGCATAGCCGAGGGTGCTGACTGGTAATGAATTTCTCGGGCGTCACCAATGGTACAAGAACACTCCATCTGAGGTTCTGTACAGTTTCGGGTCCATTGGATTATCTCACAACCCACAGTGGCGTCATTACTGCAAGGATGACTGCCGAAGGCTCGATTTCGCCCTGTTTTGGGCCCCATAGCTGAGGGTGCTGACTGTTAATGAATTTCTCGGGCATCACAAATGGCACATCACCACTTGATCGAAGATTCTGTGGAGTTCGCGTCCCATTGGATTATCTTACAACCCACAGTGGCGTCATAATTGCGCAGTTAACTGCTCGAAGCTCGATTTCACCCTGTTTCGGGCCCCAAAGCCGAGGGTGCTGACTGGTAATAAATGCTTCGGGCATCACCAATGGTACAAAAAGACTTCATCTGAGGTTCTGTAGAGTTTCGGGTCCATTGGATTATCTCACAACCCACAGTGGCGTCATTACTGCGAGGATGACTGCCGGAGCCTTGATTTCGCCCTGTTTTGCGCCCCATAGCTGAGGGTGCTGACTGGTAATAAATGCTTCGAGCATCACCAATGGTACGGAAAGACTGCATCTGAGGTTCTGTAGAGTTTCGGGTCCATTGGATTATCTCACAACCCACAGTGGCCTCATTACTGTGAGGATGACTGCCGAAGGCTCGATTTCGCCCTGTTTTGGGCCCCATAGCTGAGGGTGCTGACCGGTAATGAATTTCTCGGGCATAACAAATGGCACATCACCACTTGATCGAAGGTTCTGCGGAGTTCGAGTCCCATTGGATTATCTTACAACCTACAGTGGCGTCATAACTGCGCAGTTAACTGCTCGAAGCTCGATTTCACCCTGTTTTGGGCCCCATAGCCAAGGGTGCTGGATGGTAATGAGTTCTTCGGAGGTCACCAATGGTTCATAACCACTTGATCTAAGGTTTCGTAGAGTTCCCGTACTATTGGATTATCTTCCAACCCACAGTGACGTCATAACTGCGCAGATAACTGCTCAAAGCTCGAGTTCACCATGTTTTGGGCCCCATATCCGAGGGTGTTGACTGGTAATGAATTTCTCGGGCAACACCGATGGTACAAAAACACTTTATCTGAGGTTCTGTAGAGTTCCGGGTCCATTGGATTATCTCACAACCCACAGTGGCGTCATTACTGCGAGGATAACTGCCGAAGGCTCGATTTCGCCCTGTTCTCGGCCCCATAGCTGAGGATGCTCACTGGTAATTAATTTCTCGGGGATCACAAATGGTACAAAAACACTTTATCTGAGGTTCTGTAGAGTTCCGGGTCCATTGGATTATCTCACAACCCACAGTGGCGTCATTACTGCGCAGATAACTGCCGAAGGCTCGATTTCGCCCTGTTTTGGGCCCCATAGCTGAGGTTGCTGACTGGTAATGAATTTATCGGGGATCACAAATGGTACATTCCCACTCCATCGGAGGTTCTGTGGAGTTCACGTCCCATTGGATTATCCTACAACCCACAGTGGCGTCATAACTGCGCAGTCAACTGCTCGAAGCTAGAATTCACCCTGTTTTGGGCCCCATAGCCGAGGGTGCTGACTGGGAATAAAAGCTTCGGGCATCACCAATGGTACAAAAAGACTTCATCTGAGGTTCTGTGGAGTTTCGTGTCCATAGGATTATCTCACAACTTACAGTGGCGTCATTACTGCGCAGATAACTGCCGAGGGCTCAATTCGTCCCCTGTTTTGGGGCGCATAGCCGAGGGTGCTGACTGGTAATGAATTTCTCGGGCGTCACCAATGGTACAGGAACACTCCATCTGAGGTTCTGTACAGTTTCGGGTCCATTGGATTATCTCACAACCCACAGTGGCGTCATTACTGCGAGGATGACTGCCGAAGGCTCGATTTCGCCCTGTTTTGGGCCCCATAGCTGAGGGTGCTGACTGTTAATGAATTCCTCGGGCGTCACAAATGGCACATCACCACTTGATCGAAGGTTCTGCGGAGTTCGAGTCCCATTGGATTATCTTACAACCCACAGTGGCGTCATAACTGCGCAGTTAACTGCTCGAAGCTCGATTTCACCCTGGTTTGGGGCCCATAGCCAAGGGTGCTGGATGGTAATGAATTCTTTGGAGGTCACCAATGGTTCATTACCACTTGATCTAAGGTTTCATAGAGTTCCCGTTCTATTGGATTATCTTCCAACCCACAGTGACTTCATAACTGCGCAGATAACTGTTCAAAGCTCGAATTCACCATATTTTGGGCCCCATAGCCGAGGGTGCTGACTGGAAATAAATGCTTCGGGCATCACCAATGGTACAAAAAGACTCCATCCAAGGTTCTGTAGAGTTTCGTGTCCATAGGATTATCTCACAACTCACAGTGGCGTCATTACTGCGCAGATAACTGCCGAGGGCTCAATTCGTCCCCTGTTTTGGGGCGCATAGCCGAGGATGCTGACTGTCTATGAATTCCTCGGGCGTCACCAATGGTACAAAAACACTCCATCTGAGGTTCTGTACAGTTTCGGGTCCATTGGATTATCTCACACCCCACCTCGGCGTCATTACTGCGAGGATGACTGCCGAAGGCTCGATTTCGCCCTGTTTTGGGCCCCATAGCTGAGGGTGCTGACTGTTAATGAATTTCTCGGGCATCACAAATGGCACATCACAACTTGATCGAAGGTTCTGTGGAGTTCGCGTCCCATTGGATTATCTTACAACCCACAGTGGCGTCATAATTGCGCAGTTAACTGCTCGAAGCTCGATTTCACCCTGTTTCGGGCCCCAAAGCCGAGGGTGCTGACTGGTAATAAATGCTTCGGGCATCACCAATGGTACAAAAAGACTTCATCTGAGGTTCTGTAGAGTTTCGGGTCCATTGGATTATCTCACAACCCGCAGTGGCGTCATTACTGCGAGGATGACTGCCGGAGCCTTGATTTCGCCCTGTTTTGCGCCCCATAGCTGAGGGTGCTGACTGGTAATAAATGCTTCGAGCATCACCAATGGTACGAAAAGACTGCATCAGAGGTTCTGTAGAGTTTCGGGTCCATTGGATTATCTCACAACCCACAGTGGCCTCATTACTGTGAGGATGACTGCCGAAGGCTCGATTTCACCCTGTTTTGGGCTCCATAGCTGAGGGTGCTGACCGGTAATGAATTTCTCGGGCATCACAAATGGTACATCACCACTTGATCGAAGGTTCTGCGGAGTTCGAGTCCCATTGGATTATCTTACAACCTACAGTGGCGTCATAACTGCGCAGTTAACTGCTCGAAGCTCGATTCCACCCTGTTTTGGGCCCCAAAGCCAAGGGTGCTGGATGGTAATGAGTTCTTTGGAGGTCACCAATGGTTCATAACCACTTGATCTAAAGTTTCGTAGAGTTCCCGTTCTATTGGATTATCTTCCAACCCACAGTGACGTCATAGCTGCGCAGATAACTGCTCAAAGCTCGAGTTCACCATGTTTTGGGCCCCATATCCGAGGGTGTTGACTGGTAATGAATTTCTCGGGCAACACCGATGGTACGAGAACACTTTATCTGAGGTTCTGTAGAGTTCCGGGTCCATTGGATTATCTCACAACCCACAAAGGCGTCATTACTGCGAGGATGACTGCCGAAGGCTCGATTTCGCCCTGTTTTGGGCCCCATAGCTGAGGGTGCTGACTGTTAATGAATTCCTCGGGCGTCACAAATGGCACATCACCACTTGATCGAAGGTTCTGCGGAGTTCGAGTCCCATTGGATTATCTTACAACCCACAGTGGCGTCATAACTGCGCAGTTAACTGCTCGAAGCTCGATTTCACCCTGGTTTGGGGCCCATAGCCAAGGGTGCTGGATGGTAATGAGTTCTTTGGAGGTCACCAATGGTTCATAACCACTTGATCTAAGGTTTCGTAGAGTTCCCGTTCTATTGGATTATCTTCCAACCCACAGTGACGTCATAGCTGCGCAGATAACTGCTCAAAGCTCGAGTTCACCATGTTTTGGGCCCCATATCCGAGGGTGTTGACTGGTAATGAATTTCTCGGGCAACACCGATGGTACGAAAACACTTTATCTGAGGTTCTGTAGAGTTCCGGGTCCATTGGATTATCTCACAACCCACAGTGGCGTCATTACTGCGAGGATAACCGCCGAAGGCTCGATTTCGCCCTGTTTTCGGCCCCATAGCTGAGTGTGCTCACTGGTAATGGATTTCTCGGGGATCACAAATGGTACATTCCCACTTCATCGGAGGTTCTGTGGAGTTCACGTCCCATTGGATTATCCTACAACCCACAGTGGCGTCATAACTGCGCAGTTAACTGCTCGAAGCTCGATTTCACCCTGGTTTGGGGCCCATAGCCAAGGGTGCTGGATGGTAATGAATTCTTTGGAGGTCACCAATGGTTCATAACCACTTGATCTAAGGTTTCATAGAGTTCCCGTTCTATTGGATTATCTTCCAACCCACAGTGACGTCATAACTGCGCAGATAACTGTTCAAAGCTCGAATTCACCATATTTTGGGCCCCATAGCCGAGGGTGCTGACTGGAAATAAATGCTTCGGGCATCACCAATGGTACAAAAAGACTTCATCCAAGGTTCTGTAGAGTTTCGTGTCCATAGGATTATCTCACAACTCACAGTGGCGTCATTACTGCGCAGATAACTGCCGAGGGCTCAATTCGTCCCCTGTTTTGGGGCGCATAGCCGAGGGTGCTGACTGTCAATGAATCCCTCGGGCGTCACCAATGGTACAAAAACACTCCATCTGAGGTTCTGTACAGTTTCGTGTCCATTGGATTATCTCACAACCCACAGTGGCGTCATTACTGCGAGGATGACTGCCGAAGGCTCGATTTCGCCCTGTTTTGGGCCCCATAGCTGAGGGTGCTGACTGTTAATGAATTTCTCGGGCATCACAAATGGCACATCACAACTTGATCGAAGGTTCTGTGGAGTTCACGTCCCATTGGATTATCTTACAACCCACAGTGGCGTCATAATTGCGCAGTTAACTGCTCGAAGCTCGATTTCACCCTGTTCCGGGCCCCAAAGCCGAGGGTGCTGACTGGTAATAAATGCTCCGGGCATCACCAATGGTACAAAAAGACTTCATCTGAGGTTCTGTAGAGTTTCGGGTCCATTGGATTATCTCACAACCCACAGTGGCGTCATTACTGCGAGGATGACTGCCGGAGCCTTGATTTCGCCCTGTTTTGCGCCCCATAGCTGAGGGTGCTGACTGGTAATAAATGCTTCGAGCATCACCAATGGTACGGAAAGACTGCATCTGAGGTTCTGTAGAGTTTCGGGTCCATTGGATTATCTCACAACCCACAGTGGCCTCATTACTGTGAGGATGACTGCCGAAGGCTCGATTTCACCCTGTTTTGGGCCCCATAGCTGAGGGTGCTGACCGGTAATGAATTTCTCGGGCATCACAAATGGTACATCACCACTTGATCGAAGGTTCTGCGGAGTTCGAGTCCCATTGGATTATCTTACAACCTACAGTGGCGTCATAACTGCGCAGTTAACTGCTCGAAGCTCGATTTCACCCTGTTTTGAGCCCCATAGCCAAGGGTGCTGGATGGTAATGAGTTCTTTGGAGGTCACCAATGGTTCATAACCACTTGATCTAAGGTTTCGTAGAGTTCCCGTTCTATTGGATTATCTTCCAACCCACAGTGACGTCATAGCTGCGCAGATAACTGCTCAAAGCTCGAGTTCACCATGTTTTGGGCCCCATATCCGAGGGTGTTGACTGGTAATGAATTTCTCGGGCAACACCGATGGTACGAAAACACTTTATCTGAGGTTCTGTAGAGTTCCGGGTCCATTGGATTATCTCACAACCCACAGTGGCGTCATTACTGCGAGGATAACTGCCGAAGGCTCGATTTCGCCCTGTTTTCGGCCCCATAGCTGAGGGTGCTCACTGGTAATGGATTTCTCGGGGATCACAAATGGTACATTCCCACTTCATCGGAGGTTCTGTGGAGTTCATGTCCCATTGGATTATCCTACAACCCACAGTGGCGTCATAACTGCGCAGTCAACTGCTCGAAGCTAGAATTCACCCTGTTTTGGGCCCCATAGCCGAGGGTGCTGACTGGGAATAAAAGCTTCGGGCATCACCAATGGTACAAAAAGGCTTCATCTGAGGTTCTGTGGAGTTTCGTGTCCATAGGATTATCTCACAACTCACAGTGGCGTTATTACTGCGCAGATAACTGCCGAGGGCTCAATTCGTCCCCTGTTTTGGGGCGCATAGCCGAGGGTGCTGACTGTCAATGAATTCCTCGGGCGTCACCAATGGTACAAAAACACTCCATCTGAGGTTCTGTACAGTTTCGGGTCCATTGGATTATCTCACAACCCACAGTGGCGTCATTACTGCGAGGATGACTGCCGAAGGCTCGATTTCGCCCTGTTTTGGGCCCCATAGCTGAGGGTGCTGACTGTTTATGAATTCCTCGGGCGTCACAAATGGCACATCACCACTTGATCGAAGGTTCTGCGGAGTTCGAGTCCCATTGGATTATCTTACAACCCACAGTGGCGTCATAACTGCGCAGTTAACTGCTCGAAGCTCGATTTCACCCTGGATTGGGGCCCATAGCCAAGGGTGCTGGATGGTAATGAATTCTTTGGAGGTCACCAATGGTTCATAACCACTTGATCTAAGGTTTCGTAGAGTTCCCGTTCTATTGGAATATCTTCCAACCCACAGTGACGTCATAACTGCGCAGATAACTGCTCAAAGCTCGAATTCACCATATTTTGGGCCCCATAGCCGAGGGTGCTGACTGGAAATAAATGCTTCGGGCATCACCAATGGTACAAAAAGACTCCATCTAAGGTTCTGTAGAGTTTCGTGTCCATAGGATTATCTCACAACTCACAGTGGCGTCATTACTGCGCAGATAACTGCCGAGGGCTCAATTCGTCCCCTGTTTTGGGGCGCATAGCCGAGGGTGCTGACTGGTAATGAATTTCTCGGGCGTCACCAATGGTACAAGAACACTCCATCTGAGGTTCTGTACAGTTTCGGGTCCATTGGATTATCTCACAACCCACAGTGGCGTCATTACTGCGAGGATGACTGCCGAAGGCTCGATTTCGCCCTGTTTTGGGCCCCATAGCTGAGGGTGCTGACTGTTAATGAATTTCTCGGGCATCATTAATGGCACATCACCACTTGATCGAAGGTTCTGTGGAGTTCGCGTCCCATTGGATTATCTTACAACCCACAGTGGCGTCATAATTGCGCAGTTAACTGCTCGAAGCTCGATTTCACCCTGTTTCGGGCCCCAAAGCCGAGGGTGCTGACTGGTAATGAATGCTTCGGGCATCACCAATGGTACAAAAAGACTTCATCTGAGTCTCTGTAGAGTTTCGGGTCCAGTGGATTATCCCACAACCCACAGTGGCGTCATTACTGCGAGGATGACTGCCGGAGCCTTGATTTCGCCCTGTTTTGCGCCCCATAGCTGAGGGTGCTGACTGGTAATAAATGCTTCGAGCATCACCAATGGTACGAAAAGACTGCATCTGAGGTTCTGTGGAGTTTCGGGTCCATTGGATTATCTCACAACCCACAGTGGCCTCATTACTGTGAGGATGACTGCCGAAGGCTCGATTTCACCCTGTTTTGGGCCCCATAGCTGAGGGTGCTGACCGGTAATGAATTTCTCGGGCATCACAAATGGTACATCACCACTTGATCGAAGGTTCTGCGGAGTTCGAGTCCCATTGGATTATCTTACAACCTACAGTGGCGTCATAACTGCGCAGTTAACTGCTCGAAGCTCGATTTCACCCTATTTTGGGCCCCATAGCCAAGGGTGCTGGATGGTAATGAGTTCTTTGGAGGTCACCAATGGTTCATAACCACTTAATCTAAGGTTTCGTAGAGTTCCCGTTCTATTGGATTATCTTCCAACCCACAGTGACGTCATAGCTGCGCAGATAACTGCTCAAAGCTCGAGTTCACCATGTTTTGGGCCCCATATCCGAGGGTGTTGACTGGTAATGAATTTCTCGGGCAACACCGATGGTACGAAAACACTTCATCTGAGGTTCTGTAGAGTTCCGGGTCCATCGGATTATCTCACAACCCACAGTGGCGTCATTACTGCGAGGATAACTGCCGAAGGCTCGATTTCGCCCTGTTTTCGGCCCCATAGCTGAGGGTGCTCACTGGTAATGAATTTCTCGGGGATCACAAATGGTACAAAAAGACTTCATCTGAGGTTCTGTAGAGTTTCGTGTCCATAGGATTATCTCACAACTCACAGTGGCATCATAACTGCGCAGATAACTGCCGAAGGCTCGATTTCGCCCTGTTTTGGGCCCCATAGCTGAGGGTGCTGACTGGAAATGAATTTATCGGGGATCACAAATGGCACATTCCCACTTCATCGGAGGTTCTGTGGAGTTCACGTGCCATTGGATTATCCTTCAACCCACAGTGGCGTCATAACTGCGCAGTTAACTGCTCGAAGCTCGATTTCACCCTGGATTGGGGCCCATAGCCAAGGGTGCTGGATGGTAATGAATTCTTCGGAGGTCACCAATGGTTCATAACCACTTGATCTAAGGTTTCGTGGAGTTCCCGTTCTATCGGATTATCTTCCAACCCACAGTGACGTCATAACTGCTCAGATAACTGCTCAAAGCTCGAATTCACCATATTTTGGGCCCCATAGCCGAGGGTGCTGACTGAAAATAAATGCTTCGGGCATCACCAATGGTACAGAAAGACTTCATCTAAGGTTCTGTAGAGTTTCGTGTCCATAGGATTATCTCACAACTCACAGTGGCGTCATTACTGCGCAGATAACTGCCGAGGGCTCAATTCGTCCCCTGTTTTGGGGCGCATAGCCGAGGGTGCTGACTGGTAATGAATTTCTCGGGCGTCACCAATGGTACAACAACACTCCATCTGAGGTTCCGTACAGTTTCGGGTCCATTGGATTATCTCACAACCCACAGTGGCGTCATTACTGCGAGGATGACTGCCGAAGGCTCGATTTCGCCCTGTTTTGGGCCCCATAGCTGAGGGTGCTGACTGTTAATGAATTTCTCGGGCATCACAAATGGCACATCACCACTTGATCGAAGGTTCTGTGGAGTTCGCGTCCCATTGGATTATCTTACAACCCACAGTGGCGTCATAATTGCGCAGTTAACTGCTCGAAGCTCGATTTCACCCTGTTTCGGGCCCCAAAGCCGAGGGTGCTGACTGGTAATAAATGCTTCGGGCATCACCAATGGTACAAAGAGACTTCATCTGAGGTTCTGTAGAGTTTCGGGTCCATTGGATTATCTCACAACCCACAGTGGCGTCATTACTGCGAGGATGACTGCCGGAGCCTTGATTTCGCCCTGTTTTGCGCCCCATAGCTGAGGGTGCTGACTGGTAATAAATGCTTCGAGCATCACCAATGGTACGAAAAGACTGCATCTGAGGTTCTGTAGAGTTTCGGGTCCATTGGATTATCTCACAACCCACAGTGGCCTCATTACTGTGAGGATGACTGCCGAAGGCTCGATTTCGCCCTGTTTTGGGCCCCATAGCTGAGGGTGCTGACCGGTAATGAATTTCTCGGGCATCACAAATGGCACATCACCACTTGATCGAAGGTTCTGCGGAGTTCGAGTCCCATTGGATTATCTTACAACCTACATCGGCGTCATAACTGCGCAGTTAACTGCTCGAAGCTCGATTTCACCCTGTTTTGGGCCCCATAGCCAAGGGTGCTGGATGGTAATGAGTTCTTTGGAGGTCACCAATGGTTCATAACCTTTTGATCTAAGGTTTCGTAGAGTTCCCGTTCTATTGGATTATCTTCCAACCCACAGTGACGTCATAACTGCGCAGATAACTGCTCAAAGCTCGATTTCACCATATTTTGGGCCCCATAGCCGAGGGTGCTGACTGGAAATAAATGCTTCGGGCATCACCAATGGTACAAAAAGACTGCATCCAAGGTTCTGTAGAGTTTCGTGTCCATAGGATTATCTCACAGATCACAGTGGCGTCATTACTGCGCAGATAACTGCCGAGGGCTCAATTCGTCCCCTGTTTTGGGGCGCATAGCCGAGGTTGCTGACTGGTAATGAATTCCTCGGGCGTCACCAATGATACACGACCACTCCATCTGAGGTTCTGTAGAGTTTTGGGTCCAATGGAATATCTCACAATCCACAGTAACGTCATTACTGCGAAGATAACTGCCGAAGGCTCGATTCTGCCCTGTTTTGGGACCCATAGCCGAGGGTGCTGACTGGTTATAAATTTCTCGGTCGTCACCAGTGGTACAAGAACACTACAACTGAGGTTCTGTAGAGTTTCGGGTCCATCGGATTATCTCACAACCCACAGTGGCGTCATAACTGCGCAGATACTTGCCGAAGGCTCGGTTTCGCCCTGTTTTGGGCCCCATAGCTGAGGGTGCTCACTGGTAATGAATTTTTCGGGCATCACAAATGGTACATGACCATTAGATCTAAGGTTCTGTGGAGTTCCCGTTCCATTGGATTATCTTACAACCCACAGTAGCGTCATAACTGCGCAAATCTCTGCTCAAAGCTCGATTTCACCCTGTTTTGGGCCCTATAGACGAGGGTGCTGACGAGAAATAAATTCTTCGGCCGTCATCAATGGTATAAAACCTTCCCATCTGAGGTTTCGTAGAGTTTCGGTTCCATTGGATTATGTCACAACCCACAGTGGCGTCATCACTGCGCAGATAACTGTCGAAGGCTCGATTTTGCCCTGTTTTGGGCCCCATAGCTGAGGGTGCTCACTGGTAATGAATTTCTCGGGCATCACCAATGGTACAGAAAGACTTCATCTGAGGTTCTGTGGAGTTTCGTGTCCATAGGATTATCTCACAACTCACAGTGGCGTCATTACTGCGCAGAAAACTGCCGAGGGCTCAATTCGTCCCCTGTTTTGGGGCGCATAGCCGAGGGTGCTGACTGGTAATGAATTTCTCGGTCGTCACCAATGGTACAGGAACACTCCATCTGAGGTTCTGTACAGTTTCGGGTCCATTGGATTATCTCACAACCCACAATGGCGTCATTACTGCGAGGATGACTGCCGAAGGCTCGATTTCGCCCTGTTTTGGGCCCCATAGCTGAGGGTGCTGACTGTTAATGAATTCCTCGGGCGTCATGAATGGCACTTCACCACTTGATCGAAGGTTCTGCGGAGTTCGAGTCCCATTGGATTATCTTACAACCCACAGTGGCGTCATAACTGCGCAGTTAACTGCTCGAAGCTCGATTTCACCCTGGTTTGGGGCCCATAGCCAAGGGTGCTGGATGGTAATAAATCCTTTGGAGGTCACCAATGGTTCATAACCACTTGATCTAAGGATTCGTAGAGTTCCCGTTCTATTGGATCATCTTCCAACCCACAGTGACGTCATAACTGCGCAGATAACTGCTCAAAGCTCGAATTCACCATATTTTGGGCCCCATAGCCGAGGGTGCTGACTGGAAATGAATTTCTCGGGCGTCACCAATGGTACAAGAACACTCCATCTGAGGTTCTGTACAGTTTCGGGTCCATTGGATTATCTCACAACCCACAGTGGCGTCATTATTGCGAGGATGACGTTCGAAGGCTCGATTTCGCCCTGTTTTGGGCCCCATAGCTGAGGGTGCTGACTGTTAATGAATTTCTCGGGCATCACAAATGGCACATCACCACTTGATCGAAGGTTCTGTGGAGTTCGCGTCCCATTGGATTATCTTACAACCCACAGTGGCGTCATAATTGCGCAGTTAACTGCTCGAAGCTCGATTTCACCCTGTTTCGGGCCCCAAAGCCGAGGGTGCTGACTGGTAATAAATGCTTCGGGCATCACCAATGGTACACAAAGACTTCATCTGAGGTTCTGTAGAGTTTCGGGTCCATTGGATTATCTCACAACCCACAGTGGCGTCATTACTGCGAGGATGACTGCCGGAGCCTTGATTTCGCCCTGTTTTGCGCCTCATAGCTGAGGGTGCTGACTGGTAATAAATGCTTCGAGCATCACCAATGGTACGGAAAGACTGCATCTGAGGTTCTGTAGAGTTTCGGGTCCATTGGATTATCTCACAACCCACAGTGGCCTCATTACTGTGAGGATGACTGCCGAAGGCTCGATTTCGCCCTGTTTTGGGCCCCATAGCTGAGGGTCATGACCGGTAATGAATTTCTCGGGCATCACAAATGATACATCACCACTTGATCGAAGGTTCTGCGGAGTTCGAGTCCCATTGGATTATCTTACAACCTACAGTGGCGTCATAACTGCGCAGTTAACTGCTCGAAGCTCGATTTTACCCTGTTTTGGGCCCCATAGCCAAGGGTGCTGGATGGTAATGAGTTCTTTGGAGGTCACCAATAGTTCATAACCACTTGATCTAAGGTTTCGTAGAGTTCCCGTACTATTGGATTATCTTCCAACCCACAGTGACGTCATAACTGCGCAGATAACTGCTCAAAGCTCGAGTTCACCATGTTTTGGGCCCCATATCCGAGATTGTTGACTGGTAATGAATTTCTCGGGCAACACCGATGGTACAAAAACACTTTATCTGAGGTTCTGTAGAGTTCCGGGTCCATTGGATTATCTCACAACCCACAGTGGCGTCATTACTGCGAGGATAACTGCCGAAGGCTCGATTTCGCCCTGTTTTCGGCCCCATAGCTGAGGGTGCTCACTGGTAATGAATTTCTCGGGGATCACAAATGGTACAAAAAGACTTCATCTGAGGTTCTGTAGAGTTTCGTCTCCATAGGATTATCTCACAACTCACAGTGGCGTCATAACTGCGCAGATAACTGCCGAAGGCTCGATTTCGCCCTGTTTTGGGCCCCATAGCTGAGGGTGCTGACTGGTAATGAATTTATCGGGGATCACAAATGGTACATTCCCACTCCATCGGAGGTTCTGTGGAGTTCACGTCCTATTGGATTATCTTACAACCCACAGTGGCGTCATAACTGCGCAGTCAACTGCTCGAAGCTAGAATTCACCCTGTTTTGGGCCCCATAGCCGAGGGTGCTGACTGGGAATAAAAGCTTCGGGCATCACCAATGGTACAAAAAGACTTCATCTGAGGTTCTGTGGAGTTTCGTGTCCATAGGATTATCTCACAACTCACAGTGGCGTCATTACTGCGCAGATAACTGCCGAGGGCTCAATTCGTCCCCTGTTTTGGGGCGCATAGCCGAGGGTGCTGACTGTCAATGAATTCCTCGGGCGTCACCAATGGTACAAAAACACTCCATCTGAGGTTCTGTACAGTTTCGGGTCCATTGGATTATCTCACAACCCACAGTGGCGTCATTACTGCGAGGATGACTGCCGAAGGCTCGATTTCGCCCTGTTTTGGGCCCCATAGCTGAGGCCGCTGACTGTTAATGAATTCCTCGGGCATCACAAATGGCACATCACAACTTGATCGAAGGTTCTGTGGAGTTCGCGTCCCATTGGATTATCTTACAACCCACAGTGGCGTCATAATTGCGCAGTTAACTGCTCGAAGCTCGATTTCACCCTGTTTCGGGCCCCAAAGCCGAGGGTGCTGACTGGTAATAAATGCTTCGGGCATCACCAATGGTACAAAAAGACTTCATCTGAGTTTCTGTAGAGTTTCGGGTCCATTGGATTATCTCACAACCCACAGTGGCGTCATTACTGCGAGGATGACTGCCGGAGCCTTGATTTCGTCCTGTTTTGCGCCCCATAGCTGAGGGTGCTGACTGGTAATAAATGCTTCGAGCATCACCAATGGTACGAAAAGACTGCATCTGAGGTTCTGTAGAGTTTCGGGTCCATTGGATTATCTCACAACCCACAGTGGCCTCATTAAGGTGAGGATGACTGCCGAAGGCTCGATTTCACCCTGTTTTGGGCCCCATAGCTGAGGGTGCTGACCGGTAATGAATTTCTCGGGCATCACAAATGGTACATCACCACTTGATCGAAGGTTCTGCGGAGTTCGAGTCCCATTGGAGTATCTTACAACCTACAGTGGCGTCATAACTGCGCAGTTAACTGCTTGAAGCTCGATTTCACCCTGTTTTGGGCCCCATAGCCAAGGGTGCTGGATGGTAATGAGTTCTTTGGAGGTCACCAATGGTTCATAACCACTTGATCTAAGGTTCCGTAGAGTTCCCGTTCTATTGGATTATCTTCCAACCCACAGTGACGTCATAGCTGCGCAGATAACTGCTCAAAGCTCGAGTTCACCATGTTTTGGGCCCCATATCCGAGGGTTTTGACTGGTAATAAATGCTTCGAGCATCACCAATGGTACGAAAAGACTGCATCTGAGGTTCTGTAGAGTTTCGGGTCCATTGGATTATCTCACAACCAACAGTGGCCTCATTACTGTGAGGATGACTGCCGAAGGCTCGATTTCGCCCTGTTTTGGGCCCCATAGCTGAGGGTGCTGACCGGTAATGAATATCTCGGGCATCACAAACGGCACATCACCACTCGATCGAAGGTTCTGCGGAGTTCGAGTCCCATTGGATTATCTTACAACCTACAGTGGCGTCATAACTGCGCAGTTAACTGCTCGAAGCTCGATTTCACCCTGTTTTGGGCCCCATAGCCAAGGGTGCTGGATGGTAATGAGTTCTTTGGAGGTCACCAATGGTTCATAACCACTTGATCTAAGGTTTCGTAGAGTTCCCGTTCTATTGGATTATCTTCCAACCCACAGTGACGTCATAACTGCGCAGATAACTGCTCAAAGCTCGATTTCACCATGTTTTGGGCCCCATATCCGAGGGTGTTGACTGGTAATGAATTCCTCGGGCAACACCGATGGTACAAAAACACTATTCCTGAGGTTCTGTAGAGTTCCGGGTCCATTGGATTATCTCACAACCCACAGTGGCGTCATTACTGCGAGGATCACTGCCGAAGGCTCGATTTCGCCCTGTTTTCGGCCCCATAGCTGAGGGTGCTCACTGGTAATGAATTTCTCGGGGATCACAAATGGTACAAAAAGACTTCATCTGAGGTTCTGTAGAGTTTCGTGTCCATAGGATTATCTCACAACTCACAGTAGCGTCATTACTGCGCAGATAACTGCCGAGGGCTCAATTCGTCCCCTGTTTTGGGGCGCATAGCCGAGGGTGCTGACTGGTAATGAATTTCTCGGGCGTCACCAATGGTACAAGAACACTCCATCTGAGGTTCTGTACAGTTTCGGGTCC
Source organism: Eretmocerus hayati (assembly GCA_029851415.1). Taxonomy (NCBI): domain Eukaryota; kingdom Metazoa; phylum Arthropoda; class Insecta; order Hymenoptera; family Aphelinidae; genus Eretmocerus; species Eretmocerus hayati. Next base: position 68,799,209 of record CM056744.1, on the reverse strand, counting down.
AGTGGATTATCTCACAACCCACAGTGGCGTCATTACTGCGAGGATGACTGCCGAAGGCTCGATTTCGCCCTGTTTTGGGCCCCATAGCTGAGGGTGCTGACTGTTAATGAATTTCTCGGGCATCACAAATGGCACATCACCACTTGATCGAAGGTTCTGTGGAGTTCGCGTCCCATTGGATTATCTTACAACCCACAGTGGCGTCATAATTGCGCAGTCAACTGCTCGAAGCTAGATTTCACCCTGTTTTGGGCCCCATAGCCGAGGGTGCTGACTGGGAATAAATGCTTCGGGCATCACCAATGGTACAAAAAGACTTCATCTGAGGTTCTGTAGAGTTTCGTGTCCATAGGATTATCTCACAACTCACAGTGGCGTCATAACTGCGCAGATAACTGCCGAGGGCTCAATTCGTCCCCTGTTTTGGGGCGCATAGCCGAGGGTGCTGACTGGTAATGAATTTCTCGGGCGTCACCAATGGTACAAGAACACTCCATCTGAGGTTCTGTACAGTTTCGGGTCCAGTGGATTATCTCACAACCCACAGTGGCGTCATTACTGCGAGGATGACTGCCGAAGGCTCGATTTCGCCCTGTTTTGGGCCCCATAGCTGAGGGTGCTGACTGTTAATGAATTTCTCGGGCATCACAAATGGCACATCACCACTTGATCGAAGGTTCTGTGGAGTTCGCGTCCCATTGGATTATCTTACAACCCACAGTGGCGTCATAATTGCGCAGTCAACTGCTCGAAGCTCGATTTCACCCTGTTTCGGGCCCCAAAGCCGAGGGTGCTGACTGGTAATAAATGCTTCGGGCATTACCAATGGTACAAAAAGACTTCATCTGAGGTTCTGTAGAGTTTCGGGTCCATTGGATTATCTCACAACCCACAGTGGCGTCATTACTGCGAGGATGACTGCCGGAGCCTTGATTTCGCCCTGTTTTGCGCCCCATAGCTGAGGGTGCTGACTGGTAATAAATGCTTCGAGCATCACCAATGGTACGAAAAGACTGCATCTGAGGTTCTGTGGAGTTTCGGGTCCATTGGATTATCTCACAACCCACAGTGGCCTCATTACTGTGAGGATGACTGCCGAAGGCTCGATTTCACCCTGTTTTGGGCCCCATAGCTGAGGGTGCTGACCGGTAATGAATTTCTCGGGCATCACAAATGGTACATCACCACTTGATCGAAGGTTCTGCGGAGTTCGAGTCCCATTGGATTATCTTACAACCTACAGTGGCGTCATAACTGCGCAGTTAACTGCTCGAAGCTCGATTTCACCCTATTTTGGGCCCCATAGCCAAGGGTGCTGGATGGTAATGAGTTCTTTGGAGGTCACCAATGGTTCATAACCACTTGATCTAAGGTTTCGTAGAGTTCCCGTTCTATTGGATTATCTTCCAACCCACAGTGACGTCATAGCTGCGCAGATAACTGCTCAAAGCTCGAGTTCACCATGTTTTGGGCCCCATATCCGAGGGTGTTGACTGGTAATGAATTTCTCGGGCAACACCGATGGTACGAAAACACTTTATCTGAGGTTCTGTAGAGTTCCGGGTCCATTGGATTATCTCACAACCCACAGTGGCGTCATTACTGCGAGGATAACTGCCGAAGGCTCGATTTCGCCCTGTTTCCGGCCCCATAGCTGAGGGTGCTCCCTGGTGATGAATTTCTCGGGGATCACAAATGGTACAAAAAGACTTCATCTGAGGTTCTGTAAAGTTTCGTGTCCATAGGATTATCTCACAACTCACAGTGGCATCATTACTGCGCAGATAACTGCCGAAGGCTCGATTTCGCCCTGTTTTGGGCCCCATAGCTGAGGGTGCTGACTGGAAATGAATTTATCGGGGATCACAAATGGTACATTCCCACTTCATCGGAGGTTCTGTGGAGTTCACGTCCCATTGGATTATCCTACAACCCACAGTGGCGTCATAACTGCGCAGTTAACTGCTCGAAGCTCGATTTCACCCTGGATTGGGGCCCATAGCCAAGGGTGCTGGATGGTAATGAATTCTTCGGAGGTCACCAATGGTTCATAACCACTTGATCTAAGGTTTCGTAGAGTTCCCGTTCTATCGGATTATCTTCCAACCCACAGTGACGTCATAACTGCGCAGATAACTGCTCAAACCTCGAATTCACCATATTTTGGGCCCCATAGCCGAGGGTGCTGACTGGAAATAAATGCTTCGGGCATCACCAATGGTACAGAAAGACTTCATCTAAGGTTCTGTAGAGTTTCGTGTCCATAGGATTATCTCACAATTCACAGTGGCGTCATTACTGCGCAGATAACTGCCGAGGGCTCAATTCGTCCCCTGTTTTGGGGCGCATAGCCGAGGGTGCTGACTGGTAATGAATTCCTCGGGCGTCACCAATGGTACAACAACACTCCATCTGAGGTTCCGTACAGTTTCGGGTCCATTGGATTATCTCACAACCCACAGTGGCGTCATTACTGCGAGGATGACTGCCGAAGGCTCGATTTCGCCCTGTTTTGGGCCCCATAGCTGAGGGTGCTGACTGTTAATGAATTTCTCGGGCATCACAAATGGCACATCACCACTTGATCGAAGGTTCTGTGGAGTTCGCGTCCCATTGGATTATCTTACAACCCACAGTGGCGTCATAATTGCGCAGTTAACTGCTCGAAGCTCGATTTCACCCTGTTTCGGGCCCCAAAGCCGAGGGTGCTGACTGGTAATAAATGCTTCGGGCATCACCAATGGTACAAAAAGACTTCATCTGAGGTTCTGTAGAGTTTCGGGTCCATTGGATTATCTCACAACCCACAGTGGCGTCATTACTCCGAGGATGACTGCCGGAGCCTTGATTCCGCCCTGTTTTGCGCCCCATAGCTGAGGGTGCTGCCTGGTAATAAATGCTTCGAGCATCACCAATGGTCTGAAAAGACTGCATCTGAGGTTCTGTAGAGTTTCGGGTCCATTGGATTATCTCACAACCCACAGTGGCCTCATTACTGTGAGGATGACTGCCGAAGGCTCGATTTTGCCCTGTTTTGGGCCCCATAGCTGAGGGTGCTGACCGGTAATGAATTTCTCGGGCATCACAAATGGCACATCACCACTTGATCGAAGGTTCTGCGGAGTTCGAGTCCCATTGGATTATCTTACAACCTACAGTGGCGTCATAACTGCGCAGTTAACTGCTCGAAGCTCGATTTCACCCTGTTTTGGGCCCCATAGCCAAGGGTGCTGGATGGTAATGAGTTCTTTGGAGGTCACCAATGGTTCATAACCACTTGATCTAAGGTTTCGTAGAGTTCCCGTTCTATTGGATTATCTTCCAACCCACAGTGACGTCATAACTGCGCAGATAACTGCTCAAAGCTCGATTTCACCATATTTTGGGCCCCATAGCCGAGGGTGCTGACTGGAAAGAAATGCTTCGGGCATCACCAATGGTACAAAAAGACTGCATCTAAGGTTCTGTAGAGTTTCGTGTCCATAGGATTATCTCACAAATCACAGTGGCGTCATTACTGCGCAGATAACTGCCGAGGGCTCAATTCGTCCCCTGTTTTGGGGCGCATAGCCGAGGGTGCTGACTGGTAATGAATCTCTCGGGCGTCACCAATGATACACGACCACTCCATCTGAGGTTCTGTAGAGTTTTGGGTCCAATGGAATATCTCACAATCCACAGTAACGTCATTACTGCGAAGATAACTGCCGAAGGCTCGATTCTGCCCTGTTTTGGGCCCCATAGCCGAGGGTGCTGACTGGTTATAAATTTCTCGGTCGTCACCAGTGGTACAAGAACCCTACAACTGAGGTTCTGTAGAGTTTCGGGTCCATCGGATTATCTCACAACCCACAGTGGCGTCATAACTGCACAGATACTTGCCGAAGGCTCGGTTTCGCCCTGTTTTGGGCCCCATAGCTGAGGGTGCTCACTGGTAATGAATTTTTCGGGCAACACAAATGGTACATGACCTTCTGATCTAAGGTTCTGTGGAGTTCCCGTTCCATTGGATTATCTTACAACCCACAGTAGCGTCATAACTGTGCAAATCTCTGCTCAAAGCTCGATTTCACCCTGTTTTGGGCCCTATAGACGAGGGTGCTGACGAGAAATAAATTCTTCGGCCGTCATCAATGGTATAAAACCTTGCCATCTGAGGTTTCGTAGAGTTTCGGTTCCATTGGATTATGTCACAACCCACAGTGGCGTCATCACTGCGCAGATAACTGTCGAAGGCTCGATTTTGCCCTGTTTTGGGCCCCATAGCCGTGGTCGCTGACTGTTAATAAAATCTCTGGGCATCGGAAATGGTACGTGACTGTTTGATCAAGGGTTCTGTGGAGTTTCGGGTCCATTGAAACCGTTCGAGACCCACGGGGTTGTCATAACTGCGCAGATAACTCCTCAAAGCTCGATTTCGCGATGTTTTTCCCATAGCCGAGGGTGCTGACTTTTCTTGAATTTTTTGGGCTCTGGGAAAGGTACATAACGACTTGATCTAAGGTTCTGCAGAGCTCTCGTTCCATTGGATTATCTTACAACCCATAGTTGCGTCATAACTGCGCAGATAACTGCTCAAAGCTCGATTTCACCATGTTTTGGGCCCCATATCCGAGGGTGTTGACTGGTAATGAATTTCTCCGGCAAAACCGATGGCACAAAAACACTTCTTCTGAGGTTCTGTAGAGTTTCGGGTCAATTGGATTATCTCACAACCCACAGTGGCGTCATTACTGCGAAGATGACTGCCGAAGGCTCGATTTTGCCCTGTTCTGGGCCACATAGCTGAGGGTGCTGTCTGGTAATAAATCTCTCGGGTATCACACATGGTACATAACCACTTGATCTAAGGTTCTGCAGAGCTCCCGTTCCATTCGAATTTCTTACAACCCCCAGTGGCGTCATAACTGCGCAGATAACTGCTCGGAGCTCGATTTCACCCTGTTTTGGGCCCCATAGCCGAGGATGATGACTGATAATAAATACTTCGGGTATCACCATCGGTACAAAAAGACTTCACCTGAGGTTCTGTAGAGTTTCGGTTCCATTGGATTGTCTCACAACCCACAGTGGCGTCATGACTGCGCAGATAACTGCCGAAGGCTTGATTTTGCCCTGTTTTGGGCCCCATAGCTGAGGATGCTGACTGGTAATAGATTTTTTTCGCATCACGGATGGTTCATTAGCACTTATTCTAAGGTTCTGTCGAGTTCTCGATCCATTGGATTATTCTACGACCCACAGTGGCGTCATCACTGTGCAGTTAACTGCTCGAAGCTCGATTTCACCCTGTTTTGGGCCTCATAGCCGAGGCATTGGTGATGAATTTCTCGGGCGTCATCAATGGTACGAAACCACTTCATCTGAGGTTTTGTAGAGTTTCGGGTCCATTGGATCATCTCGCAACCCTTAGTGGCGTCATCACTGCGCAGATAACTGCCGGAGGCTCGATCTTGCCCCGTTTTGGGCCCCATAGCTGAGGATGCTGACTGGTAATAATTCCTCTGGGCGTCACCAATGGTACAAAACGACTCCATCTGAGGTTCGGTAGAGATTCGGGTCGGTTAGATCGTCTCACGACCCACAGCGGTGTCATTACTGCGCAGATAACTGACGAGGGCTTGATTTTGCCCTGTTTTGGGCCTCATAGCTGAGGGTGCTGACTGGTAATAGATTTTCCGGGCATCACGAATAGTACATAACCACTCGATCTGAGGTTTCGTAGAGTTCACGTTCCATTGGATTATCTTACAACCCACAATGGCGTCATAACTGCGCAGATAACTGCTCAAAGCTCGATTTCACCCTGTTTTGGGACCCATAGCCGAGGTAGTTGACTGGTAAAGAGCTTCTCGGGCGTCACCAATGATACACGACCACTCCATCTGAGGTTCTGTAGAGTTTTGGGTCCAATGGAATATCTCACAATCCACAGTAACGTCATTACTGCGAAGATAACTGCCGAAGGCTCGATTCTGCCCTGTTTTGGGCCCCATAGCCGAGGGTGCTGACTGGTTATAAATTTCTCGGTCGTCACCAGTGGTACAAGAACACTACAACTGAGGTTCTGTAGAGTTTCGGGTCCATCGGATTATCTCACAACCCACAGTGGCGTCATAACTGCGCAGATACTTGCCGAAGGCTCGGTTTCGCCCTGTTTTGGGCCCCATAGCTGAGGGTGCTCACTGGTAATGAATCCTTCGGGCGTCATCAATGATACGAAGCCACCCCATCTGACGTTCTGTAGAGTTTAGGGTCCATTGGATTATCTCACAACCCTTAGTGGTGTCATCACTGCGCAGATAACTGCCGAGGGCTCGATTCTAACCTGTTTTGGGCCCGATAGCTCAGGGAGCTGACTGGTAATGAGTCTTCCGGGCATCACCAATGGTTAATCACCACTTGATCTAAGGTTTCGTAGAGTTCCCGTTCCATTGGATTATCTCACAACCCACAGTGGCGTCATTACTGCGCAGATGACTGCCGAAAGCTCGATTTTGCCCTGTTTTGGGCCCCATATCCGAGGTTGCTGACTGGTGATGAATTTCTCGGGCAACACCGATGGAACAAGAACATTTCACTGAGGTTCTGTAGAGTTTCGGGTCCATTGGATTATGTCACAACCCACAGTGGCGTCATTACTGCGCAGAAAACTGCCGAATGCTCGATTTTGCCCTGTTTTGGGGCGCATAGCCGAGGGTGCTGACTGGTAATGAATTTCTCGGGCGTCACCAATGGTACAAGAACACTCCATCTGAGGTTCTGTAGAGTTTCGGGTCCATTGGATTATCTCAAAACCGACAGAGGCATCATTACTGCGGAGATAACTGCCGAAAGGCTCGATTTTGCCCTGTTTTGGGCCCGATAGCTCAGGGTGCTGACTGGTAATGAATTTTCCGGGCATCACCAACGGTTTATAACCACTTGATCTAAGGTTTTGTAGAGTTACCATCCCGATGGAAATTCTATTAACTAGATGTTTTTCAAAACCGTCCAATTATTGTTTATACAGTTTTCAGTGCGATGACACTCCTTTCTACACAAGAGAAAATGTTCTCTGAGAGACAAAGTGCTCAATTGAGAAGAAGATTTCTATGGGTGATTTGAAGAATTTCAAAGGTTCTGAGTAGAGCATCAATTCAATGTGTTTCACGTCTCAGTTATACATTGAAAAACTCAAAATGGATACAAGGTATTGTCATACGTCCTTTTATTATCCCAATAACTTCTGAAGGTAATAGGAACATGCTCCTAGACAGAGGGAACAAATCAATGCTGTAGAGTTGAATGCAGAGCTTAATTGTCATGGCAACCAAGATCAACAAATTCATCATCCGAAGTATACCACCATCGGTTCTACTTCAATTATCGCTGTAGAATTAGTTTTGCAAGAAGTACATCAGCCCAAAATGAAAAAGTTCACTGATTCATCTTCTTTTACTGACAATGCTACAATTGATTCTACTAAGATGTATGACTCAGCGCGTAATTTTTACTGATTCGATTTGTAAAAATATTACAAGTTTTTGTAACCTATATAATCTACTCTATGTGATTACTCTCCACTCATTCCATTTTTATAAGATTCTAATTCATCCTTATTGTTACAGTGAACTCATTGGGTATGTGAGTACAACTTATCCCAAAACTTTAGCCAAGAATGGAATCTACGTGAAGCGTATTATCATAAACAATGCTCAAGGTCGAACAGTTCAACTCATTGCTTTGGCAAATAACACCAGGATTCTATCAAAATTTGAAGCAGGAGAGGTAGCTATTGATTGTCTGAGTTCATTTTGCACTTCATGAATCAATAAGATTACAATGAAATTAATTTAAATTTTTCATAAAATTTCTAGGCCTTTCTGTGCATTGAAAGAGTCTACTCAAATCCAGCAAAACCGAATTCTCTTTATAATGGTGGAAATGTCAGATTTGAATTAGTTGTGAATGAAAAATGTAATATCAATATTCTCGGCACTTTTGATGAAAAACTTGCCGAAGGAGTCTCAACTACTGTAGATTTTGATACCATTACCAATGTCATTGGACCAATTAGTGAGTACTAATAATCAATACATACAGTGAATGCACAACAGATTATTACTCTGTCAAATATAGGATAATCAAATTCGATCTTTTAAATTTGCAGAGATTGGAGGTTACATTAAAAGTAGTTTCCGAGAACTGAAAATGAAAAATAGGAACTTGGGTATGGGCAGTATCACCAACGGTATGAAAAAAATGGAGATCCATATCAATAGATTCAACAGTGAAAATGATGAATCCATGTATCAAAAAGGCCAATATGTTCAAGTCACCGGTAACCTACAACGAAGAGAGAGTGCTCCTCCATATATTCGAGTTGAAACAGTGAGCGATATTCAACTTGATGAAACTAAGAACAAAGAATCACTTCGTTTCTCACTTGCTGGATATTAGTATGTTGAATAACTTATAACAATGTTTCTTATTATGATTATTTCCTGTTAATTATGACATGATTACCTAATGTTTAATCTATGATGATAGGAAGTTATGTGTTTATCGTCTCTCAATAAAATATTACCAATGAACTTATAGATCTCTGATCAACACCACTAATGAAACACAGTTGTGTCAATGTTAGAGTTCAATCCAACTATTGTGTTTACCTCTCAAGAATTTTATTTGAATTTTGATATCGGTCAAGAAATTGATAACAAAAATTATGACAACAAATTCTTTGCCAATTCAACAAGAGGTTAGGTTACCCAATGCTGTTAAATGAAATTCATCAGATATCAAATGCAGGATTACAAAGCAGTGATGCATAAGTTTATTAATCCATCAATAAAAGTGGGTAACCCGAAACCTTAACCGTTGAAAGTTATACAGCGATTAGTAGTTTGATCATCACTATGATGCTAATGATGACTTTAGGACTTGACGAAGATGAAGGGACAATGAACTATCATCATTGATCATTTTTTGGTCCACAAAATAGTGAAATTTCTGCACCAAATGAAAGAAATATTTTTCAATTACTATTCGTCGACTAACAAATACTTGAGATATAACCTCTATGATATTGTTGACTATTCAATGATATTGGTCTCAGAAATCATCAATATAATGATGCATTTTTGAAAGAAATGATCTTCATTTTGTATTTTGTTGTTCCGTAACAAGTGTGAAATACTCGAATAAACTCTCTTACATAAGTCGAGTTAAATAAAACTTCTTCGCCCTTTGCCTTTTCATTATTGATGTAACAAAACGCTCATAACAATCAATCAACATCAGCTGGGCAAGGCAACTTCAAAACAATGGTGCTCTGAAAACTTGAAGAGCCTGGAACTGAAAATCTCTTTTCCGTACAATGAAATTAATTGACTGCAATACTATTCAACCCTCTTTCAGCACCTGAAAAGAATTTTGAATGAATACTTCAGAATTTCACATTAGACAAAAAATTCATACAGTTGATCCAATCACCTTTGGCTGCTTGCTTACTCCATCTTTGAATTGGTCATTTTTAGGGAATTCATTTATTTTTCGTAGTTTATCAGCTGATTCTTCCTCAACTCCTTCTATAACTTCAATATCCTTTGAGTTTTCTACATTGATGGTTGGATTCATTGCTGAATTATTCATCTTTCCTCTCACTTTTATTTTCTGCCCTTGCTCAAATACTCTTTGATCTTCAAAATTGAAGATCGCAATATTAATCTTGAATTTTAGGTCTGTCAATAATCCGATTCTCTTTTTAGATTCAGGAATTTCAGCTTGAAAACCATTAGATTTCATGAAAGCATGTCAATCTGTAGAAAATATCATTTTTGTCATTCCATCACAAAGAACGTCAATCAATTAACTCCATATCCTCAATATTTTAGTAACATTATCCTTACCAATTGTTTTAGTCACATTGAGACAATCTTGCAAGTTAGAGTACAATTCAACTTGCTCTTCCTCTGCGTCATCAATAGTATGCTTTTTTATCCCCAATACGTTCAAACGAGTATTACTTCTGATTGTGAATACATAATCCTTACCATCGTCTCTATACTTTGGATCTTGACTACGAGCAAATAGTGCATCAAAATGGATTATCTGAAATTTGATTACAAATTTCATGAAACAACCACAAATAAGCAATTATAACATCCATCAAACAATCGAATAATACATAAAAAAAATATTCAGACTTCAGAACACAAGGTGTAAGTAATTCATTATAAGGATGCTTACATGATCCTGTTTGATGAATGGTTTCACACGAGAGATGTCTTTATCCCATGCAGTCACAGGAATCTCATGACCGCCTTCACATTTTATGAAGAATTTGAAGAGTGAATATTCTCTCTTATATTTATCTTTGACAACCCTTGGATAATGAACTACTGTAACGATTCCAATAATGTCACTGAAAAAAAAAATTGATGAATGTACAACTAAGATTAAATAAAAATCAAAACCTGTTACATTGTTGTATAATGGTGAGCCTGATTCATGAAATCTTTTCATCAATCATTTTATACCAATCACTTACTTAGCTGCATCCATCGCTTTCAATGCATCCAATACTTCCTGAGAGGTTAGGTACATCTCCGCCGGCCCTTCCATTCGCTCAAAAATATCCGATGGGTTATATTCCTGGATCATGGAATCTTCAGAGTCTTCAAGATCACACATCATTGATTTTTTCTTCAAAATCCACCAAATCCAAATAACAATCCAACAATGTTTAGAGCAAGAGCGTATACGTTAAACGTTAAGCAGATTGCGTTCGTCGTTTGAGTCTCGAGTCGATTATTTTTTGTTTTACGAGCTGCGTATTATGTTTATGGGTACACTTGGTGAAATAAGAACTCGAAGGTAATAACAGATACATAATTAATGTTACACTTATAAGGAAGCCGCGAAACACGAAAATTATTAAAATTCAATGGCAGAGGCGACGAGCGCTGAGAGTGGTTTATTCGAATATGCAGTTCGGGGCGCACCTGGGGCGTTCCAGTTCTCGGACCTCTCTGTTTACATATGATGTCAATGAGTATGAGAATGAGAGAGAGGTCCGAGAAACTGGTACGCCCTGGAGTGCGTAATCGAATCAACCTTAGATTTTTGCAGCATATGGCCACTTTAGACCCAAAACGGATAAACTAAGTTACGTCGCGATACGCACACGATGTCCGCATCAGCAGCATATAGATGCGCATAGGATCAGCACTAATACTTGCTTGCACATTGTCATTGAAGAAAGTATTAGATTTGATAAGTATTCAAATACTACTTCTCTACCCTATCATCATGTCTAAATCCACCATTTCATGATTGAATTAGATTTGAGAATAAATTTGTCTCTGTAACATAAGCTGAATTTTTCATCTAAAAGTCAAAAAATTAATACATTAGTAACAGCAAGGTAAAAGTTACTACAGTGACTGCATCAAATCATCATTAAGTACATTCATTGCTATCTTTCTTTTTATTTCTTTTTAATCAAAAATTGAACATTGAACAATCAGCGCGCTTGCGCGCGTGTCGAGTTCTAGCATCCATAACTTCTTGATGTGAATAGATGAATCTGAGATCTCCTTTTTTCGCGTGGAAATTTCATTTCAAGTCAACTTATCATCCTTGTACTTGAAATTAAAATTTTTCAGATTCATAGATTTCGTAGCTCAAGACTCAATGACAGGTTTTTTCGACCTCTCAGAGGTTTATCTATCGATGTGGGGCAGAAAATGCTGTCTCAACATGATTTTGAATGTTAAAAATCGTATTTTTTGCGAAAACTTTGATGTATAGGAGTAATCCCATTGAAAGTGTGATTTTCCGTGTTCCAAGCTCGCCCAAGTTTCTACGACTTGGAATGCACTTTATAGAAATTTCCTAGGATGTATTCTATTAGTGCTCAACTATGTTAATAGTTTCTGAGACAATCATAACGTTCCTGTACTTTATAGTGGTTGATAAAGGGTCGAAATGTCAATTCCGTCCCCTGTAGACATTCCCACCTTCGACTCTTGCATTCTCCGCGTAGTAATCGAAAGTATTGGCGACATGTCGCCGAGCTATCGCAAATTCCCATTTGCGACATGTTTACGATAGCTCGGCGATAGCTTGGCGATATGTCGGCGATATAATTTTGCGATAGCTCGGTGACATGCCGCTGAACCTGTATTTGCGACATGTCGCAATTTTTTGTCAATTTTTTGAAAAATGACATGTAAATAATCGATTGAGCTCGTTTTTGTCTTAACTATTCTGCTGATTGAGAGCACAGGGTTGTTCGAATAAAATGTTTGTTCTTTTTATTGAATTTGGAAGAGTTTTTTCGCTGAAATGACGGTCTGCATATCTCGCATCCACATCAATTGAAGTTTGTAAGATTTATCAGTTCTATTTTTGAACAATTAGGAAGACACGATCAATAGCTAAGCGTCCATACATGAAAATACAATTACAGCACTCAATTTGGCGCGTGCACTACGTAAGAAAATATACAGATTTCCTGATGTCAAATACATAGCTCATAACCCAAAAGATTACAGAGATCTCATCAAGATTTGCTCAAAGGCTAATACATCCTCAAAATAAATCGATTTTTCTGGTAATTGAGCGCCTTGGTCGGGCCGTCGATCGGCGTTACGTCTCTCGAAATCATCCATTCAGCCACAAGTCCTTGGTATTAAATCAGAGGTGCACTGATGACCCGATGCACGATGCAGGGGCCTCAGAAGCTCGCTTAGAAGGTCACCGAAGGAATGGGACGAGAAGATGAATAAACTGACTCGACTGTGGATAGCGTGGGAGGTAGCGATGAAAGTGTCACAGATGTAATTCGACCACTTGATCACGATTGCAACGAACAGAGTCCGAGCACAACGGGGCAAGGAAGGGGCACGGATCGAACAGGCCGCAGCTGGTGCGCGCGCGCAGCCCGTCACGCCCCCGCAACCACCCAGCCCTCTCTCGTATGCCGCAACCGTGCAGCGGGTCTGGGAGACTACCGAGAACTTGCTTCCCGCAGCGAAAGACGCGATGAGGCAGGCCTTCTTCGCCGCCTGCCCACCCGGAGCACCACCTGATCAACGGTAGGTTCCCGGAATCACGGCCCCGCCAACTCGGCTTCCTTGCTAACGGGTCGGGCGGGGTTGCCACAGGCAAGAGCCTGCAACTGTGGGCCAGCGGGTTAGTCGATGGACCAGATCGAGGCGCCCTTTCCAGAGCGATAACCCGAGATGATCCAGAGTCGCACGTGTACGGCCGGGACCCAGCTATGAGAAGGCCATGACACGGCCGAAGAACCAGTGAATCGGACGACAATCAGCATGACACGTCCGAAGCTCAAACCTTCAGTTTAACAAGTAAGATGCTATGATTTTCGTCATTCATTTTCAAGAGAATGTATGAGTAGTGGTTCATGTTGGTAGGGCCCACGAGGCTCGGCCCCTATCCCGTAGAGGCATTGCTTCCCCTAGCAATGAAGCTCCCCAATTACATTTCTTAACCCTTCCAGATTGGTCGAGTGAGAAAGTGAGTGAGTGCGATTGCCCCACTTGTCTGAATCTATCATCAATAGTCAGAATAATAATCAAAATGTCATCGATAGTCATGTATATGAGTCATTCTTTTTAATATCGCCAGGTTTTGTGTCGGGGGGCCAGGGATTTTTCTGTAACTTTAGGTACATGTTGTATATGATGAAAGAAGATGGAAAGCACAGTTCTTAGGTCCCGAAAGTCATCCGCGCGAGTTTGGCGCCCTATTTTCGTTTTCAAAATTCGTGAAAAATTCGATTTTTCAACTTTTTGATTGATTTCTCACCAGTATGGAACCCAATAAAAAAGTTATCCAAGACACATATTTCGACATGAAATGAGCTGAATTTTACGGAAAGAATACTCTCAGATCCGTCAAGGATGAACATCACCTCAAAAAAGTAATTTTTTTCAGAAAAACCCAATTTTCAAGCCTTAGGCCCTATTTTATCTCAAATTTGACATTTTCATCGGATTTTTCGTCAAATTTTACGTCGAGAACCGTTTTTCAAAAATTGGGCTGAGGATGGGTTTGGCCACCATAATAATAACTTTAGTAGCAGGACCGTAAAAATAGGGCTGAATTGTTCGTTTCGGGAGGGACACTTATTACACTGGACAACAAAACATTGGGTCAGAAGTAGCGCATTGATCAAACAATGACTTTTGCGTGTATTTTTTGACGTAGAAACCGAATCCGAAACCAGTTTTGCACCTAGACATCAGGAATTTTTTCAAACCGCGAAATACTAAGCTTCTAAAAAAATGCATTTTTAGCGTTTTTTGATGATTTTGTAGATACATGATTTTGATGGTGCAACCTTGCAGCGGGCTTTGAGCGTACCCGGACTATGATTTCTCACGTATTTTGACCTGCTAAACACAATGAAAGTTGTTTTAGAGGGCTAGCATGCGTTCGAAACAAATGAAAAGCTGATTTTCCGAGTTGCTATCAGGAGAGTTTGGACGATTTCGTGATAAATCTCAAAGTGATCACGGAATTGATCAGAAACAGCCTCTGCAATACCACGAGAGCGCATTCTTTTTCTATTTGCACACACACTAAGGGAATGATGTTTGCAGTCGCCTAAAAGTAGATTAGTTGAATATACATGTATAATCCCGAAAAGAAACTTTTGATCTAATTCCTGAGGTAAGCTCAAGCTTCCTCGTAATGAGTCGAATTTCTAGTTCCCCAGTCTCATGTACTTCTGAGTGCATATGGATAGTCGTTTGCAACCAGCCCAAGATGGCACATCTGACGCTGGATGTTCTTATTCACTCGCCTCCAGAATAGAATCATTGGAGTGCCCACATTAGCTTAGGGTGAAAAACGATGTAACTAGGTTGATTACATATTCATGGTATGTCAAGTTACGGAACGTACGTAACCTAAACCGAGTTAGGGTCTCCGGGACTTCTGATACCGTATCTTAGCAACAAAATGACATTGTTCTACTAGTTTGAGTGGCTTCTAAGTAAAAAAACT
This sequence comes from Eretmocerus hayati, assembly GCA_029851415.1. Classification (NCBI taxonomy): domain Eukaryota; kingdom Metazoa; phylum Arthropoda; class Insecta; order Hymenoptera; family Aphelinidae; genus Eretmocerus; species Eretmocerus hayati. The sequence goes on along the minus strand of CM056744.1, from coordinate 68,784,188 downwards.
CGAGCATTGATCCAATACGAGGAGGCTTGGACTAACCCGAGGGATAGATCTCGGAATAGATCAAAAGTTTCTTTTCGGGATTATACATGTATATTCGACTAATCTACTTTTAGGCGACTGCAAACATCATTCCTTTAGTGTGTGTGCAAATAGAAAAAGAATGCGATCTCGTGGTATTGCAGAGGGTGTTTCTGATCAATTCCGTGATCACTTTGAGATTTATCACGAAATCGTCCAAACTCTCCTGATAGCAACTCGAAAAATCAGCTTGTCATTTGTTTCGAACGCATGCTAGCCCTCTAAAACAACTTTCATCGTGTTCAGCAGGTCAAGATACGTGAGAAATCATAGTCCGGGTACGCTCAAAGCCCGCTGCAAGGTTGCACCATCAAAATTCATGTATCTACAAAATCATCAAAAAACGCTAAAAATGCATTTTCTTAGAAGCTCAGTATTTCGCGGTTTAAAAAAATTCCTGACGTCTAGGTGCAAAACTGGTTTCGGATTCGGTTTCTACGTCGAAAAATACACGAAAAAGTCATTGTTTGATCAATGCGCTACTTCTGACCCAATATTTTGTTGTCCAGTGTAATAAGTGTCCCTCCCGAAACGAACAATTTAGCCCTATTTTTACGGTCCTGCTACTAAAGTTATTATTATGGTGGCCAAACCCATCCTCAGCCCAATTTTTGAAAAACGGTTCTCGACGTAAAATTTGACGAAAAATCCGATGAAAATGTCAAATTTGAGATAAAATAGGGCCTAAGGCTTGAAAATTGGGTTTTTCTGAAAAAAATCACTTTTTTGAGGTTATGTTCATCTTTGACGGATCTGAGAGTATTTTTTTCGTGAAATTCAGCTCATTTCACGTCGAAATATGTGTCTTGGATAATTTTTTTATTGGGTTCCATACTGGTGAGATATCAATCAAAAAGTTGAAAAATCGAATTTTTCACGAATTTTAAAAACGAAAATAGGGCGCCAAACTCGCGCGGATGACTTTCGGGACCTAAGAACTGTGCTTTCCATCTTCTTTCATCATATACAACATGTACCTAAGGTTACAGAAAAATCCCTGACCCCCCGACACAAAACCTGGCGATATTAAAAAGAATGACTCATATATACACATGACTATCGATGATACTTTGATTATTATTCTGCTGTTCGAGCTTGCCACTAGAGAATTCACTATAAGGCGAGTACTTTCCTCCCCCTCAAACCGGGGGTAATGTGACGATAATATCCTCACAGCCTTCTTGCGTTTCTTAATAAAGTGAATCTCTCGTCGCGTCTCGAGCAGCAGCCTCAAAACTGAGTATTCATGGGGAATACTTCTTGTTTTATCAAGGTGCTTGAGACGACGACGACGACGGCCGAGCCAACGAGTTGCCGCTACCGCAAGTAGGCCTGCGGGCCGGCAACCCCACCCATACCGCTGATCGCCGCGGGCATCACATCATAGGAGGCCGGCGCACAGACTATGAAATTCGGTGTTTGATGGGCACTCATTACCGCACATCGAAAAAAGGGGCTAACGGGGACTTATCATAGCGGAAATTGTAGGTGAAAACATGTAGAATATGAATCCGTTTCCCTCGAGATGCCTTTTGTATACGTGTTACGAGGTGAAGGTCGATAATGACGAAATTTCCGGGACCCTGAGATAAATCACTGTATAACTCGACTGGGTTGCAAAATTCACTAGTGTGATGGATAGGCAAATTCCACGCATTTTTAACGAGGAATCTGATGGTGACCTTGGATTTGACCTTGAGGTCAATTTTTGAGGTTATACCGGGGTTATCTCGAGTTTATCGGGGGTTTATCATAATTCTGACATCGGCATTGGAAAGAGCGTAAAATTTCACGTCGAAATACGTAATTTTGGAATTTTCAAAAATTACCTCCAGAGGTCGCCACCAGGTTAAATGCCGTTCAGCTCACGTTTTAGCCGAAAATCGCCCTCTAACTCGACTGGGTTGCAATATTCACTATTGTGATGAATAGGCAAATCTCACGCATTTTCAACGAGGAATCTGATGGTGACCTTGGATTTGACCTTGAGGTCAATTTTTGAGGTTATACCGGGGTTATTTCGAGTTTATCGGGGGTTTATCATAATTCTGACATCGGCATTGGAAAGAGCGTAAAATTTTACGTCGAAATACGTACTTTTGGAATTTTCAAAAATTACCTCCAGAGGTCGCCACGGGCTTAAATGCCGTTCAGGTCACGTTTTAGCCGGAAATCGCCCTCTAACTCGACTGGGTTGCAAAATTCACTATTGTGATGGATAGGCAAATCTTACGCATTTTCAACGAGGAATCTGATGGTGACCTTGGATTTGACCTTGAGGTCAATTTTTGAGGTTATACCGGGGTTATTTCGAGTTTATCGGGAGTTTATCATAATTCTGACTTCAGCATCAATAAGAATGGGGCACCCCACGTCGAAAGAACCCAAGTAACAATCTATCCCATGACAGGAGATAAGACGAAAATCCTTCGTAATTCTATTTATTGTAATCCTAACTCATATTATTCGACAATCAAGTCTGGCCCTCGTTGAGACCCTTCGCAACAGAATATCACAGAATCACGAATACTCAAGATCAAACGAATCACAAACAATATATCATATCAGAACACAAGTTATTTGGTTTCAGGGGTAGTGATCTACACTGAACTGGTAACAAATAATCGTGTAATTAAGTAGAAAAAAATAAGCACTATTGAGACTTGTAAATATTTTCATCATCAAAATATTTCTGGACGACTATCATTGATCATGGACATCTGTGAATAGGGAGTCCAATAAATTCAGTACTTAATTAGTTATGATACAATTTACTAGGATTGAGAAATAATATTCGACGCCACTATCATCCATCATTTGGTCTCCTGACACAAGAATCCAGAAAATCGAAATAGAGCACCTGAAACGCCATTATAGTAGTCATGATACTCTGAGATCTCGATATAAGCTGATTCTCAATCTAAATCACATCGTGTAAAGCAAAAAAATCTGACTCTGGTAGTTGCACTCATTCATAACTCATCCCACTCATTACATAGTGAATCAGCTCTGAAGCAACAGACTACGTTCCACAATATGCATCATTCTAGCACGAAGAACATCCGTGTCGAACACGTGTACACCTGTGGTCTCTTTAAATAAGGTCCGATCCGAAAGTGGGACTATTTGCGTTCTAAGCTCGAGAGAGCCTCAACGAGTTTCAATTCTGTTCGTAAAAATGTTCTAAGGTGTATTGTATCAGTCTGCATTTATGCTAACAGTTTCCGGGTTGATCCCAATGGCATCATTTCATCAATACTCCACTCTACAGTGTCTATACGTCGATTCCGTCCAGCGTCAGCAGCCTACCCTTAAGCTTTGAATCCACCATCATGCATATGGGTGATTCTCACGACTCATCAACATTCGGATCACCCGGACCTGGGCACCTTCTTTTGAGTGATAGATTCATGAAAAAACCCTCATATCTAGAGCTTGCAGGTGGAGATTCATCTGCTCGATGCTTCAAGCAGATGAATCTTCACCTGAATATTCAGATCTAAAGAAATGCGACCCGTGTGGCATTTAACCTGGTGGCGACCTCTGAAGGTAATTTTTGAAAATTCCAAAAGTACGTATTTCGACGTAAAATTTCACGCTCTTTCCAATGCCGATGTCAGAATTATGATAAACTCCCGATAAACTCGAAATAACCCCGGTATAACCTCAAAAATTGACCTCAAGGTCAAATCCAAGGTCACCATCAGATTCCTCGTTGAAAATGCGTAAGATTTGCTTATCCATCACAATAGTGAATTTTGCAACCCAGTCGAGTGAGAGGGCGATTTTCGGCTAAAACGTGACCTGAACGGCATTTAAGCCCGTCGCAACCTCTGGAGGTAATTTTTGAAAATTCCAAAAGTACGTATTTCGACGTAAAATTTCACGCTCTTTCCAATGCCGATGTCAGAATCATGATAAACCCCCGATAAACTCGAAATAACCCCGGTATAACCTCAAAAATTGACCTCAAGGTCAAATCCAAGGTCACCATCAGATTCCTCGTTGAAAATGCGTGAGATTTGCCTATTCATCACAATAGTGAATTTTGCAACCCAGTCGAGTTGGAGGGCGATTTTCGGCTAAAACGTGAGCTGAACGGCATTTAAGCCCGTGGCGACCTCTGGAGGTAATTTTTGAAAATTTCAAAAGTACGTATTTCGACGTAAAATTTTACGCTCTTTCCAATGCCGATGTCAGAATTATGATAAACCCCCGATAAACTCGAGATAACCTCGATATAACCTCAAAAATTGACCTCAAGGTCAAATCCAAGGTCACCATCAGATTTCTCGTTAAAAATGCGTGGAATTTGCCTATCCATCACAATAGTGAATTTTGCAACCCAGTCGAGTTATACAGTGATTTATCTCAGGGTCCCGGAAATTTCGTCATTATCGACCTTCACCTTGTAACACGTATACAAAAGGCACCTCGAGGGAAACGGATTCATCTTCTACATGTTCTCACCTACAATTTCCGCTATGATAAGTCCCCGTTAGCCCCTTTTTTTGATGTGCGGTAATGAGTGCCCATCAAACACCGAATTTCATAGTCTGTGCGGCGGTCGACGCCTACGACAACAATTTAGGAGAACTATACCCCGGGTGGGCTACCTGGATACACAAGGCAATGCACATGCACCTTGCCGTGATCATCACTATGATGTACCCGCGGTGTACCTCTCTTGATACACCTGTACACAGGCCGAACAGAGGATGCTGGTGGTAACAACCAGGGCCCGCAGACCCCGTGTGGCATCCGCCAGTCATCCTCTGGTAATCACACGCGATTTTGAGGGCACTCATCCGAAAGTACCTGCTTGATGATTAAATCCGCATTTAATCAAGAAAGACGTGCATACACATCGCGCACCAGGTGACAGCAGAGATGCTGCGGCCGGGGCGCCCTTCTCAGCCCAGCTGAAAATAGGCATGTGTTACAGCGCGGAGTGCACCACGCGTCTTAGCGCGTACTGGGGCGCGTGTTGTAGCGTATCCCACAGCACGGAGCATATATGTCACGGGAAGCTCGTGTTTCAGCACGCGTCCCAGCATTCGTAGCGATCCTCTGTAAGAAACACTCGTTTGGCCCGCGGGGAAACATGGACGAGTATTAATTAGTATGTCAGAAAGCTACATACATCCTAGTGAGTATAGCTTGGTATAGCTCAGATTGCAATACGCGTTCCAATACGCGCTGGGACACGGGACCCAGCGCGTGTTGGGGCACGGCTCTCGGGGCATAATGGAACAAGTACTGCGGTACCTATTGGAATGTCATACTCTGAGCAATGGTAAATCATCTCGAATTTTGCAATAAATATTGATTCTTAGTCTGATAATGTACCCTGATTGCGTCGTAAATGTAGAGGTCAGTTTTCGCAGGAATCTGTTAGGATATTCAGAGGGTACTACTTCAAACATATTTGCGAGGGGATGGCGAACGCGACGGACGCTATTGTGCACGAGTGATATGAGTCAACCTGAAATTCCTCATATAGTCACCGCAGTCTTTTGCCATCACTTGCGGGTAAAGTTCCTTTCCTTGAAGCCACCGAGGATCAAAAGAGGGAAGTACAATCCCCTGATGGAAATTCGTGTACTTTTACATTACCATATTATCGGGAACTAATAATCATGGAGTCATTCTCGATTCTCGGAAGCAACAATGGGTGCGGACTCCTGGGATTTCCTGAACCTTTGAGTATCTGTTCCTCACACTGTAGGGGCTGGACACTTGTATTGTGGTTTTCAAAAATCACCAGCATTAGTTTGGCTTATATTACGAGCTTCTAAAGAGATGCAACCTCTCATCATTATGCCAGCCCTTGGAGATTGTGGAGTATGAAAATTTTCACTAATCTTGTCTTTACACACATACAGTGATATACTCGATTAGTGAACAAAATTTTCTCACCTATCTCATTCTTCATCTCGCAACAAAACATAGAACGCACCCGCGAAGCTCCCCGGCCAGAAATCTACTTCAGTTTGAGGTCTCGTCCGGATCAGTTTCACCGGATTTGCTCGTAGGGAACGGATCAGGTTTTTCGGTGTTTTGTGGACAGGTGAGGATCCCGTCAGGATTCGGTTACCCTTATGTACGGGTAGCGGGACCAAAACCGGGGAATACCCTGAGCTTGGATTTTACTTTGTTCATTACGCGTGTTGGAGGGTACAGAATAAATAATGTGGTCGAGATCGCACTGAAGAACGATGTTCGCAATTTAGAAATAGTTCATCTAAAATCTAAACATGATTCTGAGTAAGAGTTCGAAGAAACTCGACTGACTCGCATCCTTTCCTCTCGTCTAACCTATACATAACATCGACGTTAGAGCCTCCCTCGCGTGCTGCTATGCTGCGAGTGGATGTTTAGCTTATATATGAACACTTTTTCTCAGAAATATAATATTGTCTATGGAACTGTCCCGGCTGTAAAACATTAAATATTCTCATATCACGCGATCGTTCACTTCCAGTGCATGTTGTGCTCGATCTTGTGAACTCGACTAAGAACTCGACGTATTTTTTTCTATTCTCCGTCGTCCATCCTCTTTTATATTCGAAATCAGCTTACTCCCAAATTTGCTTCAAGAGACAGGGTCACGTATTCAGCCAGTTCAATCGAATTTCTTTTATTATTGTCAATGAAGTGTCACGATTAGAGCACTAGACAAGAGCAACAGCAGAAACTAATGTGCACGACATCTCAAGTCAGTTTCTGCTCCGGATCCGCTTCGGTCTTCCGTACCTAGGGGTAACCGGATCCTAACGGGATCCTCACCTGTCCACAAGCCCAAGACTAACCTGACGATGATCTTCAGGCTTCCCCCACAAGGAACTGATCCGGACGGGATCTTAAATCCGGGTACCCCCAAGATTTTTCTGATCGGGTCCAGAGGAACCGAAGAACCCGTACCAATTGGTGAGCTCGAAAATCGAGAATGACTCCATGGTTATAAAACGACGATAGTATCGACCACTCTTACGAAGATTAACACCTCTTTTCTTGTGACTGACGAAGATTGACGTTTATTCGTCGTGAACACGAATATTAACGGATTCTCCTCAGGTCCACGAAAACTAACACTTACTCCTTAGGGGCACGAAGATTAACGCATTCTTGTTAAGTCCACGAAGACTAACACTTACTGCTCAACGGCCCATGAAACTAGCACTTACTCCTGATCGGTATGAAGACTATAACACACTCGCACACGTTCTCGTTCAGAGGGACGGAGACCAAGTATTTCGTCTTAGGGCTACGAAAAAAAACACATGGCACGAAAATTAACGCATTCGTAGACTCCATCCATGGAGGTACGGAGACTGTAAGTATTTCGTTCAAGACAAAGCACTTATGATCTCCGTCCCTTTAAGAATGAAGTCTACGGATGTGTTGATTTTCGTGCCGCTAAGAAGAATGTGTTACTTTTCGTGGCCTTAAGACGGAATTATAGGATCATTTGATGTATGTCCGTGCTTGTAGATATAAGATGATAAATTCATGTATGGGTTGTACGGACTTTATTTTTGCCAATATTTGGCCAACGTTTCGCCAACTTATATGTTGGCCTCTTCACGGCTGTATTAAAAAAATCAAAATATACTCATAAAATGGAGTACAGATGAGTACATAGTCAGGTATCATAGATGCATAAATAACTCACCAAGAGTGACTAATATTAGTACATACTGCTAATAGCAGAGTCATCTAATTTAAACCTTGGCAAAATCTAAAAAATTTTTACAAAAACTGGGTTAACATTCTGACACAAAATTCAAAATCAACAAATGCAAGAGAGAGGGAACTTACGTTTGCCGAGTAAGGGCATACATTCGGCCGACCACAGATGCATCATCGCTGAGCATTGATGTTGGGTGCTCAGCTGGCAATGTGGATCATCGCAGTCGGTCGCGAATTTGATACCCTTAGCCCGACAACTAGCTCAAAATATATAAAATACGTGTGCCCGAGCTGCCAGATCGTCAGGAACGCATGCCACGCGAGGAAGTAGAGCAACGGGCCGCTCGCTGCGGACACGGCCGCAATCGCATCGGGGAATCCCCATTGTGAGCGAGAACCAAGTCAGACGAAATACATCCTCTGCGCACATAACGGCCTGGTGAACGAGGCTGGCAAACTCGGCTTTTGGCTTGAATGTGGCGTTGCTGTTTTTGATTCAAGTGAGCGGCAAATGTGGGTATTGTGAGGTGTCTTTGTGTGCGTCTATTGGTGTGCTGTAGTGTGTGTCTGTTGGTATGATGTTGTAGGGGAATTTTCAGATCATCCAATGCTTTCTTATAAGAATCTTTGAGCCCATCGAGATCGAATTTTCTATTCACGTTATTGGAGTTCCAATAAATATGGAGCATTTCCGAGAATTCCCTACGGAAGCGACTATTCTCTGAATCTAGGATCCCAATGTTATCAAAATCGAACGTATGATTTTTTAATCGGGAGTGCACAGCTAAAGCCGATCGATCATCGTTGTTGATGACGCATCTCGAGTGTTCGTAAACCCGAAATTCCAAGCAGCGTGAGGTCTGTCCCACATAGACCTTGTCACATTTTTTACAGGATATTTTGTAGACCACTTTTTTTTTGTCGATATCATCAAGTTGGTCTTTGCCAAGCCTGATGATATGGTTGAGGTTGTGGCATAATTTATGAGAGGTGGACACATTATACTTGTGCAAAATATCCTGTATGTGGGACGAGAAACCCTCAATGTATGGCAAAACGATCCTTGGCTGTTTGGCTCGGGTCTTTTTTAGTTCTTTTCGAGCACGTGTGTAATCGGGGTAATTAGCTAGTACTGAGATACGACGTTTAATGGCTGCATCAACGAGAGATTTTGGGTAATTATTGGCAGATAGTAACGACCTCACAAGTTTGAGGTTCGTATCATGAAATTTTGTATCAGACAACTTGATGGCTTTGTCAACAATATTGTAAACGATTGCCTTCTTCATTGATATCGGATGGTGAGAGTGGAAATTGATATACCTGCCAGAAAAAGTTTTTTTGCGATACCAGTTAAAAGATGGTGTGCTGTTTTCGATTCTGGTGATTGTTAGATCAAGAAAATTCATACTATTGTCTTTTTCCAACTCGAAAGTGAAGTTTAAGTACTCATTGAATTGATTGAAAGCATTCAGAACAGATGGAATTGAAGATTCCGAAAGGATGAGAAGGCAATCGTCTACATATCGTCTATAAAACAAAATTTCATCTTTGAATTTCTTGATGACTTGGTTTTCCAACTGTTCGAGAGCAATCTCAGCGAACCATGGACTGCAATTACCACCCATAGGAGTACCAACTTTCTGTCTATAAAATTGGCCATTGAATTTAAAGTACGTTGAGTTGATGAGGAAACGAATGCCATCAAGAAACTCCTCTAGGCCCAAATATCTGCCAAGAATTCCTCGAAGATACCGCCATTTACGTCTCAAACCAGCAATGATGAGATCTATGATGAGATTGGTAAAAAGCAAAACAACGTCAAAAGACACCAAAACAAAGCCGAGAGGTATAACAAGTGATTCAAGAGAAGCTCTCAACTCATAACTGTTTTTTAGAGAATATTTTGGTCTAGGAAGATATTTGTTGAGCAACCGGGACAGAGCTTTATCGAATTGAGATAGAGGGCCATCGATTGTGGAAACTATTGTCCGGGCAGGAAGGTCTTCTTTATGAATTTTTATCAAGCCATAAGCTCTAGGGAGTGTCGTATTTTTTACATTGCAGTTTATTCCCGAGAAAACAGAATCCGATTCAAAAACGCCTCTATCTCTCCAGCTAGTAAGAAATTTAAGACGGAAACTTAAGACGGAATACTTATAGTCTTCGTCCCTTCAAGAAAAAAATGCGCGAATGTGTTGATCTTCGTGCAGTTTGAGGAGTAAGTGTTACTCTTCGTGGTCTTAAGGGCATGTGAAAGCCAACTTTTACCGACGACCCTAACCATTGACAAATCGATTTTTCTCCCGAGTTCTACGGTGAATCTCAAGAAAGTGATTCCAAGTATGGAAGCTTTAGAATCAAATCTATCATTCAAAAAAAGAATCGAGTTGATCGGTTGAATATTGCCTTCAAACTTTGGTTTCGAAGTTGACCATTGCATGAAAAAATACTCACACGCCTGACTTCGAAACCAAAGTTTGAAGACAATATCCAATCAATTAAATCGATTCTTTTTTTTAAATGATAGATCGCATCCGAAAGCTTCCATACTTGGAAGTACTTTTTCCGAGATCGTCCTCAAATAGTTCAGAAAATGATCAGAAGTATGACATTTCCGAAGGCCCATGAGCTGTGATTTTGGCTGAGTCGAGGTAAGGTTGGGTTAGGTCCTCTACAGCCCACACCAGCTGTTGTTATTGTTTGAATGAACGATGATGGACTGTCGTGAGTTGTCACGCAGTACTTATTCTGACTTATTCGACGTGCACATAATAAAAAGCAGGAACGGAAAATTCGTTCGTTGGCAAAACTATACGAAAAATAGTAATAACTATGTTTATATGAGAAGAACAAATTCAAGTATTGACAATCTGAGTGACGTTTCTTGAGGCTATTATTCGCTCCTCGGTTTGAAAAGCAGTGAATATATAAGGGTGACAGTGATGATAATTCTGAGCCTTGAAGTGAGTCAATAATTAACAAGAACAGTAATCAGCAAGATTGATAATGACATCCAAATCTGAGCCTTTCGAGGTATGGAATTGTCTTTCGTGGACATCAGATATTTATATACAGAATGTGGAGTTAGCATTACTCAAGATATTGATAAAGTTATATACTTAAACAGATCAGAGAAGAAACCATTTGATTGATAAACTGAGAAGAAAGGCATGCTCCCACCAAACTTGCAAAAAATGCTATCTCTACACAGATACATGAGATAGCTTATCAGATAGGTTTACAACCTTTCGGTCTCACCAAACTCTAGCTGTTTGTGCTAAGAATGTATTGATGCAGCTCAGAATGTTCCTGTAATGTGGAGGCCTTCAGATGATTTCAGAGCGGACTAATGATTCTGTTTTGATGTTCCAACTACAATATGTCAAAATACTTGGTGAAAATAGCAAGCACGGGTAAGTCTTAAAGCAGAAGTAAATATTTGGAAATTCCACTAAGCTTCAATTTGTGTTTACTCAAATCCCTATACTATAGAGGGGTGAATCCACATTGATTCATTTAGATCTATTGAGAATTAGAGCTTAGTCGTGGAAATTTTGTGACTCAGAGTTGAAAAGTCACAAGGTGGATTTCACTCTACAAAGAATGAAAGTGATGAAATTGAGAATCTTATCGTCATGAGTTGACCTCTGGAACATATTTGATTGATCTCACCATGTTACTAAAGGTTTCAACTAGAATATCTTGAAATTACCTAGATCAAATGGCGCACCCGGGTGACTCTTAGAGCAAAAGTAAATGAGTGGCCATCGCTACGAGCTCCAACTTTTATCTGCTGAGATCCCTGTATTTTAGAGGGGTGATTTCATATCCACTTTTTTTAATCTATTGAGAATTGGCTTAATTGTGGAGTTTTTGTGACTTGAAATTGAAAAGTTACTTGGTAAATTCCATTATAGAAAGAATGTAGTGATGAAATTGAGATTCTTTTTGCCATGAGTTGACCTCTGAATCATGTTCAATTGATTTCACCATCCTACTCCAGGTTCCAACTAGAATATCTTGGAATCACCTGGTCCAAATGGAGCGCCCGGGTGAATTTTAGAGCAAAAGTGAATTAGTGGACATTGCAGTGAGCTCCAATTTGTGTCTCCTGAGGTCCCTGTATTTTAGAGGAATGATTTCATATTCATTTGTTTCAATCTGTTGAAATTTGGCCCAGTTGTGGAGCTTTTTTGACTTGGAATTGGAAACTCATAAATTCCATCATACCATGAATTCATTGGTGGAATTTAGAATCTCATTCTTAGTTGTGTGCCTTCATATTAACTCTGATCAATCTCATCATTCTTTTCAAGGTATCAACATGAATACCCTAAGATATTTGTTTAGAATAGCTCGCTTGAGTGACTTCGAGAGCAAAAGCTGATCTTGAGTATGCCACGAGCTACCAATTATGTCTGTTGAGATCTTTGTATTCAAGAGGTGAGATTTCATCTTCATTTCAAGGTATGTCATGAATGTATGTACTCCAATAATGTCTACATAGCTTCTATCTTTATTCATCAATTTCTAGCTGTTTGATATAAATCATGAACTTTGGATACTAAAATTTTTGGAACAGGTTAACTTTGTGGAGTTGCTTCGCATGAAATTCTGGAATTGTTTTGAGTCCCAAATAGAGTCAAATTTGTGTCTACAATCTGAATGGATGCCATAACATGAATAGTGATACTATCACGATGAATCCTTTACAGCCTAACATGAGGTACAGCGATAACATGAATACATGACTTTGGCCAATAAGAGGCAGCGATGTGTCAGAATCACTATACATTTGAACAGGTTTTCTCTTCTTGAAACTGACAAAACAGCTCAAGAGTGTGTAGAGATGTGCATTCGAGTAATTGCTTAGAAAAAGTTACCGAGGGAGATATTCCTGCAGAAATCACTTCACTAAAAATGAATACACATAGTACAAAAATGTGTACTCACACATAGTACAAAAATGTGTTTTCAAGAGTAAAAGTGATGGTTCAACAAAAAAGCCACATAAAAAATATACTTGAATGCAAGTATATACAAAAAATGTGAGCCTCAGCAGAATTAGCACTAGATGTCACATAAAAAATATACTTGACAGTATATGAAGAATGTGATTAGGAACCTTCATTTTTTACATCAATAACTCATCATCAGTGTACCTTGCCGATAGCTATTCAGTCATGAATCTACATATGCATCAATAAGCATGACGCCGTTATTATGACGCAGAGGAACGGGGGAGGATTCACACCACCCCTCCCCCTCCCTTATAATATATTCATATATGTAACATCTAACCCAACCTCCCTTACCCTTAGTACGGTCCGCTCGGTCGATAAAAGTCGGCTTTCACATGCCCTTAAGTCTCTTCGTCAGTAAGAGATAATCTTTGTGGCGCTGAGGCGTGAGTGTTGATCTTCGTGGCGTACACAGTGAGTATTAAACTTCGTGGCCGTAACAAAGCAAAGGCTAATCTTCGGCCCCCGTGTTAGTCTTCGTGGGCGTTAGCGGATGTGTTAATCTTCGTAAGAGGCGTCGATATGTAATAATGCATAAATTTCCATCTGTGGATTGTACTTCTCTCTTTAAATCCAAGGTGGCTTCAAGAAAAGGAACCTTACCCGCAAGTGACGGCAAAAGACTGCGGTTACTATATAAGGAATTTCAGAAGGTTGACTCATATCACTCGTGCACAATAGCGTCCGTCGCGTTCGCCGTCCTCTCGCGAATATGTCTTAAGTAGTACCCTCTGAATAGTCTAACACATTCCTGCGGGAACTGACCTCTACATTTACGACGCAATCAGGGTACATTATCAGATTAAGAATCAATATTTATTGCAAAAGTCAAGATGATTTACCATTGCTTAGAGTATGGCATTCCAATACGTACCGCAGTTCGTGTCCCAATATGCGCTGAGACCCGTGCCCCAACGCACCACAGGACACGTGCCCCAACACGCGCTGGGTCCCGTGTTCCAGCGCGCATTGGGACGCGTATTGCAACGCAAGCTATACTCACATATATGTAGCTTTACGACATGCTAATACTCATTCACGTTCCCCTGCGGGCCAAACGTGTGCTTTTTACAGAGGATTGCTACCAATGCTGGGACGCGTGCTGGAACACGAGCTTCCTTCGACATATATTCTTCGTGCTGTGGGACGTGTTACAACACGCGCCCCAGTACGCGCTAGGACGCGCGATGCACTAGGCGCTGTAACACATGCCTATTCCCAGCTGGGAGGGCAACGGAAGCCGAGACGATTAGCACTACGTTGAGTGCGGATATTGATGGCCTGCTGGAGATGCTGCTCACTTAGTGCAGCACTCCCCGGGCTTCCTGCCATCCGGACCACGGTCTCATACGCAGCAGCCTGGCATCGTGTTGTTGTTGTGGTTATGCGTGCATGTAGTACCTGCTGCATGCACGCATAACCGACGCAAATCCTGTCCAAAAATGCACCCGCACACCATCACACCACCACATATGCTGTCACCCACGACACCGGTGACCCGCAGGCCGATGCAGGTGAGCCCGGATAGCTCACCAGAGGACGAGGCGACGGAGCCGATGTTGACACATGGTCGCGCAGACGATGCACTGGCAACCTGTTGCTGTTGGCGTGAGAGCGCTATCTGATGGTGTAGCAATGGTTCAGGGCGGGTATACCTGATCAGGCTGACGTGGGAAATCATAGAGACCCGGACATCGGTCTCTGGGTGAAAATTCACGACGCAGGCGACACACACACATATACATATGTGTGTCTGAGGCCGGAGCACTGGATTGTAGTCGTATATCATGTACATATGAGCATGCTGCGAATATGCAGAGGCCCATATAAATATGGGCAAATCTCACGAAGTATGCGGTTTGGCCGAACAGGCCAATCTTCACGTTGTCAGAAGAACAGTCGCGTTTTTTCCGCCGCTCGCATTAAATCATTTCGAAGCTCCACAAATTTTTGACAGTTCTGCATCATTCAGAAGTCTATTACTTGCTATAAAAAGGTACTGGGAAACGCTTCTTCGTGACAAAGTCGCAATTCCCGACCGAACAGGATCATAATTCTCTCACGCCTTAGCTCGCCACAGGCGGGGCGGTTCACCGATCGGTCGGAAAAATGGATGTGTGATGGATTATAATGTATAGATACATATAATGTTCCGCCCGAGGCTGTGCCTATCAATGCGTCAGAGTGGCGATAATTTGTCGAAGCGAACTCCGATTTTACTTTTTTTCCTGTATCGCTCTTCGAATGGATGCAGCACTCGGGGCGGTGGATGTTCCGTATTTGTGGAAACGTCATCTTCCTCTAAATTCAAAAACCTATGAATCTATCCCACGAACGATAGTGTGTTTGATTCCGCCCGACGATGCAGCTTGAAATGAGAAAAGTTATCTTTGCGTTAATGGGGCAAAAAAACGTTTTTCGGGTAGCACACGAAAATATCGATTACGTCGGGATCGAAACCACGTGTGAACTGATATTTGTACCTCAAAAATGACTATGAGGATCGCCCCTACTACAGCCTCATCTTGATCGTGATGCGAGGCTTGTGAGGATTGACAAATGACGAAAATGAGCGTTTTGGCGGCTGAGGCACATCCTCATTTTGTACCACAGATTTTCAGATGGCACTGTAAACTATTAAACGTATCCTTCTTCCTCTATTCCAATACCGAGGATGACATATATTCACATACACATGTGCCAATTAGGAATACGGAAATACGAGGCTCCCGTCCAAGTACATGGGAAAATCTTCTATTCTCTCACAAATCCACGTCGGAGCTCCAAAGTGATTTACTCAAGTATTTCATCATCGTTTGAGCATTACTTGGACCAAAAAAAAGTTCATGGGAGGTGTGCTGCCATTCTGGATATTCCCGAAATTTCAAAGTCGAAAAGGCATTGTTCCTGAGATTTGCCCATATACTGATATATGGGAGACACTAAATAGCTCTAGTGCCACAGGCTGCAAATAGATGTAGGTATATGAGGCCATATAGCGGATATTGTATGCAGTGAAAGGACAGAAGTGGAAGCAAAGCGAGCTGCGCAACGCCTCCACGCCGGCCGAAGCTTGCTGTAAGAGTAAGTGAGATAAAGGACGGTATGAACGGAGGCAAGAAGCAGTGCCGCACACCTGTTTCCGTGAGTTTTGGACGTGTGATTCCGTTAATTCCGTACGCATACTTGCTACAGTGTGCCCTAATGTACTTCAAACTTTGCCGCGCAGCCCTGATGGAGGGTGCTGCCAGTTTTTCGGACAAGTTTCATGGACCAATCAGAGCTCGTTTCCTTCGTTGAAGGAGACGTAACTTCAGCTTGAAAAAGGAGTCGGCCATTAGGCCGCTTGTTGAGCAGCAGTTGCCAAGAGTGCACGCGCTTCTGCCACTCGCTCTTTCAGCAGCTATTATACGTACCGTGTGCGCCCCCAGAAGTCCGAGGCCGTCGCACAGTGTCTCCAAGAGTCTCAATTATCATTCTGTGAGAGAATTGGGGCCAGTATCTCAGTATTTACCAGGTGATGATGGGGAGTAACGATGAGTTTATTGCTCTATTTTATATCAAGTGAATCCCTTCGTCCCATCCGACTCTGAGCCTCGTGCACGCGTTACTCCTACCGACGCCTAGCTGAAACGGGCTTCCGGGGGACCCACACGTGCTAACGGCCGCAACGAGAGATAGAAATAGCACGCCCAGCATCCGTAGCTTCGTGGAAAAGCCGAGGAGTCGAGGTAGTGACCTCGTGATGACCTAGGGCGCGCATCTGAATAGTATCCTTTCGGAGAGACATCGTGGAAATTCAGTGTTGCTGCCGTACGGACGATTACGAGCAAAGCCGTACTACGGGTGGATCGCCATCCCAAGTAATCGCGAAGTGAGTGACTAGAAAAAATTTAGTCGGCGCGGAGCTCGTACTCCAAAAATTGGAGCAGTTGGCCATTGTCCTGGCGTGGCAATTATCGTCGGCGTTGGGCGGCCATTTTTGAGGCGTTTCGAAGCAGCGTGTTCCTCGAGCTTCAGCAATCGCGGAAATAACTAGGTCGTTAGACAAGTGACTCGGCCGATGGTTAGTTAACCGACCAGGTCGTTAGTGAAGTGTTTCGTCTTCTGTGTTTCGGGGTTACTGAAGTAAATCTTTGCGTTTTACAAGAAGATAGGAAGACATTCGATAATGAATATATTGGGAGGTTGAATATTTTGGCCGGTAATTGTCGGAAACTCTGATATGTAGATTCATGTATCGCCGCGTAAAAGGAACGTGTCCAGGATAGAGATTTCTTATCTTTCTCATGAATCTTCGAGTTATCATTTAGAGCGTGTTTGAATCACCTTCCCCCTTCTTCCTTACGATATTTAGGTGCAGTACGGTGAGTGAAGCGTGCAGCAGCAGTAGAAGAATTGTGTCGCTGATCTTTGCGCGAGAATTTGCAATTTTGGGCTAAGAGCCCGTCGGAGATGGATGAGTTGTGATCGGTACTGAAAATACCACGTCACACTGTTATGTTGAGTGCCCATAATCAGTAATTCTAAGCGCTTCTTCACACTTCCTCAGCTACCGCATCGTATATGATATGATTTGGTGTGCATGCGTGATCTCAGTAGGAGCACGTGAGAGATTGAAAGGTGACGCGAGAGCACGCATCATCAAGAGGCTTCGATCTTCACCAACTGTTACCCCGGACGATTTTTCTTGCCGTGCGTGTTTGGTCGCGGAGGAAGCAGAGCAATGATATTGGAGTGGCGCAAAATCACGTGTAATCATGCGATCGGAAGGAACGTACAAAATATGTCCCATCATGGGGAACTTCGGGGAATTCTCGGTAAAATTCAAGACAAAAAAAGAAGAGTTTTATATTTTTGTCTTCCTGAAATGGCGCAAAATTTTCTCGAAAGTTTTCCTGAAACCACGCAGATTCCTGAGAATGTTCAATCTCCATTCCTCTAGCCTCCTGGAGCTGCGCAGTTTTGGGTATATTGTATTTTTCCGACATCATTCTTCAATATATTTGGATTTCATGAAGAATTGTGAAGATATTGAACTCTCGCATTCGCGGTTACTGATCGCGAGCGTCTCTAGGCTAATCATAGCTAATTTTCAAGTATCAGATTTATTACCCACTCGCCCCCAACATTCTCGTTGATCAATTGACTGAATCGATTCTTCCAGTCCATCACTCCTTCTCCTGATGACTGGTTTCAGTAGGCACGCGTTTTCGCGTTGCGAACAACAAGAGGACTGCGGGGTGCATCGAGACTGTATGTCACTAGTGGCCCCCCACTTCTTTTGAGAGGATGTGCGACTCTCTTGGGTTATCAGGCGGGCTCATACTAGTGGCTTATCCTAAGTGTAGATGGCGGCGCTTAGAATGAGCTTTTTATGTGTAATTTTTTGTTCTTGACAGCACTGATTTTCTGGCGCACGAGTGGACGATGGCTAGGGTAAGGATCTGCGCTCAAAATCTGGGACAAGATCAATCTCAAGTCTGAACAATTGGAGTTACTCTTGGAAAGGAGCAATCCTCAGCATTCAATCTTCCCTCAGTGACAATCGTGAATGATTTGAAAATATTCCAGATACTATCAAATCATAATGGATCCACATTTATACCTCTGCATCCGATATATCCACGCTCACGAACGTGAATGGGTTGGAAATGAAAAATTCATCTCCTTTTCTCCATAACGAGATGAGTTCAAAGATTCATGTTGACGAATAGGGTATACTCATTTTTCAACAAAAATGGGATTCCTAATTAGTGATTCAGGCTTCCTGATCATAAGCAGAAGATCCATCTCCTTGAAATTCCACTGTGAAGAATTTTTCCAAAAAACTTCAACCAACTGGTTGGATGAAAAATTCAACCAGACGGTTGAATAGAGAACTGACATAACTACAAGAATTACTCAAAAATTCTCATATTATGGAAGTTTACGTTGTAATAGACACTGTATGTGGAAATTCGGGAATTTTCTGTGGTACAAGTGACTTAAATTTGCGTCTGAAGTTTTTCAGATTTTGAATTGGCGCCATTCAACATGGTGGCGACTGCACATAAGTCACGTGACTTCAGAATGTTTTCCACGATGATTCTGAGGCAAAACTGCGTTCCCTCACCGCGAACTCCTATCATTTGAGTAAGATAATCTCTCGATTGTGATTCAGATAAGAATTTCCGACGAAAAATGACATCACAACACTTGGGTAATTCAGCGGCACATGTGCAGCTGCCGCCATATTGGATGGCGCCAATTCGAATTGTCAAAACTTCAATGATGATTTGAAAAACATAGAGGCGTCGTAGGAAGTCCAAACCTTTTTCCGATATCTATTTTGCCGCGAACTCTCAAAACATAACATTTCCCGGGATGATGTCAGTTCCCTATTTTTCATTCAACCAGTTGGTTGAAGTTTTTCGGAAAATTTTTTTACAGTGTTGCCATCCATTAATTCCAAAATTCATGTCCAGAAACAAGAATGGATCCAGCGCTTCCTTGGAAAGCAGGTTGATTCACCCAAACGAATCCCCCTTGAGATTCACCATCCGTCGATACCAAAATTCATGTTCAGAGACAGGAATGGATCCAGAGTTTTCTTGAAAAGCAGGTTGATTCTTGTTGGGATTCACCATCCGTCAATTCCAAAATTCATGTCAGAGCAAGACCTTGGAAAGCAGGTTGATCCTCACAAGTAGATAGTCATCTCCATTGGTATTCATCAGCATCAACTCAATTCACACATTGGAAAAAGAGTTAAAAAGAATTTTCAAAAACGTTTTTATTCACTTTCAAAAAAATGTTGTAATTTGCGAGAGGAATATGTCCGGTGTAGTGCGGATAGAGTTTGGTAGACCGATGTAAATCACGAGAGAAAAAAATTGTACGACGAATATGAGGAACTATAGCGAAGGCATGTGTGCTGTCAGCGGATATTGCAGCTGATAAGTGGTTGGGTTTCTCGTATCAAAAAAATATGTCACCACTATCATGACGCGAGTCAGACTCATCTTCGGATGCAGCAGACAGTGTAGACAAAGACAAACATTGTCTTTCGATCGCTGATATCGGTTCATCCTTCATCATACACGCATAATACAAGTGATTACTCATAATCTGCTAATAGATCCAACACATACCGGCCACAAGGTACTCAAACTTATCAATTGGCACTGATGGATAACCATGTCCAGTGAAAGAATTAGGCATTTACTCAACTGCACGAGAAAGACGCAACCACAAAGAATCAAAAGATGCAAATACTAAATGAGCTTAATTAATGGCAGCGGCAATAGAAAACTGATGGTGCATAGACGATAGCAGACGATAGTAGAAATTCTGGTGATCCGGGCGGGGTGAGGGGCGGTCGGATGGAGAAAAAAACATGCCGCAGCCCGCAACAGTAGTTTCATCCGAGCGAGCTTGATAAGTGACGACACTTCCGCTCACGCAGTATAGAGTACTGTGCATTAGGTCCCTACGTCGCACTTAAACAATGGATTACACATAAGGTCAGTGTACCCAAATTGCCCCCATTAAGCCATTTTCTTAATAACTCTGGCCCATCTCAATATTTTCCAACGTACTCTCTCAGCGCAAATCAGCTAGGGTGGCTGAAAATTAGCTATTGATAGCTGATTTCGTCAGCTAACGTGAACGGATTTCCACTGATTGAATCAGCTAATACACAGGGTTATGAACGATGATATACACCGTTCGGGAATGTTTTTCCCTACGCACTGGGTGTCACGTGATGAATTTTTGGCTCTGGTATTCTAGAATCGTTCGTGCAGTGCACTGGGATCCATTTGATTACCCGATTTCTAAGTCCCAAGTAGTGCGTCAATAGTGGGCCACCTTGATCGAAAGTGGGCCACCTTGATCGAAAGTGGGCCACCTAGATCGAAAGTGGGCCACCTGGATCAAAAGTGGGCCATCTGCGCGCCGTAAAAAATTTCTCCGAAAAACTTCAGCCAGCTGGTTGAATGGAAACTTCAACCAGTCTAACTGGTTCTATCTGTGAATTATGAAAATAACAGTTGAATGCCCAGCCACAATCTGTCTGTGCGGTTCCCGTATATCGGGTTACCTATGTAAAAGGAACATAATGTGATAGGTGGCCATATGGGTGGATGAGAATGGGTGGATGGATGGATGATGGGAAATGAGTGGATTGCGCATATATAGCTCTCACGCCGTGCTGAATTTTATCGCAAATTCTGCAAATTTTTGCGGCCAGCGTACAAAAGTGTTCTCCAAAAGTTCTTTCAAACTCTAATTTATTCCATGCTGAGCAATGAAGAAGCTTCATTAACGATTTAGAAAGAAGTATGAATGAAATGAGGTTCATTTGCGAATTTTTAATGTTTCAAGTTGATTTTTATTGCGTAACAAAAACATGAGGCAAAACTAGCCCTGGAAAAGTTTGAGTAATTGCATCAAGCATAAGAAGACCGAAACCCGCACTATAAACCCGTTCGACTGCTCCCTCCCGTGCGGCGTGCCATGCCACTTTCGACCGCTCGGAGGCGCTGAAACTCATACTTCCCATAGCACGTTACACGCCACAACCTCACCTTCCGAGTATGAAATGAAGATCTCTCGATCGCGATATACTTATGTTGTCGTCATATTAGGCTTCCTCTCAATATATCCTCCTTCGATCCAATGTTGATTACGACAGTGTATAGTGTATACGGCACAACACGAATTCGAATATCGTTTAGCTGAAAAATCAGCTATATCAGCTGAGATTCCAGGCATGTTAGCTGACTGAATCAGCTATTATAAGCTGATTTTCCCGTGAACGGTTGTTTACTGACACGAATAGCTACTGTAGGTGAATTTCATCTACATTAGCTGATTTTCAGCTACAATCACTGATTTATAGCTGACTATAATCAGCTATATAGGGCCTCCCGTGGCACAAAATGAGTAGATATCGAACAAATACGCCTTAGTTAGTCGTGACTTGGTCTGAAAAAGTCGTTAATGTGTTCATGTCGATATTAGAACCCGGATTTGTGGATTTATTTCATCAGAATTATCGATTTAAGCGTGATTTTTGTGTTTGCTGATTTGATCAGCAGTTTGACGACCCATAGCAGTAATAGCTGATATTTCAGCTATATATTAGCTGATTGATGCTGAGAGAGTACCTTAGCTCATTTTGAAGCTTGTCTTAAGACTTTCAAAATTAGTTGAGGTACATTCAATTTGAACCAACTGGAGTCAAACTGTTTGTATTCTCCCAAAAGGTGATTTTTGAGAGTTTACAATAGTGTGTACCCAACTTGCCCTCATCAAGCCTTCCTCTTAATAACTTTGATTTCCTTCAACGATTTTCATCGTGCTTTGGCTCAATTTCAAGCTTGTTCAAAGACCTTCAAAATGCACTGAACTAAGTCTAATTTGGATCAATTGGAGCCAAACTGTCTCAATTCTTCTGAAATAAATGATGGAAATCGGCGATAAAGTGTTTTTATCGCCATGCACGCACATATGGAGCTTTTCGGTGGTTTGAAACACTATTTCTGACCCATTTTGACGTGATAAACACGTTCTGAGTGGTAAAAAAGTCGCTCCGCACGCCCTTTCGAGATAAACATATGGGGGCATGTTAGGTTCACTCCGATGTTGGCATCCTTGTTTACAAATCGTCTCCGTGTTTTGCACATAAAACAACTCCATATTCAAATTTTGCACTTTAGAAAAATTGATTTTGAAGGTCTTGGAACAAGGAATCGAATGCGCTCAGATACGTCAAAATTGGTTGAACTCAAAGAATTTGGCACCGATTTTACTTGACGCAATTCCCTCGGTGCTTTCTTAGCTAAGCAATCACGAAAAATAGAAAAATCACTTTAGATTTTCTGAAGAACGCAGAAATGATTCGGGGTCGACGCAAATTACTTACTTTCTCATATTTCAACATAACAATCGAGAAAAAAAATTGCCGGGAAGCCAAGGAGTGCCCATCCCCGAGATCGGCATATGGGGGCAAGTTGGGTACAGAGGCAAGTTGGGTATACTTACCTTACATACAAATGCATGGCTACGTCCACGACGACATTCATTTGGTACGGGCAGTAAGATGAACGGAACGGTGAACTGCAGGGGATCTAATACATTTGATGAGGGCAGTAACGCAGACTAGACGGTGGACCGGATCTGAAATGTTCACTAGATCTTACTAGAGTAAGAAGTATGAGCTCGGCGAAGTGCAATAAAAGCGTCTAAAGATACATATGAATGCATGCGAATTCACATGCATGAAAAGATTTCCAAGTTCGCACACCAAGTACTCACATGAGCCGATATTGAGAGGAAATAGGTTATTCCTCCGAAAGCAGATTGATCCTCCCATATAGATAGTCATCTGCATTCATGTTCATCAACATGAATTGAATTGTCTCATTTGATAACATGTACATTCATTAAAAAGCATTCAAATTCACATGCATAAAAAGATATCCCAGTTATCCCCCACACACCAAGTACTTACATGAACCATCATTGAGAGGAAATTAATTATTCTATAGAATAGCTTCTAAAGGGCTATGAGTAGATGAATAAGGCTTGTCCGAGCACACCCATGAATGCCATGGCTTGTCCGGACACACACCGTATTTACCATAGCTTGTCCGGGCACATGCCGTATGAAGCCATCTAACCCATAACCCAACTCTCTCCATGACTCACCATTCTCTCAAATTCCATAAGCCATCTTTCTAACCCATACCCCAACTCTCTACCCAACCAAAATAATTCATGATTCAACCCAAACCCATAACCCATCTAACCCATAACCCAACTCTCTCCATGACTCACCATTCTCTCAAATTCCATAAGCCATCTTTCTAACCCATACCCCAACTCTCTACCCAACCAAAATAATTCATGATTCAACGCAATAACCCAACTTGCAATTCTCATCTGCGCATGCGCAGATTTTTGTGTTTATCGTGGAGTTAGTGTTCTTGTACGAGGACAAAGAGCTCATACGTTCAAAGTCTTATTGGTGGCCCTGAAAAGGGCCAATTGCGATTCTTCTTTGCTCAGCTCGGGAGTGAGCAGGAGTCCGGGACATCCATCCTCCTGACCGGTCTTGATGTTGGCACTGGCTCGGGTTTTGTTGGAATCCTGACCCATGGTTCTCGAGGAGGTGGTAGCCATGGAGGTGACGTGGTGACCCGAACCTCGACAACCACTGTTGGTTCTCGCTGTCTCGGTTCAATGTCTACGATGGGCATAGACGGCAATTTGGGCTGAGCAAAACGTTGACCCATTGTTCTGCCACGCTCTTCACCACGTTGTTGACCCATTGCAGTCGAAGTGTCGAATGACTTCAGGTAGCATATCATTATCGCTTTATAGTCAGTCCCCCTTCCAGGACTTATCAAGCCGCAGTCAACGCATGCGCATGAGTGCATGATTCTATCCTCAGTGAAATATCGTCCAGTCATCTGAGAAAGAAACCCAGGAATCTAATTCCACGATTTCAATACCTATCTCTTTCATCCGCGCATGATCATCTTCACATATTCCACACTCTTTCATTCTATCCACGCAAGCTTTCAACTTGCGTAAGAATGGTGTTTCCCATCGAACTAATTTCTGCATGTACAGATCGGCATCTGTGATAATGATCTCTGCATCGTGCTTGTAGTAGTATCCGGTATCGAAATTGTAGAAGAAGTGATCATCAATCCATAAATTGCCATCCACTGTGTTGAACTCAAGCTTCGCCGATTGAACGCATCTCTCGCACGACTCCTCTTCGTCAAAAAAATTAACGCTAACTGCTACCTCACCGGGCAAAAGCCTCCAATCTTCAGATCCTGGATACCCTTCGTGGGACTGCATGGTCTCCTTTCTTTCTGTACATCCATCTCCACCCAGAAAATGGATGCAGATATTGAACGAGAAGCCCATGATGACAGAATGATACATCTGCATGTCCAACTGAGCTTTATATGCCGGTATCCCCACCACAAGTCGAGCCGCCGACGCCGCGCGCATGCGCATAATCCTCAAGTATATGCTAAGCCAGAATGCCTCAATGGTAGAGTGTATGACTTTTGATCATTCGGTTCTCGGTTCGAATCCGGGTTTTGGCATTTTTTTTCCCCCAGATCAATGTGAGTAAATCATACCCATCATACAACTCGCCGAAGTAGCTCAGTGGGAGAGCATATGATTGAAGTTCATGCGGTCCTCGGTTCGAATCCGAGTTTCGGCATTATTTTTTTACATTGGCTCTAACTCTCAAATTTTCTGAAAGTGTTAGAACTTTGGAGCTTTCGATAATCTTTGTGGTTGGGATACGTTGGTTTTTGAGCCTTATACGTCTTTTGAGAGTACTCTTTCCATTCGGAAGGTTCTCTTTGCTTTTGCGTTCCCTCATCTAAGAGAGGAGTACGCTCAGCGCTATTACTTTGACGGTTACCCATTGTGGAATCAGATAACCACATCATGTTCACTCGCTATTTATATCTTCCCACTCCATCTCCTCGTTGAAAACTGCGTGCTTTTGCAAAAAGGGCTTGATGAGCTTGACATTGTGCAACGCACACACTGCCTTCTTCGACTCTGTGTGATTGGGGCACACCGTGACTCGCTTCTGATCATACAGCTGATCCAAGGACAGGTATCCCGAATCTTCAATATCTCGGACGTTGAACCCAAATCTTCCGAGCCACTTCTTGTTCATCAAACCTTTGACAATGACTATCTTGGCATCACCCAACACCTCTCTGAGCAACTCACTGATACAATCGTATGGGATGTCTCCAGAGTTCCAGGGAATACCGTGATGATGTTGCTCCAACCATCTATTCCGATCTTTGTACTTCTTTGCGAGCTTCTTTCGAGGAAATGGCGCCTTGAACAGGAATACTTAAGGTTCAGCATCGCCGTGAAGTAGTACCACAGCCAACTCTTTCGGGATAGGCTGATTGACCGGCTGTCTGAAGCCCTGCATGTCCACGACGTACTTCATCTCGGAAGCGAATGAGCTCTTGCGTGCCACGAGACTCCTTATATCGGGTCCCCTCACCACTGATCCCCACTACTTGTTCAAACGTTTCCTGACATCGCCGGTCATGGGATTGTATTCGGTGATCCGGTCGTGTGAAATTAAGCAGTACGCCGAAGTATTGGCCTGGAAATTGTTTCTCGCTTCTATCTCTATACGAATGTCCACAGCAGCTGTCTTTAGTGACTCATTCTGCATGGAACAGTCAATAGAGTAGAGCGCAACGTTGCTGATGAAGTCACGTCTGTTGAGGAGTGGTTGAGGTTCCTCTCCATAGTACGATCTCTGAAAGTTGCTGTACATATCGTACAATATGGAGGACTGATTCTGATTCAAGTTCAAATTCAAGTTTCCGTACGGGTAGTATTGCGAATTCAAGTAGGGCTTAATATCATTTATGTCGCAGTTATCGAAGCGACTCGCATCCGACCCATTCTGCCCCTTCCGAGCTGACTGAAAAGCCAGTATCACGAAACGAGGTTTCTCCAATTGGTTTGTTGTCTTAACAGTCCAAACGTATCTCGACGTTGGAGGAAGCAGCGGATACTCGTAGAGTTCCCAAGTTCGATATCCTATTTCCAGATATCCACCCTTTTTTATGTTGTTGATGAGCTTGATTTTCTCTTTGTCCGATGGCGTCACATATAACATTCTCCACTCCACTGAGTTCACTTCAATCTTGAAATTCTCGTAAGTGGCGGCTGCTCCACCAGCTACCGTAACGGCTTCTTGGACAATGGCGTTCAAGTCGTCTCTGGATCTCACAAGGACGAGCTCATGCTTCACGTTAACGATGACCTTCTGGAAATCTTCTGCAAAGCCCAGAATCGAGCTGAGTGGGATCGACACATCAAAGTTACCATTTTCATCGACAATCGAAATATCATCTTCCAAACCGATCCACCCGGCATTCTCTATCATCTTACTTTGACCAGGCTTAAGAGATAACCAGCCTTCCATTGTAGTGGTAAGGCCTACATTCTTACTCTTATCGATCTCTACCCCATTGATTTCATAACAAACTTCCTCGAATAGATAGCAGACACCATTATTGACGAACTTTGTGTTGGTCAGAGCCTGCCCGTTGGGTTTCGTCAATTTCCCACAAACCCTTAGGAAACTACGCGAAGGTAGAAGTTACAGATCTTGATGCTGAATCATGATCCGCAATTCATCGTTGTTCCCGAAAGAAGAACTTGCAAATGGCTGATGTGCATGAACTTCGTAGTGAGAGACGGAGTCGTCTGATGGTGCGTAAGATAGAACATCTAGAGCGTCCTTCATTGCAACTTAATAAACAAGTTATTTTCCACCAGGGTTTACTGTGTATCCCAGATTCCGTAGGAACTGAGCGTTTCGCCGGGTTAGCACTCTGGTTGCTTGCTGACGACTGATGACTGGTCGACATAGCGACGCCTTTATATACTCTTTGGTTACCCTCCTTTTAAATAGAAGACCCATGATCAAATTGATTTAAGATGTAGTCTCACCGTGACTTCAGCGCCTCTGAAATTTACCAAATCACCGTCCTGATCGACGATACGTATTTGCAAAAAATCTATACACTTTGTGATAACCGGGAGATAGATGATCTGACTCGGTGTTTCGTTGACCCTGAACCCAGGAGCAACTTTTAGAGCAAATTCGTGAATAGAATGGACTCTTCTGCCGTTCAGATAGGCTCCACCAGTGACGTTGCACTCGACTCGCAGAGAGTTGACCTTAAAGACACTGACGATCTCGTCTGAGGTATGTCTCGAATTTTCCTCTAGGAGACGTGGACGAAAGCCCAATATCGGTGCGATACTATCCGATGGACGAAAATCCACCGGCTGACTAGATTTTATCTGCGACTGCAGTAAGTTGTTGTTAGGTTTCACACTCAATGACTCGCCCTTGGAAATCTGCTCCACAAGGGAAGTCTCTATATCTTCGAGTTCGTAACTCCCAACTGGAATGACAATAACTTGATTCCCAAAGTAAAATTTATCTCTACCAATATCGATGTTTGGGATTGAGTGAGAGGTCAAAAGTACTACTAGTCCCAATTCGTACTTCTTCTTCGGTGATAGCTCTAGTGGTGGCTCGACAGGTGCTCCGAAGTACGATGACTTGCCTGATAGACTCAGTGTATTTGATTCATCCATGACGGTTGAATACACAATGATCCAGACCTGCGGAACGCACTCCTTCTATAGTCTGCCGCTGAGAAAAGCTAGGCATAGATGTCCACAGTTGTACGTCCCGAAATCTTGATACCTCTCGTGATTGTACTTAACCCTGTCAACTCCCAGATAATTCATCAACTCCAATGGTGGCTGAAGGTCACCGAAACTGTCGAAGTATACCACGTCACTGCCGCGTTTGCGGTAAGCTACCCAATGCGTCCCCGGTCCGCTCGCGTCGTCCAGGTTGACTATCGCCGATTCCCGGTATTGCGGGCCGCACGCCGGGAGGCCGTTCCGCATGAACACGCCGCGGAAGTGGGGAATTTTCAGTACTTTAGCGAACCTATCCAGATCGAGATTGCTCAGCGCACGGTTCGAAGGCGCGATCCTCTTTTTGCTTTTCTTCTTGCCGGACGCGTCTTTACCGCTCTCTTTCTCTTCCGTGGCTGCTTTTTTGCGACTCGTCTTCTTCTTTTTACCGGGCGTTTTTTGTGCGAAAACCCGAACCATATGGTCTCATGTACAGTGCTGTTCGAGTCTCGTAGGGTTTTAGGTACAAACTCCCACCTACTGCAATAGCTTCCATCTTCTGATTGTGTCTCTTCTTTTCTCCCAAGTCCATCCTCGCAGCCTTAGCGTCATTGATGGCTTTGGCGATCCCCGCTGCTTCCCTCGCTAGTGCACCTGTAGCACTCAATCCAGCAAAAAGAGGGACGAGATATGGAAGAAATCCACCCATCTTCTTAGGTATTGGGAGCACGCGAGGGACTTTAACCTTCTTTCTGCCACCAGCTTTCTTGACTGCATCCCGAGCACCTCTGAGCGCCGAGCTGATTACACTTCGAGCTTTAGCATGAGGCTTCAGAGATTTGGAAGCAGCTCTAATCACGTTGTTCAGAGGAACCCCCACCCCTAACTTATTTTTAGCATTCATAACATTTGTAACAGCGTAGGCAGCGACCCTCTCCCCAAGTTTTGCATCCCTGGACTTGACGCGTGCCCAAGCTTTAGCAGTCAGGTCCCTGTCAGCTGCGTTTCGCGCGTGGACGTTCTCGCGATTTTTCGAGTAAGCTATATCGTGCTCCCTGCACGCTGCATCCAAGGCATTGATACCACGATCCCCGCGCGCTAGCCGCATAGCAAGTTTCGTACTCGGACCGCAGAATTGGTAACCTGGTAGATGGAGTTCACCCGGCAACTTGTTGATGAGCGTATTGACAAGGCCGCGACCTCGCTTACGTTTTCCGTGAATGATCATCTTCTCTTCAGAGTTAACTCACGACTGACTGAGGTCACTGTGTGCGGTCTATTTATACTCCCTCCACGAGTATATGAGCCGGGACCTGATCCTTCCCACTCATTCGCTGATCAAAGTTCTTGCGGGCAACATGAATTTCTCGGAACAGAGGATAAAACTACCAGTAACAAACTTCGACATTGGGGGAGAGAAGAGACTTAGGAAGCATGGGGACTTACTGCGTGATACTATCAGAGCGGTAATCTGCAACCCATCTAACTGTGGCAAGACAAATAGTCTCATGACACTCATCACTCACCCCAATGGTCTGAGATTTGCCAACGTCTACTTATACTCCAAGTCTTTGAATCAGCCAAAGTACAAACTCCTCGAAGCCGTACTTCAATCCGTTGGTGGGATAAATTTCTTTCCCTTCAGCGAGCATGAGTCAGTCGTATCTCCTGATGATGCATTGCCAAATTCAATCATGATTTTCGATGATATAGCTTGTGAAAAACAGGATAGCGTGAAAGCCTATTTCTGCATGGGGAGGCACAAAGCTGTGGACTGTTTTTATCTCTGTCAATCATACGCGTTCGTTCCGAAACACCTGGTCCGAGTTAACGTTAATCTCCTGGTCGTTTTTCGACAAGATGATACCAATGTTAAGCATGTTTACGACGACCATGTCAACTCAGATATGTCATTTGTACGCTTCAAAGAACTCTGCTCCTCGTGTTGGAGAGATGGTAAGCATGGGTTCCTCGTCATAGATAAAGATAGACCTCTTAATGAGGGTCGCTACAGGAAAGGTTTTGATAGCTTTGCTATAAATATAGCCTGAATCAGCCAGCTTGACCAGTCTTTGAACAGATGTTGAATCACAAACATGGAAGACTATCTGCAACAGGAAAACGTACTGCGTCGACTAGTTGAAGCTAGAGATGCTATCAGAAAAAAGTATGATTCGCTACAGCACGGTCAAGCTGAGACAGAGAAAGCTCTAGCAGAAACATTCAAACCTATCGTTGATCCTTTGGAGCGGCTCGTCTTGAAAAAGAAGTTACGCACACCTCTCATCAGGAAGATTAATAAAGCCGAGGAGACCTTGCAAGCGACCGAGCTGTCTGATACTGGTACTGAAGATGAGTTTGAAACAGTGGTTGAAAATACATCAGCAGAGGAGACCGATGGACCAAACATCAACGAATACAAAGACTATCTCTCATTGTTGAAGAAAAAAGGAGAACATAGTAATGTCGATAAGCTCTACGGCGTTAGATTGGAGCGAGGGAAGACTATGATTGGAAACGTAGCCATAGATCTCACACAGGACTCGGTCATTGTCGATGGCGTTGAGCATCCAAGGTCTGATGGACTGATGGATCTTTTATTTTTAAAGAAACCAAAGTCGCACAATAAGAAGGATTTAGCCAAGTACAAACGTATACTAGAAACTTCAAATGTGCATAGAAAAGGGTACAATAGCAGAGGTGAATTGCGACAATTCCATAGCTCAAAATTCACGAGCATCATCGCTCCACTATTCGCGAGCAAGAAGGGAGGATCAGTGTCGAGAGTTAATAAATCATTCTTGCCGAATTTCAAGGTCGAAAGACTTGGTACATCAGTCGACTACGTATACTGGGATGATCCCAATGAACTAGTCGAACGTTTGCACCTACTAATGGCCGAGAGAGCTGCCGGTAATCCAAGCCACGACAACGAGATACGCTCGATATTGGAGGAAGTGCACGAGCGAGGCTATATGAGCTAAGTACCTTCAATCTTCTCGATCAGTCCCAATATGGATGTCGATCTATTCGGACGTAAACATGGGAAGGGTGGCGGACAACGCGGCCCTCCCGGCATTGGGTTCAGATTGACTATTGACAATCAATACGATATGGATAACAAAAGACTTTGCGATGTGGCCGGTCCGAGGGATATGAAAGACGTAGTCGACTTAGAAACAATGTTGCAGTTCATCCAAGACTCGTCACAGAAGGTGCAAACGCGAATCAAGGGAATGAATGGAAACTTCCTCAACTCTCAGAATGAAATACGAAGAGATATCGACATGCTTCACCGAGTGATTTTTGCATTGATCCAAAAACATGAACTACCCGATGATTACTTGAATAAATACAGCTCGAGCGCAGATAAATGATTCATTCCTCAATCGAATGTTGAACATGGAACAAGTTGTGGAGGAGCTCCATAAGCCCGCGCGGCGGAACTACTCACGTTGCAAGTTCGAGATGCGGGGCTTGCACGAGACGTGGCAGGCTGATCTAGTAGAAATGCTGCCTTACGCTAGAGTTAACAAGGGATACAGTTATTTGCTTACAGTCATCGACGTTTTTTCCAAATTTGCTCGGGCTGTACCGGTGAAAAAGGAGACTAGTACACACGTCACGGCTGCAATGAGATCTGTATTCCGTCAAGGGCACGTTCCAAAGAATCTCCAGACAGACAACGGGAAAGAATTCTACAATGCCGAGTTCCAAGGGCTCATGAACGAATACAACGTCAATCTCTACTCTACATATAGTAATATGAAGGCATCAATTTGCGAGCGATTCAACCGCACGTTGAAGAAAATGATGTGGAAACGCTTCACTTCACGTGGAAGTTACAAATAGCTCGACATATTTCCCGGTCTATTGGAAGAGTACAATGGAAAAAAACATCGCACTATTGGCATGGAACCAAAAAACGTTACTTCCCGCAATGAACGAAACATCTTGCAATTGTATAATAGTATAGACCAGCACCGGAGCAGGCCAAAGTTCAAGGTCGGAGATCATGTGCGCGTCAGTAAACTGAAGCATGTATTCGAGAAAGGCTACACGCCAAACTGGACAACAGAGATATTCACCATCAGGAGAGTGGCCTTGACGAATCCAGTGACTTACCATCTTAGAGATTATCAAGGTAACGATGTTTCTGGAGGATTCTATGAACAGGAACTGTCTCCATCCAAGTATCCTGATGTTTACCTAGTTGAAAAGATCATTAGGAGAAGAGGAAACCAAGTACTCGTGAAGTGGTTGGGTTTCGATGATACTCACAATAGTTGGATAGATAGAGATGAGATTCAAAAAAAAAGAGAAATGAGAGTGACAAAGGCCCCACCACCGCCCTTGTCTGTGGAGTCTACCCGCTTTATGTATACAAAGCCACTACTCCTACATTGACTCTCATTTCTCAACTTTATTATTATTACAAATTCATTAACAATATGTTTATTCAGAGTTCAATGGGTAGAATTGAATTCCTGTATCGTTGCGCTTCAACCCAATACTCTTTTCGTCGGTGGCATTCATCATGTCCAAGTTTATCTCTGGATTAGCGCAAAGAAACAAACATACTTTTTCAGGTAGGAATACGTCGAACTCATCATCTATTGTACCTACGATTTTCGGTCCATAATTGGTTTTCACATGTTTCAGCTGCGTTATTACGTAAGGACGATTCTTATGCAGGTCGGAGATTTTTAGTGTGGGTAAGAAGCCACCCTGGGCCACATTATTCAATTCCGAGAGATCCATCTGAAAGGGGTTATTATTTGGGACTGACACTGGACCATGTTCGAAGAGATGATCCCCAGGTACTCACCCTGTGCAGCTGCTCGGGTTGTCCAGGTGTCTAGCTCTTTTCACTGCCAGTTCACCAACAGAATTGAGCTTCGATTCTCTGCTCACTCGCTTAAGAAGGGATTTCCCCTCCATCGACGCTTGGCTCTCATCAGATACTTCATCACGTGATCTTTGGATGCTATAATGACCGTGCGGTAGCGTATCTGTGTTGCCTGGGATAAGATGACGCTTGTTGTCGTTAGCATTCAGCACAATCTTCCTATGCACTCCAGTGTGGAGAACATGGAGCCTTGATCGGATAGTCGTTTGCTCTCTCGTCAGGTAGGAATTCTTCATGCGGCATCTGACGTAGTCATCGAAGTTCACGGTTCTGATAGTTGGTCCGCGCACTCCTTTAGCCTTTTTCGTGACTTTTCCTCTATGTACCTTATAGGCATAGAGTTTGCTTCGGAGACCACAAAAAGCAAGCATGGGCTGACCGTTTAACTCATCTGGCATGACTCCAGGGACTCTCTTGTTTGCGAGTGGGATGCCGTATACATCTCCCGTATCGTAACCTGACGTGTTGAATTCCCCGACGTTTTGTTTGATTACTTGATACATATCGAGTCCTTGAACCTCATAGATCAGGGAATCTGTATCTGTGTAGAGGAGCTTCGATTCCGGGACCTTGGCCTCCATAGAGTCATAGTGAAACCTGTATAGTTGGGTCTTGGAGATGTCCAGGACGCTCAGGCCAGCGTATATCGGTTTTGTGACCGTCACCTCTGCTTTGCTCAACTGGATTGCGGCCACATCATCTCCAAATATCGAGCAACTGTGAAAATTAGGTTTTGAGATGTAGTACTCTGCTCCGAAGTGCCCCTCCCATTTCTGAGACAGCTTGACAGTGATCCGTTTCAGCTCATCTTCCATCAACTTTCCAAACACTGAGTTGTTCATCAATTTGTAGAACATTTCATCGAAGTCGTTCTTGGCGTTCTGACGTTCCCTTGTGTTCAAGTCGATATAGCTCTCAAGCCAAGGTTTTTGTTTAAATTGGAGTGCTCTATGGATCTTTTTCAAGCAAAGACCATGAGCTAGAGACTAAAAATTAAGGAATAATGGAGATAATGACTGATCTCACACCCTCTCTCTCTTTCATCGATATCCTACCCACCTGTTTGAGAGCTCTATAGTGTACGAC